>BRZY01000001.1:48349370-49599370 GCA_030159175.1 Glycyrrhiza uralensis | reverse complement strand
GAGAAATTCTCGTCCCAGATGTAAAGGAGTCAGACCCAAGTGCGGAAGTTTATAGTACAATTCAAAACAGTTCACAGCTATGAAAAACTTGACACCCCCGTTGTGATTTCGTCAGGACCAAAGACGTTCATTTAAGTTTTGATTAATTTATTAATTAAAACACTAACCTTATATTTTTATTCATTTAAGTTTTAATTTGTCATAAACTGATAATTTAATAGATATAATTGTCACAATAAAAAATTTTGTGAATAATAATAAGATTTTACGAATAAAAAATGCAAAAAAATAGATATAGGATATGGAGATTAATGTCTAATACTACAAATAATATTTAAATAAATAAAATGCAACAGTTGATATAAACTAATTATAAAAACTAAAACTTAATTAAACTGAAAACTTAGATTAAAGTCTTTTTTAAACTCTTTAATTTTTTTTAGCATGTCAATGGCCCATAACAAATACCAAGATTGGCGTGAATGGTTAATACTTTTTGTCCCTTAATTAAAGTCTCGGGTTCAAGTCTTGGATATGAAAAAAATCTAAGCTAAGAGGAATACCATCCATTAAAAGTGTTGAACAAAGTCTCGTAAAAAATTAATCCCCGTTGTACAGGCAGTGAAATACTTCTCAATATAAAATAAAAAAAAAAGGCCAGTAACAAAGAACTAATGGATAATCATAGCATCACTGATTCACAGACTAAGGAGCTGGGCCACATGGCATATCTTCCCCTTGCTGAGACCTCCTTTGTCGAGGTCAATGTCATGGCTGTTGCATGTTGGCTGTCAAATCACTAAAGATATTACCAAGAAGAGATGATTGAATCACATTTTTAACGGGATTATCAAAGTTCAAATTTAAAAAATAATTATTAAAAGGGACTATAATTTTCAACAGCCGTTAACAATTAGTTATACATGTACAGAAAAGGAGAATAAAACACATTGTAAAAAGTTGGAATCTTCTGATCATAATTGCACCTAGTGTAGTTTCCTACGTACCTCACTTTATTGATATCGAAACTGCCTCATATAAATAGGTAGCCCTATTTGTTTATAAAAAAAAAAAAGGTAGCCCTATAGGCATAGCATCAAGTCCCGCCTAAATTCATAAACTCTTTTCATTTATGTAAGTTTGATAAATTCCTCACATAAAAGAAGTGCGACATTCCTTTGAAGAATTTATCATAATTGTTTCTCTTGAAAGGTGTTTACTCACTTATGTGCAATTGTGTGGGGGCTTGCCCCCTTTATTTTCATCAAAAAAAAAAAACTTATGTGCAATTGTAACTTTTTTGTTTAACAGGTCACAGGTATAATCTATTTAGCCATTGTTTTTATTACTTCATAGCATTATATTAATAATTTGGTTTGTACAATTGCAGCTATGTAATCTAACATGTACCATATGAATTGTACAGGCCAAGTTTCCTCCTTGCATAAGGTGTAACCAATAACTTTTACCAGGGAGTACTCATTACAAATTGTAAATGTTTTAGCCATAGCAATGTTTTAACCACAAGAACTTTTATGTGTATGAAGACGCAGTTCAAGATGCTAAAGTGGTTGCTTCACAACCATCATGCACACAGGCCAAGACATCCTTGTAAGCCCTTGAAATGGTAAAAGAATCGTAGACCTTTCCATCACTGCTTTTCTTGTACTCAACGAGGAGAGATGAATGATTGAATGCTGTCAACTTGACAAACCCAAAGTCATAGTCTCTGTAAAGACTCCATTTTGGGGTTACATTGCTGAAATTCGACAAGTGGCTCCCTGCCCCTCCAACAACAACATGAATTGTTCCATTCACAATGCCTGAATAATGAGACTTTTCTGTATTCACGCATTGGTTCTGCATAGGTATTTGGTTTATCAGAAAATTAGCATTAACATGGAAGTTATTAGAAGCTCACCAATGAAACAGTAGGAATTGAATTACAAGTTATGCAAAATGAATGAGCCCCCCATCCATAGATCACTTCAACAATTTTGAAAAGCAAGAAAGGCACACCATACAATGAAGAAAATAAATCATGGACTTACCAACAGTGCAAGTTGGTTCAAATTTAAATAAAAATAATGGCATATTTGGCTATTGTCCTTACCTGATAAATGGGGCATGTCCGTTCATAGTTATGGACATGGCCATAAAATGCAATATCTACTTTATATTTCTGCCATAATTTCTGCAAACTTTCCCTTCCCATGGGTTCTTGAAATGACCCCTCCAATCCATACCAGAAGTCAGAGGAATATCCAAGCACACGATGAGCAGCAAAGATCAACCAGGGTTGTTTCTGTCTGTCTACTGTTGCAAGGCAATGCTCAATGAATTTGTACTGTTCAGATCCTTCTCTCCAGTCATGTTCAGTGTCAGCTATGCAGAAGCGAAACATGCCATAATCCGTCGTGTACCTGGAAATTCAGAATCTTCGTATAAATATTTACAAGGTTCGGATGTGTGTTTGGAATAGTTTATTTTGTGTTCAAATCAAAATAGCTCATAATCAATTCTTTGTAAGAGATCTTTAGAGAAAAAAAGAGATACAGAACCATTTTTCCTTAAACATTAAGGTAATCCAAGCATGCGCATAATCAAAAGAACAGATTTAAAAATTTTATGAAATTGAATTTACCAAAACTTTGCTCTGTTTTCAGCTGGAACATAAAACATGGTCTCAGCCAAAACTCCACATTCGCCGCCTGAATCTGTAGTGTCATAAAAGGATCCCGTGTTGGGCCAATCACGTTCATGATTACCACTGCAAGATGCTTGCAAGCATTGTTCAGTATATAAGTACCACATGAATCTAACGTGACAATGGAAGAAGATATGGGCAAATAAAACAGACCTGCCAATCATATATGGCACTTTTGATGCAATTGGTTCCACTTGAGCTGTGAATTGGTCCCACTGTGAGATGTATCCATTTGCATATGTTATATCTCCTATGTGGAAAACAATGTCAATATTGTTTAAATCCTTGATAAGCTGGTCCGTGGTGTTAAGTGACCCAGGTTGATAGTCACTATACTCATTTGAACCATCACGCTCAGCCTGAAACACATTGGAAGATAGGTAAATACATTTCCCATCAAGAATCACGCCCTAGCCCAACAGTTATCATCTTGAAATTTTATCATTTTTTTTAACTTGGACAGGTAGGTAGCCATCTCATGAGCCAGAGCTTTAAGTTAAATACATTTTTAGGGAAAGGGTAATCAAATATAGATAGAACTATAGATGTTAAAAAAGCTTGAGATATTTTACTTGATTAAGTCATCGGTGGTAAAGATCCTTACTTTGTCCATGCATAAATATGCCTAAAGATTTCACCTGGTAGCATACTAGGGTCTTTCTTCCAAAGAGTTTTAGACAATCTTCTTTCTCTTTAGATACGTTGTTTTTCGAAAAAATTAATATTACCTTCCCCATGTCACCAAATATGACAACACGTTGCAGTGAGTCTTGTCCAGGATAAGGTGATGACTTGAATGAATATTTCTTGCTCCAAACATATGAACCATTAGACAAAAGATGCCCTAACAGGTATGTATACCTGAAAAATATATTAAAAAAACGACTATAGAACAAACTCTGCTAGTTCCTCATTGTGTTATAAACATAAATGGATTTATAAATGCATACACTAAATTTGGCCACAGATTTTTGAGGAAACTCGTGTGTATGAAACCAGGGTCACGCCAACCAACAGTTCGTGCAGGTGAACCTGCAGCGTGAGAGTAGCAGAAGAATCACATTATGCAGCATAGCTACAAAAGAGCCCCACTCTCAATTTCTATTGCAAGAGACCCATTTTCAAAATAATAAAAAAGCAGCAATACAGAGTTTCTAACATATAGCCAAAGACATAGTTAACATTCCAACATTTAGTTCCAGGGTTACAATGAAGAAATAGCTTGCAATAAAATGTCGTCAAATTGCCAAAGAAAATACAACAAAAAAAAGAGAGACA
This sequence comes from Glycyrrhiza uralensis, assembly GCA_030159175.1. Taxonomy (NCBI): domain Eukaryota; kingdom Viridiplantae; phylum Streptophyta; class Magnoliopsida; order Fabales; family Fabaceae; genus Glycyrrhiza; species Glycyrrhiza uralensis. The sequence continues at coordinate 49,595,385 of BRZY01000001.1, read as the reverse complement.
AGATTTGAGGACAATTCATGGACTGATTCACTGACTTCTGCTTACTGAAACCTCAAGCCTATTCCTATAACAACTTGGATTTTCCATTCCTTGTTTCTTACCCTTGCACCCTCTGCTTCATAAGGTGTCTGTATATAATTTTCCAGAAAAGAAGTTTGTGCTTTCTTGGTATATTTTGGTGACACACTATAGGGAACATTATAGAAGGGGCTTTAGAGAGGAGATATATATATATATATAGGGATAGGATCAATTACACCAAATCTAAACCGTTAAAATCAATGAATCCTACGGCTCACATTTTCCTGCCCATAAACTAGAAAAATTAAAAAAGAGATTCACGTGACTTCTCCATTTTTTGTCTTTTCTTCTCCACTCAACAGTGCAGCACCACTTTTCCTCCATTTTTGCCCATCGAATTTTTATAATCAAATGCATGAGACTGAAAACATAGATTGAGGGAGTGATTGAGTTGGATGATTTTTTTTCCTCTGTTTATGAGAGCCCTTTCATCTCGCGTGAATTAACCCCACCTCTGCCTATGTGCCCTTTACAAAACCAACGAAATGATCACAAGATTCACAACGGAGTAGGCCTAATATGCACCATGGTTCACATGCTTTCCCTTAATCTGACAAACAGTTCTACCCAATATCTCAAAAACGCACAATTTACAGCTTAATTTTTTAGAACACAACCCTTTGCAATTATTTTGGATTAAATATGTAGAGAACAATTAATTAAGAATATAACAAGAATTTTGAAGAACTGGGCAAATTAAATATAAGGAGAAATTCGGCTCTTCCTTTCGTCTTTGCTAATGCCTAATGGAGATTCCATGCTCATCTGTGCAGCGTTGAAAGTAGTTGAATGTTGCCCAGAAATATTTAAACTTTGTTAGCTTCTTGTTAATCAAAATAGTAATCGAGGCATCATTGGGTGCCAAGTCTAATAGAAACAATTTGTCGATTGGTTGAAGAGATCATGGAAGGCAATGCTCAGAGGAGAAGAAATGGGAAGAAGAATAATAACAGGGGAGAGGAGAGCTCTCATATCACGTGACTCCCTTTTTAATTTTTCTAGTTTTTGGGCGGAGAAACTGTGAGCCGTAGGATTCACTGATTTTAACGGTTTAGATTCGGTGTAAGTCTTTAGACTTACACCTGGTGTCAATTGATTCTATCCCATATATATATATAAACCTCATGATTTCAGTTTATTCAGTTTTAAATCAATCAATGCTCATGGCGTGGGCTCATAAAATTACATAATGTCAAGCAGAAACTCAATCGATCATTCAGGTTTTCTGAAAAATACTAACTGGATCAGACTGCATATGCAATAAAAATTACAATGTGATGCCATACTAAGCAGATTAAATAAACCATACCACACATGCTGTTACGGTCAAATGTCAATGTTCCAGCAGGAGACTGCACTGACTTTTTTCCCTCAAGACCCCATTCAACAAACGGTATAGCTTCATTTATGTCATATCCACTTGTCCAGGTGACTGCCATCTGCATAAGACAAGTCCAACAAGCCTATAATCACTTGCATAGTTCTAATAGTGGTTACAGAATGTTCAAAAAACAAAATAGCATCAATTCCTATTTCTATAGTATAAGGTCAAACATAGAAAGTCCAATGATATCTTTTAGAACACTATCATCATAGGTAGGTGGGTGTTCAAAATCTATTTACTCTATATAGATCAGGTGTCTTGGGATACTTGTTAATTTTAACTTGATGCTTCATATAAAGGAACTGCATCACTGAACTAAAGCCATGATAGAAGAAACATGAGTAATGAATACTATTACTTGGATAAGCATAATATCAAGGACCTCAAAGCATGAAAACAAACTTACTTCATCCCAAGACTTCCCTTGAGCAAGGCGTGGATACAAAGGCACTTTAGGATTCACAAATGATATGAAATTGGAAACTGCCACAAGTTTAGGCTGCAATGCTCAGTCAGATGACTACTGGTTAGCACAAGATGTAATCATATACATATTCTGAACAAAGATAGGCTGGTTTGGTATTAAGTATATTTGTGTAAGTACAGATTGAGAAGGAAATAACAAACATAAGAACAGCTGAAAGAGTCCTGGACACACATTTGACAGCCCGCCTGAAAATAGCGCGAAGGAGAAATCTGCACGTTGATTGATCAACTGAAACTTCAAAGAAGCTTTTCCTGTCTTTGTATAGTGTGAGTTTGAGTAATTCACAAACTTGTACTGGTACAAATTCAAATGAATCATATGAGTAATGTACAACTTAGAAAGTCAACCCAACCTACACGACAATTCAATCATACAGAGATTTATGAGACACACCTTTATTGGGGCCGAGCATATGTACGGAGTCTGTTCTTTTGGGTCATTTACGGGTGGGCAGGTTGATGAACTGCCATTGAGAAGGAAAAAAAAATCTCATTTAGTTCTTTTGGCAATAATTAGACATTGTGCAGGCATTAAAAATAATTAGATTTGAAAATTGTAGTTATTAGTATTGAGGATGAAAAAGAGCATGTTTGGAAATTTTTTTTCTATAAGCATTTAGAATGTGAATTTTATAACTAGTAACATCTCATCTCAAATAAGTTGAAATTAGCTTTTAAACTTCAATTTTTCAAAAGCTATCTTTTTTAACTTTTCCATGAGCATCTATCTATTTAACAATGACTATTTAACAGTTTTTCCTCTTTTCCATAAATGAGAAAAATAAGAATGTACAAAACTAAAATTTCTCCATAAGCAAGAAGTTTGGTTTCTGAGTCCAAACAGGACCTAATTGGTAAAGTGTGTGGTGGTGGGTTCTATGCAAATATTAAATAGAAATTCATCATGAGAAAGAGAGAGATATGCATTACTTGAATTTTGCAGGAGAGAAAACTCCCACCCAATCATCTGCAGATGGGTCAGGGTAACCAACATCTACCCTCACCCACTGGGTATCCTCACCCTGAAATTACACATACACATGAGTCAACTCAGTCAACTAATGTAGAACCTAGTAGCTTATAAAGCATGGTAACACTTTGTCCTTTGCCAAATTAATGTTTTAGCTTAGGTATCATATCAGAGCATTAGCGAAGTTTAAGGAACAAGTTGTGCTACCTTAGTGCCGAGAAGAGAAGGGGTGGCTGTAATTGAGGCAGTACTGTGGAGCGAAACAACGGTCTTGTGGATGGCAATCTTGGAGAGTGGTTGCTCTCCAAATCCATTAGAGTGAGCAAAGCCCAAAACGATGTTCACGTTGAGCAACCACGCTAGCGCTGCTACTACCAGAATCATGTTGCTGCGCCTTTGGCATCCAAAAACAATGCTCTCTCGTTCCCCCATGTTCATGTCATGTGCGATTGATTTGTCACACTCACGAGAGGTCGAGGTCCAATATAAACAAGTTATTATCTATCGGTGACTGCATGTGGGTTTCATTCATATGGTGTTTGGATACCCAGAATTATTCCACTTTGACTTTCTTTCCACTCCCTTCGTTCCACTCTGCTCGTTTGTGTGTGTTTTTGCAGTCAACAATCGACGCGCCGGGGGATCAAAGGGAAGAGTACGCAGAGCCCTGGATGAGGAAACACGAAGTCCAACTTCAACAACCAGCTTTTCACTCGGTCTCGATGCTTACAACAAAGTCAAGCGTTACAAATAGTAGTAAAATTAACTCACGATTTTGACGTGTTTTTGGTACCTCTAAATATTGACGTTTTAAATTTAGTCTCTTTAAAAAAATTTAAAGTTTTTTAGTCTCTCAAGAAATTAATTTTTTGATTTAGGTCTCTCTTTTGCAATGACCGCTGACATGACACACTGAAGTTCCTGTAAAAATGTTGACCTGACTTACATGATCTGACGTGGCTTACATGCGCTTACATGCATTGTCACGTCATAGGAACTAAAATCAAAACTTAATATATTTAGAAGGACTATATGACATCAATCAAGCCACTACCACCACTCTCTCTCTCGTTTTCTCTCTCTCTCCCCACCGCCCCTCCACCACCACCACCACCACCACCACTCTCTCTTTCTCTCTCTCGTTTTCTCTCTCTCATCCCCATCGATGGGGATGAGAGAGAGAAAACGAGAGAGAGAGTGGTGATGATGGTGGTCTGATTGATGTCACATGGTCCTTTTAAATAAATTAAGTTTTGATTTTAGTCCCTCTAAATATATTAAATTTTGATTTTAGTCCCTCTAAATAACTATGAATGACGTGTCAGCTGACGCAAAAATGCATGTAAGCCACGTCAGATCATGTAAGCCATGTCAACATTTTTACAGGGACCTCAGTGTGTCATGTCAGCGGTCAACGTAAAAGAGAGACCTAAATTAAAAAATTAATTTCTTGAGGGACCAAAGAACTTTAATTTTTTTTAGAGAAATTAAATTCAAAACGTCAATATTTAGAGGGACCAAGAATATATTAAAGTCTTAACTTATTCATTCATGATTAATCTCGATCACTCGGTCTCGACTCTCTCGATGCCAACAAGGAGAGGCTTTTGCTACCGTGAGAGAGCTTGACGAGTCCCTCTCGGTGAGAGACCAAAGTGACGGGTAATAGCCGGTTCAACTATATTTTTTTTTACAAAAAATTAAAGTAGACTCACGGTGGAATTCTTCCATTTGATTCATCTCTCACCCGCACACCCCCCTGTCACGTTCATCTTAGGGCTCTCCACCGGACGCCTTGACTTCACCTCCCATCTTGCTTTTCGGCGTTGGATGCGGCGCCCTCACCACCGCCACCATGTACCTAGTCTGGTTGATCTTCTCTGCCCGCCACGACTACCGCGCCACCGCATACGCTGACTTCTCCGACGAGATCGAGAGATCATACACCCAACGATGGCGACGCCGAGCATGATGGCGGAGACAAGGACGAAACCGATGCTGGTGAGGAACACGTCGAAGAAGGCAGTGAGTCTGGAGAGGAGAGCGGGATGAGTGCGCGAATGGCCACCGAGGAGGCGGGGGCGTCGGGTCCAGCGACGGCTCCGCCGGATGCAGCGGAAGGTGCGGGTGGTGGGTCGTTGTTGGAAACTGGAAGGACGGGTGGGGTGGTGAGTGAGTGAGGTAGGGGAAGTGGGGGAAGGATTGTGTCGAAGAAGTTCCACAATGTTCTCCAATTTCGGTACAACGCATCTGAACCATTGATTTATTTACTAATAAATCTAATGGTTTCTAATGGTCTGTCACCCTAGCAGCCGCCTACAAGGAGAGAGAGAAGGCAAATCTTGAAAGGTAGAGTGAAACATAAAAGTTACGCTTACGTGACTTTTCAAGTATGTGATGTGAATTTTTAAATCTTTAATTACTTTTAAAATTTGATCATTTATGTATGGTTTCAAGGGTTAAAATTTGTCTTTTTTATTTTCTCTCGTATAAAAGGTTATTTGACCCATCTAATTCGAGTTTGATCCCAGAAACGGAACAATTGATAACTCTTTTCATCCAAATACAAATTAATCTAGGGATTGAGATACTATGTTTGTGGAAAAAAAAGGTTCTCCCTATGCACGTGAGAGAGGAAATTAGAATTTAATACTAAGAGTATGTGGAGTATGAATTTAAATAATTTTATCAGTGAATTAAAATTAAAAGTTCTGATTAAATAACAAAAGTCACTAAATAATCTTATCAATGAATTTAAATAACTTTCATTATTAGTTAACAATATTAATGAGAGTGAATCATTAAAAATTAAAATTATACTTAAGATTATAGGTACGGACAATCAGTCAATTTAGTTTATAAAATTATTAATATTTCATATTAATTTCTAAAATTGAAATTTATTTTGTCGATGATTAATCTTTATCGGCGAACCTAGCTGACCGCTTGGCAACTTTTAGTGTGGTCTTGGCTCACAATCACTTTTTTTTTTTCTATCCATAAGTCTCGAATACAAAATCTTACTTAAAAAGTTTGAATCCAGTTTCACTCGGACCAACGCAACGTTGATAGTCTTTGAGATTATTTAATAGATACTAATGTGATCGAAATTTTTTAATTACAAGAATTAATTTAAAATATTAATAATTTTAAAATCTAAATTGACAATATCCTAGCTACTTTAAAAATTTTATATCAACAAAAATATCATACTTTAAAAATTAAATTGGTGATTCACTCGTATTGATGAATGAACAAATGAAATCAACGGAGGACATTCTTCTATTATGGCCCATAATTTATCATAAATTTCTATCTTAAAACATTTAGCCACTCAATTGGTTTATTTATTGCTCCTTTGGAAAATGTCGAATGAACGAAATTAATTATAGCCTTCCCACCATGTTTTTGTGTTGTGACTTGTGACGAATTGTTGTAAACAGGAGGAGCTTAATTTTGTTTTACAGTCACGGAAAAAAAGCTATATAAGCAGGGGAAAGTAGAGATATTTTCTTATGTTCTCTGAATTTCTTTTCATACAGAAATTGCTAATGAGAAAAATAATGTCTTCGTCGATTGGTCATGCTTTATTGTCACTTCTCCTTTGCTTTTTGCTGCAGAAACCCACCCAAGCAATTAAACAGGCAAGTTTCCAGCTTCATAGTTCATACATCGCTAGTTTTATGTAACATTAAAAATTGTTACTATATTTTGTATTAATATTGAAATTCACTTATTATTAGCCATTAATTATCAACGTACGTGTTCGATGAAGTTTTTGTTTTGAATTTGATTATGTGTGAAATAATCATTCATGTTGTTTTGTTAGTCCTACATCGTATACTTAGGACCACATTCTTATGGTTCAAGTCCTTCATCAGTTGAGGTTGATTCTGTCACAGACTTTCACTACAATTTGCTTGGATCATACGTTGGAAGGTATATAATTTAACCCCATGTCCATTAAATTCTTTGGTAGCAAAAACAAAATGAATTGATGGGGTGAATTTTCTTAAACAGCACCGACAAGGCCAAAGAAGCAATCTTGTACTCTTATAATAGATATATTAATGGCTTTGCTGCAGTACTTAATGAAGATGAAGCAGCAATGCTTGCAAGTACGTAGTTTAATTAATTCATACTATATTTCTTCCAAAATCTTATTCTGCATAATGCCCCTTTGAACATTTTAACATGTAGTTATTATAATTAACCGGTGTTTTATAAATTAATTGGTGCAGAGCATCCGAATGTAGTATCAATTTTCTTAAACAAAGCAAGAAAACTGCACACAACTCACTCATGGGATTTCCTTGGATTAGAAAGAAATGGTGTAGTTCCAGAGGCCTCAATATGGAACAAGTCACAAGGCGAAGATATCATTATTGGAAATTTAGATACCGGTAATGAAGGGTGAAATTTTTTTTATGCCCCTGAATATATTTGCCTTATGAGACATGTTTTGAACCATTTGATATATGCTACTATTTTAGAAAGACATTTCAATTATTTAATACATCTTTTCACCCACTTCATGAGATATATTTGGTAAAAAAAAGGTTATCGCTGTCATTCCTCTTGTATTAGTTATTAGTATCGGCGCTTCAATTTTTTTCTCTCCAAATTTAGCTAAAATTATTTAAAGATAAGATGTCTAAAACAAATAATAAAATGTATGCAAAATTACATTAAAAAATGAATTTGTATTAAAAATAATAAGAATACATGTCATTTTTACATGAATTAAAAATTCAATCAATTTCAAGTACATATATACTAATTTAATAGATTAGAATAAAATATGACGATGGCACTTGTGTTTAGACATGGGCCAATATCCATTTTTTTTTCACCCGTTATTGTTTCTAACCCACCTATTATGTTTACCAAAACTACTGTTTTAATTACAATGCCTTTTTGGTTTGGAATTCTGCTAATTGAAGTTAAAAAAAGTTATTTATGGAGAGAAGTTTTTGAAAAAAATTGAAGTGTAAAAGTTGATTTCAACTAATATAAGAAGCTATTAGTTTAAAAATTCATATTATAAGTGTTTATAGAAAAAATTATTCAAACAATCTCATTATTTTGTCTTTTTTTCTTTCAACAAACCAATATTTAATCAGTATTAAGATAACACTTTTTTTCTGTTAATGCGTAATATCACACTTTCTGTGAAACCAAAAAAAATAATATCAAACTTTCTATGCAGGCCTTAAATGTTCCTCCATCAAAATGCTAGCTTTTCTTTAATCAATTTTTCATGCTCGGTACCCAACATCTTATGTGCTATGGCTTGTGATAGGTGTTTGGCCTGAATCCAAGAGCTTTAGTGATGAAGGGATGGGGCCAGTCCCAACCAGGTGGCGTGGAATCTGCGATGTTGACAACAATAATTCAGATAACTTTCACTGCAACAGGTTATTCGTTTTGCCATTTCAAATTCCTTAAAACCATAGCATTTTTAATAAACATACTTCAAGCAGATTACATTTTAGTCTGATGAACATTTTGAAACGAACATGTCATAGGCTGAAACTGAATACATGCCTTATTTTTTGTTTTGAATTATAATGCAGATAACATGTTAATAATGATTTGCTTTTATAATGAATATATACTTATGTGAGGATTATCAGGCAAAATTTTATTTTAGGTCCTAATTTCCACAAACTCTTTTTTTTTCTTCCTTCTATTTTTCAACTTTCTTTAAGGCTTTCATTTGTCATGACATTCTAAGACGACTAATCTATACAATAGATGTTTGGATCATCAGATAGTCAGATTTATTTTACTAATGGTGTGATTTGCATGATTAAAAAACTCACTTTGTTTTCACTAATTTTGACAGTTCAATAAAATCTTTGGTGCTCCTATATTATGTAGGAAGCTAATTGGAGCAAGATATTTTTACAAAGGCTATCAGGCAAAGAATGCTGGCATAAACCACAATGTATCATTTCATAGTGCCCGTGACTATGAGGGTCATGGTTCACACACTTTATCAACTGCTGGAGGCAATTTTGTTTCTGGAGCCAATGTGTTTGGCTATGGTAATGGAACAGCAAGGGGTGGATCACCAAAAGCCAGAGTTGCAGCCTATAAGGTGTGTTGGCCACGACACACTCCCTCTGGTGGATGTTTTGATTCAGACATTCTGGCTGCTTTTGACGCTGCCATAAGTGATGGTGTTGATGTGCTTACCATGTCTCTGGGTGGTGACAACATTGAATATTTTAAAAGTGGTATTTCCATAGGGTCCTTCCATGCAGTTGCCAACGGCATAATTGTAGTGAGTTCTGCAGGAAATTTAGGACCTTCTCCCACAACTGTAGTGAACTTGGACCCTTGGATGCTCACAGTTGCTGCAAGCACAACGGATAGAGAGTTCACTAGTTATGTTACCCTTGGTAATAAGAAAATACTCAAGGTACACATATTGTTTGTCACACTTTATTAATTTCATATTGGGAAAACCCAAATTTTACACTGACTAGAGATAGAGATAAGGCTTAAATAAAACTTATAAATTTCGAACAATCCTCACCTGACAAGCTAGTTTTGTGGGATTAAGTTAGACTACTAAATTTAAGAACTATCAAGTCTAAGATGGTATCAAAGTCTATCATAAGTCTTTCATGGGCACTATAGAGAGGCTCGTGTGGCGTCTAATTTGCATATTCATTTTCGTTCTTTTATTGTTAGGGAGCTAGCCTTTCAGAGTTTGACTTGTCACCTCATAAGTCGTACCCATTGATAAGTGCTGCCGATGCCAAAGCTGATAATGTATCTGCCATAGATGCGTAAGAATACTTTTATACCCAATTTGACCTTCTCAAATAACTCATGTCACGTGGATATTTCTCTCTTACAATCTAGTCCATTGTTGTAGCTTTCTTTGCAAGAATGGAGCTCTTGATCCTAACAAGGCCAAGGGGAAAATATTGGTTTGTTATCGAGGTAAAAATCTCAGAACTGAGAAGGGTGAGGAAGCTGCTCGTGCAGGCGCTATTGGAATGATTTTGGCTAATGACGAGATATCGGGGAATGGAATTCTAGCTGACCCTCATGTGCTTCCTGCTTCACAGGTTACCTTTGAGGATGGCAATTACATTTATGATTACATCAACCGCACCAAGTAATTTTTGTCCTCATCATGTTTTACGCTTGTTAATTTCTTACAAGTTTTTATTCCACAGTTGTGCTTATTCATGCATATATAGCCTTTTACATTAATATTGCATATATGATGCATGCAGGTCTCCCGTGGCTTACATTTCTGGAGTGAAAACAGAATTGGGTATAAGGCCAGCTCCATTTGTGGCTTCATTTTCATCAAGGGGCCCCAATATCCTTGAGCCAACAATCCTCAAGGTTAATTGTTTTGTTTATATGATTTATCATTCAATCACCCTTTAGGCTATCTTAAAGTTAAATTTGAAGTGATCTCCTAGTGGTAATTTTTGTTTTCTGTTTCAGCCTGACATAATGGCACCAGGAGACAGCATCATTGCTGCTTATAGTGAAGCCATATCTCCAACAGCAAAAGCATCTGATAAACGCAGAACCCCTTTCATGACTATGTCAGGCACTTCAATGGCATGTCCTCATGTTGCTGCCCTTGCTGGCCTACTCAAAGCTCTTCATCCTGATTGGAGTCCAGCTGCTCTTAAGTCAGCAATCATGACCACAGGTAAAGTAGATTGCTTACACACTTGTAAGATCATGGCATTCATTCTCTTTTCGAGGACACTCTTTATGATTTGGTGAAATTGACTTGAGTCCCAATATTGTTCTATTTGGTGAGACCCATTTCCAAAATAATAAGATACACGTGAATTTCGACCACTCATAGAGAGCGGGTTCTTTTCTTATACCATCCAAATACAAAAAAAATAAAATCAAATTCACACATTTTTGCAGCAACAATAAGAGACAACTCTGGAAGGCTTATGCTGGATGTATCGCTAGAAAAGGCAACCCCATTTTCATATGGTGCAGGGCTCGTTCGACCAAATCATGCTGTGGACCCAGGACTTGTTTATGACCTAAATGTTACCGACTATTTGAACTTCTTGTGTGGTCGTGGCTACAACAGTTTCCAGCTTAAGGTGCTCTACGACAAGCCTCACACTTGTCCCACGTCGTTCAATTTAGTTGATTTCAATTATCCAGCGATCATAATTCCTCACTCTGACTTTGGGCTTTCTCTGAATGTAACCCGAACTCTTACCAACGTTGGGCCCCCAAGCATGTATAGAGTGAGCATCGATGCACCCCCAGAAGTTTCAGTTTCAGTTGAGCCCAACATACTAAGCTTTAAGGAAAAGGGTGAAAAGAGAGAGTTCAGAGTCACGTTGACTTTGAGGCCGCAAACTAAGTTCAAGACTGATTATGTGTTTGGGAGGTTGGATTGGACCGATGGTCAGCACCATGTTAGGAGTCCTATTGTAGTGAAGTATCCACATTAGTTAATTATCCACTAGAATTGGTGTCTGTCTTATTTTCCCTATCTAATAAACGTTTTTTTATTGAGGTGTGCATTGTGCAAGTTCTCTTATCATTATTATTGTTCGTTTGGCTCACTTGTTTGATTGTTTCCGGTTGTTGCTTTTTTTGAGTGCTCCATACTGCATATTCAGCTGGTTGAAAGGGAGAAAGATTTTTTAAGTTATTTTGGCTTAATTGTTGTTTGTTTAATCTCTTCCTAATCATGTGGACTGGCTTTCAAATTATATCAAACGGACTTGCTATTTTGTTTTGTATAATTATATATATTATGGTAGTGAGAACTATATATGTTAACTTTCGCGTTAATGGGAAAAGGATTCGTGCAGTTTGATAGTTAGATGTACAAATTTTAAAAAATTTCGAAAAGACGAGTAAGGTCAAAATATCAAGTTGAAAAACTCCTAAACTCCTACTGTAGGACCAGGAGGGGGTGTTGCTACTTCTATTTGCCACGATAGTAATATTTTATGACTTTATTTGTCTCTGTGACGGCTGAACTATTTTGCATACATGATGCACAATTCTCATGGGGCAATTTTTACAGAAATTTATCAAGAGGGTTGAACTATTACAACTTATGATTCTTTAGTAGAAGATGGTCAAAGGCTGGTTGCTTATTAATATACAATCAACAACATGCCCAAACTTTGTCTGTAAAATGCATAATCCAACATAAGCAAATTATTAAAGCATATAATGAGTTCAAATTCAACAAAAATACGAAATATGATAACATATAAAATGGGAGAAATACACGAATACTCTTGATAGGAAGCTTGTTAAGGAGTTTTAGTTCTCTCTCAAATTCCACATCTTCTTTCAGTATTCTCTGTGGTCTATCAACTCCATGACCGATAATACTAGTACTACTGGTCATCAAACACAAGACAGAGAATAATATATCGATCATTTTCACAATTCTCGTGACAAACAAAATGGCTTTGTTGATCTCAGTTTACCATTGCCACTTTTTATACCAGCTCCAAGAGAAATAAAACAACACTAGTAATACTGAATTTGGGGAACACGTGAATAAATGTGAATTAATTTAATATTTTAACTGCCTATTTTGTAGATTTATCCTCTAAGTCTATCCCCAAAATAATATTGAAATAATGCGGTTAACATCCAGATAAGCTAATTAAAAAAATTGATTAATCTTCCTTGTATTTAAATAATTTCTCTCCTATTTTTTTTTTCCTAATAACAGTACTGGAAATTGTCCATATAAATTTTAAACAAAACTTAATTTTGTCCAACTATGACTAATTTTTTTAATTATTTATAAAATATTTTTTTAAAGGTGTAAAACATATATTTAAATAAATGAAAAGGTAAACTTTAATGGTGATTTTTTTTTGGCTTTTTTGGTCACTGCCTCTCTGCATTTTTTTTCTTCTGCGGTCATGAAGTTTTAATTTATTCTGGATATTTTTGTGTGAACCTCTGGTGTTGAGGATCTTTTATTTCCGGTTAAAAATCAACGTTGACATCGATAGGAAATAAGGAATTGATGCCTCGTCGTGATATTGCTAATTTGCCCAAAGGCTTTGAAAGATCATGCTGATTTTTTATTTAACAAAATTGTTTTATAAATTTAACAAATTAAATTAAACTAAATAATACTATCAGTTGAATAAATTAATATTCTTTGAATCAAGCTTCCCCACTCTGATGCGCCACGTAATACTTGGATAAGAAGCCACCGACTCACATGACCAAGATCAACAGTTTTCTTCGTATAGCAAATATACGTTGCAGGTGGTGGTCGCCTTCGGCCAAAAATGGCGACCACCAGTCAATAAAATGTGTCTCCGTTCATCTCTTCATTCACCATTATTCTCCTTCTGATTCTTCTCCTCGCCACCTTGCTTCACCATGGCTTATCCTTCTTCCCTCACCATCCTTGCCGCCTCGCTCCTCTTCCTCCTCCTGCGGCAAAGCCGGCGCCTCCATCCACTGCCATTCCTGCGCTTCCTCTTCCTCCCGCTCCTTCTACCACCGCACTCGCTCCCCATCCAACCACTCCCGTTTTCACGGGTCGATCACCCGCTTTGACCAGCCCGATCACAACCGTGCCCACCAAAAAAAAAAAGCCCGATCACAACCGCGGGAAAATGAATATCCCTGTAGTCCATCCTCGAGATTGCGACGATAGTGCTTGGTGCCGTGGTTAACGTTGCAGTTGTCTTCAAGTGGGTGAGGATGCGCCTGGCCCGACCACTACCACCACCACCGGCGGCCAGCGGCCGGGGCAGAATCCTCGTAGTAAGAGATTCCTGAATAATATCGAAAGTCTTTGTTTTTATGGTTTTTGTTTTGGTTTCTTTGTTTTGCTGAGTCATGATTGGAAACGATTGTGATTTACTTATATCAGTATATGTATTGTCGAGGAGTCATCTGATTTAAAAAAAGTACAAATCGAATATTACAAGAAAAAGTTCTTTTGAGTGATAGTAATATTACTTTATTATTTTGTTTATTATTGTCACAAGTATCACCGGCCAGGTCCTCCAAATGATCCTCTCTTCCTTTGACCTTAATCTCAATCCCAATATCAATCACGACACACTATACAAATGGAGGGTCTACATCCTCTCCCCCCCCCCTGTCGTTCTCAGCTGATTTCCCTTTTTAGAGCTTGCCATGTTTTTCTTTCCCATTCTTTATGGATCCTCATCAGTGCTTCTGAAACCATTGTTATACCTAATGCCAACCCACAACACAATGGGTTGAGCCAAAGCAACTCGTGATTATTTTGTGGATATGTGCAGTTGTTAATGGGATCAACAACTTTGAGGTTGGTTTAGTGTTAGCACCATAGAGGACCATGAATTTAGAATTGATAAAATAAAAAAAAAAACATGTCGAAATGGTAGACATCAAGTGTTCTCAAAAGAACTTTTTCTTGTAATATTCCATTTGTACTTTTTTTTAATTAGATGACTTCTCCACAATACATATACTGATATATACTGATATACGCAAATCACAATCGTTTCCAATCATGACTCGCAAAACAAAGAAAGCAAAACAATAACCATAAAAACAGAGATTTTTGAGATTATTCAGGCATCTATTACTAGAGAATTCTGCCCCGTATGTAGCACAAATGGTTAAAAGTGCTGGGAGTTGTTTGTAAGAGTGGGATTCCATCCCCACCTTCAAAACAAGAACTAAGAAGTAGCTCAGCTGTGGAAAGTGAAGCCATTTGTTAAAAGGGGAGAACACTCCTTTTTCTATAAAGATTCAGCCATCAATAACAGTCTCTAATTGTTCTATCTCTCTTCCATGCAATCTCTCAGCCCTCTCGTTCTATGATTTATGACCCATTTTTAATTGGAGTCCTTATGCACAATTGAGGGTATATTGATAAATCTTGAGGAGTTAACCCAAGCGTAAGGAAATGTTCCTTTATATTTGATTTTCATCCATTTGTATAGTAGAGCTTCTTTATATTGGGTTCCCTGACTTTTGAAACCAGGATGGAGAGAATAGCATATATCACAGGGTTCCCTGTCGGTTAAATTCGGAACCAAATTCATTATCTTGCCTGCATTCCTCTCAGTTTGGTGAGTTTGTGCTTCTCTGTGGTCCATTCTTTTGGAATTGGAAAAGTCGATAATCATGTGTGCATTTCCATTCAGCAAATGATTCATTTTAAGTTATTCATGACCATAAATGATTAATTCCTGAATTTAAAAATGATGTTAATGATCATGCCATTGACGTTAATTCCTGAATAAATTATTGATCTTTATTCTTGTTTAATAAATTACAGCTGCATCTAGAAAGAGGAGCAAACTGTAAGATTTGTAATGCTATTTTGTTCTAAATGGACACATCAGGATTTGCAGAGATAGTCCAACTTTAACTTTTCAGAGCTAATAACACTAAGCATGTAAAACTAGAATCAGTTGATTCTGAGGGTGATACTACGAGTATTTATGTACCCTTCAAAAAATTTGAGTTCCTATTCAAGATGCCAAAGTCAATCCAAGTATCCAATGACCTATTGTAAATTTATAATAATGCAGGGTGCTTGAAATAGTTTGCTTTAATCTTGCCCTTGAACTATGTGTAGGTTCTAAATGGTAAGCCTTACAACAGAAGCTGTGATGTCTACAGCTTTGGCATTTGCTTGTGGGAAATTTATCGCAATGACATTGGATACTTAAGTGTAAGCTTTGGTGGATGCTTAAGATCTGGTGAGTATCTGCTCCTTCTGTCTCACTTGGCATTCTAATCGCTTCTTTGAATATCTTTTGAAATCTCTTTCTTAACATTCACCTCTCCATGTGTTTGTTATGTCAAATTGATTTATTTAATTTTAATTTGATATAAAACTATCACTAATAAGTTGTTTGGCATCTGTTCCTTCCAATCATCTCATCTCGTATAATTTTTTATCAATTCAATTTTTTCTGCATAGGTTGTTTCCTTCTCAGCAGCTCTAATGACCAGTACTCTGAGCACATCAATGGCTGCTCATCTAGGACCCTTGGTCACAACAGCACATAAGATATGCTTGCAATACAACCTGTCATGACCCAGCATGAAATTATGTGTAAGAATTGTCCCAACTTCCATGCTGGCTATTTCCACCACACCACTGTTATTTCTATATTTGAACAACTTCATGACAAGATGAAGATTTCGAAAAGGAAAAATAAAATCACACAAGTTAACCATAATTCATAATTTCATTGATGGTGAAATAAAAGTAGAACTTTTCAAGAACATGAAGCTCCAATAAAACTACTGCTTGGTAAATTAGTATAAAATTCAATACTAACACTTGGATGTCCATTTCTATCATAATGAACTGCGTAGCGCTTCAAGTCTCCAATCTCAGTGAAAAGTTCCTGAGTTCCAAACCAAGTTTCAAGATAACTTCAAGAAGGGTCGGCTAGAAACAGAGGCTAAGAAGGAAGTATTGACATAGTTTTGTACCCTAATGTCTTCATTAGTTACTCCATGGTCCAAGTTTGAAACATACAACTTTGTGCCAACCTCTACTCCCTGCATCCCTACAGCTCTTAGGCTATCTTCAAACAAATCATGCTGCAATGGAAAAGGTCTTGTTCTGCGAATAGACTGGAAACAGAAAACAATAATTCCAGAGTGGCAAAGGAACATGTGAGATTAGATATTCTCCATTCTTCAAGAGCATGAAAA
This sequence comes from Glycyrrhiza uralensis, assembly GCA_030159175.1. Taxonomy (NCBI): domain Eukaryota; kingdom Viridiplantae; phylum Streptophyta; class Magnoliopsida; order Fabales; family Fabaceae; genus Glycyrrhiza; species Glycyrrhiza uralensis. Next base: position 49,578,778 of record BRZY01000001.1, on the reverse strand, counting down.
TAAACTCGTGTTATGGTGGTACAAGTGAGAGCTCCGGTTCTGATGTAAGCAAGGGAAGCTCCTTTGCAAAATACAATGAAATAGTGAGTAAACTGAATTCTTGCACCGTGGAACCCAATTACCCAACTTAGCAAGAGGATCCAATAAAGCGTCCATCCGCAGATCTGGTAATCAAGCATTTTAAGTCATCTCATCTAAATCAAATGGATTAGCATGGTTTAGAGTATTTAAACTCACTTATTGCTATATGATTTTTGTGCCACTGCTTGATAGGAGCTCAATTTTAAAATTCACATATGAAGCTCCTTCACATGATATGCTAGGAATCACCAATGAACTCCCGCATACATCAGAGATCTGTAGCAAAGCCCCCAAATACAGAAGTAAACAACTTTTAGTGCATATTATTTTGCAATTTTATGGAACTATGAGAACTGCATTGAGGATGCAAAATATGGAGCATGAGCCTCTCTTTGGAACAAATACTAATGCACGGTTTTCTCTTGCTCTTGGGTTTCTATAATGCTGAATCCTCTCATAATTGGGTATTTAGCAGTATTCCAGAATCTCTAGCAAATGTGTAAGCATCCACGTTTTTTGAGCTTGCCTTGGCAATGGCATAAGATGATGGTCGGGCATTAACCATAAGAGAACCTCTACGAACAGAACCAGTCATTCTTCCACCACTATGAGTCCCACCTGGTCCACGGCCAGGGCTGGCTCTTCCGCGTCCTCTACCTCTTCCTCTTCCTCAGTTAGTCCTGTTCTTTATCCTATCATCAAGTGACATATCCAAGGAAGAAGCCATAGCACTTGGAACTTAACAAAGAATCAAATTCTTCAGGAAACTATAATAATTTAGCCCATATTGAAACAAAAATAGCTCAATCAGATCACTTTACCCAGCTACAGGGCAACAGAACATGTGTCATGTAAATAACGAGGAACAACAATATTAAGGCAATGTGATCTAAGGCAATGTGATCGTAAAAATTCAGCGGAATTCCACGCATGATGCATCAGTCACATACATGGCCTAATCTGTAATTCTAATCAGCCAGCACCCGAGTTTAGACACACATTTCCAACATTAACACAAAATTTTAATGGTTTTCTTCTTTAATTTAGACCTATAATAACACTACCCGAGTTTAGAAATCTATAGATGTCCCAGTTTTTTTAAGGCGGGTTGGTAACACCTCTTAACTGTTTTATGACGAACATCTGCACTCGAATTTCTGAAGAAAGGAAAAGCAAAGACTAATCAACTTAAAGATATTGCTGTCCCGTATCACGACAAGTTACAACAGATTTAAGTGCATTTAGTACAAAAAAAACACGAGTTTCTCAACAATAGATGATAGCCAAATAAAAAAAAAAATTCAGTATTGATCAACAACCATTACAACACAAGTAGTTCCAAGCAGGGGCGGAGTCAAGAATTTGATTTGGGGGTGTCAAGATATAAAGTATATAATTCGGTAAAAAATAAATAAATTTTTACATGCATAATATATGCAAAAAAAAATTTGATATATGCAAGGAGTCCAGGGCCATTTATAATTTATAATAAATATAAGAGTGCTCAAGACCGTCCAGCGTGTTATGGGGGATCAAGCATAAATTGAAAATCAGAACACGAAAGTTTGTTATATGAAGACTTGTTCAGTGTTGACAACTAACAAATTCTAAAAGAGACGTGAATAAAACCGTGAAAGAGCATGACAAAAAATGTCTTTTCAACCCATATGTAAGTAATTGTAAACCAGAATTATTAAACAAAATATGAAGTAAAAACGATCATTAGGAAGAAATCAACAGGTATTAGCAAACAATAAAAATTAGATAAGTATAGTAATAATCAGGAATGTTGACAATTTTACTTTCTTAGAATTGGGGTGACCAATAAGGTTTTAGCAAACAACACAATAAGTTTTTTATTTTTTATTTTAAACATTAGACTTGGAAGCACCACGTTGATGTATATATATAAAAGAAATTAAGTGATTTAAAAAATGTGGGGGGTGTCGTGGCATAGGGTGGCCCCCCATGTCTTCGCCCCTGGTTCCAAGTGCAGGGGCATAAAAGGAAATACAACTCATTAAACACCCATTTCACAAACTCAATCATTAATCCCGAATTCAAAAGTCTCTCAAAGTGGATGTGTAAGACCCCAACCCTAATGCACTCACAACCCAATTCGCAAAACCCAAAACGAAAAGTAACAGATAGTTGATAAGCTACCTGACAGTGGATAGTTTATAGGGACTAACGAATAAACTAGCTAATAACATATAGCTTATGGTGAATAAGTTGAAATGTTTGATAAAATTAGTGATTAAACTAGTTGATAAATGTAAAATGACATAAAAAAACATTTATAATTAATGCTTATATTTTTTTTCTTTTTTTTTAACAAAAATGTTTACATTTTTTAATCAACATAATAATAGACATATAACAAATTAACAATAAACATATAACAATAGTATTATAATTAAAATAAAAATTAAACACTGTATTCTATATCGAAACAGATCTATGCATGATTACGGACTTCATGAATATTTGACAGAAGAAAAATGTTACACACACACCCCACCCACACCCACCACACACCCACATTCCCTATTTCACTCATTAGTATTGGGTGGTATGTGGGTGTGTGGTGGTCTATGTATTAAAGTCTTTGACAGAAACATTCACGGACAAACCTTCTTGCTTTGGCCTTCGGTGTTGAATATTATGGAGATCAACGAAGACAAGTTGGACATTCTCTCCAATTTTGAGGATATGGTGGTGACTGTGGCAATTAATTTATCTTTTAATCAAGTTTTGGCTGGAGTTCAAAAATAAATAAATAAAATCTCTTGTTTCTTAAAAGGATTTTTTTTATGGCAAGCAGTTCATTTATATTTATATTATAACATTTTGGCTTAATTGTAGTTTTAGTCCTTTATTTTTTGCGATTGTGCAATTTTAGTCTCCTATCTTTTAATTGCGCCAATTGGATCCTTGACCTTTTAAATGTGTGCAATTTTAGTCAAACTGTCAATTTCCTAACAGAGTTTGCTGACTTGGACAATGGCGCTGATGTGGCAATGACAACCTGGCACTTAAGAGCCTGTTTGGATGCACAAGTTCTAGCTTTTGACTTATATAATAGTTAGTTTTATTTTGTATCTTATTTTTCTCATATGTGGACAAGAGAAAAAGTTGTTAAAAAGTCATTTATAAAAAAATAGATACTTTTGAAGAAATCAAAAGCTAAAACTTTTATATCCAGACAGACTCTTAAGCTCCATGTTATCATTGTCACGTCAGCGCCGTTTGTTCAAGTCAACAAACTCTGTTAGAGAATTAACGGTTGGACCAAAATTGTACACATTTAAAAGATAAAAGATTTAATTGACGCAATTAAAAAATAAAAGACTAAAATTATATAATTACAAAAAAAAAAACTAAAACCGTAATTAAACCAAATATTTTTTAGAGTGAGAATAGATAAATATAACATTTACTATACTACATTTAATATTTATCATATTTAATAACCGTTGGGATTTGAACAATTCTGACCACATACGCAGATTTTTAGAGAGAGAAAGCGATAATTGCATTAAAGTTATTATATAGTATTATATATTTGCCCCTAAAAGCTTCACCTCTTTGGGATTTTGTTTAAGGCTACGTTTGGATGGAAGTTTTTGGAGAAAAAATGAGAGGAGGAGAGGAGAAAATTTATAATCTCTAATTATATTGTTTGAGAGTTTTTAAAATTAAAAAAAAGTTTTATATCTTAGTGTTTGTTACTTTCTAAAATAATATTTTTTTGTTCTATTAAAACTAAATAAAATAATTAAGAATTATAAGCTATTTCCTCCACTCTCCTCCAAAAACCTCCATCCGAACATAGCATAAGTAAAAGGGCATACAAATGCATCATTGTAACAATGATTTCAGCTAGGCTGGCACACTGTTGCAACCCATCATCTGCAGCATGGCTAAAATCTTACGTGAGAGTCAACATGTTGTTTAACTGACACATCAACACTGATAACATAGTTAATTCATGAATAACGTCAGTGACCAATATGACAAATAAAAACCACTTTCAGGGACTTTTTAAAATTTCTTTAATTTTGGTAACTGACTTAACAATGCATAACACGGTCAGGGACTAAAATGATTGTTTACCCGTTATAAATCCATTTGAGAATTGAGATATATTATCTATATCATTGAAATATATGCTTTTTTTAAAAGACAAAAAAAATACTATATACTATATATAATAATAATCCAAGATCAGCATAACAAATGCTAATATGTGAACTTAAATTTCAGAGGGAAAAGAAATAGCACGTGTTAACTTTTCTCAATTACAAGAGTACATGGCATAATCTCTTCCAACATTACACGTAAGGGCAAAATTAGTTATTTGGTCCTTTAACTTAATTATTGATTTCAATTTGATTTTATAGCTATTTTTTTCTTCAAATTGGTCGCTTAAGTTTTTTCACAAGCACGTCAAGAGAAAATAACACCACCATCTTCATCAGTAAACACTCTTTCACAAGACTTTTTTCAAATTTAGCAGCGTGCAATCAATGCATCTTCAATAAACAGTCTTTCACAAGACTTTAATTTCTTCCAGACCAAAACAAAAAGACAGCATCTTCTAAATATATACTCAAAGAGTTCAAACAAACAAGCAGCAGGATTTAGTAACCATCCATATATATAATGGACACAGGATCAAGATAACAAGAAATGTTATATTTTATATATAGCAATATATTGCTGTTAGGAATTGATGATAAGCAAATAGCAATAGAATATAAAAATATAAAAAATGTAAACAAACCGGAGGAATGACTTCATTTTTTCCAAGCAAAATACTAAGTTTGGCTTATATAGCCTTACAAAATACTAACCGAACAGAGTAAAAACAACTAGTAGCCCACTATAGCTAAACTATGGCCACGTGGTAACAATGTGTCCGTCCGGTCTACTGGATATGAAAAGCACCACGGTTTCAGGCGGAAGGTGCCGGCGGCGCCGGAGGAGGTGATGAAGACGAATTGAAGCGTCGAAGAAGCCATAGGACCAGCTCTACAAGAATAAAGGAGACGAGAATGATTATTAATACACAGAGGCTGATGATGCGTACGATGTAGATGACTTCAGAAAGCGCATCATGATGAATCGTCATTAGAGAGTGAGTGGAAGAAATCGACCAATGTGTAGTATAATATGTACTCCATCCGTTTCAAAACTATAGTTTTTTAAGGTTAATGTACACAAATTAAGAAATATTTAATGGAAGTACAATATAATTATAGATTGACTAAAATACCCTTATTTAATGGAAGAGTATTTATGACAAATTATCTACAAATCTTTATATTATTAATGTCAACTACTCCCACTAATAGTTATTAAATAAGGGTATGGGTGGAAGAAAATAATTAATGATACTTTGGAATTATAAAATTGCAATAGTTTTGAAACAAAAATAAAAGGCTAAAAGAGCTATAGTTTTGAAACAGAGGGAGTAAAATGTAATGTATGCTCCAGTAAGAATTAACCGTGTATAAGTATGCTTTTATATAGACCGAGTTGTGCATACAAGTTAGTGCACTATGTTGTTTGGATAATTTTAATTTGCTATAGAACAAGATAAAATCTCAACAAGAAGTAAACTACAAATTAAATAAGGACATCTCAATTTGGATGCAACAAGGAATTCAGAAAATCTCATGTAATCTTCCAAATTTAAGCAAAAAGACAGAACTATATGTACATCTTGTCTTTGAAAATTAAATGGAATTAGGTAAATAGAGTCTCATATATAGCCTGAGTTATGCGGTCTTCAACTAATAAAACCCGCATGATGTTGTCTTATAATTGCTAATAACTATTCTATTTCAAATTAATTAATCAAATATCTGAATGGCAAGCAACAATTAATCAGGATATAGAATTCGTGCTTAACCATAAATTTCGTGGTAATTATTTTAATTAATTTGTTTAAAATCTTCATTACAATAGAGCTACTTGGTTACCAAAAAGTATATTATTACAATTGTAGCCTTGTATAGGGCCCAGCAACCCAGTTCTCGTTCCAGTTATAAGCGCTTGTTTTCTTATATCTCAACCGGCCCAACTAGCTTCTTAATAACCCTTAACTAGTTATTTATTTTGACCAAAAAAAACTAGTTATTTATCAAAAAAAACAACCCTTAACTAGTAAATTGTAATTAAATACTAAATATTCTTTGTATTTTTAAAATTTAGATGCATCTATTTTTATATTGTAATTAATAATTAATATTTTTTATTAGCAAAACTCAATTCATGTATATTATACCATTTAAAATCTATTTTCTAATTTCAAAATCTAAAGTGACTCACTTCAAATTCCAATGCTTTAACAACAGCTCTATGCCACTTGAGCAAATTAGAACATCTACCATTGAGCATCTCACTTTAAGGTGCTTAAGTAGGTCTCATTGATACATATTATCTATTTTTATCTTTTTTAACTTTATAAGTATTTCATAAGTATTTAACTTCTCTAACTCAATTCTTCCAAAAAAATAATCTTAAATGGGCCCCCACCAATATCTCACATCATTACATTTCACCAATAACAATTTTTTAATTTAACTTTTTTAATCCATAAAGCAAGAAATAGTCCACCATGCATTTAATGGAGGAGCACTTAGAAAAAGTACTTAACTAAGCACCTATGCTTAATAAACACCCCAAGAGAAATACTCTCCAATGCATAATTCTTAATAAAGCATTGATGTTTATTTGGTGAAATGTTTAATAAGTACCCCATTAGCCTCTGTTTGGTTGGAGGGGAGGGAAAGGGAACAAAATCCCTCATCACTTGATTTTGACTCCCCTCCAATAATGGAAGGATTTAGAGGGATTTTAAAATATTGACTTAAATAATCCTATTTAAAAACCAACAAAAAGATTTATAAGGACATAAAATGTAAATTAGACATTTCTCTCCATTAAAATCTCTCCTCTCTTTTCCTTCCAACCAAACATAATATCTAATTAAATCCCTCCCCTCCCTCCCCTTCCCCTCCCCTCCCCTTTTTTGAACCAAACACAGCCTTAGAGATGCTCTTATAAGATTGCAAAACTGACCATCTTGCTTGATTAGACATCGATCCAATGCAAGGCACCGTGTAGGACTCCCTCAAGGAGAACCACAGTTTCACACTCCGACTCCCGAAGTGTTGCCGCCACACGTAAGTATTGTTTGATATGAGAGAATGAGAAGAGAATGAGAAGAGAAAGAAGTTTGAGTTATCTTTAAAAAGACAAGAATGCCCTTGATCTAAAAAACTTAATATACAATTTCATATTTTATAAATTTCATTTCCTATCAAAATTAATTGATTAATTGGTTTATTTAATTATATAAAAAATCAAGAGAATCAATATATGATATAACCGCATCAAACTTCCCTAATATATATAAAATCAGCATATGCAATTTTTTTTTACAATAGCATAAGCATTTTTTTTACAGCATATGCATGTTTTTTGTTACATGCATGATGTATCAGTGCATGATGCATCAGCATATGTAGGACCCAAACAAAAAAAAACGAAAGTAAATGGTAGATACTTCGTTGTGCACGATTCCAGGCTTCCAGCAAGAGTTGGATTAAGGGGTATACTGGGAATTAGAAAAAAGCGTGCTTCTTCCTCTCCATTTCTTCGCTACTGAGCGAAGAATTGAAAAAGTGATGGGTCCCACCGTTTCTCTTTCTTTCTTTACCATTTCTCGGATAACCAAACGAGAGAAGACTGCCCTTTCTCTCTACTTTACTTCTCTCTTTCATATTTCTCTTGTTCCAAACACAGGGGTACTCTCCAGTCTCCTCCCTTCGATTTGTCTTCTTCATTTAGGTTTAGTAAAATGATTAAGTTTAAGTATTTAATTAGAAGTCCTTCATTGGGGTATAAATAAAAATAATAAAAATATAATTTAAAAGTTAAGTAGATGTTGAATCAGCACTTATATCTTTAATTTTTTTTTTCCCACTTGTCATATTTTAATTGAACTAACTCATTATAGGTACCTAGACCCTTAAAACTTGTTAGCTACCGTAGAATTCACCTGATAATATTTGAAAAATTATTGTGGTTGTTCACAATTTGTTTCATTTAAAATCCCATGATGATGTGAATATCAGATACTGTTTGATTCGATAATTAATCTCCTGAAATAGATAATTTATTACGGGTTTTATATTTTAGGATGTGGACTATATATATATATATGTGGTTCCACTTTAAGTATGGCCATATGCATAGTATTCAATCAAAGTTTTTACCCTCTAACATATGCATCACAATTCACAACACCGAGTGGATCGTCCAATGTATTCTCATGATTTATGTATTTAGAGAAGTGCTATTAAGTATTAACACATTCTCTAACGTACTCTTTGTAACACACTCTCTATAATGGTTGGAATACATGTGTTTCATTATTGCAATATTTGTATGTTCCTCTGCGTGATATCAATTTTTGTCTTATGATCACCCTTTATATGATAGCTTGACTGAAAAACATAGTAAATTCTTTAATCAATTTCCATGCTCAATGCCCACCCTTCTTTTGTTGATGTTGTGACTCGTGATAGGTGTTTGGCCTGAATCCAAGAGTTTTAGTGACGAAGGGCTGGGACCAATCCCAAAAAAGTGGCGTGGAATCTGCCAAGTTGGTAATGGGAATAGAGATAAATTTCACTGCAACAGGTTCATTCTTTTTACTCCTACTAATTAATTCGTCCAAACTATATCCTATATAATAAACATATAAAGAAGTTGTTCATTTACGGTAAGACAAACACACTATTTTTTTTTTTTGATAAATAAGACAAACACACTATGACACTAATATTAATTGTACTTAGCTTTTGTTATAAACAGAGATTTGTGTGAGTATAATGCAACAAGGATTTTAACTTCCTGAAATGGCTTAACGTTGCACAATTTGTTATCACTTTTAAGCTTCAGCAGAAGTTTCAGATTCAGCTTACTAATAGTGTAATTTGCATGATAGAGAAAAATCCACTTTTTAAATGTCTTTGATATTTTAATCAATCACTTGTTTCCATTTTCACTATATGTAGCTGATTGGAGCAAGATATTTTTACAAAAATGAGGCATCTGATCGCAGAGGACAAAAAGCTTCTTGTCACAGTGCCCCGTGATTATGAGGGTCATGATGGTTCACATACTTTATCAGAAACTTTGACACTACTGGGTCAACCAACCAAAACCAATAATCAGGGCCATAAAAGCATCCCAAGATGTAAACATAAACCAAACCATTCAAAAGAACTGACAAGAATGACCTTTTTTATGCCAATTTTTCTACGTTCGGTGGTGATTAATGATCTTGTCGGTTCCTATGGCTTTCCAGTACCCGGATCCCACTCTGTTGGGTCGAGACCCATTTGGGTGTACTTCCTATCTCTCAGGCTGAAGAAGTAGCATTCTTTCTCTGCAAATCGCCTTGCCCTGCAAAATTAATCATGTTCAATTTAGAATTTTCTTAAATGAAAAAAAGAAAATCAGGGAGGAGTTGATTTCCTTTTAAGAGGCTTACTTGGAAGGACCCAGGGTCGAACTTGTACAAGTCAATATCGGCGATGTTCCAGTGCAATGGAAGGCAATTACACCTTTGTTATACTTTTTGGTTTATACCCAAAAAATATAACAAAGGAACAGAACCTTTGTTATATTCATGATCGCGAGAAAGAACAGAACCAAGAAAAACAAGATAAAAAAAATCAAATAAAAAAACATTTGGAAAAAAAAAAGATTAGAACAATAGAGAAAACAGATATATGAATGGCCTCATAAAGAAGATTAGATTTAGCTACATGATTGTTTCAGACATACACATGCTTGTCTATTTTTTCTATCTTGTAATCATTGGCCGGTTGATGAATCGGAAACATTGCAAGAAAACATACCGATTAAATGTGCCTTCAATGTGACGAACGAGACCATAATTGCTTTGACATCCTCACCGTCCCCTTCCTTCAATGTGCCTTCAACATCAAGTAAACTTCGGAAGAACGATAATCGAAAAGAGAAAGAAAAGAAATCCTAACCTCAACGGACAGAATAACAAAACGAGATGCGCCCTTCTTACCGCCAAATCTTTCTTTTATATTAGGAAGGAAAAAACAAAGAAAAACACATCAAATATTTTTTGTTGACAGCTTTACCGCTAAAAAAAAAATATCAAACTCTTTACTGTTTGAAACAATAGACGATAGTGATTTTTTTTTAAAATTTATACAAACCTCTCTCATATATCATAAGTCATAATTTTTTTTAATTTATACATTCTCTTAGAGCTGGCAAACGGGCCTATCTGGTGGGCTTCGGGTCGGGCCAAAAACCCAGATAAAAAATGGGCATTAATTTAGTTATCCAAGCCGGGCCCGTATAGTGTCAGGCCACACTGGGCTCCGGCTTTTATCTTGTTATTTTGGATCGACCCGCATCGGGCTCGGGCTAAAAAGACCCGAATTAAAAATGGACTCGAATTTGTATGTTCAAACCCGATTTTTTTTGGGCGAGCCCAGCGGGCTAAGCCCATTTTGCCAGCTCTGCATTCTCTTGATTACTTTATAATTGCATCTTATTTTAATATATTAATTATGATATTACTACTATGTCCCTAATTATAAGAGGTTTTTATCTAATTCTTTTCCACCAAGAAAATTAGTTAATATAGTTTAAAGCATTAAATTTGTCAATAATTTACATTGAGTTTCCAAAACTACCCTTAGTAGTATCTCTCTCTTTCCACTTACTCTCTCCCACTTAATTAATGCATTATCTCTCTCTTCTCCATTCATCATAGGAGAGAGGGACAAAAAGTATTCATAATAAATAATGGTAATTTGGGTAAAAGAGCAATTAATACATGACACATTTTCAAAAACCTCTTATAAAAAGGGATAAATAAACTTGCCAAAAATCTCTTATAATTAGGGACGGAGGTAGTAATTGCTTAAAATTTTCTTATTGTTTTAATTTAGAAAAATATAAATAATATATTTATCAACAATTTATTTAATGAATGGATTCTATAAATTTATTGGGTCAGCTAGCTAGTATTGGAAATTTTCATTTTTAGAATTAAAGATATGAAATTTTTTTATATTTATGTGACTAATTTTCATATGAATCAAACTTAATTAATTTTTTTTTTCTCATTTCAGTTAAGAGGAATGTCAATTATTTTATTCAAAATATGCATATATAAAACAATGTCTGATTGAGACCATGACCAATGAACCACCTCAGTAATTATCGATTTTCTGGTTGTTGCCTTAATTATCTTAATTCTTTTCTATTCCAAAAAAGTAATTTACCATTAAACTAAAATTAATCTTGAGTGATCCTTTTTGTAATTGTTTAAACATAATATAAAAATGTAATATATTATAAATATTTAAAAAATAATACTAACCTTGATTTAATTACCTCATTCTCTTCATATGTGTAAATTAAAATTACTTTTTAAGAATTTTAATATAAAAAATAAAATTTACACATAAAATTATAATTATAATAAAATACAATGCACTTTCGTAAATGTATAGAAATAACAATAACATCAATAATAATATCAGTATAAACAAATAATAATAATAATAATAATAATAATATAAATAATTGCATGTTATGTTATTTTTATAAGCTTATTTTTTTATAATCATTTTTATAAGAATTTATTAAAATATACTTGCTATTATTTAAAAGAATCTTCAAATTAATATAGAATTTTATTCCAAAGATAGATGAATATGTTCCTTTTTATCAAAAAAAAAAAAGATGAATATGTTACCTTTTCTGATTTTGACTAATTATCTGTATAATATTAAATTTACATAAGTATAAAAGTTTGGCACTTAATATCAATTGATTATATCATGTGTGCATAATAAATTATTGCTTGTATGCTGGCTTCATTTCTTACCATGATTTTCTTTTTAGCCCATAATTTTACATGATTTCTTACCTTAAAAACAAAGAACTAAATCTCCAGAATTCACTGAATTTCTTCAATTAACAGAAACTCTGCCTCGGAAAATACTGAATGAATTTTCCCACGATTGTTGGCTTCATTTCGAACGCGTAATGGCTATTCACAGGATGAGGTTGATTTGATTTCAAAATCAGTCACAGAACTGAAATTGGTTATATAAGCAAGGGAAAGCATAGACCCTTTGCACATCTCTGAATTTTATTTTGCAAGACAAACATAATTAATTTTGAGAGAAACAATGTCATCATCCATTTGTCATGTGTTATTGTCACTTCTCCTTTGTGTTCTATTACAGGAACCCACCCAAGCTATCAAACAGGCAAGCTTTGTCTCAAGCTCTATCATTACTCACTAGTTTTTTTTTTCTCTTAAAATAAAAATCGTTCCAATTAAGGGCTCGTTTACTTTGAGAAAACATTTCTTGTTTTCGTTTCTTGTTTTTATTTTTAATTAATTACAAAAATGCAATATTGTTTTCAATCTTTTTTTTTTAAAGATTTGTACGAAAATCTGTTTGTTGTATTTAAATAGTTTCTTGTGATAGTAGACAGCTCTATGATATTATTATAGCTTTTCTCTCATCATGGTGTTCGTTCAAGTTTTCTAATTTTCATATTTGAATGTTTAAACTGTGGCCTAATGATCATTCACATTTTGTTTTTTTTAGTCCTATATTGTATACTTGGGATCACATTCCTTTGGTCCAAATCCTTCATTTGTTGATATTGAATCTGTCACGAACTCTCACTATGACTTACTTGGATCTTACGTTGGAAGGTATAATAGAAATTTAACCCCAATTGAAGTCCATGAAATTTTCTGGTGGAAAAATTAACGCAACATGAACTGAATAAATTTAATATGTTTTCTCTTACACAGCACCGAGAAAGCCAAAGAAGCAATCTTTTACTCTTACAATAGATATATTAACGGCTTTGCTGCAGTACTTGATGAGGATGAAGCAGCGAAGGTGGCAAGTATGTATATAGTTAGTTATCTTTATGTATTTATCTCCCACTTACCCTCTGCATGATGCATACGGACATGTTGACAAATAGTTACTTTGATTTTCTAACTGGCGCCACTATTCTATTGGTAAATGCAGAGCATCCGAATGTGGTATCAATTTTCTTAAACAAAAAACACAAACTGCACACAACCCACTCATGGGATTTTCTTGGGTTAGAGAGACATGGTGAATTTCCAGAGGCTTCATTGTGGCGGAGATCATCTGGTGAAGATATCATTATTGGAAATTTAGACACTGGTAATGATGGATAAGAAAAATTCTTTGTGCCTTTGCATGTGATCTGTACTTTATTTGAACCATTTGATATGTTATTGACGTGTTATTGTTTTTGGTATGTCTTCTACTAACATGATGACTCGCGGCTTGCACGGGTATTAATACTATTGGGTTTTCTAAATTTGTAATTAAGAATGGAGGTTGGTAATATTATCGTGAATAATGCAGTAAAAAGTTATCATATTTGTATAATTAATCTTTGTTTTCTCATCCGTTAACTATTTAAATTGGAAGTAGGGTTAGGCAATTTAAAAAAGCATTATGCATTGTTGAAGGATGAACATTTTTTGTCATTGGGCCTAATGCCTTGACACATGTGGTGTGAATTTTTTCACAAGTATGAACAGCTAGCTATGGATTGCAATGCAAGAGGTTGGGTCTAAATGTCTAATGTCATCACATAGTGGTGTGAATCTTTTTGCAACTATGTGTTGCTTTTCGTCTTTGGATCTGATGACTTCAGACATGGGGTGGGAAATTTTACACGACTGTGAACTGCTCTGGATAGCATGTCTGTACTATCGTATTTTGATTTGTATTTTTCACACCAGTGGTGTGAAGTGTTTCACAACTGTGAACAGCACTGGCTTGGAATTCTGCACCCTACGGGGTATGACGACTTCACACCAAGGGTGGGAATTTATCCACAACTGTGAAATTCTCTGGATAGCATGTCAGTACTTTCGTTCTTTGGTTTGTCGTATACACGCCGGTGGTGTGAATTTTTTCACGATTGTGAACGGCGCTGGATTGGAATTCTGCATCGTATTGTGGTCTAAAGAATTCACACCATGGGTGGTATTTTTTCCACAATTGTGAATTTATCTGGATAGCATGTCTGCATTTTCTTACTTGGGTCTATCGTGTTCACACCACCAGTGTTAAGTTTTTCACAACTGTGAACAGCGCTGGTTTGGAATTCTGTATCATATTGGGGTCTGGCGGCCTCACACCATGGGTGGAAAATTTTCCATAACTGTGAACTGTTCTGGACATGTCTGCACTTTGGTACTTGGTTTTGTCGTGAAAACCAAGTAGGTGATCATGATTTGACTATGAACCAATGGTCATGAGTTGGGTTAATTTGGGTCAAGAGAGAATTTTAATCTATTTGATTTGGTTTGGATTTTTTAAAATTGGTAAATTATGGGTTCAAATCAAACCAACTAACACGAGTCTTTCGGGTTGTGTTATTTTAATTAAAAAAAATATTAAAACTATCAAAATAGTCTCTTTGGTGATTTTTTTTAGCCTTTTCTTATTGCACTCTTTGTATGTTCCTCTGCGTGATATTATTTTTTGTCTTATGATCACCCTTTATATGATAGATTGACTGAAAAACATATTCAACTCTTCAATCAATTTCCTTGCCCAATGCCCACGCTTCTTTTGTTGATGTTGTGACTCGTCATAGGTGTTTGGCCTGAATCCAAGAGTTTTAGTGACGAAGGGCTGGGACCAGTCCCAAAAAAGTGGCGTGGAATCTGCCAAGTTGGCAATGGGAATAGAGATAAATTTCACTGCAACAGGTTCATTCTTTTTACTCTTGTTAATTCGTTCAAACTATATCCTATATAATAAACATATAAAGAATAAGTTGTTCATTTACAGCAATAATACTAATTGTACTTAGCTTTTGTTATAAACAGAGATTTGTGTGAGTATTACGCAGCAAGGATTTTAACTTCCTGAAATGGCTTAACGTATTGCACAATTTGTTATCACTTAAGCTTCAGCAGAAGTTTCAGACTCAGCTTAAAAAACGGTGTAATTTGAATGAAAGAAAAAAAAAATCCATCTTTTAAATGTCTTTGATATTTTAATCAATTACTTCTTGTTTCCATTTTCACTATATGTAGGAAGCTGATTGGAGCAAGATATTTTTACAAAGGTAGTGAGGCATCTGGTGGCAAAGGACAAAAAGCTTCTTATCACAGTGCCCGTGATTATGAGGGTCATGGTTCACATACTTTATCAACTGCTGGAGGCAATTTTGTTTCTGGAGCCAATGTGTTTGGCTATGGGAATGGAACAGCAAGTGGTGGATCACCAAAAGCCAGAGTTGCAGCCTATAAGGTGTGCTGGGGTCAGAGTGGATGTTATGACGCAGATATTTTGGCTGCCTTCGAAGCTGCCATAAGTGATGGGGTTGATGTGCTTTCTGTGTCTTTGGGTGGTGATCAACCACCTGAATATTTTCAAGATGGTATTTCCATAGGGTCCTTCCATGCAGTTGCCAATGGCATAATTGTAGTGAGTTCTGCAGGAAATTCAGGACCTTCTCCCACAACTGTAGCGAACTTGGAACCTTGGATTATCACAGTTGCTGCAAGCACAATCGATAGAGAGTTCACTAGTTATGTCACCCTTGGTAACAAGAAAATACTCAAGGTATATATTTTGTCTATTATACCCTATCTTCTTGTTATACAAAAATTAACCTATATTCCCTTCTTTTTTTCATTGTTCCTTTTTGCATTCGTAATAATCTAGCCCTTTGAGAGTTTGTCTCTGATATTTTAATTAAAGCCAACGTTTCCAATATCAATTACAAGCACAAATCTATATCAGGAGACTGAAGGGGCTAATGTGGCATCTAACCAACTTCGTTCTTTTATTGTTAGGGAGCTAGCCTTTCTGAGTCTGACTTACCATCTCATAAGTTTTACCCATTGATCAGTGGTATTGGTGCCAAAAATGATAATGCACCTGCTATAGATGCGTAAGAATACTTCTACCAAGTTGACATTGAATAACTTTTATCTTGTGGATATTCTTTCTGATACAATCTAGTCCATGTTTGTTTTAGCCTTCATTGCAAGAATGGAGCTCTTGATCCTAAAAAGGCGAAGGGGAAAATATTGGTCTGTTATCGAGGTTATAATGGTAGAGCTGACAAGGGTGTGGAAGCTGCTCATGCAGGCGCTGTTGGAATGATTTTGGCTAATGACAAGGAATCAGGGAATGAAATTCTAGCTGACCCTCATGTGCTTCCTGCTTCACATGTTACCTTTGAGGATGGCAATTACATTTTTGATTACATCAACCGCACCAAGTAATTTTTGTCCTCATCATGCTTCAGGCTTATTAAATTCTTTCTTGCTAGTTTTGATTCCACAGTTGGGCGTATTCATGCATATCATTTTACATTAATGCATACATATATGATGCATGCAGGTCTCCCGTGGCTTACATTTCTAGAGTGAAAACAGAATTGGGTATAAGGCCAGCTCCATTTGTGGCTTCATTTTCATCAAGGGGCCCCAATATCCTCGAGCCAACAATCCTCAAGGTTAGGTTTATATGATTCATCACTCAATCACCCTTTAGGCTACCTTAAATATGAAGTGAACCCCAACAAATTTTTTGTTTTCTGTTTCAGCCTGACATCACAGCACCAGGAGTCAACATCATTGCTGCTTATAGTGAAGCCGTATCTCCCACAGAACAAGCATCTGATAAACGCAGAATTCCTTTCATTACAATGTCAGGCACTTCAATGGCATGTCCTCATGTTTCTGGCCTTGTTGGGCTGCTAAAAGCTCTTCATCCTGATTGGAGTCCAGCTGCTATCAAGTCAGCAATCATGACTACAGGTAAACTAGATTGTTTACACACCTATAAGATCATGGCATTCATTTTCAGATACCCTTTTATTTAATATGAAAATTCGTGCCTTTTGCAGCAACAACAATAGATAACACCGGGAGGCCTATGCTGAATTCATCATTGGAAAAGGCAACTCCATTTGACTATGGTGCAGGGCACATTCGACCTAATCGTGCAGTGGGCCCTGGACTTGTATATGACCTAAATATTACTGACTATTTGAACTTTTTGTGTGGTCATGGCTACAACAGTTCACAGCTTAAGGTGTTCTATGGCAAGCCTTACACTTGTCCCAAATTGTTCAATTTAGCAGATTTAAATTATCCAGCAATCACAATTCCTCACTTTAGCATTGGACATTCTTTAAATGTTACTCGTACTCTTACCAATGTTGGGTCTCCAAGCAAGTACAGAGTGCGCACACAGGCACCACCGGAACTTCTCGTTTCAGTTGAGCCCAAGAGATTGAAGTTTAAGGAAAAGGGTGAAAAAAGGGAGTTCAAAGTCACATTGTCTTTGAGGCCGGGGCTAACTAAGTACAAGACTGATTATGTCTTTGGAAGGTTGGTTTGGACCAATGGAAAACACCGTGTCAGGACTCCTATTGTAGTTAAGTATCCACATTAGTGAGGTTTAGATTCATGCTGCATTTTACTATCAACTATTTAAAGCGGTGTCTCTCCCTTTTTTTTTTCTTCCCCCCTGCAATAAAGGTTTTATTACGGACCTACGGTTTGCAGTTGCACAAGTTCGCGGAAGATTGTGAATCAAATGTTGTGTTTTAAATATTTTATGGTGGGTGGAATCAAATGAAGAAAGATAAAATGAAATGAAATTATCATGATACATGAATAACATCTCCCTAGGAGTTACTTACGGAAATTGTTTAATTCATTTTTCGTGAATCCTATAATACTCCATGGATTTAAGAACACAAACTTAATTTCACTCGAATCGTAGAATCCAGCTTGAGAGTTACTCACATCTGAATATCACCTGTATAAACTCTAATGATGAAATAAACAAATTAGAGTTACTTTAGTTTTAAAAACTTCACAAACACTTCTATTAGAGATGTTCTAAAGTCCGACGGGTCTCTTAAGCATCTTATCTTGGGTTCTACCAGGATTCATCTTTAATTGTCAGCTAAAAAACACCTTTTGGTAATTCTCTATTCATCTAAAAAAAATTATCATCATAATGCTAAAGAACATTTAAATACATAAATAAATCGGCCCCAATTTTCCAAAATTAAAAGGCACATGAGCCATTGCAAGAAGGTTGTGCTTGTGCACACTCAAGGATTCATACATATATACTTTAACCCAAAAACAAACATTAGTAAACCAAATTGAATGAACTGGCTCAGGCTCATACTGCGAGTTTGATATCACCCAATTCAAGCTGAGCAGCGATTTCCGCTAGTTTGGTCTTGACGCTCATGTCAACCAACTTGGACCCAGACTCACCATACCTGACAGTGAAACCAGCCACCAAACTGGGGTCAAGAACGGTCTTAATCCTCACATTCTTGGCCCCAGTGAGCTTCTGCACCTGCTTCGCTATCTGCGCCAGGTGCTGCGACTCAAGCTTCACCACCGAACTCACAACCGCGAGCTCCGTATCGGTCAATGAATTGTACTGCATCTCGAACTCCTTCACTATCTCGGCGATGATCTCGATCCTCTTCGCCTCCACCAGGATGTTGAGGAAGTTCAATGTGTGTGGCTGGAACCCGTAAGCCGTTGCGATCTCCTCGATCAGCTTGTACTTCTTGGCGTCCTCGATGGTTGGGTTGGAGAAATAGTCGAACACCTGGGAGTCGGAGAAGATCTCGTCGATTTTCTCGACGTCGGTGGTGGTCGCGTCGAGTGTGTTGTTGGATTTTGCCACGTCAGCGAGCGCCGAGGCGTAGCTGGAGGCGGCGGTCGCATTCATTCTTGCCCCCATAGCGCCGCCGGAGCGGCGTGTGGAGCGACCGACGGAGAGTTTGAGGTTGAGGGGGGTGAATGTGGTGCCGGTGAGGGAGAGGTTGAGGATGGGTTTTGGGGCGAGGGTGTTTCTTGGGATGTGTTTGGAGTGAAGTGAAGCAGTGGTGTGCTGCAACGACGCCATTTTTTTGAGTGAGGGAACTCAGAATTGAAATTGAAGAAACGAGTGTGTCTGTGTGTGGAAATGAAAGGAGGGGTCGTTTCTTTTTGCTTCTTTTGTGCGAGATTGGTTTTGTGGCAACAAGGGGTTGTGATCCGATTGAGAGGAGCACGATGGCCTCTTATCCAACGGATAAGATAATATGGCCATTGGACACGTGGACGCATAAGTGTGGGACGGGGATGTGTTGGAAAATTTAGACTTTGTATTATCAAAATCATCAATAAGAAAATAAGAATAAGAATAAGAAAAGTCTAAATGATAAAGGTTATTATTATTTTTTGTATAAAAAAAGATAAAGGTTATTATTTTATTGAAGATAAATAATAAGTTAAAAATATAAAAAATACAAGTTTTAAGTTATAATGATAATTTTCCTCTTCAAAAAAAAAGTTATAATGATAATTTAAAAAAAAAAAAATTAATTGATAAAATTTAGTTTTGGTGACAATTTATAAATATTTTATCCCAAATAATGTTATTTGAAATAATTTGAGTATTTATAAGAACAGTAGCGGAAATAAATAATATGTTTCATTTTTACATAATAAAAAATATAATATAGGTACAACTTTTTGGTAGAGATTTGTGAACTTCCCTTAATTAAAAAAATTATTTCTTAATCAGTGTTTTTAGAACGTTTTCATTTGTTTAAATTATAAACTAGTATTTTATTCGTTTTTTAAGTGTTATTTAAGATAATATATGCAAATTATAAATTACAATTAATGTCATTCTTACTATTGAACTTTTTATTTTTGAAATATGACTCCAACTGTAGTCTATTTGGGGTTTATTTTTTATTATTTTACTAAACTAGTTTTTATATAAATTTATATTTTTCAATGTTTGAGATCATGTGCAAA
This sequence comes from Glycyrrhiza uralensis, assembly GCA_030159175.1. Lineage (NCBI taxonomy): Eukaryota > Viridiplantae > Streptophyta > Magnoliopsida > Fabales > Fabaceae > Glycyrrhiza > Glycyrrhiza uralensis. The sequence continues at coordinate 49,558,731 of BRZY01000001.1, read as the reverse complement.
GGAAATTTCAACTACATAGGATTTCAAATTCCCAATCCCTCCAACCATAGTCTGGCTGGGTTAATTTTTTCACAATTTTTTTTTAAATAAAGAAAGTGACGAGTAAACTTTGTCCTCTTAATATAAAAAAACTTTGTCCTATTATAGTACTTCTATAATAAAACTTAAAACGAGTTTGGATATTTTTCCATAATGCTTAGATTATTACATTATTTTTTAATATTTTAAAAATGTGTACCAAATAAGAAAATTAACATTTTATCATTATTATTATTATTGTTTAATTTCTTACATATTTTTAAAATTAAAATTAAAATAATAGAATAACATGTTTCATCTAATGATAAGAAATAAAAATATAAACAAAATTCACTTGTCAAAAAAAAAATCACAAAATGACAACATTTCCTAACTCTTTCTAGTGAGTGACTACTAATCCACAGATAAGCACGGCGCTAAATCTTACGAATAAATTAGCAAGAATACAGCACGAATAGTTATATTGGAATGATTAACCAATCACGTGCCGATAACCATACACAGTAAAATAGCAAACAAATAACTTTATAAAGCCACGTTGAATTCGTGTTTCGTTCTTGCGTTAAAGTTTCTTAAGAAATATCATTTCTCTTTACAGATTAAGTTCCCAACAAATTAAGAAAACTTCGCCCCAATCTGTACAGAAAATCACCCTGCAATATGCATTCATTTTCCCCTTCTTTGCCGTCAACCCGCAATCTTCCACTTAGGCCACGTTCTTAATTTCCCATCTCCACAATCCCTTCACCGCCGCCGTCACCACCACCAGCAGCACCGCCGCCGCCGTTCTCTCCAAGCCATAGTTCAACCGGCGAGCACTCCATCTTGTGTCTCAGCTTCCAATCAAGCGCCTGGCACCCACGCGAGCAATAGTTAACCTTCCCGCAAACAGAACACCGCCGAAACTCTTGCGCCCGCGTTTCGGAACGCCCGCACCCAATGTGCGAGCAAAGTCTCAGCCCCTCCCCAAGTACCCCACAACCCGACTCGAACCACTCCCTCATGAACCAATTAACCGGTTGCACCGCACCGATATAACCGTACACGCAAGCCAACGAACTAACTGAACCCGCGCGGCACGCACATTCCCGAAACCGTCCGTTGCGCCACGTCAGTAGAGACGGCGACGAGGGCAACGGGGATTGCGCCACTGCGCGTACAACAAACGCGAGCTCCCACACGTTGGCCTGTGCCAGCAACCTTCGTCCCTCGGTGACGTTCTGGCGCGTGCCGTAACCGTCGTGGATGCAGTGGCCTAGCTCGCGAAGCGCGTCGATGTGGCCGAGTAGCGAGGCTCGGGCGCACAGAGCCACGCCGGCTCGTAGATCCCGGGAGACGCCGCTGCCGTTGAAGTGTATCACGGCCAGCGAGTACAATGCCGGCGCGTGGGACTTAATCGCGGCCTTCGCTATCAGAGAAAGTCCGCTCCTTCGATTTTGTAGACAATAAAAACGGATCTGACAAAAAAAATTAAAAATTGAAATCATAGTTAGAATTTATGTTGTCGTTAACGTTAACGTTAACGTTAGCACTAACCATTCCGAGAGTATAACAGGCGTCTAGGTTGCCGGCGTTGGCACAGCGGTTGAGGAAATGGTGAGCAGATTCGGACCAGTTTTTGGGTCTTATTGCTAATGCTGTAGCGCCAAGTTTCGATAATACCATGCGATGGAGACCTAAGCGGTTCAGTCTCTTGCATCTGTTGGGAAAATAAATAAATTATTGCACAGAACCAACGGAGTGTGTGGATGAAGGTAGCAATATGAAAATGTAGGAATCACTCACGTTAAGAGGACGTTGATGATATCGTGCGGAGAAGAGGTGGTGGAGCTGAGTTTGGAGAGGATGAAAACAACGAGATCATCGTGCAAACAATCGAAGGGATTGTCGTTGTCGGTGCGCTGGTTGTGGGAATGGCGCAGTGGCTTTCTCATGTTACAAAACAAACATGAGAAAATACAAAAATTACATAAGGAAATGTCTAGTGTTGTGTGTTGGTATACTCAATCTCTTTTGTGTGTGTGTGTTTATTGGTACTACTCTGTAACGCACAAACAATGAGAGGGAATGGGACATTTTATATGTGGAGACACAGGGAACAGTGAGAAGAGATCGGAGAGGGCGGAGAGTGAGAGGCCCGCAAAAGTTAATGGGATTATTGGAGTGGACCCCACGCCCCCGTATCATAACTCCATACGGCATAAGTTGATCACCATCGTTTGTTGACCAAAAAAAAAAAGTTGATCATCGTTTCAGTTTTCTTTTTCTCTCTCCAAATTTTATTTCAATAATTATATTTTTTTTTTACATCTTCAAATTCTAAGTTCTACTATGTTAAAAAGATTTTTGAATCTTTAATAATTTAGACCAGATATTTTAGTTCTAAACTAAAAAAAATAAAAGCATTTTTTGGTTACGAAAAACTAAAAGCATTTGTTGGGAAGATTAATATCGTTCTTTTTTTTTATAATGTAAAATCCAATGTTATAATTTATAGTTTATAATTTTAATTTTAATTTTTTCACTATTTTAATCCTCGTTATTTCAATAAAATCTCTTCTTAATTTACCCCTTTCTTAATTTAGGAATAGATCATTTCTTATTTTATTTTCCCTCATTTAAAAGAATTCTATATATTTATTTTAATTATTATAATTTTTTACAAATTTTTTATATTACATTTTTATTTCAATTATTACATAATTTACACTTTTATTTTAATTTTAATAAAATATTTGATCTCTAAAAATTGATAATATTTTGAAATTAACTAAAAAAAGTGTAAAATTATAATTACCATTTTTATCCACATGACAAAAATATAATTTATAATTGTATGTTATTTTATATTTATTACATATTAACATTTTAACTTCTAGTTAACTTAACAGCTATTTTTACAAAATAGATCTTATATAAAGCTATTTTATTTAAATTAAATAAGTGTTTTGTTTGACCATGTTGAGAATTAATGTATTGATTTTTCATAAAAAAAATAGTTTTTGATATGTCATGTGCTAGAGTTCTTAACAAATAATGTGACGGGTAATACTCTCATTTAATAATTTTTTAAATAATAATAATAATTTACGCAAGTATTAGAAAAGCAATTTTTTATGAGAAAACGGTATATTTGTAATGTCATTTGAAATTTTTCTTCATAAACTATGAATAGATATATACATATTTAGTCTTTTTATCTCTTTAAAATAATAGGGATAATAGTAAAAGATAACTATTTAAGCTGAGCGCTAACTTCTTAGTGCTAGCTAGATGCGATGTAAATAGTGTGTATATAAAACTTGCTTATAGGGGTAAAAATAACTTGGGTCTAAGAAGACTTTATTTAAATTAGTCTAACCTATTTAAAAATCTTAAACCTCAAGCCTGATATGTTATCTGTTATATGTTATTTTGAGGTCTGATATGGCCTTTTTGACTCGGCCAATTAACCTACTTAGAGATTTTAATATTAAATAGGCCTTTAGTTATAGGAGATTAAAATAGGAAATATTTTCTAAAAATAAACGTGTCGTAAGAATGCTAATAGACTTACTTCCAACTGTCCTTGCAGTTTATGTTACTCAACAAACATAGGAAAATAGTGAGATTAGTTTATAAGATAAAGCAAACCAGGAAAATAATATATAAACAGTACGAATTTTGTTTGCACGAAAACCTGTAATGTAAACCACCACGTGATATAACTCGTAGCTAGGCACATACCAATATACCATGGGTTTAAGAAAGTAGGTAAAAGCATTTGATATGGCATTACCTAACAAGCGAAGCACTTCGTCAAGCTAATCTCTTTAATTTGTTATTGCCTTATTGGTACACTTTCATCTCTACGCATAGCGCAAGTTGATGAGTGGATAAAAGTACTAGTTGGGGAAGGAATTTTGCAAATCAAAGTTAAAATTCTAGATTTTTTTTTTGTGCATGGGTGCCGACATATATCGCCAAGAAAAAGGGTATAATAAAAAAATAAAGTAAAGTAATTTAATGATTCCTCTTCTCCCTCTGATTTGAATAAATTCTATTGTAGGTCTGGATAAGGTTTGAAGATGTGGAGTTGGTGAAACACAAATCCTTTTGCACAACCCCATTAGAAAGAGAGGAATATATCCGAGGAATTTTAGTAGAAAAAAGTAAGTATTGCTGCGTTTGCCACGTTGTTGATTATGAAACAGAAATAAAAAATAACTGACTTTTTAAACTCGTTAGGTTGACCTACGAAATTAAATCAATCCAAATGTAAAACGGTTAGGTTGGATTTTTTTAATAAAAAAATTAGGTTGGGTTTAATATAAGAGTTTAATTCCTACGTGCTGACAGTATAAAAATATTTTATACAGATATTTAATCATATTTTATCATAATGTTACTTCATAATAATAATTTCTAAAATATCTATACAAAAATCAGCATAGTGAGACATGATTGGGTGTCTGTGTAAATTTTTTTTACACTATTAGTGTATACTAATTAAATTCTTAATCTAATCTATCGGGTTTGCAAATCTTTAGTCCGACACAACCAATGAATATAACGCAATTATACTAATTTTTGGGTTTTATACATATATATATATATATATATATCAATATGGACACTATATATATCTTTTTTTTTAGCAACCTTAACACTATATATATATCAATTATTCAATATTAATCCGTATTTTAGCATTTATCGAGAGAAATCAACCATTTAAATGGATCTCAGTACTCAGAGTGATTAGTCTTCATAGTTGCGCGTGGAGGATACTGGTTCACCCAAAAAATATTAATCCGTTTTGTTATAATTAACTCGATAGTTGTTGGGTTGGCTCATTAACAAAATTGAATACAGGTCTGATTGTTAATTAGGGAATTAAGAAAATTACCCATCTACACAAAAGGAGTTATTCAGAAAGGCATTAGAGTCTCATTGGCACAGACATTACAAGAAGGACCATTTTTTTTGTCTAAACCTTTAAATTAAACGGGATAAAATCCACCTACAAGGAGCCATTTTTTTCCTTCAATTTATACTATTAGTAATGCTATACGGTGCGACACAATTCTATACGAATCACTAGAATTTTGACGTGTTTTCTTTTTTGACCAATCAAGGGGAAAAATAACCATATATGGTGGGTAAAAAATAAAAGGTTATTGGCTGAAAAATGAAGAATCCGCTTTCTTCAAGATTCGTGGGCAGAAACGTCGCGCCGTCAAGCATTATTCTTATACTATTTAAATTCAAATTCTTACATACAAAAAAAGCTAAATTCTTGACTATGCACCAATAGGTATTGGGATATTGTTTCTCGATCTGCAATGAGAATAGGTCAAGCCGTCCGATAGGGGCCTACAACTTGGTCTAAAGTTTCGGGTGGGAATAGGTCAGACCGCCCGATAGGGGCCTATGACCTGACCTACTTAAGGTCTGGCCTGACTCGGCCTATTTATTAAAAAGGCTAGACTCAGGCTTTTTAGAAAGCCTATTTAGTGACAGGCTTAGACCTATAAAAAAACCTATTAAACATATTATATTTTTATTTATATATATATATATATATATATATATATATATAAAATAAAAAAAAATATAATAAAAAATATGTCAACTTGTTTATTTATTTGTAAAGGTCTGGAGACTTATTTATCAACGGAGGTCTACTGACTTCTTTATCATTAGAGCCCTACAAGCCTATTTACAAGTAAAGACCTAATAGGTGGATGCCTATTTAAAAGTCTTATTGAAATGTAGGCATTTGAACAGACTTGTAGGTCAGACCAAGCTTTAAAAATCGGTCTATATTAAACTAGTAAGCTAGGCTCAAGTCTTAAAATTTCAAAATAGGCTAGCTTTACAAATCCTGATCTAGCCTAGCCTATTCGAACCCTATCTGCTGTGATATTACTCCCTCTGGTCTCGAATATAAGAAACAAGTTACTTTTTTGGTTCATTGAATAACTCATGTATCTGGACTATATTATAGACCAGATACATGAGTTATTCAATGAACCAAAAAATTAATTTGTTTCTTATATTCGAGACCGGAGGGAATACATGTACAGGTAGTGGCAAATTCTAGCTATCTACTACGCATATGAGGCAGTAGCTGATAAAAAGGAACTTGGCATGGGAACGTGGAACACTCGATCGCTAGCCACTACCTAAACACGTTACAGCTAGCCACAAGTCCAAGAGTGGGGGGTTTGCAAAAGTCTTCAAAATAATAACTGTCATGACAAGCTTCAACCGCAATTTTAACATTTAATTTTTCAAACATATTTATCATGTCGCGCATCTCTATCTGTAATTGTGTTGGCACTAATAATCTTCTTTATTAATTACTTACGATTTATAACCGATATGAATCCAATAACGTTGTTCACGTTGCAAAACGTATGATTCATTCATAAAGATATAGATGCACAGAGATTACTAATTGCCTCTAAAGATGAAGGAATACATTACACGCAAGACGGCAGTGATAACGTAGGACTCGTCATATTATACGAAGCAGGTCGCAAGTGTGGTGATTGACCAAATTTGATCCAATTAAATTTTGTGAATTGTTTTCCTTCGTGTCTTATTCGCACAACAGGGAAGGAGCTAGATACAACAAGGATATTAATTATAATCGGTGAAAAAGACGTACACTAATTAACACGTTGAAGGCAGCGGAAAAATTGGCTAGCATCCATTATGTAGCCAACCGTATTTGAGTTCTGAACTTGGTAAACTTTCCACACAAGAAATTAAAGTAATAAAATATGAAAAAGAAAGCAATAATCCATGTGGAGGAAAACTTCTTTTCCGCGGAAAGTCAGACACACGAATTGTTGCAGATATATAAGATCTTAATTTGTACTAATATACTATACACAAATTAGGAAAAGTCTCACCTACTATTGGTATATTGAAGATTAAAAATTATCTAAAATGTTGAAAAGAAAACATCAAAAAGCTATTAAAAGGGAAAAACTTGTAAATATCTTAAGAAGCTACCATGGTTGAAAAGTTTTAACACAGGTAATGTTAGTTTTTCGTCTAATAAGTCTTTTGCTCGAGCCTTCAGCCTAAGAGTTTAGTCCATGGACGCTTTTAATTATATGAGAATTCTTACGTCTAACGTATGTTTTATCTAATGAGATATACTAAATGTCACAATATGATTTGAGAGGATGCTCTCTCCACCTAAGGATTTTCACGTGGAGTGTCAACCAACTTTTTAATGGTTGGAAGCTTAGTGGTGGAAGCTATTCAGCACAAGCCATACAACTGGTACTACCCTCAATGAAAGGACACAAGATATAATACAAGAGAATGGCTGCCTAATTTTTCCCCTTGCCCAAATAGTTATTAAGTGGGTGTGTGAGTGAGTGAAAATATTATTATTTTTTATTTAAAAGTGAGTGAAATCTTTGAAAGAGTTTGCTATCACAGAGAAAGCTAACAAAATTAATTAATGAATTTACTCCATCTTAATTAATGAATATGGCCCAGGTAAAGACTTGGCTTCATTCGTCCACACGCTAAGTTGGTTTTACATCACCTCAAATTCTTCAATTTTCATGACCAAATAATATCCGATTAAACAACAAACGTTTCAACCTGCATCTTTCAATTTCCCCTGTTCTAGATTGCAGCCACAAATATCTGATTGGAAGGATTCAAATTTGCCTATCGGAAAAAAAAAAACTCGGTATGTTCACCGGTGCAATTATAGATAGAATGGAGTCTCAAAATAGACCAAGATAATCTAGTTTATTCCCTCCTACATTGTCTTAAGATGGTTTTGCATATAGCGTGTTATTTGCGTCATAATATGCATTACCTTAGGTGATGGTTTAATTCAGGTTTGCGGTATGAGTGCACAAAATAATGAAGGGCCAGAAGGTGTTATGACTGTTATCTTTGTTGCTTATTTGTTTTGTGGAAAAAATTTAAATATAATAACTCTTATGTAGTATTCAGAATCGATACAGTCATCATCTTCCAGTAGCTCTGAAGATAGTGACTACAGTCTACAAAGACCGAATTCATGTCATGCCAAGCTTCAAAATCTAATGCTCCTCAAACTTCAGATGAATTTCATTCATCAGCGGTTGATGTTTTCTGACCTGCATAATCAAGGAAAAATTTACATCAAAGTTATATTCAAGACTTAGAGAAATGAAACACAAATATAAGAAACATACAAATCGAGAAGTTAATTGTATTGAATTGGTATATGGTATATACGGTATCCCTAAGCCAACTGAATTCAGTGACAATATACATCCAGAAAATTATGGAAAGGAGGTTACCTTTACACCGGCCAATGAAAGTAGCTTATGAGAGGCAATATATGCAATATCTGATTCTAATCTCTTCTCCACAAAATAAATGACTTCAGAAACTCCTGACTGCAAGAAAGAATTTAGATATATTACCTCTTCTAAAGAATGAATAACAAAATATCAAGTTAAAGATGCCCCACATGTACGTACAGGTAGTAGTGCCAAAGACTTTCAATTTTTTATCAATCAGACCAGGATTAAACAAGATTATCAGATAATACAGAGCTCATAAATTATTGCAATTTTTATTAACTCGTCACTCAAAAACACTTGCAATTAATCTTGCAATCTAACTTTATTTTTTCCCCTTCCATATAAGATAGCCTACAGTAGTATTGAGCTATGACAAAATGTAGCACTTATAAATTAATGAAACCCGATTCAACATAAATAACAGGTCTCCCAGGAGAAACCAGCGTAGATGAGGTGATTTATTCTATTTCATTGACAGAATAAGGAACGCAAAGCACTGTCTCAGCATTTTCATTATTTCATAAGCTTATGCTTGGGTAGAAAAAGAAATACAGAACTCATCTGCACAATGGTTCATCAAAACATATTATGCATCATGTTGAACAAGACTACCAACCTGGATTATGATCTTAGCGCATTCATTGCAAGGAAACATGGTCACATATAGCCGCTGCATGGATTCGACAAGAGGAAAAAAAAAACAAAAATGAGAAAAGAGGAATCTCTTAGTATCAGGTAGTTAAAGAAACTGTTGGTTTAAGGGAATCTCTGAGAAATTTCATTTTTGTGCTAACTGTTGTAAGCGGTGACATGCTAATATGGGTACGAATGATATATTCCAGGTGGAAGTTACAAAAGGAATGTGATAAATAAATCATAAGCGAAAATGATATCCAGAATCTGCGATATTTCCAATGAAATAATACATTAAGTTAACTAGAGAGTACAGAGGAACTCACTTGTCCAGCAGCAGAGGCATGATTTGTGTTAAGAATAGCATTTACCTCTGCATGACAAACAAAACTAAAATAGAACAAAAAAGAACATTGTGAACGAGTTCCTGTTTAATTAAAAACGCAATGACTTGACCATAAGCATTATTAAGCTCACTGAAGATTCAAGACAGAGGAGAATGCATTTCTTCAAAATCAACATGTGAATAATGTGTGATTGAGGTTACAACAAGAGTGAATATATGAAAGCAAAACACTCACGGGTACTTAGTCTCCAAAGGATTCCCAGTTCTAGATTTCTGAAACATATATAGAGATTTATGAATGAGCGAATGTTCAAAATGATACTAAATTAAAACTCAACTCCTCCCTTAAATACCAACCTTGGCCCAGGGTAGCTTGTCATCAGAGCAACCCCTTGGAAATCCATTATAACCAATACCTGACACACGGGAAAAAAAAAACTAAATGAAATGATCTGTGTTTCACAGAAGAAAGGGAATAGGTAAGAGAAGCGAATGAACGCACCAAGAATTATACCATCTTGACTCACCAAGCAAGCTCCCACCTACAATAATAACAGCACCAGTGAATGGATAGGCTTTCAGACCAACCCAAGTAAACCAAAATTAAAAAAAAAAAAAAAAAAAAAAAAAGCATTTCGCGGAATGAAATATGACCTGCCTGTTAGGGTCTTTTGATCTTTCAGCTGACAAAAACGCAATTGACATGAAATAGTCATCCCACGATAAGTATCTGTATTCGCTAAAATCTGTTATACTTAAATTAAGACAACATTCTCCACACAGCATTTAAAAGGGGAATAAAAACTTCAACTATAATTAAACCCTGCAACTCGGAGGGTTGCATTTAATAGTAATAAATAATAAATGATAATATTACCCTTTGCGCTTGGAGGGGTCGAAAGGGTCCCGAGGAGGGGAGACGGTGCCGTTTTGGGAGGGAATGGTTTTGGGAGGGTGCCTTTGGGAGCGGTAGAAGAAGCGGAGAGCAACTGCGGAGGCCAAGGCACCGAACACGGTTGCCGTGGCCACTAGAGTAGTCTCACGAGAGTTCATGACACAGAACACGATTGGATTTGGGGCAAAACACTTTCACTTTGTTTTGTGGATTTGTTGACGGTGAATTCAACGGTAACCGCCACCGACTCGCTGTTTGAGGGTCCAAATTGTCAAATCAAAATGTGGGAAGTTACAAAAATGAGAAAAGGAGGGGGTGGTGAGATCGGGAGAGAAAGAAATGAAAATGAAATAGTTGGAAGCGGGAAAGTGAGATAACATTTGGGAAAGCGCGCGGGAAATTTGCGAGGGAGTTCAGTTTATGACTTTTTTTTCTTCGGTATGAATCAGTTTACCAAATCTCTATTACATTTTTTTTACATGTTTTGTATTGTATTAGTAATTAGTAATTAATATTAATTATTATATTATATTATTATTATTCTGTGGAATTCACAGAAATTATATTCGGAATGTATTTGAATTTTCGTTATAAGAGTTTAAGTATATGTTTTGAGTCGATAGAGATAAATTGGTTCAGTCATATCTTTGACTCTCTTCCAATAAAATCTAAACTCATTATAAATCATGTGTTTTTTTTATAAATATAAATCATGTGTTATCTATTTGATAATTCATAATACTACCCACTTCCGTACATGCATTTTAACTAAGGTTGGCAAAGTGGGTCGGGCCGCCTCGACCCGCCAGAACCAGCTGAAAAATGGGGCAGGTAGGCAGACTAGCTCGCCAAAAAAAGTGGGTCGGGGTACAACTCACTTAACCCGCCAAAAAAAAAAACGTGTAGAAGTGGCGGGCTAACCCGCCTAACCCGCCCAAAAATCTAGAAAAAAAAATAAATAAAGGAAAAAATGGCTGGCGGGCCAACCCGCCGGGCTAGCCCGTTTTGAACCCACCTTTGGGCGGGCCAAAACGGGTTGTCGGTTGAAAATCCTGCCCTCTCCTTTTTGGCGGGCTGGCCCGTCGACCCAATCCAAATTGCCACCCCTAATTTTAACCAAGCAGTGTTTGCACGATTATTGTAATAGGATTGTTACTCCTTTGTTTTTTTTGGTCAAAATAGGGTTGTTACTCCTAGACACGCAGTTGTAGTGTTTTTTTTTGGGTTTTGGCCCCTTCTTTGACAAAAAAAGTATTTTTTTTTATAAAAGATTTTTTTTAAATTTAGGGATATATATATACAATTTTAATATTTTATCTCTTATTTATTGAAAAAAATTACTTTTAAATTTTAAACATACAATATAATATACAATATATTTATTAATTCAATTCTAAAAACCGAAATAATTTACTAAAAACAAATGATATCTCTTTGTCAAAAAAAAAATGACATATCTCTGTATCAAACAAATTACTAGGAATAACGAGAGGGGAAAAATAACAGGTCATAAGAATTGAGATATACATTCTTTGTCTTTGACCGAATATTATGCACATAACTACGGGACTATTTTAAGTATATTGAGCATAGTCCTTCTGAATGACACTCCAGCATTCGTATATCTGAAATTCGTATATCTATTTTTTATTAATATTGCAACAAATTACTGTTGATTTACGTGGTATCATTTAGACTGTTATTTTTTTCAAAAAAAAAAAGAGTTAAATAGTACCAAAAAATGATGTGGCATTATGATTTAAGCATAAATTAAAAGGATTGGGGAACTCGAGTTGATACGTATTTTAAGCATAAATTGATATTCATTTATTTATTTTGGTAGAAAGCATAATTTTTGCACCCCATTTTTTTTTGGCTTGCAAGTTCAACTGGGTCACTTAGCCCATTTAACGTACCTACAGGCCACAGGCCATGAGAAGTTAGCCCGGAAAATAATAGCGAAAGCCGAAAGAGTTATTGTTATTTAAAAAAAAAAAGTGGATGGACAACGCATGTGATGGGTTAGATTTCTATATTTATGGCCCAAGGACTAGCCCAACGTAGTACATTTTGTAAAAAAAATATTTTTTAGTAATATTTTTACTATTTGCAAGCTACTTTTACCCTGTGTTTGGTATGAGTGATTTTGGAAAGAGAGAAACAAAGAAGAGAGAAAGAGGGAAGAGAGAAGGGAACTTCCCTTGTTTGGAAAATCAGAGAAATATAGAAGAGAGATTAAAATATGTGGGGCCCATGTCTTTTTGCATTCTCTTCTCAGGTGGCGAGAAAGAGCGAAGAAAGAGAGTTCTATTTTTTTAATTCCCTTCCTATCCTCCACTGCTTCTTTGTTTTTTGCCTCCACTAACTAATTATCCATGACTAACTAATTATCCATGACGTATGAACATGGATTAATTGTGTGTACTGTAATACTGTATAGCTTTTCATTTCCTATAATATAATTTTAAAAAATTCCATATAAGAAGTAAGAACGTTCCTTTTTTACTGAACAGAAGGACGTCCTTGGCCTTCTTTTGTTTAAGTCCATGTTGCAAACAGTATCATTAATATTTTATATTATAATGATTTATTATTTTTTATTTTTTATTGACAATACGAAAAATAATTTAAGAGGATTGTGGGAAAATATCAATTCAGGCTCAGCAAACCATAATATATTGGAACTATAAATTTATGCAAAATAAAGACTAAAAACAATGGGGGTATTTTTGTCCTAACATAAAAATTATCACTTCTCTCTTTGTATTTTCTATCCAACCAAACAAAAGGAGAGAGAACCCAACACTTCTTTCTTTTCTTTTTCTTTTCTATTTCTCTTATACCAAACAATACCATAAATTTACTCTATTTCTCACCTTTTTCTCTCCTCTTATACTCTCTATTACCTCTTTCTCTCTTCTCTATTTCTTTTCACAACAAAACATAGCATTAGTCTCGACTAATTCGGATCATCTAAACTTATTTAAAGAATAAAAATTATGATGCTTACTTTTTTCGCGAAACTCAAATTCAAAAACTTATTTATGGAAAATTAAACTCTTTGTCATTTAATCTGAATTGAACTCATTCTTTCTTTTGTGAGCTAAGAATACTACACATAAGAGCAGCAAATACAAGCCTATGGGTTATAGATTTTGATCGCAAAATATATTCTATTGAATTTATTTTTTCGAGTATGAAAACTACACAATAGTGTTTAATAATTGATTATGGGGTGCCAAAAGGCAAATTAAAGCAGACAAGAAGTCAAGATAGTGCCATTACGATCAAATTAATATTTTCTCAATATAAATAGTAGAAAAATACAACAAATCAAATAATTTGGACAAAAATTAAAAAGACATGAAAGTTAACATGTATATAGTCTAAGAGATAGCATATACCCGGTCCAGAAACATATTTTTTTTAATTGAAATCACATAAGCACCATTTGTGAGAGTGATGGAGACCACTTTACTGCAATGATTCATTTATCATGGCCTCCAACTAAGCCTTGTGTAACATATTGTTCCTTGGGTCCCAATATCGTGAACCCCAAAGTCCTTTATATTTCAGGCAGGATTGTTTAGGTGCCCTTGCCCCTTTGCCAGTTGTAGCATAAGATAAGTGTGTCTATATATATATATTATATGGTTTCGACTTTTCACCAGAACGGACGGGGGCAAAGATCCCATTACCCCCGTTCTTTTTGTTTCTTTGTAAGAAACTTTCCTTTTCCTTTTGTCTGCGTTGCTATGAAATAACAACAATTATAACGAGGTAAAATCATGTATGCATAGTTTCATACACTTTCTCGTGTTTGGTTTGTTAATAAATGGGAATATATGTGTATGCGCGCAGGGGTGTAAAAAATCCACATTTAGAAGCAAGTATTCTCAAATCTCAATTAATCTTATTCCACTCATGATTTTTTTAGAGTATAAATTTATCAAGTCAAATTATTAAATTATATAATACTAACATGATGATTATACTTGCTAACTTTTCAATAAATAAGTTGAATTTAAGTGAGTCACTTTATTTAATAGAAATCAACTCATTGTAGGGACATAAATGAAAAAAATTTATTATAAAAATTAAAAATGTTTAATTTTTTTTAATTGATTAAAATGAAAATATATCCATATTATAGAGACCATGAATATATTTAAACCAAGTAAAAGTAATAATATTTTCACTAAACGTTTTCACTTTATTCACAGCACGGGCATAGGGACGGATACCGTCAAAAAGCATCAGTGTATGTTACAGGATACAGATTTATGATTTGCTTTATGTCATTTCACAATTATTTCAGTCACGACGAGCCAAAAACGTGGTGATGGGCTGATGACTATCTTCCCTGTTATAACTTTTTAAATTATTATTAGAACCTTTTACCGCTGCAATCAACATGTTGAGATGGCCGAGTTGGTCTAAGGCGCCAGATTAAGGTTCTGGTCCGAAAGGGCGTGGGTTCAAATCCCACTCTCAACAAACAAGTTATTTCATAATAATGTTTTCAATCATCATTATTTTCATATACAAAAGTTGTCTCTCTATTTTTGGACCGGTCCTAGCGTTTTATATATGAATCAAAATAAACTTTTGGTCAAATAATAATTGCAATTACAAACGATTTTAAATTGTCACGGTTCCAAGTACGTTAGCAAGTTTTACTCAAAGAATGAATATGTTATTTGATGTATTTAATGAATTTTAAGTTGTAATTTTAATATATTTCTTTTAAAAATAAGTAGGTGTACGAGGTAATAATTTTTGATAGGATTTGCTAATGTACACTAAATGTGTCAAAGTTAGGTTGACTTACCATGAGTTGAGAGAAAAACTAGTTGAGTTAGATTGACTCACTTTTATGATGGGCAAATAAATACATAACTTGACTCAACGCACCATGGATTAGTGGGTTGGTTTAAGAGTTGACTTACAAGTTGACTCACTACTCTTAAAAAATGAAAATGCAGTAAAATAATATAAAGTAGAAAAAGAATTAAACACAATAACTTGATCAAAAAACAAATCAAACACAATGAAATCTATTTTCTCAAACACATGTCTTTAAAAAATGATTTTAAAAACAACTAAAAATATAAAACACTCATTACACAACATATTTTTTTAAGAAAAATAATTGGCCCACCTCAACCCACAAGAGTGAGCCAATATTTTTATAATCTATTTGGCCCGTGAGCCAGATTGGACCTTGTTCACTCACACGCCATGGCTAACATTGACATCTATATGCCAATTCGTTCTTTAGAAGTAGTATGTTAGTTTGTTAATTATATCTAAATAAATGTGTAACTCGTTAACATATTTCTTCTAAAAAAACTAAATGGATATATCCTAGCAAATCCCATTTACAAAAAATCAATTACTTTTTTTTTGTATTTCACAAAAAAATGTAACATTAAACAATTCTATATCGATCTCTCAGAGCATTAGATTCTTTAACATCTAATTGATTAGATGCTGTAGATCATCTATAGTCCAAAAATAAAAGAACTGTAGATTTAGAGTCCAAATTCAATGTTTCATTTTTTAAAACTATACTTTTTTAAATATTTTACAAAATAACAACAACAAAAAAAGACCATCATTCTCTTATCTTCTAAGTACGGTTTAAAATAAACTTATAGTCTATAAGTTATAGAGAACCTTGATCGCTTCCCCCCCCCTTTCAAGTTGGGGAACGAGGGATGGACCCCATCCCACACCTATCATTTTATTGAGATAAAGTGTGAGATAGGTGATTAGTGGTCCATGTATCATTGCTCTTTCATGTTATACATTCCCCTTTTCCCTTCCATCAACCATGCTCGCTAGACCAACACATTTGACCAGAGTCTACATGTACCTTGCATACGTGTTGGCATTAAGAGAGAAAAAAAACGCGGTGGATTTTCTACCCACATGATGCGCGCTATTGTTAGAAGATGGAATAAAAGGAAGGCCCCCGCCCCCCACCCCAGAGATGAAGGGTCGTGATTCGTGGGTGTGAGTCAGTGAAGCACAAATCTTGGTCAGCCCCTCTCTATAATTAAGCCATTAGCCACTTTCCCACGTGCCAACCTGCCCTGAGCGTGGCCGGGGTTGCCCTTTGCTTATATAGAGAAAAAGTGGCTCTTTAGGTATGTAAGCTCTGCGGGGCAGACATCCAGCCCTACCATAAAAGCTATAAAATTTCATGCCACTGAAATAAAAATTACACAACCCACACAACAACAAACTCGCTGGGAAAAGCAATATCTATCAATTCAAACGGGAAAAATATTTTTCTCATAATGAAATATGAAAGTACTATAACCATATATATTTATTGCTTTTGTGAAGCAAAATTTTCTATAAAATATTTAAATAATTATTTTTAGCAACCCAATTCAGACCGGACTCAAACGGATTGGGCTGACCCGTATACCATCTCTAGGTGTGGGTAGCTATGGATCGTTTGGGCTAAGATCATGGAAATTGTTCTTGAGAAGTTGGCATCATGATTATGCAATATGACATTATTGTTTGTGGGAAGACATGTTGGTAATTGATCAATTATAGTTCACAAACTGTTCAAGTTGATATATTTCTTTTCTTTAATTACAACTGATATCAAGTTGAAATAATTTTGTTTTCTAAAAACAAGTCCAGTAGTAGTGCATGAAGAATTGGAGAAATTCTTATATTGGCAAATTGTACGTGTTTGAAAATAAAGATTCAGAATTAATTTTTGACACAAACATATATATATATATATATATATATATATAGTCGTAGCAAAGATCATTACCCACCTCCAAACTGATAGAGGCAAAACAATTCAAAAGTAAATCATTTCAATATCTTTTGGAAACATGAGCGTGGTCCGCGTGGAGACGAGTAGCAGAATATTTACAATAGCAGGTATAGATCATATAGCTAGGGGACATATAAATTTGTCTCATTTGAGTATTTGACCCTATAAAGCAATGAGAATCAGTTTTCCTCTCTAAAGTTCGGAGACTCAATATGGTATCAGTTGTTTCATGCTCATCCGGCGTAAGATTTCTCTGATTTTCTTGTGTTTGTCTGTGATTCTTGATCGGTGTGCTTCGGGTTCTGCATCCATGGATGATCAATTGGATCCATACTTCCTTCATCCTTCGGATATAATTAATCCAGGCCTTGTTTTGGTTTCGTAACCACACACCGAATGTGCATAGCATTAATCGCAAGAACAAGATCGGTTTCGTGGATGGAACGATTCCAGTTCCTCCAGAATGCGCTCCTCTGTATCATTCTCGGAGAAGGAACAACAACATTGTGGCGTCTTGGTTGTTGAAGTCCTTTTCCAAAGACATTGCTGCAATTGTGATTTACTCTGCGTCCGCGGCTGATAACTATATATAGTTAAAATAAATGGTTAACTAACCACAGTTTCTAATATGTGCACCCAAGGATGACTATAAAAAAAAATCCCCTCCCCCTGCTTCCTTTATTCATGTGATTCACTATGATCATATGTAGGGGTTTTTATATATACACCATGACATGGTAACTTTTTTCCCGCTTTGCCTATTTGATGGGTTACGACAATGTTGCCTCTAGTTCGATTCTCAGGTATTAATTATTCCTTTATATATTAATCTTCCCATTCATATTCTTTAGCATCATAATTAGGAGCATAATATTGTTCAATGACTCCCACTACTAATTATTTTTATGTAGATTAACCTCAGCACCAAAAACCAATTCAGTGTGCTCAAATTCTACTGCAAGTGCTCCTTTCAGTACAAGTGCCCTCAACATTTAATTGCCTAGCTAGTTATCGTCTTTTTTCTCATAGGAAGAAATTGCATACGTTTGGGGGACATTTTTTAAACTTGAGAAATTGATGCTCACATATCAAGAGCTAGTTTTTTTACTTTTCATTAAAAGTATAAGGAATATATATTTTCCAAAAAACTACCATTTCCATAGGTTATTATTAATTAATTGTAAAAACTACCATTTCCAAAACAAAAAAAAACTTGTTATATTTTCCTTAAAATATTTGCCAAAAGGGTGGAAAATATAATTTTGAAGTTATTTCTGTATTCGTCTTTTAAATATCATTATATTCTTTGTTTTAAAGAGTCAAATAATCAACATTTTTAACCAATGTTCTCAAGACACTTGTTTTAACAAAACTCTTGTCTAATTTATTAAATTTAATTTTTTGATGAACTATTTATTAAATTTAATAGAATCATTAAAATAATCAAATTTAATAAACACTTTTATAATAATATATTTTGCCTAAAATATTTTGACTCTTGAATTATTGTCATGTTAGTATTATAATTATCGATCAATCAACAACACATTTAGTAAAAAAAAATCAATGAACAACTCATGTTGAGTAAAATAAATAATTTTAATGATCGATGAATAAATCAACAATTAATATACTCCATTTGGTCCAATTTATAAGCAACAAGACACTTTTTTCTTAGTCCAATATAAGCAACATTTCATCAATTTTTAAATAAATTAAATACTAATTTTTCAATTATATCATTCATTTAATGTAATATTCACTTATAAAAAAATTTAATGCAATATTCATATTAACAAGAGATGCCAAATGGGGTATTTTGGAAAAAACAAAGTAGAAATTATAAACTAGTGAGTACACCCTCCGGACTGAATTATAAACAAAACAATCTTGAATGCGGTGGTCCAAAATATAAGCAAATGTCTTTCACATCATTTTATGAGTTCATCCATAAAATATCTTTAATTTAATGCAAGTTTTAATTTCAATGACCCTTTTTATTAAAGACATTTTAGGAAATGGAGTTTAATTTTTAATAAGATCAAAAAAATTAAATGCAGTTAACTAATATTTTTAATCTGTGTGAATTAGTTATTTTTTGTTTATATATGAATCCAAAGTAGTATTAATTAAAAATTAAGATTATTTCATTTCAAAATATTTCTTGATTTGTATATTTTTATACTGTATTCCTTATAATATAGAGAGGAGGGTGTATATTATTATATATACATATATAATAAATTACTATAAATATATTAAAATATTAACTATTAATTTGTTTATCAACTATTAATATGATTAAACGTAGGCTACTTGCTATTAATTATCTGTAATTTATCGGTTCACATTTCTCACTTCTCCACCAGCGTGCACGTGCGACTGTAATTATTACATACCCACACCCATATACTCCATGCTCATCTCGATCGTCTCCTGTAAAAGAAAAAGTCAAAATCTATTAAAATATTTAGAGAAACTAAAAAGATACCACAACCTTTTCACTGTCCCAATTTTCAAATCGCATCCCATCCCAAGAACGCGATCCGTTATTTTCCCTCCTTTTTCCACTCCTCATAACGGAATTTCCCACCCTTTAAACCCCTCGTCCCCGCCCTTTACCTAAATTACTCCTTTGTCCTCGTACATTTTTATTTTTATTCGTGTTATTACAACGAAAAAGAAAGACCTCGCAAATAAATAATTATAAATTCAATTAAATAACTTCACTGTTCATCAAAATTAAAGCAAAACATAAAGAAAAAAATTAATAAAATAAATAGAATAAATAATTAGGAGTATCAGTAACATACAAACTTAGTTATTTTCTTTCACAAACTAAAATTTATAATATTAAAAAGTTCTTACGTAATATAATTTATTTTATACTTGTAGTATTATATTACAATCATTTTTTGGGTAACTTAATTAAAATATGCTCCCATCTATTTAACAAAAATATGCTCCCATCTACAAGAAGTGAATTTAAACAGTATTTTTTATACACAAATTTAAAAATCGAATCTTAATTAAGACCACATGTTCTTTACACTCAAAACAACATAATATGTTGGTTAAATAACAACACATTAATCATATAATTAGATTAAATTTAAAGATCAAATCTTAACTATTAAAGTACCATAAAATAACAAACAAACAAAAAACAATATTGGACCCATGGATAGGAAGGGTGAAGTGGTAATTTCGCGACGTGGAGTTGTTTATAAAAAGCTTCCCGCTACGGGGTGTTCAGTTCAGCCCGAACTCACTCGTTTTTCCGTCACTACCCGATCGAAACAGTTTCCTTCTCTTCCCTCACAAACCGTACCCCAATTCTTCTCCTACTACTTTTTTTCTTCACACCGTCCATATAGCTTTTCTTCTTAATTTCTGAAATGGAAGACGCAGTGAACAGGGAACTGGACCTTCTACCGTCATCGCGCGGCGCCGATTCATCTTCACTGCTGCGGCTGCGATCGTCTACGGCGGAGGGTGTGGGTCCGTCGGTGGACCTGCAGCTGTCGATCAGCGTGGGTCCTCCGGCGATGCTGATGTGCGAGGGAGTGGAGGCGCTGAAGTGGGAGGCGGCGGAGCAAATCCGGCTGGCGGCGATGGAGAAGGCGTACGCGGAGAGGGTGAGGGAGCTGACGCGGAGGGAGATGGAGATGGCGCAGTCTGAGTTCGCACGTGCGAGGCAAATGTGGGAGCGTGCGAGGGAGGAGGTTGAGAGAGCCGAGAGGATCAAAGAGAGAGCCACACGGCAGGTGGATTCCTCGTGCATGGAGATCACCTGCCACTCCTGCAGGCAAAGGTTCAGGCCTGCTAGTTCCGCTTGATATAAATTAAATTAAACCCTCTTTCTATTTTCTAACCTATAAGGAAGGAACCCACGACTCAACCAATCTGTGCCTCTGTTTCAAAAATCAATAACTGAAAATTTAATTAACGATCGAGGTTGTTATTTTCCAGCTTTTATTTCGGTTTCAATTGTGATGATGACTGGACGCATGGTTCGGGTGAGTGAGTGAGTTAGTTAGTTAATTATGTTCTGTGTCGTGTATGTAAACGTTTAATTCGTATTTGGTTTTCATATTTCGAATTGAGGATATGTTTGTTTCGGGTCCCGTCATTAGATGAAAAATTGAAAACCAGATGTGTTGCGACTTGTGTTGTGTGTGTGTGTTTTCTTTTTTAATCTTTTTGTTAATTAATGGATAGATCAAGATATACAGAATTAAAGAAGTGGTGGTGACGAGTACCCGATTGACCTAGCTTGTGTAGTTTTCATCATCACTTTTCAGAAACTTGTTATATTATATATCTCGAGGATTGCGACCAAGATCGATAGCATCATGATCAGAAGATCAGAATTACTTTAACGGCTATATATAATTGAGTGCGTGAAAATATATATCTGTTGTGTCAAATTAAGAAGAGGGACCATCGATATCTTCGCTTAAAATCATCGATCAGATGGGTGTCTGTGTTCTATCCTATTCCTATATATCCTGCACCCGAGTACGGTACTATTAGGTATTAATTGGCCTTTTGATTTGTTCCTAATTTATTTAAAGTTGGATCAAATATATATAGCTTATCCTAATTAACGACGTCGTAATTAGCTAGTAATACATATTATCCCCGATATATGTAGTATTGAAAGTGTGATGGCGAGCGAATAGCGGGATGACGATGAAATGTGATGAAAAGTTGGGAATTTCGATGACGATAGAACAAATGAATCAGAACAAAAAGCATAGTGTAGCGCCAATTAATCACATAGACAAGATAGCTGTATCCACTTGTATTCAACTTCTTAACTTTTGCTCATCACAGACCAAGCACCCACTATCCCTGTCCATTTTGGATCCGATTACTGACTAAAAAGCATCAATCAGTACTGTGAACAGTAGTGCTCCTTTTCAAAGATGTTGCGAGAGACTTGAAATTAGCTTGATATGTCAGCAACCTTTTTATCTCCCCTTTTTCCTTTTCAATAAAGGTTTAGATTAGGAAAAAATTTGCTCCGGTACAAAGTCAGGGAAGACCATTAAAATTGACAAAAATGTACAATTATGATTATATGACTATGTATCATTTATATCCTGAAATCAAATTCGAGTTCTGACTTTTCAAGAATGGAAGATTGAAAAAATGGGTCAATTCGGTTTGTTCCTGTCAAGCCACCTATAAGTAATGTATGTAACACTCAGATACAGCTCAAACGGCAAAGGGTGTGTGATACAATCACTTTGATTTCTAATTATGAACTGAAAAAGTAACTAGTGGGCGCAGATCATAGACTTTGCGAAAAAGTACGATTTAGAAACGTTAGGGAAGGCATGGAGTCGCAATCCTGATAAGTTAAAATCTGTACCTTGTCCCCAATTCAATTCCATATCATCTTACTTTATATATTCATGATCAGCAATAATAATCTACACATTATTTACTGGTGAATTGGCTTACTAACTACTGGCTAGCTAGTGGTCTTTGCTAGTTGCTACCCATTATTGTTCAACTTGCTTCAAGAGAAAGTTACTGCATGGTGACCTTTAAATAAAAATGGTATCTAGCCGCACGTTGTTCATATGATACCATTATTTATTTTATATGTTTTTAAGTGGTAAAAAAAAAAAAGAAGCGTCAAAATAAGAAAGTGCAAGGAATATATGATGCGAAAAAATGATGTACAAGAAATATTTTCCCTGCACAAATGTTTCCGCGGCGGTCAATTATATATGCTATTAATTAGGTACATAAATCGGCATTGTTTAATTAATTCCAGTGTTCTGTAATATAATAGAATCAGTACCATCAGTAAGTCCTTTTCCTCCAAATCTTTTGTTTGCTGCTGGCACAACAACTTCAATTATCTTTTTTCTCATATGAAGCTTCAAAATCATCAGAAAATGATGGAATATAATTAAAGATACGAGGATAACTTAAATTCTTTTTACGGCATTTCTTCTTTGGGGATAAAAACTTCAATATCAACCACAGAAAAACAATAATGCTGTATGAATCCTAACTTAGATAAAAAACATCAACATTATATATATCACCATACCATATGGTCATGAATCATGATCAAACCGTACTCCGACATATGACCAGCTGAATCGCAGTTAAATTGTCTTTTATATTTTATTTGGTTACAATCATAGAAATGCTAGAACAATCAATCAATTTCGTTCAGAAAGTCGAATGCCACGATAAAGATGTAGGACATCTTTACCGATCCATCAAACTAGTCATCATGACAAAACCTTAACATTTGTCTTTTCAGGTTGTCCGCATATAATTGTCAAGTGATACTGTTTATATTGCTGGGATTGTGGAGAATCATATTTAATACATATCATGAACCAAACCATCATATATAAAATATCCTTTCACTTAATTATTTCCCCAGTTAATATCCGTGACAAGCAAATCTTCAGCGACATTGCAGGGATATGCAGTGCACAGTACACACTATGTAGACAAGCAGTATATTTTGCCACGTAGTATTGGATTTATGTTCAATATATATATATATATTTGAATTAACTTATGCAGAGTTTATTTGAGCTTATTTTATACTGATTGAAAGCTAAAGTTACATCGAAATTTGTGTTTTTTTCCTCACTTGCATCCAAAGTCTAAACAAACAGGGTGATAATAATTTGCATTGATTAGAAGTGCTTCAATTATTAGGAAGTTGAAAATCTTGGTAGCCAGGTCATTTTGTAGGTTATAGTACTCATGAAATCTGCTACAGTTCAAACTTGTCAATTACTTTGGAAGGGGATAGGAACGAAAATAATGAATGTTCATCTGGTCATGTGAAGGTTCAGGTTTCAGCAAAGACGTTCTCGCTGACACGAGAGGAAAACATTTCCAAAAATGACGGAACTGTTCCATCTCTATCTTGGCATAGAAGAGGAAAAGGAAAATATGGAATGGAATGATCAAGATTTGTTCAATCAAATCACTTAACCAATCAGGGAAAAAAAGGTAGATAGCTTTCGAAAGGATAGGAAAGTTCGGATATATACAGTTAGACTATCACTCTCTTTGGATTTGGAAATAAAGTCAGAGTAAAGAAAATGAAAAAAAAATAAAAAGATAAAATAGAGGGAAGAAAAAAATTTCATTGGTGCATACTTAAATTTTAATCGTTGAGTCACACTCATTTTGTTCCTTCCACCTTATTTTCACGCTGCACCAAACGAGAGAAAACATTGTTTTCCTCTCATAATCTCTCCTTCCTTATCCTTCCTCCATTTTCTTTTAAACCAGACATATATAATATAATACTCTAGTTTGGTGGATTCTAGAGTAAGGGAGTAAATCATATATATTTCTTATCTGTGCGCTACAAAATCTGACTGTAAATGTGTTGATAAATTATATATCCTTGAAGAATTTATTTATTTATTAATTCAACGGTAAATATTAGATGTGATACTCTTATGAGCAAATGTAAATCTCCCGCACACCCAATAGAGTCGGACATGTGAGATTGTGGAGGATACTTTCTGTTATTGGACTTTGCAAGTATTTGCTTTGGGGATGCTTAATTATTTTTTTGAGAGTGAGTTAATTTGTAATGCTATTTTCACTATTTAAATGTCAAGCGGCTTTTTTTTTTTAAAAAAAAACAAGTCTCTACATTTAAACTTCAACATTCTAAAAGTTACTCTTGCTTTCCAAATTGTTAGTAAAATTTCAATGTGCTACCCTGTAGTTTAATGATTAGTGCGTACGGGTGTCATTATTTATTTATTTATTTATTTATTCTTTTCATTGGCTTCATGCCTTTTGTTCTTAAGGCAGCATAGTGCTAATGCCACTCATCATTACTAAATCGAGTGTTGATCACTTGAAGAATTTGAAGAAATGGAAATTGGATGCATGGTGCCGTGGATCAAATGGATGCCCATACGAATTCTGATGCTAAAGGTACTGTTTTAATTAAGCATGCCCACACTCATCTTTGTTTCTTGCTTGACTTGGATTTGTCATTTGTGATTTAATTGACATTAACAAATCTTGTTTTTACATCTATGTAATATTTGTACCTTTGCCTCTCTACAGTACTATGCTGATGAGTGTCACTGTATCGGTGTGTCCCGTGAGATTATGGTACCTTTTTCTTTACCGTCGGAAGTATTCTTTGGTTCCAACCCTTTTCTATTTGCAAGATTTTGCAGGTATGCATATCCTGTGTTGTGTAGTGTACACACATACCATTTATCTATTTGATTCTTCGAAGTTATTCTCCAAAATGGCATTACTTAAAATTGGTTTTATCTTTCCATGTGCACATGTCGTGATTCAGCTGTCACACAAGAAGCCATTCTTTCCACTGTAGCGGTAGACAATTAAGTGATGGTTATTACTTACTCCACCGAATTCGGGCCATGTTCAGTGTCTTTTTTTGTTTGTGTATGTAGTGGTGGGTATAACTGATAATCATCAGAATCTAGCTATTTGAGTTTCGGCAGTCATCGATCTCCATATGGTCCTTTTCTTGTGGGACTTTTTTCTGTTAAATAATTTTGTTAATTTTTTCCTCGCCTTTGGCTAGGAATGGTATAGCCGTGATGAGATTATGATAATTTTGTTAGCATTTTCTGTAGTATTAGTTGCAAGATCAAGGGAACATTTTTTGGGTAACTTTCTAATTTCATGTCTTGATCATCTTTTTACTACTTAAAAAAATAGATTTGATTCCTTCAAAGTTAGCAGCTCACTTAGAGTGTAAAATAAGTAATCTCAGTCATTGATGATTAAGGGCCTGTTTGGATTGGCTTATGCAGAGCTCATAAACACAGCTTATGACTGATTCATAAGTTATTTTGGGCTTATTTTTCATAAACTACACAGGATAGCTTATCAAAACAGCTTATGGCTTATATAAAATAAGTTTCACTATAATTTTTCTTCGATTATAAAAGTAGCTTATACAACTTATGCCATAAGTAGTAGATAAACTTGTCATCCAAACAGGGCCTAAATTAATAGTTGATATTATATGTACATGCATAACAAATTATGAATGTGTTGAAATATTATCACTTAGTTTTCTTATCAAAGTTTGAGATTACTTAGTTTATTCTCTATTCATTTTAGAGGAGCTGGATCTAGGGATGGCAAAGCCGAGCTTGCCCACCAACCCGTCAAAATTTTTTTTTTCAATTTTAAAAAATGGAAAAAAAAACTTTTTTTTTAAAACTTTTGTGACGACTTTTGGCGGACCAAACCACTTTTGACATGCCAACCCGTTTTTTTCGTACTTTCCCCTTTTTTTCGCTTTTGGTCTGTCGGCCGGGCAAAACGGGCTAGCCCGTTGGCGGGCACGGGCCGTGGTGTATTTTTGCATCCCGTTTTTTAAAAACGGGTCAATGGTCCCGCCCCCCCGCTTTGACATCCCTTGCCGGATCTCACTATAGAAAAATCAAATTCAAATTGACAAGAGTCATGTGACTATAATTATAGTAACGAAGATATTACCTTACACATTTTTTTTTCTGTCAGTAGATTTCATTAAAGGGAACTCAAGTCCCAGGCACAAGGCCAAACAAGCAAAGAAAGGCCCAACAGATGGTGAGTTCTGTCGTATATTCTCAAATTGGGCCAGCCCAGTGGATTTGGGGCCAGGTTTAAACTGGACAACCTTGACTGGCCTGTTGGATAAATGGGCCACTGGAATGCATATCCTACTGTGAAATTCACATCAAAGGGGCGAATGAGTGGATGGATTCATAGCACTAATGTAGTAATGTGTAATCTGAGTTAGTTAATTTAGGCTTCCTTCATATCTCATTGATATTTCAATGATTAATTTGAAGGCGTTTCTTTTGTTTCGTTCGCGTTTGCAGCGGATAGTTACTGATGGCGATCAATGCAAGTAAGTGAAATTTGTGGTGACAAACAATGAGTCAAAATTATTATATACGCATTTCGGTATCCTTTACAACATTTTGGAGGCTGAATGCAATGACCAAAATGAGACTTGGTGTTTCCATGCGAATCCTTTATGTCCATTCATTGAGCAAGGAGGGCTGTGTCCTCTGCATCCCTGATAGTGGTCATAATCATAGCGAATCCATTTTGCCACATTTTATATGACATATAGTGGCTGCAAGTTTTATTATGGTTGATCAGATTCAGTGCAAATTTTGTGCAATTATGCTGTGCGTTTTTGCATAGGTATTGCTTTACAACACGTTTCTATTTTCAATGAGGCAAATTGATCCATAGTAGCGTACAAAATACTGAAATGCTCTAATTCAAATTAGTTAAAAGATATAGTTTCAGTATTTTGTTGATATAATTATTCATGTCATGTGTTTATTGTTTAAGTAACATCTAGGCACTTAAATGTGGTTTTGTAAAAGCAATAGATGACTCCGATTTCTTTTCTTTCTGATTTTGTAAAAGCATTAGATGTGCTACCGCTGATCAGATAATCAGTACTATTTGCCTCACAGTTAGATCATATCATGTAATCCACTGTATGCAATTATATAGGCTTGTTTATGCAGAATTGTCAGGGTATTGAAACCGAACTATGGTTATTCAGTGGCACGTTTAGGTTGAAAATTGCTAACTGATTAGCGAGTTCTTTATATCATCTGTGTAAGGAGAATACTTTAACACTACTACTTCTCTATATAATACTTACCCTGTCAGGGCAGAATGTTGTAGAATTTGAATGACCTCTGATTCTAAAGTGCCATAACTTCCCTTTAGAATACAACAAATTCTCATCACAAAGGAACTCCCAAGAAAACCATTTCTCAATCATACGATCCACATCATGCACTATTACATCCAAAGCATTATTCCCAGCTCTAGCAAGTACACTGGCAGTGTAAATAGTGGCCATCCTGCCTGGTGACTCTGGTGAATCCCCACTGGGTCCATCTACCACTATGACATCCCAATTCTTCTCATACACTTGTGCTGGCAAATTCTTCAATGCAAGTTTACATTTTGATTTTTGAAGGAATCTGGGGTTTGGTGCTGCACACGCTGCTGGGTTCTTCCTTGCATGCTTGAGTAGTTTGTAAGCTGCTTTTGCTGGCATATTAGTATACTCGAGTTTGTGTATTTGGGTAGTGCTATTGGAGTTTGTACTGAATCTTACCTTGCTTATTTCATCATCATGGTCAATATCATCTGTTAGAAAGATGGTGCTACCGGCTGCATTCATGGAAGAAAGGACAAGGTACTGGGGTTGAAACCCAAATATGAGGAGGTTACATGGGGTTTTAAGAGCAATTAGATCTGACAGAACTTTGAATTCTTTCTCTGTCATGGTGTTGGTGATATTGGGAGATCCAGATCCAGGTGCATTATGTGATGATGATGATGCAGCTTTAATGTGGTGGGTGGACAAAGGCGGAGACACAGCAGAAGAAGCAGATATCCCATGGGAAGAAGGTGAAGTCTTGACTGTGAGGCTTAGAAGTCTGAGGATTGATATGATTGAAAGGATCAAAACAAGGATAGGGATGAGTTTCATTTTTGTGAGATTGAGACTCATCATCCCTTTTGTTCCTTGCTGGTACTTTTTGTGAATACAAGGTCGATTTTCTTGTGCCCGGGTTTTGAGTAGTGGAGAAAAATGAACTAGAGGTGAAATGAGGGGACGAAAATGAAGTACTTCAGGTGGCATCTTAGCTATTCTTTATTTTTTTATTCTCTCCTCTAAGAAACAGTACTGTTGTAACATTGCATCCTTTTCATGGTGTTGTGGGCTTTTGATCACAATAGCTGCTCTTATGTGCATCTTGTTGAGTAGGGAGGAAGGGAGGCTGCTTTTGCTTTTGTTACAAGTTTTTGATCTTTCTTTTCATCCAGCTGCTGCTTGTTACAGTGCTACCTAATTGTTAAGGTTGCTGGTTGAGCTTGTGAAGTTAATTTACATGTGTCTCGCTTAGAGAGATGTTTCATCTGAATCTTTTCTCCGGTTGCTGACATGCGTCCTTGAGTTTGGTTATTGTCAAAATATTCTTTTTGGGTGCCTTGTTTGGTGATCATCATGAGTAAGCTTGAAGATGCCTAGCTGGTGGTTGCTGGGTCTCTTTCAAACTTTAGTCCATATGATTCAATAATTTTTTGCCATTTCATATATTGTGCTTTTTGAATGGCGATGATGATCAATGATTGATGATTAGTTTGCAACATATTCCTTAACGGAATGCTCATCTACCCCAAGTTTGCCACGAAAAAATGGGCTAGGGGTGCATATATTATGAAGGATATCTTGCAGTCGGTGAAATGGGAAAGTCATTTCAATAAGCAGACTAGCATATTACAGAACAAAAGAAAAATAAAAACAAAAAATAATAACATTGATTTCACTCAGAAAAGACTTGCCGAAAGATTTATTTAAAGGATAAACTTTTATCCCATAAACAAACAGCTTGTTATGTGTGGTGAACAAATGTAATAAATACTTGGCACGACCACCTGATGTCAGAAGTGACTCGAGTCTTTGTTGTTTAGCCATTCTTGATGTGAGAAATCGTGTTATTCTCAAATTGAACATGGTACTCAGGGAGTAAATAGCAGCTTTAAGAGAACAGAAGTCGGGGGTTAATTTAATTTTTCTATTAAAAATGACAACAGAAAAATTCTATATAGTCCTCATGGAGAACATTTATTTATTTTTGGTCAGGCAAGGAGAGCATCTTGGAAAATCCCAAACCGAAACCTATAGCAGTTAGCAGTATGGAATGGGCTGATAGAATACATGAAGCCTTGAAAATTGATAACTATGTAAGAGAAGGCCCTAAGATTTTATGATTTGTGTCCTCCAACCAGAGTTATGGAATTATTGACCGAAAAAAAACCAGTGTCACGGAATTTACTAAAAAAATTTAAGTACAACCCCTACGTACTATTTAAATTTCTTATTGTTAGTATATGAATAAATTAAGAAACTTATGTTCAGACCTAATTTCTCTAATGTTAATCAAAGTTAGCGATTAGATATAACCATTTAAAATATTTTTAAAAGATTTTTATTGGTAAGTTTGCTTAAAAAAAGTACAACATAAAAATTATAATAAAGTCATTTCCAAGCTTGTACTCACATGTCTATTATGCAGTGAGAAGCACAACTAAGGAAGGAGGACACGTCTCATATGCTAACGGGAATTGGCACAAATTGTTGAACCCAGGGGCGGATCCACCTTATACACATTGGGGGCATTTGCCCCCACTTACTTTCTATTTAGTTTGTTACTATTATTATATATATATATATGTATGCATTAATATTATATTGTATATATTATATTATATATTTGTTGCCTCCACAACAAACTCATCTTTTAATCCACTAAATAATTGTTTTCTATATTAGATAAAACTATTTAATTCCACTCTTTTTTTTACAATTTTAAAATAATAAAAAAGATATTAAATATCCCATAAAAATATTTGGTTTTCTTTAAACCCTTATTTTCAAACCCTTTTTCCGCATCTCTTGATCATTTTTAGTTTCTCAGTGACTCTCTGTCACACTGACTTATTGCCTCGGTAGCTCTATAATTAAAAAGGTTCATTCTAGAATATGAAAATTCGTTGAGAACAATTATGATATGTTTTATATTCATATTTTAAAAAATATATTATATTTTTAATGCTACAAATTGATTTTTAAGTATTGCCCCCACAACTTAAAATTTCTGAATCTGCCACTGGTTGAATCCTCTTCTAGTGACTTAGGTTTAAATTCTGAATTCTCTTGTTAGTAGGCTATACGTAAATTCCACTATAAATTCTTATTGAGATTAATGGTTCTCCCCGACCTTACATGAGAATGTGTCTCCTCTTATCTAAATTTTCTCCCAACAAAAAAAGGGACAAGTCTCCTGTAAGACCTATCAATAACATATTACTTCGCGGGAAATGAAATAGTCTTTCTTTGTGGACTGTCTTCCGCTTTATTTTTCTATCCAGTGTGTAGCAGCCAAACCTTACTACAAAGTCCTTTTCAAGTAGTTAAGGAAAATGGAAAATAGTGACTCTGATATATAATGCTTAGCAAAAAGATTCAGTCACACAGTTCCCTTGAAATCAGACATGAGGCCATGGCTATGTTGACTTTCCACCAATATCGAATGGTCGTTTTCCACCCAGAATATAAAATTTCCATATTGATGTTACGTTATCAATTAAACAAATTAATGCGGTGGTGTCGTTGCCATTGGAAAGCTAGAGCTTCACCTCAAAACTCTTCTCCTAACATGTTCTTTACCCAAATCGATAAAGAGATAGAAATCAAAGCCAGGCTGAATTTTTAATTTTTAGTCTGAAAAGTGAAAACCAATATATAGCAGGTACAAAGCTAGCTATAATTCTGGATAATGCTATGCTAACCATGGTTAATTAAGGCCATAGGAAGATACCACCGGTTTTGTCATCACCTACTATCTTAGAGCGTTGCTATTGTCCTTGTCGGCTTAAATATCATTTTTTTTTTATCTTTTGATTTGTTTATAATAACTTGGTCATTAGATTTCAACAGAAAATGTCATCTTAGCAAGTCTTCCTTTCACACATGCTTGTTTTCTTCATCTTTTCCCCCTCATTTCTTCATTTTGCAGATAGCTTATTCTTGTCCAATTATTAGGACTTTCTACACTTGAGAAGGTTTCAAATTTCAATTAGATTGGCTTCTGTCTGTGGGCAGTTTTTTGGTCCAATTCTATGGTCTTTTCGCTACAGCCTAATCTTTCACAACCCATTTTTTTTGCTAGGGAAAGAGATCATCTAGTTCTAGGTGGTCTTTTGACAAGGCATTTATACATAAAGACCTGTTTTTTTTTCTTTCTTTTTTGGCATCTTTCTACTTGAGATTTTCCCAGTTGTTGGACACTAGAAAAGCAAATATCTTTTGTTTCTGTAAGTGGTGAAGACAACTATTACCATGGGAACGAACAGTGAAGAGGTTGGAGGATCTGAGGTAAAGTAATCAAAATTCAAGGCCATATTCTCAGTTCATGTTTGTTTGTTGTTACTTCTTAGTTCTATTTCAACCTCTAAAGCTTGAATAATAATTCTAAACCCTATGTCAGGCAATGGTAGAACATGAAGTTAAGGACATTCAAAACATTCCTGTAGGACCTATACGAAAATTAATAGCAGAGAATGCCAAATCAAACAGTATGGTCATAAAGGTAATTTGCATACCCTCAGACCTCAGTTACTTTTTTTTTTTTTTTGTACAGACACATTATTAGATGCTTCATTGAAACTAATTATTAGTACCTAAACAGAAACCACATGCAGTGATTCCTCCTCATATCATAGCTGAAGCCATATCAACTATCGGTGATATTGACATTAGATGGTCAGGTCCAATCACACAGAAAGAAATGGAATATGTAAGACAGTATGTGCTTGCAAAGTACCCAGAATATGCAGGTCTCATAATTGAAGGACATAGGAGTGGTAGCATAGACTTGTCTAGTTTCATCATCAATGAGGAACCTTCTTCAGAACCCATGTCAGATGATAAGAGGAAATCACCAAGAGGGCCCTTTAGAGAGCCTTTGTTTGGTAGCAATCTTCCTGAAATGGATAGGACCCAGTTGGAGGCTTGGAGCCATCAAGACTACTTGACATTCTCAACAAAAAAATCTTCCTTTCCTGGAAGTTTCATCTCAATCCCAGAAATCCAAGCCCATAACAAGGTTTTGAGGCATTGTGGGTTGCCTGATGATGAGTACTTGGTTCTCTTCACTCCAAGTTACAAGGATGCTATGATGTTGGTAGGGGAAAGTTACCCTTTTGTAAGGGAAGCTACTACATGACAATTCTTGGTGAACAAGAAGAAGAGGATTATATAAGGGAATTTGCTTCTTTCAAGGAGGCTAAGGTTATCATGGCACCCAAGACTTGGCTGGATTTGAGGATTAGAGGGTCTCAGCTAAGCCAGAATTTTAGGAGGAAGTGTAAGATAACCCCAAAAGGGTTGTTTGCTTATGCAGCAGATGTGAATGGGACAATGCATTGGGTCCCTGAGGCTCGTAGGAACTACTGGCATGTTCTGCTTGATGCCTCTGCATTGGTTGTGGGGAAGGATCGGCTACATCTTGGACTTCATAGGCCTGACTTCTTGGTCTGTTGTCTTGATAACACACATTATTCGAACCCTTCAAGAATCACTTGCCTCTTGGTGAGAAAGAAGACTTTTGATACCTCCACTGCTTCATCTCAGGTTTAAATGGATGAGTGAGAAAGAATGAGTACTTGTTTGGTATCATTCTACAAGATTTGAACTGCATAGCAATTAGCAGTGTCTTAATTGGTATCATGAACTCTCCAGAAAAAGAATGTGAATTTTCGTGGTGTACTCTGTACAATGATACCAATTAAGACACTGCTAAGTCACATTCTTTTTGGTGGTGTACTTTGTAGATTTGAACTGCAATAGCAGTGTATTCTGATCATTTTGGTGGTTTATTAGTTATTGATATTATGATCTTTATTATTGGTTTTGCGGCCAAACCAATTTTCCGTAACAATTAATCTGTTTTTAAGTATTTATATTAACATGATCTCAATCCGGAAAGTACTCGATGCATATGTAGCTTCTTGATTAAAGACTGATGTAATTATCACCAGTGAGAGGTATTATCATTTTTGTTTCGCAAAATCCGACTACCAAGCGTTGAAGTTTTCATAATGCCCACCATATGTAAATGAGAAATAGACTGAGACTCATAATGGACGCAGAATCACTCATCATGGCCCTCCGTAACATTCAAAAGTAATGTTTCTAGAATGAGCCTAATCCTTTGAATTCTGTCCAGAATCTTTCACATACGAGACATTGGTGCCTTGAATGGATTACATTTGGAATATACAGAACTCCAACCATGGAACCAATATCAGATGTAAACAACTATCATTCGGACTTCTGAACTGACATGTGATTAAGCAAAACCTTAGCCGCCAACTTTTCATGGCCAAAAACATCCACTTCCTCCATGCAATGGAGTCGGCAACCTATCGAAGATACTCACTAACAATGACAGACATGGAGGCAGGTTGGACCAACCATGCCCGAGCAGTAAACTGAGACAAAGTAGAACCTTCTGCAGGGGTTTATAGAAGACAGTATACCTCTCAAAGAACAATAATGTTGACCGCGATAGAAATATTGACAACCAAATTGCCTCAAGGTAATTATTGCTGGTGTACAACGAGCAGATATACACAATCAGTTAAAAGCCACCATCATAACCAAGAATTATATAAAGAACTATCGCTACGAGATAAGCACACAGCAGCAGCAGCAACTAAAAAGGCCTGTATTAAAGTATATTAACATGTTGTGCCTATAATACTGCGAACCAAAAGAGTATGCAAATTCCCTAACATCGCTGCTAGAAACTTTCCTGGCATTTTTCTACACTTCTTCTTGACCATTGCTGCTGCTTTTCAATATGTTATACTTGCAGAGGGGGCAAGTAGCATTAATGTGCAGCCATTTGTCCACGCAGGCACAGTGAAAATGGTGACCACAAGGAAGTTGCCTTAGTTCAACCCCGTCATCATAAGCAGAAAGGCAGATGCAGCATTCCTACAGTTTGCCACCAAATTTTTTTTTAAATAAATACCACATTAGCAGAACAACAGAGGATGCTATCAGTTTTTTCAAACTATCATATCAAAATTAACTATCATGCTAGAACCATTATGTCAAATTCCTCCCCCATGTAAAATGAGATAGCTACAATGAAGACCAAGAAAGAAGAAGGGATGGAAGGCCAAGTACAGATACAACTAATATATATATATATATATATATATATTCTCCAGTTGGATAGATTAATGTATTCAACACATGACTCTATGACTCTGTGTTATAGGTTATAAAGAAGCCGGTATGTGGAGCATCACATGGATTTCTCTTTGAAATAATATTTAGTGATAGAGCGAGCAAAAGGGCCACCGAAACAATGAAGAAAATGGAGAAAATGTTTTGCCTGCACATAACAAAAATGCACAACATACCGCATCCTCATCAGAAAGCACGTGTTCAATTGGACAATCAACATGGCATTCAGTCATTATTCCTCCAACAGGTCCTTGTGTATTACCAGCAAGCTTCTCATTACCTTTTCTTTGGAATCTGAATTTTGACAACTGCTCAATGTCTTCTTTTGTTGCCCCTTCCTGCTTTTTTTAGACCCACATAAAACGAGAGGAAGGCATTTAGACAAGAAACAGTACAATTAATACATAACAACAAATATCTCACAATTGAATACTCTTAAGCTACAAGCCATTGTCATCATGTCCACTCAAACACCCAAGAATTAGGAATAGATTCACAGTCTACCAAGTCGTAGGAAAGAAAATCACATAACAAAGTTTATTCCTTCTCACAGATCCTAGAATGTCAGCAACTTATATTCTAACGGAAGCTATTAAAATCACACTACGACAAGCAACAAAAATATAAATTTAATATTTTATACGTTCCGTTCGGCTGGTGCAAGACTATTTTCCCTTCGAATCCAACCCCAAAAACATATCCTAGAAATGAGCATGTGGATCTCTATTTATACCAAATAGCAATTCCAGTCACTCTAGTTTCAATCCTTCCATTTCATTTAGCCTCAACAAATTCAATAATCATAATATTTGGAGCCATAAACTCTACCAATTTCATTTAAGACTCAGCAAATGCTGCTAACTTAACTAAAGTCAAATTTAAAGAAACAAACACTTGAAGCACCAGATCCATACATTCATACCAACTCAAACAAGAACCACTAATGACTGTGAGTGTGACTTGCCTGGTCTGCAACTGCATACAGAAGTGCAATGATACACGGAAGACAACAGCAAACAGCGATACCAATGATGCATGCCAGCGCAATACAGAAAACGACAAAGAAAACATCAAAACCCAGGAAGACTATACATAGCCTGCAAAGCAAGTATATTCCGTCAAAAGTAATAAACTAAAATAACAGTAAATTTCCCAAAAGGAAAATATATTACAAATGAATATAATAATAGATAATATGAACAAGTTGCATATGACTAGTGAGTGTGTGAGAGAGAGAACAAACCAGTAAAGCTGAGGAGAATCCTGGAGCAAAGCTTGACCATCAGCTGATACCCAATAGAATCCAATGATCCACCAAATAAAAGAAAACATTGTGTTGGCTGATTCCAAATGCTTTGCCATACTGCCAGGAGGGGAAAAAAGACAAACGTAAAAATGCATAATGCAAAGGAAAAAAATTAATTAACGAATAAATAACTGACAATATTACAAAGTTAATGAATACTGTAGTATTGTTTCAACCCTCAGGCCACAACTCTGTTCCTATACATATTTAGAAAGTATCTCATTAATTCAAGGTTAGGAGGTCAATTTGTAGCAGAAAAAATATCATATTGAAAAATGGCATAAGCTATTAGTCTTAAACAAAGGCATTATATAATCATTTTGGAAATTAAGTCAGGGCAATAAAGCTTTTGTCCCATATCATCTAGTTTAGAATTTTACATTAAGAAAACCAAGGCTGAAAGCTGATTCAAACATAGTCATCATCCCAATTGTGGTTCAAAAATCAAAAGTGTCACTAATCTATAGGTCCATAAACCTCCAAAGTTACACGTATGCCTAGAGAGATTGAATAAAATAAACTCTATTATATGATAATTCGGGTAATTATCACATGACAGCCTCCATCATCATCTTTTTTTTACAATCAAAGTTAAGTCACAACATCACTTTCAAACACTCAAAGCAATTTGAGACAGATTTTAGAGATCTTCACGTTTAAAAGGATTTGATATCCTTTGAACTGAAATTTTTTCCCCCTTAACTATTGAAAACTTAAAATTGCCATCTGGAATCTGGATATTGAAGGTTTGCTAGAGTTTTCAATCAACACAGCTACTTTTCACTTAATGGGACTTGAAGCACTAGAGGTTGTGGACACTCAACAATTGCACAAGCACATCCCTGAGATATATTCAGTCAAGGCTGGGGAATATACACGAAATACCAATTAGCTCAGTGGAGTTTTAACACAACGTAAGAAATATATGAAAGCATGTAGGCACACCCTCAATTCATGTCAGGCATCAACTTATTCCAGTCTAGTGTTATCACAAACAATATGATTAAAAGGGGAAAACGCAAGTAAAAGCACTCATTAAAAAATTTAAACTCCAAACGACAGTGTCGTTCGTTCATGGCTCAGAAATTCACCTTGTACCATCATCGTCCCCGAACTGCGACAAATTCACATAGTGTCCAGAACCATCCATCGAACCGGAGCTGAGATCGCCACTGCCACCACCAACCCCAACAGCGTTGGCGTTGGACTGTTCCCTTCTCCGCCTCCGCCTCCGATACTCAACGCAGACGCACACCACGTGAAGGACGCACTGCAAAGCGTAACCTAAAATCCACAACCTGAGAGGCATGCTTGGAGACTCACTCCGGCTCAGAACCAACACCGTAGCGGCCGCAACGACAAAAGCGAAGTTCCAGAGAACATCGAGGACCACAACAGGCTTCGAATACGCCCAATCGCTCTGCCTCTCTTCCAATTGCTCCGCCGCCGTCTCCCTCACCACCATCGACGGCTCCCGCATCAGCCTCCGCCCACTCGCCTGCCTCAGGAATCGTGCCGCCTGCCGGAGACTTGCACCGCGGATGAATCGACGCCCGGAGTTCGACTCCTCCGAGGAACTACCGATTAACGGCGTCGGATCGGCGGCGTCCTCCGAGGAACGGTTCGGTGACCTTGTCGTCGCCATGTTTGAATTCTCTCTCTCGCCTCTTTTCTTGTGTTTACGAAGCGTGAATACGGTTCAGGACATGTGAATCTAGTTCCTGATACTGATACAGGAAGAGATTCAGAGAAGGAGCTTCGAAATCGAGAGGAATTTTTTTGTTGCCCGAGTTCGTTTGCAGGTGGAAACAGAATGAGGAAAATGTGAAGGGATAGTGTCTGAAAACGGAAATAATAATGACAATTGTTATTTTCTTTCTTTCGAGGGTCATACGGTGCCGTTTGGACCGGTTTTTTTTCTTACGGTATGCCGGTATGCGCGTCGGTTTTTTTTTTCCTTTTTCCCGCTAAAACAAAAGAGAAGTACTACTACTAGTACTAGGGAACATATCTATCACTGCGCTCTTTTTCATTTTTTACTGCACAGAACACAGCGAGTGGGGGATTTTTATGAAGCTTCAATAGTCACAGATGTCTGCGGAGTATATTTAATGCATGAATAAGATGTTTTTAATATTATTTTATTAAAAGTTCACTTTCTAATTTATTTGTGTTTAATTTATGTATGGTACTAGTACTACTGAGTGGTGACCCTCCTATCAGACGTGTCAAAATAGTCCACATATATGATAGTTCTAGTGTGAATAATTTTTTTGGTATAAAACGTGGAGTGTTTTTTTTTTTTCATCACAAACGTGGAGTGTTTTAAAGTGCTAAATCCGTCGAGCTAGAGCTAGACTCGATCACAGTGGTCCAATATTGATTGAAGGGTGCAGCAATGGGAGGGTGTGGGGTTGGGGAATTGCGAAGCAGATATGGAGTTTGCTGGAGTTTGATTGGAGAGATCGAATATCCCACATTTACCGCAAAGCAAACAAGGTTGCAGATGGAATGGCAAATTTCGGGTGTGATCTTGATGAACTTTTGGTTCCTTTTGACCATCCTTCCCATCCAGAGGAGCCGTTAGTTTTTGTTGATTTCTTAGGGTCTGTTTGGTTTAAAGAAAGGGAAAGAAAAAAATGGGAGTAATTTAATTAGATATTGTGTTTGATTGAGAAGAAAGGAAGGAAAAAATAGTGTTTGGTTATACATTCACATATAGAAAAATTGAAAGACAAGGAAATAATGGAAATAAGTGCTGTGCTAGAGAGAAAAACAAGACATTAGAGGTAACTAACAAAAAAAAAAAGACAAAAATAAGGTGACATTTTTCTTATCTAATTTATTGTCGACTAGCGAAATCACACATAAACTATTTTTCTATATTAAACAATTATATTATAGCAAAAGTTCAACAATTAACTTTATTATATCTTCTCCATTCCCATAATTTATCTTTATCACCATCTTTATTAGCACTTTTCACTGATTTTATTTTATTTATTGCAAGTCCTATAATCGGGGAATAATAAATCCATGTTTTTTTACCCAAAAAAATAAAACCATGTTTTTAAGTTGCTATTTAAAATAATATCAAACAGATGTAAACGACTTATTATTTTAACAAATAAGCTCATCACTATTTTTATCAAAATATTAATTAATAGGTTTAATTTCAAATTTTATATTAAAAAATGATTATATACGTCATAACTACTTACAGCTTACGACATAAACCAACAAAATAATGTCATAATATATAATAATAATTAATTGTTGTAATTACAATTTAAAAAAAAATATCTCCATTTCCTTCGTTACAATACTTGTAAAGAAAATAAATGAAATTAAAATAATAAATAGATAGTAATAGAGAAGATCCTTTATTTTATGAGAATTAGTAAATACACAATGGTATTTTATTATATATCCCATATTTAAATAAAAAATTATTATTATATTTTTATCATTTTTTTTTTAATTTTGTGTCTTTTTTGAAAACTACAAATTTATATTTTAAAAATTGGAATTTCTATAATACAAATTCAGAATACAAATTTTTATTCTAAAAACTTCAATTTCTAAAAAAATTGCTAAAATAGAATCTCAAAAAGGAAGCAACATTAAATGAAAGTATTTTTAAAATTTTTACATTAACGTGAGGTGTATGTTGGGATATATTTACCAATTCCCTGTTTCCCTCGAAAAATGTTTTTTTCCCACCTCAGAGCCTCAGAAATTCCCTCCAAGTTTGAAGCGGCTCAGGGAGTATATAGGGTTTTGGGGGAATTTCCGTGTCTCAGTTGGAAGGCTTCGATTGTGGTTAGCGGAAGCAGCATCAAGTAAACATGGCATCGTCATCATCGAGCAACAGCGTCAGCTACGACGTGCCGTGGGTAGAGAAGTACCGTCCCAGCAAGGTCGCCGACATCGTGGGCAACGAGGACGCCGTTTCCAGGCTCCAAGTCATCGCTCGTGACGGCAACATGCCCAACATCATTCTCTCCGTATCTCTCTTTCTCTCTCTCTTTCTTCATTACCATTACCCCCTCGTTCCCTTTTTCGTTGAGCCCTAAATTAAGGTTATTATTATTCTACTATGCTGTTTTAGGGTCCTCCCGGAACTGGCAAAACCACTAGTATACTCGCCCTCGCGCACGAGCTTCTCGGATCCAATTGCAAGGAAGCCGTTCTGGAACTAAATGCATCAGATGATAGGTTCCTTTCACCTTCTTCATTATTTATTTTTTTTGTAATCCTCTCTTTAAGTGTTTAACCTTACTCAGTCACTTTTTTCTCGTAGAGGAATAGATGTTGTG
Source organism: Glycyrrhiza uralensis (assembly GCA_030159175.1). Taxonomy (NCBI): domain Eukaryota; kingdom Viridiplantae; phylum Streptophyta; class Magnoliopsida; order Fabales; family Fabaceae; genus Glycyrrhiza; species Glycyrrhiza uralensis. The sequence goes on along the minus strand of BRZY01000001.1, from coordinate 49,518,216 downwards.
AGGAACAAGATCAAGATGTTTGCTCAAAAGAAAGTAACGCTGCCTAAGGGGCGACACAAAATTGTTATACTGGATGAAGCTGACAGGTGAGTGTTGCATTTTAATTTTTGTTTTGATGGTATTTTAGTCCAATTAATAGTGTTATTTGCTTATTACTGTTTTATCTGGCTTTTGCTTTTGTCTTTTGTCTTTTTGTTTTTAACTCAGCATGACATCGGGAGCACAACAGGCTTTGAGAAGGACGATGGAGATATATTCCAATTCTACTCGTTTCGCGCTTGCTTGCAATACGTCGTCTAAGATCATTGAGCCGATTCAGAGTAGGTGTGCCATTGTGCGGTTTTCGCGATTATCTGATCAAGAGATACTCGGTCGCCTCATGGTTGTGGTTCAAGCAGAGAAGGTACCTCTAAGTTTCTATTCAATGTTGAAGCATGGGGTATTCCTTTTTGTTAGATATAGTAATAGTAACATAGGTCTAACATCTTCATTGTTTGATAGTCTGTGCTTATTGGGAATGTTACGGTTGAAATTGCATGACCCGTTTATTGTAAGACTTTGGACTGATATTACAATCACAACTCTATTATCTTTTTCCTTTATGATTCTTTCTTTGATATCGAAAGGGGGTGCTCTTAATTTGGAAGAAAAATTTATCTGTAATTTTCATTCCTGATAACCCAAAAATTAATACTGCTTACTAGCCTTCATATCAATTCTGGTGCCATTTTCATTATCACGCAAAATAACTAGTGCTGATTTGTCCTTACGATACATAGAGACAGTAGGGACAGTTCTGCACAACATAGCATACACTCACAGCAGTTCTGCATAGTATATGCTGTTTGTTGCTTTGATAGTTGGTTAGAATTAATTGTGCCAACTATATAGCAGTTATGTAGTTCATTTTTCCATTCCGTTGATAGTTTTACGCAGATACACATTACACTTGTATTTAAATAACGCCTCAGTGGAAGAATACAAATGCTCCCGCATTCCATCTAATACAGAATTTTCTGATATTCATCATTCATATTTTTAATAAAATTGTCTTCTTATTGTTTGCATTAACATCCTTTTAGGCTTTTACCCTTCGTGTTTGGTCTTCCTCTTACTCTGTTGGTTATATTCCTTCCACACCAGGAAATTTTCATCTTATGTTGTACAATGTCTATTTTTGTATAGTCAGGAAGAAATTGAATAAATAATTTTGAAGAATTACTGTCTAGAATTACAGTAATATTTACTGCATAGTGAGACAACTTTGCTGCCCTGTTGCTTTTTGAAATTGAAAAATAATCTTTCTTATAAGCACTATAAAGGACTTTAGAAATGCCATTAGTTGGACTTTGGCCTATGTTTTGGGAAGATATGCGATATATTGATCTAAAAATTCTTGAATTGAAGGTGACATTGTATCTCTTGATCTTTCCTATGGCCACAAATTTGATGGTTTTATGACCTATGACTTACGAGGGACTTTAGGATATTTGACCTCTTTTAATATACTTTGACTGAGGTGGTCCTTGTCGTTGTGGCCCTTGTGGGTTTGTTTGTCAGGCACTAGCTGGCTAGCTATGTAATAGTTCATTTATATGGAGATGGTTGTAGAATTTCCCTTTTTTTAAGGAAATGTAGAAGTTCAAGATGTTTTGTAGCATTGGACCTGTTCCATTTTATTCCTTTTAAGCTTAAACTGTGATCTTCTAAAATATGTGGCTACTGTCTTGCTTGGTTGTGTTGCTGCTATGTGATTCAGTAGTATGATGATGTCTCTATCTATTTTTGCATGTAATTTGTAGTAACTAAATCTTGTAGGAGGGCATGTTAGGTTGTGCATGCATTCTTTGGTTTACCATTTTAGTCTTTTAAAGGGTGGTATAATTTATGAGGCTCCCATCATTTTGGGTTCCCTCATCATAGAACATACTTTAAAGGTTCTTGTCATTGGCAATGTGAACTGGTTAGGAACACTCCATATGGTTATAGAAGTCAGAAAGAACTGCTTTAGTTGCCATCTATTTGGCTTCAATGATATTGACGAAATGCATGATTGAACTGTGTTATTGTTGAAGGTTCCCTATGTTCCTGAAGGACTTGAGGCCATCATTTTTACTGCTGATGGAGATATGAGGCAGGCATTGAATAACTTGCAAGCAACATACAGTGGATTCCAGTTCGTTAACCAAGCAAATGTTTTTAAGGTTAGAATCAACTATTATTTGCAATTTATCTTCATCACATCACATTTTACCATTGTTTTTGTTATAATTTGTGGTTTGGTTTCAGGTCTGTGACCAGCCGCACCCACTGCATGTGAAGAATATGGTGCGTAATGTGATTGAAGGGAATTTTGATGAGGCTTGTGAGGGGCTCAAGCAATTGTATGACTTGGGATATTCCCCCACAGACATCATCACCACACTTTTTCGTATAATAAAAAATTATGATATGGCTGAGTACTTGAAACTGGAATTCATGAAGGTAGATGATTATCTGGTTGCCAAATTTGTATTTTATTTTTTAACGAAGTATGTGATTGACATGGCTTTCTTCAAATTGCAGGAAGCTGGATTTGCTCACATGAGAATTTGTGACGGAGTTGGTTCTTATCTTCAACTGTGTGGCCTATTGGCTAAGCTTTTTCTAGTTCGTGAAACTGCTAAAGCTGCATGAGTAGGTTCCAAGTGCAACTGACATATATAATTATTTTTCGCTTTTATGATAGTGAGAATGTTAGTATTTAGCAGAAGTAAGCGGCTTTATATTCCTGAATCTTGACATCCAAATGCTGACTGATACAGTAATACTTCTATAAATATGTTTAGTTTGCGTCAATATCACTTTTTGAAATATTTTATCTGTACATTATTTAGTTATAATTTTCTAATTTGTAATAAATCGGTGCGTGTTTGGATTGTCATTAAAATTTCATTAGCAATCTTTCCAATGTCGGTGAAGGGAGAAGTAACAATTGCTTCTTTAAACCGAGTTTGGAATGCATTGGAAAGAGTGTGAATGAGTTTTCAAACATGCACTCAGGCATTGCTTCTCAAGACATTCAGTGATGTATGAAAACGCCTAATCACATACTCAATGCTCCAGACTTGGACAAGATCATATTATTCCTCCATTTCCAGATCCACCACAAAGTAGCCAAAGTTTCATATATACATATTGAAACGCCTAAAAGTGATGTGTGAAAATACGACGTAGTTTGTTAAAAAGGATAAACTTTAACAAAAGAATAAGTTTTACCATTTTTTTAGCTTGGGTTTATTCGCTTTCCTCTACTATTGCCTAGTTGGAATCGAGAACACGCTGAAAGAAAACAATTATCAATAATGAAGCTGTCTGGTTTTACCTGCACGTTTTGCATCTCTAGGAATGTGTTAGTGGCCATCAATCTTAGGGAGTTGATATGGTACCTTAGTTCTTAGTAGGTATAGTATTTCAAGATAACTTGTTAAACATTTGTTAGATGATGAATTTATAGGATATTTAAAATTTTATAGACTTTAAACTGCAAATCAAATCTTTGATGAGTATCATAGTCGAAAATGAAAACTGAAAAGATGGTTGAGGGACACCCTCAACTTCGAAGTGATCAAATTCTCGATTTCTCCGTAATTATATGTCCCCTTTTAATTCGGCGAACTCTTCATGTTTATTCACACTTTGCAATGCAAGACGCCAATGCCACAACTAATGTGCTGGAGTGATACATCGAATCGGATCTCCATCAGTTAGTTTCATATATACATACTGAGAAGCGTAAAAGTATTTTGAAAAGGCTTATGTTGAGAGTAACCTCATCGGCTTCCTGTAAAAAAGCAAAAATTCAAATCTGGATCAAGAGAGCAACTTCAAAAATATGGACAATCGCATGGCGTCGCCCGGACTCGAACCGGAGACCTTCAGTGTGTTAGACTGACGTGATAACCAACTACACCACGACACCTTGATGTCTGTTTTAGCCAATTTTCATTTATTATTAAATTCTTCGTTTAGGAGATATCAACAGTGGAAATATAATTGGAGCATTTGTTTCGTGCATACCCTTACCAAGAATTGAATTGAGATTCACACATCAAGGTTATCATTTCTTAAGATTCCCTGTTGGCGGATATGGTTATGACTCTTGTTTTTTTTTCGGTCCAAAGTTATGACTCTTGTTTTTTTTTTTTTTTTGGTCAAAAAGTTATGACTCTTGTTGAGAGGGGATTCTCGTTCTTGTTCTTTTTTTTGTCATAATTCTCGTTCTTGTTCTTTTTTTTGTCATAATTCTCGTTCTTGGTATTTGTTTTCGGCAATTTCTATCTACACATACATATTTTTCTATCAACACATACATGCTGCGGAACTATTAATTTCGCAGGTGTATTTTTTTTCGGACACACATATCGCGGAACTATTAGTTCCGCGGGTTGTAATTCACCGCGGAACTAATAGTTCCACACGTTGTAATTCAATTCGGACACACATAACGAATAAAAAATGCTTGCGGAACTATTAGTTCCGCAGTTCCGCAGTGAATTACAACCCGCGGAACTAATAGTTCCGCGGTATGTGTGTGTCAGAAAAAAAATACACCTGCGGAACTAATAATTCCGCAGCATGTGTTGATAGAAAATCATGTATGTGTAGATAGAAATTGCCTTGTTTTCGGTCATTTGGGGGAGGGGGGATTTTTTTTTTGGGGGGGGGGGGGGGGGGCAATTCTCGTTATTGGTTGGTTTCTGTGTTTTCTTTCTGTTGGGCTTTTAGCCCCGTCTTTTCTTAAAAAAGATCACAAGCCTTGGGCCTCAAGTAAATTCACCCTTAAGCAGAATACAAAGCGGTAACATGATTTGACCAAAAAAAATTCCTAGAGTTGTCATTTCATCTCTTCGCGGTATGTGCTGAAAATATGGTTAGGGTTGTCACTTGTAAATTATAATGTTCACACATATAAGGTAAGTCGCAAATCGCAATGGACGTTGAAGTTTTAAAGCCCAAAGTACAACTTCGTTAGGAAGGATCACATGTTAAATCTGAAGATCCTTTTAATTTAACAGAAACATCAACTAACGTTAGTATCTATACCCCACAGGCATGCCAAGCTTGTCCAAACGACCAGAACCTGGATAGGCTTTACTGGCAAAGCTTGCGTGCAATGCAGATGTTCTCTGTGAAGCCATTCTCGACATGTCAAATGCATTGAGTGAGTACCTATTTGATGAACCTGATCTCTCACTTTGATGTGGCCTTTGTTTTGGGGCACTCAGAGACCTTGCCTTTGCCTTTGATGACTCAGTGTATGCCATGTAACTCGGGTAGTCAGAATAACCTCGAAGGTAGCTTCTTGACCCATCACTCCTAGTAGGAGTAAAAGGGCTTCTTTTGGAAGCAGCCTCATCTTTTGAGGTTGCAGATAAAAATTGGGGACTATTATCTGCAGTGCAGAATGGGGTCTCCTCAACTACCTCGTTGATTTTTAGTGGGTTGTAATAAGATTGAACTTCACAAGATAGACTTTGACCAGATTGAAGAGATGACGATGAATCCTTTGTTGGGGTCAAACTCTTGCTGTAGTAATGATCAGAACCTAAGGCATCACTGGTGGAGTAAAAGAGGTTTCTGCGTTTTGAGGCGAAGTGACGTTTTCCGGAATCGATCTCAACAATCCTATCGCTTTTTTCGTCGTTCCTGCTTTGAGTTCTTGCAAGTGATCTCACTTCATTCCATGATTGTTCATCTGACTGACTCCCTGATATATTCCCACTTTTCTCTTGATTGCCATTGATCGACCCACAGGATTTGGAACCATTTCTCTACAACGATACATAATTGATTCCATAAGTAGACAAATTAACCCTTGTTGAGTAAGAGATGGCGTGCATTATGACAAGAAAATACCTTGAGTACAGGTGAGTGCTCATATTTCATGCTCCTAGATCTGACAGGGCTTTCAAATTTTTCTGGTGTTGCTGGACCCTGTAAATGGTCATTCAGAAAGCTATATGATCATATCAAGAACATTATTTTTGCAGCATTCACTTCATGTGATATATTGGTTAATAACGATATGGGTGAAACTTTACTTCACAGTTGCAAACCAAATTATACTAGATACCATTTCAACTACTAGTATCAATTTATGTATTGGTGCATCAGCATTGACAAAGTCAGATTTATTTTTATTTAATTAATTTAAAGACAATAATAAAACTACAAATGAGAGCTAACTGTGTAGTAAACAGCTACTTGGAAGAAAATAAGCAATTTACCATACTTACAGGGAGGTGGCACGTTGATGACTTTGCAATTGAGTGTGAGGTTTGCAGGGTGCGCCCTGCACTGACTCGTGCCTGTGCCCGTAAAAGCGTTTGCATTCTTTTCAGCCACTCTGCTGTTCGTTTCCTCTCAATGTGACCTCTCACCAGTGCCTGGAGCTTCACCAACCCTTTCAATGCTCGCAGTGCCTTCCTTGCCTAACAATTTCAATATCAAAAAGTAAATGAGCACAGAACTAACATCTCAAATGGAATAATAAGATTACAAATTCAAAGTTACAACAGGTAATGAATTGAAACAACGATTATTAAGCCTCAGCCCTCAATGCCTCACTACGTTCTCTATATAATATATAATATAATTAACCAATTAACCAAATAAAGACATTGCCATGTTTTAATTGAAGAGTTCGGAAAAGGAGAGCAGGGGAGTTAATTTTCTTTTTTACCTAAAAAAAGTCCAAAATAAATAGTGATTTTTTTATCCATATATAAATAAATAGTGATTGAAATGTTATATAATAATATCTCATTTTATTCATCTTAGTTTAAAAATTCTCAAAAAAATCCTTTAAAGATTTCTCAAATAGAGAGATTTTTACTTTAAAAAAAAAAACCTTCAGCCTTTCTTTCACAAACTCCCCTATCCACATACTACAAGCTAAGACAAAAATACAATACCAGTAGCCCCACATAAAGAGAACCTGCGCAGAGTATCAGAACAGAACTAAATCATCAAAAAAGCATACGTCTACATCACGGACATTAGGGTCATTTACTTATTATGATGTTCTGTTCAACTAAGAGCCCAAGGGAGGCTCCACCTTGCACCCCAGAACTTACAAATTACAAATCAAAACATCCTTAGGCTCACGGGTGGTCACTACCCCATGTTTTTTATTAGTCTTGGAAAAAATCATACAACCAAGTAAAGAACAACTATGCAAGGCCATCTAAGTCAACATCAAACACAGAAACGTATCCCTCACACTAGAGCAGTAAAATCCCTGTAGATTTCGTGTCTGTTGCAGTGTCCCCACAACACCAAAAGCCTAAGGTGGAGAATTTTTTTATGGGGCCGGTATAGAAAGATTAGAACCGTGGCCAATCAACTTTGCCTACCCCTTCGCAGACAATTTTGCCCGAAGTAGGAAATCAGGCTTTGAATTGAATGAGAGCAACCGGCGTTGACGAATACAATATAATAAATAAGAGTAACGAGCTCCACATGCAGTCCACCCCAACGCTGTCATTGTGGAGTACATTACACACTGTTTGTTGGGGGAGAAAATAGCTTCGCAAGGGAATTTTTTAATAAATCTTTCTTCTCTGTATTAATATTTTTTCCTTGAAAATAGTTAACCAAAATCCCTTTTCATTCATTATTTTACTCTGCTCCAATGTAGGACTTTGAGAGATTTTAACCCCCTTTCCACATCAGAGAAAAATAAATTTATAAGTTTTTAAATAAATTGACTATACCCATCAAATATAAGATGAAAGCTTATAACAAATGTATAAAAAGATAAGTTTTTTTCTCTGTTAATAAAATCCCTCTCATCCTTCTCACCTTTTAAGTAACCAAAATTTGATTCGTAAAATATTTTTCTAACACCCTCAACACCAAAGCACGTAAATTAGCCACCAAAACAGAAGATGTTTTAACTTGAATTTTTTTATAGCAATCACTTCCATACCAACCAACTAATAATATGAAAGTTAAGGCTACCACTGAAGACTGATTCTGATCGGCGTTAAATAGTGAAAAGGAAATACATACAACAATGTCGGCACTGCGGAGAAAAGGAAACCGAAAATTGATACGTTTTGTGGATAAAGCTAACTTGTTGAGGCAACCAGTTTTGAGCAAAACGACACGAGAACAGCTCAGTAACACAAAGAACAGAGCTAGACGGAACCAGCTTCGCAACAACCAAACCATATTTTTTGTTCAAAAAAAAATAAAGGATTATTAGTATTCGTAAACTATAGTAGCCTAAGCCAGCAAGCATTAGAAGAAAAAAAAAACCAAACATGCGTCGAAGTAATTAATAGAAGAGACGAAGAAGAAGAAGAACGTAGATAAAAATAAAAATAATAGTAATGGATATATATACGAACCAGAGAGCCTCGAAAAGCGGCTTGGATCTTAACGGCGGCCCATTCTTGGCGTATCCTGACGCCGTTGGTGGTTGTAAATCTGACGACGGCGGCAGCCGCCTGAGCAGCGGCAACGGCAGCCTCAGCCGCAGCTGCCGTGGCCGCGGCGACGGCGATGGCGTGCTTGTTGTCCACGTGTTCTGTTGGGAACGTGTAGTTGACTCCTTCCACTTCTGCTGATGCTGATGCTTCTCTGTATGATTTGACGAAGCTCCATCGGCGTTGTTTCTCTTTCGGTGGCTTCCGAGAAGCTGAGCCACACTCCGATTTTTTGAGACCCAGAAGCCCGCGAAACCACTTTGACGCCTTTCCCATTCTCCTCCTCCTCCTTCTTCTCCCTCTCCCTTTATTACTGAGTAAAAAAAAAGACAAATGGTTCTGGATTTGGTCCTCACTCGTGAAAGGAAAAACTTAAGCGTAAATATCGACACTGGAGAAGGAGAGAAGGAGGAGAACGTCGAAGTTAGAGGTGAGGGAGTAGAGCGTGGGAGTGAGAGAGGGAGGAATGGATGGGTTTTGGAGTTTGGAGTAAGAAGGAAAACAGTGTCCCTTTTCACACTGTCAAGCCAAATCACCTTTTTAACTCTCTTTTTTTTATAATTATTTGGGGATTATAAAGTGCAATCATGTAGATTAATTAATAATTAATTATTATTCTTATGACTTACGATATGACAAGATATACTCTCCGTCATCCAAAATACTTGGTCATTTTCATAATGATTTTTATCAGAAATAATGCTTTATTTTTAATTATAATAATTGTCAATTGTTCCTTTATCAAAATAAAAATATTTTGAAAAGTGAGCTACATTAGTTATTATTAGTGTTAAAAATAATACAATTACAACGAAAACTAATTGTAATAATTGAAATGTTTGAAGACAAAAATCGTGCAATCCTAATACACGTTAGAAATTAAAAGTAAAATTAAACATTAAAAGGGTAACACGTTTGTTTTATCTTCTTTTCTTCTCTTGAATATCTTTTTTATTCGTGTATATTTTATTATTAAATATTAAATATTTATCACTATTCAATGTGGGTAGATTGGAAATTCTGTTACATCACATCACACAATGAGCTTTGAAAGAGAGGTCCAATTTCGCAAATCGAGGAGGAGGCCAACAGGGGAAGAAACGGGAAACTGGAATAGACTTGCATGTAGAGTAGAGTAGAGTAGAGTAGAGGGTGAACCTCCTAGACACAGGGTATAACCGCTGTACACTACACAAAAAGGTACTGTAATTAAACAAGCAGAGGCAGAGTTAATTAAACAATGGAATGATGTCCACCCCGCTAGCATGATCAAATCCGGTGGTGGTGACAGAGACAAGGGGAGCTCGCGATCCCAGCAAGGATTTATAGAATCACAAACAGAAAATGATGGGTCGATGCTCACTCTTACTGTTTAAACTAGTTACTAGAGCCCGGAGGGAAGGGACCACACTGCTCAGGGCAACAAATTCCAACACTTCTTCGGATCGTCTGTCTTCACTTTTGCTTTTCTTTGTTATTATTGTTGCCCCAGGCCCGTTCGCGGGTTTTTCACCCATTAACACATTTTTTTTTATTTATCAAAATAACATATATTTTTTTTATTTACTAAAATAACACACTTTTAAATATAATATTTATTTAAGTATTTTTTAATGAATTAAATATTAATGGTTGGTTTAATATTGTGATTAAGTTATTAATTAAATTAATATTTAATTGTTAAATATTTATTAACCCGATTTATTAACTAATTAATAATATAATTATAAAAAATAGCTCAAATTGATTCAAAAATTAAAAATATAAATACAAAAGTGATGTGCGGGGACATTGGGCCGACCTGCAGGGACATTTAAAGTAGATTTATATAGACAGTGGTGTGATTGTGGTAAATTTCAGACACTACACTATCCATGTTCGCATGTCATCAATAGAGATGTAAATGGGGCGGGGCGGGCACGGGTAGTAGCTCCCCGCTACCCGCCCCGTTTAAAATACCCACTACCCGTACCCGCTCCATACCCGCGCAGGTACCCGTTATCTAGATTTTAGCAGGTACCCGTGAAATCCGCGGGTATTCGCGGATATCCATGGATATTAAAAAATTAAAAAATTCTATATAAAATTTATTAAAAGAAATTGTTTCCACACAATATTTGTCATAAATATCATATTAATAAGACTAAATTATACAAATAAATCATATAATTTTAACTTAATTGTTATATCAATAATTGTTCAATTAAATAAAAACAAATAAAACTATAAAATGAAAATATGAATGTGAGAATTAATACATGACACAACAATAATATATATTTTGGAGTCACTTTGGTCAATTTTAAAACAAAGTAAGATAATAACTAAAAGTATTGTATCACACTCTAATATTTGTCAAAATGTGCATTGGTGTTTTAGACTTTTAGGTATGTATATAAATAAAATGATATTTTTTGTAATTTTACTAACGGGTACGGGTACCTCACTACCCACCCCAACCCCATTTATTAGCTGGTACCTCAAGTACCCGTTTAATTTACCCGCGGATACCCGTTAAGATACCCACCCCATACCCGTAACGGATTTTATCCGCGGATATCTGCGGGTACGGGTTTTTTTGCCATCCCTGCTTGTTCCCATATTCACCACGACTACATGACATATGTGCCTCCCCACTACACATTACAAAATGTATACAAAGTTTACCAGGAAGAGTTCAAACCAGTGCCTCACCGTTCATATTGGCCAAAATACAATGAAATTAAATTGTGCCACAATCTAGCAATACAGAGAGAGATCCAAATGGTCGTTCACAGTTGATGAGAATTCGTACAGAAATGGATCAAATGGAAAGGAGTCGTCATCCCAAGAGATGTGGACTGTGTCGAAATGAAGGACATAGCAAGAAAAACTGCCCTTACCGTTCATGAGCTGAGACGCAACACTAAGAAAATTTCTATCATTTGTATTTAGTTCACTGTTTTATCATTTTTGTTTGTATCACTTTTGTATTTGTATTTTAAAATTTTAAATCAATTTGAGCTATTTTTTATAATTATATTATTAATTAGTTGACAAATCGGGTTAATAAATATTTAACAATTAAATATTAATTTAATTAACAACTTAATCACAATCTTAAACCAACCATTAATATTTAATTCATTAAAAAATACTTAAATGAATATTATATTCAAAAGTGTGTTATTTTAGTAAATAAAAAAAATATGTGTTATTTTGGTAAATAATAAAAAAAAGTGTGTTAATGGGGAAAAAAAGCCCGCGTTCGCGTATTTTCATTGGAGTTCTCTAAATTTATATGTAATAATTTTTCTCTTACTGACCAGAAGAAAAATAGTGGACTTTACTTGTCTATATTATTTATTTTTATTTTTTAATTTAAATATTTAATAGGTACCCAACTCTTTTAATCTAATAACTTCAATTTGAGTACTAAATAGGTCCCACCAATAACTTCACATCATTACATTATCATTACATCTCAACAATAATTTATTTATTAATTCATTTATTAATAATTATAGATCTATTTTTATATTAAAATATAAAAATATGAAATTTATTTGTACTATTTTTTTAATATAAAATAAATTTAAAAAAGATAATAAAAAATAAAACAACGGCCCTCTGGCCCGCAACGGATCTAATTTTTTTTAATATTATAAGACCTATATCTACGGATGAAATCGTAGGTAAAAGGTTGCTCCCGTTGTTTTTTCCCAAAGTCAGACCAGCGGAACCCAGACATGACAGGAGAGAGTGTGTTGATTTTTTAATATTATAAAGACTTTCACCAACGGACGAAACCGTAGATAAAAGCCTATTTCAAATTTTTTTTAAGCTCTGACGGCGGGCCCGAGGAGAGAGAGGGTGCTTGTAGAAGCACCCCTCTCCCATTAAGTGCTCAATTTGTTCCCCTTTATTAGAGGTACCTATTAAGTACTCTCTAAGTACCACCATGTAAGAACTCTCCAATAAAAATGCTCTTAACGAATAGAGTACTATTGGTTAAAAAATTTACAATAATTTTTGGACAAAAAAAATGTACAATAATTTTTTTAGTAAAAGTTATAACATTTAACAATATTAGTTTTTCATGACAAAAAAAACAATATTAGTTTTTAAAGAAAATATTTATTTCTCAATTGCTTGATCATTATTCTTGGAATACTCGTTAGCACTTCTTTTATCAATAAATAAATAAATATGAATACCCAACTAATCCTGTCCCAAGATTTAACTGTGTATCTTTTTCTGTTTAGAAAAATTGGTAAAATATAGAGACACCTTCAATACAACTATAAGTAATCAACCCCACTAAACGAGGTCTTTAATAACTTTAACCTAAAAGCAAAAGAAAATATTTTTTTGTTCTTGTCTCACATCACATTACCTAACACTAGTATAAGATAGCATTTAAAATACAAATATAAAAGAAATCATATTTGTTAACGTCACTCAATTTTTAATATTCATCTATTATTTATATTTCTTTTTATCTTTCTGTTTTTATCACATTATTAATCTCTATTATATTCCTCTCTCTAGATATAAATTAGATTTAGGGAGTCAAAAGATCATTTTCCTATTATCTAATTACGGAGTACCTTGTAGTAGCCATATATATAGACCAATGGTTACAGAGACGGTAGTAGTAGTAGTAGTAGGCTAGTGAGTGCTGAGCCCCTATCCATAGAATATAGAAACACTGATTCTTTTCTGGGTATTACTGCTAGATCACGTGACTCACATAAGGGGGCCCCATGGTTGATGTCCGATGCCGACACTTGACAGAACGGACGGGCGTCGGTGATCGTACCCACCCAAAGGGACAATGAAGAACCGAAGAAGCAAAGCACGCACGCATCACTGTTTTAACCCTCTGATCATATCTGCCATAATATCTTGAACAATGATACACATACATCCAAAAAATATATCCACCCATCCAACACCTCTCATTTCTCTCTATTTCTTTCTAACCATCACATCACATATCACATTATTTTATCACTTTTATCTCATCTCTCTCTTTCTCTCTCTAGTGATAGATTGGGATTTGGGTGTCCACCAATCATTTTTCTAATATCTTTGCACCCCCCATTGTCTTAAAACATCTCCATCGAAGTATTTATTTTTGGGTATTTAAATAGGTTTTATTTATATATATTATTTATTTTTATTTTTTTAATTCAAGTATTTAATTGATATCTAATCTCTTCAATCCAACAACTCTAAAAAATTTATTAAATAGGTCATATCAATAACTCTACATCCAATTATAACCCACAAAAATACATGAAATCTACGATGAGAAAAGAGAGAAAAAATATTTGTATAAACACCCCTCCCTATTAAGTACCCAAAATTATTCTCCTCCATTAAAAATATCTAATAAGTATCCATTAAGTACCCATAGATACCACCAATGGTAATGCTCTTACGTGCTTCCTTCCTGCCCCAACTGCTCTATTCTATTTTAGGTGCATTATTTTATTTTGTCATAATAATAATAATCGTCAAAAAGAAAAGTTGTGGAGTGGTCCATGGAGGATTGTGTTGTGTTGTGTTGTGTTGTGTCATGTGTGTGAAAACGAAACCAATATTCGGTGGTGGATTATTGCCAGATACGATTACGAATGGTCAAATATGGTCTTCCACTCCACACCTTTTTCTCTCTTTTCCCTAACTTCGTAACCAATCGATACTGTGAGATACTGAGATTGGCACAACCAAACACGACGCTAATTCCCATACAATTACTATTACTATTAGTTAGTACAAACGGTAAAAAAGACTTTCTTCACGGGTGTTGATCTTTGTCAACATGAATTATTATTTTCCTCCTGCTTTTGCCTATATTATTATCTTATCTAAATAAATAACAAGACTATCACGACCATTTTGGAGTGCATTTACAGCGTTCTACTTCTAGCATTGTGTTGTAAATAACCAAACAACATAACTTACTACGAGATTTCCAATGTTTTTACAGGAAAAGACATTAGTTATTGTTGTGCTATGTTTTTTCTTTTTAAATTTTTGGTTATACCTTTAGATCTTTTGATTCAATCACTTGACTCGCGATTAAACATTTAAACTACCGAGCTTGCTATGTTTGATTTAGCGTTAAAAAACTCTTAATATTTGGGGTTTTTCAAAGCTAAACCAACCATAGACCCAGTGATCCGAACTTCTAACTAGGTCTTTGATACAGCTACGTCAGTATGATCACTTTACACAGTCCATCATATAGAGACGGACATTTGATTTTGTCATCTAGTTGTGGCACGTGTGCCATACGTAATACCAAAGAATTATCATGTTCTTATTCACACCACGCTGGTGTTTTATGACTTTGGAAGAATATTTTGTTATTAATATTCCATTTGAAAAAGGAATGGACATTCTCCACATTTAAGTTCTTGCTTTTAACTTGTCTATAGTGGTCCGTAATGTACATAACATAGGAGCGTCATTGACCATGGAAGCTCTTACTTGCGCATGTGAAAGCCATAAAATAATTACATGTAGCAAGCAGATGGCGCGTATTACGGGCGTTTGTTCTTGCATACGACAAGCCCATTTGGATAACATTTTTCACGACTCCTTTATCAGCATTTTTTTTTAAGACGAAGACTCATTTCACATCTAAGAATGTACGATAGTCAATAGGCATAAGGACTCAAGACAACCAACATTAATGTGAAATGCATTGTACAAGCAAAGCCAGTGGGTCAGTGACGTGACTGAAGTTGGTGAATAGTGAGACCCCACGTCATCATCAAGCATTCTTCGGAAATGAAGATGGACTCAAGCAGGAAATGACTATGTAGACAAAAAAAATTTGGCAGAAGCAGGAAATGCAGCAAAAAAGGCATCACGGTATTTGAATCCGCACAAAACGGTGGGCCAAGGCCATTCTAACCCAAACCCACTGCTGGATTAACGCCACACTACAAATTCCAGAGTCATGACTGAAAACGTGGCCACGAAAAACAGCATACATCATAACAGCACATTTACTTGGTTTATTCTGACCAGCAAGTGCATTTTTGGAACATATAAAAAATATATATAAACACGTGCTGCACTGAAAATATATTTGAAGAACGAAGCCACCGAAACATCTTAAATGGTATACCAACAACAAAAGAGTTCTAACTTCTAACTACCACAATAAATTGATCATGATTGTTTATCCTTACAACAAAATGCTATTTTGTTACGGGCAACCATCATACTAATACTAACCAGGTTAAAAAATGCTTGCGTCCAAGGAAATACAGATGATGATTGATAAAAGGAATGGAAGGACAGCACAGTAATGGATCGTGGAACAAGGACCCCTTTTTTTATGAAAATAGATCAAGATCCAATGGAGCTCAGGGACACCACAGAAACTATATGGACACATGCTACAAGCATACTCCAGAAAAGTTTTCAAGATTTGACATGTTGAAGCTTTGCAGTAGATAGCTTCGTAAGCATTCTGTCATGATTGAGCATCGCACTAACACTTTCAACCACCAGAATGATCTGCCCACAAGAGAAGCAGCATAAGTTTAAAGGATGACAACATAATGAATCATTTAATTTTGAAACAACTTATCAGCTTTAAACCAATTGATCCAAGGTTTAAGACAAGAGCATTTCTCAGTGGCAACGAGGTATTCGGTATTCCACTAGAGTGAGATGAATTGTGATGCTTAATTTCTTACTTGTGTCAAACTAGGAACTAGTTATTAATAGAACAAAACAAATGGGGAGTTTGATTCCTCCCAATACTATCAAACCCTTTTTCTCCCACATCCCCTCCCCCAGGCCCCGTTAGAGGTCCCCGCAACCGTGTCCCAAAGGGTGGAACCTAGGTATTCAAAGGGAAAAAGCTTCATGAGCCAGAGCTTGCATCACTCTTCGGGTCTCTATATAACAAATATACAAGGAAAGGCAAATAATTTCAACTAGGTTCATATTTGCTCAAGATTATCTTAAAATTAATATGAATACACAGTTTATATGCTACTCTGATCAAGATAAAATAGGTGAAGTGTGAGGTGGATATAATTTGACAAGGGCCTTTCGCTTATAATTTAATGGCTAAAAAGACTAGCGAATATAAAAGGGTTAAAAACAATACTAAACAAGGAGAAGAGAAGCGAATATCAATGAGTAGAGATAAAGCACCTGCAAGCAAGCATAACCAATTGCAGTAGCAAAGTAAAAGTTTGCATTTCCAGTACCCTGCCAATTTCATTAGACGGTTGACGAAATGATCATAACAAGATAATTAATCTATTTGAAAATGTAGATCAACCCAAAACTACATACCCTCCATATCCATAAGTTGTGCATCACAGGGCTAAGAAGTGAAACTCCGACATAACCAGAAAACAGGAAGAATGAAAACTGCATATCTGAAAATCAAAGGAAGTTGATTATGCAAGAGGATATATATTATGCTCAATATAAAAGGTATGTAAGGAAGAGAAGTAACCTCTGAGTTCATAAGCAAATAATCCCAGTAAGCCCAGGTATAGAGCTGAATCACCAACCTAGTTAAAATGGAAAACAAGTACAGGGATCAAATAGATTGCAACAGGATGCAAATTTGCATAAAATGAACAAAACATCAACGGACTTTAGGTCTGGTTACTGACGAGTTAAAGACAGATAGAGTAGAGTTGGCAAATTTAAGCAATTTTGATCTTTTTCAAAATTGTAGATCCACATTTTCAACTAAATTGTTAGGTTTTTCCCTTCTAATTGTGTATATGAGCACGTGCAAAGTGTGTAGCTGTTCTTATTTGTGCATTTTCTACTTGGGACAATGTAATCTCACAGTGTTGAGGATTGAACATTTTAAAAGGATAATAACGTCTTCATTCTAAATTATAAAAATATTTTCAGCAATGCCCACTGGAACCTTCATGCTTAAATTCTAAGAGATAATTTCATTCAAGGTAAAAATAGAAATTAATGGAGAAATAAACAACTTACTGAAGGATAAGACTTCAACATAGAAGAAATCACAATATATACAAAAGCTAGAAAACAAGGCCGGTGATTAAGACGTAAGGCTAATGGCACTATCATCAATAGAATATTCCCATGGAATACTATCAGGAAGAAATCTCTGAAAAAGTCAAAAACTTCTGCGAAGAAGTACCTGTATTAAAAAATCATGAGAACAAAATAAGTGCAAAGTTCATAGGATTAAAACAGTCCAGAAAACACTAAAAGTGGTAGTATTCCTTCCCATGGAACATACCACAAAACTCCAATGTTCGGAGACAGATCTTGTATGGTAAGAATGAAGCCATAGGTTCTGCATAAACAGGAAGGTTATTTACAAGATGTTGAAAAACTAGTCATTCTCACTAAGCAAGAATTTTGAGACAGTTGACAGTTTTTGCTAATAATATTAACAAAGAACCATGCAATTTTCATAATCAAAATCCATGTTCTTCACTAAGCCAGATATGTTTTGGCACTTGCAAAATTGTCATCAGAAATGCATAATAGTAATAGTATTTAAACAAAACATTTTGTCGACAAAAAAAAACCTTTTGAACATCTCTGGTAGACCACCGTGCTGTTGGACATACATGCCACAAAGGACTAAAACATAGGATGACCACAGCAAAGTCCAGAACAAAAATAGCACAACTGGCCTCCATGAGAATAAATTCAGCACCCTAAGCTCGTTCTTAACTTCATCTTCCAAACAACTCCTATCGCTTGAGGTGGAACTGCCAACTTTAGGATTTTTCCTTTGCCAGAATAATTTCCTAGGAGGAGTATCAGGACCATACCCCAATAACAATATTACCTGCAAAATAAGATAATAGATGTATCTACAGATAAATAATAAATTAAAGAAAACTGCAAAGATTTGCAGCATATGTTGCAAATGCTATTTCATGGGTTTGAGCAACAGCATACTGGGATAATAAGGATTGCAGGGTACATAGACAAGTGTGTAGCCATGACCCACCCAAACGCTGCCAGCGGAACTAGTCCTGTTGTACATCAATACAGTTTCAACATTAAATGAAGATCAAAAGCCAGTTAATATAAGGTAACAAGATTGTTTCATAGTTGCTGTTTCAATCTTTCAGAATTCCTCCGTTACGTAATTTCTTGATGAGTTCTTACTAGCATTTCAAAAATCAGATCTACTTGCTGAATATAGCAATTAGCAACCTTTTCACTCAAGTGGATAATGACTTGACAAAGACTAGAGTATTCAATATCAATGATTATAAATGAAATAGTGCCCATGCATGTGAGGAAAAATTACAAAAAAAAAAGTTAATAAGATAAAACATAGATGCAAGGTTTAAGTACATCAGGTAAACCAGTGGAATTCTTCTCAAACATAGTAAACTCAATGGCACATGGGATATAGGACAGAAAATTTGATAGAATATACTATATGCAAGAAACAGTGACTAGAATAAATAAAACAGTTTTGTTCTTTAAATTTGCCTAGGGTGGTTTGTCTTGGTACATTTCTCAGCTCCCATTAGAAGTCTTGTTTTATTGGTTTTATCACTCAACAAAAAAGAACATATTTCTTTCTATTCAAAAGCAACCTAAGACCAAGAAACATTTTCAGGTAAGCAGAAAATACTAGAAACAAAAACCAATGGAAAAATTGTTTATCGAAGTCTTTTTGTATAAAATCAATCCTTCAGCTAAAAAATGAGATTCCTACCACCACTTCTCGTCAGAACTTCCCCAGGAAGCAAAAAACTTTTATTTTCAGCACACAAGGACACCATGCAAATTTTTCAATATAAGGGAGCACATAGTACTTAACCAGAAAACAACTAATAAATACCAACGAAACTTCAAAGAAGAAGCAAGTCAATAGAATCAATAAAATATCTAAAATTAAGAAATTAAAAACCATAGGTTGTTTGCTGCTTACGTGTGCATGCTCCATAAAGTGATAACACAACCATCAAATTCTCAATTGGGGATGTGGATAGACCAACACATGCAACAATTGTAAAAGGATTCCATAAGTATACAAGAGCAGCGAAATCTCCTGAAGGAAGAACCTCTGAAAAAATGAAGACACTATCAAACGGGATAAACAAGAATTTCCATAGAGTTACAAAAAGATCCATTGCCTGACAATGAATTTCTAACATTAAATTATATGATCATAACTTGCCCTGCAGAACAATAGTTGCAAATGTCATGTTTTCTTCTCAGAAATTTAATAACATTTTTTTTTTCTAGAGAGTGCTAGTTATTCAAATATACTTTTTTTGTCATCCAAACACCAATGGGCATAAGTCTCCACCATCCATTTGTTAACAGAAACCACAGACATGTAATTTTTCCCACAAGTATCAACACTATAGATAAAATTATGGACATAAATACATTTAGAATCTGATGCTTAAAACCTACATAATGATCCATGAGGTGTTTCACTCATCCCTCATTTTTTTCCACTTCTAATATGTCTCCAAAAGAAAGGAAGAAGAACAAACCCAAGAGACAAAAGTAGAACCACAGCTTCCATGGCAAAAAGTTAATAACACTATCTAGCAATATTTATGCAAGTACCATGTTATGATTATCTCATTATATTTATATGGTCAAGTACGAAATAAAAAACCTCTCTCTTTGAAGGTAAAATATATCTTTATCTGCAAAAGGCCTGCATACTTATATGCTTATTGCATTTATCCCTTAAAAAATAACAAATAAAAGCAAGAGAAGCACACCCAACCATAACATCTGAAATTTGAACAAAAGAATCACACTTGTCGCTCATGCTAACAACCTGAATCCTCTGATAAGTGAAGAAGGCCAAGGAATTGTAAACTCGAACTGTATGCCACCTGAAGCTTTTTACCAGCAGCACGAATGAGCATTGCAGTGACAACATCTGCAATCACAAAAACCAAACTATATCCAGAAATGAGTTGATATTTACCGCTTAAACAAACATCAGGAGAATGACAAGGGCAAAGAACTAAATATACAAGACACATCAGGAAAAACAATAAGGATGAAGATTTGTGTCATTTGGATTATACAAACAATGGCAAGCAGGATGATCAATGACCTGTAAGGATCATTAGTTGTGGCGCAGGTGCAAATTAAAAGTGCAAAGGAGCAGTTGCAAAATCACTCATTAACAGAAATAAATATAATTATCGAGCCACAGAGATCAAAGCAATTATGGCTCATAAGATTAGGAAATAAAGAAATCGATCAATACTAATTACAAGTAAAAGGCAAAGAAAGTTACCTGCATAAAAGATTATCAGGTTGTCCTCCAATTCTGCATCACCAACAAGGTTTTCAATGTCAATATATTCATACGATACGAAATTCAAATTTAGTTTTGATGGCATCTCGCAGTCTTATGATGTTGCGGGGTTACACAAAAACATTTGAGAAACTTGGCTCCATTGACCTTAAGCAACAAAAGAAAAGCTGATTATATTTATAGCACGCACCTTGTAACTGTGAGCGGGCCGAGAAGTGTCAATAGCAAAGGAGAACCATGGTACATTGACCCTGATGACACAAACAACAGCCTGAAATTTCTTAGAGTACGCATAATAACAATGATACAGAAGAGTTTAATTGAATGAATGAATCCAACACAAAGTGAAGTAACGAACCCGCATAGGGTGACATTGATGACTGCTTCAACCAGTAACCCTCGGCCACTGCGGAAAAAAAGGTAGTGGAACTTGTGAACTTGAGAAAAGAGCATGTATAGAAGTTAGGAAAATCAATGATACAGTTGAGATGGTGAGAAAGGAAGAGCTTACGACGACGAAGGCTGGTGAGAGGGGTGGAAACTTCGGGGCGAGAAGAGAGGTTGAGGTTTTTGGGGAAGTAGACGAGAATGAGCCTCAGAATGACGGAACCAATCACCCAAGTCCAGAACCATTGCACCTTCTTCTTCTTCATCGTCTACGTTTTCCTTGGTCACGGTCACACTGCCACTCCCACCCTCTTCAGATCCGCACTTCCCAACTAAGTCACTTGCCTTCTGAGTATTTCTGAAGAGAAGAGGAAGGAAGTGACGACTACCATCCACAAAACGACCTCAATTGCCGTCGTTCTGTGTTTTTTTTCCTACGAAAAAAAATTTCAATCTTTAGGCTTAATTTAATTGTATTTTTTTCTCCCATTATCGTAATTGTGCAATTTTATTTTCGATTTTCAATCGAGTCAATTGAGTCTTTTATGTATCTAATTGTTGTAATTAAATTCTTTTGTCATTATATTGTCTAATTTTCAATACTTGAAACCTAACATATATGAAATTGATTTGATATTAAATCATATCACTTTTACACTTATAAAGAAATTTTTAAATGCAAATCGGTAATATAATGTCAAATCAATTCTATGTGCACCATATAGACTTCTAGTTAAAAATTGAATGGTATAATAATGTAAGGATCAAATTGTAACAATTGAGATAACCGGAAACTCAATTGGCTAAAAATAGGAAAAATATTTTAATTTTTCAAAAAGTTAACATAACAATATATTAAAAATGGAAAAATATATTATATTTTTTCTGTCAACAAAAAAAAAACTTACACGATGGAATCCCTTTTCTTTGGTCTTCGGTCGAAAAACAAAGGAATTCCTTACTTGGTCCAACCTGGTAGTCAAGAGCAACTGGTTCATACGAGACAGAGTCTGCAGAAGGAGCCCACAATGCCAACCACGCAACCCACCTAGTCCGTTTCTCTGAACATGCACTCCTTTTTTTTCTACCAAAAAAAACCCTTTTTTCTCAAAAAATTCAGATATTATTACCTAGTGATTATAGAACAACTATTAACTTGAATGCATTCCTTTTTTTTTTATAATTCATATATATCTTACTAATGGAGAAATTATGGGTTCAAACTTAAGTAACAGCTAATACAAGTATAAGGTTTGATCATATTGCCAGTGCATTCTTTTTCTAATCTAAAATTTATTATTTAACTAATTTTTATGTAAATGTATCTAAATATAAATATAAATTATTCTATATTTAATTCACTTTTAATCAAAATTAGTTCAATTAATATCAAATTTTACTATGGGAGAACCAAATACACACTAAATATAGACAAATAATCCCTTATTATCGACGTAGCAAAATAGACTGATTTTAAGTAACCCAATAACATGAAACGGTCTGACCAAGTCTATAATCTATTCGTGTTTCCTAACATTTTGGGTGGCGTCTAGGGTGGTGAAGTAATAAAACTTCACCACCATGGTGAAGTGGGGCCAGTAATAACAATAGCCTTTGATTTAATAATTTTATATTTATACGGATAGGATCAATTACCGGATAATTGAATAACAGGTAAATGCCCAAGATTAATGTAATTGCAATAGAGGTCAAAATGTATTACTTATTTAGACTATTGGCTCACGCTTTTGTAAAATATGAGTTCCTAGCCAAAATTTTAATTTTAATTAATTACAAATTTTCCCATAAAAAATTATAATTGCTCGGCATCTCTTTCCTTCTATCTCGATCTCTTGCTCTCTCCCTCTCTCTCCCACCTCTCTCTCTCTCGTTCTCCCACCTCTCCCTCTATCTCACTGTCTCTATCTCCCTCCTCTCTTATTTTCTCCCATTCTCTCCCACCATCTCTCCTTCACTCTTTATCTCTCTCGCTCTCTCTCCCGATCTCTCGCTCTTTCTTGTTCTCCCCCTCTCTCCCTCTCCCTCTCAACTTCTCCCTCCCCTCTTTCTGTCACACATTTTGATCTCTCCCCTCCTCCCTCGTTATCTCCCCTCTCTCTCGCTCTCGCTCTCTCCCCCTCTAGCTCCCTCGCTCCCTCTCTCTCCCCCCTCTTGCTATTGCTCTATCTCTCTCTCACCAGAGAAAGGAGCGAGAAGGAGGGAGAGAGAGGGGGGAAGAGATAGAGTGTGAGAGAGGGAGGGAGGGAGGGATAGTGAGCGAGAGAGGGGGAGAGAGATAGATCGAGAATGAGAGAGAGCGAGAGGGAGAGCAACTGAAAGAGAGGGAGGGAGAGGGGGAGAGAGAGATATAGAGTGAGAGAGGAGAGTGGGAGAGGGAGGGAGGGAGAGGGGGAGAGAGATATATAGAGTGAGAAGGAGCGGGAGAGAGAAGGGAGAGTATAAAAACAAAAGGTTTGAACATTGCAGAGATTATTAAAAAATTGTAAGGACTAAGCACAAAAATTAATATATTTGCAGGGATGAAAAATATATTTAAGTGAAAAAATTATTACTCAAAAATTAAAATGATGTTTTATTTATAAAAATAAAATTAAAAGAAAAAAGAGACTATTTGCGATTTTCATAATATATCACGCCAATTTTTATAATTGATGAAATTCTAGGCATATTGATCTATTATAACAATTTATGGGGAGAAAAATCTAATATAGATAAAAACTGGATTACCTGTTATCATAGGTGATGGACCCACTTCACCATGGTGGTGAAGTTTTATTACTTCACCACCCTAGAAGTCACCAACATTTTGTGCTCTCAATGACGAATTATGCTCAACAAAATGCAAATATGACTATGATGATGATAATGACAAAAATGTACTCTGCAAATTGTCCCCCCACACCGGTCAAAAAAAGGAAAAATACTCTGGAATGCAATGAAAATGCAACGGTCATGTGAACGGATATCAGGGGACAGTACGTGCAACGTGGCACGTGACAAGTCGCAGTTTTCATGAGTTACCCGTACACCAACTCCTCTTCCCAACGGTCATATTTTACCGACATCCATCAACGGTCATATAATACCTTACCTCCGTGCCGTTCGATCTCTATCAGAGGGCCCAGAAGCAAAGTGTTCCCCTTTTCCCTTTGAATAAGCATGCTGTCATCATCTTATTCTTTTCCATGTTGGTAAATCACCCCACTCGTAGGCCCAGAAAAGAAGAGCTATCTACGATGATGATGGAGACAACAGCTTTCTCTGAGTGGTAAAGAAGAAGAAGAAGAAGGAGGAATGCATAGCTGCGCACAACAACAACAACAACAACATGGTGGTGGAGGGAAACCATAGTCGTCACATTATATAAAAGCACAAGACCCTTACGGTTTGTGTTTCTTTTGGGTAAGTTGAGTGCACACAAAAGGGGGTTAATTTGTACTAGTACTACTTCATAGTTCATGCAAAAGAAAAAAAATGCATGCTTGAAGTACATTTCAGAGGTGGGGTTTCTGCCTTTTGCTTCCAGTACCGGTTGCAATGACGGACTTGTTCAACGTTTCCACTGCTAATATGGGTTTCAATATTTCTCAGGATCACTTCTGCCACAAATTCCAAGGTGTATGTTTCTATTTCTCTTCCCTTCATCCTCTCCTCTTTCATAAACTAAACAACACAACACAGCAATTCCTAATGACCCTAGTTTGAACGTTTCTGGAATCCGATGATCTTTTTTATGTGCTAGGTGTTTTGATTTAGCCTCTCAAATTCTTTCATTCTTTCCTGCATATAACTTCATATTCTTTTGTTGTTATTATAGCTGGCATTTACAGAGATTCAATTCAATTCATATAGGAACAACACTTTGAATTTGTAAAGGAAAAAAACACCACAGTTTGAATTTGTTTTGGGATTGTATATTTATTCATCGGATTCCTTTTTTTCGAATGTTCTTCTTTTGTCGGACATAAAAAGGATTTTTTTTTTCATACACACACACACACATAGATTGTCACACTGCATGCAAATTGAGTTACAGAAAAACATTACATTTGTTCCATATATACTTGACCAAGTTATTACTAGATATATAGAGAGAAAAGGGAAGGGAAGAGAAAAAAAGAAGCAACAGCATTGGGGTGAGAGTGTGGAAAAAACACCAGGGTTACAATAACCATAGACGATGTTGGCTGGGTGTTCTAGTTCGACATTGTTGTCACCAAGGCACAGATTGAGGAGTGAATCACCAGCACAGTTTCAAGCAACCTGCCATTTCCAGCTACCTTCGATGAACACACAGAGATTGGACCTGCCATGCAGCTTCCCTCGGAAAGACACCTCCACACGCTCTCAGCAGCCATTGAGGCCTGTGGGGATTTCAGTGGAGAAGCCTCTAGAAGCCGCCAACAAGAACAACAACAACACTACTTGTTCTCTGAAGCAGAACATTCGACTTCCGCCTTTGACAACAACCACCACGGCTCAGATAACAGCAACACCATTGGGAGGAGAGAATATCAAGGATGAGGAGTTGTTCTGGGGGGAGAAGAAAGATGGGAAGAGTTTGAAGAGGCTTGCAGAAGAACATGATGATATTGATGATGATGAGTCCTTCACCAACAACAGAGCCAACAAGAGGAAAAAGGGTAGCGGTGGTAATGTGAATTCTGATGAGATTTTTCTTGAAGGGGGGGAAGGTTTGATGAGTTTGGCACAAATGGGTGGTGGCATTGGTAACTTTTGGTCTGTTCAGAGTTTTGGAATTGGAGGCCTTAACAATAACCCTTCACTTCCTTTCTCTTTTAACTGTTCTGGAGATGAGGAAAGGTTGGTTTCTGTTTCTGCACCTTTGCCTTTGTCCAACAATCCTTGGCTGGAATCCGCTGTGACAAAGATCACCAATTTCGGTGAGGGTAGCCATCACCATCATGTCAAGGAAGGTTCAGTTTCCAATGCTTCATCAGAGAGCCAGGGTTTGAGCATGAGGTTAAACGAGAATGCTGCATCATCAGAACATGAAGTTGGTAACGGTTCAGGGAATCCTTATCAACACGAAGGCACAGAAGTGGAGACAGGAGAAGAGGATGAACAAGAGGAACACCGTGGGTTTGAGCTCCTAAGCTTGCTCACTGGTTGTGTTGATGCTATTGGATCGAGGAATGTAGCTGCAATCAACCACTTCATTGCAAAATTGGGTGATCTTGCTTCTCCAAGAGGAACCTCCATAAGCCGCATTTGTGCTTATTTCACAGAAGCCTTAGCCATAAGGGTCACAAGGCTTTGGCCTCATGTGTTCCACATCACCACCACTTCTCTAGATAGGGTGGTGGATGATGATGAAACCGCCACTGCACTGAGGCTTCTAAACCAGGTCACCCCAATTCCCAAGTTCCTTCATTTCACCTCAAATGAGATGCTTTTGAGGGCTTTTGAAGGGAAAGACAGGGTTCACATCATAGACTTTGACATCAAACAAGGACTTCAATGGCCTAGCTTGTTCCAAAGCCTAGCTTCTAGAACTAACCCACCAAGCCATGTTAGAATCACTGGTGTAGGAGAGTCCAAGCAGGATCTGAATGAAACTGGAGACAGGCTTGCTGGTTTTGCTGAGGCATTGAACCTTCCCTTTGAGTTCCACCCAGTTGTGGATAGACTTGAAGACGTGAGGCTTTGGATGCTTCATGTGAAGGAACACGAAACTGTTGCTGTGAACTGTGTTTTGCAGCTCCACAAGACCCTCTATGATGGTAGTGGAGGAGCATTGAGGGATTTCTTGGGACTCATTCGTAGCACCAATCCTGCTATGGTGGTTATGGCAGAGCAGGAAGCAGAACACAATGAAGCAAGGTTGGAGACAAGGGTGTGCAATTCGTTGAGGTATTACTCGGCACTGTTTGACTCAATTGATCACAGTGGCCTCCCACTGGAGAGTCCAATGAGGATGAAGATAGAGGAGATGTATGCTCGGGAGGTAAGGAACATCATTGCTTGTGAAGGAAGGGATAGGTTGGAGAGGCATGAGGGTTTTGGGAATTGGAGGAGGATGATGGTGGAACATGGAGGGTTCAGGTGCATGGGAGTGACAGAGAGGGAAATGATTCAGAGCCAGTTGCTGTTGAAGATGTATTCTTGTGATAATTACAGTGTCATGAAGCAGGAGAAGGAAGGAGCAGAAGCACTTACTTTTGGTTGGCTTGATCAACCTCTCTATACAGTTTCAGCATGGGCACCAGTTGATGCTGCTGGAAGCTCATCCTCTTTTTCTCAGCCAGCTTGAAGACTTCATTCATACATTGTTGTCAGAGTCAGAGAGATAATATACAGAGACAGAAAAAAAAACAAAGGGTATAGGGTCAGGGAGAGTATTATTCTTTGTTGGTAGGAAAATTGTCATTTATTATTCTTTCATTCTTTGCTGCAGATAAGATTTACTAGCTAGTTCAAAGGGTAGTTAGTGCAATTTGTATTGTCCATACAGCAATACTGCTTTCTGTTCTTTGATTTTTTATAGTCCAGATTTCTAGATATACAAATTTGAGGTCAATTTCAGTTCATTATTTCATTCTTTTATGTAAGCTGAAATTCTTTCTTTTGTCATTGTGCTTATTGTATGTTGAAAGTGAAATGAATTCAGTGAGGAAATTCTTTACAATTCTGATTTTTCCCCATTCATTCCTATTTGCTTTTGCATATCTATTTCTCATTTTGCAATAACACTTCCAAGCGAAATTACTAGGGGTGGCTTCTATTTTTTATTTTTATTTTTTTTGGTCAAAGGGGTGGCTTCTATTAAACAGCCTGAAACAAGAGTTTGATGTAGATTGGGCCTAAATGGACCGGCCCAGCCGATACCCACATGTGGCCTTATAAAGGCAACACTTTGGGCAAGGAAAATAGTTACCGAAACTACTTGAGCATATTATCCAATGTTATCAAACTTGGCTCGGACCGGTTGGACCGAAAACCGGTCATATGACCGGTCCGAGCACCTCCTTGGATCGGTTCTGCGTTCAACTCGGTATGAACCGGTATAACTCGGCTGGTTTTTTAATAAACCGGCGACTCAGGCATACATCCAACCGGCCGGTTCAAGCATATTTCAAAAAAATGAAGAAAAAGAATGGGAGAAGAAGAAGAAGCTTGCAAAAGCATGGAGAAGGAGACTCGTCGTGATGTGATGTTGTACACTTGGAGGAGACAGAGCAGATACACATACAGACGTAAAAAAAAATGGCGAACCAGTGAAATCAAAACAGAGAAGAGAACGCAATTGAATCAATGAACTTAAAACACAGAAGAAAGTCATGGTGTTCCAGTGAACTCAAAAAATAGAAAGAGAGCAGTATGGTTGGTATCCGATGAACTTACACCGGTTCATGTGGTTCAATTAATGACCCATCGATCCAACCAGTGACTCAGTATCCTGACCGAGTCAATCACCGCTCCAAGTTTTATAACATTGATATAATCTTCATGTGAGATTTTTTATGAACAATATTTATTTTCTCTAAAGTCTCTTCCAGTTCAGAAAATTACAGATTAATTTCTCGAAATATGATTAAGCGTTGAAAGCGAAAGATGACTCACCTCAAGAGTGTATTTTTTATATAAATGAATTTAAAGATCAAACCGTGGACTACATATATGACTCCTCTTAAGAGTGTATTTTTCATATTTTTTTTTATTAGAAGAGTGTATTTTTCATATAAATGAACTAAAAAAATCAAACCGAAGACTATATATTTGATAAGGACTCAAGACCTTTTCACTCAAATTACCACGTGTTCGTTTTTAAAAAAAATTATTTGTTTAAATATTAAGTTGTTGAAGAAAAAATAAGTAAATTTTTTTTTTAGCTGACATAGAGACCCGAAGGCAAAAAATAAACTAAATAGTTCCTAGGAAAATAAGTAGAATTAAGTAGAATTAAATCAATATTATTTAATTACACTATTCTTAAAAATAAGAGATTTGGTTTAGGTAAAGAGGAAAAGTTTTGAATTGTTTTTGTAAATTGATAGTGCATGCATGTGAATGTTCTCTTCAGTTCCCTTAGTTTTATATTGAATTTATTTATCATTTTTTGACTGAATTTTATTTATCATTTTTAATATTGAGTTTTCAAATTAAAGAAATACATGTAAATATAGTTTTATATTGAATAAAATTGATTAAAATTATATTGCCAAATTTTAAAAATATAGTGCATTTTCATT
This sequence comes from Glycyrrhiza uralensis, assembly GCA_030159175.1. NCBI lineage: Eukaryota > Viridiplantae > Streptophyta > Magnoliopsida > Fabales > Fabaceae > Glycyrrhiza > Glycyrrhiza uralensis. The sequence continues at coordinate 49,488,841 of BRZY01000001.1, read as the reverse complement.
TAATTTAAGAATATAAATATATAAAACCTCATCTAAATTTTATTTTTATATATCAAAATTGTGCAAGATTGAGCTTACTTGTATTAATACTGTTTTCTATAATGATCAGTAGCAAGCTGCTGAAAGTGACATCCCAGTTGGCATGCATTTTAATTCCAGAATTTGACGTTGATGTCTGCATCAATAATTTCAGGCAGGAATTGTGACACCTAGATTTTTCCAATTTCACATCTTCCATTTTGTTGTCACCACTCATTCCACGGTGAGAGAAAATATTTTGTTCTGATAAGATGGTGAGAATTAAGATCAGGAAACAAGTTGGAGACTGATATCATTGGTATTCAGGTTTTTTTTTTGTTACAGCAGAGAGGTGATAGTCCGAAAGATATTTTGTTCAAGAGCTAATGATCGTTGAATTTTATTTTTTTTGTGATAAGCTAATTATTATTGACGATGAATTAAGTTTTACATAACAACAAAATTGAAAACGAAGCAAAAGACTACGCATTCCAGGGTGTAAACAACTAAAACGAAATCTGATGAGTTTATATATTAGCTGAATATAGAAAAAGAAAAACAGTTTCCTATTTAGTTAGATTAAAAAATAAGAAATATATATATAATTATCTTAAATGACTTTTATATTTTTAATGTATACTAGTGATATAGATCATAAATAAATAAATAAGTTTTCCATTTTATTAAATTTTTTCTCGATTATAAGATTTCGTATTGAAGATTTGTAATTAAAAAATATAAATGTTGACAAATGTTTATCCTTTTAATAAATCCACCCAAAATCTATAAAATCAGAATTAATTGCATACGTATTTAATTACTATATTCTCTCCATTAGGCTTGGCAATGGGCCCGAACCCGTGGGTATCCATTCGAACCCGTCTCGACTTTGACGGGGAAAACCCGTTTTGACCGGGGTTGGGGACGAGTTTGGGTATTCTCTGCATTTAAAAGTCGGGGTTGGGGAAACTAATATCCGCCCCGTACATTTATTACACTTATAATATAATATTTAATGCATTAATATTATAAAAAATTACATTTTTAATTCTTTATTTCTTCATTATTATTTGTCTAATAAAATATATTAAAAAATGTCTTAAAAAATAGAGTATTAAATTTATTTAATTCTATCAAAATTAAAATTCTAAAATAAAAATTTGGATTCTAAAATACTAAGTGCGGGTGCGGGAGCGGGGCGGGGGCGGGGAAACCCGACACCCGCCGAGGGCGGGGATGGGTGTTGATTTTTCAATCCCGACCAAGATTGAGGGCGGGATGGGGAAATCCGAGCACTATCGGAGGCGGGGACGGGGAATGTAAAACCCGCCCCCGCCCCGCCCCGTCCCGTTGCGTTGCCATGCCTACTCTCCATCTCATATTATTCATCTTTTAAAATGATACACATATCTTGGGAAAAATATTGTTAATTATACTAATTACTGTAATAAAATAATTTGTTTATATTCTAAAATAACAGATAATTCAAGACAAATTATCAATCATAGAATGTATAAATAATCACGTTGTTCTCGATTTGAGGTAACCTTGCATCCCATATTCCCATGAACATGTGCCCATAGTACATTAAATCCAACCAACTTGTGGAGATGACTCATACCCAAGTCATTTATTTGTTTGTTTATTTTGATTTTGATTTGCACGACTAGCGTCTTTGGTCTGGGAATTTTCTTTTCATTCTGGTTTGAACTTTGAAAGTTCTCGAATTCCAGGGGCCACAAACCAAACCACGACCATGATTTCGTCTGTATTTTCCTTCTGTATCACTTTGTGCCTACAACGTAACTAACATCACTGCCTTTCGGTATAAATTAATAATTCTAATGTACATATCCGAAAGCGAAGAGAATATATTTTTAAAGTTAAATGTGCATATTAGAATTATTAATTTATGCTTATGTGCAAGGAAGGCGCGCATTAATACAACACGTGCCTTTTTATTTTATTTTATATGGCTCAAAAAATCTCCTGGGTATTTTTTAGAATTCTTGCCATACTTAATTGATTGAGATAGGAATGTTGCATATCACGTAGTTGCTGGATGATCCAAGGGAATTCTTGTTGGCCCTTAATTTGCTTAAATAATGTTATCCGGGCTTCACCAAAACAAAAGTATGTTGTATTTATAATTGTATAATTGAATTATACGGAGAACAAATGGCCACGGTGTACCGGTAAGTTGTAGCTATCAGCTTTTTGAGTTGTGAAATAGAGGCCGGTGCCGATTAAGAACATGCGGATTATATTAATTTGGAAAGGACAAAAGTGGAAAAAGGGATATAGAATGGTAGTAGAATGGAACGTATATAAATCGAATGAGAAATGCATTGTATGATTTAATATTACCTACTGGCTACTGCGATTGTACTATACATTATATTATATTAGCATTAGTGTAAAGAAACATTTCTTGCGTAGCCGAAAGGAAAATGCTTCTCATCTAGTTTGGTTTGATAAAATTATGTTTTAAAATGTTGCCGAAGACATTACCTACATGTATTTCCCGAATTATCTTCAATGAAATAAAATAAGCTTATTAACGTCAAAAAAATAGAAAATAAATAAGGACATCAAAAATCAATTATTTTTTATATCGTTTTTATGGTGGCTTCTAGCATGAGGGGTCTTGCAAGGCTCTCATGGGTGAGGGGCCAAATATCACTGTTAGATATAATAATAAAACAATCCTATGGCTGAGATAGTTTTTAGTGACCTACTGATTACCTGATATCCCAAGTTGCCAAAATGGTTGCAATTTGGTCCCTCAATTTGCTGCAATTCACTTTTCAAACCCATTCTCTATCTTCTTCAGTTCTTCTTGCTCTCTCTTCCCCAAATTTCTTTACCAAAAAATTCAACCCAAAAAATTAACCATCTATTAACACTTACTTAGAAAATCAACCCAGAAATAATAAGCCCAGCTATGTGGTATACAACACAAAACTCAATTAATTTCTCATTGTAGCAGTTCCTATATTATGAATTCTATTCTATTTTGCAAATTAAAATCGACTCTAAATATAGCTAGTACTGGAACTGTTTGCACGTGATGCTACTGATACGAATTGAATCTGAGACATTGACAAATTAATTAAACCAAAACCATGGAACTCTCTCATGATCAACTACCATGGGGTATGTATTTCGATATTTTGTGGATAATGTAATGAAGGAAGGGGAAACCTTTATCGTTGTGTGTACACTATTTTGTGAGGCCCAAATTCCAGCAGTTGCAGGGGCTGCGTTCGCTGGCGGTGGTGGCAGGTGGAGTCGTGTTCGACCGCGGTGGGAAGAGAAGTCACGCTGCTGCATGCCGCTTTTCACAGTGGCTGAAACAACCACGTTTTGCGGCAACAACAAGAGGGAGATGGTACTCCATTGTGGCCCTAGGCCGTTTACGGTGGTAGAGGAGTTAAGGACAGGCAGCCACCATGTAGGGAGGAGAAGAATGGCTGCATCGATGGAGAGAGATCTGGCGGGGTTTAGCACGATCTAGTTGTGGCCGCGACGGAGAGTGAGAGACAAACGGGCCGCGACATCGCGACGGTGGGGGCGCCTCCGCCATCGTGGTGACGCAGGAGCACAACCCCTTCTACTTCCCTTCTCTGTTTCCGCTACTGATGATTTCTTTGTGTCTTCTTTTTTTTCCTCAAATTATGAAATCAAATAGATATGATTTCTCTCTGTCTTCGTTGTTTGTTTTTATCAAGCCTGAATTAGAAAAGGATGGTTGAGTATCAAGGTTCAAGCTGTTACTGATAAATGAACAAGATGAGTCCAAAAGGGGAAAAGGCCAAACGAGAATCTTTATGTATTAATATTTGTATTGTTTGCATAAGCTGGTTGTACACAAATGAAATTTTAAGGAGAAACATGAGTTTTTTGAAAAATGTTTTTGGGAATTAGTATTACATTCACAGGTACAAATTCATCAAACCAGTTAAGGACTAAGAAGTGGAACGGTAATGACTGAATGTTGAATGTCTGGACTAATGAGAGCGATAAAAAGGAGTACTTTGCAATTATATGAGTGTTTATACAAATGGCCCAAAAAATATTAGTATTACGTAACTTACCCCGCATTACCTGCTACATCCAGTTATTTTGCCCCCTCACCCATGAGGGCCTTGCAAGACCCCTCGTGCTAGAAGCCACCCGTCTTTATTAATAGTTATAGATATCAACTTTAAGGATTAAATTTTACTTTCAAAATTATCATAGCCCTATATAATAAATTCATTTTTAATAAGTATTTACATTTCTTCAATCAACTCAAGTACTATCATATGTAAATAAGTTTTTATAATAATCTTCTATCAGTGAATTACCTTTTAATAGTTTTTAAACTGAAAATTTAAAATCATTATATTTTATATTTAATCCATATTTATAAATACTAATAAAATATTAACGAAAAAATTACTTATAAAGTAGATTAGATATCACTTGATGCAAAAACTAGACTTTTCAATAAAATATACGACATAAAAATATTATCCATAGATAAAAAATTATAATTATAAATTAAGAACAATTATCGTAAATTTGTTTTTAAAAAGGAAAAAAATAAATAAACAATCTACCGTTTTGGTTGAATTGAAGTATTGGAAACGTACTTTCGTAAAAAAAAAAGTATTGCAAGCGTAAAAAAAAATAAAAAATAAAAAATTGAAGTATTGTAATTGTAATTATTACAGTGGTCAGTGGTTGAGGATAATATCCCCTTGGGGGTTTTGCCTTTCCGTCCATTCCATTCCAACATCCCAAGTCAGATCCCGCTGTCGCCTTCGCTTTCCGAGGAATCAAACAAACAATAAAACAAACAAAGTTTCCGCTCCAAACAAGTCTTTCACAACTGTTCTTCCGCGTCGGGATATAGAGAAGGAAGAGGAGAGGAGAAGCCCGAGTTGAGTCGAGTCGAGTTGGGTTTTGGAAGATTCTAGGCTTCTAGCTGGTGCCGGTTGATGGGGATCCGGTTTTCAATTTCATCGGAGGCGTCGAAACCGGGTTTGGGCGAATTGCCTGAGAGCTGCGTGGCTGCGATAATGGGTTACTTGGATCCTCCCGAGATTTGCAAACTTGCTTCCCTGAATCGCACTTTCCGCGGTGCTTCCTGGGCCGATTTTGTTTGGGAATCCAAACTGCCCCCTAATTACGACGCTGTTCTCCGCAAAATCTTCGACGATTTTCCCTCCGATTTGGGGAAGAGAGCCATTTATGCGCGCCTTTGCAGGGTCAATACTTTCGATGGAGGCACCAAGGTAAACAACAACAAGAAGAACAAACTAACATAACATTAGGGTGGGCTTTTCATTTTTCATTTTTTTATTTTTAATTTTTTTAATTTTTTTTTTTTTTGGATTGCAGAAGGTTTGGCTGGATAGAGGCATGGGGAAGCTGTGCTTGTCTATATCGGCTAAGGGGTTGGCAATAACGGGGATTGATGATCGCAGATATTGGAACCATATCCCCACTGAAGAATCTAGGTGAGATTCTCCATTCTTCATTCTTCATCTTCGCAGTGGTACTCGTTTTCACTCTCTCCGGAATTTCCACTGTCTCATGTTCCTCCTGCTTAAATCAAACAAGTACTAAAACCCTAAAAGGCTTCAAAAGGCATAAACGCAGCAATCCTTATGAAATCCCAGCTTGGTTACCGAGCAATGTTAAATTACAAAAAATAAACCCCCAAAATTAATAGCCCTAAAGTACTAAAAAATGCCCAAAATTACTATCAATTCCCAAAAATTCACTTACTATTGCTAATATCCATATTCTATATCCTGTTATTCCCACCCCATTCCCTGTCCTTCATTCTGATCCTTTTCTCTGCTAAGAGTGATTTTTTTCGCTACAAGTTTTTTATGCTTGGCCAGTCTTTTGTAGTTTTTTGTTGAAACTATGTACTCTATCCCCTTTATTCTTTTCACAAGAAAGGTTAGTCATTGAATTTGAGATAATGAAATCAATTCAACCATAAGATGGAGTTCAATGAACTGGTCCATTTCAAGACTTTTTTTAAATGAATGAACTATGATGTTAAAAGGGACTAACTGGGAAAGTAAAAATCATGCATTCATGTTCCAGTGTATTTTGACCTAGGAAATTTTGTGGCTATTTGCATTTTTTTACCATGTTCAGTGGTGTTTTGGCTGTAATGTATGTTTTAAATTAAATTCACCCACCTATCACGTGAAACTTGAAGCTTTTGGCATTGTTCTGTATTGGCTGAATTTTGTTCTTGCGTTGTGAAGGGAAACGTGTAGATATTGATGATGATTGCACTTCATTTTCTATTGCTATTCTGGTTGATGAAGCTCTCGAGTTATGTCATTTAGTTTCCGAAATAACAAGGCTAGTTTAAATGTTGAATCATTTTAATAGAGCTTTGGAGTAAAGCCATTGTGTTATCTCCACCATTTGCAGATTCAGCAGTGTTGCATACCTCCAGCAAATCTGGTGGTTTGAAGTGGATGGGGAAGTTGATTTCCCATTTCCAGCAGGGACATATAGCTTATTCTTCAGACTACATCTCGGGCGAGCCTACAAGAGGTTCGGGCGACGGGTTTGCAACACAGAGCATGTTCATGGTTGGGACATAAAGCCTGTGCAATTCCAGCTATGGACTTCGGATGGGCAGTATGCTGCAACCCAGTGTTTTCTGAAAGGACCGGGCAAATGGCGCTACTACCATGCAGGCGATTTTGTGGTTGAGGATGGCAATGCATCAACAAAAGTTAAATTCTCTATGACTCAAATTGATTGCACACACACTAAAGGTGGTCTCTGCTTAGATTCTGTGCTCGTGTATCCCAGTGAATTCAGAAAGGTTAAGGCATTTTTGAATTACTCTTAACCTTTACGGTAAAAATATACTATAGACTGTAATAGTATATTCATGTGTATAGAGCTTAGTGTCGCGTCAGGAGGAATAGAGAATCGAGTTTTTTATTATGGTTCTTTTAGGGTTGGAATTTTGTAGGAGCCAGGGGGCGGTGTATATATGTATATTATCTGTTTGATTAGTCTGGAACGCTCTGTCATAATCTTGTATGGTGAAGAATGTATACGTGTGGCAGATGATATCAATTCATGTGACCATTTTGACGACAATGAAACTTGGATCAATTTGGAAGGAAACTGGACTGCTTTTTTAGTTTAGTGGATTTATTTATTAGCTATGGAATATGACTTTCACCCCATGAAACTTGGTATTCCTTTTTCACTTTATTTTTATTGTTTTGGTGTAATTCAAATCTCAATTGCTTGGAGTTGAGCTTGGTAGTTCTTGGTTGATCGTAAGTGTGCATTGTAATTCAATTCCTGTGGAGATGATTATTCTATTCGATCACTTATTCTTTGTTACTTGTGCACTTCTTACACCTGTGCATTCAATGAGTTAACCTTTGTGGTGCGCTATCGATGCCTTAATATTTTTGAGATAACTTGTTATGGCCCAAATACAGGGTAGACGTCACACAAACCCAAGCAAGCATTATGAGATGTAAGTGCGACAGAATGCACTAGGTAAAATGGTCTAGAAGTGATTGGTTGCAATGTAATTCTGTTAGGCTGGTCTGTTAGATAGGTTGGGCAAATGCTATAAATATAACTTGTTTTTTAGACAAATGCTATAAATATAACTTAATGATGCAATGAATGAGAGAATAGAATAATATGCGGAATTTGTTTTCTTTGTAGTTCAAGGAGGCCACTCCCCTTCAAATGAGTTCTTTCCCTTTTATTCTCTAGTTTTCTTTGTTATTTCTTTCTCTTTTACATAATCGTCTCTTTTACATAACCGGGACCTTTCATAATTGTAAACTAATATATATGTAAAGAGGGTATGACAAGAGTTAGTAATCCATTTTGTTCGTCTGAAATGTCTTTTAAGGATTTTAAAAAGCTTCTAAACAAGAACAATTCCGGCATAACCTTAGAGACAATCAATTAACCACGACCTAAATATTAGAAATATATCCGTCACAGTTTTATAATATACTGATTATGGCTTCCTGTAGAATCGTATGAGAAAAATATTAGACTGGTAGACTATCCACTCCACGCGTTGCTTCTTTGCGGCCTAGAATGATGTTTTTGAAAACTGGCCAGCATTTTTTTTTTTTGGGTCTACAAGGGGGAGGGGGGTTGGGTTGGGTGGGGGTCAATCCCCTCTCACCCGCTGTATGTCCATCCCGCAGCTTACCAGCTGTGCTAACGATGGGAGGACAAAACTGGCCAGCATTGGCATAGGGATATTCTATATGCTGGGCCGTTCCTCCTCAAGAAAGTTTGGATTTGTGGATGACCTTGGCAGCACTCGGGCTAATAGGACAGAGTTTGGGCTCATTCTTCATCGATGCAGAGAGCTCCTTAACCATTTCCCCAGCCTATACCAAGCTGTAACATACTATAGACAAGGAAAACAATAAAGCTAAAAAACAAAACAGCTAAAACACAGAAAACCTACACTTAACACACCAAAAAGGAGCTCTGCATATGTTGTTTCCCTTGCTGTAAATGTCGTATGGCCGAGGTTTTTCCCTCTTATGAACTTGTTCATGTTGACCAAAAAAGAGTCTAAAAAAAAGGTCAAAAAAAAATTCACCAAAAAAGTCAACAAAAAGAATTGACAAAAAGTCAAAAAAAGAAGTTAAGTTCATTAGGAGGCAAACAAATTTTGTGGCTCATAAATTAGCTAGGGTCTCAAGGTTCTATGCTAACCCCCACGATTTTGATTACATCCCTACTTGTATTTTGCAGACTATTAATAATGAAATTATACTAGGTTATTTTTATAAAAAAGAAAAAGAAAGTTTGGATTTATTCACATTTTCCAGGTGATTCACATATTCTTCTTATTTGATAGATGAAAGATTAATTTCCTAGTAAGTACTCTCAGGCGTCAAATACAGGAAATTCTCTTGATAGTTTTTTTTTTTGCATATGTGTGCATGTGTGTATGAATAAAATCTAGAGTAAAATACTCTTCCCTCCCTTGAGAGATAACAATATTACACTCTTCTTCCCTCTTATTTGAAAATACACACTCCCCTCTCCTAAGAGATATCAATACTACACTCTCTTCCCCTCTTGTTTGAAAACACACACTCTTCTCCCCCGAGAGATACCAATATTACACTCTTCTCTCCTCTTGTTTGAAACACACATTTACTTGTCTTCAAAGATAAAATATAATACATTTTTCTCTACTTTTGTAATTTTTCATTAACGTATAAGTTAGCTTCCGTTAAATTATTTGTTATTACCATAATATTTTTTTTCATTTCATTTCCTTTTTGCCTCATTTTTTTTTCATTCCAATTCTTGATTCCTGAAATCAGAATCACCGTTTCACTATGTTCACCACCACATTCCACCAACAATGGATTCGTTTTGGTTTTAGTTGAATGTGGTGGTAAACGACGCTGAAACAGTAATTTTGAAATCGGATTGAGAAAGAAAATAGGACAAAAACATAAATGAAATAAAATATAAAAAGTTATTATGGTAATAAAAGATATTTTAACGGAGATTAACTTTTACTCCAAAGAAAAATTACAAAAATAGAGAAAAATATATCATATTTTATCTTTGAAGGTAAGAAAGTGTGTAATATTGATATCTCTTGGGGGATAGGAGTGTGTGTTTTCAAACAAGAGGAGAGATGAGTGTAATATTGGTATCTCTCAGGGGAAGAAAATGTGTGTTTTCAAACAAGAGAGAAGAGAGGTGTAATATTATTATCTCTTAGGGGAGAGAAGTATATTTTACTTTAAAATCTAAGATGACATATTCAAGAGACTCAAACTATTTCCACTTAAAACAACATATGTTTGGTTCATTTCATACATTTTTCTTAATCTCTATCTTTTTTTTTATCATATAGTGTAAATGGGGAATGTCTCAAATTTTCACACTCATTAGGAAAATGCACCAAACTCAACATTAAAATAAAAAAAATTAATAAAAAATTATAAAATTGATATATCTATTAAAATTTCAAAATATAAAAAGTACAATGATATTAGTTATTCAGAACTGCCAGCCATACTAGTATTTTACAATTTCTGCCACAGGCCTGCACCAAAAAAGAAGAGGGGGCTCAGTGTTTATTTGATTTTTGTCTCCTGCGAAAATAAAGACGGAAACCTAATAATGAATAAAAAAAAAACAGTACTGTAAGAAAGACAGAAACCCAATGCTAGGTTTGGACGGGAGTTTTTGGAGGAGAAGAGAGTGGAGAAAAGAGTTTATAATTTTTAATTACCTTGTTTAGCTTTAATAGGACAAATGAAATATTATTTTAAAAGGTAGTAAACACCAAGATGTAAAACTTTTTTTTTTAATTTTAAAAACTTCCAAACAAGATAATTAGAGATTATAAATTTTCCCCTCCCCTCTCTTCCCCTCCAAAAATTCCATCCAAACATAGCCTTAATAAATGTTTGACGGAGTTTCCAAATAGCACATAAAGGATGTGTGATTGTGAGCCAGAGACGTGTGACCGGACGTGAAAGAGGAGGGCAGAAGATAAAGAAGGTGTGTGGCGACTGGTGCGGAAGAGCTGAAAGTGCAAAGGTGTCAGGAGGGTATATACGTAATTTCAATCGCCAATTGAGATTTGAGAAGGTGAAGTGGGAGGTTTGGCGTGGAACCGAAAGATTCAACATTGAAAAATCGACAGAACTAACACCAACACTACACAACACATCATTCGAATCGAATCGAATCTAGCTAGCCATGGCCATGGAGCTTCAACTGGATTCCATGGCCGCTTCAATTGGGTTATCCGTTCCCGTCCTTCGCTTCCTCCTCTGTTTCGTCGCCACCATTCCCTTCAGCTTCCTATGGCGCTTCGTCCCCGGTCGCCTTCCCAAACACCTCTACTCCGCCGCCGTCGGCGTTTTCCTCTCCTACCTCTCCTTCGGCTTCTCCTCCAACCTCCATTTCGTCGTTCCCATGCTTCTCGGCTACGCTTCCATGCTCCTTCACCGTCCCCGATGTGGCATCATCACATTCTTCCTCGGATTCGGCTACCTCATTGCCTGGTACATCACAATCTCCCCCTTTCTCTCTTTTCTCATTCCCTTAGTTGCAAATTCAATTCAACTGTGCCCTGTTTTTAACCCTTTGTGTCTGTAGCCATGTGTATTACATGAGTGGAGATGCATGGAAGGAAGGTGGCATCGATGCCACTGGTAAGCGCTCATTTATCTATCTATTTTTTAATTAGTTTTTTTTTTGGGGATTGAAGAATAAATGAAGGCGTGAAATTTATTGTTCTTTTGTGTTGGTTTGTTGATCATTAATTTATGGTGGCATTGAATTGGTGCTAGGGGCGTTAATGGTTTTGACACTGAAGGTTATTTCGTGTGCGATTAATTATAACGATGGAATGTTGAAAGAGGATGGTTTGCGTGAGGCTCAGAAGAAAAACCGGTTGGTCAAATTGCCTTCGGTGATCGAGTATGTCGGTTACTGCCTCTGTTGTGGGAGTCACTTTGCTGGACCTGTTTATGAGATGAAGGATTATCTTGATTGGACCGAAGGAAAGGGGGTATGTTGGTTAGATTTTTATTATTAATAGAGAATTAACAAATACACTGAATGCCCACTCAATTCTCCTTGAATTTGAACCATGAGAAGCTACCACAGAAATTTGAGCTGATAAGTGATGAATAACTTTTCCCCATATTTGCTGTTTCAACCATAGTTTTTGTAATTGTTAGTGTTATTATTTGCAGATTTGGAGCACTGGAGCAAAAGGGCCATTGCCATCACCTTATGGGGCAACTATTAGAGCTCTACTCCAAGCTGGTTTGTGCATGACCTTGTACTTAAACCTTGTGCCTCATTTCCCTCTGTCCAAGTTTACGGATCCTACATACCATGAATGGTGCTTCTGGAAAAAGTTGGGTTACCAGTATATGTCCGGCTTCACGGCACGCTGGAAATATTATTTCATTTGGTCGATTTCAGAAGCTTCTATTATCGTCTCTGGCCTGGGTTTCAGTGGCTGGACTGATTCCTCTCCACCAAAGCCACGCTGGGACAGAGCAAAAAATGTAGATATATTAGGTGTTGAGTTTGCAAAGAGTGCAGTTGTGATTCCAGCTGTGTGGAATATTCAAGTCAGCACCTGGCTTCGCCATTGTGAGTTTATTGCTATTGAGTTTGGATGCTTTTCTTGCACGGGTTTGCTTAGCTAATAGATGTCTTTCAAATTTAGGCATGAAACTTAATAATATGTGGTCCTAGCTGCATGATTTTCAAGTTCTGGTAACAATTTGGCCATATATTTTTTAGGACGTTACCTGTTTGGTTCTTTAATTATTTTTGAATCTAGGATTTCTTGGACCATATTAAAATAATCTCCTTTCTTGATTTATAACATATATTTTCTCACAGTAAATTATAGCATGATGAAGCCATCAAACCTGGAACAAAAAAATTGTGATTAAGCTATCAAGAGTTGATTTTCATTGTTTTTAATTTTTAGTTGTTTTGTTCCTACCCTTTAAACTAGGCTTGATGCAAAATTGAAAATTGGTGTAGATTGCCTGTTTACCTTTCACACATAAGGGTTGACAATGAAATATGAATTAACAATGTTGCCATTTTTTGTGTTTTGGCAGACGTTTATGAAAGGCTTATTCAGAATGGGAAGAAACCGGGTTTCCTTCAATTACTTGCCACACAGACCGTTAGTGCTGTTTGGCATGTGAGTAAAATTTTAGCTGCACTTTAAGTTGATTTTTTCTTTCTAATGCTACAGTATTTGGTATATGCATTATTATTGCTTCAAGCTTACTCGCTATCTTTGCAAATGCATATGTAGTTTTTTTAGGAATAACTAATAATTAGACAGATGATTATTTCACTTGTCACTCAGCACTCAGCAGCTTTTGATGATTGATGTAAAATACATCTATTAACTTATTCCACTATATGTTATTTAACAAAAAACATTATCCAATTTAGCTAGCTGATGAAGAAGGTTTGGTATGGAACAACTTTCTCTGCTGCTATTTTTTACTGTTGAGTTGAATCCATGCTTTATGTGCAAGGATCCATGACATCAAATTTTCCCTATTAACATTTTGACATTATTATTGCAGGGGTTATATCCTGGATACATTATATTCTTTGTTCAGTCTGCATTAATGATTGCTGGTTCCAGAGGTACATATTGAATTGTGCTCATCTGCTGTTCTTTCTTCAGTTTATTAACTTGTGTTGTTTCTTTTCAAACAGTCATTTACAGATGGCAGCAAGCCGTGCCTCCAACAATGGCTCTGGTTAAGAATGCCTTGGTGTTTATGAATTTTGCTTACACACTTTTGGTTCTAAATTACTCTAGCGTTGGTTTCATGGTTTGTCCTCTCTCTCTCTCTCTCTCTCTCTCTGCCATGCACACAAACACATTAACATGCACATTTCCAATTTGTATCCTCAGACATAGAAGAATTCAGAGATTTTCACAAGTTTTCTATCGTTTTTTTTTTATTGTGTTTGAATAGGTATTAAGTCTGCATGAAACTCTTGCCTCATATGGAAGCGTGTATTGTATTGGAACTATTCTTCCCATTGCTATGATTCTTCTTGGTAAGGTGATCAAACCTGGAAAGCCTGACAGATCTAAAGCTCGAAAGGAACAGTGAGGTAAACAGTGCAGTTATTCTCTTTGGAGTTTTTGAAATCAGATTGGGATAAGGGAGAGACTGGATTTTCAGTTTCCACAGGTTTTGCTCCTGGTTTTTAATGTTTTGTAACAGCTCCTTTAGTCTTGAAAATGGTTGGGCCGTTTTATACTTTTGCCTTTGGCATTTGAGTTGTACTTTTGTGGTTAGAAACATCACGTTGACAGGTTGATAAAAGCAGTTATTGAAGAAATGTTGGGAACATCTTGTATTTCTGTGATTTTGGTGCTCTGTTAGCTCTCGATTCCTAACAATTGCTGCTAGCTGGTCTATTTTTCAAATTTTAGCTATAGACGAAGACTCGGGAACTCTGATGTATGATAGCAAGTTAATTTGTTCTCATCTGGTCTAAAATGGTGCCTGCTTTGTTAGCCAGAAAGCAAAGGTAATGTTCTTGAGTAATTTTTGGAATACTGTCCATCATAGGCCTATCCAAGAATTTCTAATGCTTAGAAATACACGTATCTTATAAATGTCTGGGGGCAGTGCTTCCCTAAGAATTTCTCAATGTTATTTGCGTGATTGTGTAGTTTTAGAATGTCCTGAAAATCTCCTGTCTTAAGACTGGATTAGATGGATGACTGTTGAGCTTGTATTACACTGCATATAAGGCCCCTAATTGCCTTTCAAGCCACGCCAAAAGGTGTGTCTATGAATGTGAGAGAGGGAGGGAGAGGGAGACAAGTTTTCTGAATGCAAGTTTGTTATTAATCCATCGACCAAAACATCATTATCGTTTCATCTGTTTCTGGCGCATCAAAAGGTTTATCCGAAATTGTGATTGTTCTGTTCTTTTGGTAAAACAATTGTTATTGTTTAAGTTATTGTTCTTAAAATGTTTTTTTGTCAAATTCTTAAAATGTTACTATTGCAAAAAAAAAATTGAACTGACATGGTATTGGGCTTATTTTGGATGATCATAGGATCCATACATAAAAGTAAACTCCTGTCATAAAACTGACAAAACAGTAGAAATAAATAATATGGCTTCCAAGTTCCAAAAGCTGCAATTTCATTGCACATCCCAGTTTGTTAATTAACAGAGTCACAGGCGCCGTTGATGCCCGTTCAAGGGTATCACACACTGTACACTAATTTGACCAAAAAAACGCTGTACACTAATTGGTGATTCTCATTATCGAGTAGGAATATTTTTATTTTTGTGTTGAAATGCTCAACGCTCAAGTACATACACATCACCCTTGCAACAAGACATGGAATTCGATCTTTGGTAAGTACGAAAGTTCGAGTAGTGTGACCTCAGATAAAGTAAATAGACAGTAGCCAAACTGGCTTCAGATTTTGCCGCAGATTTTTTCTTTCTTTCTGTACCTTTTCTCTTTCCATTATACCCCTCAGCTATTACAGCATTCTGGCTTTCCAATGCAAGCAACAAATTGCAATTCTCATTTTTTTTTGTTCCATTTCATTGGATATTACTACGGTGATGTAATGTAATTAATACATGAAACTGCATTATGCCAAGACAACTATGTAACTAATTACTTTAATACTTCTATGGTAATGTATATACATGATACAGAAAAGCAACAGAGCACAGTTTATGGGGTTCTTTCTTCTCTTGTCATAAATTTCTTCTTCCTCCTTTTAATTTCGAAAACAATACGGCACAATAAATTTGACAAAGACTTTCTAGTAATCCCGGGTGAAAAACCTCCCTTACACCTCCTGTTTTCACTCACGAACCAAATACCTCATTTCCTTTCTTTGTCTCTTCGTCCACGTTACCAAATTTGATTTTTAATCTTTTTTTTACCTTTCCCCTCTTTACATTATCCTCCTCAACTTCTGACTCTCGCTGCGCTGGCCATTCGTTTTCTCTTTTCTCACTTTTGCTTATTCTATTAGTATTTGCATTTCCTAGTCGGTTTCCCTTTTCTCTTCTCCACCCTCTCTCTGTTTTTTACTTCCACCGACACCTAGTTTTCGCCAGAACCACTAACTTGAAAGTTTGTAGCTTTAGCTACCCTCTTATCTCAATTATACTAATCTTTCTCCCTTGGTCTTTCCATTCCTTTTGATTCTTCCATTGCACTTCCACCATGAAGAAGAGGCTTTTGGGCAAGCCAGGGTTCTTTCTTCCTTCTCGGGTTTCCTACTTTCCAAGGGAAGCACTTCTTTAGATACCCTTTTAGCTCTGTAAGAAATATAGGAGGAGGACATTCTTATTTCTTCCATTGTTGCCCCATAAAGCTTGGAATATTGCAGTCAACGGGTACAGACAAAGAAGCAACAACCAAGTCAACGATCAACAACATGTTTTCGAGGGGCAAAAAGAGTGACACCAGTGGCCATGGAAGCCCAAATGTGGCTGAATGGGAGTTAAGGCCAGGAGGAATGTTGGTGCAAAAGCGTAATTCAGATGAGAACAAAAATTCCACATCTTCATCCATCATCAAAGTCAAAGTGAAGTATGGCTCGTCCTATCACGAAATTCGTATCAGTTCTCATGCAAGTTTTGGTACATTTCAGCTTTAGAAAATTCGTTTCTTTGTGTTTATATTATTATCATTGTTTTTTGTAGTGATTATTTTGTTTATAAGTTGATTGATTATTGGATTATGGCTCTTTGGGGTGCAGGGGAATTGAAGAAAATGTTGACAGGACCTACAGGATTGCATGCTCAGGATCAGAAGTTGATTTTCAAGAAAAAAGAGAGAGATTCAAAGTCATATCTTGATGTTGAGAGAGTGAAAGACGGATCAAAACTGGTGCTGATGGAGGACATTGAGAGTAGAGAACGAAGGATACTCGAGACGTTAAAAATTGCAAAGAAGGAAAAGACCTCAAAATCCTTAACGCAAATCAACCTGGAGGTTGATAAACTCGCCAACAAGGTATCTAGTTTTACAAACAAATATGCATTGTTATAATATACCCTTTAATTTCAAACATTTTCAGTTTTTAATGGCTTTGAGTCAATGAAATTGGGTAGGTTGCAGCTTTGGAGGCTGCTGCTTCTACAGGTGGAGTTATAGCAGAGTTGGATGTTGAGAGTTTAACAGAAAATTTGATGAGAATATTGATTACATTGGATGAAATTTACTTGGAGGGTGAACTGAAATTGCAGAGAAGAGAGCAGGTAAACTCTTGATATCCATAACTGCAATCCATCAATTCAATTGATATTTATATCATTTAAGTTTGTACGTTTTGTAAAACTTAATAATTATGTGAAGGTTAAGAGGGTTCAGAAGCACATTGAGACTCTTGATACGTTAAAGATGCCAAGGCCAAACTCTGTTCCCCTTAAAAATGAACATAACATGCTACGGGAGAGCAAGGTGAAATCTGGGGTTCAAAAGCAGCACTTGCAGGAGAGACAAATGAATACAACGGTAGAGCAAACTCCTAAGAAGCAGCAACCGTTAAAACATTCTGACTCGGTTGTAGTAACAACGAAATGGGAAACTTTTGATTAAGATTTTAGGCATTTAGATTGCAACAAAAATGCCTCCCACATTAAGAGTGCATTCAGTTGCTTTTATTTTAAACAATTAACTTTTTTTATTGGGCTACAATTTAATTTCAGAAGCCAATTCTTAGTAATGGGTAGTTGGTGTTTCATTCTCCTGTTTGCCATTTAAGCTGGGATGCTCAACTCTATCCACTTTGTTTTTTAGGATAGTTGGTTTGCAAAGTTTAGTGTTAGAATGAAATTTCAAGTAGTAAATGGAAACAACGGAGAAAATTTATTTTGACACAGTCTATCCTCTGTGATTGGTTTTTCCTCTCTCTCTTTTTCTGTCTGTCGGTGTGACTGCTTAGCTGTGAGATTTTTTTTCCTTTTTTCTTTTGACACAGTTGGGTAGGGACCATGTAATCAATTATAGCCTTAAATACAGATCTCTAGAGGGAATTAATATTGAGAATTGAGATAAATGGTATACGACTATACGCTGGTAACTTGGGACTATTCCTCCGCTTGGCCAAAAGCTCTTCAAGTAATTCGTTGTTTGTTTCTGACTTCTGCCACATTGAAATGGGATAGTGCTATTCAGCGCTTGAGTATATAATTGTCCGGCAATTTTGTCCTTTGGATTGTTAAAAATTAAAATAGTATAAAATATTATGTCTTCTGCATGGGTGTTCCTCTGGAACTCCCTACAAGCTATATTATAAAATAACATCCTCTATAAAAATATTTTACAACCAAAAAAATATATAGGCTTTAACATATTTTTAGTCTCTCTAAATATTGGTATTTTGAATTTAGTCTCTCTATAAAAAGTTAAAGTTTTTTGGTCTCTCAAGAAATAAATTTTTTGATTTAGGTCTCTCTTTTGCGTTGACTGCTGATATGGCACACTGAGGTCCCTGTAAAAATCTTACGTGGCTTAGATGCAGTGTCATGTCAGCTGACACGTCATTTTTGAATATTTTCCTATTTTCTGAGCTGGATTTACCCAACCCATATTTTTTTGTAGAGACTGGATCCAAAACATTATATATTTGTAAGGACTATATAACTTGATTGCATGGTTATTTACGAGACTAAAATCAAAACTTGATATATATTTTCTGAGCTGAATTTACCCACCTCCACCACCACCACCCCCTCCTCCACCACCCCCATCCTTCTCCCCCACCCCCACCCTCTCTCGTTTTTTCTCTCTCTCTCTCACCTCAGTCCCCACCCCCAATCCCACATTTGAAAACCTTGGGATCAGTCGCGGGACGGAAGTAGAGTTGTTGTGAAGGACAAAGAATACCATGGGTTGTTGCTTGCTGGTAAATGGTGAAAGCTCAAAAAGAGGTGGCATAACTGATGGCTTGGCCAGGAAAAAAAATTGAAGATAAAAACTAGAGGAGGATGTGATGGAATTCACAAAATATATAGTGGTTGTAAGTGTAACATTGTAATGCTTCGCGATGCTTTGCACATCACAAGAAGGACACTTACGATTGCCTAGATCAGTCGTCCAACAACCATTGACCAAAGACGATGCGTGAACTTAGTGTGTGTGTGGTGGTGGTGGGGCGTGGGGGCTGCGGTGAGAGAGAGAGAGAGTGGGGGTGGGGGTTGTGGTGGTGGTGGTGGTGTAATTGATGTCATGTGATACTTCTAAATATATTAAGTTTTGATTTTAGTCCCTATAAATAACTATGCAAGCAGGCCATGTAGTCCGATGTGTCAGCTGACATGGCACTGCATCTAAACCACGTAAGATTTTTACAGGGACCTCAGTGTGTCATGTCAGCAGTCAACGCAAAAGAGGGACCGAAATAAAAAAAAATCTTGAGAGACCAAAAAAATTTAACTTTTTATAGAGGGATTAAATTCAAAACACCAATATTTAGACGGACTAAAAATATGTTAAAGCCAAATATATGTATATATCCATCACCAAAACCAGCATACACATGGGACCTAATATGTCAAAACAAGTCATGGAAACTTGCAATCGGATATCCAAGACGGAACTTACTTGAAGTTTTTTTTTGGTCAAAATCAAGAGGTTTTAAATCCGGAATGTCTTGGGTCGAAAAAAAGCATTTTTTGGGTCATTAAAGAAAAGCAAAACAAACCAGTACCATTACATATGATCCTCCGTAATTCGTACTCCGGCCCAGCTTTGTTCCCTTTTTTTTTCACACCAACTTTTTTTTGGGTCAAAGTGGTCACACCAATTTTTTTGTTGGTCAAACTAACTTTTTTTTATGGGTCAAATGGTCAAACCAACTTTGTTTCTACATTCCTAGCACTACTGCTTTTCTGGGCTGAATGGCCCAACTTCATGATATTCTTCTTTTTTTTTGGTAAAGAACTTCATGATATTCTTGTCTGCAAGCACCTATTTTTTTTTATTACGGCTATTACTTTCTACTGACCCCTGATACTTTATATCTGAGATATATCTTTATGGCCAGTTTTTTTATAATAAAAAAAATCATTGTCCTCCATGTGAGATGGAATACCATACAAATAAAATATATGATTAATATTACATTTATAAAACAATTTTAATTATTTATATACTTGTACAATTGCATGGTAAAGATTAATGTCTCTCAATAGGTGTGTTCTTTTTTTTTTTTTTGACAAAACACTAGGCGTGTCCTTTTGGAGGCTTTTTTTACCGTTTTAGTGTAATTTGGCATGGTATTTACCAATTTGGTGTAAGTTGACTTTTTTTTACTTGCATGGGGTAAGTCGCACTTCCCATTGTAGATTTCCAAAGTGAAGTCTACAATGGGATTGTAGACTTCGCTTTTATTTTATTTTCCTTCCGAAAAGTTGAAGTCTGCAATGGCATTGTAGACTTCTGCTTTTTCTGCCCTAAGTTCCATAAGTCGCCAATGCCATTGTAGACTTCACTTAATTTTACAAAAGTCTCCAATGGCATATACGACTTCCACTCATTTCGGAACAGTAGCTGACTTATCTATAAAACCCAGCGTATGAGTCGTCTTCGTCGCTCTTCAGCCTCGTTCTTCAAGTTACTTTGCTGTGTTGAATATTTGCATACGTATTGGTCTCCTTCACCAAGTCAAGGTAATTGTCGTTACTTTTAACTATTATTATTTTAATTGATCTACTATAATTGTGATTTCAAATCGTTATTTTGTTACTTCAAATAAGGTAATAAAATTGTATTTTATTTACTATTAGATGTCAGGTACGCATAGCCATGATTCTACTGAGATTAGAGACAATGTCAGTGAATTTAGTGAAGAGGAAGACTGTGAAATAGGCAATGATCATGGTGCTAAGGGAAGCTCAAGAGGTGTTGAAGATGTTAATCAAAGTCAAGCAACACCGACATCATTTTGGTCAAAAATCAACTATGCAGCAATGCATAATCCTGAATACCCAGATGGTTACGGACACAGAGGAAACAACAGTGCCAAGCAGAAGCAGAGGACCCTCGCAGGTCCAGCCGTCACGGAGGAGGAGACGACCTCATTGTGACACTTCATCTCACCATTAAATGTATTTTCATTTGTTTTATATTAATTTATATGTAATTTATTTTTTTGATATTTAAATTATTATGTTTGAAAAAATGTATTTAAGTATTTAAAAAAAACTGAAGTCTACAATGCCATTGTAGACTTCTAATCAGAAAAGCAAAGTCGCACACGGTGTTGGCGACTTGGGTAGGGTTTGAAAAAAAAAGTAAAAGTCTACAATGCCATTGTAAACTTTAACTTTTCGGAAGAAAAAAAAATAAAAGCGAAGTCTACAATCCCATTGTAGACTTCACTTTGAAAGTCTACAATGGGAAGTGCGACTTATCCCATACAAATAAAAAAAAGTCAACTTACACCAAATTGGTAAATACCACGCCAAATTACACTAAAACGGTAAAAAAGCCCCTTGGCTTAGGTTATTTGTGACTTGAAATTTTATTATTTTGGATTTTTTTTGGTAAAATATTATTTTGGATTTTGGCGAAAAGGTTGCGTATAAGGTGATTAATTTGTTTTCTTATTTTTCGATAAACCCTTTGCTTTAAAATTAATTACTTTAACACCAATACAACATGGAACTATTTTTCTTGTCCAAATGGCAAAATGGCAGGCAAACTAGGCATGTTCCAGTAAGTTATAACAATAACTAGAACGTGACCCGTGCGATGTACAAGTGTTTTGTAAAGTCATGTAAATTTGATAAAAAATATATAAGATAGTGATGTATTTTAATAAATATAAAATATTAAAATACTAATTAAAATAGCAAAGGTGTATTAAAAGGGTTATCATCTCCCCAATCCACCCCCGCCAAATTGACCAAAAAATGGGTTATCACCTATAGTTATATTAAAACCCGTTCACTGTCGCTACAATGACGGATTTTAATAATAATTAAATATTTAAATAGCTAATTAATAAATAATAATAATGTTAAATACGCTTATTTTTATTTTTATAGAATACTATTCTATTTATTTATAATACATATGCTATATTATTTTAACAATAATATTCATACCGATGTTGTATCAAATACATAATTAATTTGTACCATTAAAAATATCAAAATAAATATTTTTCAAATTAAATTAATTATATAATTTTTAATATATTTATTTTTTTAAAAATAAAAAAAAATGATAGGAACACATTCTTTCACACTCATTTAATTTCAACACACTTTCTATAATTGTTTGAAATTCATGAGTCTTATTACTTTAAAGAATAGGTCCCACCGAATAAAGTATATGACCCACATAATTTAATAAGATTGACATGAATACCGCAATATCATATATATTATGTTTGAAAGAGTGTGTTATAAGAGGATGCATTCTTAGCAATTCTCAAAAAAATAATACTTTATCTATCCCAAAATAAGTGGTATTTAAAGTTTTTCACATAGATTAAGAAAAATAAAAAAATGAATGAATGATTAATAATTTTAAAAATTAACTTTATTATTTACCATACTCAAAAACAAATACAACGCTCTAAAAACATCATCTTAGATAAAATTGAAATAAAATAATTAATGATTCATTGAAAAAAATAAAACGACACTTATTTTGTGACTTTTTTTTACTTAAACATGACTTATTTTAAAACGAATTGAATAAAAATGGTCCCGTGCATAGCACATGTACCATTCTAGCTAGTTAATTGATAAAAAAAAGGATTATCATTAACTGAGAATATAACATTACACCTAAATCAAAAGAGTGATGTCTTGATGGCAACAGAGCATCAGAATGTGCTTTGAGCTCCATTAGTGGTTTTGGTACAATTTTTTGCATGGTATTGATGTGTGTGTTTTTTTGGTGAAATTTTAATTTCTATATTAAATAAATTTTAATTATTATGTAATTAATTATAGTGTAAATTAATAAAGTGATTTTTAACACAAACTACTATTCTATAGCATACTTATTTAGAAAGAATCAATACAGTTATTTGTTAGGAAATGACTAAGAATTAAAATTTGTTTCTATATTAGTCAATTAATATATATAGATATTTTAAGGTTAAGTTACAATATAATATCTAAATTTGTCCATATAAATAAATTTTTTAATAAATTAGTTAAGAGGATAACAAATTAAATCGAAACATGTGCTATTTGTCAAAAGCTTAATTCACTATGTTATAATAAATTTGTAATTCAATGGGCTGAATGAAAAAAAATGTAGCACAATTGAAACCGTGCTGAAAAAGAAGCTAAAATAATTTCAATAGAAACCTAAACCAAATTCTCAAAGACCCCTCTCTTTATCTGTCTCTCTCATATTCAATCGTAGTAGTCCTATAGGAGCACATTGTTTTCCTTCACTGGTAATTCCTTTACAGCTTTACAAATTACAATATTCAATTGCCACCTTTTGGTTTCTTTACGTGCAACAAAAAATTTGCAGAATTGATACCAGTAAAAGATAATAAAATTAGAAATTATGGTAGAACCCACCTTGTTAAAAAAGAAATCAAAAGGAAGGAGGAAATAATTTTACCAATCAATATGGGTGAACATATAAAAAAACCATATGCAGCTATTGAAAATTTCCCTTAAACCCAAGGACCGTCCCAAAATGCTCACAAATCTTGCATATGGATCTCGGTACCAGAAATGGATCTTTAGGTTGCTATAAAATACTATGTCAATTAATGAATGAATGAATTAAACCAAAACATCAATAGTCATGTAAATATGTAACCGTACGAGAGCTCTGCCAAGTGGAGTAACATCACCTTCCAATTCTACTCGTTAATTCCACCCCTCTAGTCTACCCCATATGCGTTACAATGCCGCTTGACATTTCTCATTGAAATAAATAGTTTACGGTTTCTTGCTGTTGCGTTACTATAATATGTATGTTAGCTTGAACAAAACATACCTGTCCGTTGTAATGATTAAAACTTCATTTCCATTTCCCACCACCATTATAGTTAACAACTATTATATTATTATTAAAATAAATCCAAAAATTGTCTTCATTAAATAATTACGCCTATTTTATTTCTCTCTTTTATTTTATTATTTTGTATTTTTAATTTATTTTATTGGGTCTTTCTTGTATTTTATTTGTTTTATTTTTTACTTTGTATCTCAATTACAATGAAAGTAGTATTAGGATCTATTTTACTATCACACTATTTTCAAGTTTCAAATATAAATTGTATAACCGTTATACTATTATTTAATTATTTTCAATTTTAAATAATATCATTTAACAAAAGAATAAAGAAATTGTAGAACAAAAACAAATTACAAAATATTTAATTCCTACTACATAGAAAATGTAGAGCAATAAATACAATATACAAATAAATTAAAAACTATTGAAGAATAAAATGTCAAAATTGCCCCCACAATCTTCTTTTATATAGATTCACCAAATTACCCTTACTCTATTTAAAATATGACAATAATACCCTAACAACCTTCTTTTTATATATATAGATATAGATAACACCACATTGTCATCTTTTCTCCGTTTCCTTTGAAAAAATTGAAAATTGAATTTTTCTCTCCCTCCCTCGGCCACTTCTAGAATGAAAACGACTGCAACACCGCCACGGAAGAAAATAGTTTTACAACTAAAATTAATATCTTTGTTTTGGCCTAATCTATTCCACTGATCAGGTTTATTTTTGTGCCAAATTTGGCAGCATTGTAGCGGACAAATAGATAATGTAATTTTTACAGAAAATTTCAAATTTAATTATAAAATATAAAAGACGGTGATGTTCCTCTCATCAAATTAATCCTGAGCTGTACTCGCCTATTCAATTTCGAACATATATAATTTTCTGGGATAATCTATATATATAATAGACGAAATCAACGCGTAATTCTTTAGAATTTTTACTTGGTTAATGGGCAATAGTTGGGCCTCATTAATTTGAATGGTATCTGTTTGTTTGCTTTCAAAATTGGCTTTTTCCTGTCTTTCGTGTTATTTTAAATGGTACGGAAGATAAATCTAATTTTAATTATATTTTTACAAAATATTGTTGTGATTAAAACATGACTTTGATTGGAAAATATAAGCTTGAAACAAACAAACAATATTGGTATGTATGTTCGGATACCTGGACGGGAAGTAGCGAATTAAAGAAATGAATGGAAGGCACCGGCGGCATGGGACGTACACATATTGACTTGGACAATAATATATAGAAAGTTTATTTTTTATAACATATGAACCGTTAAATTATATCATATAGTAGTCAAGTAATGCACATTTTTATTTGTGGTGTGTATTCGGACGGCGTTAGGTTATAAAGTTCGTGAAAGGACTTGAGTAAATATATTATATAGTCAATTAACCACCGTGCCAGTTTGAGATAACATAAATTTATGATATGTCTAACAAGTTGAGCCAGCAGGTTGAGTTCCATTAAACTCCACCATCCAATGATCGAGTTCAACTCCTTTTTCCTGTGCTAACACAGGTGAAACTCATGCGATCGACCCATTCAATTCAAGTACCTGCCATCCAGTCTCGTAGTTAACTGGATCTTATTCTATATGGAACTCCACTTCTTAAGGGTAGACTATGACTACCTCACGACCTTATTGGACCATATGTAGGGGGTTACACCTCTATAAAGAGAAGGCTAGGGACTCCAAGTAAATATTGTTATGTTACACCTTAACTTTATACAATTTAAAAATTATTAATATTTTATTACAAAAGTTTGATATAACATTATAATATAGATAAACATATTTGTATTATTAGACTATGTATTTTAAACTATTTAAATTTACTATATATCATCATTAAAATAACAATACTGCTATTTATTACAAAAATTTTGTGGTACGAACACACAAATAGACATGTGGCTGCTTTTGAACAAATAGAAAATAGTTCGGAAAACATTGGTGGTTGGACATATTAAAGTAACCAATCATGTTCTTTCGTGTGTCTTCGTGCAGTATTTCTCTTAAACCAATATTGTATAACTAATAACTTAATGATTAATTGGATTAACATTGTATTTTATGGAAAGCTATTACATAATTATATAATACAACAAGTCCAAGATGGTGTAACGAATTCACACACATATAGAGACACATATGTATGAGTGAATATCTAAGTTATTAAACTGCTACTACTCTGAACTCATATATAAGTAAAAAATAACTAATTCATGCAGATTAAGAGTGTTAATTAACTGTTTTGATTTTTTTGATCTCATCAAAAATTAAACATCACTCTAAAATATCTTTAATAAAAGGGATCATTGAAATTAAAACTTGCATTAAATGAAGGGTATTTTGTAGATGAACTCATTAAATGATGTGAAAATAGTTAATATTTGCTTATATTTTGAACCATCACACTCAATTTTTTTTTTTTTTATAATTCAATCCGAAGGGTGTATTAAATAGACTCAAATCTATTTCTATATAAGAAAACTAAGTCCCAGGCCTCCTCAGCTGTGACATATGTCACTTTCTATATAAGAAAACTAAACCTCAAGCCTCCTCAGTTGTGACAGGTGTCACTTTTAAAATTGTGACACATGTCACTTTTTTCATATCTTTCTATTTTATTTATTAGAATTTTTTACTATTTTATTAGAAAAAGATCCGAATGTTATACGGGTCAAGTCTAGACTAGTAATTTGTAAAGCTTAGCTTCACCCGAAATATAATGAGTAATATTGGAAAATGTCTATTCCTCCACACGTACTTCCAATATCAAGGTGTAGAAATGGTGTGGCGTTTCTATAATTAATCTTAAAAGAAAATGCAAACCATAGGGATTCCTTTTCTTTAAAAGAAAAGTTACATTAATGATACACACACATCCATTATACACCCATGACACACCTCATTTTCTCATTTTACTTATTGGAATGGGGTGTTGGGGAGGTGTATGGGTGTCTATGTATCACAGCTCGAAAAGTTAACATTAAAACAAACCAATTGTGTGAATCAAAGACGAAAAATGAGAACTATCTCTGTTGAGTGTTGACTCGTCTCTAACCGCCATCCTCCTCCGCTCAATTCAAAATAAAGAATCAGTCCAGTCCAGTCCAGTCCAGTAGTTTATAAAGAATAAAATATCTTTTGAATCTTCTTCAATATAAAAATCACAAAAATTCTTCGAGTCTTCAATATTGGCTAATCAAATCAGACTAGTAAATCCGATCCCTCTCCCTTCGTCCCACATAAACCACCCAAAGAGGACTTCTCAACAATCTCTTCTTCTTCCTCCTCTTCTACTTCTACTTCTTCATCCTCACTGTGATCATCAGAAGACGTGAGTTCCTTGGCTCTTTGGGCTTGACCATCCCAATCGGTGCGTGTCAACACAAACATCATCGTCACCATACAAGACCCCTGAGCCGCCAACATCCCAAGCCACAAGCCTTTGAAGTCAAACCCAGCCAAGAAACTCAACCAAACCGCAACGGGCATTCCCACGAGATAGAAACAGCCCAAGTTTATGTTCGCTCCCAATTTGGGCCTCGCTGTTCCCCTCAAAACCCCACAAACCGTTGTTTGCGGACAGTTCCCAAGCTCGCAAAGCCCAACAATAGGCAACACCGTGGACGTCAAAGCAATTATCTGCGACTCCGTTGTGAACATCTCAGCCCAAACATTCCTCACCGAAACGGCAAAGAGCAAAGCAGAGAATCCCAGAACGAAGCTGAAACAGAGTCCCACGATTGCAGCTAGTTTCGCCCGCAGGGGATTCCCTGCACCAAGCTCATTCCCAACCCTTGTGGACACACCAAAGCTTAGCGATGATGGGAAAATGTATATCAACGCCGTGGTTTGAATCAAGACCCCCATGGATGCAACACTTGCGTGGGGATTGATTAATAGCCCGCAGAGTAAAATCATTATTTCGTACCACCACCACTCGAGGCAAACCGAAATGCAGCTTGGGATTGCGAGGTTCAATAGTTGCTTCCAACCCCTGAAGCATCCCTTCAATGAAATAGTACCCGTCAAGGTTCTCTTGTGTGTGCCTGAAACCACGGTGTAGATAATTAACGAACCCACGAGGTTGAAATTCGTCCAAACAGCGCCTAAAGCTATGCCTTTGATTCCAAGCTTGAGCACCGAGACAAGGAGGTAATTGATTGGAACGTGGAGAAGAATTGAGAGTGCGGCACAGCACGTGAGAGGCATGGTTATTGATTGGCTTCGGAGGTAGATTCGCAAAGGGTTTAGCAGTGATTGTGCTACGAGATCGGGAAGGGAATAGAGAATGTAGAATTGTGCTTCGTTGGCTAAGTCTTCTTCTTGGCCACATAGGAGCAATATTTTCTTCATGTTGAGCCATAGGAATAGTGCTATGAAAAGTGAAGTTAAAAGGAGAAGAACCACCATCCTCTGCATCGCGAGGCCAAGGAGTTTGAACCTTCCGGCCCCGAAAGCCTGGCCACAGATTGGTTCCATCCCCATGGCAAGGCCAGAGAGAACAGAGTAGCCTGTGATGTTGGCGAATCCAATGGCGAGGGAGCCACCGGCGAGGGCGAGCTCGCCGAGGCGGCCGAGGAAGAGCATGGAGATCATGGAGCGAGAATAGAGTAATAGGCCAGTTAACACCATGGGCAATGCTATTTGGGATATGCACTTGGCTTCATTCAGGGCCAGAGACAAATGGGTAGTAGTAGTAGTAGTGTTATGATGGGTTTGTGGTTGTTGACATGTTGGGGATTTAGGGATCAAATTGGTTAACATGTTGGGTTCCTCTACTTTGGTTGTGAATATATTTGTTGGGTGGCCCTCATTTCTTTCACTGAAAGTAGAGGTAGTAGTAGATGATAATTGGCACATGATGGGTAATGACAAAAATAGAGAGAGAGAGAGAGAGGGGATCAATTAGAGTGCAGTGATTTACTGAATCTTGTGGAATTGGAAGAGTGTGGGAAGTGGGGTTTAAAAGGGGAGGGTTTTGCGTTGGTGTGATTTTGGGAATGTTGGTCGTATATGGAATGTGGAGTAATATGCACGGTCACTTATGGAAGGAGAGAAGAAGCACTAACGATAGAGCCACCATTTACTGGCTCAAATGCTTGGAATGGTTTTTTCAATTTCAAGCGTGTTTTTATGACCGACCAAATACCATATTATGAATGATATTTCACTGTTGGGCCTGCAAACTCAGAATGGTGCATGTGATGGTGGCGGAGACCGAAGCGCACCGAACTTGCACGGAAGAATATTAATTACAAAAACAAAAATGTTAAAAAAAAAGGGTAATGATTGATGGACCACCACCCCACACCCATGGGACACCCCCCACTTCCCCCCACTTCATTGAAATGGGGTGTGTGATGGGTGGTGGGGTGTCCACCTATTATTATCCAAAAAAAAATAACCCAGTTCCGCCAAATAATGGGTCAGAATTCAGATGTGTACTATTATGAGAAAAATGATTTCAAAGGTACTTCCTCCGTCCATTTTTATTTGTCAGATTTAAAAAAAAAATTGTTCTTTTTGTTTGTCATTTTGATAGTTTAAGGTTATATTTTAACAATTATATCCTTAACCCTATTAATTGTTCTTTACATTTTTCATAAAATTGATTAATGCATAGTTGAGAGTTCAAAGACTAATTACTATTCCCAACAAATAGAATAGTGAATAAATAAGGATATAATAGGAAATTTTTTATCAATTAATTAATTCCTTGGTTAAGGTAAAACAACCTTAAACGATAGATAAAAAAGAACAGAGCGAGTATTTTAATTGTGGTTCTTTTATGGCTTGATTAGCTCACGTATGAACGATATACTATAAGTCTATAACCTTAATTATTACGTTTTAAATTAAAATTAAATTCATGAAGGTTGTTGGACGAGAGCAAGAGGAACGTTTTCGGTTTGATGTATCGGAAACAAGAGACAAATTTTGGTTTGGACTTTTTTTAGGGAGAAGACCCAATCTGAATAAAGCGTTAGCTAGGCTTGACATTAAATTAAAATTTTGGATTTTTATGTTTAACAATATTCGTATGAAATCAATGCCGTGTCGGCATTTATTAATAGGAATTAAACACACCTTGTTTTAAATCCCTGCCATAGGAGTAAACTGGAATTTGAGATTCTTGCAATTTCGCCCAAACGTTGCTTCGCTCCAAATTTAACCCTCAATGGACAAACTATAAATATGAAGATTTTAGAATCCGATACTTTAGACTTTATCCCGTTCATGGAAATGGGATATCTAATGTTTGACTGTTAATTATAGTGGATTTTACAATGCACAAACAAATTTTTTTGTGCATGTGCACAAGTGGATCAGAAACCGGTAATACGCAGTTTGATAGGTTTTGTATATATTTCAATTTTGACCCACAAAAGAAGTAATAATCTACTTATTGACCCAATATTTAATTTATTAATTTTGACCCCAGATTACAACCCCAGTTGTCCATATATTTCAATATTCTCCTACAAAACAACTAGTAATCTAATTATGTGGTCCAACCTTTCATTCACTAATATTTTGACCCATAGTAGAAATCGAAATCTTTCCCTGATCCCCAAAGAACGAACAACACGTAGAGTTTTCTTCAAATATTCCAATGTTCGTATTTCGGTCCCCTCTCTCCCTCTCTCACTCCCTCTCCCCCTTTCTCGCTCCCTCTCTGTCGCTCTCCACCCTCTCTCTCCCCTCTCTCTTGCTCTCTCTCCTCCGCTCTCTTTCACTTCCACTCTCTCTCTCCCTTTTCTCTCGCTCCCTTTCCCCCCCTCTTACTCCCTCTTTCTCGCTCTCTCTCTCACCTCTCTCACTCCTTCTCTCTCCCCCTCTCTCCCTCTCTCTCGCTCCCCTTCTCTATCGCACTATCCCTTTCTCCCCCTCTCTCTCGCTCTCTCCCCCACTCTCATTCCCTCTCCCCCTTTCTCTCTCGCTCTCTCCCCCTCTCCCTCTCTCTATCGCTCTTTCTCTCCTCCTCTCTCTCACTCTCCCTCTCTCTCTCTTCCTCTCTCTCCCTAGAGAGGGAATGAGAGGGAGGGAGCGACATAATGAGCAAGAGAGTGGGAGATGGAGAGGGAGAGGGAGAGGGAGAGGGAGGGATAGGGATAGGGAGAGGTTTTTCATAGAGTGAGAAAGAGATTGAGAGAGAAAGAGAGGGAGAGGTTTTTAGAGAGCGGGGGAGAGCGAGAGGCAACATAACGAGCAAGAGAGTGGGAGAGGGAGAGGGAGGGATAGGGATAGGGAGAGATTTTTCATAGAGCGAGAAAGAGATTGAGAGAGAAAGAGAGGGAGAGTGAGAGGTTTTTAGAGAGCAGGGGAGAGCGAGAGAGAGAGAGGGAGTGAGAAAGATAGCAAGAGGGAGAGGGGAGAGAGAGAGCACGAGCGGTAATAGCAATAAATAGGGTAAGTTAGTAGAAATTTCCTTGGCAATAAATATAATTTTTTAAAAATGTAGGCAAAAAATGATTTTTTTTTTAAAAATGTGGTCAAAATTTTAATTTTAAAAAATTTAAGCTTTTTTGGTAATTAATGTCTTCTCTAGACACCAATCAGCATATTTTTAACAAACTTCCACATTACCTTTTAAACAGGTTGCCCTTCCCTAATCTTGACCGTCAGATTTGAAAGTACAAAAATTAATGATTTTTAGACCATTTGTGCATGTGCACAAAAAGATTTGATTGTGCATTGTAAAATCCACTGTTAATTATATAATCTATTTGTGGATATTTATGAACGTAAAGGGGTATAAAATTTCCACACATTTGAATTTCGTGTAAAAATTTAATTCAGAGAATATTCAATCTCGACAAAAAAGATAAATCTTAGTTCAAAATGACTTTTACTATATATGATGAAATATTTTATAGTGAAATAGATAAATCTTATTTCAAATTAAACAATTTTTTCACACTGTTTTATGACAAAATGACACTAATATAATTGCATACCAAAAAGACATCTACAACCCAAGATAATTATCGATTAGTAGACAACGGGTTATGCCTTCTTGCATTTGGATTTTCTTTGTTACTTTCATGTAATTTTTTGTCACCAAATGTTGGATTCAGATGTCGGGCTCTCCCATAAAATTAGTTGTATAAATTGATGTTATCTTTCAAATTGTTATTGGTCATGTCCCACAAAGACACCTTTAGCTCCATATATATATATTGACCTACATTTGCAAATCAATATTCGGAATTTTTCCTCGACTCATCAATACATTAGCTAGAGAACTGAATCTACTGCAAACTATTGAAAATAGCTAGTGAACTCATGATCATATTCAATTTCTTTTAGCAATAAATCTTAATTGTTTTTCTATTATGTTTACATAAAATTTGTTGAACTTCACAATAAAAAATAGATATGAGAATTCATTTAATAATAATGTGCCAAAATAACAACTCAACAACAATATTTGCAATGGCGTGATAGCATGATCGACATTGAATTTGGCTTTAGAATTAATGTGCACGCACCAAAGATTTCTGTCTTGGTCCTGTACAGTCGACATATGATTCGGGCATCTTGATTTGATTTTCTAAATTCGGAAAAGAAAAAAAAAACACTGTGCTGGTCAAAGTAAGGACGGTGGGAATGACACGACCTTAATATGATCACCCTTCGTGTGCGACTTTTCTTTGTTTAGAACATTGTATGTATTCCCCTACTATACATTACCTAGCGTGTCATATGCGCACGGACAAAGCAAACAACACTATGATATTGGTGCGAAGTATCCCCCGATTTCGCCGATGATTAAGGGAAGTTATCTTTAGTGGAGTCTCTCCTCCTAATCACTTTCAATCCACAAAACTCGAACATAAGACCTAATTTAAGATATATATCCAAACTCAATTCCACTCGGCGGTGATCCAAAACTAGTTCCACTAAACACTCACCCTCGGAACACTAAAGCCTCTTTATTTTCCACAAACTGTGAACACTAAACAATCATCCTCTTTATTTTTTCCTGCTATGTGCTCATGAGCACACAACTTCATAGCCATATGTGGTTTCATCAAACTGATCATGTGTAATCACAGAATATATAATTGAAGGTTCCGCTGATGCAATTAAGTTTGGTTTCAATGTTTGATACATTTCTGTAAGAGCACCAGTACTCTTTGCAGACAGTACTTGATTAATTTATTTTTTTATAAGCAGATACTTGATTAATTAATCATTTTAATTTGTGTCAATATTCCTAAATTTCGGTTCAGATGAAAAATTATTCGTTTAATTCAATTTTACAATCGAGTAATATGCAACTTCAATTCCTCTTAGTGTGTACGTTATTTTGCATCAAAATGAGCACACGGCCAAGGCTAGCTCCTCTTCCATAAGAATATGGAAGACCTGCAATTTGCGGTTGACTTCGACTATCAAATCACATAGACCCGACTTTTAGTTTGGTGCGTGTAAAATGCATTGAAAAATCGGGAATGCTAGAAGAAAATAAAAGTCTTTCAACTTTGACTTTAGGCTAGCTTCTGGTTTTTAAGCTGACGCTATTTCTGGCGGTCAATTATGATTATGAATATGATACATTAGCAGCTCTTACCCAGTCAAAAACGGCTCTGATACGCATACCCTTGCATCTAATCCTCCACAAAAGCCATTACCGTTCATAGTATTAGCATGGTAGAGCGAAATGACCATTGCTATTCTAGAAAAAACCCACTAGGCTGAAAAAACACCGAGAACCCAATTCCTCCAACCCCCACCATGCTTCCACCGATATTAATTTTTTTATAGGCAAATGTTAATAATTATTATGCCATGTTAGTATGAGATTTGAACTCATGATTTTCTTAATTATTACTCCAACAACTATATATATTTCTCAAAACTATCAAATCATCTTATCACTCCTTCACGTGTCAACATGTAAATCTACTGATCGCCTAACATATGTGATGATCGTTGCTATTGTTGGTTCTTTCATTGCTAATTAATGTTTCTATTGAGTACATTTATGAGCTTTCTACTTGTACAATCTTGTCAAATTGTCATACCGATCAATGGTCTATACACACACCGCTACACAGTTGAAGGGATCTGAATATTGTTTTAGAACAAGTGGATCGACGGTGCCAAAAATTCATGCTAGAACAGCCAAATCACCCATGAGTGTCATGAGATATGAATTGGATTCTCTATATATATATAGTTTATTTTCCACTTACACGAGGGACTATTCTTTTTCCTTACAAGCACAAATCAATTAAATTTGCAGATCATATTAAAGTAATAGTAACAATAATAATTAGTAGTAATAATAAATATATTAAATTTCATATTAAATTTACTTTAATATTATTTTAAATCTTCTATTAATTGTGCCTAATCAACACTGTGTTGGTACATATGCAAGAATTATCCAGTAAACTTGAACAGTGCAACAGTACTAAGGTTGGACAGGCAAATATATTAATTAATATATATGGGCCAAAAGGCAAATATAGGCCTAAAGAATTTGCTATATTTAAGAAGGATATTTTTCTTATCAGTATATTTAAGAAGGATATACCATCGAGGAACAAATAAGGCTCCCCCCCCCTCCTCTTTGCCTATTATTTTTTCAAATAACTCAAACTTAAAAACCTCACTTAATTGGTCACCATAAAACCTCACTTTAATTGGTGCTGAAATCAAATTTATTATTACTTTTTTTATTACACAAATTTATTATTACTTGGACTAACAAATGTTGATAAAATAGGGCCTAAATGTAGATAGTGTCTTTAAGTATTTATTTAAAAAAAATGAGATAATTTTAACGTCTCTTTTATGAAAATATATCATACCTTTTTTTTATACCATGAAATCATGTGTTTTTCTCATTTTGTGATATATATTATTCGATATTAAATCAAATCAATATTCATTTTTAATTTAATTAATTACTCAATTAAAAATACTTTTTATTTTTTCCAGAGAATATGGGCCCAAGGATCATTTAATATATTTAAAAGGCAAATATATGGGCCTAGAGAATTTAATATTTTTAAGAGATACATGGGCCTAAGAAATTTTAATATATTTTGAGAAATATATATCGTTTGGACAAAAAACACAAAGATATATCGTCGAGCTAGGAACAATTAAGGCTTTCACCCCCCCCCCCCCCCCCCCCTCTCCCTGTTTGCCTATTATATTTTCATAGAGCTCAAACTCAAAAACCTCACTTTTTTTTTATAAGCAAAGCAAATTTCAATAAAGGGAGTACAAGGGGTACTCCAACCCAAAAGACATGGTTACAAGCAGATCAACATAAAGCCCTCAAGCAATTCATTGGGCAAATACACCAATCAGAGAAAGATAGTTCTGTATGTCTACCCTCCCTATAGATAAACCACCCCCAAGATGAAACTTTAATTTGAGTTAAAATATAAGAACAACTAGCTACTCCCCCTTGAAAAATAATCTTGTTACGCAGCGACCAAATGTTCCAAACAACAGCGCACCACATAAGATATCTAACATTTTTCAATTTTTTACCTCTGAAAAACCCCCCAAAATGGAAGAAATTACTTATGCAGTCATAGTGATGCACACCTTCAAAGCCCAACCATGCCAAGATCGAATTCCAGAGGTTGTATGAAAACGGGCATTCAAAAAACAAGTGACTGATTGATTCATCCATCCGAAAGCAGAAAACACAGCAAGATTGATCATGTGGTGAAGACAAAATACCTCTCCTGGATAAGGCGTCCCTTGTTGGTAGTCTTTGCCAAAGTAACTTCCAAGCAAAAACCAAGATTTTAGATTGAAGTGAGCACCTCCAAAGAGCCTCGAACGCTTGTCCCAATCTGTTATCAGAGGGAGTTCCAAGCTGCAACTGTATGAGGTATGAGTATGCAGATTTTACACTAAAAGAACTTGAGCTGTCCAAAAGCCATGCCCAAGAATCATTCACCTCCTTTTGTGGACTTATTGCTGTCAGCACATTTTGTAGTTCAAGCACTAAATCCTCCTCCCAAGCAAACAAAGCCCGCCTCCATGACCATTGCCACTCCCAAGAATTATTATTCCACAAACCAGCCCCCTCCACAGTTATATCTTTGAAAGATGCAATCTGAAATAATCTCGGGAATAATTCTCTCAAAGGCACGGTCCCAACCCAAGTATCTTTCCAAAAAGCAACATTAGACCCATTACCTAATTTTAGACGAACAGAATTAGCAAACCAAGAAGGTGGAAAATTCCAATCTTTGTCCATAGTATGCAGGTCCCTCCACCAAAGAGATTGGTTATGTGAAAAAAAGGGCATTTCAAAACATTGCTTATTTAAAGGCCCATATCTAAAGCGAATCAAATCAGACCAGATTGCCTTATCATCAATCAAGCAACGCCATTTCCACTTTGAAAGAAGGCTAATATTAAAAAGTTCAAAATTTTTTACCCCCAAACCCCCTTGTTTCTTTGGAAGACACACTTTATCCCAACTCAACCAACTAACTTTCTTGACATCACTGTTCCCGGCCCACAAGAAATTTCTTTGGATACAAGTGAACTCATGTGCAACCTTCTTAGGGACCTTATAAAAAGATAAGAAATAAAGGGGTAAACTCGAAACTCAAAAACCCCACTTAGTTAGTGCTGAAATCAAATTTATTATTACTTGGACTAAAAAACGTTGATAAAATAAAGTCTAAATGTAGATAGTGTATTTATATATATATATTAAACTTAGGTATTTATTTTAAAAAATGAGATATCTCTTTTGTGAAATATATCATTCTTTTTATCATGAAATCATGTGTTTTTCTCCTATTAATTGTGATATATATTATAACTTTGATATCAAATCAAATCAATATTCATTTTAAATTTAATTAATTACTCAATTGAAAACTTTTTTACCTTTTTATTTTTGTGAATATTTAAATTTCTTAATTCTCCATTAGATAAAATGAAATATTTACAAATTATCATTAAAATATATTTTTATCAATTACACTGATTTTTAAAATTAAATGAAATCAATATTTATTTTTTATACTTAAATTTACATGATTTTATTAAAAAATTAAACAATTTTACAAACAATTTTTATATTTTATAAAAATACGATGTGATTTATTTTCCTTTCAATAAGAACAACTTCCATTTTAACGTAAGAAGACAAACAAGAAAAGTCACAACTACTATCTTGTGTATTGTATAAGCAGGAAGAAGCTCGAAAATTCCTTACAATTTCACAATTGGGATTTGGGAATTATCATAGCTGCGAAAATTTCAAAGTTTATGGGAATTTTTTTGGTAAGAAATATAGGGGAGTTTATAGGAGCTTTGTTATATGGTCTGGCGTGTTAGACCTTGTTCTGTCTTATGTAAATACACTACACTAAGTTGGGTTGTGTGTACATTCTTAAGGTTGGTTTTGACGGGATACTTCTTATATTTGTTCAACTAATCTTTTCATTAGTAAATTGTTAGCCTTACTTAGCTTTCCAAAAAGAATGTAAAATAAAAAATTAAATAAACAGAAAATGTTAATAATAAAAAATATGTATGGCCGTACGGAGAATTTGAGACTACCAAATTTTGTCGCCTGGAAAATCAATCTCTCCTAAGTCCTGACTTCGTGCATGTTTTTTTTTTCTTTTGAAGACAACAGAAAGGAACTAGATAAAGTGATAAACGGTTAATTATTTATTTAATGTTACATCAATGTTTTCGAAGAGCACCATACCTCAATAATTTTGGCACAATATCGGTTCACAAAGACAAGGGTTAAAATTAGAAAAGCAGCTGCTCTCCACATCTACTGTAGTATACAGCCGACTCCGAGTGACATCCAGAATATACTAGGAAAAACGATACGAGAAAGACGTGAATTAAAATGAGATCTTCATGAATGAAAGTGAAAGTATACAGTGGCTAACCAACACCGCTTGGTCCATTGGAGTAACCTGTCCTGGGACTCGGGGGTCGACCTGGTGTTCCTAGGTTTGATTTTCGTAGAGTTAAAAAATGTGTTGGTCAACCTTTACTTGATTCCCGGGCGAGCGGAGATTAATTTTTCTTTGAAAGCGTTGAGACACTATGTGGGTAGCCAACAATGGCCCTAAATCAAAAAAAAAAAGTATACTGTGGCTATATACACACACACACGAACTGCGCGCGCGTTATGCATCACATAAATTCATATCTCCTATTAATGAGTTTGTCAATTTCGTCATTGACATTTTATGTGTATAATTCTTGTCTTATAATTCCCCAAATTAAACACTCGGTGTTGGAACCCAACTAATAGCCACCATTATTTTTCAATTGTACTACGAACAAAATGATCACCACTACTCACTCAGTTAACCCGCGAAATCCCCACGGTTTCACTTTAATTGCACACTACCACATGATCACTCATGCATATATGTACTCCTACTACCTTTACTCTCTTAATGCAAACCATTATCCCCTCCCCTTCATCTTGAATTCCATCATTCTTAGATTATACCCCAAACACAATCTCTCAATTCTCAGCATTACCCCATATATGGTATTACAGTATTTAGTACGTACCATAAATGTAGTTTACTGACCCTATTACTTCTAGTGGACCAATTGTTTCTTATTTTTCCCACGTGTCAAAAGCAAAGCCTTGTTCTACTCATCATATGGCTTCATCATCATCATCATGTTCCAAGAGGCACCCAGTGTACCACGGAATCAGGAACAGGGGAGGAAAGTGGGTGACTGAAATCCGTGAGCCACGTAAGACAAACCGCATATGGCTTGGCACATTCACCACCCCGGAGATGGCCGCCGCCGCCTATGACGTGGCGGCGTTGGCACTCAAAGGCGGCGAAGCGGTTCTCAACTTCCCTGACTTTGTTGGCAAGTATCCAGTGCCCGCGTCCAAATCCCCTGCGGACATCCGCAGTGCCGCCACTGCTGCGGCCCAATTAATGATGGCCCAGCCCAATAACAACACAGTTCATGATCAGCCTCACAACACTACTACTGAAACTGATCATATGGCTGCTGCTGCTGATAATGTTCATTTTAACTCTTTGTCTGAAACTGAGTTCCTGGACGAGGAAGCCATATTCTCCATGCCAAGTTTGCTGGTCGACATGGCTGAGGGAATGCTGCTGTCCCCTCCCAGAATGAACCCACCACCGTCTGACAACTCGCCTGAATATGCTGGCGGAGAAAGTTTGTGGAGCTATCATTGAACTTTGATCCACCTCTCTCTCTCTCTCTCTCTCTCTCTACATATATATAATATTATATATCCTACTTCACTTTTTGTTTCCCTCCCTATAAACCAATCAAGGTAATTAAATTACTATACTGGAATAGGAAAATGTGTGGCGCAGATCGATCACAGCAGTGATGATCACTAGCGATATAGTTTCTA
This sequence comes from Glycyrrhiza uralensis, assembly GCA_030159175.1. NCBI lineage: Eukaryota > Viridiplantae > Streptophyta > Magnoliopsida > Fabales > Fabaceae > Glycyrrhiza > Glycyrrhiza uralensis. The sequence continues at coordinate 49,449,828 of BRZY01000001.1, read as the reverse complement.
GTAAATTTGTGTAAATTAAATTGAAAACGAACGATCGAGGGGTGATTAAAACTAGGACGTATAGGGCTACTTTGAGACCGTGTATCTTTCTGTTTACTATCTATGTGTTTCGATGCTATTGAGAATTAGCCCTCGCCTGGTGGTATTCGTATCAGAATTTTCTTTTTCTTTTCCTTTTTTTTTATGTGAGCATTCGTATCAGGATTTTCGTTTTCTTTTTTCTTTTTAGGCTTAAAAATATAAATTATCCCTCTAAAAATTCGCATTTTGAATTTAGTCTCTATTTTAAAAATCAACGGTTTTTTGTCATCCAAATATCAAAGTTTTTGAATTTAGTCCCTATCTAGCGTTGACCCGTGACATGACATTTTGATGTCACCCTAAAACGCCTACGTGGCACATTTTCATGACCACGTCAGTTGACACGTCATTTATTCATTAATTCCTAGTTTCTTACTTGGTAAAAGGGACTACATGACTTGCTTGCATGTTTATTTATAGGGACTAAAATCAAAACATATAATTTTTACAGTGACTAATTAACTTAATAACTTAATAGTTAATACGATTAGAAGGACCATGCATCTCAGGTCACAATTACCCCCACCCTCCTCCACTCTCCACCACCACCCCTTTCTCTCGTAGCTTCTCCCTCCTCCACCACCACCCGGCCCTTCCTTCTCCCCCTCACCCACACAAGAACGAAAACACAGCCAAGGCTGAGAAAACGAAGACAATCATTTGAGAAAGAACATCTCCAGATCAAAATCGAGAGGTCCAAAGACTGAAGGTTGTTAAGTTTTGATTACAACTCTCATTCAAAAAAGTCCCATAATCCTCCACCATTAGAGAACCCTTGAGGTGCCGATATCTAGAGAAGAAAAAAAACATGCAATAATCTTCAAAATGCTGTGTTGTTACCGTTCTAAAATGTGTAGATGCTGCCACAAATCTTAATTGGTGGGTGTGGGTGAGGGTGAGGGGAGAAGGGGGGGTGGGGGTGGAGGAGGGAGAATCTATGAGAGAAAGGGGTAGCGGTGGAAGGGGGTGGTGGTGGAGGAGAGAGAAGCTATGACGTGTCAGCTGAAGCATGGCCATGGAAATGTGCCACGTAGGTTTTTTAGGGTGACATCAGAATGCCATGTCACGGGCTAGATAGAGACTAAATTCAAAAACTTTGATATTTGGAGGACCAAAAATCGTTAACTTTCAAAATAATGACTAAATTCAAAATGCGAATTTTTAGATAGACCATTTACATATTTAAGCATTCTTTTATTATATTTGTCCCTTTCTGTTTATAGTATATGATTGACATTTGATGTTCAAAGATTACCAAAACCGACAAAAAGTAGCAGCAATTGAGACCAAAACGAAATCAACAGACATCCATAGGAAAACTCTATAAAGTGCGTATAGTTAAGGGGTGCTTCCATGGAATGATAAAAAAATCTATATATGTACGTAGCAGGGAACACCGACTACTGTACCAAACAGCATACTTTTTATTTTTGTTGAATACTAAACAACATACTAATGCGCACCGGTATGTATATATACGATTATTAGAGATAATATATGCTTAATATATGCTTAGTCTTTCGTTGAAAACATTGGGACACTGCGTGGGTAGCCAGCGATAGTCCTAAATCTAAAAAAAGAGACTTGATTTTTTTTTAATACCCACCCTTCCCAATTCGGTATTGCATAAATCACATGACCAATGGTTTTTTTTAAAACAAATAATAACTCAAAGAATTAGAAAAATATAAAGTAGGTGTTGAAAGCAAACAAAGGTTTATATGATTTTGACGAAATAATTTTTGTATCGGTAACATTTTTCTTAATTTTGGTAAAAAAAAAGAGGTTATTTACTTTTAATTGTTGTATATGTTGAAAAAGTGTGTGAATGAATATCATTATTGCTGTGCGGATGTTAAGATTATAGTTAGGCAAAAAAGATATCATGAGTGGTCCCGTTAAATAATAATAATAATAATAATAATAATAATAATAATAATAATAATATAACATAAATTAAATTGGAGAAAAGATAATGTAAGAATTTGAGTAAACTAAAAAGGTGAATAGTGTATGTTAAAATTTATGTTTCTAGTTATCAAAAAAATGTATGTTTTCTTTTCTTTAATTTATATCCTAACTAAATAAAATTAGTGTGTGTTTGACGTACGGGGTGGGGGAATAAATAACATTGTTCATGTTGATAAATATTCAATTCTAAATTAATTTGTATACTTCTATCTCTATGTCATTTGTTATATTTTTTACTTCTTTTATCTTTTTTTCTTCCACGTCATTCTCAAACTGTTGTTGGGTACGTAGTATCGCACAGTGCAAATTATACAAGAATTATTCTAACGATTGTTTCAACAGTTTGATTGCAACTACTTCCAAGTCTACAGTATAATGTATTAAGCTCAACCATTTAACTGGAGCTCAATTTCGTTTGACATCTAGGACGTCAAGTGTGTATTGATCCAGAGTTAAACAGTCATAAATGATTCGATGCGGTTGCAAGCTAGCATGGAATAGAATAAAAAGGGGTACGTGATCTTAATTAGTGTACATGCCGTGCTTGTTATAAGTATAGTGTGGCGTAGCTTTATTCATCCGAAAGAATCAAATATATAGCTAGGGAAGAGGCCACGAACGCTGGTGCGGGATTTGTGTCTAAGGTTGTGCCTGCAGTAAGCAAATCAATTTAGCGATATGCAGAAACGTGTGCTGCAAACTTTGACAGAAACCAAAAGATAATTTTGACTATACAGTGGTGACACAAATGGCCGACAACTTTCCTTCGGACCCCATCGCTTTCCTTCTTCTAAAGCCCCTTATATCGAGTATCAGTGGTTGGTGAGCTCTCTTTTTCTCTCCTTACCTTAATTTTCTCCTGCAATGTCTTGATCATTTGGGAGTACACGTATCTTACCTCTATCAATATTTCGGCACAACCACCGTTTTTATTAAAAGTCTAAGCCACAAAAAGAGTTTTCTTGAAAAAAATAAAATCGACGATAAAACTTCTATGAAATCAACGAGTAAATATTCCAGCTGGTTCATTGTGAACCAAATTAATAGATGTCAGAAGGTGTAGAAAAAACCATAAATGTGCGACCGTAGCCGACGACCTATTTACCATCGGTGTTTCTTATTTCAAAATTAAACTCCAATATACACGTTGATAAAAATGGAAAATAGACGAGTGATAGAAGTGATAAATAAATGATTTGATAAAAAAAATATTTATTTTATTACTATTAAATTAATCTTTTAACAAATATTTTTAATTTATTTTTTATATTTCTCTAAATTACCTGTACAATGTAGCTTTATTCATCCAAGAGAATCATCAATATATTCCGTAGGCGTGAGCATGTGTGAGTGAGTGTGACCAAGTTGGTATAAATAAGCCATGAATGAAACGAAAAGAACTAGAAAGCATTCCGTGAGACACAATCCTGTTTCTCCATTCCACCAGGATTTGAAATAATTAATCGATATTAAAAAATAAATTGATGTCAATAATTGAATTTAAAAAACTGATATTAAGCTAATTATTGATTTTTATTTGGAAATAATATTTTAAAGTGTGCTTAAAACAATTGATTTTGCTGGGATGATAAGTAAAATCATTTTTGATGTGAAAATAAAAAATAAAAAATTGTGAGTCTCATATCTAAAACCAATTTTACTCAATGAAAAAGCTATAAATTATTTATCATTTTAAAATAAATTTTATCTACTTTAAAATTTACCGTATTTTTCTATCCAAATATGATAACTTTATACCAAATTGTTTTTTAATTGTACTGTAACAAAATTCATTTTTCTTTTTGGTTGAAACTGTAACAAAATACTAAAATCCAACAATGGAAATAAAAAAAGATAGCTATGGACTCACTTGGCTCTCTTGCGATAGGCAAAAAGGGCCTTGAACTTCAAAATGTCCAATAAGTAGTCCGCCGAAGAGGTCTCCTAAATGGTTCTACTTATTAAATGCATTTGGCAAAAAAAAAAGACTTATTAAATGCATGTTTGTTTTAATTTTTGATAAATGTTATATCCTCTTGTAAATCTTCTTACATATCCTCTTACTATTTTATAAAGTAAAAAGAATACAATTAATATCTTGAAAACATAAAAAATATTTAATATTTTTTCTATTTAATAATTAAGAAAATTTATAGGAATAAAAGGTAAAAAAATTTAAAATTATTTTTAACTTTTTTGTCAATGCCAAGGGGAAAAAACGTGCCCCAAGGCATGTCTTCAGAAGCTGCCCTTCGATCCCCTCCTTTTGGGCAACACATTTCTAAACGAAAATTTAAATTTCTGAAACAAACAGATTGTCAGTTAGTCGTAGTTAAGTTTGATGATTATTATTTTGTATTTTTATAGTCAATTTTTCCATTTTCGAAATTTAAAAATTTGTTTAATCAACAGAAAATTATTGTGAGGAAGATTTATGTCACGTGTACTTTTTTACTTTTATTTTTATGTGAATTATGAATTCCCATATATTGTACAGGTACTTTTATGAAATGAAAAACAAAATTCAAAATATTTGAAATACAAATACTTAAAAAAGTTTCCTTTTTTAAAATATAAAAATTAATTCAGTTGAATTTGTTTTAAGGGTGATTTGAATCATGGTTAGTTCTAGGGTGGGCTACCAAATTAAATGGTTCACTGTGAACCATTTAAAAAACCCAAACATATGAGTGGTGCATGGTAGACCACTAATTGTAAAATTTTTATAAAACTTTAGTAGCCATTAGATATATCAATTTAATAATCAATGACCCAGATGAGTTGAGAACAAAAAATGAGAACACAGTCTCTTTCCCCACACAATCTCTACCCCCACCCTCCGCTACCACCCCCAATCGTGTTCTCTCTCTCCTCTCCCTCTCTTCCCTCATCCACGGTGGCGATGGTCATCTCTTCTCCACCCCATTGCAGCCGCCACCACCCGTCCCCTACCCAACACCACCGCCACCACCCTCTTCTTCGCAACCACTCTTCGCCCACAGTCAAGGTTGAAGGCTCACCGGAAAAGGAACTCACCGCCGACATTGAAGGAAAAGCTACCCTCCGAACCACCATGAGAGCTTGTATGGCTCCCTCTGCAACCCCAACCAACACCCAGACCAGATCCAGAAAAAAAAAAAACAGATGCAGATAGAAAACGTTGGACGCTGACTGTGAAAACGTTGGACGCACAGTGTATTGAAATATTGGACGCACAAGCAAATTGGAATATTGGACGCACAAGTAAATTGGACGCAAATGTATATGTGTCAATGTCACATTGGACGATGGACTTATCATTGGACGCATTGTTGGAACCAAATTGGTTAAAAGCATTTCTAATGCAAAAATTCCCTAAGTGGTTTTATGGTTTTGATGATAACAAAGTTTATTAAGGTTTTTACAAAGTCTGCTGACAAGCTCTTGTAGGTACAACAATGATAAGTTCATTGTCCAATATGACATTGGCAAATATACACACAGTCTGAGAGTTTTGCGTCCAATGATAAGTTCATTGTCCAGTATAACATTGGCACATATATGTACAGTCCAAGAGTGATGCGTCCAATGACACTGATACTTGACCTCGGGTAAGTATTATCCAACGGACTCTGAGAGCTCTGCGTCCAATGATGCTCCGCGTCCAATAAACAGTATGAGGCAATGTGTCCAAAGATGTTCTGCGTCCAAAGAAGCAGAATTGCAGAAGTACAAGTAATCACTCATGGAGACATGCTACACTCTGCGTCCAATGTAACAGAAGGACAAAAATCCAATAATCAGCATAAGACAATACTTACAACACTGCCCTACGTCCAATGATGCAGAATGACAAAAGTCTAACAATCAACTGCTCTGCGTCCAATGAAGCAAAATGACAAAAGTCTAACAATCAACTGCTCTGCGTCCAATGAAGCAAAATGACAAAAGTCTAACAATCAACTGCTCTGCATCCAATTTTCTTGTGCGTCCAGTGTTTCAATTTTATTGTGCGTCCAATATTTTAACACGTTGTGCGTCCAGTGTTTCAAAACGCTGTGCGTCCAGTGTTTCAAAACTCTGTGCGTCCAATATTTCAAAACGTTGTGCGTTCGATATTTCAAAACTCTGTGAGTCCAATATTTCAATACGCTGTGCGTCCAACGCTTTTACAGCCAGCGTACAATATTTGCGAAAAGTTTTTAAAAGCTTAGAAACACAATTCAACCCCCCTTCTTGTGTTTCATCCTGTTACCTACACGCATTGCTCTGAGAGTCCATTGGACAATACTTACCCGAGGTCAAGTATCATAGTCCATTGGACGCTGGCTGTGAAAAGTTGGACGCACAGGGTATTGAAATATTGGACGCACAAGCAAATTGGAATATTGGACGCAGCAGTGCGTCCAACATTGCGCGCAACAGTGCGTCCCCCACGTGCCTCCACCATAGCTCCCCACCCATCCCCACTCTCCTCCCTACGCGGCCTCCCTCCACCGTCCACCACCATCCCCGCCGCCGCCGTTAGATCATTACCACCCCCACTCCTTTGATTTTTTTCTTTCTATGTTTGCTGCTACTGAGAGAGTGGTTGTAGAAGAAAGTGACACCACCACCCATTACTGGATTCTCCGCCACCGCCACCTTCTTCTTCCTCCTTCCTCTTCTCTGTTGCCAGCGGCGGAGACTTCTCGCCCCCACCACCAATACTCCTTCTTCACTCTCCCCCCTTCCGTGTCCACCATCTCTTCACTTTCTCCATCCAAGACCCCACACACCACACTCCAAACACTGTACACAGCTCAACCAATTCAACAACAAAAATCCAGAAAACAAAAAAATAACCTCCAGAAAACAAAAAAATAACAAAGAAAAGTTGAAAACTCTAAAACCAAAACGCAGAACGTACTGAATTTCTCATTAGCTTTTTTATTTTTTATTTTTATTATTTTTTGTTTTGTTGGTTGGTGGAATGGGGGCGGTGACGTCGTCGATGGCGGCGAAGTTCGCGTTCTTCCCGCCGGATCCGCCATCATACATGGTGGTTGATGAGGAGGGGGCGACTGCGAAGATGGTGATGGCGGAATCGGCGACGAGGGAGAACATCGACGTGTTGAAGGTTTTGACGGAGAGAGGGAACATCATGGTGGCGATGTACACTAAGAACCCAGATTCTCCATACTAAGGCTCATGTGACCCGTTTTTATTGTTGGTGGATGTCGGAGTTTGGGGTGGATGCCGCCGGTGTTGAGCCACTTCGTCATCGTCATTGACAAGATTCCAGGTCCGATGTGCTTCTTGATGAAGTTCTCGTTGGCGAACTTGGCGCCGTAGATGGACTCGCCAGCGGCGCTGTTGGTGGCGGTGAAGTCACTGTCCTAGCACATGATGTTTGGGATGACGCGGTGGAGGCAGAGAGAGAGCGCGAGAGAGAGGGAGGGGGGGAGAAGGCTGGAGGTCCGAGAAAGGGAGTGATTAGGAGAGAAAGAGTGGGGGTGTAGTTAGGAGTAGTTATTCTCATTTTAATTTTCAAACGATCTAGACCTTCAATTTTTGTTTTAACAAATCTAACGGTGTACATTATTAATGAAATTAGTAGTCCACCGTAAACCACCTATTTTTTTTTCAAAATCTAACTTTCTCTCGGTGAACCACCTATTTGGTGGTTCACCCTAGACAGAGCCTTGAATCATATATATATAATTTTTACTTTAAGAGTGACCAAGCATAGTGAATTGTGTTTGTTGCTGGCAAAGGTCCGAGGTTACAAAATTGATGGATGGTGAATTGTGAATGACAACGGAGCAAATGGCGACAAGGACCCTTACCCATTCAACTGTTAGTTAGTCCTAGGTACAAAGCACGAGGACATGGTTAATTAACTCTAAAAACACGTTTTATACTCTGGGTTCACCTAATCGTTCGTTGATGGCACGAGAGCCTTTGTCCTGGTCGCCACTCGCCTGCAGCTGTACCGGGTCACAGCCGGGTCAAAGTGTTAACAAGATTACTAGTAACTGTGAAATGCTGACAAGTGAGGAAAGCGGAAACCTCCTTTTTCTTGTGTGTGGATAATAATGAAATCACAAGCCCACATTTTTCTTTAGTTAACAACTGTCACCGAAACAAGTGTTAACCGTGGCTGCCAGTTTAATTCCCGCCTGGCCCACAGGGCAAGCAACTGTTCCCGTGTTCGTGTCCACATCGTAGCCACGTGCCTAACCAATCCACATATATATACTCCACCCACGTTCCCTCACTCTTCAGTCAATCACATTATACTTCGATTTCGCATAGGCTTACACTGCACAATACAACAACAACACACTAGCGAATCCCCAACAAACCTAATTATAACAAACCAACACATACCCCGCGAGCGAATGAAATCACTTGTTGAGTCTAATAATAACCGTCTAACCGTCTACTCATCAATCGCGTTGGCATCGGCGAGGCCAAAGAAACGTGCGGGGCGTCGAATATTCAAGGAGACGAGGCACCCCGTGTACAGAGGGGTGCGGAGGAGGAACAACGACAAGTGGGTGTGCGAGGTGCGTGTCCCCAACGACAAGTCCACGAGGATTTGGCTGGGTACCTACCCTACGCCTGAGATGGCGGCACGTGCACACGACGTCGCCGCGCTGGCGCTTCGTGGAAGGTCGGCTTGCCTCAACTTCGCCGACTCCGCGTGGCGGCTCTCCTTGCCGGCGTCCACCAACGCCGACGAGATTAGAAGAGTGGCGGCGGAGGCTGCTGAGGCTTTTGCGGTTGCGTCAGATCATGAGGAGGACAATAGTCATGACCAACAGCTTGTAACTGATTGTGAGGATTGCAGCAGCGATAGCGCTGGCGTCGGTGCCGTGGAAGATGATAATAACATTAACAAACCCTTGTGTGTGGATGTAGTTCCAGCGGTTTCGGCATTTGAAGATGATTGGTTTCGGAGTATGGCGGATGAGCCTTTACGATCTCCACTTCCTTTTCTAAGATATGGTGGTGGTGGTTGTACTAGGGACTGGAACGATATGGATCAGGATGATGTTGAGGTGTGCTTGTGGAGCTATACCATCTGATCTTTTCAATTATAAATTATACAAAATAGCAATTGCCAAATTCAAAATGTGGGAAATGTTTTTAAACCGGAACCCTAGTTACTTAGTTAGGAAATAAATAAATAAATAAATAGGAAAGAAAACAATGAGATTGCTGTTGCGTGGAAGTCAACCAGAGGAGATCTCACAGACATACATGTGGGCATGCACGTGCCTATGCGCGGGGGGACAAATTAATTCCGAATAAAGGGTCAACAACGGGTTCAGTGATAGTCCAAATTAAGCTGGCAGTATCGTAACTGTTTAAGTACTCATGCATATGACTTGATGCTCATGAAATTGAACAAGGTTCAAACTGAGCCAATAATAAATTAATAATTCCTCTTGAGATTCAAATTTTATTATATGAATATGAATTAAGAAGCTTCCAAGCTTCTTCTTCTTGCAACCCCTCCTCTCATTTTGATATTGTCATTGCAAGTCTCTCTCACCTGGATCAATCTCTAAATTTGTCTACTTCCTAAGCTCAATATTTTATCTCACTCACATACTGAGATCAATTGAGATCTTAATTAACTGCCGAACCTTCTTCCGTCTTTCCAAGCTGTTATGCTCTCCAACGTTATATAAATCTCTCCGTATCTTGATTATCTCTTCACCATAGTCTGCCTCCTCTCTTTTCTCCATTAAATCACAGTCCATATTCCATGACTATCAGTCTCAACGAGAGTGGCTCTATTCGCGTCTGGTAGCTAAATAAGGTACTGTCATGCTTTGACATGAAGCTCTAGCTTTATTCAAAAAAAGTGTCTCTTTTGTGTATCCTCCTCTCTCAAGCTCTATATTTGTCACACATCATCATTCATCTATCACTCGATCATCTCTTTTCTATTTCTATATCTCTCGATCAAACTTTTTCCCATATATGGCTTCAATTTGTGGCAAAGTACCTTTGTGTGATCATTCTGTAATACAAACCACCAAACATGCCTCAAGAGCAAGGCCTTCCCTTTTGCTCAAAGACTACCTTAGGGACGACCTGAGCTCGTGTTCATCGAGCGGTTTCAAATCATTACCGCGCCGACAATGCTGCACCACCGTGGGATTCCTCCTGCAGGAGAAAGATCTCCAACTCCAACGCAAGAGGAGGAACACGGTACTCCTCCCTCGACGACGAGGACCCACTCCTTCTTCTTCCACCATATCCGCTCTTCACAGAGCTTCCGAAGCCATAATCAAAACCATCAAGTCACTGCCCTTGTCCCAAAAGAGTGCTAAAGTTAAAACCAAGAAAGGTGCCAAACCCGGTCTTCTTTCTAGAAGCCTGTCGAGGAAGCTGTTGAGCCGAAGCTTCTGGAGAAAAGCAGCGAAGGAAGAGGGGAGCGAATTAGGTGCCCCGAGGTGCAGGAGATCTTTCCACGAACTCCTTATGCAGGAACGAGATCATAAGCCGACGTCATTTAATGAGGATACCATATTCACTGAGCCAAGCATCGCCACCGTCTCTTCGGGTTGTGCCAGTATTAACAGCTGGGGAGAAAGCGATTTCACCTTATCATCAAGCGCTGTTTCTTCTGACAGCTCCACCGAAAATGACCTAGTAATTGAGGGCACCAAAGACCAGCACAAGATCATAGAAGGAGTAACAACCAGGGTAAGTAAATGATTTCTTCTGCTATCTTTTCTTAATTATATTGATTTTGATTTATTTATGGACTTTTTTGTAGACAACTTAATGAAAAAATTTCAAAGTATCTTGCGAAAATGAATTGAACAAGTCAGATGAGAGAAATTAGAAAGTTAATGTAGAATAATGACAATGACAATTCGATTTTTTATTTTTTTATCTCTTTTTCTTTTATGACAGATCTTTATACATTTAATTTTTTCATTTTACCGTATTGTTGGGCGGAATAACTGGTTGCTGGATTTGCACGTGCGGAGTGTGAATTTTATGGGGGCCGGGCGGGGGTAGAAACTAGATTCGGCACCATGCAATTAAGGGCAGTGTTGTCCACTAAGGCTATGTTTGGATGGGGTTTTTAAAGGGGAAGGGAGTGAAATGAAGGACTTATAATTTCTAATTATCTTATTTAGCTTTAATAGGATAAAGAAAATATTATTTTAAAAGGTAGCAGACACCAAGATGTAAAACTTTTTTTTAATTTTAAAAACTTTCAAATAAGGTAATTGGAGATTATAAATTTTTCCCTCTCCTCCCTTCTCCTCCAAAAACCTCCATCCAAACATAGCCTAAAGCGCCATCCGCGGCGCTGAAACTCACTGCAACTGCTGACGCTAGATCACTGCAGAAGACTAGTTGGTCATTACATTCAAAGATAGGGGCAGTTTTGGAAATTTGCTTTATACGTAACCCTTCTATGCGCGACGGCTAGGGATACACTAGTATACACGTGAAGGAATTGGGGTGGGTTTACCCTGACTGAAATTTGACTTCATAATAATTGTTTTTTCAATTTTCTTTTGCCAAATGTCATCGAATTAGTAATATTTAAGTTTAAAGGAAAATAGTATTTATTCCGGGCGTTAGCCCTCTCTTTATCAAAAAAACAATATTTATTAAAAATAACAGCTTTTTTAAGTTATTAATATTCTAAATAATGTATTTTTAATAAATATTTATAAAATTTTAATTTCTTCACTAATATTCTTAAGATATTTTTAATCAGATTTTTTGGGGAGGAAATATATATATCTAACTTTGATTTCATTAATTTTCTCAAATGAAAATTTGTAATTAATTAGTGAACTGGCTCTTATGAAACAGGATTGGCCAAACGAGAAGGAACAATTCAGTCCTGTATCGGTACTAGATTGCCCATTTGAAGATGAAGAAGAGATGAAGTCTCATTATTTCAATTCCACTGGAGCAGATCACAAGCATGTGCAGAAGAGACGACATTTTCAAAGCGCAGCTTCACTGGAGCCGGTGGATTTAGAGAAAAGGATCGCATGTTCAGAACTGGAAGATGAACCACACAGCCATTCTACAAAACAATGTTCAGTATCGGTGCCAATTATGTGCACCCAAAAGGGAAACAACAACATAGAGGAGGATAATGCGCGTGACCTTCTCAACATGGTTAAAAGGTCAATTCCATCCAACTGTTTGATAGTTAAGGCAGAGAACCTACTGTTTGATTACTTCAAGCAAAGCATTGGGGAAAATAACGACGTTGAGTTTGACCATTCAAAGAAGGTTCAACTTTGCAAGGTAGCCGAGGATTGGATACAAGGGAAACCCCAAGAACTGTATTTGGGTTTGGAAGTGCAAGAAGGAAGACGTGTCTACAATATTGGTGAGATGGACAAGTGTGGGGAGTGGAAAAATAACAACTGTGATCAAGAAAAACAACAACTGGCCCTTCAACTGGAAAACGAAGTCTTCACTAGTTTGGTTAACGAGCTAGTCCTCGACCTCACCACATAGATGAGAATGAGATATTGCTTTGCTGCAATTATCTGCTTCATTTGCTATTGTATTTTATGAGTAATTTATTTTGTTTTTCGTCGACTCTTTTCCCTGTCTCGGGGAAACCGGCGGCTAAATTTTGAAACAATTCAGGGGGACATTTCGGTTTTGGTTCTGATGGTTTCCTTCCTCCATATTCTTCAATTCGTGCTTTTGCTTAGACAGACATGTAGAGTTTAATAGAATTTGGGAAAAACCAATTGAAGTTCATCTTCTCAACATGCATGCAGCAGGCCAGTACACACCGCGCGCCCGTAGCCACTCAATTGAAGTTAATTGATAATTTTTATTTTTATTTTCTTAATTAATAAGTTCTTAAGGATATTCTTTAACAATATCTTTTTATTAATTAAAAATAAAATATCAAATAATCTTAAATGAAACCTTTAAAACACAAAATATATATATATACACACACATATGATGGGGGGAGGGGCGCGCACCATCTTTGACCAAGATGGTCACAGCACATGCAGGAACTCCGATCCGTTGCCAGCCCCCTCTGGAAATCTGGAATCATTGTGCCTTTATGCATGCCACCGTGCATCCAATCTTGTTTAGAATGAAAAGGTGCCTTTCATCGATCCATTTTCATTTTGTTTTATATATGTTGTGATGTTATTTTCTCATGTTTCTTAACATGTCATGAAACAGAAAGATATAAAAATGAATTAAATGAATTTTATACAATAATTGTTTTTTTTTTTGGTAGAAAGAAGGGAAACAAAAGAAAAACAAAAACAGAGCCCTAAGTCCTCAACAGAGGGACTCGCATCGCATCAGCAAGGAGTTGAGCACCCATTGCCGCCGACGGATCCTCCAGCGCCACCATCCTTTCCGGTTGAGTCGCCCCCAACTTAGCCAACATGTCCGCACATCCATTCCCTTCTCGCAGAGTGTGAATCAACCTCAGCTCCCAGTTCCTCGACATCAGCTCCTGGATTCCTAGGATGAGGGCCGCATCGCGATGGGAGCCCAGCACCCTCGTGGAAGCAAGAGCAATTGCCATGGAAGAGTCAGAATAGCACACCAGCCGTCTCGCACCATATCCCCAAGCGAAAGAGAGCCCAAACCACAAGGCAGTTAGCTCAGTGCGAGTGTTATCTGCAACGCCAACGGACCCGTAAAATCTTTCACACCAATCGCCGTCCCCCGATCTAAGCAACCCGCCAAATCCTGCTGGCCTAGGATTTTCGATGGAGCTACCGTCCACATTCAGGACCAGAACAAACTCCTTAGATTGATGCCAAGTAACCCATTGAGGAGGCCTTGCAATCTGATGTGAAGCTTGGAAAGCAGTCTCAACAGCTGCAGCAAGCTGATTTGTCTCCCTAATAGCTTTGTGCAGAGGAAGCTTCACCCCACCAAGGCAACTAGAATTACGAGCACTCCAAGCTACCCAAAGGCCCGCCAAGAAAACGGAGGAACGAGAACCAGCTAAAGTCTCAATCTGCCAAGCCTGGAAGTCATCCTGAAGAAAAAACGCAGCATCCCCAAAACCCAGGTACTGCCACATTTGCCTTGGAAAATTGCAATCTCGGATACAATGAAGCACGTTTTCCTCCACTCCTGCTCCACACCTAGAACAGCTCGCTGATTGAACAACTCCTCGTCTGTGCAGGACTTGCAAGGTTGGAAGGGAATCATGCCAAGCAAGCCAGCTGAAGAACCTCAATTTCTCTGGACCAGGTATTTTCCACACCCTACTCCAAGGTTTGGTTTGGTCTTCTCCTCCTCTTTGCGATTGAAGCCATTGGTAGCCTGATTTCGTAGTGTAACTGCCTTCTATGCTTCCCCCCCCCCCCCCCCCCCCCCAAAATGTAATCATCCTTAACATTATTGTTCATGAATAAGACAAAATTCTGAATTTGGTTTTTGATATGATCTGGAATCGGTGTGGCTAAGAGATTAAAATGCCGCTGGTTATTGGCGTAAATGTCCCTGATTTGCTTGTTGGTATCTTGAATATTCACAACAAAAACATGGTTGCAAAGTGGACCTAGAGTTGTCCAGGGGGAGTACCAAAACAGGGATTCCCCATTCCCTACCCTAAACTGGAAGCCCTCTTTAAGCACCTCTTTAGCCTTGAAAATAGAATTCCATACAGGTGATCCATAGTGTAGAGTCGTGGCCAAAAAGGAACCTCGCTTAACATATTTGTTGGTTAGCATTTGAACCCATAACTTATCAGTTTGTGGGTACAAATCCCAAACAAGTTTGCCCAGCATTGCCGTGTTAACATCTCTAGCTGGCCGGATGCCAAGCCCTCCCAGTTTTTTTGGCTAAGAGATCTTCTCCCAACTGACCAAGTTTAAGCCCTTATTTGAAGAATCCCGCCAAATGAAGTTCCTCGTAAGCTGGTCAATCCTGTCACAAATGCTTGAAGGGAGCCAATTGATCTGCATATAATAGATAGGAATGGAAGTTAGAACAGATTTAGCAAGCGTCGTCCTCCCCGCTTTTATGAGAAAAATATATTAAAAATACTGATATGAAAGTATCTAAAGTCACCAACAAATTGAGAGAATTTACATAAAGTGAGAAAAAAAAATGAATTGTAATGTGTTTATATTTTTTTTGGTAAAAAAGCACAAATTTATATAATAAGATAAGATGGGCATTTATATTTTGGTGGCCCACTCAATAGGTGTATCAAGGCTAAGGGCCCATGAAGTAGTGTTTAGGGATGCATCGGTGATTCACGACGGGGAATTGTTAAATAATCTACCATTTTTTAGCTTCCTATTCTTTTTTTAATTTTTGTTGCTCAATATATATATATATCCATATTTTTTAATTTTTTAAATTGTTTTTTCTGAACACAATTTTCAGAAATTAAATTTCAAAACTTATCATATTTTCCAAAAGTGGGGAAAACTTTTCTTTATTAGTGTCTTCTATTGCACACCGAGGAGCAATAGGTCAGCGAGTTTACTATAATAAATAAAGATGCAACGGGTAAGTATATAATTAGTTAATGGATATTTATAAATATAGGTAAAATAAAAATACAGATAAAAAACATAAAAAATAAATTTATTTAGTTGATAGAATATCACTTTATTGATAATAAATAAATAAATTAAAATATAAAAATACAAGCATTTCAAAAAATTTAAATATTGAAAAATATTTAAATTTACATTGATTAATCACTTCCATACTATTTTCGAAGGGTTGAATTCTCGGTCACTAGAAAGCTTGGGGAATTGCCCCCTTGCACTCATCAATAAAAAAAGAAAGCGTTACAAAACAAATCAAAGAAAAAGTTATTGTTTCTAAACAAGAATTTAATTAGTATGTAATAACAGTGTGCAAATTTTTTACACAAATATCTAATCATATTTCACTACGTAAATTTTTGTTTATATATTTTAGGAATTATTGTTATGAGGTGACACTACGATAAAATATGCATGGTTGGATATTTGAGTAAAATATTTTTACAATGTCAGTGCATAACAATTAAACTCTTTGAGCAATAATTTCTATAACACCCATATTCTAAGTACGTGTTTGGTAAATGTTGAAATTGCGACTGAAGTAGACCCAACGCGGAAGCTACTGAGAGCAGCTTTGGAATCGAAGCGTGACTATCTCCTTCTCACCGCAGAAGCAAACAGACACTAACACTCTTCACTCTTTCTATTTCTCTTGTCACACCACCCATCTATTACATTTATCACTTATCTATCTTCTATTCATATATCTCGATCTCTAGATTTAAAATGGAGATTGGGTGTCTAAAAATTATTTTTCTAATGAATTTTATGGAGGAAATTATAGGGGGGAAAAATATCAAGGAGAATATAACATGGGATATACCATGAGCCATCAAGCCATAATTTTGTTGCCAATTTTTCATAGGTTGAAGAAAGAAGGCATCCCCTTTGACAACCCCTGATCCACCACATGGGAACCCTTTTTCCACTCTATATTGTTCCTTAGACGTCCATATATATCTACAAAATATGGTTGGAAGGACAGAGAAAGGAGGAAGCAAGCAAGCGAAGAATCTCTAACATTGGGCAAAGAATTGGAGGTCCTTTTTTTTTTTTTTTTTCAGAGAAAAGAAAGATAAGCCTTTCCGTTGCATGGAATTAATGCGTAGAAAGCAGGCACTATATCGAATTTGAAAGCATATCCTAGAGAGGATATATGGAGCATATGCTGTTTCTTTAGCTCAGTATAAATTCATCGCTAGGAGCTGTCTCTCTTATCAAGAAACCAGTTCTGACTACTACGACACTAAGCAAACCAGCTGCGGGGCTTCTCTCCTTTGGCAGATGCTCGAGTAGCTAGTCTCCAAACACAAATCAGTTATACCTAATTGGTTTGTGTATGTGATTTCAGTTCTCTCGAATGAAACCGCCAAAGGAGAGTTGCCCTGTGACTGATTCTTGCTTAATTAATGTGACCTGACCTCCATATATATATCCCTGAATATCGTACACACCCAGCCCCGCAACCTTCTTGATATGGTCATCTGAGGTATGTTATGTTTATGAAACCAAAGTCTACACATATTTCAAATGTAATTAATTAATCAACCATATATATATATACTAGCAACTATATATTGTGCAATTCACGGATATTTCCGTAAAATACAAAGTAAAAGCATTTTTTAAAATAATTTAATAAATTAAAAGTCTTTAATAGTTTTAAAAATAAATATGTTAAAAATATTTAATATTTGATGATTATTTATAAACATCTTATTATATTTAATGTTTAAATGAAGAAATTAAAGTATTGGTTAAAGAAGTTGAGGAAAATAAAGCATTTGTTTGATTAAATAATTAATCTATGAATATTGATTTGATAAAAAAAATCTAAGTAAATATCATAACATAAAGAATTAATCAAATATTTTTTTTATAAGTCTAAATTTATCAAATAAAAAACTTCTAAATATAAGCACAAGAAATACCCAAAATCAGAAGTCCCAAGAAAATACATGAAACCCATAAAAATGTTGTACAAACAATTAAAATCCAATGTATGAAATAAAGAGGTAAGAACCCATAGTGAATTCTGACCAAAATTAATGAAGACTTAAATCTAATATAGAAATAGGTGTGTAAGTTGATTTTTGATTATGTGTAAAAATGCATGTCAATGCATCATCATATCATATGCACGCCTAATTGCACACGATCCTGTACATTCTATGGGAAACAAGTCACAATAATGTAAAGTCTAAAAGAATTTTATACAGGTTGACTTTTACATACACATTTGTATATTTTAGTGATTGATTATGTCTGTTACTAAAAGTCAATTTTTTTGTAGTGTAATTTTCCATTACAAAATTAATAGTTCCATAAGTCATTTTTCAAATTCAAAAATGACTTACGGGTTCCGTAATTAAAAGCCAAGTGCATGTGTGGAAGGTTTTTTAATATTAAGGATTTACTCTTTTTAGGTGATAAAATTGTTTAGTTTGTGTAGGGTAGAAATATATGTATGGTTAGAAAATGCATTTGGTAGAAGTGAAGAACAACCACAAGTCGACGACTCGACCAAAAAAAAAACCACTAGTCCACGATACTTGATTCAGAAGCCCAAGGAAAAAGGTGTTATAGCCCAGTGTCTCGCTCATCCAGTTTCCCCCAATTCATCCGATTTTTAATTGGTTTTCTTCACCTTAGGTTTTTTTTCCGCCCAACCTCGTAGTTTCTTCACCTTAAGTTTTAGAATTTGATAATATCTTAGACCAAAAAAAAAGTTTTAGTATTTAATATAGAGAATCACCTCAATCCCATGCTAATATTTTTAACAGCGGCTGATCTAATTTGTTTTAGGTTTAAATAGAGGATCACTTATTTTTTTTAGTTGAACCGGCGAATGCAGTCTAATAATATTATCAACTATGTCTGGTCTAATTATTATGCCGACGGCTGAGTAGTATATACGAAAGCTCAGCTCATGCCCTTTACCTCTTGTTGTTTCTAATATCCGCATCTTTAGGACAGAAACTTTAAAGTTCAAAGCTTATAATACCGCTTTTACCCCGTTCAGAAAGCACCACACAACCACTTGTCTTGGCTAAGAAGGGCTCTAATGGTAAATCCCTTGAGATGAAATCTCACGTATGGACCAGCCCCATCCAACATCACTTTCTAGACAGTAGACAGTGATTTTCACCAGCAACAGCTAACCCCATAATTGATGAACGAACCTAAACCAAGGGATTCAGCGATAAATATGTCACGAAGTTCCCACCCTTGTTTGGTGCTAAATGAAATAATATTGCCTCAATCGATAGTCAACATTTGGGTTCTTGTCTAATGTAATTCACAAAAACTTAATTGAAAATAGAAAACTATAACAAACTAAAAAGCAATGAACAAAAAAAAAACCAAAATTTGAAATAAATCATGAAACTTTTTTATTAAATTGTATTAGTTTTCAAATCCAATTTTAAAAACGAATTCAACACACAATCCAAACCAAACTAATTAATATGCGCGCGCGTACACACATTTAATAATCATATCACTTACTCCCTCCGGTCTAAATCTTTGGTGGTTTTAGTTTTTTATTTTTGTCCCAAAACTTTAATTGTTTTAGGATTTCAAGAGATAATTTATCACTTTTTTTCAACTACTACATATCTTTAATATAATTAATAAGTTTTGAGTGGAGAAATAATTAGGATAGTTGAGAATGATGAATAATAAAGAGTCATTTTAATCTAAAATTTATTCAATTAATTATTTCTTAATCTATGTGTCAAAACTTTAAACAACTAAAACTTTGGACAGAAGGGAGTATATATTTGTATAAATTTATTTTTACGTCTCATGTCTCACTTTATTACCTTAAAAATTGTCCCATTCCTAGTCAAGGCGAGAGTTATTACGAGTCACGGTTGAATCCCCAAGTTCTTCCAGACGACAATCTGTATGTATGTACCAGTATGACATGACAATGAATTTGCTAGTCACTAGTCATTTACAACAAAAACTTCAAGTCAATGCTTTGAAATCTGGAGTCGAAAGAACGAAAATGCACTCACCTTGCGCTGGAGGATCATCACATTCACAGTCACAGCCCTGCTTTAATGGTTGTTTTCCCTCTCCGTTTCTTGCCTCTGAGAAGGAGTCCCAAAACACTTCCAATTCCAATTCTAGAGTCAATCAAAACGACGACTTGGCCGCAGCCACATCCTCGAGTCTTTACCCACACACTCAATTCACAAACCATGAGTCCCTCCCATCATTGCAAGAGTCATACATTAACTTCACCAAAGCATTCCCTCAATTCTCTCAAACATGTGAGCTTGTTGATCAAATTCGAGCACAAGAATACCACCACTTGAATTTCTCCAACGTCTGTTTCGATTACACTGGATATGGCCTTTTCTCCTATTCTCAGCAACAAAGGCCCTGTCCCAATATTCCCACCACAACAACAACCACTTCAATTGCTTCTTCTTCAGCACCGTTGCCATACTTGAACTCAGAACCGTCCTTCTTTGATGTATCCTACAAGTCAATGAATTTGCAGTCACAGATACTTTACGGTGGACACGAGTCAGAACTAGAATCCAGAATCAGAGAAAGGGTCATGGAATTTATGAATGTCTCTGAAGCCGATTACGCCCTTGTTTTCATTGCAAATGAGGTATCTGCTTTTAAACTCGTAGCCGATTCTTTCCAATTCCAATCCAAAGGGGAGCTCCTCACGGTGTATGACCATAACACCGAGGCATTGGAAATTATGACCGAGAGCTGCAAGAAGCAGCAAGGGGTGCGTGTGTTGTCAGCAGAGTTCTCATGGCCAAATCTCGGAATCGAGTGGACAAAATTGAAGAAGATAATAACTAGTAAGAGGGAGAAGAGAAAAGGCACTGGTCTTTTTGTTTTCCCAATTCATTCGAAGGTTACTGGGGCTCCATATTCCTATGTTTGGATGTCCTTGGCACAAGAAAATGGGTGGCGTGTCTTGCTTGACGCATGCGCATTGAGACCTAAGGAAATGAGCACCTTGGGTATGTCTATGTTTAAGCCTGATTTCATGGTTTGCTCATTTTACAAAGTATTTGGTGAAAACCCATCAGGCTTTGGTTGCTTATTTGTCAAAAAGTCTAGTGTCTCTGCTCTTAAAGATTTAGGCAATGCTACAAGCATGGGAATTGTAAGCCTTGTCCCCCCATTCAAAGAAACTGAACCAAAAACAGTGATTGAAACTGAAGAAGTGTTTGTGAAGCAAAAAGGGGCATGCCCATCAGAAATTGTGGAGGAAAGCGTGTTCCTAAGTGAAGCTAGAAACAGGCAAGGCACAAAAAATGAAAGCTTGGGGATTGATTGTAGAGGATTAGACCATGCTGACAAAGTGGGGCTAATAGTGATTAGTAACAGGACCAGGTATTTGATTAATTGGCTGGTTAATGCATTGATGAGTCTTCAACATCCACGTCATGAAAATAGGCTTCCACTGATTAGGATCTACGGGCCAAAGATAAACCATCATCGTGGACCTGCCGTGGCATTTAATGTATTTGACTGGAAAGGAGAAAAGATTGACCCTGCACTTGTGCTAAAGATAGCTGATCGGAGCAATATCTCATTAAATAGCTCGTTCTTGAAAAATATCAGGTTCTCAGACAGGAATTGCGAGGAAACTGAGGTTGAAAGATTATTGGGCCTGTCCAAGAAGACACGTGGCCCAGAAGAGAATGGGATATTGGTCGTGACTGCTACGTTGGGTTTCTTGACAAACTTTGAAGACACTTACAAGTTGTGGGCTTTTCTTTCCAGGTTCCTTGATGCAGACTTTGTGGAGAAAGAGAGATGGAGATACATGGCTCTAAATCAAAAGACTATTGAAGTGTGAATTTGTTACTTCCTAATTTTCTTTTGCTATTTTTGTCATCAATTGACATTGTTATGGTTACGTTGTTTTAGAATAATGTTAAACATCTCAAGATTTGAGTACGTTGTACTATTTTTTTGCATGATAAATGACATGGTAATACAAAATCAATACTTGCACATTAATTTTCAATTAGTATTTTTACAAAAAAATCAAAATTGTGAATGTAGATTTAACAAATGAGCACTGCTATTTCTTAGGAAATATTTCGTACAAAAATAGAAAGAAACACTGGATGATCAATCACAGGACAGGTAACAATACATGGGCGGGTAAGAATCAAAAGTTGATTGGTTAAAAAAATAAAGAAACTGTCTTGGTGTGATTCGTGTGATTTTATTTCGTAATAATAAACATTATCATTAACAAGTACATAACTAGAAGCCGTTTGATTTTAAAAGGAGCTCTTCTTAAAATTTTGTTTGATAATGTGATGATGTTAACTTAATTACATCATTGAAAACTAAATTTAATGCATGTGATAAAGTAAGTACCTAAATTTGAGGTCAGAGAACCTAAAAATAAAACAGAGTGGACGAAGCAGTTTCTTCCAATTATATGCTTGATCCTTTCATTGGATTCAGCGGTATATATAATGGAAGGGAAATGGTGAATAATATGAAACAATAATTGTAAAAATCGAACTAGGCAGGTTGATTTGACCAGAAGACCAGTGAAATACCTCGATGAACAGTCCAATATAATACTCCCTCCATTCTTTTTATCTATCGTTTAAGGTTATTTCACCACAACCAAAGAATTAATTAATTGATAAAAAATTTCTTATTATATCCTTATTTTTACACTATCTCATTTTATCTCTCTACATTAATGTGTCACATTATTTTAATCATTTAGGAGTACATCCCTATATTTAATTCCAATTTATTCCTAGTTTGCGTTACTTTCACGGACTCCCGATATGTATTACTTAGCTCTCCACCCATAGGTAATGTAGTGAATTGAAGTAATTTTGCATCTCTTAATCAACTTACCCATTCAGAACCTGTGCGCGTGAAACAATTTTTTAGTTTGAATCAGCGTGAATTAATTAGTGTTATGTTGGTAATTAAGTTATATTGTTGGAAAGTTAAAAATAATTTTGGGAGTAGTAATTAGTTTTTGAACTTCTCAATTTTACATTAATTAATTTTATAAAAAATGTGTAAAAATAATTAATAGAGTTAAGACTATAATTGTCAAAATATAACCTTAAACTATTAAAATGATAGATAAAAAAAACAATTTTTTTTAAAAAAATCAACAAATAAAAAAGAATGGATGGAGTAACATGATTGTCTATAAAAAAAAAAAATAACATGATTGGCTTGTGTAGAATTTGATCAAGAACCGATAATCTGATTACGACTCAACTAAAGTCCAACCACTGAACAGTGAATTCGTGTATTCATTCACGGATTCAATGACCGATTCAATTTTTAAATACTGTTGATATTAATGATTGAACCAGCCAGGGAATTAATCTTAACTATGATTTGATTTTCTCTTAACCATGCTTTGAACAAGTTTTAATAAATTACTGTAATTTTTTAAAAAATATTGTCTAATTTATTAAAAACTTAACAAGTTTGTTGAGTAATATACTTTTTATTTAATAATTAATCAATGTTGATTAGCAAAACTATAATATAAATATTAAGACAGATAATGACTTCCATAGTTGACACATGTCAATTTATTTAGAGCATCTCCATTGGAGTGTCCACTTTTGGGTGCTTAAGTGGACTCCACTTGTACACATCACTCATTTTTATTTTTTTTAATTCAAGTACCTAATAGGTACTCAACCTCTCTAACCCAGTAACTCCAAAAATTTTACTAAATGGGTCCCACCAATAACTCTACATCCAATTATAATCCACAAAAATACGTGGGACCCACGATGAGAGAGGAGAGAGAGGGTGTTTGTATAAATACTCCTCCCCAATAGGTATCCAAGTTTCTTTTGCTCCAATAAAAATACCTAATAGGTATCCATTAAGTACCATTTAGATACCTCAAATGAGGATGCTCTTATGTATTTATTTTGGTGGCTATTTTTATTTATTTATTTGGTTTAGTTGAATAGGTCAAAGCATTGACTTTGACCTGGCTTTTCACTTCACTGCCATAATTGTATGTGCAAATTCAATGGAATCCGGCCCCATGTCAAATTTATTAAAACTATACTTGTTCATAGAATCAGGCTCTTGCTAGTTTAATAACTACATGTATTGACAGTACGAATAAATTTTATGTGAATATTTTATTATTTTATCATAGCATACAAAAATTTTAAGAAATAATATTACAATATAACAAAACAATGAAATATATGAATAGTAGACATCTGTTACACTGTCTAAATATAATTAAATATAAATAATTTTTTATACTCTACAAATTATTGAGTTTTTAGTTGTGGTTTGTCAAACGTTTTTTTTCCCCATTATTTTAATCCTTTATTATATCAAAATTTTGAATTTTGTTACCATATGAGATTTGGATGAGATTACACAGATATCTCTCAGTTTAACCACCTTAACATAGACAAAAAAATTATAAATTTTGGTCCCAACTTTAAGTGAATGTTGTCAAGTGGAGAAGTAACAAACGCAACTCCACATCAAGTGATATACGGCAATATTGTTATTAATACTCGATGGCCTAATTTTTGACACATTTGTTTGGTGGTTATTAATTAAAGTAGCCTTCACGGGTTAAATTTAAGCCCCCAATTTCTAATTGCTCAATAGGTGTGCTGAAGTGGCCTTAGAGTGCTAACACTTAAACCCATGACCAAATGAATACAAATAAAACAATGGTGTCACTACACTACTTGACCCATTTGTTATACACATGACAAAACCAATATATATTGACTATAGAGTTCTTAAAGGAGTTTATAGAGTACTCAATTAATTTTTTTTGGGAGAGAGTACACAACTATTAGAGTGTAAACAATAATAAACTACATAATTAACCACCAAAACATAAAATTTATTTCTTCTTTATCTTTATTGAAATTTTTAAATAGAATTAATGTGAATAAGAAAATAAAGATAAAAATGAAAAAGTAATTTAAAAAAGATAATTTATAAATGTTTTTCCAAACTAGAAATAATTATGTAACCAAAAAACTAGAAATAATTCAAAAATAAAATAATTAATAGATAATTTTATATTCAATATTATTTGAAAATATCTCAAGTATTGTTTAAATAAATTAAAAATAGAAATTATTTGACTAATTAATTAAAAAATAATACTAATATTAACACTCATATTTTAAATAATACTAGAATTATAGTGTTAAATATAATTAAGGGCTCATATTTTAATAATACTAGAATTATAATAATTCTAGTATAAAATTTTAAGATAATATTAAAAGTTATTTTAACTAAAGAAACTTTATTCACGTTTTTTTTAGTTTATCCTTTTATTTTCATCAATTAATCTAAAATAATTTATTTTCATTTTTATCTTTATCTTTATTCTTTTATTGACATTAATCAAATTTAAAATTTTCTATCAAGATAGGGATTTTTTTTTTCATTTTTGGATTTTTTTTATTTGTGGTTTATTATTTTTTACCTCTAATTGTTACGTACTCCAAAAACTCTTATAAGAGCCCTATACATAGTGGTTTTGTCGTATGATTGCCAAATAAGTCATGTGGTGTAGTGACTTTGTTGTTTATTTCTATCAATGTAGTTATGGGTTTAAGTCCTAGAATTAGCATTTTTGTATCATATTTGGATGTCAAGTTAACGGATAAACCAAAATTTTACATTTTGAAAGTATGAGGACCAAAATTGAGCAATTTGGAGACCAAAATTTCCCAACCACTATATTAGGGGGACAAAAAATGCAATTAAGCCTAAATTTAAAAAATGGATTTACATTTTCCAAAGCTTTCACATAAAATCCGGAATGTGAATTAAGATGATTCATATAAATATTCCAGTTTTATATTTTGAATCCAACTTGATGAAGCTAGAATGTTAGCCATTTTATCTCCATCTAATAGCTCTAATTCGTTAACTACGTACATTGATTGATTGCATGTTTTAGTGGCAAAGAAAATCCAGATCCGTAATACAACATGACAAAAACATGTGATTTCATATAAAATAAAGAGAAATGAGACGAGTTCATGAAATTTAAAAATGAAAATTTAACTTTAATATAAAAGGATGGATAAAATAAATCAATAATAAAAATTAAATTTAAAGAATTCTGAGCATTTATATTTAATTGCGTAATTAAATAAGATTAATAATTTCCCCTTTTATATTATTTTTTATATTTTTATATAACTCATTTATATTCATTTTAGATACGCATCTGTATATTAGTTAAAATAAAATCAGCAGATTCATAGATCCCACAAGGGAGTAAAAAAATGGATCCACACGTGATTATAGGAAATATACATTATCTATTAATTAATTAATACTAAAAAATTGGGGGGGGGGGGGGAGTTCTTATTATATTATTATATGCTTTTATTTCTATAAACAAAATATTTTTTAAGAACAACATTATTGCATTCCCTTTAAGGTTTGTTTGTAAGAGATATTTTGGAGAAGAGGGAAGGGGATGACTTATATCAATATTTTATTTTTTATAAATAGAAAAAAAAGATGTGAAAAATATTTTAAAATCTTCCAAAATTATCTATTTAGTATATTTTTTGAGTTCTCTAAATTTTTTATTATTGCTATATATAACAAATTAATTATTTTTAAAATAAACTTTGTCACAATAAATACTTTTTTGTCAAAGACAATAAATACTTTGAAGAGCTATTATTTGACATTTGTTTCCGTAGGAAAGTCTACTAAAGAAAAAGTGGTGGAAAAATTTACAAATGGAATGGTCTTTCAATCTTTTTTTATATATATAAAACAACTCATATCATTTAAATCTAAATGCTTTTTCCACACAGACGCTCATTAATTTTTTTTTTGAAGAGAGACGCTCATTAAAATTTAATCTTAGGATAATGTTTTCTAAACACCTCAATGGATGTATATACCCAAAGAGAGAAAGAGATAAAAGAAAAAATAATAATAAATATGATAAGTAGTATGATGTGACAATAAAAGATAAATAAAAATAGATAATAGATATTGGGTGGATAGTGACACTATTGAGGTGTCTATGTATTATTACTCTTAATAATTTTATACATAGCTACTATCAAAAATTAAGTTAAATGAAACATTTTGAAATGCGCATTAAACAAGTCTAAAACAAAATTAAACATATAGTACTCCATCAAGACACCAAATTAAAAGTCCATTAAACTTAAACTAGCATGCAGTGAATACCTGATTATTGATTGACTACCTGAGATTTATCATTTAATTTAATTCAAAGACACGGAATGTGGTTATGGTGGTCTTGAACATGTGTATGCAACTCCGTCACTAACGGACACCGAGGAATCTCGGTTTGTGCACTGCGAAGAATGGCATGACCTGGTAAATAAGGCTCTGTTTGGATAACAAGCTTATCTACTGCTTATGGCATAAGCTGTATAAGCTACTTTTATAATCGAAGAAAAATTATAGTGAAACTTATTTTATATAAGTCATAAGCTGTTTTGATAAGCTATCATGGGTAGCTTATGAAAAATAAGCCCAAAACAGCTTATGAATCAATCATAAGCTGTGTTCATAAGTTCTACATAAGCCAATCCAAACATGCCCTAAAGCGGAAAGTGAAGGTGAGATGGAGAAGGGAAGGATCCAATTCTAATAGTAATTCTGATTTAGTTGCAAAGCCCACGAGGTCTGCATTTTTACATTTTGGGACGTAAGAGAGAAGAATAATAATAAAAAGAGGAAAAACGAACCTCGCAGAAGCAGAACCTCTGGTTTGGTTTGGTGAGTGATTGCTACTTCCTCCTACTGCATATACACCAACACTGGTACGTTAGTTAGGCTCTTCATTCAAACCCTCACCCCTTCCCCTCTCTGTCTCTGTGTGTCTTCGTGACCTTATAAAGATTCTCTCTCTTTCATTTTCTGCATAACTCAGCAAGGGAGTGCCTATTGGATCTTTGCAACCGCTAAACTGAGATGGCCAATAATGTGGGGATTCTCGCTATTGACATCTACTTCCCTTCCACCTGTGTTCAGCAGGTGAACACACATCTCTCTCTAAAACCACTCTTGTTTCCTTGTTGATTTGACCTTTTCTCTTACTGTTTGCAAAAATCACACAGCAAGCGAGTTTCTTATTTGCTAATCAATTTGGATTGCTTTTTTCTAAATAAAAAAAAAAGGATTTGTGAAGTGTTTTTTCTTATGACATAGATCATAATCAAAAGCGGGATTTGCAGTTTTCATGTGTTTTGTTCCATGACATAACCCGGTTTTTCTATGGGAAAATCATGAGATCCCCCTTAATCTGCATCCAGACTTTGGCTTGAACGGTTCCTAGCCATATTTCATGCCAATTGTTTTATCATCTGACGGATGTAATTTGAAGTCACTTTAATCATTTTTTCCTAATTTTTTTAAGCAATGTTTTCGGTTTCTTCACTTATGCATACATGCAGGAAGCACTGGAGGCTCATGATGGTGCCGGTAAAGGGAAATATACTATTGGACTTGGACAAGATTGTATGGCGTTTTGCACAGACTTAGAAGATGTCATCTCGATGAGGTTTGAGGTTTCTACTATGGATTTTATAGTCTCACTGTAATTACTCCAGCAGTAGTAGATACCACCATTATGTTTGAACTTGCCATTGCGTGAAGTTATTATTGCTGTTAGCACAGCCACAAACTTAGTGTGAAGGCGAGACAAAACAAACATTTATAACATGGAGAGACAAATTATTTTCCTTTTACTTTCTTTTGAACTTTTTTCCTTTTTATTTGGTATGGATAAATGTTGTATGGTAGTAAAGATTATATCATTTGCACAAGATTTTCCAATACCTCTAAAGGGGTGATGTAGAGTTATAATTCATTTTATGAGGGCCATCAACTAAATACATAAAGGAGTATATAGAATTTTTATTTTTATTTTTTTTGCAAAGTTGGGGAACCTCGGCATACCTATGTTTCCTCCTCAATCTGCCTCTGCCTGCTTCTCATTTAGGTTTACATATTATTTGCATAGGGTATCATCATGACTCATATAAAGTTCTGTAAATGCTGAAGTAACTTTCACAACTTACAAACTTTACATAGTGGTTTGTGGGAGTCAGTCACAGAATATGCATTCCTGTTCTGGTAAATGCCACTCATGATGATGATTCAGCTCCTATCAAATGTTTTCAGGAAGAATGGAACAGCTAAACTCATCTTGATTTCATCATAAACTATTGAAAACCATGTGAAGGAGATGAGTATGTTGCAGTATACACCACAGAGAATTCATTTTCATATTAATAGTTATAATCTTCTGGAGCCTTTTATTCTTTATGTAGTTTTTCACTCCACCGCTTATAACCTTCTGGAGCCTTTTATTCTTGATGACTCTGGATGTACCCTACCAAAGCCATCTTGATATGTTACACTCTGTTTGCTTCTTTCATTGTGTTTAATGTTCAATAGGACTATAATCTCTTCAATAATAATGTTGATCATCTTTCCTAGTTTCATCTCTTGAAGACTAACTCTTGCATCTTCAGTTTGACAGTAGTGACTTCCCTTCTTGAGAAGTATGGGATTGATCCTAAACTAATTGGTCGTCTGGAAGTAGGCAGTGAGACTGTGATAGACAAAAGCAAATCCATCAAGACATTCCTGATGCAGATCTTTGAGGTATCCTTTCGTTGTCAAACTACATGGGTAGATGATTCTCTTTGTCAAAGCACGATGGTAGTTTAAAACTGATTTAAATACGTAATTATATATACAATATGACTCAACCTTAGCTTCAATTATTTAATGTTGGGTTGGAATCCTTATAGCTTCAATTATTTAATCTGTATTGTCATTTGTCAATGATCAGAATGGTTTGGTTCTGTTATATAACTTTGTTAATTAAATTGTCTATTTCTCTAGCTGTCCAATACAATATTCATTTATTTGTCTGAAACAAACAGAAATATGGAAATACTGATATTGAGGGTGTTGATTCAACTAATGCATGCTATGGAGGAACTGCTGCTTTGTTCAATTGTGTCAATTGGGTGGAGAGCAGCTCATGGGATGGCCGATATGGACTCGTTGTCTGCACTGACAGTGCTGTAAGATCATTTCCATATTCATGGACTTTGGACTATATTCAGTAACAGTAAACATGTTTTGCACTCCCTTTTGAATGCACAATTCTAAGAACAACTACAAGATATGAAGTCAAAGATGCATATGCTTGATTCATTGTACAGTTGGGGTTAGTCTCAATCAACTCAAGCATGTGTAATTGATGAGTTCCTTTCTCAGGTCTACGCTGAAGGACCTGCTCGACCTACTGGTGGAGCTGCTGCTATTGCCATGCTTATTGGTCCTGACGCTCCCATTGCTTTTGAAAGCAAATTGAGGGGAAGTCATATGTCTCATGCCTATGATTTTTACAAGCCTAACCTTGCCAGCGAATATCCGGTAAACTGTTCAGTCTCTTTTCATTTCTGCATCAGAGAAATTTTTACTCTGGGATTATATGTTTTGAAAGCTAGCTTCCAATTTTCTCCCCATTGATGTGATGATCGAAGCAATTCCTGCAACTTTCTTTTGGTTTGAGTTTTGACTCATAATCCACTGAGAGAATTTTAGGTTGCCAAGTACAATAAATCCACCTAATTTATGTTTATAGGTTGTTGATGGGAAGCTTTCTCAAACTTGTTACCTTATGGCCCTTGATAATTGCTATAAACATTTAAGTCACAAGTAAGCTTCTACTGCTAATGTAATTCTTATGAAATTTGCTCTATAAATATTAACCAAGTACCTTAACATATTACTTTTTTGCAGATATGAGAAACACGAGGGAAAACAATTTTCTATTGCTGATGCTGAATACTTTGTATTTCACTCTCCTTATAACAAGGTGGTTTAGGCTATAAAGATCTCGTTGATATCCTAACTCCCTATGACACAAGAATGCTAATATGCTATATGTATATGTTCTTTCTGTATCTTTTTCATGACCATATATATCTTAATTCATTATCTGCATGTGTATTTTTTTAATATGTCTGTTTATATCCCTCTTTAATACTTTGAGATACTTTGCTTATAAAAAATACTTTGGGATACTGCAGCTTGTACAGAAAAGTTTTGCTCGTTTGGTGTTCAATGACTTCTTGAAGAATCCCAGGTTCTATTCATTTTTCCATCCCCTGGAAACTTGGTCAATTTTAACTGTTTCATGTATTGGTGTTTAAAAGTTGATTATAATTACAGTTTTCTGGATGAGGTTGCCAAAGAAAAGCTGGGACCTTTTGCAACATTATCAAATGATGAGAGCTGTCAAAGTCGCGATCTAGAAAAGGTAAGACTGTAAGAGAGCAGAACCCTAAGTGTTGTTTGGGAAAGAAAAAGCAACAGTCCCCTGTTTCTTCAAGTGACTCATTTCTTTTCCATTTTTCCTTTGTGTTGGAGAGCAAAGGTGTGATTTCACATTTATGTAGTTCTATTAAAAAGGGACAATTTGAAACTTTTGCTGACGGTTTGCAATATTCTTGATTTACAGGCATCCCAAGAAGTTGCAAAGCCTCTATACGATGCCAAGGTGCAACCAACCACTTTGGTACCAAAACAAGTCGGCAACATGTATACCGCATCCCTCTATGCAGCACTGATTTCGCTTATTCACAACGAACATAGCACATTGGTGAATGTTCTAAATGCCAAGTCAAATATTAAGCCTCTTCGCTACAAAGGTTCATGCTTTCTGATAGAGGTTTACTTTTTACAATTTTCAGGCAGGTCAGAGGGTGATACTATTCTCTTATGGAAGTGGCTTTACTTCTACAATGTTCTCTTTGCAATTACGTGAGGGTCGACATCCATTTAGCTTGTCAAACATTGCTAAAGTGATGGATATTGCTGGAAAATTGAAGTCAAGGAATGAGGTATTGATCTTTAAGAGTCTTTCAGAAATGGAAGTATTCCACTTGTGTTGTCAGATTTAAGATTTACTTTAAATATAGATGCATGCTCGAGCAATATATGAATGCTTCTTGTTTTGGCCATAAAGAAAGAATATGGTTTTTGATAAATATTCAACTGACAAGTATCTAAGTGGAGAGAGAGATACATATTGGTATTTGCAAAATTTCTTTGTTTTTTTTTCCCTCCCTTTTAGTTGTGTACCTGAAAAAGTTTTAATTACTTGCAAGATTTATCTCTTTAAATGCACTAGATCATGGTTTGAGGATTAATACTTAATACTTACATGAAATAATACCGTGAAAGCGGTCGAAGTCAACCAGTCCTTTTTGGCTATGTTGATTGAATGGACTTTTGATGGGTACAACTTTTTATGCAGTTTCCTCCAGAGATGTTTGTGGAAGTCATGAAGCTAATGGAACAGAGGTATGGTGCCAAGGAATTTGTAACAAGCAAGGAGACTAGCCTTCTATCCTCAGGCACATTCTATCTCACTGAAGTTGACTCCATGTATAGGAGATTCTATGAACAGAAAACTAGTGAAAACGGTTCAACTGCCAATGGTTGCTGATGTTAGCATAGTCAACGTGTAATGCCCATTGCCTAGAAGCCCAAAACTCAACTGTGGTTAGCATTTAGAAGGCTTTTCTTATTTGTATTAGTTTTATAAGAGAACAAAAATCAGTTACGGAGTGGCCGGGGTTGTCCGTTCAAAATATTTTATGATGTAGTTGCTCTGAAGTATAAATAATGCCACACCAAGTTTTCATTAATTGATAGATCATAGACCGACGTAAGAAAATCCCTCCGGTCCACCCTACTCGAAACAATTACTCCGGTAGAACATCTTTTCATAAAATTTTCTACTTTTCCGATGGTGTATGGACCACTATAAATTGGTGGTGCCTACCAATGAAAACCATTTATTAAGCCAGAAAGCCAACTTTTCCAGGTCTCTCTGACATCATCCTCTGGCCTTTATTGGTCCAGAAATGACACCAGCTGTCCCCAGTGGTACACGAATAAGATGGGTGACAAATGGTGGAGCCCAACAAGCAGGTCTCAATACGTGGCACTCCATCAAGCACCCTAATCTATTTGATCAAATTATAATCGTCTGATGATAAGGATAAAAGTTTCCCACTTTTATATTCCCAAATTTTCATTATTAAATAAAGAATAATGGCATAAGCAAATAATAATTCATATCTGAGTCCTCATTTTTAAGGAGTTTAACTTTAAACAACATTGTATTATTTAAAATTTTGTCCGTTTCTCCCCTACGGCATACTCCCAAAATTTCTTTATTAATAAAGATTAATAATGGTATAAACCAGTAATAGTTTATCACTAAACATTAAACTTGAGTCATATTGCCCGGTGCCCACCATCTTGCTAAAGCGTGAACATATTTTAAAAAGTCATTATTACGTGATAAGATGATAAAATATAATTAAATGTCTATATAATACATGTTTACTCTTTTATTAATATATATTTATGATTTTTAAATTAGTATTTAGATTTCTTCAATCAAAATATATATTAAAAAATATATAAATATTTAGTATTTTTAACTTGAAATAAATTTCAAATATTCATACATTTATACTTTATTTTTTATCACTAAAACAGTTTCTCTCAATTAAATTAATCTTTTTAATCCTTTTTACACTTTAGAGGATTATTATATTGTACAATATATACAATACTCATTAGTTGTTTAAAAGATGATAAATACAACAAATTATCGAAATTACACGTAATAATAAATTTGGATAATTCGATGAAAAAATGCTGAAAAAGCAGAATCTCGACATCAAAGTGAGAAACACGGAAATTGCATCTTTATATCTGTGTACTTAATCAAGCATTATTTAAATACTCCCTCTGTTATATTGCAAATTGTTGTTTACCCAGCACACCTAAAAAAAATTCCTGTCCTTCTGCCTTGAATTTCACCGAAGCCAAACACTACACATTATTTACTAGACAAAGCAGTTCCAAATCAGTATCGGTGAAAATGGCGTCTTATGAGGAGGAGTATGAGATGGATCAAGACAACGATGGAGGAACAACGGACCTCAGCACCAGCGACCCATCTGAAAGCAACAACAATGGAGGCTCCAAACAGCGCACGTTCGAGGATACCACAGGCTTCCAAGTCTTGCCGCTAAAGGAGGAACCAACTTATTCGGATCATGACCCGGACCCGAAGCCCCACGCTGCCCCTATGGGGCTTATTCCCGTGGCGATGCAGATGCCTGTGCCGGTGAAATCAGCTCGACGTTCCTCCACCAAGGACCGCCACACCAAGGTGGAGGGGCGTGGCCGCAGGATCCGAATACCCGTCACGTGCGCTGCTCGGATCTTTCAGCTGACCCGGGAGTTAGGCCACAAGTCCGACGGCGAGACCGTTCGGTGGCTTTTGGAACACGCCGAGCACGCCATCATCGAGGCCACCGGAACCGGCACCGTTCCGGCCATCGCCGTCTCCGTCGGTGGCACTCTGAAAATCCCAACCACGTCGTCGTCGAGCGGGAACCACAACCAGGCCGACGAAGCTACCGCAACCAAGAAACGGAAACGGCCGTCCAACAGCGAGTTCGTTGACGTAAACGACGCCGCCGTTTCGCTGTCGTCGGGTCTGGCCCCGGTTCAAGCCGCAGTGCCGCAAGGTCTGGTTCCGGTTTGGGCCGTGGGTAACACGAGCATGGTTGTCCCCGCAAACACCTTCTGGATGATCCCGCCGGCGGCGGCGGCGGCAGTGACGACCACAAACCTCACTGGCTCGTCGAACCAGCAACCCCAGCTATGGGCTTTTTCTCCGTCCGTGACTCCCGTGTTCAACATGGCGGCGAGACCGGTTGCAGCGACGAGTATTCCAGAAGGTTGGCCGGTGGCGGCGGCGGGTTGCGGTAACAGTTCTAACTCGGCGGTGAGTACGAGCACGGTGGGGCCCAAGGTGGCAACGAAGTCCAGCATGGCACCCAGTGTTAGTTCCAGCGGGAATAAGAGTACTGGTGGTGGTAGTGGTAGCAAGGCTCAGATGTTAAGGGATTTTTCGTTGGAAATTTACGATAAGCAAGAGTTGCAGTTCATGGGTCGGCCTGGATCTCTCAATCAACACGCCCAAACTTCCAATCAATGAAAAAAATATGAAGATGTTTTTGTTTTTGGTGAGAATTTCTCTTGAATTGAATAAATGTGATATCCAGAAAATTAAAAGCCTGCAAGTCTTTCTGCCCTTTTTGCAACCTAGATTCTAGTTTAGTTACTATATCTTCGTTCCAATTTTAAATTAAGTTTACCTAGCTTAGTATGCTTTTGGGTGGAAAACATGAATATTGCCATACATGATATCCATTGGAAATGGAAATGGAATGATGAAAAAATCGGTAGTCTGGTGGTGCGGCTCTGTGGCTGAACTGAACTCTCTTGCAGAGTTCGTACGCATAGACGATGAGGAATGGTTGAGTAGTACCAGTGACTGTTGAGTGCATTTGGTTTATGCAGCAACAACAATTATGTTTTCATTCATTACCCTCTGTGTCTTGTCTTCAGTCTTTCACGTACAAACGATGAATCTATTTCGAAACGTAACTGAAAAATAATGGAAAGGGGTGGGAGAGAAAGAGAAAAGAGAAAGAAAATGGGTCTGTTCTGTTATTAATTAATTACTCCATTAATTATTGTTGTTATTATTATTACTATTATTATTAAATGTAATATGTAGTGCTTGCTGTAATGGCACTGGCGGCAACAACGAAAGAGAAGAAGTTGAGGGAGATGGGGAGTACGGACTACGGAGTGGAGGGTTTGACCTTTACGACACGTGAGTGGACACGTGTGATGAGGGGGCGGGGGGGAAGTGCCGAGTGGGGTCCACCTACAAATGGAGGAGATGTCAGGTGATGGTGTAGGTGGACCGTATGGGTCCGTCTACCCTCTCCTCCCCAAAGTGAAACTCTCTCCTGATTCGATTATAAAAAAAAAAATTTAATTTATAGTAATTAAAAAATTAATTAATTTTCTTAATTTTATTAAAAAATAAATTCTATTCTCTAAATTATATTTAATAAAAAAATTATTAAAATTAAAGTTAAAATCTTATATAAAGTAAAAGTATTTATGATTTATTTATATTTTTTGACCATCACCTTTGAATTATTTTTGTTTATAATCAAAATGGAGAGAAGTAATATTAAATTATATTTAAAACGTATTTATTATTAAAAAAATGGTTTTATACATGTCACATGCACACAGAGTATTTATGCTATATATAATAGGTGGAACTTATGGTGGTCAAGGACCATAACTTCACCATGATGGTGAAGTGACACCATGATGGTGAAGTGAGACCTTAACCTGTAATAGGAGGTTTGCCAGTTTTACATCAAATTAGATATTCCCTCACAATTATGCATAATAGTAAATATGGCCCAAAGATTCAAGAATAACTGAAATGATCCCTAAATTGTTTTAAACTGGCAATTAGATCCCCTAAATTGTTTTAAATTACTAAATAATGCCCTGTATTTTTAATAAAAATATGGCCCTAAATTGTTTTAAACGACGTGACTCTTGCTTTCCCTCTCCCCCCACTCTATCTCCCTTCCTCCCTCTCGCCCATCTCTCTCCCTCTCCCCATTTCTCTGTCCCCCCTCTCTCGCTTTCTCTCCCCCACTCTATCTCCCTCCCTCTTGCCCATTTTCTCCCTCTCTCTCTCCCTCTCTCCCTCCCTCTATCTTGCTCTTGCTCTACCTCTCCCTCTTCTCTCTCCCCTTCGCTCTCTCCCTCTCTCTTGCTCTCGCTCTCTCTCTCTCCCCCTCTCTCCCCGGACTCTATCTCCCTTCCTCCATCTTTCCCATTTCTCTCCCTCTCTCTCTTCTCTCTCTCCTTCTCTCTTTTATTTTGATATTATTGCTAGGGAAACTCAACTGAAACTTAGCGTGTGTTTGAAAACCAGTTTGCAAAACTAGGTTTGGAAAAATTACATTGGAAAGATGGAATTTACATTGGGAAAAGCAAACGTAAGTTTGCAACTTGAATCCAAACACTTAAGTCAGTTGTCTAGTAGATTCATAAACTCATTCAGTCCTCTGGTACATTTATGCCCACATACTAATTTGTGTTCGTCTAGGAGATAAGTAAAGTATAGCTATCATAAGGGATGGAACTCGGGTACCAGCAGAATTTGTCCCTTTAAATGGAGTGCATTAACCACTTGCGTTCAATATCGTAGTTCAACTTTATCGATTTAATATTAAAATAATCTATAAATTGAAATATATGATCAACATGTAGTATGCTAAATCAAAAATTCACAAATGAATTCACTATTATAGCCATAAATTTTAACTCATAATAAAAAAAAATCATTAGAAAACTATGCCTAAGTGGTTCTATTCAAAATATAGGATTTATACAGTTATAATTTTTGAATATATATATATATAAACAAGCTATATACGAGCCGCTAATGTCGAGCCGGTAAGACTTGGACTTGGCTCATTTAAATATTTGAACCCAATCTTAAGCTTTAGCTTGTCTTGTCTAATTAAACAAACGAGCCAAACAGGAATATTTCACGAATAGCTCAGCTTATTTACACCCCTACATACATACACATGTACATATATATAAGTATTAAATAAAGGAATGTTTTGCGTGGGATAGATAAGTACTTTTCAAACCTTTAAGTGGCGATGAACACTAATCTTTATTAAATACTAAAAAATAAACTTTAAAAGTTATTTAACAAATTTATAAACACAAAAAAAATTAAGTTTTAAATGAGCCAACAACGTAAAATGAAACTTTGCTTTTTTAACAATTATTTTTTTCACAAGCCAAACTCTAACTTTAGTTGTTAATCTCAACTCGTTTAAAGATCTACCTGCATTGAAATACTTTTTTATTTTTCTTTAAAAAACACTAAAAATACTAATTTTGCACAAAAAGACAAAATAGGGCCAAAAAAATAATTAAATAAAGTTTTGGGCCACTCTCATAATTACGTAAAAGTTATGGAATTTTCGTAAATATAATAATATCCTCTAGACCCTCCTCTACAATTATAATAAATATTACCCTAAACCTCCTAAAAAAGGTAACCGATAAAGGATCTAGACCGTTTATTATTTTATTAATATATCAATGGTGAAGAAGTCACTTCACCATGATGGTGAAGTTAGTAACATTGACCAACGTAAGTCCCACCTAAGAATTTCTTCTACCCACCAACTCCAAAGTCCAAATATGTAGAGAATTTTTTTAAAAAAAAGATCTATAGATGTAATAGAGTTAATGAACTAGTTCTTCAAAATATATTTTAAAGTTGTTTATTTTTAGTATTAGTATAATATTTTAAATTCATACGTTAGTTACTTGGAAGTTTCAAATTTTAATAAATCTTTAAAAAGTTTAATAAGAAGTGATTTAAAATAAATTTTGACTGAAGTTGAGTTTAAAATATAAAAAAAATTACTGATTTATATAATTAGTTTTGTTTTAAATTATTTTACCATATTTAGAATTACCGTACTGGCCTTTAAAGGGTTGGAATGGCAAAATCCACTGTGTGATACAATACGTGGGACCTCTCACAGGCCAAAAATTCAAAGCCGCCACTTGTTGTTGCACTTGGCGAGTGCATCGCACACAGTGTCTCGGCGAGCAGGCGTGTGTCCTCTACGTCCCATCCCATTTGCCATTGGACTGGGATTTGGTGAGTCACTGGGTCCACGCGCCACTATGTGTATGCAAATGCAGTATGCATGGAGAGGAGATGGATGAATGGTGGGGTAACCGTGAAGGTGTCTGTCATATCCTGGATCAGAAACCAACACGCGTGCTTTCGTTGTGTGGGGTCCACTAGGCATTAATCACCCCACAACTTCTACTTCTAGGCTTTAGCCCTTGGTTTTCCTTGGACCTGGTTCCTCTGCAGCCGCCGTAGAGACTGTAAAGAGATCCACTCTCTCTGTCTCACTCTTTATTTTTTTTTCTCTTTTATTTTTTTCTCTTTCTTCCCTCACTCACAACACCCTGCTGCCTCTGCAGGCAGAGGGGGCTAGAGGCAGAGGGGCGGCAGGAGATCCAGAGTGGTTTTCCTTCATCC
Organism: Glycyrrhiza uralensis; assembly: GCA_030159175.1. Taxonomy (NCBI): domain Eukaryota; kingdom Viridiplantae; phylum Streptophyta; class Magnoliopsida; order Fabales; family Fabaceae; genus Glycyrrhiza; species Glycyrrhiza uralensis. The sequence continues at coordinate 49,411,161 of BRZY01000001.1, read as the reverse complement.
TCATTTCATCCATATACGGCTATTAAATTAGCATTAGTAATTTTACTTATGAATTTAATTAGTATGCACTAGCAGTGTAAAATTTTTTTACACAGACATCCAATCAGATCTCACCACGTAGATATTTGTGCAAATATTTTAAGAAATATTGTTACAAGATGGCATCAGAGTGAGATATGATTGGATGCATGCGTAAAAATATTTTATACTGACAGTGCATAGAAATTAAACTCTTTACTTATTTAGTATACGAATTGAAATAGATGAGCATACCAGACAAATAATAACAGAAAGTGTATCGCCGATATTTTTCTTGATTAAATGTGTATCATAACAATAACAATAACAATTAACTGGCATAAACAATGGTCAAGTTCCTTAATGCAGCTTCAGTCAAAAAAAAAAAAGTTCCTTAATGCAGCAAAAAAATTTGTCACGTTTTTTACATGTCACTCATGTTCACTCTAATATTTTGCTTGGATGCAGGGAAAAAATATAGAAAACAGTGAAAATATAGAGAATAGAAAGAAGAAAAATAAAGTGAAAATTAATAAATTTTAAATTTACTCTTGACTTAAATATAAATAAAAAATAACTCAACGTAGTTGTTCAAAATATAAACAAATTTTAAATCTTAATTAATTTTATCATATTTAATGATTTTTTATACAAAATATTAATTTCAATATAACACTTTTATTAAGTAAAATTTAAGAAATGAAGTTAATTTGTTTATAAGATCAATAAAATTAGGATTAAACATGTTTTTGGTACATCATATTTGGAAAAAGTTCGATTTTGGTCTTTTTTCTTTAAAATTGATTTTTTTAGTCCTTTATTTTTGAAAATGTACTATTTATAGTCATTGCGACCATTTTATAAATTCATAAAATATTTTTTAATATTTTATTTCCCCCTCTTAATTTTTAATTTCCACTAAACCCCCTCCTTCTTCCCTTTCCCAGCTCTGCCGCAAACTATCCCCTCTATCGCTGCTTCAAGCGACTTCCCCTCTTCCATGTCGTGCCGTGTGTGGGATTATTCAGGCTCCGCCGCCAAGTCCTTTTTCCCCTTCCTCCTTGCGTGGCGGCCACAGTAGCCGCCGCTCTTCCTCCACCGCGAGGGCGCGACCTCCCTCCATGGTCGTCGCGGCTCCTCTCTTCCCTTTCTCCCTTCTTCCCTTTCTCCCTTCTTCCCTTCCCGTCATCTCTCACTCCACCCCCTCTCTCACTCCGTTTCTCTCTCCCTCCACTCTTCCCTCCTTCTTCTCCGCCGCGAAATCACAGTCATCACCCTCATCGCCGCAAGGAGCAGGCTTAGTGGAAATTAGAAATTATGAAGGGGGGAAATAAAATGTTAAAAAATATTTTTTAAATTTATAAAATGGCCACAAGAACTATAAATGATATATTTCAAAAAATGAAGGACTAAAAAGATCAATTTTAAAGAAAAATGATCAAAACCAAAATTTTCTCAAATATGAAAGACCAAAAACATATTTAACCTATAAAATTAAATAAACTTAACAATCATCCTTAGAGATGTGAACTTAACTATCACACTTAACTTTTCATCCCCTTTCTAAAAATGTGTTTTGTGGAGATTAAATATTATTCCATCCAAAATATTTTTATTTCTTATTTTTTTATATAAACATAAGGTAACTTTACTATCAAATTTCCTATCAAATCAATCAATAATCAATATGCCCTTACTTGTGCATAAAGAATATGTGCCGAGGATATCCAAATTCTGAGGTCAACCGCACCCAAACAATTTATTTATTTATTTATTGGTTCATTTGATGTCCTCCCCAACGGACGCGGATCCTCTCCATTTGTTGGGGAAACGGAGATCTCCAGTGCTTTTGATGTGGGGACGACACGTGGCACTCAAAGGTTTCAACGGTTCAGATTTAATTTTTAAAAAAAAATTAAAATAAGGTCTTCCCAGACACAAACCACGTCGCATACACGGCCGGTGTTCCTAGCGGCTAGCGCCACCTTCCTTACCACCTCCTCCGTCGTTCATCCATCGTCCAACCAGCCAGAGACAACCTCGGTCTCCACTCACCCACCTCTAGCTCCTCTTCCTTTTAAGTTCTTTCGACATCGTCACAAAATTAATGTGAGATCGGACCTCGAACCACCACGAAGAAGCCATTAACGGAAACCTGTAGAACCAGAAACCATCGCGCAAGGGCCTGACTAGCTATGCCGAACCTCCATAATTTTCGACCGTCTTCACCACGATCAGATCCAAGGAATACGAAGCGCAACACTGAGGGTGGTGGCACGGCGGAGAACAACGACGAACTGTGGCGACGGGAAACGGGGCGCTTGAAGCGGCGGCGGCGGGGAGAGGACCAAGAGATAGCAGCCTTCGACGGTGGTGGCGACTTCGAGGGAGGTGGAGGAGGAGATGTTTCGGCGGCTGAAGGCGTGGTCTCGGTGGCTCTCCATCTGAGTTGAAGAGGATGTTTTCTAAACGGGTTGTTTTTAAACTTAAAACTAATTAAAATTAAAAATATTAAATCTCAACCATTAAAATATTTGAGTGCCACGTGTCATTCCCACATCAAAAGCACTGGAGATCTCCATTTCCCCAACAAATGGAGAGGATCCGCGTCCCTCTCCAACGTAGCTATTTTGTGACGTTTAAGCTTTGTCCATGAATACTCAATAGTCAGTTACAGCCTTACAGGGGCAAGTGACAAATATGACATGGGCGTCATTCAATAGACTAATTATAATTTTGGTTATTTTATTATGTTCCCGTGCGATTTTAGTCTGTGAATATTTTTTATTACTTAAAATTTTTAATTGTTACAATTAATTTCTTTTATTTCTTTTTTATTTTGTTAAAAATTTCATATCTTCATTTTTTATTTAAATAATTGATAATTTTTGACAACTTAGGATAAAATGTGATTTGAAATCTTAAGATAATGCTTCGGTGAAAAAATAGTGAAAATTTGAAAGATATTATAGGAAGTAAAGTAAGGATTTCTTTTTTGAAATTTTCTTATTTTAGGTGGAATGCAATGTTTTAAACGACGACTTTTAAGCAGAACAATGTTTGAAATTCAATTAGTTCAATTTGTACAAATTCTGAATAAGAACACGAGCATTTGAAATTTTTAAATGAATAGATTAACAAATAGATTGATTATAATCAATAAAAATAAAGAAATTGTGTTGTTCGGCTGACCTAATGATGTAAGCCGTTCGACCGACTTTCGGTGACCTAGCTACCAAGTTGATTTACCCTGGGGACCCACTCTCGTTCTCCTCAACGTAGCCAGGACGACGCGTAGCCCGCCAGGTCGACATGTAGCCAATCCCTAATATTGCGCCTCGGGATTCCCTTCCCCCCAATTTCGCCCATCAATCACACCCAGACAATTAAATACTCCCTAATTCCACTCATGACATTAATGAGCGGCCTAGTTTAAATAGAGAAAGACCAGCTCTAGAGAGGGCATGTTGCAAAAATCGCTGGTGTGGCCCAAAACTTATTCTAGGGACTCTCTCTGACGAACTAGACTTGACCTTTAGGTCGGATTCTAGCGAGAACAGAAATTAAATTAGAGTTAAAAATTATTGAAAACACAATCGGTCATCAAGTACTATAGATGGAGTGAAAATACAAATAATCCCTCGTAATAAACTTTTTTTGGGGGATTGGTGGTGTGGGGGGACCAAACTTCACGGACTGGTCGCCGTCGGGGTGCATTTCGCAGAGGCAGGAAAATACAGTACGTTAGTAATGGGCCCTGAGTGGCATTAAAGTGGGCCATATTGGTGGGTTACCTTCTTTCTTTGAGCTTAAATATTGGGCTTTTATCAATAATAAATTACTTCAAAACTTCGTATTGGTCTGCCCACAATCTTATAATATTGGCCTTGTTGGGAAGAAAAATGCACAAGGGCACGAGAAGAAAACGATAAAAACACAATATTTTATCAAATAAAAAATACAAAATATTTAACGAGGTTCAACCCCTTTGGTTTATGTCCACTACTATATAAAGGAAAATAAAATACTACAATAGTAAGAGATTATAGCTAAAGATATATAGCTTTCCATTAACATCACCACCCAATAACTCAGTTGCAACCTCTCAAATGTCCAAGCTGTTTTTTAGGTGTTGCTCTATTTCCATAAGTAAAGGCCTTTTTTAAATAAAAAAAAAACTTCTTAGGCCCTGACTTGAGCAAGGTTTGAGTCAATTACACAACAAATCACCCTTTAAGTTTAAGCCAAGTCCTCAAATGCCACAACAGTATTTCTTATTGCTTTTTCGCGGATTTGGATCCTCTCCATTCAAAATTCTCTTAATTCTCTTCATTATTTTCCCATTTTATCGTAATCTTCTCTATCCTCTCATGCAAACATATTCCAATTCAATGCCATCAAGACTTTATTGCACCAGATAATATTGTAGTGTTCACCTCCACATGGTGAAATTATTCTTCCCGTCAAAAGAGTGGCACTTCAATTAAAAATTCGTCGTGCTAGCCATAGTAGGTATATCGCTCCTCCCTTCTAAAAGGCCATAAAAAGGTCCGTGAGAATATCTTTTGTTGTAGGAGTCTTTAAAAAAATTCTTAAACAAGTGTAATTTAATTAAGTAATGCTATTTCACAACACAAATTGTCTCACATTTCTTACATCTTGCTAAGGTAACATATTCAAAGTGTAAGTGTACAGAAAATTGAAATAGAAGTAAAATTAGCTTTTAAATTTGATAACAAAAACTGTGAATGTAAGGTGATGTGTCATGTGTGTGTAAATTAATAGTATTGTTGTATTTACTCCAAGCATTAAGGTGTGCAGGCACTTCCAACTGGCGGACTGGTTAACTTTCTAGTTGGTTTGTCCTTTCTCACAATTCCGCAGAACATCAGCTTCGCATCTATTGGGTAACTATTATGTAACCACTATAAACCTCAAGATAAAGCTGTTTCGTCTGTGTATTATCAACTTACAGTTTTTCTATTTTTAAAAGCAGTTCTGCACGATCAAGATACGTGTTGCTTTCAATATTTAATTACGTTAGAATGATCCGAACAGTTCATATTGGTAAGAAATCGGTAGTTAAATTCTTAAAATAAAAAATAACTAAATTAACCAAGTGTCGTAATTTTAATGAAAGGACTACATACTTCTCTAGGACTGAATTTTTCCAATAGTATTGGTCCTACTGTATCATTGTTCAGACTTCAGTGTTCACTCCCATATAATCCGTAAGAGCCCTAGGCTCAAACTAACTCAAATGCAATTAAAAATCATATAAGAGAGATCAAGCATACAAAAATTTCATTGTTCATAAGTAACTTGCAACTAACTTATTCATGGAGTCAATACAAATACAACATATAATAAATAAAAATACAGGCACTGAATCATATGAACGGAGAGGGTACATCTTCGTAGCATCAATCCACACAAACTGAAATCAATGAGAAACAATATTAAATGGTAAAACTGGGAACCTTAATTCATACTACTCAAGCTTTAACCTTCTGATTTGGCTTGAAGACATACTGAATGAGTGAGTCCTTGATAGACAATAGCTCAGGAAATTCATTCTTCAATTTTGATGCGTCGAGCTCATTGTTGCTTCTCGGGGCAACTATTACCTTGGCCTGTTCCTCAAGAGTGAAGTTCTTCCAGGTGAAGTTGGGATCAATATAGTCTCTGTACATCTCTAAGATCTCATTGTGGCTGACAACGCCGGGGTTTGTGAAGTTCCAGATCCCAGTGAGGTTTCTCTTTGCCATCTCCATGGATATGGGAAGGAGTTCATCCAATATGGTCATCGAATTCGGAATGTCGACGACCTTCTCGTATCGAGTGATCTTTGTGATGAAATTGCGAGGGTTGGATAAATCAGATGAAATAGGCATCCTCACTCGCAAGGTACACACATTATCGTAGTTCCTGAGCAGATCTTCCACCTGTTACGTCGTCAAAGGGGAAACAGGGTAAATACAAATCTCACATTGTGCTAGCACATAAAAGCACACGAACCAACATTACACAGCAGTGTTAGTAAAATCATATACAATCTCTTCAATTCAAAAGTCAATTTGTAAAGATAATCAAGTTCTCTTGGTCAACATCGTACCTAGCTCGCAACATGCTTAACAAGCAGATAATAGTATAATACACACCGAACAGATCAAAACATGGCATGTGATTCGGTATATTGCTCTCAAGAGTAATAATATTTTAATTATTGTACATAAGACACAGATCTAAGGTAAAAGGAAAAAAAATAAATGAAAATGATATATGAACAGATCAATCCCAGCAAACAATTCCACAACACAAATCAGCATTTTCATTTTGAATTAACAGATTCATTTGCCACAAGCTCAACGTACACTGGGCCAATTGCAATTCTAGGACATCAACCTTAAACATATTCGAAGGAATCTACATTAAACTATACAAACCCGACACTGACAGTTAGAAACGCATGGAAATCAGTGATTAAGCATGAGATTCGATAATCGATACATTACCATGGCCTTGGTCTTGGAGTAGAAGGAGCCAATGAAATTGGGAGAGTCATCTTCCTTGAAGCCGATGCCGGATCCGAGGGGGTGAGCGGAGTCGTACTCGAAGATGCAACCGGTGGCGTAGTTGAGGAGGAGGAGGCCGCGCTCGCGGCACACGTCAGCAAGGGTGAGGGTGCCAACCACGTTGGCTCGGATGGTCTCCACCTTGTGGGTCTCGCACCAGTCCACGTTGGGCCGGCCCGTAACACCGGCAGCGTTGAACACGTGTGTGGGCTTCACCTCCGCTATGTCGTTCTCCAGAGAGGACCGGTTCTCCAGTCGACCCGACCCGTATTCGAACTCGATCCCCTGGGCTCTGCACAGGCTACCCAATAGGCCCCCAATCCATCCGGTGCGACCGTATATCAGGAACTTGAGGGGCTTCTTCTCCCCGGAGGCGCCGTTTGCTGGGAACCCCATGTTGATATACCTTTCTTTTACACGCACAGAAGAGTGAGAGTGAGAAGAGCGAGAGAGAAAACGAAGGAAATGGTAGCTAGATCTCTGCCTCTTCTCCTCCTCTCTGAAAGGGAGTTACTCGATGCCTTCCTCTGCTTCACTTCTTTTCTATATATGTAGCACGGAGGAATAGGATGGAGCAGTAACGCACAATATTCCATTTCTATTTTATTTTACAAATTGGGTAATAATTGTGGTGACATTTCCGTTATGTCATGTCATGTCATAAAGTTAAATATATAATTAAATTCTATAAATTAAAGTGAGAAATAATAATATGTTAGAATTAGTGATAAATTGGGAACATATCAACCGTAAATTAGGACTTAAATATATTTCTAGTATCTTGGAAATTAGGATAAATATTTCTAGTATATTGTAGATTAGGATTCAGCTTTTAATTCAACATTAGCGTGATTATAGAATTTACACACACACACACGCACGCGCACACACATGCACACACGGGCGTAGGTAACTATCAAGTATCATATATATAAATCTTTACCGTAGGAAATAATTAAATTTGTCAAATTTCAAATAATAAAAATTGTATATTTAGGGATTATGTTTAAATTCATAAAAGATATAAATCTTACTCCCTCCAGTCTCAAATATAAGAAAAAAAGTACATGTATCTGGACCATATATGATCCAGATACATGTACTTTATTTTTTATATTTGAGACCGGAGGAAATACACGATAATAGTATACCTTTAATAATAAAGTCTTAAACGTGGAATCGTCTTGAGAATGAAAGATTATGTTGAAATAGACAGAATGATTGTTTAATACTTAATTGTCCAAGTTGGGCAACCTAGTTACATATTTAATATTTTACTATTTGCACTACAACAGACTTTAATGAAAATAATTCACAAAAATATTCAATCACGGTTACATATATCTATTTTTATACTTATCTTTAATGGCATAAAACACATTATTTTTTATCAAATAAAATACATTCCTTAAAAAAAAATCAAATAAAATACATTATTTATAAATGGGCTAACATTTGCTCATAAAAAATAAAAATAAAAGGGCTAACTATATTCTCTATTATTTTTTATTTTAATATATATCTATTTAGACAAAAATATATAATTTTTGTGTGTTAGGGATTAGGATTTTTTATTTTATTTAACACAGAGTGGAGAAGAAATTTAATTCAAATAATAAGAAAAAGTAAGCTATTTTAAAAGCGGATCAGACTTGGGAAAATAATAAGTATTTTTTGTATTTATAAATCTACTCTTTCCTTTGACTTAAAATTTCCTTCATTTTAGAAAAATACAGGACAAAATTAGAATCTATATCATCTTCAAATCGCATAATATAATTTGTCTGATCCCTGTAATCCTTTTTTCTTGAAAGATTTTTCATGCTTCCTTAGTTATCATGGCACTTACAGATCTGATAAGTATCTCCTATATATGCAATTGCTTTGTAGAATGCAAAGTTCTTTGATTTCCTCAATGGATCCGTCTTTAAAAATCTTTTGTTGCTCTGAAAAAGCTTTGGTTGCTTTCATCAATATATCCCAAAGAGCATAAGTTTTCAGAAAAAGTTTGCACCCTTACTGAATATTGACCACAAATATTATAGATTACTCCTCCATAAACATAAGTAATATCCAATTAAAGTGAAACCAGTCAAACCACGTAGCAGTACATGTAAATTTCACAAATAAGGGGGAAAACATCAGCAGCGAATTACATCAATTCTTCTTCTTCAGCCACTCAAAACATAGCAAAAAAAGGGTTACAAAAGAACTTTACAAAAATGAAGGCAACCAAAGCTGGAAGAGAAGAGTTTGCATCCGTTCAAATCCATGAATTTACAACCAGTTTTTTCTAAAGCTATCTAAATTTTACAGTGCTCCGCCTATCATGTCCTGCACCTGACTGGAATACTCTCTGTCAGCAATCAGCATAAAGTGAGTCCAAATATATATACTTTGTTGCAATCTGTTCCATATATCCATATATAGGAACTAAATCTCTCTACCTCTTGCGCTTGGATTTCAGACACGTAACCGATTGAGAGTTGTTGTGCCAGTTGCGTTTCCTTTGGTTGATGAACCAGTTATTGATTTGCTTCAGCTGCAACCCTGTCTCCTCCACAAGTTTTGCCTTGTCATCTTCCTGAAAGCATAACAAATTTTGTGAAAAATTAGCGTATTGAGCATGAGATACATCACATCATCAGATCACTAGTGTGACATGTGCTAAAACCTAAGACCACAAGATTTGGTTTGCCCCTTATCATCAATATTAGTGATACTCAATTGTCAAACATTAATTAATCAATTACTGTATAAGAAACATAGGTCTTGGCTTGTGACGTCACATGTCCCCTCATAGGCTGAGACATGTTTAATCTCCCAAGTGTTTTTATTTCCAGTCAAAACTATTTCGTTTGTTAGATTTTTTTACTACTTATGTTGGGAAAAGATCAGTACTTTGTAGGAGCTAGTCTATTGGCTAACAGATGATACAAGTCACACTATTTGGTTGTATCTTACTCCCTCCGGTCCAAATCTTTGGTTGTTTAAGGTTTTGGTACATAGATTAAGAAATAATTAATTGATTAAATTTTAGACTAAAATGACCCTATTTATTATTTATCATTCTCAATCATCCTAATTATTTCTCTACTCAAAACATATTAATTATATTAAGGATATAGTTGGAAAAAAGTGATAAATTATCTCTTTAAATCCTAAAACAACTAAAGTTTTGGGACAAAAATAAAAAGCTAAAATCACTAAAGATTTGGACCGGAGGGAGTAATAGAAAAACTTATTCCTGTTCCCAGCTTGATAACTGAATAATATGTGATGGATGCAACAGTAATAAACCTTACAATCTACTAGTTTTGATTCCATAGAAACATAGCAAGTTATGTGAAGACTGGTGAAGAAGACAGAGCCAGAAAATAAATTAGTTAATTGCCATGCACAGTTATTGAGGTTCATGTAGAAGATAGTTGAATTACAGTTGGGTAGGGCCACTTGGCATGTTGTTGCCACCAGGTCTTTAAAACAGATGTTGTGTCACCCGGTAATTTCCCAGCTCTTCGTTTCCTTAATATTTCCTCCCTAACATCTTCAATTCTTGACTTGAAACCCTGCAAATACTTAATCTGGTTTGTGATTCAAGGCCATAGGAAAAAAAAGTCAACGACACACTTGCACGAACAGAACAACATATTGACTTTAAGAATGAACCTGCTTCAGCTCGATCTTTAGTTCTTGCCGAACTCTTTCCATCAGTGACCTTTCAGATTCTGTAGGAAGTAATGGACCAAATCCCGTCATGTCATGCCCCTCAGAGCTTGGCTGGTCTAAAGAAATATCCATTTGAAAATCTTCTTCATCATCTGACATTGTTGCACCCGTTCCTTCTCCTAAACTCACTCCTGAATTGTAAATTAAATAGCAAACCTGAGAGCTTGACGAATTTGGAAAAAAGTTTGACATTTGTTTTAATGTTTATTGACTAGATTTAAGCAATCATATATGTGTATCATCAGCATTAACTGGTTATTGATACAACTACGTGTCACAATACTCAAGGTTAGGATGTGGTAAGAAACACGTTGCACAAACTCTTTGAAGCTGGCTTAATTTTAATGAAAAAAAGAATTATTATGAAGTAAACAGTTATATGAGATGCAAATTTGACAAGAGAGACAAATCCTAGTTCAGAGGTGAAAATTGCAGAATATGTAATATCGCATATCTCATGTTTCAAGTATCTCTGGAATGTCGGATAGATAGAAGGAAATATCAACTATATATAAGATTGGAGCAAGATGGACGAAATAGGGGAATGCTTTAGGAGAAAGGAGGAAAAAGAAGGTCAGGTAATAAAAGAGTACAGGTAGAGAAAGAGATTGATGCGAAATAAGAATGTGAACAACTTGTTTTATTTTTTACATTGTTAATACACAGTAATTAAATTCAACATAAATTACTTCAATTCAAAATCATTTTTAACCAAAATCAATTTATTTAGAATAAAATTTGTAAACACTGCCTAAACGGATCTGGATCCTCTGCAGCAAGGGCTCTCTGCAGCTCTCTGCATCACAAACATCAGCCATTGGATTTAATCTAACGGCTGAGAGATTAAAAGGAAAAAATGAGCAAAAAAGGACTGCGCACACTGGATTCCGATCTCTATTTCTACAGCACCGCAACGTCTCTGTCGTCTCCTTCGGCGATCAGATCTTCGTTCCAGTGGTGTGGGGCTGGGACGGAGGTGACCAGAGAGAGATATAGGCCCACCAAATCTTGCCAACTCCCTCCCTTTTTCCTCCTCCAAGTCTTGTGTTGCGACCCCAAAAGAGATAAAAGGTAGGAAGAGGAGGAGTTGCTCAAGTTGCGTGACCGACGACGTATCTCCGGCAGCAAAGAGGAGGAAGAGAAACGATGGATCGGCGGAGGCAGAGGTGTTCGCGGAATGGAGCAGAGAGTTAAAGGTGAATGGGAACTGCCATCCGAGTGGCTCCGCCCCTTCGCTGCCGGGTTCTGCCATCGATGGATCGGCGGCGCCGATGGCGGTGGTGGAAGTCCCGGTGAGTGTGACGGTTGGTGGTGCGATGGGAGAGAAAGAAGAGAAGCATGAGCAGAAGAGAGCAATACTACGGTGTGAGATGTTGAAAAGAGAGAGTTTTTTTCCTTTTAATCTATCAACTGTTGGATTAATCCAATGGCTGACAGTTATGCAGGAGAGAGCTGCAGAGACCTTCTGGCTGCAGAGGATCCAGACGCCTGCCTAAACACACCCAATAGGGCGCAGCTGAATTTCTGGAACAAAAATAGTGCATCCGTGGCTTACTGAGAAATGCAATTCCGGTACGTATCAAAATTCAGTTTGACCTGTAAACGTGGTATTTATAAATTTTTTAGAGTATATTTATATTTTTACTTCAAAAATAATTTTATTATAATATTTAGACAAATTTAATTCTTTTAATTTTATTTTAAAAATATCATTTTAAATATCAATTAATTAATTTTATCGACCGAACCGTGATGAGATGGCGCATCAGAGGTTGTTGGCGGTGCCAAGGTGAGAGTGGGGTTCTATTCCCTCACCGAACTAACTAACCAACCTTTCATTTTCCCATTTGTGTGTACTCCTCCAGATCATAACGTTAGTAGTAGACCCTACCACTCCCAGTACTCCCCCTGTACAGTACTTTCCTTTCTTGTAATAATAAAGTTGTATACCACTAGAGAGAGATAGAGTGAAATGAGAGAAAAATGATAAAATGATGTGATATGTGATGTGATAGTTAGAGAGAGATAAAGAAAAATGAAATGTATTGAATAGGTGGATTAATTTTTAAGGTGTATGAATATTATCGCTGATCTTCTTCTAAATTGCTTCAAAGACGAGAAAGAAATTATCAAAAGAAAATGCACCCCTTACTAGAAATAGTTTACACCTAATGAAATTATCTGCTTTTAATTAATATAGCAGTGACAATAAAAATCAACTGATTGCTTGGTCACTGATCAAAAAAAAAAAAACTGATTGCTTGGTCACCTAATTAAACCAAACAAATTAACGTAAGGAGTAAGAAAATGAAGAAAATTGGAGAAGGAATTCCTAAGCTGGGAATTAATCAGAAATTAATGTCTACTTACGCAGACAGCAGCTAGCTAGCAACACCAAATTAAGAAAGTGAAGAAGAAGAGAAGAGTACCTGTTAGAGCTTGCAAGGTACTTTCAATATCACGGCAGGCCATGACAGCCTCCACAGCATGGACTCTGACATGTTGCTGAAGCTGTTCTTTGAACGTACACAACACTATCAAATATTGTGCCTGCAGTTTATATATAACATTAATGATTAATAACCATAATACCAATAATAATATAAAAATTCACATCGATCCATGAGATTTTTTTCTAGTACTAAAACAGGGAGGTGCAAATCAAATAATTAAACTGCCAAGGGTGTTACGTGTACCAGGAAGTTGTCAAGGTCTTGTCGGTCGCGAGGGGAGAGGGAATGGGGATGGTGAGAGTGAGAGTGAGAGGCAGCATAATAAGAGTGAAGGAGGTGGTGGGACTGTGACAACTGGGCGTCGATGAGTGGGAGGTGGTCGATGGGAGTGGCCACGCGGATGCATGACACGTGTGCAGCCAGAAGCTGCTCATACAGTGGGTGTGTGGCTATCTCCGCCTTCACCTGACGGTGCTGGTGGTCGCCGGATGCTGACAGTGACACCTCTCCGCTTAAACCACCACCACTCATCATTCCCAACCCCCCTGCTTCTTCTTGCATTTCCTAATTCCAATTCCCCTCAATACTCAATGGGTCGGGAGCTGTGAACTGTTTAAGTCATGATAAAGGTAAATAAAATTTGTTGGATGAAGACAGAGCAGAGAATTCAGAGTTAATAATATAGAGGGGGGGGGGGGGGGATGAGGACCACTCTATGTATATTTATTTTGAGAGGGAATTTAACGTTGGTAGATAGGGTGTGGAAGAGAGCAGGCACTGGGTTATGGATTGTTTTCGGCGTGTTTATAGGGATCTGAGACTCAATTTGCTGCACCGCCTCTGACAGGAACAAAGATTTTACATACACGGAGAAAGAGGGAGAAGCAAAGACATTTAAAGGGATTTATATGCGTGCGGGAGAGGGGAAAGGAGGGGTAGTATTCTTGCTTTTGTTTTTGTTTGGATCCGTGATGAGAGAAAGGGACAGAAACAGAGCAACAGAGAGAGGAGTAAGCTGCGGAGCTATCACTACTAATATAAAGCAAAGTAGTTTTGGCGCTCAATTTGTGGCAATTTTGTAAATAGATAGGTCAATAGATTTGTTGACAAATAATGAACACGTGTCTTGGGGCAATGAGGGAATGCTTCAGCAACCCTCAAAATTTTGAAAGCACGAAAAGACGTGAAATATGAAAAGAAAATGCAGCAATTGAGTGTCGCTTACGCATAAAAAAATTAAATGGCGGAGGTGCTCATTCGGTTGGTATTCAAAACCGAAACAAAACTGAAACAAGAGCACCTAGAGATGTGGTGAACGAAACGAGAGCTACACCGGCAGAGGAAGACGGCAGCGACAGCAGAATAGGAAGGGGAGCACTACAGTGGCGTGAAGAGAATAATCGCTCACAATAGTCGACTGAGAGTAAAGGGAACCGCAAAATGTTGTTGTAGCATTGGAGGTCGCGGTGGAACATCATATTTCCGGCAATGGAAGAAAGCTGCAGCCGGGTTGTCTCGACCACAAATAGAAAACTAGGGCCTCTGTCTCCTGAATCTATCTTCTCCTACTTCTCTGTTTTTCCATCTTCTTCAACTTCTCTATCTGTTCATCTCATTTGGTTTGTTTGAATGCATGTTCTTTACTTTTTTATTATTTTTTACTTCCCATTGTTAATTCAGGTGCTTTGTTTTTCAATCAAAATTGCTGGTGAAAATAAATCATAGCAGAAACAAACTAAATGGTGGAGAGCTCATTCCTTTTTTTGATAACAGTGGAGAGCTCATTCTCTTCTTTGATTTGTGCTGTTTCGATATTTAATTTTGTTTTTCCCTCTTCAAATTTGTTTCAGGGGTTTGTTGTTTCGTCCGTCTTGCTTCCCTTTTTCTAAGGTGCTTTTTGTCATCTCTAAGCTGATTATTTTATGCCACTGGTGTGGTGCTCTTGGTGTTTTTGTGGATAGCCCATCCTCTTCTTCAATCCGTGTAGGTATTATTTTGGGGTGGGGGTGGGGGGGGGGGGGGGTTACTGTTCTGTTTTTGCAGATTATTTTCTTTTGTCAAAGTTTGTTCATGCATTGGAGAACAAAAGGTTACATTAATCGCTAGCTTCACTAAAGGGTTTATTCATTTGTGTTTTTTTGTTTTGCCATTATAAATTTAATATTTAAACTGTATTATTTTGATGTAGGGTCATTTTTAATTTTGAGCCGAGATAGAAAGGTTACATCTTTGTTTTATATGTTTTTCCAAATTTGTTTTCTACTGTAATTGTAATTTATTTTCACCTTATTGATTTTTACTCATAGTCTAGGAAGTCTCCTTCTTATGAAAATCATGTCAACACAGTAAAATTTATTTTCACATTCGTAAAAAGTTGATATAAGACCTTTAAAACCAAATTGACAAATTCAAGTTAAAAAATATTATGACTATAAATTTTACTATCTTGATGCCTTTTGCAAAAACGGAGCATATCTTCTGGATTATGACATAATTATTTACTTATTGGATTTCGGTGTTGTTTTAAAATAACTATAAAGATTTGGTAAGGATTGTTTATTGCCATTTTTCATAATCAAATTGCTAACATATTGTATTTTACCTTTTTTGGCTTTGCATTGATGCAACATTTTTTCACTTTAAATGGTTATGTCTTTCATGGAATGAATCATTTTTTAATATTTGCCATTTAAACCATTGATATTTGATGTAGCTATTTTTTAAACGTAAAATCTGAAAAATCACACTCCCATGATTACTTGAATCAGTTGCTAAACAAGTTTAAGAACACCAATGATCGTTCAAATTTATCTCGAATGTATAAATGTCTAATGGTAAGCAAATATAAATGTTAAAAACAATATATCTTAAAATGTAGAATTAAAACATGAATAATGACTGTCAAAAGATATTGTCTATTGAATAAATTGTTAACAATTATTTGCAAACTACAGTAATTACAAAATAAACCATTTCTTATGGGTAAAGATCTTTTCTATTTCTATCACAAATTTTGGTGTGGTTCAAAAAATTATAGACAAAGTTCTATCTATTTAATAAATTGGCAAGAATTATCGGCTAGCTAGCTCAGTTGCAAAAAATTACAAACTTCTAGCAAATTTAATTTCTGCATCTTCTTCGGTTTCAAGTTGTGCCACATATTATATTTTCACTTTTTTTTGTCTATGTTAAGTAAACACTTAATACTTAATGACTTAATGTGTAATTATGAATTACACATTTTAATATTTTATCACATGAATGCAACTAACTATTTATGACTTTACAATTTAGATTATTGTCTTATTTTCTTTTCAGATAAAAATCTGAAATATCTCACCCCCATAATTACTCACCCGTGTATCGCACGGGCCATCGACTAGTTACTATCAAGAGCAATGATACATGGAAGGGGTGTGAGATGGGGTCCATCCCTCATTCCTCTACTATCAAAGGAGATATATGGAAGCCCCCGTCAGGAAAAATAAATTAATAAAAATTTAAATATAGTTTTAATCCCTATATTATAGTAGTATTTTTGTTTTAATCCCTAAAATAAAAGTCAATTTTTTTTCCCACAATGGCATTTTTTCATTTTGATCCATGGAATGAGTTGACATTCATTAAATAGTAAAGTAATTCACTTAAAACTGTCTCATGTTAAACCCCTGAATTGACGTTATTTTTTTTCACGTAAGAAAAAGTATTTTCCACTTGTTATTTTTTACCTTAATTTGGTAAGAATAAAATTTATTTTCTTATAGCAAATTAAATTTTATTTTTGTAATTTCTGTTATTTTGACTAAGATAAGACTTAAGGAAGAATTTTTTTTTTAGGATACAAATAATAAAATATACATGATATAATGATATATTCCACTTGCGTAATATGTACGTATTTGCATAAAATAAACAAGTAGAATTGTATGCCAGTAATTGATTCCTCTACAAACCATTACTACATGGTATACGCGCGTATGATTCCCCATATACAATGTTAAATTAATGTATCAACATTATACCAAGATAGGTTAAATAACGCTTTTAATTCTTAAAAAGGAATACGGTGTTTAAAGTAATTTTCTATAGAAGGCTCAATTTTTTTATTTATAATAAATTAAACATTAAAAAGCTAACCATCAGTACTAACGTGGCAATCAATTTATGGATGTGGTGTCCTATTTCTTTTGTGGTTAAGTGGTATCCTATTTCTTTCAAAAAATACGTCAGGGTTGCATTCATCTAAAAATGTTTTGAGGACCCATTTTTTGTATATGTATTTTATGAAAATATATATAAGCTGACCTTTTAATGAGTGTAAATGCGACGTAGATGGCTAACAGAATTTAATTAATCAAAAGTCGGTATACAAGTATTTGGTTTATATATGTGTATCGTACGGCATAAGCTAAGGGCACGGAGCTTATCACGAAGCAAGGATTCTGGATCAGTTATAACTTATCATATATGAAGTAGTTACAATAGATCACATCAGGATAGATTGCAATAGGATAATGCCACACCCGAATAAGACCATATTAGGATAAAATCACATCATAATCTACACAACAAACTATCAAAGATCAATCAAGCACACTATAAGAAGGGACACTTAGCACCAAAGAGAGAGAGATTCATATTCCAGAGGGAGAGAGACTCACATTTCAGTCGGAGTAGTCCTCGGTCTTGACACCAAATCTCGGAGTCCATTTTTTAGTGTGAAAAATATAGTTACCGATTATGTAGTCATGAAAAATTAATAATAGATTGTCATTCAAAGCAAATTAATAGTTTTTAAGAGATTGTGCTTGGCAATATTAAACATCTCTTGCGGGCAATATAACATAAACTCCTTAAAAAGATACTACTAGTCGACATGGACTATAACCATTTTATGTAATAAAAACTCTTCAGCAGTTATGATAAGTAGAAATCAATAAAATTACTTTTCAACATTTATTTTTAATAATAAATCAATGATTAATTAAAAACCCCCGGTTTGGCCTTTTCAATAGGTACACCTTATATATCTGTAATATAATGAATATTTTGAGGGGTCGCTTTAGGGTGGTCAGGGACAAAATTTGTCCACCAAACCCCAATCAATTGTGGATCGTTGATATAATAATATTTAAAGATAGTGGTCAGGATTTGTAGGGGTAACCGTTGAGGTTGGTTTCATAAAATGTTAGATGTAATTGCAGATAGGGGTTTGTAAAATGCAATAATTAAAAGAAGATATTTGCGAAATTACCCACACAATTATATGAAATTTAAATTATACCCAATCAATTCCCATAATTAAAAAATGATCACGAAGTTAAATTTTTGTCCATTTTTTAGAGGGACTAAATTCAAAACTTAAAATTTTTATAGGGACTAAATTCAAAACATAGATAGGCCACATCAGCGTTTCTGCCATGTAGGCATGCTGACTGGGTCATAATGTGTCACCTAGCACTAAAAGGACCAAAAAATAAATAAATTTAAAGGACTAAAATAGTTTGACTTTTTTCAATGGACTAAAATCAAAATTCGGATATTTACAGGGACTGAAAACTTATTTAAGCCTTGTTAATATACATTTTTTATAGATAAAAAATTTATTATAAGTAATGATATAGAAAATCTGTGTCTCTTATGATATAGAAAACATTGGACAAAGTTTTGCAATTTTAGATTTTAATTATGTCTATTTTATATTTTTCAACAAATATTGGTCTTTTCATAATTTCAAAAACATTTGGGCATTTTTTGTAATTATATCAAAATTGGTCTTACCTTCTACGCCAGGTCAAAATCGATTGGGGTTTGGTGGACAAATTTTGTCCCTGACCACCCTAAAGCGACCCTATTTTGAGTAGCCAGGAAAACTTGATAATTAACATAAGAAAAAAAACTTGATAATTAACAACTAAATTCATCGATCGTTAGTTGTACCGGAAAGAAAAGCAAAAGTTAGCGACTTGATCAATAGAAGTGTTATTTCAAACTTACCCACCAAAAGATCTATTACCTGCAGTTCCAAAGAATACGATCAACAAAGACATGAAAAGAAGGAAAGGAAACCTCAACCACATGGGATGCTCCACCTACAAAAAAAAAAAAAAGATAAAATGTAGTTTCAGATTGGTGGATTTTACAATGCACAAGCAACTAGTTTTTTATATGTGCACAAATGGACTCCTAAACCATTGATTATTGTACTTTTCAAATCAATGGCCAAGATTTAAGAAGGGCTACCTGTTGAGAAAGTAATATAGGATTTGTTTAAAATTTTGCTAATTGGTTCCTACGGTTTCTTGTAATCATAAAAAAACCCAATACTTTTGTGAAATTACATTTTCTGCCCAGAAGTTTCATTTTTTAAATTGACCATTAAATTGTTGAAATCTTGGACATAGTCCCAAAAAACTTAAGATATAATTAAGATTAAACAACGACTTTAGCCTCTGAGAGTGTCTAATGGCTGACAGTTAAAGACCTATTTTTTATTTCGTATTTGTTAGGGACTAAAGTGACACAGTCTAACACTCTCAGGGACCAAAATGGTTGTTTACTCATATATTAATAATAAATGAAAAAATAAATAAATTATTTAACTAATAAAACATTGTGATTAAAATTGTTTTAATCGCATAAGTGAGAACTCTGAATCATATTAAGTTAAGTTACATGGATACAAATTATTAACACAAGTATATATTTTTTTATAAACTTAACACAAGTATATTTCTTTTTTATAATACACTAGCCAGTTGACCCGTGCACCGCAAAGGTCCGTTGGTTTTTATACATAATTTAAAACAAATTATTCATATAGTAATAAATTGATATATGATATATTTAAAATTTATAACAATTTTGATTTTGTGACATTGTGCATACAAATTTTGGGAACACAAAAAAAAGAAATTCGTGAGCAAATACTATGTTATTTATAAAAGAAAATTTAAAAGAAAAATTTTCACACCTAGAAATTTACGGGAACAAAAAAAGATTAATGGAATACCTAAGCAAACACTATTTTAACAATTAGAAATTAAACCAAACGATTTTTTTTTGCAACATGACAATTCTGAAGAAAAAAGAAAGATGAATAGAATCCGTGAGCAAATCATATTTTATTGATTAGAAATAAAATAATCATTTTGTAAACTGGAAATTTACAGGAATAAAGAAAGATGAATGAAACCTGTGAGCAAACATTATCTTATTAATCAAAATTAAAATAGAAAAATTGCAACTTGAAAAATTTACAAGGACAAAGAAAGATTAATAAAATCCGTAAGCAAATATAATTTTATTGATCAGGAATAAAATCAAAAGAAAAATTAATTTGTACTGTGGAAATGTTCACGAATAAAAAAAGATGAATGAAACTCGTAAGCAGATATTATTTTATTAATCGTAAATAAAATCAAAAGAAAAATTATTTTGTATGTGGAAATTTTCACAAATAAAGAAAAATGAATGAAACTCATAAGCAAATATTATTTTACTGATCAAATGGATAGAAATTATTAATACAAGTATTTTTTTTTTCGATAAACACACAAGTATATTTCTTTTGGCTTAAATATCTTTTTCATCATTGTAAATAGGAAATCTTTTGTTTTTTGTCCCTATAATTTTTTTTCTTTCATCCCTGCGAAGTTCAAATCCTTCAGTTTTTATCCCTGCTATCACTTGCCATTAAAAAAAACGCACGTGATAGACAGAGTCCTAGGTGGCGATGACATGCTAGACAAGTTATCCTATGCTGACTATGTCTGTTTGCTGACTCATCAATTGTTTTAAATCTTTTTAAAATTTTAATTAAAAAAAATTAATTAACTAATTAGGGTTTCCCTTCTCCTTCACCCCAGCCCAGCCTCTTCCCCCTTCCTCTCTGCTGTGATTCAAAGAAGAAATTTTCAATTTTTCAGATCTCCCACTTTTTCGTGCAACAGAAAATGGCCAGTCCCCTCCCCTTTCTTATATGCTCCTTAAAAACTCTATCCCTTTCGTCTTTGCTTTCTCCATCCCTTAAAATCTCCATCTTCTTGCCCAGATGCACAAAATGAGAGGGCAAGAGGAGCCCCTTCCTGCAGCGCTCCAGAGGGAGATGGAGACAGGAACCGCGCCCATGAAAGAAGGAGAGCTTTTCGCGGCTAAGAGGGACCGGACGCGGAGGAGGAAGAACAGCGCAGAGGCGGCACAGGGAAGGCGGTGGCCATAGCCGGCTGCGCGTGAGGAAGGGGGAGAGAAGGAGGCCGCGTCCCGCGATGGCTTGTGAGGGGAAGAACCGCGAAGTTGCGACGGTGGGGAAGCATGGGAGGCCGCGCACGGCGGCGATGGGTGGCCGGCGCGGCGCCGGAAACGTCTGCCCCCTTTAACCCTGTCTTTGTTTCTTCTATTTTGTCTGGGTGCTGCTGTTGTTGTTTCTTCTTCTCTCTTTTACTGTTTTACAGGTTATATGTTGAGTTTGATTTTGGTGGATTCCGCATTTGAACCCAGCAGCAACGTATTGTTCCTAATGGTGAAGGGGGTGAAGGGAACTTGACCAAATTGTTGATGTTGGGTTTTGATTGAGAAAAGAAAAAGGTTTTGATTACATTTGATACAACTATGATGTGGGATGTGTGCGTTTGACTATGAATGAAATTGAACCACCATTTGGCATTTGGGAATGGAATGGATGACTGCTGTGTAGCGTGGCATTTGGGTCAAAACTGAAATGACGAAACAATTGGGGCATACAATGACATTAAGGGTAACATGTAGGGGGAATATCAAAATTATGGAAAGACAGTTAAAACTGTCTACTGCTAGTTTGGACCTATTTGTGCACATGCACAAAACTAGTTGTTTGTGCGTTGTAAAATCCACCGTTTGATATTATTTTAGATTTTGGATAGCTGACCTGCCAGTGTTTCCTCTCACTTGCTTTGGTTTACAATTTTTCATGCTATTGTTATCAACTCAGTATTTTGAGATTATTTCAGTGTCTTGTGAAGTATTTGGACAGGAATCCTCTCTTTTTCTTGTTATGTCAATTTCTTTCCTTACTATACGCGAAACGATCATCTCTATTTCTTTTATTATTATGTTTTTGAAAAAATAAATAATACTTTCTACTACTATTTGTTTATTATCTTTATTTATGTATATCATTTATTTCCACAAAATCATAGTAATGTCGTATACACTTTTGAAATATAATAAATTATTTTATCAAGCGAATTTTGGCAGCAATCAAGGACTTGAATAATGGAATTGTCACTCTAGCTAGGACCTTTTTTTCTCAACCCTCAATATAAAAATATATTTATATTGGAGCTATCTTTTTTTTGGATTTATTGGAGCTAATTAATTGTAATTTGTAAAAGACGATCACCTAACCATAACTTTTCAAATAGTCTGTTAGGCAAGCAAATTAAAATTCTTATTTAAAATAAATAGAAGGCAAATGTGGGTTTGGATCTCGAATCTCCTCGTACGTAGAATTTCATGGATGACATAGTCATTTACTAATGGATCAAGGCCTATAGTTGGTCGATCTCCGATCCAGACATAATGGACTGCCACGTTTATTTTTTAGGCAACATAGTTGTATGTTTTGACAATTTCTATGGTCTCGTTATGAGAGTAATGGTTTCAGTATCATTAATTTTGTAACTAAATTTTTTGTAAAAATATTTTATAATTTAGTACCTAAATATTAAAATTTTATTTTCAAATGTTCATTTAAAATTATGGATAACAAAGAGTATTCGGTTTTAATACGAAGTGTGGAACGTCTTGGTAGCCTATGTTGAGTAAGTGAAGTAAAGCGATGCAAAAACAGGACAGAGTAGCCATAAAATGCAAGAGATTAAGGATTACGATATAATATAAAAGAATTACAGTTCTTAAAAGAAATAATCTGATATAGCAGAACTCTATTTTGTTATTGGTTAATAAAACAACGGTTCCAAAACCGTTGTTTTATCAACGGCACCGTAGAAGTCTCCGTGTGTTTTTTTTTGCTGCACCACAAACCTTTTAGAAGGAACAAAAATGCAAGAAGCCAAGCCTGTTGTTATTAATGTCAATAAAGCAATTCTTGTCCAAAAGAAAGTCAATACAAGCACTTCTCTTGCCCAAGATGATGGTTCATCTAATGTTGACAAGTTTTATTGCAACACTTTTGGCCTTTCAATGCTTGGCGCGTGTTCATCTAATCTCTATTTAACGCTTAAAGAGATATAAGAATAAAAGAGATATAAGTAAATACAAGGTTAGACGCAAGTAGTTAATGCAATCCGTCTAAGAGGCAGGTTCGGCTAGGACTCGAGTTCGATCCCTGATGACGGAACAATCTGTGGTCAGACTTTACTTACCTTCCAGTCGGATATATAATAGTTGAGGGTTCCTTTCTTCCTATAATACTATGGGGACTAAATTGTAATTTCTTGTGTAAATTGAAAATTGTATAAATGGATATTAAAAATGGAGAGATATTCAAAATCATAACTTTTCTTTTTCAGATCATATATATAACCACATAAATGGAGGGAGATTTGCAACGGCACCCTCTTCTATGCTGCGTGCGAAACGGAGCCCCTCTTCTCCCTCCCTCACCTTTTTTCTATTCTCTGTCGCACATGCAACCAGCTCTTACAAAAGGATCTTTAACTGTTCATTGTGGGGACCAAATTGTAATTTCTTGTGCAAGAGTGTGAGTGTTTTGTTCTTTGTTGATGTGAGTGTTTTAATCTCAGCCTTTGAATTCTTTAGTCATATATCTAATGGCAAATAATGTATTAATTTTTTGTTTTGACAGCAATGGCAAATATTAATTAGTTTCTCATAATAAGCAACTTACCAACATTGTTCACCCTAAAAACCGCCCCTATGATATTCGTATCATGCTTTAAATAAAAAAAGGCACATCTTGTTTTACATAAATCCCATTATAAAATTTAATGAATTGTTTTTTTTCAATTGACAAAAGAATATTAATATTTTTCACGCATCTGATGTCCATCAAACTCCCACACTTTTTTTTTTTTTGATAACACAAACTCCCACACTTCACCTGCACATCCCCACGCCAATTATGTGCCCCCACTGATGGAAAAGCAAGCTTGAAATATAAATAAAATGAATAAATAAAGTAAATGGAGGGCCCGTTCCCGTTCTAAACTAGTTTTTATTTTCTGATGATGGGTCAGGAATAAGAACGAGGCTTCTCTACCACCCGCATGCTGGTGACACGCGACGTCGTTTGGACAATCTTTTTCCACTTCATGTGTTGGCACGATCTTATTGGCTATCCTCTCTGCTGGAGATTGTACGAAAACGTCCACGTGTCTTGCCTGTCGTACGGACGAATACCTTTTTCCCCATTGCATTTGCACCCATTTGTTTCTATTTGTCTGAAAATAACTGGCAACCGACAGGGTTGTTTGGTGTTTACAATTGCAACATTAGCCGTGTCCGAGTAAATGTCACCGGAAGCATGGGTTGTCGGTGTCTATGCTATGCCCACGCGTCGCCAAGACACACGATAGCACTAAAACTCTGTGCCTCCAAGAGTAAACAAAAACCTCTTCTTTAGAGGAATAGGGGAATATTGTAGATTCACGTGCGTCGCGAGCATATATTCCAAAATAACAAGTTTTCTTAATTTGGGAAGGGTCTACCTTTTTTTGCGGGGGTTTACCCGAAAAAGAAAAAGAAAATGATTCGGTTCATTTCTACTTACCCTTGCCTTTTGTTTTTTTGTATGATTTTTGCCCGGGATATATTCTCAGCTATTATGTAATAGTAAGTATATCATGTATAATATAAATATTTTAAAACATAACCATAATTAAACATCATAAAAAATATATAAATCCTTTAAATAAATATAAAAATTTGAAATTAAAAAAATAAAGTTAACCTGGAATAAAAATTAACACCGTAAACAATTAAACTTAAAATAATAAAATTAATAATAAATTATTTTAAAAAATCGAGTTTGAAAAATTTAACATAAAATTTAAAATAAAAATAATTAATTAATTTTATCCAAAGACTTTTGTTAGTGCTTTGATCAAAACCCAATTTGAGTGTTTTGAAATTGGTACAACAAAGGGTTTTCAAACACACAATTATTATTGGGCAGACTAGTCAATGACTTAGTGCCTTTGCACTAGGGATGTAAATGGGGCGGGCGCGGGTATAGGTAGTAGCTACTTGTCTCGTTTAATATATTTACTTTTTGTATCTGCTCCATATTAATGTAGGTACCCGTGAAATCTGTGGGTATCCAAGGATATCCATGAATATTAAAAAAATAAAAAAATTTTATTAAAAGAAATTGTTTCCACACAATATTTGTCATAATGAACATCATATTAATAAGACTAAATTATACTAATCATATAATTTTAATTCAATTGTTATATCAATAATTGTTCAATTAAATAAAAATAAATAAAACTATAAAATAAAAAATATGAGTGTGAGAATTAATACATGACACAACAATAATACATATTTTGGATCCACTTTGTTCAATATTAAAACAAAGCAAGACAATAACTAAAAGTAATGTATCACACTCTAATACTTATCAAATTGTGCATTGGTGTTTTAGACTTTTAGGTATATATATAAATAAAAGAATATTTTTTATAATTTTACTAATGGGTACGGGTACCCGCGGGCACGGATACTTCACTACCCGTCTCCATTCCAATTTATTAACGGGTACCTCAAATACCCATTTAAGTTACCTATGAATATCCGTTAAAATAACCACCTCATATCCATAACGAATTTTATCCGCAGATATTCACGATACACATTTTTTTGCCATCACTACTTTGGACTGGGGTTGTCCAAGTCACCTGATATATATGGCCTAAAAATACCAAATAGCTAGGTATATAGGTGGGACTGGCAATCAATCAATTGGTCACATTCATCCCCACCCCGCACCCCCGCCTCTTTCTCTCTCTCTTCTTTTCACGGCAAAAAATTGCTAGGGTTTCTGTAACTGAGCCTGCCTTGAGAGATGAGTATACTCTGAACCGAAGAGCTGATCAAGATAAGGAAAGATTCCATTGCTTGCTTCCAGATTTAAATTTTGTCAGGTTTGATTATTGCTTTCAGTAGTATTCACGTTCTATTTTTGGAAAAACAACACACAGGCTTAGCTTTGCCCCCACTTTGTTGTATTCTAATCCTTAAATGGTTAAACTAGATCTCAATTTTCTGTGTCTTCTGTTTTCAGTTTCAGATCTTACGAAAGAGATATGGTGAGGGGGAAAACTCAGATGAAGCGCATCGAGAATGAGACAAACAGGCAAGTAACGTTCTCGAAGAGAAGGAATGGGCTGCTTAAAAAGGCGTTTGAGCTGTCAGTGCTGTGTGATGCTGAAGTCGCACTCATCATCTTCTCTACCCGGGGGAAGCTCTATGAGTTCTCCAGTTCAAGGTATGTTGTTCTCAAACTAATTAAACCCCAACACCAATTCGGCAGTTATTTATTTTCATAAGTACAGTAGTTTGATTTGTACCTGCATTTTAATTTAATGTATTATTATTATTTCAATATTTTAATAGACCCCTTAATTAAATAGCTTGCATATATTTACTTCTTGCTGGCAAGAAAGGAATATAATAATATAGGAAAATGTTTTGTAGACAGACTGTCTAACTGTCTATACCCGGAGAAAGAGAAAAAAAAATAAATAGAAAAGTGGTACTGTCTCATGTCTTTTCTATAAAAAATTATAAGACAAAATACTAAAAAATATATTGAAATGTGTTAATTTTTATTAATGATACAATAATTTTAATTTTTTTTTTAAAAATGTCCTGTGCGTTGTAGTGTTTTTTTATGAAGAATAGGTAAATTTCTTGTTAGGTGGTCTCATAATAAATGAAGGTAAAATTAAAAATGAACAATTAATATTAAAAATAAGACATTGTTTTTTATAAAAAAGACTAAGAAAACAACTTATTTTGTTTCTTATACTATCCCTGGTTTTTTTTATAAGAAATATAAAACAAAATCACAAAGACTAAAAAATATATTGAAATGTGTTAATTTTCATTAATGATATTATAACTTTTATTTTATTTTTTTGCAAAAATACTCATTGTATTAAATAGCTAAAAGTGATATATTCATATTCTTTTCATGGGAAATAGATGAACTTTTTATTAAGTAGTTGGATAATAAGTAAGGTTAAAATTGGAATTGAGTAACTAATATTATTAAAAATGATACATCATTTCTCATAAAAAAGACCAATAAAACAACCCATTTTGTTTCTTATAATCGATGGTTGAATATGACTTATAACATCTGTGCCAACTAAAACAATTACACAGTTACAAAAAGAGTAAGAATTGAAAGAAGATTGGCTTAATGGATTGTCGAAAGCCTCATGTTAAGTTGGACTTATTTGGTTTTCTGTTGCAAATATGTTTGGATATAAAAATATGTTTACTCAAAAGATAGTCTATAATTACTTTTAGATAAAACGTATTTTTGGAATATTTCAACCGGAAATCAAACATGTTATAAGTTAATTGGAAGGAATAATTTTTCTATTAAACTGGATTGAGGGTATATATATTCAGCTGTAGCTGTCAGATTTTCTTTCAAACGAGTTATTGGATACATTTTCCTAAAATTAATACGATTAATTAATTGAACACAACGATCTCACTCTTCTATTTTAGTTGCTTCAAGACGTTTGATCAAAAAAAAAAAAGTTGCTTCAAGACGTGGAAACATTTATTTACTTTAGATGATACACGATTACTAATGCGTATATAAACTTGCTGTCAAGTATAGAATTAATCATGAATCCACCAAAACTCTTTGTTGCCACACATACTTGAGAAGAAAGGGTAAATATGCCCTTGGTCTCGCTTTTGCCATGGAGCCTCTAGAAAGTACAGTTATAAGTAGAGCTCAAAAAGCTTTGGAATTACCCAATTAACAAGTAAAATGTAGTTTTCTGTCCGTATCAGAGTAATTTGACTACAGGAAATGTTTTAATATAATTGACAACCAACTTGGAATCTTAAGATGAACATCAAAATAAGAGCCACACCTTGATTTACCAGGAAATTACTACTATATTATAATATATATGTTTCTCTTTTTTAATTTTTAATTACATCTTAAAAGAATTGTTTCTCTTTCTTCAGCACGAGCACACTACCTATTGGTAAAATAAATAGATAATAAAATAGATTTTTATGGCTTGCTAAGTCATGTATTTGCTTCCCTCAATAAAAATATATATATCCATGTGTTGGGATTATGTATTGAAATTTGAAAACCTTTCTGCCAATATACTGGGGGCTTTTCCTTCTGTATTTGTCAACAATTGTTGAGGCATGTGAAATATAGTTACCGAAACCAGAGGCATTGTCTTGTGCAATCGATGACTATACTATCTCTGAAGTCTGAACTGTGGTCACTTCATCGCTAATGCGTTATCCTAGAAACCCGTCCAATATGTTTTTAACTTTGCTGGTCTTTCCAATAACCTCATTGTTACAAATAAAAAAAAAAGAGCAAGAAATTGACTATTTTAGCATGTGTTTTGGTTTCGAAACCCTGTTGAAAATGACTTATAGTGCATTTGGAATAGATTATTTTGGCGTATTTTATGGCATAAGTGCAGTGTTTGATAGAGCTTATAAAAATAGTTTATTATGATAAGTTCATAAAACTATTTTCAGCTTTATTTTCATATACTCTTAGAATAGCTTATAAAAACAACTTATATGTGCTTGTGTAGAGTTTAAGCTGATAAACTCTTATAATGTATAAGCTCTTATACGTTAATTAGTGCTTATTGAATAATCTCCAAATTAAGCTGTTGTCCAAACGCACTCTTAGTCATATAAAACCAGTCTTGGCTAAGAAACTTTTGATGCTCCTTGTCCATGGAGTTGCTTCAGTATAAGCAAAACAATCGAACGCTATCAAAGGAAAGTCAAGGACCTGGGTCTGAAAACCAATGGAATCCAAGAAAATACACAGGTTAGCCCTTCATACATAAGTACATATATTAATTTGATATATTTTTATTGATCGAGTACATGCCAGTGATATTGTTGGGATGATGTACTATTATGCTTGAGAACTGGATTCTGAGCAAGAATTTAACTTGGGGGTGTCAACAAGTGTGTGTATTGTACATAGTTGTGTCTAAAGTGAAAAACTGGCTGATATATATATATATATATATATATATATTCCTTATCAAGTAAAGCAAATGTTTTTTTTAGTTGAAAATAATATTAAACCTTAGGATCTGTTTAGGTTTTGAAAAATTATTTTTTGTTTTCGTTTCCTCTTTTTTTTTATTACAGAAATCACACATCATTTTTACTTTATTTCTTATTTGTGTCTTTTTTTTTCCCTCTGTTTACATGCAGCGTCTAATTAAGGAAGGTGATATCAGCATGGCAAAGAAGGTCGAAGATCTAGAACTTTCCAAAAGGTTTTCGAAACCTACTCTCTTTGGTTTCATTCTGATTGTTATATATTGAGATTGAAATTGAGATTGAGATAAAACACATAAATGATCACTGTTCCTTACATTGGAGATTATCATGTATTTTAGGAAGCTTTTGGGAGATGAATTGGATACATGCGCTATTGACGAGTTGCAACAGATCGAGAACCAGCTCGAACGCAGCTTAAGCAAAATTAGGACAAGAAAGGTACTCTTCATTCTATCCCGTTTGTAGATTTCTGTAGTGTTACTATGGGAACAAGACAAGTACATCAATTGTTATGGGTTCGTTCTAGGGTGGACCACCCTTGTGGGTGGTTCATGGTGAACTACTATTTGAAAAATTTGCATGAAACTTTAGTAGCCGCTGGATCTGTTGTTAAAAAATTAATAGTCCAGATCAATTGAAAAAAAGAGAGAACAACTCAATCCTCATTCACACAATCTCTAACCCACCCCACTTCTCCCCCACCTGCCTCCAACACGGCTTCACCTCCATGTCCCTCTCTTCCCTCCGCGGCCTCCCTCAACCGTCCACCACCGCCGCCACCGCCGTCAGATCATCACCAAAAAGAAAAAAACCAAACCTTCTCTCTCATTCTACCTCCGTTTCCATTCTTTCCTTCTCGCAAGTTCCATTACGCTGCTCCTTTCTGCGGTGCCGTCACCACCACACCTCCACCATCAACTCCGGCGCTGCCTCAAACATCTCCACCATCAACTCCTCTTCTAGCGGATGATGTCGGTTGGCAAAGGTTTGTGCCATCAACAACGGAAGAAAGCATGGCGGCGTGCAGATGAGATGTTGCCCATTGCCCTGGGTGAAGGCTTGAGGGTCGTGAGGGAACTCATTGAGGACGGTGACCATCTCATAGGAGACCTCGTGTTGGAACGCGCGACGCCACGTGTTCGACGAAAAGAGCAAGAGAGCGATGACTGAAGTGACGAGAAAAGCGGAGAGAAGCGTAGAACCGTGGTGGCGGGGGAGCGAGGCTTGCGCCGCGGAGGAGGAACCACCATGATGGGAGGAGGGTTCGAGTTCTGATTCTAATTCCGCTTCTTCTTCACCGATCTGGTTCCCATGGAAACAATCGATTGTTACTTTCCTTCATGAGAGTCAGAGAGAGTGAGAGAGGGAGGGAGGGATGGGGGTATTTAGTGATTCTGCTTCTGATTTGTGAACAAGCAAATGGCTTTTCTCATTTGTTTATAGAATTGGTTTCAGACATTGAAACTGTGCAAGTGGGTGTGGATGCTACCCATTGCAGGTTGCCGGACTGGGGTTAGGGAGAGAGGTGGGGTAGGAATTGAGTGAGGTTAGGATAGTTGTTCTCATTTTAATTTTCAAAAGATCTGAACCTTTAATTTTTGTTTTAACAAATCTAACGGTATATATTACTAATGATGTTATTGGTCCACGGTGAACCACCTATTTATTTGTTTAAAATCAAACTTCATCACGGTGAACCACCTATTCCCTAGACGGAGCCATTGTTATGGATTAAATATGTTTTTAGTCTTCACATCTCTTTGTTTTACATTTTATAATTTTTTGTTAGTTTATGATCCATGAAAAATAGAAGTTTTTATTTTTGGTCTTCGTTATTTTATTATAGTCTTTGTAATAATTGGTTCATTAAATTAATAATTGTAATATGCTGACAATATTGTTTTTAGTCTCTGAACTATGATGTCAAATTTATTTTACGAGAACTAATTCAACATGATTTAAATAATACACGAACTAATTGAATATGATCTAAAGATTACAGAGACTAAAATAAAATAACGAATACTAAAAACAAAAAATTCTATTTTTTAGAGATTAATAAACAAACAAAAAATCTGCAAGGAAAAAATATATATTTTCTAGAAGGACAAATAACTAAACAAGCAATAGCCTTTCATAAATTTATTTTCAAGAGGATATTTTAGTTTCTTAGGTGAAATTTATTATCACTCTTTCTAATTAGTTTTGAACTGTCAATAATTTAAACTTATATGTTTATTAAGATTGAATATTCTCAGTCCATGATATTAAATTCTTCAATAACAAGCAGGGCATATAAGAATATAATTAACAATTGCCTAATATGTATGATCTTTAATTGCTAAGTATTAATCAATAACCAAGACACCTAACGTTGAAGAACTTGGTGCTGTGTGTACTTAGAATCAATTGTTCAGAGAGCGAATCGAGAAGCTAAGAGAAGAGGTAATGTTGATTTCATGATTGCACGCTTATCTTTAATTCATTCAATTTATTTTAGATCGCTTAGCTAGAATTGCCATATTGTTAATTCTTTGGGCCCTCTTCAGGAGAGGTTCCTACTCGAAGAAAATAGACGCTTACTAGAGCAGGTTAGTCTCTTTATCTTCGGAAGTTTCATTTGAATGAAAAATATTTCTGTGAAGGATCTACTATATCACATCACATGCCACAAATCTATCTAATTAAATAACTAAAAGGTTAATTAATTTCCAACATCATTAATTTCATTGTTGTAGTGTGGGATTAATGAACAAGATGTGGAAGTGATGACAGAAGGGCAGGGCGAGGAGGTGGAGACGGAGTTGTTCATAGGGCGACCCGAGAGACGAATCTAATAATGGCCAGCTTGATACTTGAATCCATGCATCCTGCTATTGATAACATACATACATTATAATGCTCATTGCTCATATATACATGATGTGATGTCCGTAAGGCTGCATAACCCATATGTTGAAAGTTAATAGCAGTAATGTCCAAAAATAACGCTCAGAATGATATACCGTTATATATGTTCATGTCTGTGATTAAAAGACACGCATAATTCTTGTGTTGTACATCAACAATCACAACGGTGGTTGTGAATGAACTGTGATCTACTCATTTTCTGGCACGGTCGTATCCCAAAGCTGTTTAATTCTCAGATTATATCAATTTCGGATTCTTGCATGTTTTGATTGATGATTGTTGGTCTCTGCATTATTGTTGTGATCAAAATATAGACCAAAAGTCTAAAACAATAGGAAACAAATAATTAGGCAGTTTTGGGTAGTACTGAAGTAAATGCCTAAAAACACTACTCCTGGAAAAACCGTGTATTTTTATATATATATATATAAGGTGTGGTTATGGTAGCTAGCTGCTAGCTTCCTGTTGTATGTATTTCATAGGTACAGTGGGAGTCTTGTTTATTGTTGTTAAAATGAAGACTTTTTTTTCTTCGTCTTTGGAATCTATCTGTGGCTTAGTTAATGTCAAGGACTAATTATGAAGACAACATATGTTTATGACTGTAAGTAAGATCAATATTATTGAATGTCTTATATTGACCCTGTCTTCTTTTTCTTTCTTCAAAAATGTGTCGTATCTCTTATTTGATCATTTAATTTGCCTGCCAAACATTTTTCAATCATATTTAATTTCCACCGTACGTTAGGAGGCAAAGGGAAAATTCATGAACAGATATGATATGAAGTTGTTATATATGAGCCAAATGTTGATAACTGCATTTTTTTTGTCAAAATGTTGATAATTGTTCGAGCACGGCTTTATTTTTTTTGATAAATTAAATTGCATTAAACAAGACAGTTGATATTTGACTAGAGTGCTGACTATATATAGAAGATTCAAGTTGGAAAATTTTAGAGTTGTCTAGAGATTTGTACAAGATTCGTGCAACAAAGTGGTCCAATTTGGGCTCACCTAGCCCTTTTTTATATTAAAGAAATATTGATTGCATCGGCCCAAAAAATAAGCCAAAAAAAAGAGTGAAAATGGTAAGGCTGTTGATGGTAAGGTGTCAGCTGAGTTGGACTTAAATAAATCATCTTATTATTTAATAGATGTTAACTTACTAAAATGAAAAATAAATAAAAATATTATAATAACCAAAAGTGTTTAGTTTTTTTATGGACTAAAATAAAAATATTTATATGTTATAGGGACTAAAAATATATTTAATACTTTGTTTTATTATTCTCAAATACCATTGCTTAAATTTAATTTCATTCTTTTGTTAATGGATTTTCATATAATATAAAATAGAATTTCACTTTAAAAAGTGAATTTTTTTTATGATACTTTTTCTCCTATAAGGCCGGTGACTTCACCATTTTATAGTGCCTTTAGAAAAAATTCTAGAGTTATTAATTATTTTAATTTTTTTTATTTTGACATGAAAAAACTTCTCTTTTTTCTCTCAACTCAATTCTGTGAAAATAATTAACTTTCAAAATTTATTTTCACACAAGAATTTTCATTTTCATTTCAAATTCTATTTTTTTATCTTCTGAAATTCTTTTTTAAAATGTTCATTTTTATATAGAAATTCACTTTTTTTCGATATCTATCTATTTGTTTATTTATTTAAATAAATTTTGTACATTTTAAAAAAATTAAATTTATATTTTCAACATTTTGTAACCAAAAATACTTTCAATATTTACTTAAATTTAAAAACACCTGTAAAGTGCATGTAAATGTTTTCTAGTCATTTAAAAGCTTTGAACTTTTGTTTCCCAAATGATATATAATTATACAGAGAATAATTATGATTTTTGAGCACTCATAATTAAAGGATGAAATTATCACGCAATCTATATCTATCAAGGGCTTGTTTGGATTGACTTATGCAGAGCTTATGAACACAGCTTATGACTGATTCATAAACTGTTTTGAGTTTATTTTTCATAAGCTACTCAGGATAGCTTATCAAAACAGCTTATAGTTTATATGAAATAAGTTTTACCATATTTTTTCTTTAATTATAAAAATAGTTTATATAACTTATGTCATAAAATGTAGAATAAAGTGTTATGCCAACCTCCGCCCAAATCTATTGCCTATAATAGATATGACTTATTCTACCGTACACATCTAAAACTAGTAACTACGTAGTACGTACGCATCTAAAACACTCCTTCCCAACTATACGGTTTTCCAATTTTAATTTCAACGGTATATATGGTGGGTGATGACTAAAAGCTAAAGCTGGTTCAAAAAAAATACCAAAAAGGCATCGAATTAAGATCGGAGCTAGCAACATGGCTACTCTAACTACTGCTTTTCTCCCTTCTAAGCTTAACAACCCTTCACTTTCCGCGCAGCAAGGCGCTGTGTTTCCGCACAGAAGACGACTCAGGAAGAAGAACCAAGTAACTGTTCCTGTATGTAATGTATATCTTTCCTTTTTTATCTTCCCTTCTCTCGATTTTGAAATAAATAGATGTGGGTTAATTCTGAATGAACTTACGTATTCTAATGTTGTCTAATTGCTTATATATGTTTTTTTTTTGTGACATGGGTGGGTTTGCATGGTCAATTGGATCAGGTTAATGCTAGGTTGTTCGGGCCAGCCAGCCATCTTTTAGGCTTCGAAGCTGAAGGTTTTATTCTTAGGATTAGGAGTGGACCAAAATAAACACCCGGGACATCTTCCGAGGACTTACACGCTAACCCATTGTGATTTCAGCTCTAACATCACTCTCCCCATCTCCCACTCCATAAACAACTCTCGGGTGGTATATATTCCTTATTTAATTAGAAGCAAAAATGGGGTTGGGTTGGTTCTTAGTTACATGCATTTTTATATGCTTGCCTTTTATTCCGTCGTTGGAACCACTTTTTTTTTATCTTTAATAAAACAAGAAATAATGGGTGCCACACATATAGACGGTTAAACTAAACAGGACATATTACATGCTTCACGTGGGAAAAAAAAAACAATTTTTAGGTGGCAATGGACTGGGGACACTACTGATGACATGAAATTTAAAGAAAGGCACATTTGTCCAACCTGATCATATCGTATATTAATTAAGTGATCTCACTTAATTTAAATTGCATGTGTGTGTATATATATATATATAGGTATTGAAGACCTTCACCCATGGCGATGGAGATCTGTTCAACAAGTACCCAGAATTGCAGGAAGCAGTGGTTTGGGTTTACTTTCACTCAAATATCTCAGAGTTCAACAGGGTAGAATGTTGGGTTCCACTCAAGGATGCGTGTGCATCTGCATCATCATCACCATCATCAACATCAAGTGATGGTCTTCCAATAAGCAACGAAGGCATGGCATTGGCATTGGCAGTGCCACGGCCATGCCAAGAAAATTGTGAGTGTTGCTTTACAGGGCACGACTTGTGATATTTGGAATGGAATCCAACACAACTTGAAAAAGCGAATCGTTCAATGTAAATACCAATTCTATGACGACCCAAAAAAAATGTAAATACCAATTCGATATTCCTTATTTTTTTTCCTGATCTTTTATGTGTAAATTTAACAGTAATTAATCAAATTATTTATTCAAATATATAGTATTAGTCGTATTGTTTTTTTGAATGACAGAAATCAAATTCAAAGTCCTTAAATGCACATTAATTCCGTTCGTCAAATGAATCCAGATATTAACTGGAGCCCGTTGAAGTTGTAATATGCATATATGCATGTGATGCATTGAAGTGTCACTCTGGTTTTGCCTTTACTCTTCCATAATTAGAACGATGTTGATTAGGCCTCCAACTTACTCACCCGTTCAAGGTGACCGAGGGGAATAGCTCTTGGGTTTGCCTAGCAGTTTCTGCCAGCCTTGTCATACCCTGGTGAAACTTCCAATTGCAAGTTTACAACATGCAGATTATTTTCTCAAGAAAAAGGAAAGAGTGAATGGTGTTAGCCAAAAAATAATTTTTTTAAGGTGGCAATTTATTGAGGGTTAGTAACATGTGATGGTGACACAAGAATTATATCACATCAGCATTAGGTTATGCCACATCAACGTTTTTTTGTTAGCATTTGGACAAAAGAACTTGATTGCAATATGAGAAAAAAAAAATTGGCATCCATTGGCACAATTGAAAATAGAAGACCCTATCACACAATCACGATCTAAAAATACAATTAAAAATCAATACTAATAGATAAAGGTGCTTTCAAAAAAAAAATCGATTTCTCTTTACTATAATAGCCAATAACTTTGGTAGATTATCCATACACCATTTTAGTCTAGGTTGCAAGGTAGAAAGCTCCCCAAATTTGATCCTGTTCAAAAACGCAAATTTTCTACTCAAGTTTCAACTTATACATGCCCTTGCATTGGGCCATAAGTTGAGGGCATAGAATCAACACCATGATTTCAAAGAAACTTCATCACACTATCAGAAGTAATACGTTAGGGAGGGGGAAAAAAGTATTGACACCGCTTCTAAGAAAGAATAATTATATACAACGGCTATTACAAACTTGCTAAGGATGTTTCCTCTGTTGACTAATCTTAAATATATAATGCAGGAGAGAACTATCGAAAAGAACCAAAAAAGAGGGAAAGGTGGGAGAGAAAAAACTTGGCTACAACTCCATGAATACATGTATAAGTCCAAGACAATAAATTACCCATTTGATTTTTTTTTTCAATATGAAAACATGAATCGCATGAATATCTATCATTGGGAGCCATATTATAACTTTTATAGCTCCCTGCAAGGCTCTCCAATTGGTAAATCATATCACTGTGATGGTGTTTTTTCACATGCATAGTTTTTCAACCATGGTGTTCTCTGTTTCTGCACAGCAACCCAAACCTATAAATATGCCACATGATTGGATTGAAATGCCAGGAGCTATATCACCTAATAGTAGTTCTTCCAAGAGATGATGCTCCGATTTCACTGTCAGTATTCTGCATGGATGGTCAGATCCGTTCATCAATCATTAATATATAAGCAATGAAATAAACCAGAAGATCATAAAAACTTTATATCTTTACATACTGAACGGCCCCACATATCTCACATGCGGGGGATTAACCAACGATATACTTAGTTGATTAACCATCGATAAAACATGTATATCCAATATAAAACAGATGAATTTAAAAGGAATAGGCATGAAATTAGTTATTTAAATTTGTGGTTATATAGGTTATTGGTTAAATCACTTTGACAATTGGTTACTCTTACGTGTATGAGATATGCAAGGCAAATGTTTTGTGCAAAAAAAATTATTTCTCCTATAAACTCAGTCTCTTTCGTGGCACACTGGCACTAACAAAATAAACAAATAAAGCAAGGAATGGTACACCAGTCATCTTCATGAATGCAAAGAAACTTAAAAATCTCTCAAAAAAAAAAGACAAGGAAAGAAAAGGAAATGAGACTGCAGCCTTGTTACAAAACTATAATAAAAGTGAATTTAATGCAGACTATCTCCTAATCTCCAGACTCCAGTCATATGACTCATATCTAAGGGAATGGAGGAACATTTCCATGTATGGAAAACTAAAATATTCACAAATGTAAACAGGCGGAAAGGGTGGAGGATCAGATGGACTTTTTTCTCCATTTTTAATGAATAATTTACCTGTGACTTTGGGGAAGGGAATACATTCCAGAACCTAAGCGTTTCATCTCCAGCTCCAGTTACAATAGTCTGAAACAGTAGAACTCATCACAACCAGAAATATAGCATAGATGATAAAATAAAAATCCATTTTCTTAGTCATAGATACTCAGTAATCTAGAATGAGGAACAGGTGAAAGGAGAACCGAAATACCTGTCCATCTGGAGAGATGGCAAGATAGAGAACCCTGTAAGTATGGCCCGTAAGAGTAGCCAACTGAATCAAAGGGAAAAAAAAGATGGTAAAACTTGTTCAAAATAAGTGAAAATAAAAGACATGCACTATCACAGAAGATATTTTGTACCTTTGACATGGTGGGATATCTCCAAACAATTATCTGGTTCTGTGAGTAGCCATGTGTGCTTACCAGTTCATTGACATTTTTGGACCAGACAAGATTGCAAACCTGCCAGAAATATAGGTTGAACACCATTTGATTTGTATTAAGAAAGAGCAAAAACATAGCAAAACATAGAAGGAAGACCCTTTTATCCTTCTCTCAATATGTGAAGGCATATGCCACAAATTCTGAAAAATTATAAACTGAAAAAGAAACTTCAAGAATACAACTTCTTTCATGTTTTATATGAGTTATTGAAATTACCCTTCAACAAAGAGAACATGAACTTTCTAGCAACTAGTCAACAACTTTGTAGGTCCAATCAATAACCATCATCAAATTACAGCAAATATCAAAATGTAGTGCATTTGATATGAAAGTATAAACAGGTTAAGAAGTACTCTTACCTGACTTCCAGTGTCCATACAGCTTAAGTGTGAGTTTGTGGTTGTATTCCAGAAACGAATGCATCGATCTGCAGTTCCTCCCCCAGATGCAAGAAGTCCATGAAGATGAGGAGACCATGCAATAGCTTTAACAGCTGCTGTGTGCTCACAGTACTTCAGGACAGGCTGGGTTGAGTGTTGATTCCAAACAAACAACTGCAAAGATATGGATTATGAGGACCAATGCAGGAAAAGTAAAGAATAGCAGTGAAATTGGATAGTTCAAAAAAAATGATAGAGTTTGCAATTGCATTACTCTGTTGTCATTTCCACCAGATGCCAACTCGCGGTTATCATACGACCACTTCAGTCCGCACACCTTTGAAAAACCAAAAAGGAAAATCAAAAATCAAAACCATGCTGGATAGCATGTACAGTAGACTGGTTTGTCTAGATGAAGCTGGAGGAAATAAAAACAAGTCTAACCTCTGATTTGTGCCCGGACAATTTACTGACAAAGTCTTCTTGTGTGCGTATATCTCGTTGATAAATATTCTTATCCCGGCCACCGGAAGACAAAAGAGATGAACTCCAGGCCAAGGCCCCAACACGTAAACGATGTCCCTCCATAGATCTTATCTTCTTGCATCGTGATGCATCCCAAATCTACATGGATAATAGTTAAGAGCCAGGCTTGGGTTAACTCATGGCTTAGAAACAAAGAACATAAAGGTTCATGGAAGAAAGAATTAAGCGAACTTAGCAAGTTCCAGGGATGCAATAATATTTTGTTTTTTTAGGGGGGGTGGGTGGGAAGACATATCTTGATGCCAAAAAACAGTTAAGCAGAGGTAAACTAAATGTCAACAACATAGCCTAATATTAGAAAGTAAACCCATTTTAAATTAATAGTATTGTGGCATCGTCATACTTTGAGCATCACTTTTGTTTAAAATGGACGCGATAGAACCAAATAAAATCGAAAATAAGGAAAAGGACCCATCTGATCACTGCTTTGGATGTACAATGATCAAAGAAGTGTTAAAATATATTTGGATTGGTGACCGCTGTACACAGCAACATATCCATCATTTAAAACACGATTTAAAATTATAACTATGCAAATATTATAAAATTAAATGGTGGATATGATGGCAAGTATACGGTTCACCATTAACCCATGTTTATAGTAAAAACAACTCCGATGCTCAGGAAAGGAAAGAGTGATATGAAGTACAGATATATACAATTACAACAAACGTTACAGACATAAGACATAGCATGACACGACACAACAGTACACGACAAAACACTACACTACACGGCACGACAACATGGACACAGCAAGACGACAAAATCTAAACAAGGATAAGCATATGACATAATTGCGTACCCAAACATGAAAACATCATTAAATGAATGAAATATACTCAAATTTGCATGATGTGTTAAAACATATTTAGAAGGTATCATCAAACTGTCGGACGTTTCATAAAAACAAAGCAAAGGGAGTTACGTATTCCCCAAGGAATGATTTTAATTCATGCATCATCGATTAAAATAAAATAAAACAAATGGTTAAAACGGTAAAAGTATACATGAGAATCTTTAATTTTAGTTCTAACTAATCCCAAACAAACATATCCTTACTTACTATTTTTGTAAGATCAGCTCTCTTATCAAAGAAAAAATCATCAGAATATTTTCCATTATACTGCATTCCTTAATGACTTTTAAAATCATTTCCATTCCATTTGGTATAATGTAGATCTAGACAAATAAACTGTGAGTGGCTTGCAATCTGATACTTGTTTCCTTCTTAAAGGTAAGAATATGCCCAGGAAGCTCCCTGCACCCAGGAAAGGCTCAGTTCATCTACGGGGCATCTAGAAACTAATTGATCACCCTTCGTATCTATTTCCATCGTTTCCCATCTACTCTAGCAAGTTCTGATTAACTCCTTGCCATTCTTTTTTCTCTCCAACCTAAATGAAGGACTGCATCATCATCTTTACACCTTACCTCAATGTGCCCTTCTTTTTGCTGTTTTAATTTTTTTCTTACTTCTTTGCAGATGGACAGCTTACCAAATAAATTAGGGTTTGAGGATCGGTAAAAGCTTCTAATCTACCACATTTAGAACACTAAATGGCTATAACGCTTATCCAGAATGCAGGATGTTATTGTCATTCCTATGCAGAGTCCTTCCCCAAAGGGATTGTAAGCACCCGGTATTGTTTCGCCATTATTTCCCGCCACGATTCTGGTCGCCACAGGGATAAAAAAGGATGTCTTTGCTTATCTAAGAAATAGAGCAGTAGTATATTGAAAAAAAAAATCAAAGCAAATAATAAAAAAGTATGGCGCTTCCAATTGCCAAGAGTACCCCATCAAATACATTCCTTTGAAACCCTATGATATGATGAACTGATAAAAGTGCCTGAGATGTGTGATGATCAACATTCAGCATATAAACCCTTACCTGAACTTTACCGTTGCTAGTTCCAACAGCAAGATGGGTACCCCGTTGAGCCCAGCCAACTGAACAAACGCAGTCGTCAATCCCCAAGTCACATAATTTAGTTACCTGCACACAGCATATCAACATGGAATGAGTCACACACAAAAAAAAAAAAAAAAACTTTCAAGTTTCAATCTGCATAACCCAACACCAGCTAGCTGACAACAACCACGGAAAAATCGAAGTTCCGAAATAGAGCACGTCCATTATTCATTATCCTTGCCCTCAAATCATATCCAAATAACTCACCTTGCTGCTACAAGCATTCCAGAGATAAACACAGTTACCCAGACCAACAGCCAACACATTGTTTGAAGACCAATCCACGAGATTCAGATAAAAATCGTCTTGCAGCGCAGGTGCATCCAGAACCTATCACCAAACAACACCACCACAAACTCCATAAACCTCAAAAACCTAAATCACAGCACTCAAATAAAAATAATTAATTAAATTAAATTTCACCTTATAAGGCGATCGGGGAACCTTCCTCGGAGCCTTGACGGGGCTGTGATTGACACCGGGAACCGCATCGTCGCACATAAACGGGGAAAGAGAGTGCATGGACTGGCGAGTCTCCGTCTTGTACCGGAAAATGTTCCTGCTGGGGAGAGTCATCGCCGGCGAGGCCCTCTTCTCCGGAGTGAGGGGAGTGGCGACACCGGCGGCGTCGGGTCCGAACAAGGCGGTGCGGAGGAGGGTGGTGTAGGCGCTGGAACTGTCCTCGCGGCCCTCCTGAGGAGTGGAGATATCGAAGAGGGCGAATTTGGAGGCAGATCTGCTGGGGATAAACCGGTCGGAGTAGATTGTTCTGGAAGGTGATTTGTAGTGGTTGGAGTTGATCATGCGGTCCACGTGACGGAGATTCTCCGGAGAGATAGAAGGCGGTGGAGGAGACGCGCCGGTGTTGGTGGGAGGTGGATTCGGGTGACCGGATGAACCGTCCATGGC
This sequence comes from Glycyrrhiza uralensis, assembly GCA_030159175.1. Lineage (NCBI taxonomy): Eukaryota > Viridiplantae > Streptophyta > Magnoliopsida > Fabales > Fabaceae > Glycyrrhiza > Glycyrrhiza uralensis. The sequence goes on along the minus strand of BRZY01000001.1, from coordinate 49,369,287 downwards.
GGAGGCTGTTAATTTTCCCGGGAAAAAAACACAGTAAAAGATTGCAGCTTTCTCTTATACTATGTGTTTATTTAATTATTTTTAAATGGGTGTTTGTGTTGTGCCTCGGTGTTTGTGTTGAGGGACCAGTCTTCACTATCTCTCTAGATCGTGGACCCCTCTCTTTCTCTCACTCTTTCCTCACTCCTAACCTAACTTTGCCTCTGTTCTCTCTCTCTGTGTAGCCCTCTCACCCTCTCGATTTGCATTGCAAGCATCACAATAAAGGGACCTCCAACCTCACTCGATTTGCTATATTCTCTTTTATTTTACCTTTTTTTTTATCTCTATCTTCTCTCTAATAGTTTTTAACGCGTGTCACTCCTGATGACTCCAACTAAAATTAAGATCTTTAAAAATAATGCCAATTTTTATACAAGATTATGGATAATTATTTTTTTAGCATGTGAAGATCTCCTTTTTATTTAAATTAAAGTTTGTTTTCCATTCAATAGCAGATTACTAGATTTAGCATGAGTACCCTTTAAAGAATGAATCGTGAAATTTTTGTTCTTGGTTGAAAAAAAAAATTTAGAACAACTCATCTAGACCCTTAATTTTTCTATCACTAAATCTAACGATGTTGACTAACTTGTGCACGGTGCACAAACCACTAGCGCTTGTGCACGCTAGAAGAAGCCGGTATCCATATTGAACACTATTGTGAAGAGATTCATAATCGTAGGATTAAACTTTTATCTTTTCGTATTTTTTCTCTCTCCCCCTTATCTCTATTTCTATTGGTCAGTTACTCAATTCGCAATCGTTTCGTATTTGAAAATTCGAGCCATGTAGCAGTGCTGTAATTTTTTTACGTACAAGGACAATTTTATAATTTATTGTGCATGTATATTGACTTTTTAATTAATTATTATTTTTATATATTATCTTTTAAAGTTTAGTGGCCTGATTTTAAAATTGTCAAATATCAAATTATAAGTGCGAACATCATTAGAAGAGTACCGCCTCTCAAATAATCAATATTTAATTATTGCAAACAATTATATTTACATAATTCATCGTGTATCTCTTTTTTAATGAATAATTTTAGATTCTCTTACTTTTTATATTTACTAACTCTCTTAATTACTAAACTGAGAAATTAATAAATATTATATATATTTTTTTATTTAATACTTATTTTATAAAATAGTAAGATGATATATAAGAGAATTAGTATGAAGATATATCATTTTTCTTTTTTTAAACAACCTTGACCCAAATGTCAACTATCATGTATCCCATTTAAGTTAAGAGTTCAATAACTCTAATGTTTATATTTAAATAATAACTACTAATTATTAATCTATATTTTTATATCAATTATTTAAAAGTACTAGTCTTAGAAGAGTTTCTCACATATTTAATATTAATGGCCAACGGCTCTTATTCGGTTTCCATCTTTTTATTTTTCATTACTTTAAATCTATATTTAATGGAATAGTAGAATACAATGGGATAAAAAGATTCAAAATAAAATAAAATAGAAAAAATCATTATTTTAATATTTAGATATGCTAGTGATGAAATAAAAAAAGACCGTTATAAAAAAATAAAAAAAGGCTTATTTCATCTCATATATGTTTTAAAATTTGACTAGAGCAAGAAAATAGTGAGATATGGGATATAACGTGTGATTTCTTTTCATTTATTTTAAATAATAGAGACAATAAAATCTATTCTAATGTAGAGATCAACATTTGAACTACAAATTGTATTCCTAACTTCATAGGAGTCAAATCCCAATAAAAGTAGGATACCAACAAAGATAAATGTATTTTTTTACAAGAACAAAGAAAAATATTTAATAGTTTGTTTGTTAGAGATTTTACCACCGCGATTCTATTGTTTTTTCCATTTTAATGTATTTTTTCAAGGCTCCGAAATCTAATACAAATGAACCCTAAGTTGACATAGAGCATGTACGAATAGCGAAATAACATTAGGTGTTATATATTGGGTATGTGCCTACGTATATGTTGACATTATATGTGTTGTAACAAGATTATTTTAAATGAGAATATTAGAAGAAAAGTAACGATTTTTTTTTTTGGTGAATAAAGAGGGCAAACACCCATCAACAAAGAAACACTAAAATCCTCGAGGAAGTAAATACACGAAGCATCCGCTCTAATAGATAACAAAATAAATGGCAGAACAACTTCAAAATCCTAAACTGATCTGGAATGGAAGGCCAAACTTAGCCAAAGCATCTGCTACTTGTAAAAAATACATTTATCTTTGTATGTGCGTGTATGCTAAACTTTTAAATTAGTATTTTAATTCTTAAGATGAGAAATAATTTGTTTCAAGTTATCTGCTTAAAGTAATACTTGTTTTAATTAAAATAAAAATAAATAAAATATATATATAAATAGCATTTATATAAAAAGTCAAATAAACATATACTTTTATATCATTTTATATCTATAAACTAGTTCAACTTTAAATTCAATCCCCTAACTTCTTGGCTATAAGTTTTTTTCACTGTTTCTGTCAAACAAAGCAAATAAAATCAAGTTAAGGTAACAGATCATAAACCGTCTCATTCCATCTCTTCCTTTTTGATAAATTCAACCATAATTGACATTCACAGTCAAATAAGCTTTTACTCTTTTCTTTTTAACTGATAGTTATACTTATTAATAAATAACTCCTTATAATTCGATGAATTTGGGTGGCGATTCCCCACCACCTTTTGCTTATATTTCTATTGCAACATTAAAAGAAGAAAAAAATTTAATTATAAAAAACTAGCGGGTAGATTCACTTTTTCTATTATTGTTTAATTATTTGATACTAGCAGGTAGATCCACTTTTTCTATTATTGTTTAATTATTTGATATATAAATCATATTTTGATGTGTAAATTAGTTGTTGTACATAATATACCTAACATGTAGAATTAAGTTAGATTTAATCTAAAATAGAACGTATTACAACAAATGTGTTATTAACATTTCTCTAACACACTCTAAAATTTAACGTGTAATATAAGTATCATTCTCTCCTACTCCTCGCCAACCTAGAATAACATGAGATATAGCCACAATAAGACAAATTATATAAATATATCTATAAATATGTAATTTGTAATAAGCAACAATTACCTTATATCTCTCTTCACCTTGACCAATGGACACGTCTCTGAAACTAAGTATTTGTCAAGCCACATTGCAATACATTTTTTGCTGGAAGGCACAAAAAGTGGATGATACGGGCCACACACCAATGCATCCATGGACCGTGAATAGGGGAGTTATGGGGTTTCTGCTCTTTTCTTCTTTCTTGACCCGAAAACGGTTATATAGGAGCAGTTATAATAAGGGAGTTATGAATCAATTTAAATTTAAATTGTAAAAGTTTAATTAAATAAGGGCAAAATTGGCAACCAAATTAGGACACTAAATGAGACCGTTAGAATTGGGTGTTTTTTTTATAAATAGTTATAGATAATAATTAACAATGTAAAAATAGAAGAAGAAAATTCGAAACATATAATTTAATGGCTTAAATCTGTTTTTAGTCCTTCATTTTTCACTGAGTTCCATTTTTAGTCCCTCATTTTTAAAACGCGTCTTTTAAGTCTCTCATTTTTTAAAAATGGTTTCTTTTAGTCCCTTGGGCCATTTTTTAATTTTGAAAAATATCTTTTAAAATTATACTTTGACCCCTCTCAAATCTGATGCTCATCTTAACCCGTTTTTTGGTTTTCTTCCCCCTCCACTGATGCACCGCGCTCCCCCATCCCCGCGCGGCCAAGGGAGGAGCTCCGCACGGCCAACAGAGGCTGCGCACAATGGTAAGAAGGGAGACGACTACCCCGATTGCACAGGGAGGAGAACGAGAAAGAGGCCGCATCTTATCGTGGCTTCGAGGGAGGACGTTGAAATTACTCCTAGCGGGGATGAGGGGCCGTTGTGCATCAGTGGAGGGGGAGGAGAACGAAAAAACGGGTTAAGGTGAGCATCAGACTTAGGAGGGGTCATAGTATAATTTCAAAAGATACTTTTTGAAATTAAAAAATGACCCGAGAGACTAAAAGAGATAATTTTTCAAAAATAAAGAACTAAAAAGACACGTTTTAAAAATAAGGGACTAAAAATGAAACTCAGTGAAAAATGAGAGACAAAAAGAGGTTTAAGCCTAATTTAATTTACCGTCATTCTTCCCGATCTCCATAGTGGTTTTTTTTTTTGGTCAAGTGATCTCCATAGTGGTTAAACAACGTTATTTGCATGATCAGCAAGGACCTGAAGGCACGCGCACGTCATGCAATTTATCTTTGTTAATGGTTAAATGAAAAGGAAAAAATGCAAATAGAGCATCGATCCCCGCGCGAAAATAGTCAGCATCGGAGAATTTTAGTTAGCAGAGTTTTTAATTTTAATACATTTCGGGTTCCCTCCTTCTTGATAGGATTAACTGGCTCACTCTAGGTGGAATTACATAAAATCTATGCAGAAGTTATTAATTTAAATGCGCTAATGAGTTCTGATACGAAAATAAAAACAGGAAGTAGTTAATTTATTTAATTTACAATAGTGAAGAGAAAATATAATCATTAGCGGAGAAATTGTTTAGTATTGTAAAAGATCATATTAATCAAGGAAAAAAGAAAAAAAAGTGTGAAAAAAAACTGTTATAGAATTGTGATATCGTTTAAGTCTTTTACACTCCACCAACATATATAGCACGAGTTATGTACAAAAAATATCATTAATTATAATCAGTATCCACAAAACCCAAGTAAAAAATATTTAGATTTATCACAGTGCACACATAGCTCTCATAACAGATACCTGTGGAATTTACGCACATGGGATTCATTAAAGTTTGCTATAAATTTAGTGAGATGCCCAGCTATTTAAAGTGGAATTATAACAGAATAAGAAATGGATTGAGATAGATGATGAGAAATGTGCAATAAAGAACAAAACCCACAGCTAGCATAGTATAGCATTTTCAAGTGACGATATTGTGGTATTCTTACTTTAATTTATCTAGTGATCCCTTTTTAATGTTTATAAAAAAAATTCAAAAGAGTTTATCAAAAAAGAAAAAATTCAAAAGAAAAACTCTGACGGTTCAAATTGCGGTATGCTCTAATATTAATGAGCCGTGGAAAATTCGTCACAACAGAAAAAACAACCGTGGGTGGAGTTTGAATAGGCAAATGAAAAAGGTATATGAGCCCCAGGGTGGGAGGTTTATATGTAATGCTTTTTTTTTTTTTTTTGGTCAAGATATGTAATGCTTTTAATGGGAAAAAAAAAATTTGGTCGAAGCTTTTAATGGAAATTGACATCTGTGGAATAAGTTAATCCTGCGGCCCAGTTGGGAGGAGCAACATTCCATGCTATTGTAGTTTCTTTGGTGGTGTAGGAAGTAATCCTGAAAGAAAGAGCTTGGCCACTCATGAGTGTTGCAAATGCCTGGTAAGAAGCACCCCAGTTGTGGCTCATGCTAATCCACCTTGTTCTGCTCCCCTTCACCCACATCGATCTTGGCTATATCTCCTCCACCCCCCACATTCATCACGTACACCAATAACCAATACCCATTTCCTTGGAAAGAGAATCGAAGCCCTCCACTCCTCACGCACGGTACGTACTCTGATGAGAAATTTATTTTATTTTATCAACAAATTAAATCACATTAATGTAAGGGATCAATTAATAGAGCCACACACACCAATCTCATAATTAATTAAAAATTTCACCCAAAAAAATCTCATAATTAAAAATAATTAAGGGAGTTTGATAATTTATACACACCACTTTAGCGGTGTTAAAAGTAAAAAAATGATACACCAAAGAGAAATATCAGCAATACATTTTTTATATTATTTACCATACTATTAACATCATTGAATCACATGAATCTCGTATCTTTATTTTGGTAGCATTATCATTAAATCACATAAAATTGATGTGAATTTTATCAAATCATAGATTGTATTAAAAAAGAAAGTGTTTTAAAAAATGTATTGCTAACTGTCTAACACTTCCCTATAACAAAATATGCGAGAAATAACGTACATATTTTATTTTATGTAAATTCTATATATGTGGGATTAATTAAATAGGCTTTTTCTTAATTACCTGCGGTACATGATAGGGACGGGACGATGCCAGCCTTCCACTGAGCAATTTTCATGAAGGCGGGCTTGGGTACATGTCAAAATGTGTACGTGGTGGGTTGCACCATCCACCGTTATCGGAGGCCTCGGCCCAATTGGGAGGGCAAAGATTGGTGGCGGTTACAGTGGTGTAAGGCACATTGATGTTACATATATGCACTCGATTGGACGCATTTTATTTGGTAACAAGTCCCGCATGCATACCCATTGTTGAACAATGTCGAGCTCAATGCTGCTGTCTCTTTCCCGTAACCGTTTATGAACAAATTTCCATACCCACATGCTCCTCCTTTAAGTCCATCCATTTTAATAATAATAATTACCAGAAAAAGGCATGTCAATGCAAAGGAATAACATTGGTTTGAGTAAGATGCAAATTGAGTATATAACATTGGTTTACATCAATTGTTGAAATGGTACTTGAGGTAATATGTGTTGTAAAATTATTATTTATTTATTTAAAGTCAGATTTATTATTATTATAATTATTTTTCTCTTTGACTTGGTTTTATTTTTTACTTGCTCCCCAAGAAGTTTGTTAAGATGGGTTGATCTTATCTCTATTTTTATGCCTCTCGTCAAAACAAAAATTCCTATTTTTATGCCCATTTAAGTTGCATATAAAAAAAGGTAGGTGTGGCCTTTGGGTTAATTACTCTCTCTCTAACTTTCACTTTGTTTTTCTTTTCACCGACACACCAAGCCTATAGTCCATGCATTTTCTTACTCTCAACAAGAGATTTTCTACCATGACAAATCTACAAAATGATGTTTTATGTTTCCCGTTCTTGGCCACAAAAGGGTGCTTCTCAATATTAAGAAAATAATTTGGGTTTTACAGTAGACTTCTCAACATTGTGTTAGCAAGAAGTGGTTGTTATATCCTGGGTTGTTCATTGCCTGTTCGATTGTTCTTGCTGTTTTGATACCTCGGCTTTTTACCGGGATGGGCCTGTTGTACCCTGGGGGATTTGCGTCTGTGGGCGGATAAATCCTTAAGGGCAGTCTAACCGACGCCTCAGGTCTTTTATTTTTACTCATCGTTAATTGTTTTATAGGTTTCATGATTGACTGTTGTAGATGGTGCAGTGCTATTTCGCAAATATATACAACAATCTTAAGGATTTATGCGATAAAACCCTTTGCCGTTGTTGGGATATACTTCTCGGTGGTTCAGTTTTTCTTATTTTCGATTGTCAAGATCACGCCGAAGCAGGGTAGAATTTTATTGTCTCGGTGCACTCGTGAATAGTTACAATGCACTACTGAAAAAAGGAGAAAGAAGGAATAGAAAAAAAAGTGCAGAGCATATATGGTTCGACGATTCTTGGGAATTCCTTCCAATCCTAACCACATGGGTCTTGCGCCAGGTTCCTTTTTTTTTCTCCCCCCTTGATATTAAAATTAAAACCTAATTTTGTTGAGTGGCAAAGTCATCATTAACAAATTAAATATTGGCTCTGTTTTTGTTAACAATTTTTTGATAATTTTGATATGGTTAACTAATATTTACCGCTTTGGTGAACTCTAAAAGTGATCTATAGAGCCGCGTTCTGTATTTGCTTGCTGATATGCTATTCAATTTGTACTAATATAAAAGCATGCTATCTTCATATTTGGTTTGATAATAATTGCTTCTCTGAGAACCTAATCATGAGGTGATAATAATCATTTGAAATTTAGTGTGCTTTCTGTTATCTTTTGGTTGAAATATGCTCTGGTTATGATGCATGAAATATATTTTGTGTATACCCTTTATCAAGGAGTAGTAATCAGCAAATTTGTAGTGTATATATGCTCCGGTTATAAAATAATGATTGAGGTTGTTATTTGTTGAGAGCAAATTGGAGAGGGATAGTTTGCACCGTTGTTTTGAGTTTTCAATATCTAATTAATTATTAGGTGCTCCTTAAATCTATTTTATAATTAATCTATGTGCAAAAAAATAAAAAGGATTGTATAGCAGGTTGGGGTGAAAGAATGGTAGTAGTCGATGAAGACTATGGTTTTTGCTTGCTAGGAGGGCATGTTTCTTTGACAAGGTCTCAACATGCTAGCATTTGCATTATTTTTGGGTTCAATATATATATATATATATATATATTATCAACTTCCCAGGCAAATATCTTTTGAAAACTAAGATATATATACTCTGGTTGCCGCATGTTATGCATTATGTGAAGTATAGATTGCTGGTTATCATTGATGAAAATATTGTGTGAGAAATTCTAGTTAAATTCCTATTTTAAAACCTCCTTTGCTTTGGATACATGATAACTATATACTAATAAACTTTTGATATGTGTATATATATATATGAGTTTTATGATATGGGAGAAACAAGTGTCGTTGTATGAGATGATGTTTATCTAGTGTGATAAATTGAACAATGATGTAATTAAATTATATCTTATCAATTGTTCTCATTTTGAGTTTTATTGAAATCCAATTATTATGAGTAGAGAACAATTTGGTTGAGTTCTGTGTTTCAGTTTTATGATTTGAAAAATAGTATTTTACTATGAAGAGTCATAGTTATTTTTATATTTTAAGAGTGTATTGTCATTGGACAATATTGATAAATTTATGAAAATTTATATATGATAGCCTGGGGTAAATAAATGCAATTTTTAGTGTTGAATCATATAAGGAAGAGTGATAGGATTCTATCACTAGAATGTTACATTGAGAAACTTCTTATGAAGTTTGAAAATTTTGAGCTAAATCATGGAGTATCCCTTATGATGCTAACACATAAATCAATTGATGAAGAATAGTGGTAACCTTGTTGCCCAATTTGAGTAGATCCAAGTTATTGGAAGTTTGTAACTTTTAATAATTTGATGACAATTGTTGTAAAAATATTTTGTGGCACTTGTTAAATTCATGTAATTTTTTAGATGGATTTTCCACTGTATGAGAAGAATATAATGATGATAATTTAATTTGATTTGATTTGATTCATATGAGAATAAATTTATAAGTGGATTTTCCATTGTATTAGAAAGATACAATGATGTTTATTGGATAGCTGATTTTGATGAGATAAAATCGACAAGTGGATTTATTTTACCCTATGTGGGGGGTGTTGTCGCTTGGAAGTCACCCAAGTAGACCTGTATTGCCAAATCTATTATAGAGGCCAAGTTTATTGCTCACAACTTGGTGGGATCTGAGATTGAGTGGCTAAGAAATTTCTTAGTAAATATTCATTTATGAAGGAGACATGTGCCCTTCATATTTATAATTTGTGATTGCCAAGTGGCAATAACGAGAGCGAATGACAATTTATAATGGAAATTAGAGACATACGTATATGTTGTAATTGTGAAAATGGTGAGGCCTGATTATTATTGTAAGGTCAAATTTGAATTTGGCCGATCTTTTAACAAAACCCCTTGGGAGGAATTTAATTTGTGATATATCGAGGGGAATGGGACTTAAAGCCATTTGAAATTAACAAGTGATGGGAACCCAACCTTTGTGATTGGAGATCCCATGAAGAAGGTTCAATGTGGTAAAAACAAGTCTCTTGTTAGTTCTGCTAGCACTAAAGATTATTTTAATCTTTTTTTTTTGTCCCTTTCCTATGGTGTCTTTGAGAAAGTGCTAGACACTGCATTATTGAGAGGATAAGCTCTAAAAACTTTTAATGATTTTCATATCCCTTATGGGTGGTGTATGATTTGCGGCATACACTTGATGAAATCACCTATATGAGTGTCAAGTGGGGCCGCTTGCATGAGATCGTGGCGAAATCTCTAAAGCACTCATGAATACCGGGCGCGCGCATGGCCTATTAGCGCAAAACGGCGCAATAACAAGAATGTGGGGGTGTAATGTGATTGGTAGACCGCTAACATACATAAAGTGTCTTGGGTTCCATAGCTTGCTACACCAATTTACTGTGTGCTAAGTCTTATCAGTCTAGGGTCTGGTTCCATAGCTTGCTACACAGATCTGATGCATTACATCCATAATGTCAACCCAGGAACAATCTATCTTTGACTTTAAAATAAATAAGTGGGGGATTGTTGTAAAATTATTATTTATTTATTTAAAGTCAGATTTATTATTATTATAATTATTTTTCTCTTTGACTTGGTTTTATCTTTTACTTGCTCCCCAAGAAGTTTGTTAAGATGGGTTGATCTTATCCCTATTTTTATGCCTTTCATCAAAACAAAAATTCCTATTTTTATGCCCATTTAAGTTGCATATAAAAAAAGGTAGGTGTGGCCTTTGGGTTAATTACTCTCTCTCTCTAACTTTCACTTTGTTTTTCTTTTCACCGACACACCAAGCCTATAGTCTATGCATTTTCTTACTCTCAACAAGAGATTTTCTACCATGACAACTCTACAAAATGATGTTTTATGTTTCCCGTTCTTGGCCACAAAAGGGTGCTTCTCAATATTAAGAAAATAATTTGGGTTTTACGGTAGACTTCTCAACATTGTGTTAGCAAGAAATGGTTGTTATATCCTGGGTTGTTCATTGCCTGTTCGATTGTTCTTGCTGTTCTGATACCTCGGCTTTTTATCGGGATGAGTCTGTTGTACCCTGGGGGATTTGCGTCTGTGGGCGGATAAATCCTTAAGGGCAGTCTAACCGACGCCTCAGGTCTTTTATTTTTACTCACCGTTAATTGTTTTATAGGTTTCATGATTGACTGTTGTAGATGGTGCAGTGCTATTTCGCAAATATATACAACAATATGGTAATAAGGAATTGAGATAATTAACATACATACGTACCCATGGTGGCAGAGGCAGTGTCATCACCATAAAATGTGGCATGGCCAAGAGTCCACTGACTGGGTTGAAATCATGTGCCCGCTACTACCGCTGGCTTTCCCATGATCGTGAACATCATCCATGTAATTATTGTAATCCACAAGCTATAAGATTGATGAATTGCAGCCATTATATTGTTGGCTTTCTGTAGGATATCAAGGAATGCAAATGGGATGCTCTCATTGATTTGTGTGCACACGTACGTCCTTATATACAACTTCCAATTCCAGTAGCACGATCGTTAATTGAAAGAATTTGCCTTCGTGATCCCCACGAACATTACATCTCTAATCTCTCCAAGTCTACAATATATAGTAGTATATTACTCTTTCTTTCTTTCTTTTGGTTGTCACGGAACAATATTGCTAGCCAATGATTTAGTTAGAAAGAGAAAGATCCCCAGGATTGATCCCGGAATATTATATCATTCCCGGATTTTTTTACGAGTGAAAAAAAAAACGCGTGGACATGTTTTCGGTTGTCCAAACACACGCGTCCAGTACATTAATTTGGACTAAGACCTTAATAAACATATGTCATGGACTCATGGCGTTATATATATATAGACAATGGTTCACACGATAACTTCATTTGATATCGGGAAATGACATAAATGTTAAAATGATAAGAAAGTCATGAGTTCAAATCTCTCTACTAATATAATATATACTAATTATTAATATTTGTCTATAAAAAAAATAGAAATACACTGGTACTCCAACCTCTAGTAATCAGTAATGGTTATTCAATAAACAGTGGGAAAGCTTTGCTTCTTAATAGTCTCTCATAACATATTTATTTTTCTAAACTAGTAAAACATAAATGATATAAAAAAAATAAACATTTTTTTGACAGAAAAAAAAATAGTGAAAAATTTAAAAAAAAATGATTTGCTAAAATTTTGAAACATGTATCTCTTTTTATTACCTTGAAACCCAAAAAAAAAAAAATTCACATTTTCCTATTGCACGGTTCTTTAAAAATAATATAATAATAAAACAACAATAATCAGCTGTCGAATTTTGCGTGGGACCCACGTATGCCTACGTGAGGGGAGAACAATGGCGGGCGTAAAGCCAACGCAACACGGCAGGGTGCCCCCACCGAAAGGCCACGGCAGATTTTTTTATGGCCACGTCACAACAGATACGATACGAAACAAAGGAAGCGATATGACACGATGGTGTCGATCTAACGAAACGACGAATGAGATGGCGATGAACAAAACAAAGGGAGAATAAGCCGTTGCATTTCCCTCCACACGTTCTTGTTTGCCTTATCTCTGAGCTAGTCGTCTCCGATTTTTCTTTTCTTTTCTTTTTATTTTTTACCCTCCACCTAAAACAACCACTACTCTGAAAGTTTTCTCAGTTACACTGCCACCACCAGTACCACCACCGTTTCTGCAGTAATCATCATCATCATCATCATGTTCACGGCTAGCAAACTAGCCTTCACATTAACACCCCCTCGTCCATGCACTGCTCCTCCTACCCCATCACCCTTCATTCCAATCTCTTCCTTGTCCTCCTCTTCCTCTTCTTCTGCTTCCGGTGTACATGTCCACCTCATTCAGTTCAATGGCCGCCACTTATGCCTCCGCCGCAGGCTATTTCTACTTTCCCCTAAGGCCACGGCTGATCAACAAGGTCTTAACTCTTAACATCATCATCATCATCATCACTAACATATTTTTGTTTTTTTGTATTTATATCCATATCCATATCCATATACTTTGTCAACTTCTAACAAAACAACAGCTCCCCTCTTTGCTTTTCTTCAGGGAAGGTTGAAGAATTTGAAGAAAATGCTATTGATAGTAATGTTCTCCCATATTGTAGCATAGATAAAAAAGAGAAGAAATCGGTTGGTGAACTTGAGCAAGAATTCCTTCAAGCCCTGCAAGTATGGCCCAGATAATTTTTATTTATTTTTTACTCTTTCCCTTGATTTTGCTGCTGTCGTAGTTATGTATGTGTGATGATCCTACTGAAAATGGAAATTAACTTTTGTGTATATGGGATTGAAATTTATAGTTGGGTTTTGTTTTATTCAACAGTCATTCTATTACGAGGGAAAGGCTATCATGTCGAATGAAGAATTTGATAATCTCAAGGAAGAACTCATGTGGGAAGGAAGCAGCGTTGTCATGCTAAGTAATTTATATGGAGTAACTTCGCTGACAGTAGCTGCTATGATTAATTAATGAATTTGTGTTAACGTGTAACTTTGTCTTTTCTTTTTAAGTCTTTATTGGTTTATTGTGCAGGTTCGGATGAACAGAAATTTCTGGAAGCTTCTATGGCTTATGTATCTGGAAAGCCAATTATGAGTGACAAAGAGTATGATGATTTGAAATTGAGGCTAAAGGTTTGCTATTTTCATTTCATCCATGAGAAATTGGCTTGGTAGTAGTATGTGGTGCATTTATATGACCTGGTGTGAATTGATCATTGTCTCAGTGGTAATTGAGGGAAAAAAGAAGTAAAAGTATATCATCCGGACCAAATTAATGGTTAGGAACTGTGAGTAGATAGTATAACTTTTTTAAAATAAAAGGACAATCAAAGTACTGCAGTTCATGAAACATTTTATTTTATGGGTTTCATTTTGGAAAGTTTACTTTATGAAATATCAGTTATAATAGTTATATTGATCATAGAATTCTGGGAAAGCAGTTGGAATTGTTTTATTAGCTGTACATCTCCCTCCTTCTGGTGTCATTTACTGATCTCATAGTTGTTTTCCAGATGGAAGGGAGTGATATTGTGGTTGAGGGTCCAAGGTGCAGTCTTCGTAGTAGAAAGGTGAGTGTTGATCTGTAATCTAATCTCTTATTTCAGTTTGGTTGTCACTTGTAGTTATGTTATGTATAGTTGTTCTTTGATTAAATCATTCCTGCAATGTTGAAAAATAAATATAGGAGTAACTTTTCCTGTTTCATTAGTAAGAGATTATTTTTTTTTTGATTTCGGATACAAGCTGAAGGTACTAAGATCAAGTTATATCACAATTCACAAGTACTGAGTAGAAATAGAAGATGATCATTACATGTCAAATTAAATGCTTCTTTATTTACTAGAATTCAGCTTCAGGATTTTATCCTATCATCGGATGATTGGATCTGTTGTGTTTAATCTTTATTCTTTGCTAATTACAGTCCGTTTATAGGTTTACAGTGACCTGTCTGTTGACTATTTAAAGATGTTCCTGCTGAACGTCCCAGCCACTGTGATTGCATTAGGATTGTAAGTAGCTTTCCTCCTCTCTCCCTCTTTGTAATTTATTATTGACTTCATGATGTATTTAGTTAAAATTTTGCTTCCAGCTACTGCCAATATATAATTGGTCTCTTAGACAAACAGGACATATGGTGAAATTGTGTTCTAAAAAAATGTGGTAATACCCATATGCATGTTTTCTACAGATTTGATATGATTAATGTTTTTATCTTTCACAGTTGCAAATATACATTTGGGTGCAAAAGTAATTTTGGATCAAATGAACTCTATAATTACTTTGGGTTCAAACGTATTTTTGTTATTTTCCAACTAAAAACCAAACATGTACGTACGATGTAGGGGATGGAAAGGAATGTAAGAAATGGAAAATATATGCTGATTTTTACATATCCATTCATCTACCTGCAGTCATATTCTAACTGCTCCAACCTCCAACATATTTTATAATTTTCATATCAGTATCCATTTTTTCAATTTTTACTATTTATCTTTCCTAAATCAAGGGTTTCATCCCAAAAGATGGATTAAAGTGCGTCTTTCTTGATTTGATTTTTATGCAAGTCGAACTGACATGTAAGTTACTGTTTGCACTTAGGTGTTGACCTTTTTGCTTTTATTTTATTTTTTTTCTCTTGTAATCTGTTAGGTTCTTCTTCCTTGATGATCTGACTGGATTTGAGATTACTTATTTGCTAGAGGTATGTTCTCATTTTTCCTTGTACCTAGAATTAAAACTGGTATTTAAATGTAATTTGATTCCAGAATGTCATAGCATCTGATAGTGGTTGCATTTTTGTGGTCCTTTCGGTTCTTACACTCTATTGCCTTCTTAATCCCAGGAAGCAGTTTATTTTTACATTATTGGGTTTTTTACATTATGGATTGTTTGAGTGCAGCTACCGGAGCCTTTTAGTTTCATTTTCACTTGGTTTGCTGCGGTCCCCCTCATTGTGTGGCTAGCTCAGTCACTAACAAGCGCCATTATAAAAGATTTTTTGATTTTAAAGGTATGAATTTTCTAAAAGTCTCTTGTATGTTATATTAACTTCTACATACACTGATTCTTAAATTTTTCAAGGGCCCCTGTCCAAACTGTGGAACCGAAAATACCTCATTCTTTGGGACTATACTGTCAATTTCAAGTGGTGGTTCCAGCAACAAGGTCAAATGCTCTAAGTAAGTATAAGAATACAGCTGAATAACTAACTGTTCTGGTTTCATATGAGTAATATTTTATCCTCAAGCTGATTTAATTTATGGTATAACATTAATTTAACAATCGAAAGTAACATTTGATGCAGCTGTGGCACTGATATGCTATATGATTCAACTTCAAGATTGATTACATTGCCAGAAGGAAGCAATGCCTAAGTGGAGGTACATTCCTAGTAAATATCTCTTATCTCAACTTCACTGTCCATATAACTTATCAAAACTTGTCTTAAGGGTGTGTTAGGGTTGCAATGGAAAATTTAAAAACAGATGATTGAAAACTAAGGTTGGATGTAGACTTCTACTGCGTCCACATTCCTTGTCAATTTTCAATATTTAATTTCTCGCCGTCAATTCATATTCCTACTAAATAGAACGAAGTAACATGTTTTGTTGTGTTTTCTTTGGTTCCACCCTTTTCAGTGGAATAAAATGTACCACTTTTATTACCTTGGATCCTGTTTTGTTCTACTTTTAACATGCATCAAATATAGCACAAAACTCATATTTTGTTCCTATCTTGGTCTAACCTGTCTATCAAAAACTGCCTTGATGTTTTGTCGCTGGAAGTGGAACAACCCTAAATGCTAGTACTTGGTGAACATTCTGAAAGATTATGAGTCTGATTTTTAAAAGCACCGGTACTTGTATAACCACATGCGTACCATATAGATCTTTTTTTAACTCACAACATTTGCCTGAAAAGTATGTTTGTGCACCAACTGATTAGAAGTTATGTTCATCTCTTTTTGTGATTCTAAAGTGAATTGTTTTGCAACTTTTAGTATTAAATCTTTTCTATCTCCAATGGGAGCCAAGTGCCAATCTTCATTATAATTTAGGTGCATATGGCATGGCAATCATCATATTATACTGTGTCTGCATACAGGTATGCCTGGAACCATATTCATTTTTCCAGCAATGGGAGCTCACAAGTTGTTGTGAAAGTGACTAATTTATCAAGTAGCAACGTGTCATGTTCGTCCGCAAATAGTCCCATGATGTCATGTTATTTCCCTGTCACACATAAATGTAATGTGGGTGATCTCAACCGTTTGAATGTGCCACTATCCTACTTGTAAGTATTATGGGCATTGTATACTTGTAAGTAATATGGACTCTGTATAGCATACTCTGGATTGTTTACCGGATGAGTTATGAGGGTGCTTAACACCATTGGCGAGTCTAACCTTGGCGAGTCTAACCTAAAATAACGTGTGTATGGATTTTTGTTACACACTTCGATGAATATTCCTTCCTGTCTACTACTGCGGCCAAAACCTTAATGGTTGAGAATAGAGAAATACTTGTGTGAGCACAACCTAACAACTCATTGTTACATACAACCAATAATAAAATTACAATTAATAAAAAAATACAACCTGTAAAATAAGAAAAGTCACGTATTGTAGCATCTGCAAGGTCTTCGTCTCCTTCACCCATCTTAGCGTTAGGCATCGGAAAAATTTGACAATGTTGAAAGATCACCGATGAGCCATCAACAACAGAAGGCCATTATCTCTGTGATTTATTTTTTGCAACAAAATAACACCATTTTTTAATGACTAAATCTTGCTCTAGTGATGGACTGAACACTGATTTTGGTATAGTTATGGCTATACCATTCATTAAAGCTTTGTACCAGCTGAAATGGTTTCTATATCATCTATTTTCTCCGAGCTAATAAGCCAGTACCATATCTGTGATTTTGCTTTGGTTAAGACAAAGAAAAACAACCCTAAAAAAAGAAATAAAAATACATGTTATTCATTGTTGTTCTCTCTGTTTTATGAAAGTTGAACGAGACACAATGGGGTTAATGGAGACACAGTCTGCGGCACGAGGGCGTTGCTAGCAGAACGTCACCGGAAACCTCTGCCCAGAAGAGATACCACAAAAGCTGCTACCTCTTCCCCCCACCATTAACAGTGGTGCTACGGCAATAAATCCTCGCCAACTCGAGAATCGTCTAGTGCGCTTCCACCCAATCAATCAGCCCTAAGAAACGCTCCTCCGTCACCGCCCTCTACGAAAACTCGTGAAGCTCCGCCACCCAACCCAATGGCTTCTCCACTAGCTCCTCCCCCGCCTTCTCACCGTACGAAATCGAAACCACGTTCACGAAATAGTCGGGGCTGGAAGTGGTGCTGAGGGACTCGAAGTTTGAGACGGTGAGGGGACGAGGTTGTCGTAAGGCCGAGGATGACGAAATAGTCCCAAGAGGGTTACGTGGGAGGAGAGGGTGTCGCCCAGGGTGGAGGTAGTTGGGGCAGAGGTTGGAGTCCATGAAGATGTGGTCTGTGATGGTGGGGTTGGGTGGTGGCGAACGAGAGGGAGGGGAAAGGTGGTTTTATTTTTTATTTTATTACTTTATCATGTGCCATTGTTTTATTGGTTGTGTCCAAGGATGAGGTGTTAAGTTGTGCTCACACAAGTATTTCTCTGGTTGAGAGACATTAAACATTTGCTAGGACTGTCACTGACATACAACATGATACAATGAGCTTAAAATAGACTGAATAAACAGAATTAGCGGGTTATGCATCACATGTTAATATGTCATTCATAAGCACTCTTGTTACTATATCAAGAATACATGACGTCTTAAAATTAGAAAATAAAAGAACAAAGACAACCAATGCAGTCATAATTGACAAGCAAAAGTAACACAGTTTATCCTTAATCCATGAAACTGTATTACTAATCAAAAGGAAGACACTTCACTCCGGTAATAGAAGAGGCCAGATGGACTACCATTGGGAAGTAGTGCTAGCCTCACAGGACTAGCAGCACCTTCTTCAACTGTCAAGAAACCGGTATTGGCAGTTATATCTGTCTGGACATAACCAGGGCAAACACTATTGATGCAGAAAGTAGGGAAATTCTTAGCAAGAATTCTTGTATAGGCATTCATAGCAGCTTTAGACATGATATAGGCTCCTAGAGTCTTAGGCCAGCCTTTACTTTCTAATGAACCTTCTTTGAAATCTTCCAGAAACTTCTTCAATACTTCATCTACTTTCTCTTCTGTAAGGTTGTCAGCATCTTTGAAGACTCCTTTTGCCCATCCATCTGGTATAGACTGGATTTGACATGAATATTTAAGAACTCATGCAAATTAAAGGAGAAAGGAGACAATGATAAAGCTAAGAATATATCTATAGGTAAATTTTACAAATGGGAAGGGAAAGAAACTGGAAATTTTGCTTCAGTATCATATAGAAGGCCAATTAGAACTTTATTTAACAATCAACGGATTTGATGGGGATCCATTTCTTATAAGGCAGTAGAGCAAGACTTCACTTCATCATCTGCCTAAACACTAGAGTTTCAAGTTTACTCTTCGTTTACTCTCCAGTCAAATTTTATGAAAAACCTTAAGAATTTATTAACACAAGGAGTAAAATAGCCTACCTCTAACTGCCCCATAGTGGATGATACATTCACAATTCTTGGTGAATCAGATAACTGAAGGAGGGGAAGAAGGGCTTCCACAGTTATTTTAGCACCATAATAATTTATTTTTAAGCATTCTTCGGTTAACTCATCTGTTTGAGTCATTGCCTTTTCTCTATCATCTTCTGGTAATGCCTGCAAAGGACAACCGACAACTCAATACTCAAACCCATTATAGTTGTTTTCTAATCTCCTAACAATATCCCTTACCCAAAAACAGTTACAACCTGTCTCAAAAACAATCAGTTTTCAGAACAGTTTCAAATTCAATATGGCACCCTCCATACTTCACATATACTATGCCATTAACAATGCAAAAGAAAGAACCACTTCCAAAATTCGAAATAGTTATCATGTAAGCATAGATTGACATAAAACATTGTTGAACTGCCAAAGCTCCAATCAGAATTAATAAAAGTTTTCATTTGGGTACCAAGGAAAAACAGTTTAATGGGAAGATATAGAAATTCAAAGGGCATGATTAATAATCCAATTTCATTGCATATAAGAGTCTATACAACCCAAAGTAGCAAACTGAGGCCCCTTTTGTACAGGAGGCATCAAGTTTCAAAACATTCTCATCTGTTGACTAGATGCCAGAACACACCTAGATACTACTTACCCCACGGTTGATGAGAGCCAAAGTAAGTAAATCTTTGTCGTTAATTACAACTCCACCAATCCCTGCATTGTTAACCTGCAGTAAGAGACCCCAGTGATGTTTCTATTTTATCACTTGAAAATATCATACTAACAAGGAATCACAGCAGTTGCAAGATGAGCACAGTAACATGCAATGGAAAAATAAAGGAAGAGATTAAAATTGAATATCCAGAATCATAAAATTACAAACGGAAAATTAGTAATATGTATTTCTGCAGTTCATCATGTTAATGATTGTCTCATCTCATATTTAAGATGAAAGCTCAAATACGTAGACTTATAAGATGTTCCTTTTCTTTCACACACTTACAACAACAGAGGACTGAGTCGTTGACTACGAGTCAATGAGAGTCAACTCAACTTGACCTGTGACAAACTTTCATTTCCAACAGGAAAAAAAAAAAAGCAAAGGAGTACGGAATTTCCATGTCACCAGAATATCAAGTTTCCCAAATTTAGATTTGACAAAATCTGCCAGAGAAGCTGCAGTTGCAGCATCAGCCACATCTAGCTGATGAAACACTACAAGGTCAGAGAGACCTGAGGCTTTGAGTGTCTCCAATGCTTCAAGACCTCTTTTTTCATCTCTTGCTGTAAGAACCACCTTGATCCCAGCTGAAGCTAACTGCTTAACTATCTCTAACCCAATTCCTTTGTTTGCCCCAGTCACAACTGCACACCTGACAAAGCCAACCCACCACCAAAGATTCAAAAGAAAAAGAGTGAAAAGGGAAAAATATGAGATTTTAATGGGATTGCATGTTGGGGATTTGAAAACAAAATGCAAGGAAACCGAGTAGAGTTATGATTGGATGAGTTCTACTACTGTGTGCTACCTTTCTGCGGTTTCTCCCATCTTCAGTTTCAACTTTGAAGTTTGATTTGTGAATGTTAACAATGAGAACAAGAACACGGATTCAACACCTATGTATACTAAGTGGCCGTTTGTTTCAGATTGTGAAACGGACGTTAGAGGCCAAAATTGAGTTTTACTTGATTTTGGCAAAAAGTTAGTGTGTTTGGTTTCCAAACGTGATAGGTATGAATTAATTTTAGTAGAAGTAAGAACTTATTAGTTTTTTTTTTGCTAAAATTAATTTTGGGATAGGACCCACACAATTCTTTATATTTATATATCAAAAGTGATTATACCCTTATCATTCAAACACAATCAATTTTTCTAAACACACTTTTAAAATATTATTATCAAACACAAATCAATTCTTTTCAATATAATTTTGAGTAAATTATATTTCCCTCCCCTGAAAGATAGGGGTATTACACTCCCCTCCCTCTTTATGTTAAAATATACAGACTAGTCCATTTAACTTAACACCGTTAGGAAATATTTGGTTATATATTTTTAAATTAAAATATATACTAAACTCATTTTAGTTCACATTATTGACCTTTCTATCATTTCTGCGTTCTAGCCTTGCTTATAGTTTAACGTTTTGTGCTTCTCATCGTAACACTATTTCTCATGTTTCAAATCAAGGGAATGATTCCCAGAAGAAAAAAAACTAATGCGTTTAACACCATCACTGTGCACCATCTAAATGTATCGAGGGAGATAATAGCAACATATGACACAAGTAATATTTTATTATAAAAACAATCGCATCACAATTATCAAATAAGTAATCATGTTTTAGTTGATATAATTTGATGATATAAGATTGAGTTACAAAATGGTCATACTTTTCAACTTTTTTCAGTGTTTGAAGGCAACTATATGACTCCTCCAACAAAATTGTATTTCATCATCAAGTTCTCCTTTCTAAATAAAAGAATAAGAATTGAACTTCAAACAAATGTGTAATGTGCAAATTATCTATCTTGCCCGAATGGCCGAACATGGAATAGATAATTGAAGTCAAGAGACAATAGAAACCAATCCAACAATTGAACTTCGAATATCAGACTTAGAACTTCAATGATATAGAAGTGAATGACTTATAATATTACTCACTAAAACGAGGCACCGCAGTCATAACCATCGTTGAGGTTGACGGAAATAGAGGGACAGGGGAAGAAAGGGTAAAGGGTATTCTGGGGGATAAAAAAAATTAATAAACGGATGTTAACGGAACCTTAACAGAAAATTAAAAATGGGATAAAATGTATTATGGTTTCATGTGTTAAGGGAATGAAGTGTATGTTTTTAAACAAGAAGGGTGAAGAGTGTAAAACTTATATATCTTAGGGAAGAGGAGTGTAATTTATTTTATAATTTTTTTAAAATTAATTCTTCAAACACAATTCTATCAAACACAATTCTACCAAAATCTAAAACAAACTGAATTATATATGCATGTAACAGTAACCCACGTTTGCCTGCCAGCCTGCTGTGTTTGTTATTTTGCATGTGTCTTTTATCTATAATCTATAACTATTATAAAAGGAATATATGCTTTTAGTGTACATATTTTTAGGGACCATTATACCCCTGTAACTTCTATTTTACACTATAATATTAACTTCCACTTTATCTATTATACTCCTATAATTTCTATTTTAAACTATAATTTATAACTTCCACTTTATACTATATAATTTTGTATTTTTACCAAGAAAATAATAAAAAAATAGACAGACAGGCACCGCTAGCTAGTGTAAGATAATTCGGTTAAGGGGATGTTTGGAAGCTTATTTAGAGTTAATTTATTTGAATTTTTAATGAAATAAGTATTTATATTATTATTTAAATATATTTATAAAAATAACTTTGCTTTGAGTTTTTTTTGGTAACGATAGATTGTTTTAAGTTTATTTCAATAACTTTTTCAAAATAGTTTAAAAATAAGTGTTTAATTAAATTTTCTATAGTTATTTATTAAATGAGGGTTTAATTAAATTGTTTGCCAGTTATGCTTAAAAAAATTGTAGACTTGAATTTGTGCAGTGAGGTATTTTTTTTGAATTCGGATTTGCAATCAGGGAAACACGAATTCACGCAGTTAGTGTGATCTGGGTCGTCTAATCGAGTTCAGATGACTGTAGATTTTACATTTATTTTAAACCGAGTTGATCTTTCAAAAATTTGCAGCCGCCTAAGATCAGACGGCCTAGATCACACTAACTGCGTGAATTTGTGATTCTCTGACCCCAGAAAATCCGAATTCTATTTTTTTTACGGTAAAATCCATGGTGAAAAAAAAAAGATAGCAGCTGGACTTGAATTTTAATCTTAGTGCAGATTCCACAGTTTTTACTTTTTAAGGTTTGTCTCGTGTGCTCACTCTATTGGATTGCATGTCGGTGGAACTTGGAAGAATGGTCCTTGTTGAAACACTTGTCTCAATCTACTCCAATTTGACATTTTCTGCCAAATATTTATTATTTATTATTATTATATTATATTATAATCAACTTTCTCTCCATTTCTTTTCTTCTCCACTTTCTCTATTACTATAACTTGTATTTATATGGGAAAAGATATTATTATTTTAAAAACTGTCACTTCTATTTATACTTATTTTCCAAAGCAATAAAATCTGTGTAAAATTAAAGAAAAGAAAATACATAGAATGATGGCTAAAGTCTTCCCTTGCATTCATAAGTTATGACCAAATATCTAGAGCTAGAATTCAGATTCAGATATCATACAAATTAGGGGTTTCATTTGGTACAGACACGAGAAAAGAGTCACTACTACAACAAGTTTTATTCAACTGCTCTGCTCTGTTGTGATGGTCTTTTGTGGCATTAGCATAAACTCATTTATATTGTAGGACTTGCCGATTGATCCAGAACAAGAAACTTTACAAGGAAGGCGAAAAAAAATCGTTAGAGCACTCTTCTTTCATGTAACAGCAAACATTAGTGACAACAAATTAACACTGGCATGCATGGTACAGTCTAAGAAGCAATTTAAATCTCCTGGCCAAACATTTTCAATTAATTATTAGAAACACGTCTAAATACCCCCGTGGGGTGGGATCAGCCGGCAAAGAGCCTTCACCTTGTTTATGAGGTTGAGGGTTCGAACCCAGTTTTTCCACGTTTACCTATCAAAAGTGGATTTGCGCTGTGAATAGGGGGAGACAATCTGTAAATGCAACTATAAATCCTCTTGAGGTTAGTGGTAGACTTTGGCCTTGCATGGGGTCGATCATTGTCCCTAAACTAAACTTTACTTTATCAAAAAAAAAAGAAACACGTCTAAATAGGAATCATTACAAAAATATCTAGCTAGGTAATCCAAGATTGACTGATTAAGCTTGTCAATTTCTGTTGTAGCTCAGACTGGTCGATTCTCCTTTCACCATTGCTCACCATATCCTGCTAGAAGTCCACATAAAAGTACTAGAGGATCTTAATTATTTTTTATAGTAATTAAACACTAAATTTAAATATAGTTCCTGAAAATTAAATTAAGGAGCAAGACTGTTAATTACCTCGGATTCAATGGTGTGGAATAACCTTCCTTTGACTTTAGTTGAATTGCAATGGATAATTCTGAGCCCTTCTCTGATTAGAGCTTGGAGCACTATTGAAAGAGGAAGCCCTTCTTCAAGTGCAGTGCTTATGACAACCTCTACTCCTATCCAACAGGGTCTAATGTTAACTGTCACAATATCCTGAAGCTGATTGGCTGCCAGCTGTGATGAATTTTCCAGTGTAGTTTCTGTATGGTAAGAGCTAATAGGGCTGCACACTTTTTGCAGCTCGTCTCTCTTGTTACTTAGCTCCTCGATTTTGTCCCGAAGATGTTTGATGTAATTCACAGCCTGGTGCATGTGATCTGACATTGAACGCTTTCCCTAAAAATTAACCATCATCACAGCACTGTTAATTAAGTGCAAGCAAGTTAATTAACCATGAATCACTTCTACAAAATAATAATATTAAGGTTTAATTGCACTTTTGATCTCCCAATTATCGCGATTGTACTCTTGGTCTCCAATTTCCAACCAATTGGAAACTGATTTGACACTGAGTCAGGTCACTTAATTCAATGGTAAATTAGTGTCACGTACGTGTGTCATGTAAGTTCCGGTGTTAAAAATTAGACAACATAATGACAAAGGACCTGATTGCAACATTTGGGATACTTAGGGATGACTCAGTTGGAAACTGGATAGTGATAACGGGGAGGCAAAAGTGCAATTAATTCTAATAATCATCAGACATCACTTGTGTGTGATCTTTTGCAACATATATTGTGTATGAGTGGGTTAGTGTGTGTGTTTGAATGGGGAGAAAAAAAGAAGGAGACCTTTAGGTATTCTACAGGAAGCAGTGACCTGAGAGAAGCGTGAAGAGTGGCCATTTCTTGCCTTCTTTGTCTTTCAACATCTCTATGCATGAGCTTCCTCTTCTTGATTTCACTATGCTTACCATCAAATTCTTCATCAAAAGATAATGTTGATGATTTGTGCCGCCAGCTGTCAGAGCGAGACAGCATATGGGAGGAGAGGTTGGGGTCATGGAATATGTTATTGGTGCGACTACTGGAAGGGAGAGGGAAAACGTTGGAACAATCGTGGCGGTTTGGTCAAATTGGAACACGTTGTCCATTTTTGGAAACTATCCCAAGAATTTTTCCTAATTCTATTTCATCTCATCTCTCTATGACTAAAAGTGCGACCACATATATATTTAAGGGCCTAAGTAAGCAATTATAGTTTTCAGTGGTCACAGTTAAGATGACATAAGAAGTGACCTCAACGGAACAGCTACAAGCTTAATATTTTTTGGCACTGTTTATTTGGGGGCCTCAGGATTACTTCTCAAAAACACAAACATGACACAGAGATAATTGTTATTATACGCGTACACACTGCTAAGGATGTTGAGTTCTCACGAGTCTCAAACTTAATTTCCAAATTTGGGTACGATTATGTTAGTATTAATTTACTTCACGCACGTTAATTAACTCTCATTTCTTTCCCTAGCTAGAGTGCATAACCGCGCGCATGTATATTTCACACGTGCAATTAGTTCTTCATCACATGCTGATTTTTTTTTTTTGGTCTACAAGGGGGAGGGGTAGGGGGAGGGGGGATGGGGTTGGGTGGGGGTCGAACCCCACACCCCTACATGACCTCCCAGCGCTTTAGCCACCTGCGCTGCTTGGGGAGGTCATCACATGCTGATTTAATCCTTGTGAGCTGTCAAAATGGGCTAGGCCTGATGGGCTAGCCCGTTTAGCCCGATAAAAATATAGACTGGGTTAGTAAAATCTAGGCCCGAAAATATTTTGGCTCAACCCAGCCCGGCCCAAAAATTAATTGGCCCGAAGTGGGCTTAGCCCGTGGTAGGCCGGGCTAGCCCACTGGCCCAACTATAATTTGCTAAAATTGTGTGTAGATTGTTTCACACCAGGGGTATGAATAATTACACAGGTGTAGAAGCGTCAGATATTTTGGACTATCTTTTCTCGGTACTAAACTAGCCTCACAGATCGTTTCACGTCACCGGTGTGAATAAATTCACAGGTGTGAAAGCGTCAGGCTTATGCAATTGTCTTATTTTTTGTGCTAAACTAGCTTACAGTGTGTTTCATACCTAGAGTGTGATTAATTTCACAGGTGTGAATGCATCAGTTTTCTATTAAAATATTTTTTTAAATAAATAAATGAGCCCATGGGCCAGCCCGTAGAGGGCTGGGCTAGGCTGACATATTAGTAGTCCACATTTATTTTAGTCCAGCCCGAAAATGTATTGGCCCGTTGTGGGCAGGCCCGAATTGATAGCTCTACGTGAGTATATTAATATCCCCATAACCTCAGATTATTATGGTTGAAGTGTTAACCGTCGCAGTGAGTAAAAATTTGCTATATTATATTACTAGCTTAATAACTCGTGCCTTGCACGGGATAATATTATATTTACTTAATAATAAAATTTGGCTAAATTGATATATAATCCGTGCTAAATTTTAAATGATTAATTAAATATAATTTTTTGTGTATCAAATTATATATTATCTAATAGTAAATTAGAAGAAGAAATATATAATTCTAAATTTTAAGATAATATTATACAATCATGTAGGTTAAATCAAATTTTTTATGAATGAGATAATTTTATATTAAAGTAATGTTGTTAATTGTCAATGTATTATAATGTTAGTAATTTCTTAGATTATATTAATAATTAGTAATTTAACTTTGAATATTAAGTTTGGTATTTTTTTGGTTTACATAGTTTGGTGGATAATATTAATAGTATTATTTAATTTAGATATTTAGTTTAATATTTTATATTTCAATTTCCTATGTACTGAACTTCTAATAAGTATTATTAGCTTATTTTTTTTATTTGATTCAGTATTATATTATTAATTCAATTTAAATTTGTATTAATTTATTGTCCTATTTTTGCTAATTAGTATTTCAAATTTGGTCGTCTCAATTTGAAATCAAATCTACAATAATAATATATGATTTGAAGTAAATTAGCATTACATTTGTAATTATATTTCATGTTAATAAATAAAATATGTTAGTACAAAGTTGAAGTGACCACAAAATTTTTGAATAATTTTGTAAGCAATTTTTTTTTTTGAATAATTTGTGTTGTGGCAAGTGTAATTGTAATTCCAACTTCATCTCCCTCTCTATCATAAATGAAGTTTGAAGAAAGAATGCAATAACAACTTAACCATATACATAATAAGGTTTATGAAATCCAATTTTCTCATAGAAATCAATGCAATCATTTAACAGTCAATCAAAAATCTTAATGATAACATTCTACCTATAGGTAACACTCATTCTATATGCACATTATAAATCAAAACAAATGAAAGTTTTCTGTTTATCTATGTAAAAAAAGAGATATAATAAATACCAATAATTGAGTATGTAAATGAAAACAAAAACTTATTTCCATCCATAGGAATGACATGGTATTTTTTTTCCCAGGACCGAACACAGGTT
This sequence comes from Glycyrrhiza uralensis, assembly GCA_030159175.1. Lineage (NCBI taxonomy): Eukaryota > Viridiplantae > Streptophyta > Magnoliopsida > Fabales > Fabaceae > Glycyrrhiza > Glycyrrhiza uralensis. The sequence goes on along the minus strand of BRZY01000001.1, from coordinate 49,341,848 downwards.
CTAGCCGAGTTTGTTCCCTTAGATAAACCACATTAACAACTTGTATCCAACTTCATGGTTATGACATAGTATTAATAATACAAATTGAGCATTAGAATTTTGAATTTTGAAAATATTATACAAAGAAAAAGTGACTTCTCCTAATATCAAAATTTCAGATTAAACCTAATTCAGATAATACATTTTTTTAAAAACTTCAAAAAAGTAGAAAAGAAGATTAATCTTATATACTCTCTGATTTTTGGCTTAAATAAACCCCACAAAATTGTTTTATAAGGTGAGAATTATTGAAACTTAATAAACTCTATTTATATCAATTTAGCCAAATTTGGCACGGGTTATCAATTTAAAAATTGGCTAAATTAATAATTTCAAATTACTTTCATTAAAATGTAAATATAACAATATCCCATGCAAGACACAATTTATTAAGCTAGTATAATAAAATATTAGTCATTTAAAAAAATGTAGTATTGATTTAATTGAATTCGGAAACTCTAAACGTGTTTCGGTTATAAGTTATTATGATAATATTAATTACTTGCCATGAAATATCATCAAGTGAATTAACATATTTGTCTCCACAAATGAATCATTATTAAATAAGTAAATAAATAAATAAAATATTTGTTTGTAATTTTAGGCCAAAAACTGAATGAATTTGAGGGTGACAAATGACATAATCTCACGGGACACAATGTTATATATAATACTAATGTAAGTACCGGAGAGATACACATATTTTAAATATAATTTATTAAGTAATATATGTAAAATTCATAATTAGAAAAAATAATAATCATATCATAATTTAATATTTTAAATAAATCATTTTTTATTATATATTTTTTAAAATTGCTGTACCTATAAACAAAATAAAATAAGTACAAAGTTTATGATCATGATCATGATCACGATCATAGTGTATTAAAAATATTAAAATAAAATACAATTTCTACTATAGTAATTTACATACAAATAGTTTCACCTAAAACGCTCAGTTTTCATGTGGTATATTTTTTATCTGTAATTTAAAATATTAGTAATTTTTTATGTATATGTTAAAATGTTTTTCATGTACGCAATATAATTATATATATATATATAATAAATAGGTAATTAAATTATGTTCTTATTTTAGAAAAAAAATTCATTTTTTCCCGTTCATGTTGTATATTCCTCATCATTATTTATAATTGAATTTAATTAATTTTAAAATCCCAAAAAAATCTATATATTCTATAACAATATGAAAATGATATTTTTTCAAAAAAAATTTTATTTATATGTTTTTTGTTATTTAAAGTATTAGTATTTTTATATTTAAAAATTAAATAATTTCAACTATTATGTATTTTTATTAAAAATAGATAAAATGACATTTAATATGAGAGAATTTAACTGACATTTAATTGTAATGAGAGAATTAATTTGCATTAAATCTATGATATTAATTGTGTGATATAGTTTAAATGATTTAAATAGAAATAATAATTAAAAAATAAAAAAAATTATTTTAGGCGAGAAGTTGAATGATGAGGTGTTGACACGTGGCATTGCTAACCGTTACATAAACCTTGCTTTATAATATATAATAGATAATAGATATATCCTTATTATCAAGGAGCTGGAAGAATGTTATAAAAATGAATAAATCATTTCATTACGACTTTTTTATGAATAAATGGAAAAATTTGCTAGTAGCCCAATTGGTAGTGGGTTTTTAAGAATAATGGTACTTATCCCCAAGTCCATTGTTCGAATCCCACGGATGGTAAATAACACCACAAAAGGGGGTGATGAAGTCCTATGAGTAAATATACCCGGTAAAACCCAATAGTGGTAAATCCGTGGATATTACATTCAGGTCTTCTACCTCCCTTTGGGAGTAAATGGAGATTGAATGTCTAAAAATTATTTTTCTTAATAAATTTAATTTAAGAAATGCATTGTTGTGGTGTTTGGAATATTATATATTCCCAACCGGCCTGTCCTATATGGTCTGAATTCTAAATTATTTGAGTGCATGTTAATTGTTTAATTAACCATGTTGTTCTAATGTCTAACAATTAGCATTGAGAGACATGAGAATTATGAGGCTTGAGTGACATAACACGAGTTTCTCTCAGTTTAACCAGTGATTTGAGTTCGAATTCAGGTACTAAAAAGACAACACCTTTTAAATCTTGCATGGTAGAATTGTCATCTAAAAGATCATATCCGGCTCAAAGATGATAGCCCCCACATACACATGGAATACTTTGGTTTAGATAAATAAAAAAAACTTGAGAGAATGAGCCAGGAAGGGCCAATTGCAAAGCATCCCTTTATAAATTGCAACCGCCTATGTGCCCGAGCTGGCAAAATGGGGTGGTCCTGGCGGGCTGGGCCAAAAAAGTCAAAAAATTAGAGAGCTTGGATATATAAATTTGAGTTTGTTTTTAATATGGGTTTTTTTGGTCTGACCCGACAAAAACCTGACCCGGTAAAGCCTGAGTCCAAAGCGGGCGGGCCCGAAAATATAGACTAAAACCCGAGTCTGGCCATAAAAATAAAGGGTTCAGATACACAAATTTGAGCCCCGTTTTCAAATCGGGTTTCTTTTGCCCGACCCAATTAAACCTAAACCCGATGCGGGCTAGCCCGAGCCCTACCCAAAAGCCCGTTTTGCCAACTCTAATGTGCCTATTAATTGAGGATCGCATATCTCATGCGTGAGAAAAATATTATTCCATGTAAAATAAAATTTATGCATACACCAACATTTTTGTTCATAAAATTATATATGTTGTTAAGTCAATCCCCAAATATTATGAAAATAAAACAAAAATTTTGAACTTGATCTTTGTCTATCACGCTAATCTCTAACATCACCTTTGTCACTTAATGTCGCTCAAATGTGCAATATATATAGACTAAGACTATAGACTATCACATATCCCTACACGTGTCATTTAGGGACCAAAGTAAAAACCGCGCTTATATCTTCACCCACATCATCGCCTCTCTCTAAAATCAAATTGGACTGCATCACCTAGTGTCCCGTATGGTACTTTGGTGCGAGTTGTGAGTGCCTTTAATTCAAAAAATGGGTTTTGGAGTGGAAGGTCATAAGTGACCATCGTCACTCTATGGCCTATGCCTTTAGTTCTTTGAAAACAAAAAAAAAATGTTTTACTATTTACTGTATAATTTTTTGAAAATAAAAAACATATTTAAAATAATGTGACCATTTTATAATTAAAAATAAAAACAGAAAATAAAACAATTTTTTTCCGAAGTAAACGGCCCTTGGTATAATTTTTTATTTATTTATGCATTATACCAAACATAATAATAAATTATTAAAGTATTTGATATCTCTTTTTTTTTTGGGTGACGAAAGGGCACTTAACAACCCAAACAACAAGGATTTGATATCTAAATCAAAAGATATACTTCAAAAGAAGTAGCCAAATTTATTAGGAAAAGAGTATTTGTTTGGTGATAACAGTTATTTGATACAATAAAATTTTTCATCATAAATTTATCTGAGAGACTAAGTTGCAAAATACCTATTAAAAAATTATATAACGAATTTTACAGCTATATATTAATTTCTTACTATAGTAAAACTGGATATTTCGAGCTATCAAAATAGTAAAACATAATTAAATATTATTGTAAAAAAAAACATAATTAAATATCCAATATAGTAGAAGTATAGAACTCATTCAGGGTATAAATAAATTCCATTGAGAAAAAAGGAGGGGTTTGACGGGTTGCAGAGAAGAAAGGAGAAGGAAGACAGAAGAGTAGTTTATGTGTGTGTTGCGAGGGAGGAATGTGAGTGTGATGGAAAGCAGCGGAGAAGTGATCGGCAAAGAAAAGGTTATATCAAAACTCAAGGACGATGGCGACTTCGACAGGCTTCGTTTGAAGATCATTCGCAAGCTCAAGGACAACGTACGCTTCCCCCTCCAAATTCCCTTTCTTCTTATTGTTCTTCTCTTTTTTAGGGTTTATATATCAGATTCTGAATTCGTGCTTCTATGGGTCATGTGGTTTATTTATGAACTGTAAGGTTGCATTACAGTAATACTGAATCCTACAATTTATGACAACAGGAAGAGTTGCGCCAAAATATTTCCTCAATCGTGAAGCAGTCAGTGGCGCTCAATCGCGGTGGAGCGGAAAACATGAAACCCAGACAACTTTCTGATGCCATATACGAAGAAGTTGGGTATGTTTTGTAAATTGCATTTTCAGTGTTGTACTCTTGATTATTGATGTTCCTGCTCAAACTGCCTTTTTTTCTTCCTACCATGACGTGATTGAGCGCCACCGTTTCTTTTGAAGTAATTGGGTCGGTTAAGTTTATGTGGGATTGGGTACTGTATATTTATTTTGCTTCCCCCCCTTTTTTTGTTACCAGTGAGAAAGTAATGAGCCACATATCCGATAGTTTGTGGCAAATAATCAGATCAAGTGACGGCATGAAAGGTGAAATAATGGAAACAGTGCAATCTGTCTATGACAAACTGGCAAACCCCAAAGGGAAAGATGAGGTCCTGTTATCCACCACATCTGATGCAATGCCAGTTCAGAGACAAGGTGAAACGGCTTCAGCCACTGAGATTCATGGTACTATGCATGAAAATGAGCCCCAAGAGCCACCGGGTTTTACTCTCTTACACGATCATCAGAATAATAATGACAATAATGAGGAGCAAGATAAGGGGAAGGCGCAGGTTCAGAGGCAAGGACCCGTGGCGGAGCGGAAGGAAGATTCCCACCCGTCACAGGATACACTTGGTGAAGATGATAATAGCAATGCCCCTCCTGGATTTTCAAAAGATGTGGAGCACAATCCACCGTCTGATTGTAGTGATGAAGATCCCGATGTACCACCTGGTTTTGGTTGACGAATTGGAAGGCGTTTTGATTTTTTCTTCAATTCTGGAGGTCCCTTAACATCCCAGTCTAACTTAGGGTGCATTATTCTTTTCTGATTGGCATGGGGTCAACAATTACCTGTAATTTTTTGTAGGAACACATCCCAAATTTTTCTGAAATGGATGCTGGATCTTCATAATGATTTGTGTTAAAAGCTATTGACCAATAGAAGCCCTTTTCAGTCAAGAGTTTCTGGTCTTCTATATATTTCTCATCATTTTGTTGTTTTGGTACAAAGAGGTTGAAATAAAACCGGTTGAGTTACATTAGTGTTTGTTTCTGTATTTGTAATTTTGTTAGAGTTCCTTCTGACATAGAAGTAACGTGTTTCTGTGAGCAGTTTCTATTTCTGTTCCACACCATTCCCATGCTCATCCCATGTTGGGGTTTTCTAACCATTATCTTCTACATTTTGCTAAATCTTTCTTTTTATTCAACTGAATGGAGATGTTGTTATTTTAACTTGAGTTTAAACATCTTTAAAATTGACTGTTTAGACATATTTATCAATTAGTCTTGTATATTGGGCTATCTGGAAAGTTTTTGTTGAAAGAAGCCAAAGTATCTGGTATCTATCCATACCCCCTGTTAAGCATGATTACCATAAGAATTTAATACCCATGTAATTTTTTATTTTTAGTAATGTTGTAGCTAGTAGGGCAATTTTCTGACCATCACACTCGTTATCCGGTAGTACAAGTTGCTGCTTGGTTACATTATTGTCCTATACAAATTTGACCGAGATAGGGCTCCTGACAGTGTGTTTGGCAGAGACCCATTTTAGAAACCCTTGAGCATATTCCCCTGTCTTATTACCCGACCCTATACGGCTGAATGTCACTGAATATGTCTCTTTCTGGTTTGCTTCTGAAAAGTAAAGCTTATTTGGCTGGACCTGCACATCAACCCCTTCTGGTGCCGTAACTATGACAACATGAGATGAATGGGCCTCGCCAACATTTGTCACAGTCCTTGTGAATGTCTGTGAGGAACCAAGCACAACAGAAAATGAGGGGTAGTTGAGATCACCTTCGGGAATGCTTGAAGTCTTGGAGCACTTAATTGTTCTATGTGCGATGATCCCAACCTCCCTGTCACTGTAGCCTAAACCACAAAGATATGGTATATAATCATCAGGTTGGATGTCATAAACTAATCCAGGATCATTTGCTCTTGATGGATTCACGTGGCCAGAACCTGTAGCAAAGATATTTGCAGGCTGCAGTGTTTCATCAACAATGGGTTTGTTTTCTAAATTTAGTGTGTCTGCAGAAGTCATTATGGCAGATTTTATGGCAGCTGGTGACCAATGAGGATGGGAGCTTTTAAGCAAAGCAGCAATGCCACTGAGATGTGGGCATGACATTGATGTGCCAGACATAATGTTGAAAGTGAGTTTTGAATTGGTGCTGTTATTCAGAGGGAATGGCCAGGCAGCTAGGATGTTCACACCTGGTCCTATGATATCTGGTTTCAAAATACCAGGACTTGGCAAGTTGGGACCTCTTGAAGAGAAGGATGACACGGCTGGCGACAGGGAGTCTCCAATAATCGTCCCCTTAAATAAAATGGTTGTTGTAGGTGTTGCAGTGGAGTTTATATAGGCCTTAATCTTTAGTCCAGCAGCATAGCTTACATGCGTTGCAGGTAGGACATGTGCATCAGCTGAGAGACTGAAGCCATTGATTTCATCATTCATGAGAATCATGGCGGCACCACCTGCTCTTTTTACTTCCTCTCCTTTGGCAATTCTTGCTACACCCCCTCCTCTCTCACACAAAACAACCTTGCCTTTAAAATCAATGCCATTCAAAGATCCATTAGCACAAAGTGAAGATTCTTGTTTGCCATTCATTCCTGCATATGCTAAGGGCAACAATGTTGGAGAAAAGTCGGAAGGCTGGAAAACAGATTCACCATCAAATTCTTGCCCATTTCCAAGCTTTGCTGTTGCTACAATGCTTCTGTCAATAGTGCTTGCTCCAACTGTGAGGATCCATGGGGCTCCGTTAACTAAGGAGCCACTGAGAGGGCCAAAGTTTCCTGCTGAACAACTTACAAAGATTCCCTTCTGAATTGCTGCAAAAGCGCCTATTGCGGTGCTATCGTTGAAAAATGGAGGTGGCTCACTTAGACCAAGGGATATTGATATTACATCCACACCATCCTCCACAGCTGCATCTAAAGCAGCCAGTATATCACTCTCAGGGCAGTCTTCTCCAAAGCACACTTTGTACATTGCCAGGTGTGCATAAGGGGCCATCCCTGCTGCCGTGCCTTTGGCATTTCCTAGTACTTCTGCGTGGTCCACAAAAGCACCACCCGCTGTGCTTGCTGTGTGAGTCCCATGTCCATCCTCATCAATTGGTGCCTCATCAGCTTGCTCTCCTTTCATTGACTTCGCTGCGACATTGAAGGACCTTGCTCCAATTAGTTTGTTGTTACAAGCTGTCCCATTAAGTTCGCATCTCCCTTTCCATTTGGGTGGTGGTGGTGGTATTCCTTCATCACTAAATGAAGGATGATTAGGTGTGATTCCAGAATCCAGCACCCCAATAATGACTCCCTTTCCAAAATTTGAGTCCTTCCATAATCCCATTTGTTGCTGCAACCCCAAGAATTCTGGGGTATGTGTGGTTTGACGATGAAGCATCCTTTCGGGATGAGCTGAAATAAAGCCATTTTTCCCTTCCACAGCTCTCAGCTCCTCACGAGTGAGTCTTGCTGCAAAACCACTCAGCACATTCCGGTATGAGTAAATCATTCGTGGTTGTTCCTTAGAGCTCATAACAGTAGTTGGCATGAATGAATGGTGCCAGCTTTCTAAATCTTCTGATTGAGTAAACATCTTACCCTCTGGCTTCGCCACATGGATAATGTATATTTTTGAACTGCTTGTCTCGGTACTCCCAGTGGTAGGGAGCAGTTCACTTCCTTGAGCATAATGAATATGGAAGCTCAACACGAAAGTGAAAGCAAGGAAAAGGAAATAATCCATGTTCAACAGAAAATTTACTTTCTGCTTGATGGAAGAATGAGAGACAAGTTCTTTCTTCTTAGTTCGGTGTGCTCTGAACATATTCACAACATCAAATATATAAAAGGAAGCTATATCTGGTATGAACTCAACAGCAAGAGGAACAATGCCGGCATATGCTTGTGGATTACCTGATATTTTAAGTAACAAGTTCCAGATATGTAATGTACTTGACCAGCATGGATATGTATGTCGTGAATCGTGAATTTGTGATTCTCTTTATTCTTTAAGTCGGCAACAACGGTTTTATATTTGTTTAGAAGGTTCTTGTTGTCTTGCGGTTCTTGCCATGTTCTGTTTAACTTAATTTGTAGGAATTTTGCTTCGTGGAATCATGAATGAGACTCAGTCCTTTCAGCTTTACTCACTGCAGGCTATATATCTTTTACGTTTGCCATGCTTCCCTATTTGGAAATTTTCTACTGTCCCTGTAAATTTACATGCATGCAAATGTCCTTGGGCCAACTGCATTACTGTATTGTCATGGTGAGCTTGAAGGAACTAAATCTCTTTTTTATATTAATAGAAGGAACTAAAACAAAACTTGAAGGAAACCACCTATGTCTCAAATTTGCCGGAGCTGGAGATATTAACTACTTTTGAATTGAAATATCAGGAAATTACTGATTTAGTTAGTACATAATCAAATGAAATGCCATGAATCAACGTTCGTTGGTCCGACTGGCAACTGCGGTTGGTTATCATCTCAAGGTCTCGTGTTCGAGCCTTGGGTTTGATAAAAAAACAGCGCTAGAAGAGATAGCCTTAATGCAGCCAAGGTCCCGAGGGAGATTAGTCTTTGTGCTAGTAGTCGGAGGATACTCCCGCCAATGTCATGGTAACCCAAAATGAAATGCCATGAATTATCCTATATCCGCTTGAAACTCAGTTCTCAAACTATCCATTAATATGAGATAAAAATGTGAGATTCCGTTTGCAATAATTGTAAGAGCAGAGGTGTCGTTATCGTTACGGCATTGCAAGTGTGTATAATATGAAAATTTATACTTATTTCTGCATCATTATTGTTGTTGTTTTGTTTTTGTTGTTGTTGTGTCATGTAACTTCCTGTTTTTAAAAATTAAATGTAACCCAATATTTTTATATATTAGTCGTATTTTCCTCCTTATTGTTCGTATACTTCATATACTTATTTTATTCCTTGTTGAGTGTCTTTCTAGAAGAAAAATTTTATTTTATTTATCTATTATTTTGAAAGCTCAAGATAACATTTTTTGGATGCTATCTCAATTTAAGACAGGGAAAGACTCCAAAAGCACAGATAGAAAATTTATACTTATCAACACTCAAATAAAAAATTGTCCTTTTTTTTGGTCAAAAAAAATGATCCTTCAAATCAGGATGAGTTCAATGGTTTTTTTGGACAACCCAACCCAAATTAATTCAGTCACATTTGACATTGGGCTATTGGGTTGGTCATTAAGTTGGGCTTTATTCTAATTTTTTTGACAACTGCTTTTGAAGGATAATCGGAGAATATTCAGTTTAATTTCTTGATCGTTTTCCCTTGATAGCCTAATGGTAAGTTGACCAAAAAAAAAAAGCCTAATGGTAAAAGCTTAGGGGAGATACGTAAGGGGCTGTGGGATCGATCCCACACTGCCCCACTCCCCAACCCTCATCCTGTGTGCGTAGGTGGAATGTAAGACCAAAAAAAAAAGTTTAATTTCTTGATCCACTTAGATTGGAACCGTGAACCGAGAATGATAAACAAAAGACGTATAACTGTATAAGTAGTTGTAATAGACATGTTAATAGTTGCGAACATGAATATATTGGTTTTTTTAAAGCATTTTTATATGCAAAAAAAAATCGGAAACGGTAAATATTTGTATTCATAGACTTTTATTGGTTTTTTGGGTGACAGTAGACCTTTATTGGTAAAAAACTAAATACATACTTCCTTTTATAAATTTAATTTTAAAAATATAAATACCATTGACGACATTTTTTTTGGATACACCATTGACATTATTTTGAGGTAAGCATATATGCGAAAATACATTTTTTTTTTGGTGGGTCAATATGCGAAAATACATGGTGAATTCAATGGCTCCATACTAGGAATTAGGAAACGAAAGCGAGAGTTCTTTTAAATTTTAGTGTGAGAGAGGTAGGGGTTTTACGAGTTACCGCAGCGCCTACACATATCCAATAGAAGCTACTAGAAGCACTTTCCGTCAAGAAAAGTCTAGACCCTGTCGCCACAGTTCAACATAAAAACCGAGGAAAAACAACTCACAGAGAGTCAGTCTCACTAGGTGAAAATGGACGCGGCGAATCTGAAACAACTGAAGCTTTTCATCGAAGAGTGCAAGTCCAACCCTTCCACTCTTGCCGATCCTTCACTCTCCTTCTTCCGCGATTACCTCGAAAGGTGAATGAATTTCAATTCAATCGAATAGAATCCAATGTCATATTTTCTTCTGTTTGAAACCACAGTTCCATTCATTTACCAACCCTGTGCTGTGTTGTGTTCTCTTTGATTATTCTTTCCAGTCTCGGCGCCAAGCTTCCCGAATCTGCTTACCCCAAATCGGTAACCTAATGTTCTATAAGCCCTTTTTACCTTTTTGTGTATTAAATATATAGTGATATACGTTGTAATATGGTGTGTGTGTGTTGTGTACGATAGGGACACGTGGATAGCGATGACGATATTGAGGATGCTGTTGGGGAGGAACAAGTGAAGGTGGACGAAGTAGAGGAAGATGAAATAGTTGAATCCGATGTTGAGCTCGAGGGTGAAACCGTTGACCCTGATGACGATCCTCCGCAGAAGGTTTCTATTTTAAAAAAAAAAAAATCAATTGTGGTCGATTTTTGTTGCATTTGAGATTTTCCTTAAGGCGAATGTATGTCTCGTTTCAGATGGGAGACCCCTCTATCGAGGTCACTGACGAGAGCCGTGAGTCTTCGCAGTCGGCTAAAGCTAAAGCCATGGAAGCGATTTCTGAAGGTAATATTCAGTGTAAAGTGAATAATGCTAATGCATATATGTAGTTATTTTATTATATTTTTATGGTAGTTGTTGGGAGGTGGATCAAGTGGATGGATCCACAAACAATGCAGTGCACGAGAAAAAAACACAATAGAAACATGATAAAGAAGATAAATAGTCGTATGCATCTATGTCCGTGATCCATATGTTTTTTTTTTGATAAATTCCGTGATCCATATGTATCTATATTACAATTACAATTTTTGAATGGCTGAAGTTGCAAACCCTCACTGCTATTAGTAAGTAGGCGGGAAGGAATCAAGTAGAGTTCAAGGCCACAAATATCGGTTTTCAACTGAATGCGTGCTACAAAAGTGCTTGTGTGCCTGTTTGGTCCAGTAGATGACATTTCTGTGTTGGGTCTGCCCATCTCTAATGCCGAGGCATGATCTTTTGTATTATCTGGCATCTTGAAATCAATGCTAAACATCAGGAGTTTTATTTATGTTTTACATCCTCATTTTAAGTCCATGTTGACCTCCTCATGAGTCTTACCTAATAATTAATATTGACCAACGCACAAAGATCATGTATTATGCATGGTGCACTGCTACATTGTGCAATAGGTGGAGAAATACCCTTGTTGATGTGTCAAGTGGCAACTGTGTCATGAGATGATGTTTAAACGGGATAAAATTCTCCGCAATCATAATATGTCACATCATTGGAACAGCCTAAGTTGCAAACTTCCCCCTAAGCTCACCCCTTTCTAGTCGAATTTCAAACATCTTTCAATTATTTAGGGAACTCTTTCTGGTGATATTCTGTCCCAACAGTCAAATATTTATAACAATGGAATTGTAATTTGAAATCATTTGACTTTGAAATGCAGGTAAGTTGGAGGAGGCGATTGAGAACTTGACAGAGGCAATTTTACTCAATCCTACCTCTGCCATAATGTATGCGACCAGAGGTATGACGTGATTTAATTGTTTGCTTTTTACATAAATTCTCTAGTTTTTCATTCTTATCACCCAGGATGAATGTTTAATCTTAAATGTTTTTTGAATCATTTACAGCCACTGTTTACATCAAAATGAAGAAACCCAATGCTGCAATCCGTGATGCAAATGCTGCTTTGGAGGTTATAGTCTCTCCTCTCTGTTGCTTAGTGTGATAAACTGAATTATAAACTTCCTTGACATGTCTTTGAATACATGTCTTGCCTTATGCTCCAAAAGGACATTGCTCCTTTGAAGAAAGCTTGTGGCATATCCCTGTTTAAATTACTTAATGGGATAGATCATATCAATGATAAATACACACTTCCTTGCTCCTTTAGAGACACAACTTACTTAATAGGAGTTTTTTCCGCTTTGAGATGCATGTTTTCGGAAAATGTAATTCCAAATATGCTTTTTGATAAGGAACAGAACTAGGTGGGATGTAAGTGCATATTTCTTTAGGTAGAGTAGATTCTCCCACAAAATGTAATATGCATGTAATTTTTTAGCATATCTATATCAAACATTTCCCGTTGCATATTTCTTTAGGTAGACGCTCCCACAAAGGTTCAATGTTTCCTGTTTCCCCTGATATAAAATTGTACTGCATAGCACTCCCACCTAATTTTAAATCCCGACCCTACTTCTGAGTATGACAATGTAGATGGAGAAGGACTATGGGTGTATATTAATTTAATTTGATGAGATTTACCTGTTTCTCATTGGTCATAATGCATTACCCGTATTGTTATATTTGCCACAGGCAGTACTTTTCACATTATGTATCTGACATCTGACCTGCATGCAATAATGTTTATATTGTATTATTTTTTTCCAGATTAATCCTGATTCTGCTAAAGGATACAAATCACGTGGCATAGCACGATCAATGTTAGGTCAGTGGGAAGAGGCTGCAAAGGATCTTCATGTGGCCTCAAAGTTAGACTATGATGAGGAAATAAATGCAGTACTTAAGAAGGTTTGCTTTCTTTCCTTGGTATCATTTGAAGGAGATATTTGTGAAGCTATTATGGAATGTGATAATAGATGAAAACAAAAAGAAATGCGTAATTGAACTTGAGCCACATTATTAGAATAGTTTGTATTTGTAAAAGCTAAAGAGAACTATTGGAATATGGAAATTGCCATGAGATCTATATGAAGCAAGAAAATGTATTTGTAGACAATGTTGGTACAAAATATGAGGGGGAACTAGTTGGCAAAGGGATGAAACTTTGAGCATTTGGTTTCTTCAGAAATGAGCAAAAGTTTGTGTAGGATTTGGTTTCTTGAGAAATGAGTATGTAGGAGTAGTGGGAATATTTTGTGAATACAAGATCAGATTGAAGAAAGAGATATGTGCATAATGATAAAGTTATCTAATTAACTTTATCTTTATAGTTGGAAAATTTTAATGGTTGTTCGTCCAATTCTAGTTGTATTTTCCCCACTTTCTGAAATCAGACACCAAAGAGGTTATATGAGTAAAAATGCTCCTAAGATAGTGCGCCTGTTGATTCTTCCCTGCGTATCAGTTGCCTTACTTGGTGGCACTTACCACCTTCCTTAAACTTGAAGTGAAATCTTGCATTTTAGGAATCCTATGTATATACAGCTTTGTTTAGCTAATAATTGAGTTAACACTCTAATTGTGGACTATCATCAATGGTACATTTTGTTGTTTATTCACAGTATGTGATGTTTTCCATGTAAAAGAAGTTTAGTGTAATTTGACTACCTTGAAATGTATCAATTTATTTATTTATTTATAACAGACTATATATCTATTTTACCATAAATAAATGAGCCAAGGGCAATAAGTTGTGTTAAATAGTTGGATTTATTTGGCATCTCATTGTAAATCACTAAATCCTGGATTGTCTAGGTGGAACCAAATGCTCACAAGATTGAGGAACACCGTCGGAAATATGATAGGCTGCGCAAGGAAAGAGAGGAGAAAAAAATTGAGCGTGAGAGGCAACGTCGCCGTGCTGAAGCTCAGGTTCTCAGTTTTGATATGGATATGCTAAAAAAAGCAAAGCATGCCACAAGATGTAATATGCATGTAATTTTGTTTTTGCTAACTTGCTATCTGTATATATTTATTTTCCCAGGCTGCATATGAGAAGGCTAAGAAGCAAGAGCAATCATCTTCCAGTGGAAATCCTGGAGGCATGCCTGGTGGATTTCCTGGTGGCATGCCAGGTGGGTTCCCAGGGGGCATGCCAGGAGGGTTCCCTGGGGGCATGCCAGGAGGTTTCCCAGGGGCAGGGGGCATGCCAGGAGGCTTCCCAGGGGCAGGGGGCATGCCAGGAGGGGTGCCCGGAAATGTTGATTTTAGCAAAATCTTGAACGTAAGTAAATCTGGACTTGAATGTTTTCATGTGCTTTTGAACTGCTATAAGAAAATCCTCTCTCTCTCTCTCTCACACACACTCACTCACACACACACACACACAGAGGAAAAGGGACCCTCATGTTAAAATTCTCTCTCTCTCTCTCTCTCTCACACACACACACACACACACACACACATTTACTCTAGTCTTGGTGTCACACGTTTCTTGACATGTTTCTCAGGACCCTGATCTGATGACGGCATTTAGTGATCCTGAGGTCATGGCTGCTCTTCAAGATGGTAATTATCTGATCTAATATCTGGTTCTATTTTTTTTTCTAATTATTATTATTTTTAACTTGAGAACTCATCTTTCACGTGTCAAAGCATGAATTTCCTTAAGCTTCTGACGTAATTGGAACTGTATTGCAAAGTGCCATATAATGGGGACTGTGTTGCTGTATTTACCCATTTTAGCTGTTTTGTCCCAATAAAACCACTATAGGATTGAGCTAGTGGTGAGGGGTTTGTGTAGATAGGATGAGGTCATAGGTTCAAATCTTATTATTGCTTCCACATCAGAAAAAAACATAAAAGCTGTTTTGTCCCGGGAAGTTATTAAAAAAGGAACGAATTCCCCCTTTTAGTTTGATAGTTGATTCGTAAGAAGATATTTAATTTGTTGATTATTAATTCCATTTTTTTTTTTGTTTCTTTTTCTGGGTTGGGTGCAGTTATGAAGAACCCTGCTAATTTGGCTAAGCATCAAGCAAATCCTAAGGTGGCTCCTGTAATTGCGAAAATGATGAGCAAATTTGGAGGTCCTAAGTGAACACTTTTAGATTTCAGCATTCCAGGCCTCTGCCCGTCGGTATTTAATGTTATTGATATTGAAGTTTTTCATTTTAATGAAATCATGAAACCTTTTACCATTTGTAAGGTCTTGTTTCTTAGGTGCTTATAGTTCCTGTTCTTGTTTATTTATCAACAATGCAATGTTTTCCTCAGTGAATTTGAATGATAAAAGTTGATATCCGTCTGTTTTAGAGAAAAGAAAGTAGAATTGCTTAGCTTAGTTTACGTAAAAGTCTTTGCTGTAAAAGTATATCGTGTTATGCCCGAGGGAAAGATGATAGAAAATCAGTGTAGTTTCGTGTATGTTGCCTGGGGGATTATGAGATATGGTTTTATGCCAGGCGGAGGTTTGAACATCCATTTAAAACTGTTATAAACAGCAGTTCTCATTTGTTATAATAAGCTGGCTTAACTACAGTATACTCAGATTGCCAAATAAGTCGAATAATATTAGTAGCAAGTACTTTGATATATGCATTTGTTAATCTATACATATCTTCTATACATATAATAAAAGGGATATCCCTATTTTGGTGTACACAAATTTTAAGACTAATTTGCCCCTTAGACTACTATTATATAAAATGCTTAACCATATATGTGTGTGAGAGAGGGGTAAAGGGTTATATTGTAAGGTTATAAGGAGAGGTGGGTTACAAATGAGGCTCCGTCTAGGGTGGGAAAACTTATTAAGTCTCCCACCGTGCGTAAATTTTGAGTAACTGTTATTAACCGTAAGATATATCATTTAAATAATGAACGGTATAGATGTGTTGGTGTGTGATGAGGAACAAACAGAATTCAACACAGAGTCCCACCCCCACCCACCACCCAAACGCAAATAGAGACTTCTACAACCTGACACCGTCGCCTCGGTGGCCGACCAGACCGTACATGGCCCAATCGTCGTCCTCCCCCTCCCCACGTCCACCGTTAACCCTTCCCCTCCCTCCACTGTTCCTCCTCCCCTTACCACTTCCGTCAAGCGGTGAGGCCATCGAGTTCATCGACACTTGACGTTGGCGCACCATCGTCGTTTCATGGGCAAGCAATGGCGGTGGCGGTGGCTCTTTCCACTGTTGGACCACTGTGGAGCTTCTTCCACAGAATCCCTCTTACTCCAAAACCTTCCACGACGGACAACAAACCAGCTTCGTTAATCTCCTTCGCTGACGTCGATCTTCTTCGCAAACGCCGCAACCACCTCCTCCAAGTGCGACTCCCACAAGACCATGAGTTCTCAGGCGCAGCATCACAGAGCCAGATCTACTCGAGGGTTAGTGGCCACTGCTTGACGAAAGTGGTGGAAAGGGAGGACGGTGGAGTGAGGGGGAGTGGTGCAGCACGAGGTCGACGACGAAGGAGTAGGCATGAGAGGACGGTGGAGACGGCCCCAGAGTCGGCGAGGTGGCAGCGTTGCGCTTGGAGAACCAGGCGGAGGAAGTCACAGTTGAGAATGGGGCAAAGAAAAGAAAAAAAATCAAATTAAAGTTACTGTAAAATGGGATGCGATTTAGTGTATAAGAGTTCACTATAAACAAAGTTTCCCACGGTGGGAAACTTACTAAGGTTTCGCACCCTAGCCAGAGCCTACAAATGAGATATCAAATAGGTGGTTACAAATGGGATATCAAATAAGTGAACCCATTTGTTTTTATCAATTATAACTGAACCCATTTAAAACATTATTTTTACTCAATATACTAACTTTATTTTTACTCCATATTATATATTATATCAAAAAATTTAAAAATGAGATATCAAATAGTTGTAAATTATAAATAGAAAAATAGTATATTGACATGAAGGAGTATATAATATAATTTTTCATATTTAATAAAATTAGAAAAAGTGGACAGTTAAGTGTCTGGTCTGTCCGCTAGTATATAGATAAACTTTTATGATTTCTTGGTTCATTTCAACAGTGTCACTGAAAGCAAGGAACAAATCAAAGATGTTTTCACCATAAATTGTTCCCTTTTTTTTGGTTACATTGGTCAGTGAATGTTGTACCTTTTGTCTACCAATATTTGAGTTATATGACCGCCTGATCGATTTTATTATATGTAGTAATTGTTTTTTGAAACCTTTTCAAAATCGATTATGCTACAGCAAAAGATACTTATGAAATATGATAAACATATCAAAATGCATTTTGTTAAAAAAATTAAATAAAATATTATATCAATTTTTTAAAACATTTCATTATTTTATCAAATTGTAATATTATTTTTTAAAACTTGTTTAAATGAGTACAATTTAGTATGTAGTTCTTTTTACCAACACTTTATTCTATAGTTGTTAAATTCATTTTTAAATACTTGTATAAGACAATGTGTAAATAATTATTTTTATTATTTTATATGTAAATATCTACAAATGAAAAATAAAATAAAAAATAATATTTTTATAATTATTAATAAAAAACATTTTTTCCCAAACAAAACATCCTTTAAGCTTGTCAAGAATTAGGAAGAAAATGCCAATGGAGGTCTGGATCGGGCTGTATCTTTCGGTCCCGATATTCATTCGTGTCTAAATTATATGAGCCTTCTGTTCATTAAAAAAAAAAAATTATATGAGCTTTCCCTTCTTCCAAACTGCCAAGAAGGGTCTTCATGGGGAAAATGATTCGCGCGTCAACCATTGGGGGTGTTTGCACGTACATAACACTACACAAGACTTGCGAACATTGCGTAGAAAGTAATTTTCACACGAACAATCAGTTTTGAAGTTGTCTCATCCCATGATAGCCCATGCTTCATCAAAAAAAAAATCCCATGATAGCCCATAGAATATCTAGGTAAGCCATCTAACTCAAAATCGGGCTTTTTGCAATGTCACCCTTTTCTCCAAGTCTACCAGAATAATTTAGTATATATTGGGGTTTCACCGCTTGAGTTCAGCATTATATAAGCAAAAACTGAACACATCTCTAGTGTGACCCGTGACATAGACGTGTCTTTCATTGCATTCAACTTATGATTGACCTTTGAAGCATTTCAGGAAATGTGGCTCTCGTTCACCTATGAACTAGCCAATGATAATGTATGTTTTTTTTTCTAATATAAACAGTAAAAAATTTAACAAATGAAATAGTTTTTGTGAAAAATAAAAAAAACCTAAAAAATGATACATGTTTTAGTTTGGGAGATAATATGTATCTTAGCAAGAGACCTATTTTTTTAAAATAGTACTCGCTCTGTTATTGATTATAAGCAAAAAACATCAAAAAATTTTGTTACTAAATATAAGCAAAAGTTAATTAATTTTAACTCATTTAATAATATTATTTCTATAATACCCTTAAATTAATTTAAACTTTGTTTTCCAATGTATAGTTTATTCTCAAGTAAAAATTTATTACACTCATAAATATGATCAACTGTACTGTATTCATTATTTAATGGACCCTACTCCTTCGTGACACTACTCAACTACCGTACACTTCATCTTCTTCTTCTCCCCTCTTTTACAAAAAAAAAAAAATCAAACATGAGCAAAGCAAGAAAAAATTAGCAGGACTTCCAAATTTGGTGAAGAAGAAGTTGTGAAGTCTCAGTGAAATTTTAACGGAAAAAAAAAGCTGTTGGTATGGTCTTCTTGCTTTTGTGTCGTGAATAGTGCATAGAATGAAATTATTTGCTTTAAAAACATTTGTCTGTACCATAAATGTGTAGGTTCACTAGGTGATCTAATAGGAAAATTAAACAATTAAAAATATTAAATAAAATACCTCAGCAATAATTATCATTAAGGATATTTTAGAGACTATACTAATTTTTTATATGAAATCAAAGAACTTAATTGTAGTTAACTAATTTTCTATAAACGTAGAGTTGGGTATTTTTGTTTATAATCAATAACAGGGAGTAATTGATTGACAATTTCATGTGTACGCAGAAAGAGTCTCAAACCGCTACTAATTACCCGGTTTAATTCATGTGGGACTACTTGGTTTAATAATTAGCTCTCGTTTAATTCGTACCATGCATGTAGCTTGTCCTTAAAATTTCCTTTCAAATCTACAAAATTCCTTGAGTCATGAATGCTTTGTCTTGGAATTGCCCTTGTCGTCTGACCACCAATTACGCTGTTGAAATTTTTGGTGTTTTGGTCTGAACTCTAATCGAATGCTATACCCGTTCAATGAGTTGAAAGAAAAACTAATTAATAATTCTAAAAGAATGACAAAACCTTCTCAAGCGTGCACAGGACTGTAATACGAGCTAGGTTGCACTAACACACCTGAAGCCATTTTAATAACTTTAGTTAGTCACTTCAGTTTAATTTCCGTGGCACTCCGTTCATGTGTGGTTAGTGTATATTGCGTAATGTTCCTCTCAGTGACGACTGCATTACTCACTAATTACGCAGTTACCTTCTCAAATTGAAATATTAATTACTTTCAGATGTAAGCTTATACTATAATACAGTACAAGAATTCTTTGATAAGTATGTATAACATTTAAACATTCATCATTATCCTCTCATCATCAAAATGCTATGCTGGATTAATTAATGACCATACAATGTGCTTAGCAGGTAGTAAGCCACTACCGAGTACTATTGTTTCTTGGAATTCTCCTCGTTTTTAGGAATTCTTAAAAGAAATCAAGTATTTATAGTAACTTAGTGAAGGAATTAACCTTGTTAGACATAAGATTACATGTTAATGAGTGTCCTTAGACACTTGTTAAAAAATTTAAAATAAATTAAACTCTAACGCAAAAAACTGACGCTGGTAATTGCTTGCTAACTGATCCACTACAATATACTACTACATTTCATTATGGTTCTTGTTGGATGGTGGTGTGAATGACTTCAAATTAAATGGTCTTAGCAGCATACGACAGGACACCTATATTCAAAACTGTAATATTTGGTAGACTTTGAAAAATACAAATTCATGAAGTCATTTTGAGTGGTTAATTCTGACGGCGTTGAAACTTTCCACATCTATTGGACCAATCTTTTATTGATTGAAGTTGAACATTTTATAATACGTCTTGAATTGAATACAACCCCCCCCCCCCCCCCCCCCCCCAAAAAAAATGAAGAAACAAGAGAGATAAGAAAAACATATATCAATAGTCAATACCAAAGAATTAATATTGACAAAAGTTTGTTTAATTTGGTCGCAATCCTTCCCTCTAGGCGTCTCTCCAATTTGTTTATATGGTAGTATACTTCTCGCAATTCTACTTGAAACTTGTCACCTTAATTTAATTTAGTTGGTAAAAAGTCTATAAACATCAGATTTGTGCCACAAATTATATCATATAAGTTACGTGTATACCGTGCAACGAAAAGCAAGCTAATTAAACTAGAACCAAAGGAAATTATTTCAAAGGGGGAGAAATTCACACAGTACAATTGTGATCATGTGAGGATGTTTGGACACAACCGTGGTGGAGGTGAAGCTGATAATGAACTCACAACTGCTACAGTAATTGGGTGTGGACAACTCCAACTTGCAAGCAATGCCACCCTTAATTAGCTTATACAACATCGCTGCATAGCATATCACTCTACTTCTTTTGTACCTAACTCCTATAATTAATGATCAGTACTCAGTGATAATCCGTGTAACTGAATGTTGTCTTAATTTGCTGGCTGGCCAGTGGCTTATATATCAACATGTCTAAGTTAGGAGTATTTCTACGTTTTTTTTATTGATTTGATCAGCTCAACAAGATATGGACCATGGGGGTATTGGTATTGCACTACGCAAAATGAAGTATATATATGAAATAGTTTAGCCCCGTAACAGTACACGCGCGTACGAGTGTTGCTTCAAGTTAATTTAAACTATTCGTCTTCTTCAATATGGGGAATTTCATTATACGTGTGTGTATGGCTCCTACGGATCATGAAGCAAGCCGTATAGTGCCTTGCAAGTCAATATTTATTTATATACTGTAGCATTCGAATTGAATACGATTTTGGACTACGTAAGCGCTTTTAATTGGACATTTGGATAAGTTAACACCGAATCATTCGATTTTTAATGAATAAATAATGGAACTTATCTATGCGGGGTCGATTCACTGTAGAGGAAAATTGATGGCTATAATTGATGACTTATAGCCATAGTTTTTTGTTTTGGTGAAGGGAAGAGGGACTTATAGCGATAGTTGATAAAGGGGAAAAAAAAAATCCAAAGATGAAACTATTATCGTCAAGGATGGTCAATGTCTCCGGTTGATATTTAGGTTCTATTTGTAAAAAATAAATAACTAAGAGATTGAACACCACAAAATTAATTGTTGATTGGTGTTTGATTTGAGAAATGGTCTTTGATATTTGATAAAACAGGGCGAATGACAGCACAAAAATTCAAAATCTGTCTTCGAACAAACCATGAGACAACTTTCGTCCTAATTTCTGTTTATTCACATTTGATGTTTTCCCTAATATGACTCTAATTACAAAATATTAGTGCCCGCTGTCAGTCCTGTGATGTGAAGTAAGAATAGACGAAGCACATACAATTGAAGGAGTACACCATCTAATGGGTACATGTGGAAATAAACTCTTAACGAAATTGTTTATGGCAACACACCCTTAATTATTCATTCAAGTCATGCTTCCAAATATGCTGAAGTAAGTCGTGACCTTATTGGACTGCTTCTGGATGTGGTTATGCATATATATATATATATATATATATATATATATATATACCGTTTGTCTCATTAAATTTCCACAATCCGCATTAATGATAGCCAGTCAATTTCATGGACACGGGGGAGCTGGGAGTTATTATAATTTGTAACTTGGGAAATATATCAGGAAAATTAACAAAGTTGTGCAGTGACTTTGGAATCTCTAATTAGATCGTTGTCCATTCCTGCATATCAGGAATGTCAAATAATAGATAGAGAATAACAACTAGTTGCCCCGAACAGTCTCCTAGAAGAAGATCCAGCAGAGTATAGGATCAGTTTTCATGGAGCAGCATCAAACAGCTACAGTTTCATCACACATCAAGACCATAGATTTGTAGCAATCGCCCTCATTGTATCATGATCTGCGGCTAAAGGGGACACATGTGATATACGTGGTGATGACGAAATGGTTGAGTAAGAGTGAAATCAGGGCAGCGGATACGTGATGAAAAATATTATAAAAAGTACACTCATTTTACCCATTTTTTTTTTATACTTTTCAGGATGCTTACATATATATATATCCCTGCCCTTGGGGTCACCCATCTTTCAGCATCACCCATTTTGTGCAGCTAATAGAAACACCAGAATACCCCATATTAGTTCCCACATACCTTTCACAACCCATGGTGGAGCCCCCAACCCTTCTCCTGTTTCTCTCTGTCTCCTGAAACCTTTGTTGTTTTTTTATTATTTTTAAACAAATACACATTTTTATTACATACATTATAATATAATTAATTAATGAGGTTAGAAAAGGAGAGGTCTACTCTTTATATAAAGGTGGGTGTGGGGCTTTTGAGTCATTACAAGCTAGTGTTGGTGAGACTTTTGCATTAGAATTTTGAAAGTCTTGCAATATTGGTTAATTAGCTAGCTAGTGCTATGGGGAGACAACCTTGTTGTGACAAGTTTGGGGTGAAGAAAGGTCCATGGACAGCAGAGGAAGACAAGAAGCTCATAAACTTCATTCTCACCAATGGACAGTGTTGTTGGCGTGCTGTGCCAAAACTTGCTGGCCTCAGGCGCTGTGGCAAGAGTTGCAGACTTCGTTGGACTAATTATCTTAGGCCAGACTTAAAGAGAGGCCTCCTCACTGAAGCAGAGGAGCAGCTTGTTATTGATCTCCATGCCCGTCTTGGCAACAGGTTATTTATGCTCATAATTTCATCACCACAAGCTCAACTTCATGCATTGCCCTGTCTTAATTTGCATTTGTGATTTACAAGTAGTCTAAACTATTAATAATGTTGAAGGTTAGGTGGTGGTGCAATTTAAAATTATGTCTTAATTAACAAGGCTTACTTAAGGCAGAAGCAACTGAATAATTAACAAGGCTTGGTTTACTTGCTAGAACATATAAACCATGTTTATCAATTTCAAGATAGGCTGATAGCATCTATTTACTTTGCAAGCTATAAATGAATTGTTCGCACATGCATATCAAACGACATATAATGTTCAATGCCAAAATGTTACTAAATTGTAGCAAGTAATGATATTTGAACAACTATCACTTTCTAACACTTATCTAATGCTGCTCTCTCTTCTTATCACTTCACTAATCTATCACTCAGTTCTCTTCTATTTCTATCTCTCTCTAGATGTATATCATCAGCATTTGGGCGTCTAAAAATCATTTTTGAATTGGAGCTGATATTCAATGTTCAAGAATAATAATAATAATAAATTTGTCATTAGTTACATGATAAGTAATAATTCAGTTGAAGATATTACCTAAAGCGATTACATGTTTAATTTGATTAGTACATAACATATCTTTGCAACCAAGAAAGACCAGACCACCACGTCAAGCTTATCTGTAAATGCTTCGACATAAGTCTAATCTACTCTAATGGGTTTTGGTTGCTGTGTTTCAGGTGGTCCAAGATTGCTTCCAGGTTACCGGGGAGAACAGACAATGAGATTAAGAATCACTGGAACACCCATATCAAGAAAAAGCTCCTTAAGATGGGTATTGATCCAGTTACTCATGAACCTCTCAATAAACAAGAAGCTGCATCTTCATCCCCTGCACAGCATTTGCCACAACCCGCTGGCAATAATAACCATCAGGTGGTGATGAAGGAAACTAATGACAGGGTTCCCAACTCAGAGGAGAATTCAAGCTCATCCCCAGCAGCTGAAGCAGAAAACTCTTCTTCTGGAGAAGAATCATCATCCCTTTTGCTAGATAACATTTGTAGTGACGACTCTCTGATGAATAGCCTGTGGCTGGACGAAACTCCACTGGTAGAAGCACTTTGGGACACCAACAACAACAACACTACACCACCTATAATAGCTGCAGAGACAGAGAATAATACTAAAGTTGACATGGGCTTTGTGGTGCCATCTAATTGGGAGGATACCTGCGCTTGGCTATTGGACTGTCAGGACTTTGGTATTCATGATTTTGAGTTTAACTGTTTCAATGAGATAGAGTCAAATGCACTTCAAGCTATAGGGATGAAGGAAGAGAAGCATTAGCATGAAGGGGAATATTGATTGATTGTGTTCAAGTATACTATCAGGGTAAGTAAAAGGTCAAATCTGTACATTGTGACAAAATACCATGGGCTCAAATTTAAGTTCTTGGTGTTGGAGTTTTATCTAGCTGTGCTAGTATTTTATACAGAATGTTTTTGGAAGGTGGAAGGTGAACCTTTCCTCTTATGAGGTTCCTAGTGAACCAAATCACAAAACTGATAGCAAACCATAAATCATGGAAATGCCACATACATTTCTTCTAATTGCTGTAATTTTATGTGTACGTTAGGGACACAAAATAAATGTGAAATGTCAAAGTAATAGTTGGTTCTAAAGCCTATTGTACAAAGATGTTTACTTTGAAAATAATGGTAAAATTTTATTTTATGTGATTGTAAATTCTGCTGTATTATCTTCATGCTCATTAGAGATAGATAGAGAGAGAGAGAGACATAGAGGAAAAAAAGAAAGTCAATAACAAAGAGAGGTGGTGAGTATTGTATTGATTATAACCATGAACTTTGATCGAGCCTGCAGGTGCGGCGCATGTGCTGATGGCAGAATAACATTTTGAACATGTTAAATGAAGCACAGTAGTGCTATACTGTTTATCTCTCTTTTCTCATTGCTGTGTCCCCCACTCCGAACCCTGTTAGTTCAATTCAGTTATCAATTTTCTTTCTAAAATCATTTAAGCTATTCCCATTGTCTTATAAAAATAGTGCTCTCATGTATTGTATATTTAATTTAATATTCAAAAAAGCTAGTTTACATTTCACTTTAGAAATATTGTTTCAGTCTTATTTAGAAATAATTATTTTTTCAAAATGCTCCTCCCATATTGTCCTATTTTTTAATAATTTAATCCATAACAAATCAGTGAAATCACGTGTGTAAGATGGAATAGACAATATATTACCAAGAAACAAAAACCCTCATCAAATCTACTCTATTCTTAGAAAAAATTAACACTTGAAATGCTTTTGTATTTTAAGTGAATTCATTAATTCAATATGGATTAGTAAACAACTTAGTTGGATTAAAAGTACGTTTGGTTAAGATTCCTCTTCTTCGAAAATCAATTCCAACTAAAGAAAATGGAGAGGAGCCTATTTGATTGGATTAAAAGTCTTGTTTTTAAAATTTTGCAATGACTGCAATCATAACTAGACAGACTTGTATTTGTATACAAGTGAATGCAAACGGGATAATATCAGTGCAGGGACATCTCTGTTCTTTCTTCCGATAAATGTGATTTTGGGTGGAGGAAGAAAATCTTATATTAAACATGCTAAAATCCAACCCATGTACGGCCATAATAATATTTTTATTTTTTAACCATTGACAAATATTGAAGGACCCTTTTGCAAACGAACTTTTAACTTTTGTTTATTCACTTTATCATCAATTTGGCAATTGTGACAAACTAAAAATAAGAAACTTAAAAAGCAGCGTGTCGGCACTCGATAAAAACAACGAATAGCGATTCAAGGAACTTTCTGAATCATGATATTATTACAGGACCAAATATGTCCCATTCATTAGCTTAAGTACTTAGTGGTGCTCATGATAACACTCCAAAAAGAAAATAACAAGATTAGCAAACTCAATCCATGGCCTAACACCCACAATTTTCGTTCCACTTGGCTATCAGCGACGAATGTTGCAACGCTTTCGGAAATTGAACAGTTCTGTCTTCTCTTTTGTTGAAGTGTTGTGTACTACAAGTATGAGTACTCTCTTGAAATAGAAAAATATTTGTTCCTTGTCATTTATCTTAGAAATGGCTAATAATTGATCATTAGCTAGATTGCATATGATAATACACGTTTATGTGACCATGGATTTTCTTGCGGTACAAGTTGGCGGATATTGCAAAAAATCTAGATTGTTCACCAAGTTAAACAAGTGGCAACACCAAATAATGTCTTAATACATAAATAAATTAAAATTTAAAAAAAAATTATAACTGCTTATGCTTATCTTATTGCTATAGCCTTGCTGATTTGGTGATAATAAATTATGGTGTATTTGGATAATTGGATTTGCATTGGAAGTCAATATCATATCTAGGGTACGCTTGATAAATACTGAGGTACAAAACAAATAGAATAATATAGAATAAATGTTTGGATTATAATACAACTCTTTGTTATATATATTATTTGATGAATAATGGACGACAAAAACAAAATAATGTGAAATTTACTGCAATATCTCTTGTATTGTGCACTACTTTTTTTAAGGAAAATGCTTAACGGCTCGAATACGAAACGAACGAACCGATGTGGCCCTCCAACGTGGAAAAAAAACTTTCCTTTAGCATGCTTTCTCTCTCTCTTCCCTCTGTTTGTTATTGAAATTAGGGGGTTTCTACTGTCCCGTTGATAAAACAACGATTTTGGAACCGTTGTTTTATTAACCAATGATAAACGAGAGTTTTGCCATGTCAAATTATTATTTTTAAGGACTATAACTTTTTTATATTATATTGTAGTTCTTAATTTTTTTTATTTTACAAATTTATCCGTATAGAAAAGACATATGTCTGTAGGTGAAAGTCCTATTTTTCCAGGGATGGACCTATTTGCGCTTAGGGCTCGAAACGGTTTATCTCTTCGATTTGATACTTTGCTTATTCTAGATGCATCACGATTTGAGTACTTTAGGGAGCATTTCGAAGAAAGGGAAGCTTCACTTGTATGGAATATGGAATGAAATTACAGACATTTGCTTCATTAGAACGCAGTAGTACTGATAAATTTTCCTCTCTCTTTCTATTTTTTTCCCCTTTTTACTGTGGTTGTGTATATTGTTGTGACAAAACTCTGCTTATATAGTTGAATTGCTATAGTTTGAATTCTCAAATTGTTGAAGATTTACTTTTTCTTAATTTTTGGGGGGTTTTTTTTGTGGATTTTATTTTCAGGTTCAGTTCGATTGCCTTTCATATTGAATGAATACGAGAATCCGTCAGTTTACCCGTAATTTTAAAATAAAATTTAAAATAAAAATAAATCTAAAACTTAAAGACTGAATTGCAAAATATTTTTACCAACGAGACCGAAATCATTGTTTTTACAACGGAACCATAGAAATTGCCTTGAAATTATAGAAAAACGTCAAAGAAGCCGGAAGCAGCTCAACAAGAAGTGGGAACCAGCTGGACAACAAGAAGTCGGAACCGCAACTTTCTCCATCACCGGCACCTCCACCTCCGAGCAACGGCGGCACCGTGAAAGGGGAATGCAGCACCGTCACACTCACTCACACCGGCATTGGCTGCTCCACCGCGTGTTGTTGCGCGGTGTGGATTGGCTTGTGTGCACCCTCCCTCGACCACCTCCTCCACCTTTGCGCATCGTTTTATCTCGTGCGTGAAATGCTCGTCCCTTACACACCACCTCTATTGTCTGATCCCTTCTCTGCCCCCTTCCTCTTCTACTTTCCTTTGCACAGCGGACTGGATCGCACGAAAAGTGGGTGGCTCGCGATGGCTATGGGTTTGCCAATTTTACGAGTTCTCGAGGTAGTGGGGCTTTGGCGGTGGTGAAGGTTCAGCCTGGTTTTGAAGTAGTGCGGTGAAGCTGGTTTTTGAAGAGAGAGAAATAATAGTGTGTTATTTTTTTAATATTTAATTTTGTTTTGTTTTTTAAATAAAGGAAAATAACATATCAGCATTTATTTTGGGTTTCGTGCTACTCGTCACGCGTTTTGTCGCGCCGTATAGCACTACTCTTTTTTTAATACCTTCGACATTATAAAAAGCCATTTCGGATTCTATTCCATGCCGGGTCAATTTTCAAAAAAAAAAACTTTGAGGCCCAAGTAACAGTAAGCCCGAAGTGGCCAAGGCTAACCCTCGTCATTGACAACAAAAAAAAAAGGACCTCTCGTCGACTGGTGTAAGGAGAGTTAGTTCAGAGCGCTTCGTGCCCAATGTGTGCGTGAGAGGTGATTCCTTCAGCTACCTCCTTGGATCGTCGTGTTTACTCTTGCAATGGTGCAACTTACCTTCGTTTTCTGAAGCCACACAATATCGTAATTCCTCGTCAGTGTTGTGCGATAACTTGCGAAATCGAAAATTGTCATCAGTATCGTGCGATTTGGTACGTTGTTCTCCTTCCATGTTAAGATGCGTCCAGACCTGAAATTTTCCAACATTGATTTTGGTTGGTCTTTTTTTCCCAGTTTTCTGTTGATCGTGCTGTTATAGGTGATTATATATATATTTTTTAAATCACTTCGATTGAATTCGGATATTTAGAACAATTGCTAGGGTTTGTCTCGTTTCCCTTCTATTGGTGCTTTGAATGTTCAATTCCAGATCAACTGAAAAATCAAGTTGTTCTTGAGATTTTGCATATATCAATTGCATCATGTATTTAATGTTCGACTGTGAGAATTTTTAATTCGTTTAGGTAGAAAGAGAAATTTGGCGTTTGACATTTACCTTTTGGGGGTGGGTATGGCCATTTGATTGGTTTAGACTGGAGTATTATCCTTCTGTTGTGTAGACTGACCTTGAAATTTTGGATAAAACACGTCACATACACATCTGTAGAGCTTGCTACTGAGTATTGACAACAATATGTGATACCACAAAAATTTGTTTACATAGTCATTTCTGCTTTTGGAGAACTTCTTTTAAGTATATCATGTAGTTCAATGTGTTTTATGTTAGCTGATGACACATACACGTGCAAGATTTTTCATAACAGTAACTGCTATTGTTCATTGCAGCAGATTTTTGAAGTCTGAATGCTTAATTAGGTGTAGCGAATACAGGGCTTAAGTATGTTCGGTGGGGTCGGGGTTAGGTTTGAATTATAGTCTCTGTTCTGGTAATTTTACAAGTATATTAGTTGAAAGAGGATCCTCCCCATCCGCATTATACATTTATTTTTTTTATGTGCACATCAATCTATGGACCTTTGGCATCATGGTTCATGAACCTGTATCAGTTTTAGGTTAGCAAAGTTTTAGGTTCCAACTGTTTGTTAAGATAAAATCAATTCAAAATCGTATGTGTCTGATTGTCACTTCAAACTTGAGAAACTAGTTTTTATTTGATGTTTAAAGTCAAAACAACTTTAAAAGAATTCCATCACAAAGTTGGTTTTAAACTATCCAGTTTCTAATTGAATCGAAACTTTCCTAATCTCTCTCCCCTTTTGTTGCATTTTACTTTAACATCAAAATTTTAAAAGATAATAGACCAAGATATAACAAACAATGGTTAGTGTTTTACTGTCCTTCACCAATCTTTTTCTAACTTTATTACTTTGATGCTATCTTTCTGGTAAATTGTGCAGGAGTTGCCATACTATGGGTGAGTTTACAATTCAGATTAGCAATGACCTTGTTGATCGGCTTGTTGATGATGCGGTGGTAAAGAAGAAAACTAGAAGGGTTAGACGAAAGGTGGCAAGAGAGACTGAAAAGCCCCAATCTAATGTAACTGGAAACCCCGAGAGTGCAGCTGCTCCGGGGTGGCCAGTGCAGCCCCCTTTGTTTCTACCTGCAACATTGCCTATACAACCTGCCAATTCAGAGTTAGAAGGCATTCAGTCCATGCTTCGGGAAAGTGAGAAGGTTTTGGAAAGAGTGCAGAAGCAAGAGGAGAACATGTTGCAGGAAGTAACCCAAAAGGCAAAGGATCTCCATGATAAAGAGTATAAACTTCCAAGCCCAAAGCCTGAACCTTGCATGGCTGAGAAGCTTGCTTCGTTAGCATGTTACAAGGAACACATCAAGGACCCTTTGAAGTGTGCTGGACTTGTTACCAATTTTGCAGATTGCTTACGGAGGCTTGGCCGTTTAGGTGACAAGTAAGTTATACTGGGAAGTCATTTAGAAGGAAATTCGAATGAACGAAATGCAAATAAACTAGTAAACTACATACCGACGAACATTCTGTTGCTGCCAATTTTGTTTAACATTTCGTTCTCAACATGAAACCATGTTAAGTTGTTGTAATTTGAACCTTGTTATTTTGTGTGATCCACATGCTGCTCATTTCTCCACGCCATGCTATAAAGGGAATTGTGTTCTAAGTTGGTGACTTGTATATACCCCTATAATTCCAAAATTAGAGATATGACAGATTACTTTAAATTGCAGATTTTTATCATCGGAACATGAAACATGGTTTGCAAGTTGTTTCAGGAGTACATTTATTTTAATTTTAAACGTCAGTCACAGAAAGTGAAAAAATTATATAAATATATGCTAGTCGTATTTATGATATGATGTATTTGTTTTATATAATATATAATATATTATACTGCCTTAAACAAGATGTATGACTCTCAAATAAAATTATTTTATTTTTTTAATAAAGAAATCGCATTTACAAGGGTTTGTTATCCAGGGTAGAGTGTTGAGAGTCTTGAGACTAGGAATGGGATGGTCCTTTCCTACTGAAGAGTATTTTTCCCGGGGTTGGTTTGGTGAGAGTGATGTTTACTTCTACTGATTAAAAGAAATTAAAATAAAAAAATGAATAATAAATACATATGCTAGGACGTACTCTTTTTTGGTGTCAACCAAGCCACCAGGGTATTGGTCTTTTTTTTTTGGGTCAAAGGTGAGATTGATATTGATAAAGGGCTAAGTCTAACAAATACACAGAAGGGACCCTGAATACATAGGTTCTGAATAGATATGCTATAGCTACTCGATAAACATTAAATCTCATACTATGCTCTGACAGATCTATTCAGCCCCCAATTGTCTAATAAAAAGCAAAGGAAAACACCAACAACAAAAAACAACAAACTGAACCAAAACTAAGAGACACAACCTAACACAAGCCTAGCACACCACAGACATGAAAAAGATACATGAGCGGGAAAGGCCCATTTGGGTCACCTACAACCTTCGACCTCAACGGATTTGCACACATGTCCAGATTCAGCCAACACACCCAGGAGAAGCCGATAGTGGTAGTATTGTGACTAGTTGTTCAGCCGCACAGATGGCGAGGGCACCAAAGAAAACCTGAAAAAATAGGAAAAAAAAATAGAACAAAAACACAACCACCCACCCACACACAAACCACCGCGAACCACCATGGGGCAAAGGCCAAACGACCACCAAGATGAAACCAAAGGACCTGCAGAGAGACACCCCCCGTTTGAGAGAGGAGGACCAAGGGTGGAACTCGTCCGAACCCGAGCGGCAGCGGCGCCCTCCAACTTCCAGCAACGGATGTCACTCGCAGCAATCCAAGGAACAACGCAGCAGCGGCGGCGCTCTAACCCAACCAGAGGTGGCAGCGGAATAGGTGGCAAAACATAACAGAAAAACAAAAACGGTGGAAAGAAACAAAACAGAATGAAGAGAAAACAAAAAACAAAACGAAGGGAAAACAGAAGAAAACGAAGAAAAAATAAAGAAAATAGAAGAAAGCGAAGGAAAACGAAAAAGGAGGAAAGGAAAGGTAAACGGAACGGGGGAGGAGCTAGAGCACTAGTTTTCCTTTCGTTCTCTTTTTGTACTCTAGCTAAACTGATTGCCAGCATAGCCATACAAAGGAAATGTAAGAACGTGAATCACTTCAAATTCAACAAAGATATGTAAATCATTGGCTCTTGACAAAAAAAAACCATTAGCATAGAAAATTATTTTAATACTAATATCACTGCAAACCACACAATCTGAAGGGTTATGATACACTAACACCTCTTAATTTTTAACACTCATCCAACACCTCTCTTTCTTTCTATCTCTTTCTTCTTATCACATCATTTATCTATCACATCAATCACTTATCTCTCTTCTATTCCTATCTATCTCTAGTGGTCAATTGGGTGTTTGGGTGTCAAAATATCATTTTTGCAATCTGAATTTGACTTTTTTTTAAAGCATTTGGAAAACAAAGAGCTTTCGTCAAATAAATAAATAAAGTAAGAGATATTAATTATTAATAAAAAATTATCAGTTAAAATATAGAAATATAAATAATTTTTATTAATAATTAAATAAACTTATTTTAAGCAAAAAAAAACTTGTTTTACTCCCGAGAATCCATATCTCGAAACAAGCACGCACACCACAGCGACCAAAGCCTTGCTGACTGTATTTAAATATCTCTGATGACCAGTTACAAACTTGCAGCCCACAAATACCAGATTATCTATCGAATGAGTGTGACTCAATTGATAATACACACTAAGAGTGTGTTTGTTTTAAGTTATTTTTAATTTATTTTTGGGAAAGTGAGCTTGGGAATATAACATTCTTATGTTTGTTTCAAGTTTTAAAAAACTATTCCTGGGTATCAATTATTCTCAGGAATCTCATGCATTCACATTTTTCTTATTTTTATTCCCATGCTAAAATGATGGGTATCTTATATTCCCATGGGAATAAGAGTAGTTATGAGACTTTTATAATAATAACTTCCCACTCACCACACATTTTATCACATTTTTTTTGATTTTTTTATTTTTAAATTAATAAAATGTAAAAACATTCATAGGAATATATATAATGTCAAACACATTATAGATTATACCTAAGAATAATATAGTCGGTAATAGTATTCCCAGGAATCACATTCCCGGGAATAATTATTGATACCGTGAAACAAACGCCCCCTAAATTTGTAGGTAGGAGAAACAAGATTTGACCCCTACAAAATATACTCTTAAGGAAAAGTGCAGAATTTTAAGTGTAATTAAACTCCAAATCGAGAAGCCAAAGCCCTAGCGTTAGTTTAACCACGAAAACACTATATTCTCTGCCATCCGGGGAGATATTATTAATATATTATTATGAAATTTAAAAACAGATGTCTAAATATATTAGTTAAGAAGTATTTAATTATTTAATTAGATATTTTTATATTTATACTAAATATTTTTTATTTTTTCAAAATACCTTAAACACACTCTTTAACGTTCTTTATTTTAATTTTAAAAAAGGACTTATATAAGATAACCTAAACCTGATAAGATAGTTTTAAAAGTTTAGTTTAGAATGAATTCATATTTAAAATAATTAAATAAAACAACATATTTACACTTAAATGTTCTTTTTTTTAGTCAACTCTTAAACATTGCTAAATTATAAGTAAAATACACTTTAAATTAAACTGATAATGAGTATATCTTTATGATTTTATTTATATTTATTAGTAGTATTATATTTTGTGATTATTTTTTTTTAGACACCTAGTATTGTCTTATGTTGGGATCGATGCGTATGGTATGCGATACCTGATTGTCTCAAGTCTTAACTCCGAGAGATTCCCTTCGTCGTGTTCTAATCTCATGGACGGTTCTTCCAAACCCATACCACGTCGTTTTATGCAGATTTTAAAGATTGCATTGATTGGCTCTCCTCTCTGGTTATTTGATTCATCTATCTCCTCAATCCTCATCTCGCATAGCACCCTTCGACAATAGCAACAGCAATAATAGCACCACCAATCCACCATGGCTTTACTCCCAAATTTGTTTCAAAACCTGAACCTGTTGAAGGACTGGTACGATGAAAGCACAGGCACAACCGTCGTGGTAGCATTTTTGGTCATTTCGGCGGTTACTTGGTACACGTGTCTCTACTTCCTCAACTCCAACAAAGCCCAAAGGCTGCCACCAGGCCCACCGGGCCTCCCTCTCTTCGGGAACCTTCTATCCCTGGACCCGGATCTTCACACCTACTTCGCCGGGCTGGCCCAGATCTACGGTCCAATTTTCAAGCTCCAACTCGGGAGCAAGCTCGGCATCGTGGTGACGTCATCTTCCATGGCCCGTCAGGTGCTCAAAGACCACGACACCGTCTTCGCCAATCGTGACGTGCCCGCCGCCGGCAGGGCAGCCACCTACGGCAGCTCCGACATAGTATGGACACCGTACGGGCCGGAGTGGCGGATGCTGAGGAAAGTGTGCGTGCTTAAGATGCTCAGCAACACCGCCCTGGATTCCGTGTACGACCTGCGCCGAACGGAGGTTCGGAAAACGGTCGGGTATGTGTATGATCGGGTCGGGTCTCCGGTGAGTGTTGGGGAGCAAGTGTTCCTGACGGTGTTGAACGTGATCACGAACATGATGTGGGGAGGGGCGGTGGAAGGAGCGGAGAGGGAAAGCCTTGGGACGGAGTTCAGGGAGGCGGTGGCGGAGATGACGCAGCTCCTCGGGAAACCGAACCTGTCGGATTTCTTTCCCTTGTTGGCACGGTTCGATTTGCAGGGTGTGGAGAAACAGATGCATGCGTTGGTCCCGCGTTTTGATAGAATATTCGAAAAGATGATTGGTGTTAGATCGAAGATGGAAGCGGAGGGAGAGGGGAGTCAAAGCAAGGATTTTCTGCAGTTTCTGTTGAATTTGAAGGAGGAAGGTGATTCCAAGACGCCATTCACCATCACCCACGTTAAGGCCCTCCTCATGGTATGTTCCTTTTCACAAATTTAGGGTGTGCTTGATTTGTAGATGTAAATGTTACAAAGTAAACTGTCAAATTGGTCCCCAAATTATAGGGTGTTGACAAGACATTAAAAAATGGTTTAATTATGTTTTTGTATGAGTTTTTTCATTTTAATCTTTAATAAAAGTCAAATATTTTTAATCTTTATAATTTTTTTTTTGTTTTTAGTCTGTGTGATAAGTTGATTATAATTCATTTAAGTCCATCTTATCTCATCCAAGAAGTGACGCCAATTCACCCGACAACCTCACCGACACCTCCCAATTCCACCTCCTCCCCCGCCCTCAACCCATTCATTAAACAATGGTGCTGTCTAAGGTGGTGAAGTAGGAATCTTTCACCACCAAAGTGAAGTGGGACCGTGATTCCGCGAACAATGATGACCATTAATTTAATAGTTTTATATTTGTATGGGTATGATGAATTACCTGAAAAGTGGAGAATAGGTAAAGGTGAAAGGTTAATGTATTTGCAATAGAGGTTAGCAACTATTTAGTAATTACAATATTTCTGAAAAGTTTATCTTTTGATGAATTTGGCCCAATTGTTTTAAAAAATTTGTGAGATAGCCCAATTTTGTCCTTTTGTGATATTATAAGGTTGTGTTTGGATAAGATAATTTAATGCATTAATTTATTTTTAGAGGGTAATTAAAATACATCAATCTATTACTTTGTTTGAATATTAAGTGTGTAGGAATTTAAAATGAAACGATTTTTATCGGATAGTTTTTTATAACCAAATTTGAAGAATTTTAAATAACACCCAAAATTAGAGAACTTATTGTCTGACCATTGCACTAAAACTCTGTTCGAAATATAAGAATGTTCAAAATCCGAAAATCCTCTCGCTCTATCTCTTTCCCCTCTCTATTCTCTCCCTCCCTCTCTCTCTCTCTCTCTCGCTCTCCCCTCCTCGCTCTCAATACCCCGCTCTATCTCTCCCTCTATCGGTCTCTCTTTCCTTCTCTCTTGCTCTCTCCGTTTCCCCCTCTCCCCCTCCCTATTGCTCTCTCCCTCGATCTCTCTCCCCCTCTCTCCAACCTCTCTTTCCCTCTCTCTCTCTCTCTCGTTCTACCCCCATCTCTCTCCTCTCTCTTGTTCTCCTCGTCTCTCTCCCTCGTCTCTCTCATTCTCTCCCTCGCTCTATTTCTCTCACACTTTCTCGCCCCTCTCTCTCGCCTTCTCCCCTCTTTCTCACTCTCGCTCCCTCTCCCTCTCTCTCTTGCTATTTCTCTCACTCTCTCTGTGTCTCTCTCTAACTAGAGAGGGGAGCGAGAGAGAGGGAGGGAGAGAAAGAGCGAGAGATAGGGAGAAAGAGTGAGAAAGCGGAGGAGAGTGAGATAGAGGGGGAGATAGAGAGTGAGAGAGAGAGCAAGAGGGAGGGGGAGAGAGCGAGAGGAGAGATAGGGGAGGGTGAGCAAGAGAGAGGAATGAGATAGAGCGTGAGCAAGAGAGAGAGAGAGAGAGGGAGGGAGCGAGAGATAGAAAGAGTGGGAGAGCGAGTTAGCAAGAGAGATTTTTTAGAGAGAGGGTGGAGAGAGGGGAAGAGAGAGAGCTAGGGTGAGATGGAGCGAGAGAGAAAGAGATAGGGAGAGGGAGAGAAAGGGATAGAGAGAGGGAGAGAGTGAAGAGAGAGGGGGATAATCATTTTAGTAACAAAAACTAATGGCGAGGACCAAAAACAAAAAGTTTGAGCATTACAGGGATTATAAAAAAAATTATGAGGACTAAAAGCAAAAATTGATATATTTACAGAGAAAATAAAGATATTTAAAACAAAAAATATTATTCAAAAATTAAAATGATATTTTATTTATCAAAAATAAAATTAAAAGAAAAAGAGAACATTTGCGATTTTTATATTATATTACTCAACTTTTGTAATTAATAGAGTTTTGTGTATATTATCCTATTATGATAACTTATGAGGAGGAAATTTTAATTTGAAAAAAGATCAAATTACCTTTTATTATAGGTAATAGGCCCACTTCAGCACGTTGGTGAAGTTTTATTCACCACCCTAGAAGTCACGTTAAACAATGTCTCTGACTCTCTTATGGTTCCACCCTATCAATTGATTATTAGCATTGTTAGATTCCAAATAGATGATAAATAACTGGACACACAAAACAAAATAGAGCATACTCAAATCCGCGTTCTGCATAATATGGCAGGTTTGACAGTGAAGTGTCATCTACGTCAAACATCCATCTGACAGAAACTGGTTGATAAGTTGCAAATTAAAGTCAGAAATTCCTTTTAAACCATGGTTTAACATGATTTTCAAGGAATTCTTCCTAAACAAATGTAAATTAAATATACACTTGGTGCAAGTTTGTTCTGCAGTCTAAAAAACTTCAAATGAAGTAATGAACTTTGAATCAGAACATATTTTTGCAAATACAATTCAGATATACCCTTATGCACTTTTCCAAATTAGTTTGGTGTGGTGTCTTTTTTTTTTTTGTCTTTTAATCACTTGTGCAAAGCTTGAAAATTTCAAAACCTTGATTAGGGAGCTTGAATAATTTTGTTACTAATAATGTGGAAATTTTTGGATGAGGACAAACAGGACATGGTAGTGGGTGGATCTGACACATCCTCCAACACAATTGAGTTTGCGATGGCAGGGATGATGCACAAGCCGGAAGTGTTGAAGAGAGCTCAAGAGGAATTGGAAGCTGTGGTTGGGAAAGACAACATGGTAGAAGAGTCACACATTCATAAGCTGCCCTACTTGAATGCTGTGATGAAAGAAACCCTTCGGTTGCACCCTGTGCTTCCACTCTTAGTCCCTCACTGCCCCAGTGAAACCACCACTGTGGGAGGCTACACAATTCCAAAGGGGTCTAGGGTGTTTGTGAACGTGTGGGCTATCCATAGAGACCCTACCATTTGGGAAAACCCACTGGAATTTGATCCCACAAGGTTCTTGGATGCCAAATGGGATTTCAGTGGGATTGACTTCAATTATTTCCCCTTTGGCTCTGGAAGAAGAATATGTGCTGGAATAGCAATGGCCGAGAGGACGGTTTTGTACTTTCTCGCCACACTTGTGCACTTATTTGATTGGTCGATACCCAAAGGAGAAAAGTTGGAGGTATCAGAGAAATTTGGCATTGTTCTGAAAAAGGAGACCCCTCTGGTTGCCATTCCCACTCCACGACTGTCCAATCCAGATCTTTATAAATAGAATTGAATACAACAATATCCATATATTGATCAAGGGCATCTGTATTCAC
Organism: Glycyrrhiza uralensis; assembly: GCA_030159175.1. Classification (NCBI taxonomy): domain Eukaryota; kingdom Viridiplantae; phylum Streptophyta; class Magnoliopsida; order Fabales; family Fabaceae; genus Glycyrrhiza; species Glycyrrhiza uralensis. The sequence goes on along the minus strand of BRZY01000001.1, from coordinate 49,303,878 downwards.
CAATCACCACTCCACGCCGATAATCATTTGTAATTTATGTATCAGGTATCTTTCCCAGCTTAATCATTCTCTTACAAATGTTTTAAATGAAATGAAATAATTTATCAACATTTGTAATTTAATGCGTTGAGATAACCAAAATAGCTTCAAGTCCGCAAAAACATTAGCAATGACAAAAACCCCAAAGAAAACTTACATTTGGTTATGGGTTATTGAGGTTCTAGTCTTAAATCCTTTATTCAGCTACAATAAAAAAAAAACTAGAAGAAGGAGATAATTATGCTTTTATTTGTTTGAATAGTTGTTTTTTTGGTCCTGAATGGTTTGAAAATGAACCAATTATAGCCCAAACAAGAAAGTGATAAAGTAGGCCCAAATTTGTTTTGGTCAAAGGCCCAAAAAAGGCATAATGCGGCAGTTTTTTTGTTTGTTGCCCCCTACGGTAGTTTTCTATTTGTTTACTATGCATTCTTGATACATCCCCCCCCCTGAGTATAGGAGTCAAGGTGGATAATGCATTATTTTATTTGTTTACTATGCATTATTTTAATAATACATTTTCTAAAGAACGATAATGTTGTTGATCAAACTAAAATGGCAATACCCATAAAAGTATTTTGCACTTACAAGTTATTATATATTATATACGTATTTCGTATTTTCTAAAGGTAGTATGTTATGCTATAAAATTATAAATTAAAGTTTCTTAATAAATGCCAGGGTTGTGCAATGACTAAAACAATAACGAATTTTTATAAGGACTAAAACGAAAATATATACGTTATAGGGACTTAAAAAATATTTAAACAAAAAATTAATAAAGAAATTTAGACCAAATCCAATTGGCTGTTGCAATCAAACAATCAATATATTGCCATGGGCGAAGCAATTTCCTAAAACAACCAACTCATCATTATTGATTTATATAAATTTGTGTTAATGCAAACAACACATATCTTTCTTGATTGGATGAATGACAGCATTAACCTAGCAGATATTTTACTGGCAAGGAGTAGTAAGTATATTAGGAATTTAGGCCCTTATTAAGCATAAGAGTGAATGACTCAAATCTTGACCTACTTCGGTAAAAATAGAAAATCTCCACCATGTGCGTAATTGCGTATCATGAAAGCATACAATTTTCCCACCACTGAAACGTGGTGGTATAAATAAAAACCCATCCCAAACCAGAGTTTGGGGGTGAGACTGGCAGGGCATAACATAATCTGGAAGGAGAGCGAGGGTTCAGAATCAGTGTCAAATCCAAATTCAATAGCCAGAAAGAAAATAGCGAGTTAATGAAATGTCGAAGGTGAACGAACAAACACAACCCTCTACGCCAGGGAAGTTGAAGCCCGAAAAATCTCACTACACTCACCACCACCACCGCTTCAGAATCCACTCTTCACTCTCCAGGCTCACACTCTGCTCCTCCTTCTTCCTCGCATTCGTCCTCCTCCTCTTCTTCTTCACCCTCTCCCCTCCGCCGCCACCCGCCGCTCCACGCCGCGCCCTCGGCGACGCCTGGGGCGGCTCCCGCTGGGAAAATCGCGTCGCCAAATCCGCGCGCCGGAGCTCATCCTCCGGCCTCACCGTCCTCGTCACTGGCGCCTCCGGCTTCGTCGGCACACACGTCTCCCTCGCCCTGAAGCGCCGCGGCGACGGCGTCCTCGGCCTCGACAACTTCAACCGCTACTACGACCCCATCCTGAAGCGCGCCCGCCAAAAACTCCTCGATCGCGCCGGCGTCTTCGTCGTCGACGGCGACGTCAACGACGCCGCGCTCCTAAGGAAGCTCTTCGACGTCGTTCCGTTCAGCCACGTCATGCACCTCGCGGCGCAGGCCGGTGTCCGCTACGCTATGCAGAACCCCGGTTCCTACGTCCACAGCAACGTAGCAGGGTTCGTGAACCTTCTAGAAGCTTGCAAGTCGGCGAACCCTCAATCCGCCGTCGTTTGGGCCTCGTCGAGCTCCGTTTACGGGCTGAATTCGAAGGTTCCTTTCTCGGAGAAAGACCGAACGGACCAACCGGCGAGCCTCTACGCGGCGACAAAGAAAGCCGGCGAGGAAATCGCTCACACATATAACCACATCTACGGTCTCTCCATCACCGCGTTGCGGTTCTTCACAGTTTATGGGCCGTGGGGTAGGCCTGACATGGCTTATTTCTTCTTCACGAAGGATATTTTAAAGGGGAAGCAGATAACGGTTTTTGAATCCCCTGATGGTGGAACTGTGGCTAGGGATTTCACCTACATTGATGATGTTGTTAAGGGGTGTTTGGGGGCTTTGGATACGGCGAAGAAGAGTACTGGTACTGTTGGGGGTAAGAAGAAGGGTCCTGCGCAGTTGAGGGTTTACAATTTGGGGAACACTTCGCCTGTGCCGGTGAGTGAGCTTGTTACCATATTGGAGAAGCTTCTGAAAGTTAAGGCCAAGAAGAAGGTGCTTCCCATGCCTAGGAATGGAGATGTTAAGTTCACCCATGCTAACATTAGTTTGGCTCACAGGGACCTTGGCTACAGGCCCACCACTGATTTGGAGACAGGGCTCAGGAAGTTTGTCAAGTGGTACCTTGAGTTTTATTCTTCCCCTAACAAGAAGAATACTGTTGCTTGGTGATTCTTTTTGCTTTGCTGCGTGCGTGCACATTGTCACTCATTGCTTTGCTAGACATTTTGGTTTTTTTATTTTTTTGTAATTTTGCTTTATTTTCATCGTCCATTGTATGCCTGCCTTTCTAGATTAGTCATTGTACATTCTTTAATTGAGAGATCAAATTGATACTACTTATTTTGTGCATGCTCTCTTTTCTTGTATGTTTTGAACTCAAACCATTGCCTAGTAATCTAAAACACCTCTTAGAGTGTGTTTGGAAAACTGTTTGCACGAATTTCAAAGCACCAAAAATTCAGTTTTGACACGTGCTTTGGGTCAAAACCCAATTTTGGTGCTTTGAAATTTGTGCAAACGGTTTTCTAAACATACTCTTAATTCTTATCGAGTCGTTTTGCTTTGTTTTCAGTTTAAACTAGCTTGTCTGTTGGTGACGAATTGCCTTCCTGCATATAATGCTGGTAATGTTGCTAAGATGATTTTGTTTCTCTTGGATTTCTGATGTTAAAATGAGAGTGCTACTGCTTGCAATTTGCAGGTTTAGACAAGTGACTCATGAGTCATGCCAGTGATGACACTTACTGTAAATAAGTTTCTGTCATTCGGAATGCTGTTTAGTTTTAGAGTGTCACTTAGCAATTAGCATAGCCTATTTGGTTTCTACATATTTATGCTGTTTGGTGGCAGCGACTTTGGGTTGATGACTGAGTAATTAACAAGTGATCATTGCTATTAAATTGTATTTGAGCAGAACCAAAACAATAAATGTATATTTGGTCAAGTATTTCACTGTAGTCATGTGGGTTGCGACGATATTTTTGTGGAGCTTGGTAACGATATTTATGGGTTGCTATTAAATTGTATTTGACACTGTAATGAAGCTTGATGAGGATTAACTTGAATCAACCTAAAAATTTATGTTTCTTTCAGATTTTATGGGGAGTTTGGTCTTGTTCTCAATGACCAAAAGTTGCCTAACATAGTTGTAAGCTGTGGTCTACAACTATAATCGTAGTCACAACATTAAGGTTTTTTTGGGTTAATATGGCCACATTGTAACCACATTAAGGTTTTTTTGGGTTACTATGGCCACATTGTAACCGCAATGCAACGTCAAGGATCACGACATAATTGTAACCACAATTATAATTGCAATTTAAACCTCATTGCCTAAACCATGAATGCATTTAGATCATATACTGTGTGAATCAGAGCATCTCAGCCTACTCCATGAATGCATTTAGATCAGATATTGTGTGACTTAGAGCATCTCACCCTCAACCTTTGTCATGGAAGGATTTTTACATGCTGATATCAATTTTAATTAGGCATAAAGTGCAGCTCACAGATTTCCAAATTATACTTCAAGACAGCTTAACTGTCACTGTTACAAAGCTTTTGTCAAGTGCATATGTGAGTAACTTGACAGGGCAATTGTTTTAGCCTATATATAGATAGATGAGTTAGTAAAGTAGGCAGTGGAACTGCAAGATTTGTTTTGATTTCCGGGATGTCCATATCAGGTACACAATACCGTAAGGGTCACAATCCTTTGCAGGGCAGAATTCTTGCATTCAAATTAGTTCAAAGTAAGTACAACTTCATTTGTCAGGTACAGATCGATTGGTGACAGGCGATCTTGCTGCAACTCTTGCGTCGTTGCCAGATAGCGATTGAAGAAGCTTCCTACCAGCTGATGTTGGATTGTTAAATCTTCGTTCCTGTCACTTATTAGAGCTGAATTATATGATGGGGTAAACTCTTTATTATCACTGCTGGACTCGTGTGACTCGTTGAACAGTCTAACTCGCCAAATGAAATATTCCGTGGGTCATGTGATTTCAAACATCCACCATTTTTTAGTCTGGGAGCGAAGGAAAAAGACGTGAAGTAACAATTGCAGGTTTCACTAATAACTGACTGATTCTTATTCTTTGTAGGGTCATATGGCTTATTGATGAAGTAATGCCAACATGTAAACTCTCACCCGTTAATGAAACAAACGCAAGAAACTTGGAATTCGATTCATTTAAGAAATGAGTGAAATTTGTAGGTCAAGCTTTGTTTACTCGTTAGCTACCTCACCCATTACCATTTACCACTTCTTATAGCAGAAGCTCACTTGCTCATTAAGGGTCTGTTTGTATTGACTTATACATAGTTTATCTGGGCTTATCTACTGACATAAGCTCTAGTCAGTGTGTTTGGCAGAGCTTATGAAAACAGCTTATGACTAGTTCATAAGCTATTTTGAGCTTATTTTCATAAGCTACCCATGATAGCTTATTAAAACAGCTTACAACTTATATGAAATCAGTTTCACCACATTCTTTCTTTGATTATAAAAATAGCTTATACATGAGCGCTTATCATATAAGTGCTTAAATAAGTTATTTTTCCAAACAGACCCTAAGCCATCCGAGTACTCAAGCTTCTCTCTATAGGTGTCGTTTATGATACACCGATCCTATTCCTGATTATGTTGATACAAATTTATTTTGGACTAGAACTCTCTGTAGGTTTTGAATTTTGATAACGCTAATCTCTCTTTTCTATGTAATAGCGGCCAAACTTTGAAGTCTTCATGAAGTTTGCACCATGAAATATCTTGCTCTTTCTACTTTGTATATGACTATGTCTATTTTTTTTTGGTCTGAGTATGACTATGTCTACGATATGATAACAATGTGTTCCAGACCGGAATTGGACAGGACTAGACTTGGGCCAACGTGTCACAGTCCATATCAGGCCCAAGCCCACTTAGAAATCATACACACACTAGGTGTGCTCGTTAACCGCATCCAAAACATGGAAACCGCTCCCCCCACTATATCTCAAGTGGTAAGATGCTAAGGGGGACATGAATAGGGTGAGGGGATCGATCCCCCCCCCCCCCCCCCCACAGTCCCCATCCCCAATGACAAAAAAAAAATTGAAAACCGCCATAACCATCTCTCATCATAGATCATAGATAAACTACAAATACAAATCGAGTCTTCAGAAATAGGTATGTGTTCATTATATCATCGGAGTGTCTTGTAGTTGTAGGTGGACGCCACCAATCTCCGTTGTCTGAGCCGCCATTCTATGCCCTGAAGTAACCTTCCGGTGTCTGGAACGAACATCATTGGTTCATTGCACATGATTCGATATGGTTCTAGAACAAACAAATTACTATATAAAAATCATTTTTGTTATCAAGAGTCAAGACGGTACGAGTTTTGTGCCGTGTAATGACAACTAGCAAATATTGGCAAACATTTGAAGAGAGAATATTCGGTGGATAACCTCTACAATTAATTATGAAAATAAAATAAAATTTAAGTTTGACGTGCTGACCAAAAGAATAAATTGTAGGGCTAATTCTAGCGTGCACAATGCCACTGGTTTGTGCACCGTGCACAAGTTTACCATTAACTGTTAAATTTTATAAAACAATCTGAATGGTGAGATGAGATTCAAGGGTGCACATGATTCTAACCTCTTCCTCCTTGCCTTCTTCCATTTCAGCAACTCCATGGAATACCTGAAGCTACCACTGGTGAAGAAGAAGAACCCACTCTCATCCCCATCTCAGCTCCTCTCCGCCGACCTCCGCCGCCTCTCCGACCACCGTCTCGCCGTGAAGTACCGGCTAGTCTCCGACGTCGTAAAAACTTGGATTTATCGAGCATTTCCCAATCAATTTCATCCGAGACATGAACCTCCTCACCTGATTCTTCCTCGGCCACGCTCATGCTCATTTTCACCACTTTCTCCAAAACAAAAAATCCACCACAGACCCAGAATCAACATTTGTTTTTCCCTTCAAAAACACCCTCCAACCCTCACCATCACCAATCCTAACGTACAACCTTTGCAAACCCAGCAAAGAAAATTGGAAAAATCAGGGAAATGTTATAATTAAAAAATGGGAGAAAAAGAGAGATTGAAGATTTTTTTTAACTGTACAATTCCCAAATTACAATGAAGTGTTACGCAAATTGGGAGGGGAAAACCGCAAGGAGATTAAGGGAATGAAGTAGGTTTTTTTCCCTCTTGTGGAACCAGGTTTTGGATCAAATGTATGATAAGATGAATAGATCTAGCATTTCTAAATCAATAAACAGTGTCGCAAACGGTTCATACTGAAAAACCCATCAACCTCGACGCCGGCGACATAAAGTCTGCACCTTTTCCTGGAAATTGGAGGCACCCATCGGCGTCAGAGAAGCATATAAATATAGGCGAAGTATAGAACATCGGTGTCTTGTGGTGCGTGAAGAAGCTTGCTATTCCGATATGGGTTTGGGGTGAGAAGGATTGTGTGAGGGAGTTCTAGGTGTTCTTCAAATTAGCAGCAACTCATCTAGACCTTTAATTTTTCTATCATTAAATCTAACGATGCTAACCAACTTGTACATGGTGGACAAACCATTGACCCTTGTGCACACTAGAAGCCGCCTAAATTGTAGTATTAAGAAACACAACATCGTTAAATGTTTTTCATTTGCTCTACATTCTGGAATGTTCATCCGTTAGGCCAGCTCTCATATAGGTGTTAGTTGTCTTTTTCCTATTGGTTCCCATTATCTTGGAATATTTTTTACAGGTTGTTATTTTCTTATTTTTTATTTTGTTTACCAGCTGTATAGGCAGAGGAATTTTGTCCTTATCCTCTGACCTAATCTTGTATATATTTTACCTGCTGATTCAATGAAAAGCTAGAAAAAAATATTATGCAGAAGCTATGATGGTATCAGAGCCAGGTTACGATCCTGGACCTTGTATATATTTTGTCCTTCTCTTGAATGAACTCATTCTATGAAAAATTTCACGGGAGGAATAATTGTCTCGCCTGAAGATGAGAGACCAATGCTGCAAGCTTTAACAAATCATAATAACAGGACACGTATTATTTGGTTGTAGCTGGTAATTAAATAACGCGTGTACGATGTCCGAAAATTTAAAGTCCATTTAAAACTATAAAAATAAAAATGATTGAGAAAAAGAAAAAACAGTAAATGTAAATAAATATTTTTGTTTGTTTACATCAAAAAACTATTTTTTTTTTCGTTTGTAATTGTAAGTGGCGTAACTGTAAAAGCAAACAAGGGCATTTAATTTAATTTAATTTAATTTGACGGAGGTGATTGTGATTGGAATGGAATGGATTGGATCAGATGGGTATCATGTGCTTGTGGGCGTGCAATCCCAATAATGCATATGCTGCATCGGCGTCAGCGTGGTGGTGTTGGTGTGTGTGTTTGCTGAATCGCTGGAATTGAAGGGATCCATACATTGATAGAGCATTTAGGGAAGGAGGGAGTGAATTGCTTTGGTGGTGGAAATTGAAGGATCGGTGTGGTGTGGGTGAATCAGCGACAGCGGTAGCTTAGCCATGAAAGGCGTCTTTTCGGCGCCCGGTGATTACATTCACTTCAAGTCCCAAGTCCCTCTTCACAAAATCCCTGTATGTTCTGTTCTGTATTCCTTCTTTCCAATTCTCCTCTTCTTTCTTACCGATTGCGTACTTCTAGGTTTTTCCACTAAATATCTTTTCTCACTCACTCACTTCATTCTGAATCCCACGCTCTTCCTTAGCATATGTGTGTTTAAATTGAATGGTTGGCTTGCCTCTTAGAACTAGCCTTTGTTGTCGAATTCATAAAATGCAGCCATGCGAATTGCGATGGATTGGGTCAAGTTGTGGAAATGACTAACTTGCTGTTTCTACATTCATAATTCGATTCTGCTTGCTTTGTGGCTTTTCCATTAGGCTATTTCATCCTTTTACTCTTAACACTTGTAGATTGGCACCAAGCAGTGGCGATATTATGACTTCGGTCCAAAAGTTGTGCCTCCACTTATATGTCTTCCTGGAACAGCTGGAACAGCAGATGTATACTACAAACAAATTATGTCCTTATCCATGAAGGTACTGCATATTGTGACGGCCTTTATCACTTCCACTGTATGTATTTTTCACTAATCGCAATTGTTCATTTTTTGCAGGGTTATCGTGTCATATCTGTTGATATACCTCGCGTATGGCATCATACTGAGTGGATTCAAGCATTTGAAAAGTTCTTGGATGCTATTAATGTACACCATGTATGATCTCCTCAAACTTTCATTGTGATTTCCACTACCAACTTTTTTACTCATCAAACTGGTATTTAGCATTATCTGCTGTCCTTCATCTATAAGGTTTTTATAAAATATTTTCTCATGTAGCTGCTAAATATATAAATTGTTTGCTTTTGAGATCACTTGTGCCTAATTTGGTATCAAAACACTTTGATACCTTTATGTTGGAGAATTGATCATTGCAATCGCTGCTAGTTTAAAGAGTTATTCAAAGATCTCTTTATCTTATAGTTTTTCAGTTTTATACATTCTCTGACGTTCATATATTAGAGAAAAAAACTTTTTATTTTTTATTTTTGTTGTGCACCATTATCATTTTGTTAGGAACTGTAACATGTTATATAACTTTGGATATTATGTGGGATGTCTATATACCTTTACCTTATAGTAAGAAATGACTCCTAGACAGTTTAAGATTTTGCAACAGGCTATAGAATCTGAGTTGGCCAAACAACCCAAGCCAAAACCAAAGCCAAAGCCTAACCTTAATCTACTTACAATCTCGGAGCATTAGCCCAAGTGTGGAACTGTACACTGAAGTAGGGCTTAGAGTTCATTTTTAAGAGCCTCTTTGAACCTGCTCACTTACAATTGACGATTTAAATGAACTGATTATTTATAATAAATTAAATTGATATATGTTCTTCCTTTCCAGATTTTTGAAGCCAAGTCCTTTCGTATTAGATTTCAAGACCGAGTTTGTGAGCCTTAATATATTCCAATCCTTCCTAAATTGCAGCCTAGCCTGCTTAATTTTAAAGTTTTCATGGTTATTCGAGCTACTTGTCAGTTATAATGCCTTGCATGATTTTATTACAATTTTAGGTCGTTTTGATAAAAGTCCAAATGTTCCTACTTCCTCCCACAAGCGTTTCAGTGAGTTATTTGCTGGAAATGTGTTGTGTTGTGTTTGGATAAGACTCAAGCACTAGCCCTTTAATTGCCTTTTTTATCACTAGTATCTTGTAAGCTTAATCTCTTCTGGAAGTTAATTCTGTCAGTGATAGGAATATTTCTTACAAAATGGAAGTTAAGCTAACCGTACATCTGAATGTTTTGTTCATATGACTGTTGAGCATGAAATGTGCTCTACTTGATACATGCTTTTACTAGTTTTAACAACAAACTTCTCCTCTGATTGTGCACACCATGTCCAAATATCTGTGTACGTGATATCATAGACATTATTTCGGTGACATAAGTTCAACACTCAAGAAAATATGAAGTAAACTAGTTTAATCTCTGTCACAGATACATCTTTATGGAACATCACTTGGTGGCTTCCTAGCACAACTCTTTGCCCAGCATCGTCCAAGACGAGTTCGGTCGTTGGTTCTATCAAATTCATTTTTGGAGACACGAAGTTTCTCTGCTGCAATGCCATGGGCACCCGTGTACTTCTCTCAGATTCTGTTGTAGAGAGCAATGATAGATATAGGCTAGAAATGAGCAAATTGCATTTGTGAATGATAAACTGCAATATGTGCTGACCTTGTGAAATTTATAGCAAACAAATGCATCTGCACAAATATGGTAGTATGCATTGTGAAGAAATTGTTATAGTTACAATCACATTAATCACAAGGAAACTAGAATCGTATATTTAAAATGATGGATTTATTTGTGTGGCAGAAGACAAATTACTCTTAAATATTCCATTAACTCTGCATCATCCATAGTTACTATTGTGAGCCCTTGGTGATATATATGGTGTGCCTTTTCTTGGAATGAGGCAATATGCCCTCTGCTTAAACTTTTTTGTACAAAAAGAAAACTGCTCTATCCGTTTTGCTTGAGAACTTCTCATTATATTTCCTGATAGTTCTTCATTAGATCTATTCTGTCTCCATCTATTAACTAATCCTGTTTTACTGTTGCATTACAGTGTTAGTTGGACTCCTTCTTTTTTATTGAAGCGGTATGTCTTAACAGGAATTCGTGATGGTCCCCATGAACCATTTATTGCGGATTCAGTGGACTTTGTTGTTTCTCAGGTACGCTTTGTCTCGCATAATCTTGCTTATTTGCAGTTTGCTACTGTTGCCTTTTTGTATGCTAGAAGTTTTCTCGCTTTGAGACAACAAAAAGAGTTGACATGTTGGGACTTGTCAACTTTTCTCAGGCACTGTACATTTCTTTAAAATGAAAATCCATATCCTGTTTTTGATGAACTTGTTTATTTTTGTATTACTGGTCTTAAATAACTTGTTTGATTTACTTGATTCTGTAATATGTGACTTATCCAGGTGGAAACCCTCTCTAGAGAAGACTTGGCCTCCAGATTGTCGCTGACAACAGATGATGCTTCAGTGGGACCCCTTCTTCTTTCAGATTCATTTATCACTATAATGGATGTATGTCATCTTAGTCTTAATTTGCTTATTTCTGTATCATTGCAGATCACTCCGTTCTAAAAAGAATTGCTTTTGTGCATGGTATTATTTCAATCTTAAGTTATTCAGTTTCTAAGATTAATCTGTCTTCTGTAATACCACCTCCCTCTAGCTGATATGTTAAATTCTGCTGGCAGTTTCTAAAATCCACCAGAAACATGTATACATTTTGCTCCTGACTTCGTGATGAAAATGTCTAATGTTGTTGTTATCATTATGAGTGACTATTTTCTGGTTTGCCATTCAATTATGACACAACAAATAGTATGCTATAAGATGTTTTATAACTCCACTTTTATTTTTACTACCTGATCTTGCACGTTTCTTGAAGACCAATGACTACTGTGCAATTCCTCAACAACTTAAAGATCAATTGAGCGAAAGGTATCCTGAGGCAAGGCGTGCATATTTGAAAACAGGTGGAGATTTTCCTTTCCTTTCACGACCGGATGAAGTCAACTTACATCTTCAGGTATGTGTTATCCCATTTTTCTTACTTGGCATTTGTTGTGCTCATGGATTTTTTTAACTTTTGTCTATGTCATGGCAGTTGCACCTTAGGCGAGTTGGTGTGGAAGCTCGGCCAGATTTGGTTCATAGTATTCCTAGAGGTGACCTTGGAGGAAGTCCTAGCAAAGAAAATGATGGTGAGGACTCTGACAAGTCACCTAAGGATGATAGGGGAGGCTCAGAGAATCCATCTACTGAAAGTGAGATACATCATGCCCCAGAAAGCTCAGGATCCCATAATTTAGACAACCAGCCACTTGAAAGTTCAGAATGTTGCCACTTGGATCATGAAATCACCTTGAATGTCTTTCCCGGTGGATTCACAAAGGAAAAGCATGTTGTGCTTCCAGAAACTCCTGTACATTTCGCGTGGGAATATGTTGTTCTTTTGCATGTTTTTCATTACATCAGTTCATTGTACATTATCTGGAACTATTCTTTGGAATTTAGGCAAGTTGTGTAATTTGGAATTCTTTTGGATATACTATGTATCATGAGAACCGAGTGCGTGAAAGAAAGTTCCTAAGGTCGACCTTGTAATGGACTGGATCTCTAAGTTCCTTTGGTTAAGTTTATTTATTTTTTTACTGAAGGATGTAAACTGTTAAACCGTCATTTTTTATATTTCATGTTTTAAGCTTTTACTTGATGCTTGACCTGGAGATGTTTTGTAAAATTCTTGCTCTCTTGTTTGGAGTTGGGAGTGAGTAAGCATGTTAACATTCCTACTTTTTATTTATTTGATTGTTTTGATCTAAAACGAATGCAATTATTGAAAAACAAACGAACAATGACTCGAAAGGATAAATTGAAATGATATTGGCCAGTGGAATTTATTCTTGTAAATTTAACTTAGTAGAGTGTCTCACTTCTAAGACCAACATGCTATTGTAAAATTCATGAGTTGAATCTCAATGCTTTACCAAGTTGGTAAAAAGTAAAAACAATTGCGTGGAGTAACTGTATTAAATTAAATAAGAACTTCAGAACTGCAACAACAAAAAAAAAGTAAAGGAATGATTCGCTTTGCAAACTCAGTTTGCAAAATAAAATTGATGCAAACTTAAATTCGCAAACTTTATCTAAACATGCATATAAACCCACTTTATGATTGTTTGGCTTGAATTAACAATATTATGCTAGTATCGAATATATTTTCATCCCCAAAGGGGTGGCACTAAAATAAAAAAACAGTATACTCAAAATTATCATTATCATTAGAAAATCATTCTGTTTCCCTTGAATTCAGTCCTTGTTGCCAATAAAAAAATCCATTGACACATACATTATTAACCCTTAGATGTATGAATAAAATATTAAAAGATGATTTTCGAATACCACTATGGTCAGATTTACTGTCATATAACGAGGGTACAATTTAGGCCCTGTTTGGATAACAAGTTTATCTACTGCTTATGACATAAGTTGTATAAGCTATTTTTATAATCGGAAAAAAATTATAGTGAAACTTATTTTATATAAGTCATAAGCTGTTTTGATAAGCTATCATGCGTAGCTTATGAAAAATAAACCCAAAACAGCTTATGAATCAGTCATAAACTGTGTTCATAAACTTTGCATAAGCCAATCCAAACAGACCCTTAGTCCCTAACCGCTAGTAGGCAATTAAGATGGGTAATACTAAAACATGATTCCATATTGTGTTTTGATACATATTTTCAAACAATCGGTAATCAGTAATTTAAATGAAAAACTCCAATTTCCTTCAAAGACTTCCCTTTGCTATATATGTTGCATGAGTCTTTAAGGTTGCCAATCGTTGCAGTGCAAATGCAGCTGTGCAGGCCAATGTTACTGTAGTTTTAATTTAGTTTCATTATCCATATCCAATGCATCAGGCTTCAGCCCAACGCGAACATAACAAAATAGACCCGGTTTTTGGTTGGTCAGAAATCGAATGCATAAACGTATGCTACAAATGCAGTAAAATGACATTTTTCAAAACTCCTCAACATATATTACTTAAACTTAAAACCAAAATCTGCAGTCAGCCATGTCTTCAAATGACAACAGCTCGTTCTCCAATAGTTATAAAAAAAATAACATCGATAAAATTAACAAGTGTCTTGCTCATTCTAACCATGGGTTCTTAGCAAAACTATGATACCACATCACCTATCTAGACTCCAAATAAACCTCAAATGATACAGCAAATTGCAAGTCCAGCGCGACTACAAAGCAGCATAACACGAAAGTTGATACCTTCTCTAAGCAACCAGAGTGCTGGCAGTAGTTGATTCGCTGCAAGAGTCACCAATCATTAATCATAGGATCCAGTAGAATTGCATAAAAAGAAAAGACAAGATTGGCGTTCAAATTACAAAAGCATCAAGGCCTAGAAAGCATCATGCAGATGAGTGCATTCCATACAGAAACGCATAACAAGCTGAGAGCCCAAAAGACTTCAATTAAAACTAATAGCAAAGCATCGTATATAACATATCATAATCATAGCATTATCAAGTATGTATCACCTACCGAAAATCATTCTTGTAGCAATCCAAGGAAGCAAAAGATGAACACAAGAAATCGATCGTTTTGCCACAGAGCTATGTTTTATTGAACTCAAAATGCATCAATAAAATAAAAGAAGAAATGTCTCAATGACAATGTGCCAAAGCGTATATACCATCAAAGCTTATTCCTCGACCTTTACACCATACCATACAGACAGGTTACTTACTTGACAAGTATAAACTAACAAAGCTTGGAATCTAAATTAACGCATGCTACAACCAAACCAGCATACATAATAAAATAGAAAAATACTCAAGTGGCTAGTAAAGTAAGTTTCCAGTATTACCAGGGCAACCAAACAAACATACATTGTAAACACCAATCAATCATCAATGACAAAAAAAAAGCAAATAGGTAGGGGGTGGTGGAGTACTTACTACTTCCAGACTGGTGGGAGCTTCTTAGTCTTCTTGTAATAGCGAGCAAGTCGGTGGATTCTGCTCTCCACAAGGATCAACCTGAACTTGGAGTCCTTATCCTTTCTGTTCCTCTCCAGATGCTTCCGGATTGAAACAGCCTTCTTAATCAAATGGTATAGATCCTCTGGAATTTCAGGTGCAAGTCCTGAAAAATCAACACCCCAAAGCATTCATTCATATTTTTTTTTTCATAATCTAAAATCTAAAATGACACAAATTCCCAAGCCAAATTAATTGCAAAGAGAAAGAACAAACCGTGAGCTTTGAGGATGCGAAGGATTTTGTTGCCAGTGACGCTCTTGACCTGAGCAATCCCGTGAGAGTCTCGGAGAATGACACCGATCTGCGATGGCGTCAGACCCTTCTTCGCGAACTTGCAGATATTTTCCTCCACCTAAAAATGAAGGACAAAAATGAATGCGAGAAAAACAACATAGTATAAGAAATTAAGAATAACCAAAAAAAAAAAAAAGCAAAATCATTGTGAGAGAGAGTTAGTTAGTTAGTTACATCTTGGGAAGAGATCTTGAGCCAGCTTGGAGGTGTCCTCTTGTATGGTAAAGCAGAGGAGGATATACCCTTACTGAAACAAAACAAACAAATTTAGTTGTTGAATGAAGTAACGAAGGGAATGGCAGAAGCTGAGTGAGATTGAGATTGAGAATGGAGGAATCGATACGAACCCGTGGCTGTGCATACGACCCATGGCTGCTGGCTGGAGCTGCGCGCCTCCTGAATAGAGTTCTGCTCTGCAAGAGACTACACGATTTTTGTGAAAACCCTAGACTACAATAGAACCTTTTCACTGATGCAGATCTTATAGAGGAAATGGGCCTTTGTTATGGTTTAACACCTTTTTTTTTGTTTATGCTAGTGAGGCCCAGAGTCCAGATGCAAGTTTAACAATAATGTCATAGTTCGACCAAAAAAAAACAATAATGTCATAGTTTTTGTACTGTTTTTTAATACTTTTTTTCTCCATGACTGAAATTCATTTTCACAGGCTCAATTGTTGATATTATTATATAAACGTCTCAATTACTAATTGAAATTTATTTATTACTTGTGTGATTCTTGGTGAAAAGCTTGCAAGTAAATTGAATTCAACCATGGGAAAAGAACCATTTATAATAGAATGTTTTTTTTTTAAAAAAAAGTGTAGTTATAAGGAAGAGTGATAAATATTATAAGCAACATAGTATAAAAACACGTAGACTAAAGAATGTTTTGAAATGGGGTAATCTTAATTAATACTCACTAATTTTAATTTTTTTCAAAAATATTCCTTTTGGTGTCTCTCGTAAATATTAATAAAGTATAAATAAGGGTATAATTGAAAAACTAGCATTTAATTTATTTAAAAATTGATGAATGTTACTTATATTTTGAACAATAAAAAGTGTCTTTACTGTTTATAATTTGAACCGGAGGGAGTAGTAAAATGCCAACTATAATTTAGAGATTTGACTGTCGAAATTCATACGAATACATCCATGCATAAATTTAATAATAATGTTTTTACCAACAAAAATAAGTCAATTTATTATTATTTATAGTTTAATTGTTTTTTAAATATTTTTTTTTTTTAAATTTGTAGTTGAGTGATGCCTTGCACGCATGGGCGTCTACTTTTTATCATTGTCCAACTCCAATGAGATGGTATTTTCTTCCCAAATTATATTATAGCCCCTGAATTGCAGAGCCAATTGCAAAAAAAATCTATTACATCCCATCCATTTGAATTAGTTAAAATTCAATGTGATTTTCACATACCAATTGATGGCATAAATAGGTTTGTACCATTAACAAATTATTTATTAAAATCATTTGGTATACTTTTTTTTTATCTCAGTGATAAATATGAAAATATTTTGAGAATAGTATCCAACTACAAGGTTGGAGAGGTTCTTTCCATAAACAAATAAACAATTGAATTTTCTCAGTTGTTCGTTACTTACTTCGTTATGTTTTCTGATCTCAATTCTTAATCATATCGAGAATGGTGGCGAGATTATGAGTGGTGGCATGATTTGTTTAGTCTTGAAAGGACAACTACTAATGTCTCTTTCAGCAGAAACAAACAAAAAACAAAAAGGAAAGACCGCTATTACTCTTTTTCTTACCATTAGCAAAAGTTTGCTTTTTCTTATAGACAAGCACAATTGATAGATAGTGCAGAAATGGTGTTTGGTAAAGTGGAGAGCATTGAAATTTTGAAAAGGATGATCACACATGACAAATAACGCGTCCCCCTGACCTTTCCCACTTCAAAAATTATACAAATACGATTTTCTCATATGATCTCCAAATAGGGTATAAGTGGTGTACTAGAAGAAGAAAAAAACAGAAAAGAATAAGAGAAAATAAGAGATGTCACTGGGGAAAAAAGAAAAAGAAAAGCATAAAAGGAGATATCCTGGAAAAAATATGAGAAAAATATGATAAAAAGATCCCAAACTATACGTTCTACAGGGCCATCATTTGAGGTTCAGTGATCCACACGGTTGTCCTTTTCACACCATCATCCCTCTGCTTCTCTTACGTAATAATGAGGGAATTCATTCGTAAAAAAAGTATGAGAACGTATTTTCACACATCAATAATTTTTTCTTACACTAACGAAAACATTTTTGAAGATTTTTTTTCAATAAAATAAAACTTGTTAAATTTGCCATATTTTTCACCTCCTTTGTTAAGGCGCCGAAATTGTTTACAATTGTGAAGAGAATCCAAGATCAAGAAACAGCGTTGCAGAACCTTTAGAATAAAGACAACGCAACCAATCTTACTAGGAGAAAACCAGTAAAATATTGAACACTATAGCATTACAATTTTTTAATGTAGCAAAATTGAGTCAAACTATGTTGGTCCACAATACAGTGACCATATTTATTCTTCCTTCTAACCAGTGGCAAACCATCCTCGCCGACTGTCATCTCCCCTAGTAGATGCAATGTGAACCAACCTGTCTGTCAGCAACTCATAAAGTTAATCAATTAACTATGATACCCATTTGAAAATACTTGTCCCCTTCCTCCGCTTCTTCATTCTCTATGCAGAAACATATAGTGTCAAATTCAAAAAGCTTACACAAAGCCCATAACCCCAAAACCAACAAAGTCAGCTAGCTGGGATGACCACTGACCAACAACGTGTTGGTTCGGTGTTCCAAAATAATCAGCACAACCCAAAACCAAAATTAAAATCTTTATGACAAAAGCTCACATGGGTGCCTCTCTTTCAGCTCAGTTTTAGAGGAATTCTCACTCCCAGAATTGGAAATGAATTCCCTTCAACTCCTCCTTCCTCTGTTTCTACTATTGGTTGCACTTCCCAGTCCTCAGTTAGTTCGTGGAAATGCAGAACTCAGAGCTCTCATGGACCTGAAATCCTCTCTGGACCCACAAGAGAAGCTCCTTGGTTCATGGACAAGTGATGGTGATCCATGCAGTGGTTTCTTCTTGGGGGTTGTGTGTAACGAGCACAATAAAGTGGCCAATATATCATTGCCAGGAAGGGGTCTTTCTGGCCAGCTCTCTCCAGCAGTGGCTGAACTCAAATGCTTATCAGGTTTGTACCTGCATTACAACCATCTCTCTGGGGAGATACCAACAGAGATTTCAAATCTCACTGAATTGGTCGATCTCTATCTCGACTTCAATAACCTATCTGGAAGCATTCCTCAAGATATTGGGAAAATGTCTAGCCTCCAAGGTTAGTACTACATAGTATTATGGTAGTTTATTTATCCCTAAGTTTGGCATATCAAGTTATCTATATTGGTTTTGGTTCGTGGCCATGTAGATGGAATTGAGGGGTTTTAGTTTAGTTTTGTATGTTAATTCAAGTTACCTTGTTCTTTTTATACTTTTAGTGCTGCAGTTAGGATATAACCAGCTAGTGGGGAACATACCTCAGCAGATGGGTTCGTTGAAGCAGCTTAATGCTCTTGCTTTGCAACACAACAAGTTAACTGGTCGAGTTCCTCTAAGTTTGGGGAATTTGGACATGCTAAGGAGGCTAAACTTGAGCTTTAACAACTTCAATGGTATGATCCCTGCAACAATAGTTGATCTTAAACACTTGGAAGTTCTTGATGTTCAGAACAATTCTTTTTCAGGAACTGTTCCTTCTGGTATGTATGCCTCTATCCTTCTTCTATTGCAGCAAGATTCACCTGTTTATTAATATTACCCCATGCTAAAACTTGTCCTTTTTTTTTTTTGCTCTTTGTACATTTGGACGTATACTGATTTATGTTTTAAATGAAAATGAAGCATTGAACAGATTAAGGGAAGGATTCCAAGGTGCAAACAACCCAGGTCTATGTGGAGTTGGGTTTTCTACTTTGAAAGCTTGCACTGCAGATAAAAATAACTATGTTAGCCAGAATGATGCGTCAAATGAATACATAAACAGTAATCCTCCAACAAATTTCCCAAAGGCTGCAAATACCAAGTTGCACTGTAACCAGACACAATGCTCAAGATCAACAAGGTTTCATCATATTGTCATTGCAGCAAGTGTTGTAACTATCACTATCACATTCTTAGCTGCTGGATTTTTCACATTTTTAATACATCGCCGCCAAAGGCAGAGGATTAGGAATACAACAGACCCTTCTGAAGCACAACTTAGTCCTGAACAGCCTAAAGAGTTTTACAGAAGAAGTCCATCTCCACTAGTTAATCTTGAGTATTATCACAATGGATTGTCCCATGAATATTTAAACCATTTCAGGTTTAATGTTGACGAGGTTGAATCAGCAACACACTACTTTTCCGAGGCCAATTTACTGGGTAAAAGCAAATTCTCAGCAGTCTATAAAGGAGTTCTTAGAGACGGTTCTCTTGTGGCCATTAGAACCATTAGTGAGACATGTTGCAAAACTGAGGAAGATGAATTTGTAATGGGGTTGAGCCTGTTGACCTCACTGAGACATGACAACATTGTTAGGATGAGAGGTTTCTGTTGCTCAAGGAGTAGAGGTGAATGCTTTCTTATCTATGACTTCGCCACCAAGGGTAAACTGTCTCAGTATCTTGATAAGGAAGATGGAACAAGTGACCATGTGCTTGAGTGGTCCAAGAGGGTCTCTATCATCAGGGGCATTGCAAATGGTTAGTTCCTCCTCACTCCCAAAATTCTCTCAGCAACTTGTAGTAAATAAGAAAATTTTCTTCCTGCAAATGAATCACAAGGAATAATCATTATGCAGAATGGACATACATAAGGTAGTCACTCAAACAGGACAAGACTGCCTTATAATTCTTAAGCCCGCGAATCACCAAAATCGTCCTTGAAAATGCACAGTGTTGTCCACTTAGTCCCTAAACTTATTAATACTCCAAATTATTTCTTGAAATTGAAAATCCTTGATCATATTGTCCTTTTGGGTCAATAAATTTAGTCCCTGAAATTGTCCAATAGGGACTAGTGCGATCGAATATATTTTCAATTTAAGGAACTAATTTGGAATTTGGAATATCAATAATTTTAGAGACTAAGTTAATAGTGTTTTTACAGATTCACTCTGCATAAGCTTTGGAAAACTGAATGATATGCACCAGATGCTACTTTAGTTGATAGCTATTTCTTCTTTCTGTTTTATATTGAGTATTGACCATTCCCTTATGATCAGGTATTGGATATCTGCACAGCAATGAAACAAACAAACCTACAATAGTACACCAAAACATTTCAGTTGAAAAGATCATTCTTGACAACCAACTCAACCCATTGATCATGGATGCTGGCCTGCCTAAGCTTCTTGCAGATGATGTTGTTTTCTCAGCTCTGAAAACAAGTGCTGCAATGGGTTACCTGGCTCCTGAATACATCACCACTGGACGATTCACTGAGAAGAGTGACATATACGCATTTGGGGTTATTGTTCTTCAAGTTTTATCTGGGAAGACAACAATAGGGGGTTCAATCCGGAAGGCAGTTGAATCTTTCAGGTTTGAAGATTTTGTGGACACAAATCTGAAGGGAGTGTATTCTAAATCTGAAGCAGCAATTCTTTCAAAGCTTGCAGTGATGTGCACCAATGAGCTTCCTGACCAAAGGCCCACCACGGTGGAGGTGATTCAGGAGCTGAACATGTTTCCTGCTCATTGATCAATTCTTCATGATCCATCACTTTCTATGTGTATTATTATGAGACACTGAAGCATTTCCTAACAGCTCGGTTTCAATTAGCATAATGCCATAATCGTGACTTATCCATTGCCAAATAATTGTACATTTAAATGAAATCCTGTCTTGTTTATTCAGCACACCTGAAAGTGTTGAAGGATGTTCTAACTTCGATAATGAATAACTTGTTAACAACCTTGGCATTAACTCGTGATTTATTGTTGGATACTTTGAAAAAACGTTATTTTATTATTATTATTCCTGCAACCCTTTTTTTTTCTTCTTATCAATAAACTACTTACAGCACATTGGCATGCCGCATAAATGAATTTGAGAGAGATAATTTCACTTTTTTTTTAATTTTTTTTTTAAGTTTTGAACCATCTATTAATTAGTCCGATCCACTTATCATTGCGCGTTCACTCAATTTTTCTCATTTTATTAAAAGTTAAAACAACATTACATCAATCATTTATTTCATGTTTCTCACTTTTTCATTTCAATTAAATGGGGGAATCATTTTACTTCTCTCTCTCTAGTTTACCTCAATTCAAACAATTACCACTTAATACGTGTCTGTGTTCACTTTTTTTTATTCATTTATTTTTATGGCTTTTCTATCTTTCCCATTTCTTTTTCGTCCCATGTCCAATGAAGTGTAAGATAAGGATTCTTTCTCACTTTATAACCAAGTCACTTACATTAATTTTTATTATTTTTAGGTCGAGATAGTTGTATTTTTTCATATCTAATCTAATGGACGTTTGCCTTTTAATTAAACATGTCTTCGGCTATAAGCATATATATTGATAGACCAAACTAGTCATGTTTCTTGGTCTTGCTTCTAGCTAGGTCGCGAAATTGAGTAAAGCAGACGCGGTTAGACTTGGACCACTGCATTCAATTCAAAGAATGGAAAATCAAAATGGACGTTGGGTTTATTCGAAAGATTTATATTTAAAAGAAATAAGTCTTCTGGACCAAAATAAAATAAGTCTTAGATTATTTAGGTGAAGAGTTAGTATAAGATGATTTTTACGTTTATAAAGAACTTTTGAAACGATGCGAGACTTGTGAAGACAAACTCGAAGATTTTAATTGGTATTTTTTAGGCTTAAATATGTCAATTGTCAAATGCTATAAATATTTCATTTGTTTGCTTTAATTCATTAATTTCAGTTTCAATTGCGATTCATTATTGATTTAATCAATTTTGATATGTGACACACAGAATATTATATCATAAAGGGGACTTCTACGGTCCAGTTGATAAAACAACAGTTTTGAAACCATTGTTTTATTAACCAATGATAAACGAGAGTTTTGTCATATTAAATTATTATTTTAAAGAACTATAAATTTTTTATATTATATCATAGTTTTTAATCTCTTTTATTTTACAAATTTGTCCGTATGCAAAAGACTCATAATCATATATGTACAAACAATTGATTGTATTGAGGCATGAAAGGGATACACATGGGAGAGATAAGAGATACCTTGAGTTTTGCCGTGCTTCGAGGGAGAGATGAGTTTTGTGAGAGAGAATACGAGAATCCGTCAGTTATCCATAATTTTAAAATAAAATTTGAAATAAAAATATCTCTAAAATTTAGAGACTGAATTGCAAAATATTTTTACCAACGATACCAAAACCGTTGTTTTTATAACGGAACCATGGAAATTGCCTATCATAAATGCCATTTGTCACGAAATGCCACATCACCATGCCACATGCCAACATGAGATATCATAACCAAAATGCAATTTTTTTTATCGAGACAAAAATACAAATTCAAATCAATTTTTAATAATGACAAAAGGGATTCAACATTTTTTTTTTATGAGTAGGGATTCAACATGGGTAGGGAGGAGGCGAGAGGCCTAAATTAAAGATTTTGAGGGTCCTATTTTCTTATTTGAAAGTAGATTTTAGCTTGAGGTTATGGTGGGAGACTCGTATTTTTGTGACAATATATCAACTACGCTAATTATTTGTTGTTGGAAATACCTATAGGCGAAATCCTTTTTGGGATTGTCTTCGGAGATCTTGGTAAATGGCTCATTAATTAGTTGTTGGTTTATTACTAGCATGTGACATCCTAAGCTCATTAGCACACGTGAATTGAATATACTAATACCACATGAAACATGTAAATTGTTAATGCTAACAATCTTGGGCGCTCATAGTCGGAAAGTGAGGCCCCATATATTCAGTAGAGGTGTTCGCGGTTCGGTTCGGTTCGATTTTGAGGCAAAAAGTCATCTAATTTAAAGTTTAAAAGAGCATGCAATTCGGTTCAGTTTATTTTGTTTTCTTAAAAATATCCGATCCAAAGTAATGCGGTTTAAATTGGATCGGTTTTCGGTTTTTTTACAGTTGCAATTTTTTTAAGGTAAATAATTAAGGTTTTAATATTAATTTGGTCCCTGTAATATTACTGATTTTGAATTTAATCCCTATAAAAAAAAGTTAAACTTTTTTGGTTCTCGTTTTTTTAGTCCTTGGAAGAGTTGACCGCTGATGTGGCACTGTGAGGTCCCTATAAAATTCTTACGTGGCTTACACGTCACCTAACACATACCTATACAAATATTAAGTTTTGAATTTAGTCCTTTTTAAAAAAAATGTGTTTTGAATTTAGTCCCTCTTAAAAAAACGTGTTTTAAATTTAGTCCCCCTCCTTATCTCTCCTTCTCCACCACCCCCACCACCTTCTCCTCCCTCCTCCACCGCCCCCACCTCAAGTAATCCCTCTCCCCCATCTCTCCTTCACTGTCATCCATGGCCAAAGGTGAGAAGAAACCGGCCACGAAGAAGCTGCAGTGGGGAAGGAAAGCCATGGGACAAGGAAAAACTTCATCAACAACATCTTCACATCTTCCTCCTCCCCCCACCCACGTCCCTCCACCACCCCCACCTTCCCCCTCACTTCCATGGTTTCCCCCTCCCTCCTCCCCCACCTTCCCTCTTCCCCACGGCCCCCCACCTTCCTCTAAGTATTTCATTTTATTTGCACAGAAAAATGCTTTCATGTTTGCTCAGATCTTCATTTTATCAGTGTTTTCAGTTTCATGAGAGGAAGGGGGTGAGTGGAGGTGGGGGTGGTGGAGAGGGGGGGGGGGAGGAGGAGGGGTGGTGGTGGAGGTAGAGGTGGGGGTGGTGGTGGAGGAGGGAGGAGAAGGAGGTGGGGGTGGTGGTGGAGGAGGGAGGAGAAGGAGGTGGGGGTGGTGGTGGAGGTGGGGATGGGGGTGGTGGTGGAGAAGGGGGAGAAGGAGGTGGGGGTGGTGGAGAAGGGGAGAGAAGGAGAATGACTAAATTCAAAACACGTTTTTTTAAGAGGGATTAAATTCAAAACTTAATATTTGTATAGGTATGTGTCAGGTGACGTATAAGTCACGTAGGTGCCATGTAGGAATTTTATAGAGACCTCACAGTGCCACATCAACAATCAACTCTTCCATGGACTAAAATAAAAAAAAAAGACCAAAAAAGTTTGATTTTTTTTTATAATGACCTAATTCAAAAAACCCCTATATTACAGGGACCAAATTAATATTAAAGTCAATAATTAAATATAACTTATGTCGTTTGTTAAATTTTCTCGGCTATGACAATATGTTCACCGTTTACTATTCGTTTTAATGCATAAATATAATCTATCTAATATTTAAGTACTTGGCCACAATTAATTTGAAAAAAATTGTTCATTTTTATTTCCATTATTGCAAAGTTCCAAGTCAATATCATGGTGGTGGAGTTTATCTAACCTAGTCTTTTGCTAGAATGTCATCACTTTAGTATGTAAAATAAAATATGAAAAATTGTTTGATTTTTTGTATAAGTTGTGATTCGACTCGGTTCGGTTTTAGTGAAGTGATTCGAAATCCGAGCAGTTCGATTCGGTTTTCCAAAAAATCCAAAAACTTCAATTTTTGATCAATTTTCAGTTTTTTTGAATCGGATTGCGGTTAATTTTTGAATCGATTCGATTTTGAACACCCCTAATATTTTGTTTCCGACCCACGTCGACATTTAAGTCCTATAAGGTTAACCCATTATTTGTATGTCCGAAAACAGAAAAGAATTATTTGACTACCGTTGTTATGTTTATTAATAGAAATCTTTAATCATATGGTTATAAGTTCAAGTTGTTAAAATAATTGTTTGTGTACCCAAATGGTCCAGATACGGTGAACTAAGCTCGCAAATGGGCGATAATAAGGACAGGAGGATGAGAACCTAAGTTTAATTAATAGATGGATGGATTGTGATTTGTGAATTGTGATTTGTGATGTTGCTGGTATATGTGGAGTTCCTGTGAGCGTAGCATCGAAGCAAACACTTTTCTTCTAATGACAAGTGGTCAAACTTAAATTCAAAAGATTAGATAAGTATCCTAACACATCAGCAACTTGTCAGCAAATATAGCTTGTTCTAAAAAGCGCAGCGTGGCTGAGAGTGCGACTCGGATCCAGTTCTATTGACATCTCGTATTCATATCGTTATGGACGCGGTGAACTCGAACCCCGAAGACAAATACTTCCTTTCTGGAACTAAGCTTCCATCTTTTCTTTATTCTCTAAAATGGATTAAAGAATATAAACTCGTCCATTTGACCCTTTCCATTTAATCACCACTCATATATATACTTTCTGATCATGTCGTGACTCACGAGTCATAAGACTCGTAGAGTCTGGATCTTTTAAAAAGAATAAAAAAAATTGAAAATAAATTCAAATATGAAAAATATAAATGTTTGAAATTTTTTATTTTAACTTTTTTAAAAAGTAGTGTAATTGATAAAAGATTTGTTTAGTCATCATAACTTAATATGTCATCAAACAAGGTACTAATTAGTGATAAGCTCGTGCAGGAGTCATAAGGTGGTTTAATGATTTTGGAGAAAGACACATGTGTTAGAGTGATAAGGAGGTAATGAGTTCAAATCTTTCACTAAGATAATATACTAACTTATTGACATTTGCCTATAAAAAAATGCTCACATGTTTTTTGTAAGTATTAAAGATATTTCCATGTAAAATCGATCATGATATTGCTGTTCTAAAAAAAATCATATCATAATAGGTAGAGATTTCTTGAGATAACCCTTATATATAAGGCATTTCCTAGGATAATAATTCTATTATTGTTCATATATAAAGCAAGGTACTTGCGAACATGTAAAAATCTAGTGTTATTCCTTTTGATATTTTTGTGACGGAACAGACTCTTATAAAGGTATCTATAAAATGAATAGGTAAGGATTCTTAGACTATTTGATAAGCTAAAATGAAAAACATCATTATTTATTGATTTTAAAAATAAACTCACTGTAAATTAACCAGTTTCTTTGATAATATTAGTAGCCTCCAGACGGCCATGGATAGGCATGAATATATATATATAAGGTTGGACGTTGTTTTCAGTAGCGTTGGCCTATTAAGTCTATGATATAGCATAGCACTAAAATACTACACAAGAGGGGGACCGGAGGGAGGGGGCAACCGCTAGTGGAATCTGAAACCAAAACCAACGGCAGCTGCAAAGAGTAGGTAGTCTGCACTGCCACGACTGTAGGAGGGGGGAATTTATGTGTCGGTCTTTGTGAATGTGATCCCAACAACAACAGCAAACATAAACAACACATGGTTAGGTTACATGGGACAGCAGGCACATTACATTACATACACGCATGACTTTATCTAAAGCATCCAGAAGTTCGGGGTTAGCGTGACAGCATTGACATGCTATGCTAGTCAGTCAGAACAAAACAAATAAACGGAGTTATCCGAAAATCTAATTAAGCAACACGTCGGATTGGCGCGGAATAAATGTCAACGGTCCTTCTCCCTTTCCCTCTCTCTCTCTCTAGAAAATCCTACCTGTCTCTCTCTCCCTCCCTCTTCCGCGTTAATGTGTTAATGCTTCACATATAAAATAACAGTACTCCTGAGACTCAATCCCTCACCAACAAATTCACAATCATCAGAGACACACCCAATTTTCAGACCCCACAACACAACACAAGTACACAACATAAACAAAAAACATAACAACACCAATCAATCAGAGGAAAATGAAACTAGTCTGGTCCCCCGAGACAGCCTCCAAAGCATACATCGACACAGTTCAATCTGTAAGCACTTTTATATATGTACATATATGAATTGTTGGAGCACTTTCAATTTTGATGGCTATAAGCTGACCATTTTTTTTTAATTTAATTTGG
Source organism: Glycyrrhiza uralensis (assembly GCA_030159175.1). Lineage (NCBI taxonomy): Eukaryota > Viridiplantae > Streptophyta > Magnoliopsida > Fabales > Fabaceae > Glycyrrhiza > Glycyrrhiza uralensis. The sequence continues at coordinate 49,276,901 of BRZY01000001.1, read as the reverse complement.
CAGTGCCAGGTAATGCGTGAATCAGGGGTGGCGGAGTTAGTTTCGGCCATGGCGGCAGGGTGGAGCGCGCAACTGATCGTGGAGACGTGGTCAGAGGGAGGGGCAATCGCGACCAGCATAGGTTTGGCCATAGCGAGGGGGCACACGGGTGGGAGGCACGTGTGCATAGTCCCCGACGAGAGGTCAAGGCTGGAGTACGGGGAGAGGATGGGGGAAACGGGATTGTCGACGGAGGTGGTGGTGGGAGAAGCGGAGGAGGTGATGGCGGAATTGGAAGGGATAGATTTCATGGTGGTGGATTGTAGGGGAAGGGAGGAGTTCTCGAAGGTTCTGAGGGTGGCCAGGCTCAGCGACAAGGGGGCGGTGCTGCTATGCAAGAACGCTAACTCCAGGAGTGCTGCCCCGGGTTTTAAGTGGCGGAATGTTCTAGAAGGAGGATCGCGTCGTCTTGTTCGTTCCGTGTTTCTTCCGGTGGGGAAGGGACTTGACATAGCACACGTCTCCTCCGCCATCAAGGCTGCTGGTAGTTATGGTGGTCGTGGCGGCAAGAGATGGATTAAGCATGTTGATCAACAATCAGGGGAGGTCCACGTTATTAGACGGCAATGAATGGTCAAAAATTGTAGTAGATCAGACCTTTTCTTTTTTTCTTTTTAACATGTTTTGCCAAAATATACTTGTTATTTTCTCTCTCTTGTAAATACACTTGACACATTCTGTCTGTTTGTTGTATATCACAAACCATTCCATTTGTTTATTGTTATAATAACAACACCTTAATTGGTTTCTCCTCTGCCCCTGTATTTGCAATCTTTCTCAACTGAGGCTCTGATGGCTATTCTCCACCTCCTGTGGCTTTTGTTCATGACATGATTTCTTCCTTCCCTTCTATTTTTTTTATGGTTCTAAGTAGCAAGGAAGATGGCTTCTGCCGGCTATGATTTTGGGAAAGGAAGAGGGGACTTTTTCTTTGGTGACTGGAAGAGGGGACTTCTAGGTTTTGTTTGGGAGTTAGAAGGAAAGGAGAGGGAATGGAAGGGCTTTGGAGGGAGGGGAAGGGAAGGGAAGGGCAGGGCCTTTTTTGGGGGGGGGGGGGGGTGCGTGGGATAGACTCTCTCTGTTTGCGAGTCATAAATACCCAATTCTGGGGAACTCTGAAAAATAAGCAAAGAAAGGTTTTGTGGGTTTTGAAAAATCTTCGGAAGCCCTTCTCTTATTTTTTTAAAAACTCTCAAAACAAGGAGAAAACCAATCTTAAGCTTCTCCTCCAAATCCCTCCTCTCAAACACACCCATGAGGGAGGGGAAGGTGGTGGTGGAGGGGGTGATGTAACATATGAGCTATCATATCAGTTCATTGCCCTATAGTACACCACGGAGGAGATGCATGCATTTTGGTTACAACATTCTCAATCTACTAATGAGTTTTGGTTCAAAGTAGTAATCGAACGGCATGATATCAATCTATTCTGTGTTGGAGCAATTGAGAGCTATGAGCACCTAATTTTAAATTTATAATAACAAACAAATTGAGAGTGATACAAATGACATTGTTTCTTATACCTGCTCGGATAAAATTAAACATTTTATCATGGAAGTGAATCCATACGGATCTACTAAGGATCCAACCTTCCCAACTGCCAAAATGGCAAAATCCCTGGTACGAGCAGCTGAATTGTGTATCAGCATATTTTCAAGTTGAAGCACGTTCCCCAGGGTTGTTGAGTCCATTCAATGCCCATAATTGCCAAGTCACGAGAAAGGGCTTGAATGACAAAGAAAACATTATGGATTCAACATATGGTATTTCTATTTGAAAATATTCAATCGCATTAAATCGTAGCTACATCACAATTTTGGCTAACTACCAACACAATATGCAGCCACAAACCACTTTTGAGGTCCTTCCGGCAGGCTGGCTGACTGACTGTGGGGATATGTTGCTTGAATTCTTGGTTATTTTCAACCATTCATCTAATGTGTATGTGTCCAAATTATAGTAGTATCAGAGGATTGTGCTATTGTGCCCTGCAGACCAGAGATTCAGAAAACACATCAATTGAGAATAGACATAATGAAATCAGCAATAGCAGGTTTGATAAATGAATCTCAAGTTGCCAATAATGGTGAACTTACTAAAATGATAAATACTTTCAAGATTCTGGAAACAATGTATTAGTCCCAACTATTTTTACTTCTTCTAAATGCTTTCTTGTCTGAAAGCACCTTCTTGCTTTTAAGGCGTTTCTGCTCTCCTATGGCAGCCCTTCAAAAGTGCACAATAGATTAACATTTGTCAGTTACATGTCCTTCACCAACATGTAATTCTAATGTAATAAATGCCCCAAGGAAAATGGACCCAAAATAAGAAACTTTATTTAAACTGAAGAATAAAAAAATACTAAAAAGAGAAGTGCTCTTACATCTTTGCAATTTTCTTCTTTTGCTCTTCCGAGGGAGGCGGTGGGACATAAGATGCTGCGTCAATGATTTCCTATTTTTTCCCCATTACACAAACAGAAAAGCACCATTGTTGGAAACAAGTGAACAAACCAAAGTCAATGTAGATGAAAAAGGGGGGAAGGGGAAGAAAGGTTAGATAGCTGAAGTCTAACATCCAAAAAGGCACATCATATCTTAGATAACATTAATCAGGAGGGGTGCTGTATAGTAATATTATTTAAGGAAATTATCAGAATGCTTCTAAGATTTCTCATAATATATATTTTGTATACAATACAGTAGAGCTGATACAATAGTCACCAATCACCACAACACATCTCATTTTCTTCTCATTAATCCTTGGCTGGATCCAAAAAGTACTGTAAGTACACCATGGACTTTGTTATAGCGAGAAAATGGCAATCAACCAACTCAACAATAAAGGAATAGACAGCCAATGAACTGTAAAGAAAACAATAAGGAACCAATTTACCATGTCCTTCCCCAAGAAATATTCAATCAAGATATTATTAAAACTCCCAGTCCTCAGAGAATCACAAAAATAGTCTGCACCAAAACTCTTAGAATTTGACTTATCACGACCGAAATACACAAGAATGCAGAAAATAAGGAGTGAGATATGCCTACCAAGTCACTACCCTAAGCTGCATTGTTCCACTAGTTTGTTCACTACCAAGACAAGGGATCATTACAAACATGGTATTTTCAGCAAACGAACTCCTCCAAACCCCACCACCAGCACAGAAGATGTAATGGCCCAAATAGTTTGGCCCAAATTATTAGAATAGTCTAGAAGTGGTTAGAGGGGTTGAACAAATGCTATAAATGTACCCCCCCCCCCCCCCAATGATGGAATGAAACAAGAAGAAAATTGAAAGGAATTAGTTGTTAGGTTTTTAGTTTTGTTTATGGAGGCTCTCCCCTCGAAAGAAGAAATTTACTTGCTTTTATTAGCTTTTCCATTTTACTAGCTTAAGGAACATTTGGGTTCCTTACAGAAGAATAAGAAGTAATAGAATCCAGCGACCAGAACTACCAGAAAGTAAAAGCTTGTCTTAAATAGCTGACATGACTCTGCAGATACTGTCTTTCACACAGGAAAACTCCATTTTAAGATGCCAATATTTTTTTTTAAAAGAATTGAGTCTCTGGTAAGAGAATAAGAGAATAAGACTCGAGAGCTATAGAACAATCATTTCCGAATCTACCAGGCAATGATAACTGCCATGACTCATACTAACCCATTCTTGGGCCTCCACTAAAGAATTTAAGCTTTTAGGACACGTTCTTTGACAATAACATCTGATGCTAAAGCATGCTTTTGAATAATTTTAAATAAAAGAAATTTTATATACCTGAAGCTTTGCCAGTGCATCCTCAATGTTACCCCTGAAGAAAAAAAATGGTAGAATAAGGCCAACCAAACTTACAGCATACAAGGAAAAGAGACACAACAAATACAACAAAAGGGAAGAAGCAAACTTTTGTGTTCTAGTTTTGGTTGAAGAAATCACAAGCTCCCCATCCTTGTTAATACGGTTTTTCTCCTGCTCATGCAACACAATTCAAGATTATTAAAATATAAGGTAGATGACCAGAGAGTGCGATACACAATTTAATATACATATATGATATTAATAAATATATAACAATATTATGTGTTTCCCAGAAAAAATGACAACCATACAATGTCAAGGCTTATATAAACAGTGACATGAACCAACTATACTAAAAAGTTGTTAGGGGAAAGTACATGAATGGTTTTATATCTAACATGCCCACTCACGCAAGAGTTCTTCGGGTTTGAAAACAATGGACAGACCCACCCACTTTGTACTAAAATTTAACTTCTATTTAGAAGAATGGGAGCAAGAAGGATTAAATGACTTGTTCATAGAAGCCCCAGTACCAGGTCTATCATGAACCATTTGAAAAGTCTTCAAGTCGTTAGATGAAAGCTTATGAATGTTTGTATATCTTACAAACAAACAGTTAATAACACGACTTGGTATGGTAATGACGAGAAAATATTAGTTGTGACAAACCGTTTGCATAATCTTCTCCCTGACCCTGTCACTTAGCCAATGTGCATTTCTAACGTTGAAGCGCATGTCGACCTTGGTGTTCACTGTCCAATCAGCAGGTATTAAAGGGATGTATAAAATCAAACAAAACAGAATAACAATTGATTTCCACGATAACAAGTTACTGGGAAATAAGGGGAAGGGGAAATCAACCTTTATTCACATTCTGACCCCCAGGTCCTCCACTTCTGGCAAAGTTCACAGTAACATGATCTGAGACCAAATAATAATAATAAGTCTTTTTTTATTTTTTTTTCCGATTATTTGAGGAATGAGAAAGTTGATGGAGAAAGAACGCACCCAAGGTGATTTTAGGAATAGGGCCGTTGTCGGCGGAGAGAGCTCGGTGTTCAGCTTGTTGGAGGAGATGCTGGACCTGTGATAGCCGAGACGATACTTTGTTCCCGGAAGCATCGGAATCGGAGGAAGCGCATCGAATTGCAGTGGAAGAGTGTGAGCGCCGTAATTGAAGAGCACTATTAGCGTAAGGTAAGGAGGGGAAAGGGCGAGAAAGCAGAGAGAAGGAAAGTGTGGAAGAGAGGTGCAACATCTCCTTCACCATCCTAGTGCTGGTGGCGGTAGCCATACCATACATCTAAAATTAAACCACGTCCACAACCCCAACCCTGCCCCTTTTGTTTTGTTTTGGACTTTTCTCGTTCTGGTTGATTTTCAATTCTCATTTCATGATCCGCGGCTACGAACTGCTGAACTAGGCTTTCACAGGTTATAGTTATATTCGATGTAGCGTGTGTACGTTTGAATTCCCTTATCTTCTTGGTGTAAAAGTGATTTTACAGACATAAAACGGGATTTTGTTCTTGGCCTAAGCCCCAAGGGCCTCGCTTTTAATTTAAGTTTTAACTAAAAAAAACTTTTTTATTTTGATAAAAGTATCTTAATTTTTTTAAATTAAAATAATTAAATTTTCAATTTAAAATTACTACAGATTCACAATGTAAAAAAAAATTACATACACAAAAGTAATCTTACCTATATTTCTAATATTTAAATTGTAATCAATTTCACACATTTTTTCAAAAATTATTAGTATAAATTATCATAAATTTTTTTTGATGGAGTATTAAATTATCATAATTATAAATTGTAAAATTGTGAAATATACACAAACACGACCCACATGTACCATCTATAGTAGTAACAACTAACCAGTGACATGAACTGAATTATAAATGCGGTAAATTTATATATATGGTTTTGGCGCTGTCTATGGTGCGCGAGGTGTTTAGGCCGCGCACCGTGCATGGGTATAAGATTGTAGTTGCGCACCGTGCATGAACGTTTAGAAACCGTTAGATGTAGGATTAAAAATATCGAATGGTAGATAGAGAAGGGTCTATGATGGAGATACATACACAAGAATATTAGACCTTTTCCTTTCTCTCTCACTCCACCATCTAGCACCGCCCCCCACTCCCACTCCCACCATCCGCCACCCACTCCCACTCCCACTCCCACCAACAACCATCCGCCACCCCGAAGCGGTGAAAGAAGCTTGGTGGCGGCTAAACCGTCTTCGTCTGCCCCCTCTACTCCTCCTCTCTCTCCCCCACCCTCATTTGTCCAACCCCATTTGTCTCGTTGTTCAAATCCGCTACTCCTCTGGTTTTGTTTCCCAGAATCCAAAGCAGAGCAAGAACCAAAGCAGCAACAGAGGAGGCTCAGCATTTGGGGAAGAGCTGTTCGGCGCCGTCATCTCCAGCCGCTGTACCTGACATCGACGACAATGGCGAGGTTTCATATTTTCAGCCATTAGCTTTACAAGAAACTAGAACAAGATCGGCATGCCTTTAAGGAATCTACTAATATGCCCACAACAACAAGAACAGCTTCACGCAAATATCATGCCCCTTTTCCAAACACCTCCACCAATATAAAATTACTACCAATTATTCTCCAACAACGAGACATATCTCTGAGGCAACTAATGTATGAGCTTCAGCGAGAGCCCTCATCACCACCCGCAGAATTAGAGCAAAGGGAGGCTATTAGAGCGGCAAGTTAAACGGTGCGAGAGATTCAACAATGGCCGCTGTACCTGACATCGGCGACAATGACCTTTTGGGGAAGATCCGATGACGAAAGTGGGGTGATCCAGTGCATGTGAGTCCATCGTAAGTAAGTTGCGTACGGTGGCGCCACCTAAACACCTCACGCACCGTAGACGGAGCCTATGGTTTTACCCTTTCATAATTATATAAGATATGACTATCCAAAAAAAAAGATATCACTATCCAATTAAATATTCGATTGGCAGGTCTAGAAAATGTTATCACCATAACATCACTAATTTTAAAAAGAATATAAAACAATAAATAAAAAAAAGGGACAACACCGTTGTCACGTTCATAATTGTTACTTTTACATTTTATATTATTTTCCTTAACAACAAAATCAAATCTGTTAATTGAAAAAATATCACTTACAAGAAAGGACTTTATCATTACGAAAACATACATGTGTATATAAAATCAATTGACACTAGGCAACCAGTTGAAAAACCTTTCTTTTTTTATGATAAGTTGAAAACTTTACTTAAATCTTAAAAAATACTGTTGTACACTTGTACCCCATCTTAAAACCACTTTTTCAAAAACTAAAACAAAAGACCCCGAAATTGACATATTTAAAAAGTAAACAAAAAAATATTCCTCCTTATCAAAATTATTTTCAAAAAACAATCTCCTCATTTTTCAACTTCACAAGGGATTATTTTTTTCTTTCAAAATTGATCTTCTACGAACGTGCTATAAACTCGAGATACTTGGACTATTAATTTGGAAACTGTGCAAGTAAACATCATTAGCAGGCTTCCAGCCTAATTTAGGACGCCCACAAAGACCAGCCCATCGTAGCTTTTCCGTGCAAGCGCCATTTTTATCACAGAATCCTCCAACGAAATGGAGTGTAAGCATAAAAGTTGCACAGGACAAGAATGCAAACATCTCATGCGCACAAGAACACAACTAAACACCTCAAGCAGCATGAATAGCAGTAAGTATAAACTAGTAGACACAAGCAGGTCATAATACAGGTCTCAGACCCTAGCATCAACATTACGATTTCGATTTCGACGGTAGAAACCGTCCTACCAAGTCATAAAAACTACAGCCAAAATCATCATAGACCTATGGGGATAGGAAAGAAGAAACACACTAACAGGTAGGTAATAACGTGAACGATCATGACACCGTGTCGTGGTAAGTGGGACTTGAGTAGTTGACAACTTGATAGCAACAATGGGGCCTTAATTTCGGCCCTGCCTTCCTGGGTGGTACGCACCCCTATCATTTGATTTAGTCCTTGCACTCTCCTGTGCGCGAGATGAACCAACTTTACTCCTAACTTCAGACGTTCCCACAGGATGAGTATGCTCCGAAGAAGGGAGCAACCAACCTCCCTGACCAGCCTGCTCAGCTTGTCCACTATGGTTCGCTCCTAAAACACCAGCGAGCACAGATTAAAGATTAAAGATAACAAACAAATGGAAATGGCATACTGCTGCTTTGAAGAGAGAGAAATTATTCAACAGCCACGGTATTTTAGCACAAAATATGAGTGATTATTACTATTTATTACAATCACATAATACTATATTTGACTTATGCACCACACATTGAATTTTAATATGTGGTTTTGCTTTCTTTTTTTTGTTGTTGTAAAAACATGAATAACAATGAGACAGTAAATTTGAAAATAAATAGACAAATGAAATCTTATGAACATAAGGATACTAAGTATTCATTAATCACACTTTATCATTTAACATACAATTAACTGCACTAATAACGGGCACACTAAGCCATACTCTCCACACCATTGAATGCATTGTGCATCTCCGGCACTGTCCCCTTCTAACCAACAAAGAGCATGAGCTAGGAATATCACACACGTGAAGAATATTTCCAGTAACATGATAATCAATTCATAACCATGCACATCAGAATGCACCCATGAGAAAACCACATCACTTCATAGACACTACATGTGGGCACAAGCTATTGTGGGTGCAAGTTAAAAATATCTTATTCAATGGATGTGTGAAAGAACGGGGTAGTTGAAGAAAAATGAAAGAGAGAGAAGCTGGAAAGGAAGAAAGTGGAAAAGAGAAATATGGCATAGAGACCTACGCTAAAATACTCAAACAACAGTGCTATGAATGTGCTCATGGATAAGCTAACCTAGTAATGTGGAGTTTCTCTCTTTTTTTTTTTTGTTTAAAAAAATTGTTGCATGAAAAATGGCATATCTGCATGCCATTTCACTTGTACTACTTTTACAATTACAATTTTTGTGATATATAGCATCATTCTGTAAAATTATTTTATTTCCTTGTATTTTAAGTGTTCAGGTAAATTAACATTTATAATCCAATGAATTTACCACGATATTTAGCAACTATGCTAATAAAACATAACTTTATGGAAACTTTCGGGACCAGTATATTAATGTAAAACTGTCAATAATCTTTAATAAATTGTGACATATCTTCTAGTTATTAATCACCCACATCCTCAATATCCAAGTAGTCAGTTACTCACCAATAGTCCCACTCCATCCAGGCAAATACTTTTGACCCTTTCCTTTCCACTCCTCTTCAAAGCCAACAAGTTCATCTACAAAAACACAACCCAAAACCTTCGTAATGCTGACATACAAGGATATAGAACTGCATCTGCTATACTACTTGTCATATCACATCACAAAAAATGAAATATAAGCTAACAAACCTTCATTTATGTTGTGCAAAGTCTGCATAGTATCCACCTTACCATCTGAATTAAGTTTTCTTGCAAGGGTATGCCCCTGTAAAATATCAGATAAAAGTAAAATAAAATAAAATTAGAAAGGGACATGGTTAAAACCACTAAAGAAACACAGTGGAAATTACCTAGAAATCAAACCAACTAAAACAATATTGCTACCAAAGAGGATCACATATGAATACCTTGCTATGCAGGCCTCTAGAAATTGTGTGAGAAGCTTGCCTTGTGGAACTATCAGCCTCCTTACTCTCTTCAAATGTCACCTGACACAATGAAGATGGAATCAGAAAAATAACACTACACGAATCCTTGATTCATTCTAAATTTTAATCAGCATGAATGCTTACTCCATCACTCCCAGCTCTCCTTGACCTTGATGAAGTATAGTATGTTCCATTTGGACCACCATAGCCGACCGTTGAACTCTGGAAGCAGAAGCTGTGAGGCTGAGGCTGAGCTGCATTGAATCTGTTGTACTCGTTTCTACCCTGCAAATGTTTGCTCTTCTTCCCTGCAACATGACACCCCCCCCCCCCAAAAAAAATTAAAAGATCAGCATAAACAAAACCAAACTACCACTTTTGAGAGAGATAGAGCAAAAGCACCTACTGGTTAACACTCATTACCTTCAAGTTCTTCCTCTGGATGTTCTACGAAGGGTTCATTGTCTGACCTTCTATGCTTTCTTGGATTTCCTTTCTTCTCTTCTGTTGCATCCTCGTTTTCATCATCAGAGTTCAATTCCTGAATGACTGGGCCCCTCCGGCTACTAGGCTGTGGAGCTTGATGCTCGGGAGTTTGATTCTCAAGAAACCCAGATGGGTGCATATCCGGTGGGAAAGAAAATCCAGTAGGACCACCAAAAAGACTAGACTGGAACATCCCTCCAAAAGGACGGGTGAAGAAAGGGTCATCAAATGGGTCCCTTCCCCCAAAAAAATTTGAGACTAAACTCCTGGGAGGTCCAAAGGAACCGAAGCCTCCAAAACCACCAAAAGGGTCACCAAAGTCAAAGAAAGGATCCCTGCCACCTCCGCGTCCTTGCATTCTGTCTCTCTATTTACTGGAAGTACAGGATGTATGCAGATTGAAGGACTATTAAATCGCAACAGCAAATAATATATAAACATAAATCATACAACCACTAGTAAAGGATTCAATAAAATTTTTAAGAATAATTCTATATTTTAACAAATCCTTTTCCAAATTAGTTTTTTAAAACCCCTTTTTAAGCATTAAATTAAATTCTTTTAAATTTCGGAAGCCTACTGCTTTTACATTTTCGTTTAATTCTTACTGTCTCAGGTGGAGGATGCGCGAGGATATAACATTTAACAATATTTTAAAGGCAAATACTAGCTTAAACAAACAGTGGCATCATCAAAATTCGTAGAAGGGTTCTCAGCAAAGCAAAACAAAACAAAACACATACACCAATTATCGAATACAGAATCAATCAAATAAACATCAATGGAACGATTTGAGTTAAACACAAAGATCGACGGAATGATACGAAACAAACAGTACCTACGATTGAAAAACGAGCAGGCACAAACGAAACGAGATCAACATAATCGAAAAGCAGAGCCCTAAAACGAAAACAGTTGAGACAGAGAGGAAGAGAGAGAGGAGTACCTGAGAGACAATAGGAGAGTAGAGATGGAGATAACGGAAAGGAAAGAATCCTCGAAAGGCTGATAAATTATAAATTATAAATTACCAATTATCAGGAACAAACACAGTTACAGTAAGTCGGTAACGTACTTATGCAGATTCCCTTGTACAATTCGTAATTCCTTTTGAGAATGGAACTTTCTAGCATAAACACGAGATACATCATCCATGACCATAATCCACCTAGCACAAATATATATAACACAATAAAATTTTTTTTTGGTCGATTAACACAAGAAATTGATGGGCTTCGTTTCTCAACATCGAAATAACCAAATGGGCCCAACCACACACCGCCTTATAAGTATAATATAAACTTTTATTTTATCGGTGAAATTAGTTGACCAAAATTCGACCAAAAAAAAAAAGTTGACCAAAAAAAAAATAATGAAATTATTATATTATTATTATTATGTTTCGTCAAAAAATATAGAAATTATTATATTATGTAACTTGTTATGTTATTATCAATATAAATAAATAATAATTCTGTCAAAAAAATCAATATAAATAATTACAGCTTCTTTTCTGCAAAATCTTATTTAATTTGAATAAATAGTTCTATATGATTATGATTATTCGTAGTAAAAAATTATCAATTAATTCAATTGCTAATTATTTTAAGGGAATCATTGAATTACGAGGCTTTTTGCTAAACCATAAATTTTTTAACAAAAACTAAGTTTGATAACAAGGCAAAAAAAAAAAGCAAGAGATTATTCAACAACATTTTACTAAATAATTGTACATGAGGATTGATCAAGTTTATCGATGCAATGCCGCAACATTTTTACACCATTCATCATCATTCTATAACTTTTATCGGATACTAGGGGGAGACAGGCACTCGTGCCTGATTTATTGTTCTCTTTTTTTTAGATATTATTGTATAATTAGATGATAGAGAGTAGTTTTTTTTTTACAAAAAATGATAATGTAGTTGTGATTATGGAGTGGTTATTAATATATTGTGGATAATTATAAAAAGGCCAAAATTAAAATAGAAAAAGACTCTACCAAAAATTGGTATTGTCATTATATATAGTTATAGATAATTGTATTTCAAAATTTGCCATCGGATTTTGACGTTATTACAAAATATATTATATTTATAAAATTTGACACTAATCTAAAATTATTTGATATTTCATTCTGATGTATCACAATTAACGTTATATAATACTAAGAGCTATTTGATTATAAATGTATTGTTATTTAAATTTAAATTAAATTTTATAAGAGGCATAATTAACCAAATTAATGAATAATTATTTATTCCCTTCTCTCTCTCTCTCTATATATATGTGTGTGTGTGTATAGTTTATTTAGTTGAAAGTTTTTTTTAATTAATTATAAAAAATATAAAATATTTAAAACATTCAATTTCTAAACAGAACGAAAATGTTTCTGCTTGCATCATGATGATGACGACGATGATGATTATTATTATAAATTTTAAGTCTTAAGAACATTCTCAGAATTTCCTTAAAAAAAAAAAAAGAACATTCTCAGCATTTGACCGTTGTCTACGCCAAAGAAATATTAAACTTAATGCTTTCTTATATAAATAGTATTTTTGAAGTTATTATTTTGCCATCAAGTAACCAATTTCATCAAACCTCCCTCGCCCACCCTTTTTGGCAAATCTATACAATGCAAATTGCATTTCAAAGCTTCATCTATCAATTTCGTTAGCCTGGGAAGCAAAATACAGTCACTTTATATACATGAGAACGAACTGCTTGATTCTGATACAGATGTCAATAGATGCTTAAATTAATTCCATACTCATAGCTGGGCTGAAGACTCGCATCCAAAACTAAACCACTAAACGTGTTCAGAATTCCGTTTGAAAGAGTTCAAACATAAGTCTGAACCAAACAATCTCTCTTGGTGCCTTGGGTGGATTGACTCAAACTCAAGTTTTAGCTCTTTCAAATGGAATTCCAAACATGCACTGATTGTCCACTCCTAGTTCATTGTAATGGATGATCATCCAGTCAGCTGATATACAAGTGACAACATTTACATTTTACAATATCCCATAGTCATTGCTCGCATATGGTGCAACTACTAGCTCAAGAACTTTAGTTTAGCAGGAAAAAAAATGCCTGCTGATGTTCGATCATCGCTAATATATCGTTATAACTGCTGAAGGGCTTCCACAGCAGGCTCTATTGGATACTCAAGACCCTGTAATGCTGGCATTCGCCTTAAATCCTCCTCTGAATATGCAGGAATGAACCAGTGCCTTTTATCGGTGCCAAATACCTGAGAAAAATATATACACCATCATGATTCATGACCAAGTAGTAGCATAATGCTAGTTAAAGACTTCCCTGGAAACACATCGCACAAGGGAAAATATATGTCACCTGCTCATAATTTTTCCTCCAACCTAGGTCATAATGCCATCTGGGAGTCATTTTTATCTGATATGCCTGATAAATTCCATATTTCAAAATTTCAGAATTATACTATATAAAATATCAAAGGCACAACTAAGTTGAAATGAAAATCAAATTTGAAGAAACAAAATCACCTCAATGGTGGTAGTATTAGCTGCCACAAATGAAATGTGCATAATCATAAAGCCCAGAATACTTAATACGAAAGCTAAGTTCAAAACTGCATGCATGGAACGATAAAAGTTATGAACGAGATAAGACTACCAACAATAAATCAATAAGAAAATTGCATCTCAAGAACTCACTCACCAAATGCAATAAAAGATGCTGCAAGGGTTGTTGATGGTCCAGAAATCTCTTCATCAGTAAAGAATGCCATAAAATATGGCAACAATGATATAGTGACAAGAGCTGTCTCAAGAAATGTGTAAAACTGCAGCAAAAATACATAGCCAAGGTGTTATTTTACTCCTAGTTTTTTCCATTACTATAATCATTTCTCTTCATTAATCCCCTAGTGTCTATACCACAAGGAAATAAGGTGACTAGATGAGACAAGACAGGCATATTTTAGAATAATTAGCAGCAAAAACTGTTGAAAAAGTTGTTAATTATAGCACTTTTCTCAAGTAACAATCCCACCGTCTGCCCCCAATACTGAAGAGACAAGGACGAAAAACGAGATAATAACCTACCATGAATTAACTTAACCTCATACTAATTCCAAGAGAATTAACTTAACCATGCAATTGCTGACAATAAGTTGCCAATTATTTCCTCTTTCTATATTTTTGGTGCCAAGAAGAGGAAGAATTTAAAGCTCTGTCATCATTAAAAGTACGAAAGTGGTAGAAGAAAGCTTTGGTGCCTGTGAGATCATATACACATTATGTATTGACATGAGACATCCCATATGCAAGGTATTCTTCTGGTATTGTTTGATAACTCAATCCTTCTTTTTCTAACATCTTCCATCTTAATTTTTCTATGTTGACTTCTCAAATATATTGGAATGTCCAAATTAAAATTCTTAGATTTCATTGTCAGACCCTTTTAAATGTGATGTGAGGCCCCTATGGCTTTGGAAGCTGTGATGAATGCATTACTTTTCATTTCTTTTGGGTTATTTCTAACCCTAATAACTTAGGTTTATTAGAAAGTTTGAAACTACAGAGAAGCAGAGCCATAAAAAAGAAGTGTCAATAAGACTGGAAAAAATCACTCCACAAGGCATGTGATCTACTGCATATTTACATTAAATGATGGAACAAGATTGCCTGTCTGCAACTCATCTTCATTTTCATTTATAACCGAACCCTTCATACTCGATCTTTTATTTACTTTTTGTTGGAATATAATTTCAACACTTTTCTTTAAAGTAAGGAAGGATATAGAAAATATAAACCCCTGCATAACAAGACAAGTTAATGTAGAAAACAATGAGTTACTCAAGCTAGACACCATTTAAACATACACATACCACTTTAAAATGTATCAATCAATTGAAACAGGCTTCTTCAGAAAAGCGAGTTGGCATTCCAAGTTACGGTTACATACCAAGAAAAGAAGAAAATACTTGTAGTTCAACGCGCCCACACAATTCACAACCCAAATGCAATGATGGTCCATTTTCAGAACGCACCTGCCACCTAAAAAAAAGACCAATGCCGGCGTTAGTTAACGTCCCCAAAAATAGGAGCAGACACATAAATGTCAGTAACATAAAGAACTCACAGACAGAACAGTGATGGCACCGAGGAGGTTTGAACTGGTTACACTTTCGACAGTAGCGTATTCTGCGATGTTCCGGTTCACCAGTAACCACATTCAAATCTCTCGGAGATGAAGCTGAAGAATCCACCAGTGGATCCGCATCATCACCTCTCTCCTCGTCAATTTTAGGCATCCAATTGGAAGGCACACGCCCAGGATCCGTAAAAACGACAGAGAAGTAGCTCCATAATAGCATCACCAGCTACATAGGCAATGAACTTACTGAAATTATGTCATGGTTTTTAGTTAATTCAATAATTTAATAAATACCGATCCAACACTAACCTTTTTTAAATATTTATTTTTATATATCAGAGAATAGAACAACAAATTATGGAAGGAGGTTGTGTTGTTGTGTTACGAACCAGGGCGTGGAAAAGGAGGAGGACGGGGAGAGCGGTTAAGGAACTAAGGCCACCGAGGAAGAGAGCGGGACCGTAAATAGCGAGGACAATGGTGTAATAGGTGAAGGCAACGAGGGAGAGGACGAGGAGAATCATGAGGGAACCGAGGCAGCGCAGCCTCGTGCAAAACCTGAAAACGTTCCACGCCATCACGACGGTTCCTCTGGATCTGTCCATTCGGCAACCAACCCAGACCTTGAAAATCAAACAAAATCGATTGGAGTTTTCATGTCGGATAATTGTCGAGTCTCAGATGTTCCACACATGTTCTCCGCTCGCTGCCTGGACGGCAGATAGAAAAAAGAAATAGCCGTATTTATCCGGAGAAGAACAATTTCTTAATTTATTCTCATTATTTTTTTAAAAATTAATTATCTTTTTTTTCTGAATGATTTTATTTGAATTTAATCAATCATGAATTTTTAAATGTTGGTGTTAATATTTTTTTCTAATTTTTTTTGACAAATGTTTTTTATAATTAGAAATTTAAAATTTGTTCATTCACATTTAAATATGTTACATTAAATTAATGAATAAAAAGTAATGACGTATTTTCATTCACATAAATTTTTATCATTTTTATACATTCTAAAAAATTTCATCCATACATATATTTACGGTTTTGAGTTCTTTAATATTATTTTTAAATTTTAAAAACATTTTTTACAATACACACACGTTAAAAAATAATGTTTAATATATCAAGGCTTAGGCTCGACAACGGGGACCCAAACTCGTGGGTATGCGCCTGAACTTGCCTAGGATTTGACGGAAAAAAAATATTTTGACTGGATTGGATTTGAATTTGGGTTTTCTCACTTTTAAAAATCGAGGTTGGGGTTAGGAAAACTGATACCCACCCTCACATATTTACTTCACTTATAACATAATATTTAATATACTAGTGTTATAAAAATTATATTTTTAATAAAAAAAATTTAATTCTTTATTCACTCGTTAATATTTATCTAATAAAACATATTAAACAAACTGAGAATTTATTTATTCATTCATTGTTGTATGAGGCACAGTTAGATGTATGTGTAAATTTTTTTTTACACTACTGTAATTAAATTCTTAATAGATATAGCCCAAGAGTTTAATGATCATATATATATTAATAATATAAATAGTTTTTATACAAATTAATAGTATAAATAATAAATAATTTCTATACAAATTCAACTATATTTCACACAATTTTGTTATACATTTTGACCGGTATTGAGTTTGAATTTGAGTTTTTTCCGCTAAAAAAAGTCGGGATTGGGGTTGGGTAAATTGATACTCATCTTGAACCCACTCCCACACATTTACTTCACTTATAATACACTATTTTAATGTACTTGTATTATAAAAAATATATTTTTAATAAAATATTTATTTTCAATTCTTTATTCACTCATTAGTATTTGTCTAACAAAATATATTATACAAATTGAGAATTTATTTATGCATTCATTATTGCATGAGATATGATTAGATGTATGTGTAAAAAAAAAATTTACACTATTGATAATTAAATTCTTAATAGATATAGCATAAGAGTTTAATAATCATATATTAATAGTATAAATAGTTTCTACCCTCTCAAAAAAAAGTATAAATAGTTTCTATACAAATTTAACTGTATTTCACACCGTTTTGTTATATTATAATACTTTTTATATCTATACCTATTAATAAAGAAAACACCATCAAATAATTAACTATTTTGGTGTCCTAATTTAGGTTCCTAAAATACCCTTACACGTTAAAATTACCCCTATTCTGATACACAATAACTGCATATGGGATTAGAAAAAATTAGTCTCAATTTGATAACCGTAAATTCTAAAATAATCGCAGTTTGGACTATGATACTTTTGAAAAAAAAAAGAAAAGAATGGGTCATGACAATGGGGTGGAGCTTTTAATTGATGTTCACTGATATATAGAACAGAGGAAGAGCGGTGGTGAGAAATGGGATATAACGGGAAGTAACTGCATTCCTAAGAGAGAAAGAGAGAGACCAAGGTAAGAGGGGCAGAGAAGAAGGGAGGGTGTCACTGTTTCCGATTCTTTTTACTGTTTTTATTTTGTTTTACGATCTAATGTTATTTTATTTTTCTTTTTTTTACCAACATCCAAGGGCCTGTAAACAAACCACAACTGTTTCTGATAAACCATGCAAATAGGCATGCATGAATGTGGGCAAAGTGAGAGATGGGAAGAGCGGTTACTCTGTACTGATCGATGACATCCATATAGAAATTTTAAGTAGCAGTTCCATGACTGAGGATGCGTAAATGTTTGACGGGTAACCAAATCATCCATATACACGGTGAAGGCTAAGGCAGCATTTTTGCTTTGGGTAGAATACTGGAATTGGGGGCCATGGATACATATCAGGTACTCTTCTTAGTGTATTTGATTTTGTTGCCATTGAATGGTGTTCTATTATTATGGTGTAACCACTAAATTGAAAATGTGTTAACTAATTTTGAGCGTTTGTCTTGCTGCCACTGAATATTCGAGAAAGATATTAATCAAAACATGAGAACGGGTGCAGTGGAACATCATTTTTATTTAACTTGACATTTGCAGGGAACATCATTTTTTTTAAACATAAAAAAAACACACAACCATAATATTAGTACAAATGGTAAACTGGATGATAATAGTGGAAATTTGACATTCAATAACACTTAGGTTGCTATGTGCGTATGCAAATATCGTGATTTCTATAATATTTGTATCAAATATTTGTAATCAAGTTACTCACAATTTGAACTCTGTCAGTATTAAAAAAAGCCACAATAACTATATTGTAATCACTGCACTTTCTCTCTCTCACTCTATAATAACCATACCACTATCAAGGTCTCTCTCTTTCTCTAATCTTAATTTTATTGTTTTGTTTCATGTTCTGTTGTGCCTAGCTCTTTTTCTCTGGTTCAACCACACTGCAATTGCCAAAGGGGGAGAGAGATTCGGTTTTTGTTTGATTTGGGTCTTCGGGATGCCACGGGGAGATATTTGGTTAACACATATTTAATGTATGTCAAATTTTTCACCTTCTATTTTTTAATTTTTTCAGACGAGTAGTCTTAAAAGTATTAGCGAAACTTTCACAAGCTAACCTTTGAAGTTGGATTGTTCTGTTTTTATTGCACCATTCATGCATGTTTTTAACTGAATTCCTAAAAATAACCATGAATTAAATTTCTTTTGTTGTAATAATATTTGTAGATAAATAATATTTTTAATTTTAATTTTTTTGAAACTATGTTTAATTCTAATTTTATTTGTACTTAGTTTTACATACTATATATCTTTACCTTTATGTAAAAATAATATCATTAACATAATGCATTAAACTTATATGTCACTATACAAAAGTCATTTATTAGTTAATGTGTTATTTTGATTGGTTATAGTATTAATAGTATAAATAGTTTTATATACTAATTCAACTATATTTCACAACGCTAAAATTGGATTCAATTAACCGTGATTATTATGTACAACTGTACCCCCAATTAAAAAATTAATTATGTTTTAGTTGTTTTTTTGGATTCAATTATTTTTGAGTTGAGTAATCAAGAAAAAAAGTTTGAAATGTCAAACGAGGATAAGCAGCCAGCCATGGCCATCATGGTTGGTGTTGTGTTTTACATTTTTAAATTTAAAAAAGCGTACAAATTGGATAAAACTTAAAACGAACAGTACTTCGACCAAAAAAAAAAAAAAAAAAAAACGAACAGTACACAACGATAGCTAGTAGCAAGGGGAAAAAGGGTAGAATCGAAAGGTAGTTTTGTTTGTACAGAGACGCAGAATGCGTTGGCGTTAGGAGGGGTGGAGCCCACTAGCGGTTCAGCGACATGCGGTGCCGGCTCAGGACCTCGTCCTCAATCGGTCCACTACGCTTCTGCGAAATTTCTTCGCCCCTCACCCCCGATCCCCTGGAGTGGAGCTCTTTCAATCTTTGTAACTTTCAACACGTCATGCTTCCTTCAACTACCGGTGAACATTCCTCCCTCCCCCTTCCTTAAAACTAACTCCTCCATTCCCGTACAATCTCAGCATTTTTTGGTTTCACTAAGTGATTAAAAATTTAAGCAACCGTTTCCATTTCTCTTCTCTTTTTTGTTCAAAGCTTGATTGATTAGGTTTCTTATTATCGGCGATCTACTTCTGCTTCTCGTCTCGCGATCGATCACCGGCAGCACCGTCACCATGTCCATGTCGGATTCCGATTCCTCCTCCTCTTATGGCGGTGAATACAAAAACCTCAAGCAAGTTAGCCGTGAGCGTAAGTCCCTTTTCCCTTTTACTATTCTGATTATTTTATTTAGCTTTCTGATTCGTTTCTCTCATCAATCGGCTTAGCGCGCTGAACTCACTTCGAGTATCTATAATCCAGTATAAACCTTTTCATGTTCGTTTCTCTTTTTTTCTGACTTCTGGTTGTTAGTGAGTACTAAATAAATAGTGTTTGCTCATGTTTGGTTTCCAAACTCTGCCGTTTTTGTATCTTCACATATTGGTTCTGATCTCAGTGAACACAGATATAAGTTGTTTTTGGCGCATTTATTTTGTTTGGTTTGGGAGTTTTATCAGCTAAACGACAAAGCACGTGAAGCCAAGTCATCTGCTATTGTCTTGAGATGCGAAGCTTGCCGGCAGTGGTACCTGTTGGCGGTAATGCTAAACAACATATTCAATTGCTTTAAGGGGAACTCTGCAAAAATTTTATGTAAATGGGGAGTGGAATCTTCTAGTCCAGGATCAAAGGAATTTGCGAGTTTGAGTATCTGCACTTTTCTTCTTTGGGATAAAAATTGCACCATTTTTCACTAATGAATTTTCTCTCCACGCAAGCTGCAAGAAATACGAGGTTAATACTAGTCTGTTGGATACGATGTTTTGCCTTACTGAATGAAGAAGTGGTCAAAGGATATTGAATGGATGTGTTTAAGAATTAGACGGTGCATTAGACTAGTATGCCTTGTTATAATATTGGTAGATCCCTGGAAATATGGCTTTTTAACAGAAATGATCTCCAAGACTTCTGTTGTTATGATGTTAAATATAAGAACCATTAGCAGATTGTATATTTGAGGAATTTTACCATCTCTTTGAAGCTCCAAATTTGCTGAAACCTTATTGGCTGCATGGTTCTGGATTGCTTTGCTTGACTCTATTATTTGCCCATATTCCTTAGTGGAATTAGAATTTGGACTTTAGACTCCTTTGGCTGGGTTGTACACTTGGAAGCACAATTCTGGATCCTAACTCTTTTGCCTACTTTCTTTATTCTTGCTAGTCTCTTTTGGAAGTCCAAGCCCCTCCTTATGTGCAAGTCTTTCATTCGGACTTCACAACTTAATATGGTAAATACTGAAAAAAATGCTTAGTTGGATCTGTTGATCGAGTTTGGAGCACTTCCTGAAATGAAAAAAAACCCTGCAAACACAAATAACCGGGCATTCCATTATGTGCCATAATGACTTAGCACTTTATGTAGTTTATGTGTCTTTCAAAGTTGGATCTTCTTTTTGAGCATTTAACCTCTTTTCTCCTCTAGCCGTCTTTTTGTCTCCCACTAAGAAAAGAAGAAGAACAATTACAATATGAATGAAACCACTCCAAATATTTTTCATAGTTCTTTAAAGAGTCAAGAGATCATTCGTTGCTGTACACGGCATTTTTTTTACAATTAATATCAAACACCGAATCCAATACGGCACTGTTTTGTTCTTTTCATTAACAGATAGACTGATTCAAACATGTTTTGAATAGTTGAAGTGGATAATTCCTTTGCAAGGATTGCTTCTTTTTGCATTTTTTCCCTTCCTTTTTAACATTTTAATACTAAATTGCTTAACTATGACCAATTTCTTTCTGATTTTATAATCTCATTTAATTTCTGTGTGCTGAAATTTTCTCCAGGATTATTACATGAAATGCTCAGGTCAGCGAAAACAGGGGATTCAAAATCTACATGGAAGGTATAAGATGCCATTAGTCAAATGAATTCTGCCTCATTTATTTGAACTTCGCTATAAATACAGATGGATCAACCGGCCCTTCGGTCTTAGCTTCAGTTTGTAGTTTCATTCTAGGAATCTTTACAAAAAAATTCTTTTTGTGATGATGATGATTGGACATAAGACAAATTTAACAAATCTTTTCAATATCTCTCCTTTTCGGTAAGAATAGTCAATTGGCTAAATCATGTGGCTGAAATGTGTTTTGTTATTCATTATTCATTGGATCTATGGCCGCTATGTGCTGCATATCACAGGTAGTCGGCAACTAGGCATAGTTCCAAATGGGATTGTTGTGGAATTTTAACATTATCTATGCTTTAAGCCCAAAGGAATCTTATGCGAGGGGGCATTTTAAATATAAAAACCATTCATGAGTCTTCACTTAATAGCTTAAGCTTTTTGGAATTGCTTGGTTCTTGACAACGAGAATGCTTTTACTCCATAGTCCATACACACACATTTATTTCTTTTTCAAGAAACCTGCTTAATCTTGAAAGCTTCTAAGGGCATGATACTTCAATTGTTTACCATCTTGTATTGGTTCATGGGTTTTCCTGCAGGTACTAATAATGGACAAACTTACTGTAAAGATAATGTCTCATTCTTGCAAGATGGCTGATATCACTGATGAAGGTGTTTCATGTAAGAATACAAGATAGATTTTTCGAGTAGTCATTTTTCTTCTATTCACAGCCAGCAAAAGATTTTCCATTATTTTTCTTTTATTTGAGTGTTATGTTATGCTTGTTGATTTCTTCTCTGATTTTCAAATGTAAATGGGAACTAATTTATACTCCAACAATTGCAATCTGAATATATGCTACTCATGATATTTAAAGTCTGCTAAGTATGGTTAATTTTGTATGTGTTAATTCAGTGTCCAAAACTGTTTAAAAATAAACAAACGTAAATTTTAAGATTTGATGCTAGTTTTGAGCCTTTATAAATTCAATTGTAACTTTGGTTTTTCTTATACTTGTTTTAATCACACATCCTTGTTAAGGTATAAGTTTTAATTCTAATCATTCAATATTAATTTTTTTCTTAACTATCAATATTGGATTTACCTAATATAAGAACAAAAGAAATTTTTTTATGAAACACCTGTATTTTGCACAGCTAGTTCTATTTCTTGTATGGTATGAGATATTGTTTTTCTCTTTGTAGTGGTTGAAGACATATACAAGCGAAGGCAACCATTGCCCACCATGGATGCTATATACTTCATCCAGCCAACCAGAGAGAAGTACATATCCTCTCTTATATTTGTGGCATATTTAATGAATTACCTTAAATTAACTAGAGAGTGCAGTAGACTGTAAAGATGGTAGTATATGCTGATTTTGTGGCGGTCTGTCATGGTTGCTTTTGCATGATATCTGTTAGTTATACTGTAAATATTAAACTTGTTTGTGCTGAAGATTATAGTTTGGCAGCAAAAATACTTGTGGTGAAAAAGACTAAGTGGTGATGCTGACCAAGAAAATAAGAAATTGTATTGTTGACATTTTTCAGTGTTAGCATTTTTCAAAGAATTTACTTTCACTGTTCCTAACACTTGAACACACTTCCTCTTACTTCTGTTAGGATGTATCATTGGGATAGAATAAGGACAATTGTTCTGTTAGTTGGCTAGTCTATTAGTTAGTTAGAAGGGATTAGAAGGGGATTGGTTAGATTACTCTTTAATATGTCATGAATTATAATATACTTATATTTTATTTTACATTTTGTGAGAATTCTGAGAAACTTAGAGAGAGAGAGAGAGAGAGAGAGAGAAAGTGAATCTAGAGAATTCTGTTTATCTGAAATATATTTGTCAAAAGGTATTTGATACAGTTGAATGCAACTGTATTTATACATGAGTAGGACTGCTGACTCAGCAGTATAATACTAACATAAACTCAACTATTCTAACATTTCCCCCTCAAACGGTGGTTGGTTGAGTTACGGTGTTTCTGTCTACTACTCTCAGCTTTTCTTTGAGAGCTAAAAATCTGTTGGCAAACAAGGGCTTAGTTAGTAAATCTGCAACTTGGTCTTGGGCTGGTAAGTGTTGAACGATCAGACTCTTGTTCAGTACTTTTTCTCTGAGGAAGAAGATATCCAGCTCCATGTGCTTGGTTTTTGCATGAAGAACTGGATTATGTGACAGAGCAACCGTGCTCAGGTTATCACAGTAAAGAACAGGAGTTGAAAATGGAACTTTCAACTCAGCAAGTAGAGACTGAATCCACAACACCTCAGCAGCTGTGTTTGCCAGGCTACGGTACTCAGCTTCTGTGCTGGAACGTGCCACCAAAGTCTGTTTCTTGGACCACCAAGAAATCAGATTTGGACCTAAGTAGATGCATGAGCCTGATGTAGACTTGCGATCATCTGGGTCTGAACCCTAGTCAGCGTCCGAAAAACCTGTGAGCTTGAGTGGAGCTTGGAGAGAAGGCTGTAAAAGAAGCCCATGATTGAGGGTGCCATTGAGATACCTTAGGATCCTTTTAACAGCAGCCCAATGAGTCTCCAGTGGCTGAGATAAGAATTGACAAGCTTTATTTACAGAGAAGGAAATCTCTGGACGGGTAATAGTGACATATTGAAGCGCTCCCACTATAGATCTATAGAAGGAAGGATCAGGATCCACTAGCGTGTCACTGCCATGTTTACTCAACTTGACACTAGCAACCATGGGTGTACCAATTGGTTTGGCCTCTGACATGTTAGCCTTGGCCAAAAGATCCCTGATGTATTTGGTCTGTGAAAGCAGTAGAGACCCATTCCGCAGTTTCTGAACCTCAATGCCTAAAAAATACTCCAAATCACCCAACTGCTTAAGAGCAAACTAGTCATTGAGCTTAGACGTGAGCTCTTGAATTAGAGGTAGATAGTCTCCAGTTATTATTATATCATCAACATAAACCAACATGATTACATGATGCCCTCCACTAGCAAATGTGAACAAGGACGGGTCACATTTGCTAGTTTGAAAGCCCAACTGGATGAGAGTGGATGCTAGCCTTTCAAAGCAGGCCCTAGGTGCCTGTTTCAGGCCATAAATGGCCTTGTGTAGTCTGCAGACCATGTGCTTATCTGCTGACTCAAAACCAGGAGGCTGTTGCATATATACCTCCTCTTCTAGAATGTCGTTTAGAAACGCATTGTTGACATCAAGTTGCTTTATGTGCCACCTCTTAGAGATAGCTAAAGACAACACTGTCCTGACTGTTACAGGCTTGACAACAGGAGAAAACGTTTCCTGGAAGTCGAAGCCATGAACCTGGTGAAAACCCTTAGCCACTAATCTGGCTTTGTACTTCTGAACTGAACCGTCTGGGTTCTGTTTAATTCGAAAAACCCATTTGCACCCTATTGCTTTTCTGTGAGGTGGAAGGGTGACTAGGGACCAAGTGTTGTTTCTAAGCAACGCTTGATACTCCTCTGTCATGGCATTAAGCCACTTAGGATCAGCCAATGCAGCTTTGTGATGAGATGGTTCAACCTCAGCAAGTAGTACAGTAGGATTCAACCTTGGTTTTACAATACCGTCTTTTCCTCTAGTCCTCATTGGGTGAATATTGTCCGGATGAATATACACCATTGGAGGTGACAGATCAGAAGTTGGAGCAGAATTAGAAGGAGTGGAATTGTTGATATCCGAAACCGCTTGATCCTGATGCAGAACAGGGCTATTATGCAAAGGAGAGGGAACATCTTGAAGAGAGTTGGCCCTCAAATCAGCATAATGTGAAGCAGAATCTGCAGGTGCAGAAGCAGAATCTGTAGTTGCAGATTTCGAACTTGAGGATGCAGGATTTGAACTGCAGGTTGCAGTACGAACAGACTGTGATTGAGCACTGTGAACAGACTCAGATTGAGCACTGTAACAAGGAGAGCTTGCTCGAGGACTTGTGTGTGTGGAATTAGCTGCAGAACTTGAAGTGCAGGTTGCAGATTCTGCAACATTGTTGTGTGCAGGAACAGTCCCACTAGGTGTGTGATTATGCTGTGCACTTTAGTCAGAGGAATGACATAGAGAGGATTTGAAACACTGCTATGATTCGGGTTAAAGGAATTTGAGAGATGATCTTTCTTAGGAAACAGGCTGAGATAAGGGAATTTGCTTTCATTGAAAATAACATCTTTAGAGATGAAGATTCGTCCATCTAGTGCCAAGCACTTGTACCCCTTGTGTGAGCTAGAGTATCATAAGAAAACACACTCTTTGGTGTGAAAGTCCAGTTTGTGAGTGTTGTATGGCCTGATATGAGGATAGCAGGCACATCCAAAGACCTTGAGAAATCTGTAATCTGGGACTTGTTTGTAAAGTGCACAGTAGGGTGACTGCATATTAAGGACTGCAGTGGGCATTCTATTGATCAAGTAGGTGGCTGTTTGGAAAGCATGGTCCCAAAACTGAAATGGGAGACCAGCCTGTGCAAGGAGTGACAACCCTGTTTCAACTATATGTCTGTGCTTTCGTTCCACAGAACCATTTTGATGATGAGTGTGAGGGCAGGCCAAACGATGACTGATTCCACACTCAGTAAAATAGGAGGCTAAAGCTCGAAACTCTCCTCCACCATCTGTCTGAACAGATTTAATTTTTGTATCAAATTGCACTTCAACCATATTCTTGAAGTGTTTGAACACTGAATAAGTCTCAGACTTGAGCTTAAGTGGGAATGTCCAAGTATACTTGGTACAAGCATCCACGCAGGTCAACAAGTATTTGTAATCACACGAGGAGAGCATTGGTGCAGGTCCCCATAGATCACAAAATACTAGTGCAAAGGGAGACGAATATAATGTGACAGATGTATGTGAAGGCAGCCTGTGTACTTTTCCCATGCAACAAGCTGAGCAAAATTCCATATTTGATTTATTTGGCAAAGGCACTCTACAAATGGATAGAACTGTTTTGAGAGCCTCATAGTGAGGGTGTCCCAATCGATAGTGCCACAATGTGTAAGAGTTAGGTGCTAAAGTTGGAGCAGAATTCAAAGGTGTATGTGGGAGTGTAGTATGTGTAGTATTGGTGGGTGCAGTATATGTATTACAAACAGCTGTAGCAGAATTAACAGTGGGCTGCCACTGTGAAGTAGCTAAGATATCACCAGTAGGTTGAGTAGTAGTAAACTTGTTGAAGCAATTCTCAAACCGATAGAGTCCATCACTTCCAAGTGTCCCTTCCAGTAAAACTTCAGAATTGGCCTGTGATTTGACAAGGCAAAAGCTCGGGTGAAATTCAAAATAAACTTGATTATCCCTTGCAAACTGGCTAACGCTTATTAGGTTCTTTGTAATAGCTGGAACTAGTAGGAGATTTTTGAGTGAAAGTGTTGTGTGTGGAGAATGAGGTGAAGTGAAGTGTGCAGAGCCAATGGATGTTATGGACAGACCTTGTCCATTCCCAAGCAGAACCTGATCACTGCCTGGAAGTGAGATGCTATCTAGAAGATTGGATGAATTGTTGGTGATGTGATGTGTATCTCCTGAATCTGGATGCCACACATGATCAGATCTGGCCTGAGTAGATGAAGAATCTGCCCCTGTGAGATATGCTTGTGGAGGTCTCGCAGGTCCTGTTTGTGGGTTACTTGTTACAGACTGAGTGTATGGCCTAGTAACAGTGCTTGAAGTCTGAGATGAGGCATCCCATGAACTAGACGGTCCACTCCAATTAGGCAAGAACCAACCGTGTGAGGGTGAGTAAGACCACTGACTCGGTCCAGGACAGCCCGGTCCAGGCCATTGGTTTGAGCCATTCCACGTTGGGCCAGTCCAGTGAGGAAGAGGAGGTGAGGCATTGGGCCCAGCCCAATGTGGACCATTCCAGGGAACATGAGTAGATGGACCAGGAGATGGCCCACTCCAGACATTAGGAAACACACTTGACCACGGACTAGGTGGATTGGGCCACTGGTTGGGCCCAGACGCATTGTTAGAGCCCAAGGTGGTATGTCGATGGTAACAGACCGAGGCATCATGTCCATGCTTCTGACATATTTGGCACTGGACCTTGTTCCGGCCACCGCGACCACCACCGCGGTCATCGTTACCACCACCGCGACCACCACCGCGTTCATCTCCACTACCACGGCCACCACCGCGACCTCCGCGGCCT
This sequence comes from Glycyrrhiza uralensis, assembly GCA_030159175.1. Classification (NCBI taxonomy): domain Eukaryota; kingdom Viridiplantae; phylum Streptophyta; class Magnoliopsida; order Fabales; family Fabaceae; genus Glycyrrhiza; species Glycyrrhiza uralensis. The sequence goes on along the minus strand of BRZY01000001.1, from coordinate 49,249,153 downwards.
CCCTGAGGTGCACGATCATCCACACTCTGAGGATTCGAAGGCTGAAAACTCTTGAGGATTTTGCGATTGAAAATAGTTAGGATTCAATTGTTGTTGCTGCGATTGAACAAACGTATGGTTTTGATTTGGCTGAAGCAAATTCTGCTGCTGCTGAGGGATTGGAGCAGAGGAAGCTTGAGCGACATTCACAGTGAGAGGTTCAGTGAGAATCAGCTTTCTCTGCTTCTCCAACTTCGCTTCATGAGCCAGGAGCATAGACTCTGCATCCATGATATCACACAAATCAGTGCGATATTGGATTATCGCAGCAAGAGCTTCATATTCTTCTGGTAATCCCTCAACAATGGCGTCAAGATGATCACGATGCATGACTAGATCTCCAATTGACTGAAGGATGTCTACAATAGTTTGAATCCTGGCTAGGTATTCCTGAATCGATCGATTTCCTTTTGTGATAGACTTCAACTCAGATCGAAGCTGGCGCGACCTTGCATTCATCTGAGCTTGAAAATATTTGTGAATCTCGTCCCAAACTTGATAGGAGTGAACACATCGGACCACACGAGGTAGGAGAGACTCCGATAATGTCGATAAGAGCCACGTAAACAGTAAGGAATCTTGCTGTTCCCATTCCGAATACGCAGAATTGACTCGATCATGGTCTCGATCTTGTGTAGTAAGGTAACGAGGAGGTATGGTAGGGTTGATGACAAACCTCTACAACTTATGGCCGCGGATTACGCCCTCAACCTGCTGCTTCCAAGACAAGAAGTTCTTGGATTCAAGTTTCACCGTGATTTGTTGAGAAAACGTTGAAGGTGCTCGAGGAGGAATTCGAGAGTTCCGATTCTGATTGCGAATGGAACGACGAACCCTACGAACTGGACTTGAGCTCCGGTCAGGAGAAGAATCACGATTACAATCCGAGTTTTGGTGAGGAGAGGATTCGCGATTGCGATCCGAGTTGTGATGAGGAGAGGATTCGCGATTGCGATTCTCATGATCAGAGTTGCGTGCGGAAGCCATGGTTACAGATTAGAAAGCGATGATACCATGTGAGAATTCTGAGAAACTTAGAGAGAGAGAGAGAGAGAGAGAGAGAGAGAGAGAGAGAGAGAGAGAGAGAGAGAGAGAGAGAGAGAGAATCTAGAGAATTCTATTTATCTGAAATATATTTGTCAAAAGGTATTTGATACAGTTGAATGCAACTGTATTTATACATGAGTAGGACTGCTGACTCAGCAGTATAATACTAACATAAACTCAACTATTCTAACACATTTTCCTTCTCTTATCTACAAAATGTATCATGAAACATCTCTATTGTATTGTCATTCTCTCTATCACTTTGTTTCTCTTTCTCTCTCTTCTAATAATGCATATATCTTGGAAATTGTTGAATTTTGAATATTCTAATGTTGCTACTGTGAGATAGTTTCATTTAGAGGTTTTAGTTAAACTATGCCATCAGATTTTATAGAATTGTTACTTACTGATTTTCCCTCTTCATTTTTGTTGGCAGTATAATTATGTTTTTGTCAGACATGTCTGGAAGGACACCCTTATACAGGAAGTACGTGATCTATATATTATCTCATCTGTGCAATTTTATCTTGACTTCCACTTATTGGTTTTCAAGCCTGTTATATTCTGTGTTCTTGTAGGGCATTTGTTTTCTTTAGTTCACCTATTGCGAGAGAATTGGTTATGGACATTAAGAAAGATACACTGGTTTTGCCACGCATAGGTGCTTTGAGAGAGGTGAAGATTTTTTTATTTGGGAACTATATTGTAAATTGAAATTTTCCCGAAACAATTTCACATTTTGCTTATTGTGATTTTTGCTCCTCACTTGAAACTGCAGATGAATTTGGAGTATTTTGCCATTGACAGTCAGGTATGTGGTTTGTGGTTGTACTTCATTTTACTTGCTGTCCATCATATACATCTTTGCTCATAAGAATGTAATTACTTTTCTTCCCTTTCAGTAGTTACTAGTCGTAATTAGTAAGTCTCAAAACTTGTTACATGTAGAAGTGCACCTTGTGTTTGTCCAGTTAAACTAGTCATTAATGTGAGTCAAGAGATGGATCATGATGTTTTTCTAGTTAAACTAACTTATTAGATTCTGTTCAAGAAAATCTTCTCAAGATACAAAATTTGTTCTTCAGAATACTGAATAAATTGAACAAACAATTTTGCTTATGACTGGATCTGCAAAATTTGAGGCTTGATGAGGACTATGAAGTATTTTCCAAGAAGTGATAAATGGAACAACCATGAAATATATGGATTGAACTTTCAATGATGTGTGCAAATTGGCAATTTTAATCATTTCTGTATTTGTGTATATTGCTTTTACAATATCTCTCCAAAGAACAGTAATATAGCTACATCTTTTGAACTCAAAAATCATGAAATATGCTTGTTAAAGTTCTCTCTTGAAAATTTATCAACCTTTAAATGTTCTCATTAGGAAGTCTTTTAGTTTCTAATCTCATTCTCATCATCATTCCATTATTTGGTGTCCTCATTTTTGTCATGTTCATGCAGGGTTTCATTACAAACAATGAGAGAGCTTTGGAGGAGCTATTTGGGGATGAGGAGAATAATAGTAAAGCTGTTGCATGTTTGAATGTGATGGCTACTCGGGTTGCTACAGTTTTTGCTTCACTAAGAGTATGTAGTCAATGCTGTTTGATTCTTTGCTTGGAAAATTGTAACAATGTTCTATAGTTGTTCAAATAATTGATTGAGAGGAGTCTTCTGAATCATGTAAATATTTCTCTAGGAATTTCCTATTGTTCGCTTTCGTGCTGCCAGGTCTCTAGATGCAACCACAATGACTACTTTCCATGATCTTATTCCTACAAAGCTTGCTGCTGGTGTCTGGGACTGTCTTATGAAATATAAAAAAACCATACCTAATTTTCCTCAGACTGAGACCTGCGAGTTGCTCATCATTGATAGAACTATTGACCAGGTTTCTTATCTCCATTTGTTGATCACGAGCTTGTAAAATTATTTCAATAGACTGTATCATATTGCTTACAATGAGGATGCTATTCTGGATATTTTAGATTGCTCCTGTGATACATGAATGGACTTATGATGCCATGTGCCATGATTTGTTGAACATCGAGGGAAATAAATATGTTCATGAGGTATTCTACAATTTCTCCATTTACCCTATCTAAATCGTGTCCACTTGATGATAAGAACACACATCTATTGTATGTTTAAGGTTCCTGGCAAGAATGGCGGTCGACCTGAGAGAAAAGAGGTTTTGTTGGAAGATCATGACCCTATATGGCTTGAACTCCGTCATGCACATATTGCCGATGTATGTCCTGGTCTTGCTATTTTGTGTTTATTGTTTAGGCTTTAGAAAGTACTATTTAGAGTCATCTCTACATTTTAATACTTAAGCAACAGGAATACCTTTTGATATTGATGGCCTTGCCAGGCTAGTGAACGGTTGCATGAGAAGATGACCAACTTCATTTCAAAGAACAAAGCTGCACAAATCCAACATGGTTCAAGGTGAGTCATAATTTTCTGGGAGTTTTTCATCATTGACATTGTGGTCTAAGTGAATACTGATTCTTAGCTAATTGTAGTAATGATATTATCAATATTGTAATTTTTATTTTATTGTTAATTTCATATTTTAAAGTAGTTTTATCTAATGTCACAGATATGTGTTGATGCATGGCTGACTTGTTTTATTTAAAACTCTTTGTTTTGTTTATTGAATTATTGTAACACCAATGCTATTCAATACAAAAATTTTAGTACAAAAGTTGTTATGAGTGCCTAATAATCAATCATTGGTGGAGAGATGAAAAAGCAAAGTGGAAAAGAAAATAGGCAAATGATTAAATGCAACAAACTTTCATCAGTTTTTCCAGTTGTTACTCATTTTGCGAAAAAAAGGCGTACCATTTAGCATTTTTCTTTATTTTATACTGTCAAAACCAACTCTCTTAAAAGCTTAAGTTGTTGGGTGAATGTAAAAGGTTGGTTTTATGGGCCTGTTTGGATTGGCTTATGCAGATCTTATCTAGGCTTATCTATTGATATAAGTTCTTCTCAGTGTGTTTGGCAGAGCTTATGAAAACAGCTTATGACTGGTTCATAAGCTGTTTTGGGCTTATTTTCACAAGCTACCCAGGATAGCTTATCAAAACAGCTTACAACTTATATGAAACCAGTTTCACCACATTCTTTCTTCGATTATAAAAATAGCTTATATATAAGCGCTTATCATATAAGCGTTTATGCCATAAGTGCTTAAATAAACTGTTATCCAAACAGGCCCTATATCTATTAATGTACCTCGTGCAAAAACTCTTTGCCTTTGGGCTAAAAGTGTGGACAATGCATGTAACCAATCTATCTTGTATTGAACTTCAAATTATTGTTTAGAAAAATGGGGGCGACAGGGTTGAACTCTTGACCCCTTGGTCATATAGAGGTTCTGATCCCATGTCAAGGACCCATTCTAAAATCTTAAGCTGTTTCATGAAGGTACAAGATTGGTTTTATACATCTAACATAAACCTCGATTGTTGTGTAAAATGATCATGTCTTTGATTGGAAAATAAATCAGAGGTATGCTTATTTTCTTATTGAAATAGTTTGGCCTTTTTTAAAATTTAAGCCTAGATAGGTGATTGTTGGAAATGTTCATTCATTCATCTAGTTACCATCATCATAAACTTCACAAAACTTTGTGTTTCATTTATAGGGGTAGTGGTGAAATGTCAACAAGAGACTTACAGAAGATGGTTCAAGCACTTCCACAATACAGTGAACAAATCGACAAGCTCTCCCTCCATGTAGAGGTTAGTTATTTTATAATGCAATCTTGATGCCCAAAAAAAATGTAATTGTTGTATGATATGAAAAAAAAATGTTCTATCTTTCCTTGGAAGCAGACCTTCAACAGTGTGTCAAAGTTCTCAATGAAAATTCTTATCTTAATCTCTGGTAATACCAGATTTTAATTGTATGTGGTTTAATTAGTTGGAGTGTTGGACCATTATTTTGTTTTGTTTTTATCGTTATTGCCACCTCCCTTGCACTTTGTTTGGGGGATGAAAGAGATGAGAAAGAAAGAAATTACAAAGAAAGAAATAGGAGAGGAGATAATGAAGAGAGATTGGGTGGAAATTGTGTGTTGTTTGCATAGATAGAAATAAGAAAAGAAAGAAATATTAAAATTTCTCTTCACTTGTTTGGATGAGTGAAAGAGTAGAAAGAAATATAAAATATTGATAAAGACAACTTTACCCTTATAGTAGGAAGGGGAATACTGTGTATCTGAACATCCTCGAAGAAAAGTAAGCCTGGCATGATTCAACATAGATAATTCATTTGTATTTTGCGGTGTATGTGAATTATTGCTTAACTTAATTAGATGTGAAAGTGTGAAATTTTGAATATTTATACTATTATATTGAAATGTTGATGACTATTCAAAATTTTAATTGCTTTTTGTATCTGAGTAACATAGAACTTGTAGATATTATCTATTATCCTGCAGATAATATACGAAGCAATAATACTATGCAGGATAGGACCTTCTTTTTTTTTTAAAAAAAAATCCCTGACCCTTGTGTTTCCATGGGCCTTGAGACTCTAACCTCTTGAGCACTGTCACAACTGGGACCAGTGACCAGTCGTAGTAGTGTCCAAAGAATTATTCTCACATCATTGCTTGTGTGGATTCCTTGATCGGAGACCAAAATGATACTGTTATCTTGCATAACTTTGTTGCTTTTATCATGTTTCTTGCTAGTGGATGACAGAATAAATGGAACTTTTGTGCTTAAGTTTATTAGATATTTCAAAAAGTTAATTCTTCAGCAGTTGAATGATATTAGGGTTTTAATATGTTAACTAAATTTATTATAATAGTGGTGCTGATTATGATCATGAGTTTGATATTATATATTAATGATGAGCTTCTCCGTCCAGATTGCTGGAAAAATTAACAAAATCATTAAGGAGTCAGGACTTAAGGAACTTGGACAGTTGGAGCAAGATCTTGTTTTTGGAGATGCAGGAATGAAAGATGTAATCAAATTTTTGACTACGAAAGAAGTGAGTAATTCTGAGATGGAAAATGAAAAGGGTGTATCTTTCACCTAGTCAGTGGACGGAATAGGAGAAAGCTTTTTATTGCAGGAAATAGGCCGTGAAATTAGAACTGAAACTTTTGCCTTTTCATCAGTTAAAATTCATTTACGTTTTTTATGCAGGATACACCTCGTGAAAACAAGTTACGTTTGTTAATGATTCTTGCAGCAATATACCCTGAGAAATTTGAGGGCGAAAAGGGTCTGAATTTGATGAAGGTGTAGTTTCTTCTGGCTTGGTGCCGACTAAATTGTAACTTGCTGTTCATTACTTCATTTAATATGTCAAAGATTAAATATAATGTTGTTGATCCGTTTCCTAACACCCATAATGGGGCTATACATTTTTTTCACCTTTCAAATCCCTTCCAGGTAGCAAAGTTGACAAACGAGGATACGATTGCTGTAAATAATTTGAGAATGCTTGGGGGAGAACCTGATGCCAAAAAAACTTTGACCGGTGCCTTTGCTCTTAAGTTTGATATGCACAAGGTAGAGATAATTTATTGTTTAAATGTATGATTTTTCATTGGTATGTTATATCTGAAAATTGATTATCTAAATTATCAGAAAAAGCGTGCAGTAAGGAAAGATCGTTCAGATGAAGAGACATGGCAGCTATCACGCTTTTATCCCATCATTGAGGTACAAATTGAGTTAATACAATTTTCCCACATAAAATATATATTAATTTCATGGGGAGGATGGCATGGGTAAGGCTACTGTTGAACAATTTTCTTGTCTTATATAATTTTGAACTTGCATAATAGATGAACTTATGGTTTTTTCTAATGTCTATAGAAAAGATGAGTCAGTTGTTTGAAGATTCCATCTACAATTCATGTTGCAAGAGAAGTGCTAGCAACACATTCTTTATTATTGGTTGAAAATCATATATGGGTTCCCAACACTTGGGGAATGGGCCCCACTTTGGGAATGAGACCCGCATGATTTGGTAGGACTCACATGAATTTCACCCAATAATAGTGTGTGTTGATAAGAGTATATTTGAGTGTGTGTTGCTAGCATTCCTCCATGTTGTAAATATGTTGGTTAACAAAGAGTAGTAGGGCACTCAGCTAGAGGTTATTTGCTATTATGTCATTTAATCTCGTTATAGTATTAAGAAAATAAGAAGACTTCATATTTCCATATCATAACATTTTTAATTTATAATATTAGCTACAATGAATTGATTGGTTGCTTAGAAAGCTTTTAGAGGCTCATATGATGAATGGTCCATCATCAGGAACTCATTGAAAAAGTTAGCAAAAATGAATTATCGAAGGAAGACTATCCTTGTCTAAATGACCCAAGTCCATCTTTCCACGGTACTTCTTATGGTGGATCAGTAATTCAACATCCTCCTGCTCATTCAATGAGATCAAGGCGCACACCAACTTGGGCTCGACCTAGAGGCTCTGATGATGGATATTCAAGGTTTTACTTTCTTTCCTTCCCGATACAAGTTGGTATAAATATGATAAATGCTTCTAATGAGATCAGTTTATATTTCTCACTTCATTCATGAACCCTATTCTCTACTTTGCCACTACCTTATTATTCCCCCTAGCTTCTGAGATGTGTATTACTTGCACAAACTTGCTATTAGTAGTCCAATTGGTAGTGGGTTCTTAAGAATCTTTGTACTTAGCCCCAGGTACAAGGTTCGGATCCCACGGAGGGCAAAAACACCACATGGGGGGTGGTGAAGATCATGAGTAAATATACCCGGTAAAGCCCAATAGTGGTAAATCCGTGGATATTACAAAAAAAGGATTTGTAGGGGACTGCCAAGTATCTTTTGGAATTGTCAACCAGGACCTGCCATTGCAAAAGTTTCTCACTAATTTTCATCTTCTCATGCTGGCATACAGTGATTCGGTGCTTAGACATACATCCAGTGATTTCAAGAAGATGGGGCGACGAATATTTGTATTCATTGTTGGTGGAGCGACTAGATCTGAGGTTTGAATAATATTTTGATAAAAAGAGATTGTCATATTTACTCTTTTTCCTTCCAGCTTTTTCTGGTCTGATACATTGTTTTAATCATCAGCTTAGGACTTGCCACAAGCTTACTGGTAAGCTGAATAGGGAAGTTATTATGGGCTCGTCAAGTCTCGATGATCCTGCACAATTTATTACGGTATTGAAATGTTATACTTTTCAAAGTCAAACGTGTTTCCTTAGATTGCAATTTGCTATTACAACCCTTTCATACTATTTTTCTTCTTTTGTAGAAATTGAAGATGCTAACAGCAGCTCAGGAACTTTCATTGGACGATCTCCGGATATAACATTACGGACTTGGAAAGTGGAAGATGGTCTTCTGCTCACTTGTCAAATATGTGTTGTAATCATATAGATTATCCATCTGAATATAACAAATTCTTTGGACATTTGACCTGTGGTTCAGCCGAGCCTCTGAATATCAGACTCTGCATATGCTAGGAATTCATTGGTTAGAGACACTAAACTTTCTAAGAAAATTCTGTTAAATGAGATTCAGTCAAATAACACTTTTTTGGTAAGGGAACAAATTCACTGCTGAAACCCCCCCCCCCCCACCCCCCCAAACAAACAAACAAAAAAGTGTTTCCCATTAAAAAGCTGCTTGACTAGAATTTGTACCGAATAGAAGGCATAAAATGAGCTGTTAGCTAATAATCTACTTTGATTTATTTTCAGTAATACTTAGTAGCATTAATGTATTGGAGGAGTGTCTTGGTGCAATAGTTAGAATTGTTGCTGTGTGACTAGAAAATCATGGATTTTAAGTTGTTCAATTAATCCATAATAAATGCAATGTAAGACTTGTGAAATTAATTTCTTATAATGCAAGGCAAAACTGTCCTTAGTAGACCCATGTGTTCGATTTATTTTTTTGTACCGATTGGATCGTACGATCCAACATTTCTCTCTGTAATAATACAAGAGATTACGTGCGTATCTACCATGGTACTGTACAAAATAAGACTAAAAAAATTATCTTTCAGCAAATTAAGCGGAAAAATTCAGAGATTTGAAACTTCCCAACACATCTAGGAGGATATTTCAGTAGATGCTGTAAATTCCTCTGATTTAAGAAATCTGCTCAGCCCCAAATTAATGTGCCGAACTCCAAAATAGGGAATGGAAGTTTGGGTGGGAATGAGAGAGAGAACAAACAAACAACGATAATTGAACTATGAGGGGGAACTGCATCTGTTTAAAGAATGTTTAGTTGTAGATCAATGTTTTTTTTCAAAATATGTGGTGTCAATGTTGTCAGGGTAAAATGTTAGCTGACAGTTGAGAGACAATTGAAGTCCTTTAAAGAGTTCACGAAGTCAAAGAAGTTTAGTTGTAGTTGAGCCAATAGTGTAGTATACAGCCTCAAGTAAATGACTTGGCAACAACTTTTTGCTTCTTGCAATATCAAGAAATCGCATTCATTTTAGAATGTGTTGATGGATAAATCAACAATTGATATTATATGTATATATATATAACAAATCATAGATTTATTAGAATATCAACCGTTCATTTTTTCATCAATAATTGAGGTGTCTTACTTTACCCTCTAAGTATTAGTTTCATTCTTACGTAATCTGTCATATAGTCACCATATGCTGTTGTGAGCTGTGACGCGTTGTTAGGTTTGGATTGCAAACATTGTCAATGTTTGGATACGGGCGTAATAAATTGTTGGAAATTTTCACGTGATTATAAACCAGCCATATATTTGCTTGCAGACATGAATATGTGGACATGAGATCAGCATCACAATTGAAATCCCGTTGGTCCTAAAAGTAATTAAGGATTGCAACAATGATCATCCTCGTTAAGTCGAAAACATAGAACTTAACAAACCTACAGTATAGATCATGCATCAATCCCTTTCGATAAATTGTTTTGTATGGATGGGATAGCCCCGTCGACAAGTTGTCAAGTGGCTAAATTCAAAGCAGCAACTAATGAGAGCATAAGCCACACATATGAAAACGGATTCACTCACTCTGGCAGACACACTAACCTACTTGACATGAATTACTAATGCTAGCGGGTCCACCTTTGAAAAAACGAAAAAGGTTCTGTTGATTTAAATATCATATTCATATTATCACATACATATTAGAATTAACCCGCGTATTTGTCATGTTTCCTATACTGACTCACCCAGGTTACTTGTAGTTGGAGCAATTGGGAAAAAATATAGAGGTGCTTAGCCATCATATCATGTGGAAGTGGTTAACAAATGAATACAACCGAAAGTTTTCTTTTGCACTAAGCTAGCCAATGAATTGCCAATACCCGTACCCACCATATCTTGTTTAGAGATTCTCTCTCTGTACAGGGACAAACAGGCATCAAAAGCTAATTCATTCGGATAATTATAAAAGAGCTGCTTCTCAAGCCCGGCCCAAACCATTAACATGTTAATTGATTAGCAACGGGTTATATCTAACTAAGCATTGGTTTGACTTGATTTAACTTCCTTATTTTCACCAAAAATCAGTGATCGGAACAAGTTGACTTGCCCAAAAAAGCATTGATCTCATATTTGTCATTTCAGTACGAACACGGAGCACATCAATGACAATGAGGGAGCATGATGTGTGTCTAGTCCACCGCCGGTGTCCACGCCACAGAATTAAACACTTGCAGATAATTATAGTATAACAAGAACAAGTGTAGAGAGTGGAAACTCTGGGTTGAACTTCTTGTCATCATATATATATATACATGGAGATTTAATCTGGTTTATTTTAATGTATTCGAACTCGTGACTACCTATACAGAAGTTGAAAAATAATTGATTTTAGAAGATTTGTCTGAACAGTTTGATTGATTGTGACATAAAATTCACCCGGTTAATTAGGTATGATTGACATTGATAATGTCGATCTTAATTTGGAGAAAGGTATTATTTTTTGTAATCTGTATCTATAGGCTTGATTAATTTACTTTTGTTAGTAGGAAATCCCAGCACGTTGAGAGTATTTCTTTTCATTTATACTCCTTCAATGTTAAATTCTGAATTAAAATATCTATTTAAATTGGGTGCAATTAATATGAAAAAATAGATTTTTGGAAAGGGAAGTTCTGCCCGAGTGCCAAGCTAAATTTTATTTATTTATTTATTTATGTTTATGATTTACGTGTTGGAAATGGAAAGTAATTAAGTCATAAATACTTTAGTAAATTGAGGATTTATTTTATGTTAGAACAAGATGATTAAATTTTGATCATATAATCGTACACAAATAAAAAGATTAAAATATTTAATCATTAATGGCCACATAACCATTTAAAGAAGTCACTTGACTATTTAAAAAAGTCGCATGGTTTTAGATTTTAATCATAACTATTCATGATTAATTAAGAGATCTTTTGTTTAAGATTAAAAATAAGTGATTTTTTATATTGTACAAAAATATATTATTTTTTAGAGGTTTTTATGTAAAGAATAAACTAATTTGTGTTTTTTAAAATCATAAAAACTTTTTTTCTAGCAGTCTCTCTCATTTATTACACTCATTATAATTAGATAATTTTTAAGAAACTATTCAAAATAACTTTTATTATAAATATAATTTTAAATTTATTTTTAGATTATGACCATTTTCATAATTTTAAAAGTGATTTTTCATAAAACAAAAAAAATTAAATTTAACATTGACAGCATAAGGAAGGAAACTTAAGGTGAAAAAAAAATACAAAAAAGGGAAGGAAAGGTAAAGAGGGAAAAAAAAGTCAAAAATGGTTCTCACAACTTAAATCCAATCTGTTGAAGAAGGAAGTGAAGGAACCGCCACTTGGTTTGCTGCCCCATATAGAGTTCTCTTATCTCATACCGGGAAAGGAAAATATTCATACTTGCCAGTTATTGCTATGAGCCTGAAAACTTAGCTAGAAATGGTTAAAAGGAACAATAATTAATTCTGACTAGTCACTGTTGAGGGAGCATTCGTACCATAATCTAATCTTACATTACATTACATATGTACATATGAGGACCACACACAAATGTATAACAAAGACGTGTAAGGAAAACCGAGTTGAGCCTTAGTCTCGTGGAAATTACATAAAGAGCAGAGACTTTTTGGAGTCACGTTTAAGAGAGTGATAATAAAATTCTCAGCATAAGGTACAATAAAATAATGTACCATGCTGCCATGTGAAACAACAGTGAAAACAAATAGTTCAAACCGTATCTTTCAAAAAGGCGAGCATTTTTATTTCAGGTTATTACATAAATGTATGTCCAGTTTTTGACTAAGAACGGAAAGAACCTAGTAAAGGGTAAGCTCTAGTGTGGTCCATACTTCATGCACTGCTTTGCTCTTGAAGAGGGAAGAAACATTTTCAATTCATATACATAGAACTCGCAATTTAATTGAGAGACATCGATTGAACTTTAAATTAAAGATGTGAGTAATTGTCCAAGGACTTTTGATTTGAAAATAAGTTTGCTATTCAATCGAGTCAGAGCAACTATTTATAATTGTACGTCTTTTTTTTATTTCTCTGGCTAGAAAATAAATGAACAAGTTCGTAGGTAATGAAAAGAAGCAACTATCAAATCTACATGAAACCGAAATAACCGGTAAAACATTTTCTCACTCTTATAGGGATTTTGACATTATGGGATGTCTAAGTCTCACTGGATTAATATGAGATGGGAATACTTAAGTAGCTTGGTTCTTCTCCTTTGATGGCTAGATTTTTAAGGGATGATTCTCCAAGTGTATGGATGCTTATCACATCATTTTTAAATTACAAATTAACAAATCTTAGTTTAAGGTCACTAATTCTAACACAAACCTCAGGCTTTACGATTGCTCAAGTTTTTGAGCACTTAATTATTCTTTTGAAGTTATGAAGTTGACATGTGAAGATGGTCCGTGAACACCATTTTGGTACTTCTTGCTATGTCAAGTAATAAAAGAAAAAGGCATATGCTGGCTGCTTAATTTGTGAAGTTCTTTCCTAATACTACTATTCAAACTTCAAAGTCAGCAATTAGTAGCTGGACGCATAATTTTTTAAACTACTGAAAGAGAAAGGGGAAGGAAAAAGGGGGTGAGACAGTTTGAAACTTGGGATGTCATTAAATTTTGTGAAAAATAACGAAACAAAAGCCTGCAGTGGAATGATTACCAAGATTAAAAACTAAAGAGTACCTCGTGTGGGTACCCATCTTGAAGCACAAGTCACAACGGCATTCTTCTTTCTGTCAAAGCATCAATGCCTTAATGTGCTCTTACGGGGAGTAAAGGACATACAAATGAAGTCAGCTACTGAGTAAAACCAACAATTAATGATTATTTAACAAATAGGGAGAGGGAAATATTTAAAAAAAAGGATACATAACATAATTAGAGCATTGGAACAGGAGAAGATTCTTGTATAAAGAGAGTGTTGTCCAATACTAATCATTATATTTCCTTTCCCTTGAAACCACACAAATGTAGAGAGGTGCACCGCATACCACGGGAAATGAATTCGCTGTAATCACACGTTCGTGTAGTCAAATATCAGGATCGTTGGATCGAGATCAAACGATTCACAATTTTATAGATAAAATCGGTTTAAAGTATGAACTGATATCGTGAGCTTCCTATCTCAATCCAACGGTCTCCATCTGGTTACTGAGTGAATGCGTGGAATCAACGACCGCAGATAATTCAGGTCTCATACCATGTTGGTGAAAAAAGCTTAAACTCTCTAGAGAGTAGAGAGAGAAAGAGACAAGCAAATAACAGGGAAAGTGAGAGAGAATGAAAACTTTTAGTTGGCAAGCAGTAAGGCTTTGGGTAAGGCTTTACCGACAATGATTTCTTGTCTGTCCACTAAATGAGTAATTAGAAGACCCAACGAGAGATATGATATATAATACAAAATACTGAATTCTTCATTCTACTTTTTTCTACTCATTTCACTATCCTAAAGTTAAAGACTGCACCACTTAACAAGTTTTAATCTTTTTCACCTTTTCACTGTTTGCTGTGGTGGGTCTGTGAATGTGAAAACCATCAATGAAAAGAAAGATTCGTATTTCAAACAGCTACGAGGATATATATATATTAATTATGACTATAATGACAATAGATCATAGTCTCATAGAATAGAGGGTATGTCAGGTTTCTGTTCCCATTTATGTTAATCATTTTTATTGGGGGTAGTAGACTGTAGAAGTATATATTAAGAATTTTTCTGTGAAAATATGAGTGAAATAGAATGGTGGCAGCTTTTCCACAATGGGTAACTGCTCTGCTCATGAGGGAAAATGATCAATAACTTAAATCCACTCTCTCAAAAGAGAAGAGGGTCCACCCCAGCCACTATCAATGGCAGCATAATTGCCACATATGAGCATCATAAGTACACTATCAATTAGCCTTTGTTTTTTACTGTTAAGGAAAACAAACAAATTAAAGCGCATTATGAAATTATTGCAAGAATTAGTGTTTTAAATCTTGTGTTATGGCACTGATAATTAAGAAGCTACTGAGAGAATCAAAAGGAAAAGAATGCAATTCATAACAAGAAAAGAAAAAATCCCTGAAAAGAGGTATCGACTCCCTTAATTTGTGAAGAAATAAATGGGTTGGAATTCAGAGTTCCAAATGTTGTTGGCTGCTATCGAAAGATTAGCTAATGAAAACATGTTAGGCTCAACTCAGTAAACTCTGATTTTAACTTGATGATATCAGAATTCTCTCTGTATTTTATTAAGTTGGATTTGTTATATTTGAGCCCCTCTATACCAAATTTTGAATTGAGTTTTGAGCTCATGATTTTAATTGACAAGTTTTATATATTGGCGTATTAAGACTATAGTGTGCATTGCGATATCCAAATCTAGTTTAGTTTCAAAATAGAAAGGAAAAAAGGAATAAATTAATTAATTATATCAAATTTAAGCTTAAGTTTCTTGCTCAAATCAGAACTTTATTTGTGCTTTATATTGTAAGTTTTGTATTGAAATATAACTAATCTACGAATTCAATTGATTGTGCTAGATTCCACCCCTAATCTAAGACGTAGCTGTTAAGCTAACAATTTCATTGACTGATCTGCTTCTACCATTATGTCAATTTGTTATTTTAGAAGAATGAACAACCATATTGTCGTTTAAATTTGATGTAAGCTATATAACAAAATAATACAAATCAGTGCCTCCCTTTTACTTTACAATAAACTGTTATTGCCATCTCCTTCATCAACAAACAGTTCTTGGAAACAGTTTAAGAGATTACTTCGAGGTATGGGGCTTTAGCAAACAAATCAATTTAATAAATTTTCATTCAACCCCACACAACCATATGTAAAGTGGTTGGATAAGTGTTTGAAAAAGAAAAGGGAAGAGAAAACCAAAAAAGAAAGGAAGTTTGTTAAAATTCGTTGTTGAAGAATCGCTGCCCATAGCCAGCAGCATCTTCTGTGTTGCTTCATGCCGACAGCATTCCTTTGCTTTGGGTCCTCTTAAAGCCTTTTTCTCTCTAAATCATGGGGAGAGATGTTTAGAAAAGAAGTTAACCAAACCAAAAAACCAGTGATTTGACTCAAGAAAACTCTCATATTGTGTAATTACAATAACAAAAATTGATTCTCGGACACATATACACCTTAAAAAAGATAGAAATAGAAAAGAGATCACTAATAAACAAGTGATGTAATAAAAAGATAGATATAAAAAAAGGTGTTACATGGTTAATTGGAAATTGATGAGTATTCTGAGTCTGTTAGTTTTAAATTGTTCTCAAAGCTAATGTAGAAATACCGTGTTCCAATGCACAAAATTTAGAAATTTACTCTTTCTTGTTCAAAATTTTGGTTGGTTTAACGTTTTGACATACATATTAAGAAATAATTAATTGGACAAATTTTAAACTAAAAGATTTCTATTTACTATTCATCATTCTCAACTATCCTAATTATTTCTCTACTCAAAATCATTAATTATACTAAGTATATAGTTGAAAAAATGTGATAAATTATCTCTTAAAATTCTAAAATAATTAAAGTTTTGGGACAATAATAAAAAACTAAAACCACCAAAGATTTAAACTGAAGAGAGCATATATCCTTAATTCGGGTTGATTGTAACTAATGGGATTCAATGTGATTTTAAAGGAAGTAAAATCTAAAACAAACAAGCTATATATCATTACTCTTACAACAAATGCTTGGGAAAAAGACATTCCACTTTGTTGTGAGACATTCTAGTATACTCTTGAAAACAGCAATTAATAAATGTTAAGATCTCCACCGTTAATTTTAAGTTTGAGTGCGTAAAAGCTATGTGAATGTGAGTAATTAAATTAATGGTTAAAAGAAAAAGTTACTAAAAAAAAGGAGCATGCATTAACTGCTGCATGAACACGTAATAATTTTTGGTTTGTTTCCTGGTGGGTTCAGTTCAGAAGAAGAGCGAGATTGGATAGATTTAGGTGGACCTGCCCCCTTTGGAATCAAACCCTTTGCTCTCGAGTTCGAGAATCATCCCTTGGTGCTTGACCAGTAAAACCACTTCAATGCCACAAAAAAAAAATCATGCAGTTTTTATAGAACATTAATTTTTTTTAAAAAAAAACTCTATATATAATTTCAGTGAATTTTTATTGACATTTTTTACTTTAAATTTTGAATTAATTGTGCTATATCTTAAATTCTTAATTAATTGTGTTATTTCAAGTCAATTCCTTTCTTGGATTCTTTCGGTTAACTCCTCTTGATAATGGCCGAATAAGTTCTACCAACAACCAAACAATTTCATCACTGTCGCTCCACTGTTTTCAACAATTTCATAACAGTATATAGTTCTCGACAAGTACAACGTTATTTTTGCTTGCTTGCTGGGTAACGCTATTGTGCTCCTAGGTGGTATCCATGAATCCGGCGGTTATAGAAGTTGTACAACCATAATGTCAGTGACTTAATCATACTTCAGAGTTCAGAGGCATCGTAAAATCCTCCATGTTACCTCAATTATAAAGGCACCTTTTAGTAAATGAAATTCACAAGAGGAAATAGCACATTTTGAATTTCTGATAAATCTTTTTGAACTAATTAATTAACCACAGAGCTCGTTTTTTATTTCTCATTTCCGTGGTTAATTCTCCGATTGAGAGCATTGAAACTCATGTTAATGGATTTGCAAAAACACCCTTAGTTAACAAACAAGGAAGGAGCTGAGTGTTATTGTTTATATTATTATGCTGACAAAAAAATCTGGACATAAGGTACATGTTTAAGGAATCAACACGGTGACTGATTATAAAGTTACAAAGTTGACATGAGTTCAAAACGAAATTGGGAAGATTTGTAGTACTCTTCTTTGACTTAGAGACAGAAAGCTGGTTGCCTTTGAAATGGACAGACTTCAATCTAGCTAGGTGTGATTGAAAGCGGAACACCTTTTCCAGATTTTACAAATGCAATGGGTACGTACGTACCTTTGAAGATTCTACTATACACAAACGCAAGATTGAAAGATAAATAAATCACATTCCATTAAGACTATTTCTTATGCTAGAGGGTTCCCAAGCTGAATTGAATATGCATGCATTCGTAGACATTGATTGTAGCTTAATCATCAAAGGAGAATTGATAAAAAAACTTCCCCTTTTACAAATATTATTTATCTCTCAAACTACTAGAGGAATAGAATTTCTACAACACCCTTGCCGTTGTTCTGTAATCGGTCCATGCACTTTTCTCAAACGTTACAATCTCTCCAGCTTTCCCAGTATTTTTAACAAACTTGAAAACCATGCTTGCTGGGTACTGAAAGGTGGGGAATTTGCTCAAATCACGAGGCCCTAAAGTCCTTCTTCCGGTAAGTGTTCATCAAAATGCGAAAAAGAGACGAAGATCGAAGAAGAAGACAATGGAAAAAGAAAAGGGTAGTGGAAAAGAATTCAATAAATCCTAAAAAATTAAAATTCCTAACTGATTGATTAACCCCAAAAAAAGAAAAGAGGTGAAAAAACAAAAAAAAAATGTTACACTGAGGAAGTATCAACAAGAACCTCGTTTAACACATCATCCTCACCACCATTTGCCAAGGCAAACAGCTCTGCATCCTTATCCTCATCGCTGCAAAAATCCCTTCTCTCCAATTTAGAATGAGCTGCAATAAATATCAACTTCTGGACCTTATCCAATGCATTATTCCTGGAGTGTCCATGCCCATGCGCACAAACCCATTTCCACAAAGACCAATTACACTTAAAGCCACAAGAAGTTGCATGAAGGAATATAAGCCTCACAGCAACTTTCCCCAAGGACTTAAACTCAGTCAAATAAGTCTCCCAAACAAGTCTACTACTTTGTGGATTGGCAATTCTCATCTTCCCAGTAACTGGATCTCTTTCCTTCATCTGAACAGCTTGTGCATAAACCGGGTCAAGCCCTTCGGTTCTCCATTTCATGAGCTCCATTAGTGCAATGTGTGCCTCATCCCTTGAAACAAGCCTTGTTATGAGCCTATCCACATCTTTCTCTTGCTCGGGTGTCAAGTGCTTAAAGGGTGGAAGGTATTTCCCGCTAGTGTCCCTCACTAGATAAAGAGGGTCTAGAATGTACGCAGCAGCCCAAGCAGGGTGGTAGTTCTTCTTGAACCTTCTCTCAATAAGCTTCTCCACTGCTCCTTGTGAAATGTTGTGGAATTTTGAGCACAAGTCCTTCACTCTTGTCCTCAACTCATTCCAAAGGAGAAGGCATTGTCCAACCAATGGCCTCTCTGTCTCAATCTCCTGAGCCATGTCCTTAACCAACTTAATCAAAGCGTGCACAGCTTCTAAATCATTCCAAAACCCCACATCACGAATCAAGTCTCCAACTTCTCTAGCATCCCTGTCTTCCATGGATACAATCTTGAAAGACTCATCAAGAAGAACCAACTGCAAGGCACGAACCGAGCTCAACGTGTCCTCCATCATTGCGAAATCCTCAAACTCACGCACTGGCACTCGAAGCAACCATGTGTGCCCGTACTCTTGCAGCTGGTACTTGTGGAAACTGTTCCTAACCTGAGACCTGTAATTGACAAGATTCGCCAGCTTGAGACAATTATCAGTAACGGTCCTGAACAAAGGAAGCTCCTTGTGGAAGTCCTTGATTAAACTATTGAACCCCTGATACTGACAAGAGAGGTTAATCATCCAATGATTCTGATTCTCCAAGTTTCTCAAAGCCTTGGACTTGAACTTGTCCGCGACTATCCCAACACACTGCTGAACAAGATTCCCGCAAATGCCAGTAATTGTCTCCCACAACACCTCCTCTGCATATTTGGAAGGAGCAGAACCGGTCACAAACACAGCCCTTCTGTACAAACTGGTCCCATTCGGGAGATTCACTGTCAAATTCACCAAACTCTCACTATCCCCATCATAATTCCCACCCTTCCATCCATCGGA
Organism: Glycyrrhiza uralensis; assembly: GCA_030159175.1. NCBI lineage: Eukaryota > Viridiplantae > Streptophyta > Magnoliopsida > Fabales > Fabaceae > Glycyrrhiza > Glycyrrhiza uralensis. Next base: position 49,229,595 of record BRZY01000001.1, on the reverse strand, counting down.
AGCAATTTGAAAGAACATGGCATCTCTAATCCTTGCTTCCGATTCAGCTTTGGCTTCTTCAAACTTTGAATCCAATCTAGTTCCCGTGAACTCTCTGGGGAAAACCGTTGGAAGACCCACCTGGGTGAGAAAAGCTCTGAACTTTGGGTGCTCCAAGCTCGAAAAGGAAACGGAACCAAATGATTCATACACCCAATCGGAAAGGTAATCAAGAGCAGTGTCAACTTGGGTCTTGTTAAGAGTGGGACCAGGTGAAGTTTTGGGACTCTTTAGCTTCTTCACACTGTCTTCCAACATAGCCAAAGCTCCCAAATCCTCTTTCCCACCCGACAACATCAAATGCGGTTGCTGCGGCAACAAACCCGACACAACCCGCGACGGATCCACCACGTGCTGCTGCTGCTGCGAAGAACACGACGGCGAGCTCCTCTTCCGGTGGTGGTGGTTCGGCGGCGGCGGAGGCGGAGAAGTCGCGACGACGACAACGCCACTCGTTGGAGAGACTGAGGAAATGGGTTTGGCGGCGGAGTTGAAATTGGGGCATGTTCCGCGCTTTAAATGCTCGGAGGCGGTGCGAGAAGGGTTGGAGGCGGAGAAAACGGCGTCGCAGAGGAAGCAACGGAGCTTAACGGCTTTTGGGAGCCCCGTTTCGGTGTTGTGAACCAGAAGGGGCTCTAGGTGTGCCCAATACCAAGCACCTTTACCCTTTATGGCCTTGTTTCGAACCATCACTAACCCCTCGTAGCGCTTGTGAACGGCTCTCGCCGTTGCTTCGTCGGCGGAACCTGCCTCCACTGACGGCGTAGTGCCACCGGCAGTGTTAGTGGCCGCCATTGCAGCCTCTGACCGTCACAGTCAACGTTAATTGGGAAGGAAACTGTGATCTTTTATTCTGGCACCGTTCGATCACACATTATTAATCTCAAACGGGCGGTGGCCGGAACTTGAATTTCCGGTGGGTTTCCATGTGATCGGCGGAGGGGGGAAGTTCAGAGAGAAAGAGGGTTGTGGTTTTTTTTATTTTGATTCAGAAATGTAATGTAAGCATTTTGGGTGTTAAAAGGAAAACTCCGAAGGGGAAAGCAAGAGAGAGTGAGAGTCTGTGAGACCGAAATAGCAAAGCGAATGAGAGTGGAAGGAGATACTCAGCTTTTCCACGCGGTCATCGTGCGCGCGTGGGGAACATTTGATGGCAACTGGCGCAACCGGCAAGGCGGCAAGGGCAACGAGTTAGCGCCGGAAACCAAGTCCCACGTGCGAAACCCAGACCTGATGATTTGCGAGTGGAATGCACGCGCCACTTTCGCCTGTGTTGTTCTCTCTCTGTTTTCTTTTATGGTTTCTCGGGGTCTTCTCGTGGGTCCTACTTTGTCCTTGTCCCTTTCTTTTCTCTTTCTGTAGTTTCTTCTTTTTCATATTATTCTCCTACTACATAATACTGTTGTTTACCCAAAAAATAAAGAAAAAATTATCATGTCGTTTTTTTTTGTATTGACGGTTGAATTCTTTTATTGAGAAACGTTAAATTCTCTTTTGAGTGACAATAGTCCAATGATTTTTTTAACAATAATGATACAAGTATATTTATTTTTTTTTAATATCTATTTAACACTTATTTTTATTTTTATCTCTCTATTCTTATCATATTATTTATCTATCACATCTATCACTTATTTTTTTTTATTTTTTTCTCTCTCTGAGTGTTAAATGGATATTGGGTGTCTATGAATCATTTTTCTTTTTTCAATTATTTAAGGAAGAAATGAAAAGTAAAGAGGATGTGGGTGTGGGTGACTGGGTGTAGTGTTTTAAAGCGTTTCAAATTAATCATATTTTTTTGAAATAATTAAGAAGCTTGTTGAACATTTTTATTATATTTATTTATCTATTTGATTTTTGTTATGCCTGAGCTTTTCTTTTGTGACTTTTGTTATTGGATGGATTCAGAATAGGGACATCGTGTAATTTATTGAATTCTAAAGGCACTCAGACACTTAGCAGGGATGGCAGTTGATAAGTTCAACATATGACATCAATATTTTTCGTTAAAAAAACATTGTTAAAAACTTAAAATGCATTTTTTATTGGCTTAAAAATATTTCTCGTCCCTGCAAATATATCACTTTTTGGTTTTCGTCCCTGTAAAAAAAAATTTTAGTTATTCATCCCTGCAATGTTCAAGTTGTTTGCTTTTGATCCTTGCCGTCAGTCTCCGTTACAAAAAACGCTTACGTGACAGACAGAAGCTGAACTGGCAGTGCCATGTAGGATAAGTAAGTCCACTTGGCTGTGCTGACTCAGTATTAATTAACTATTTTAATAATTAAAACAATTAAAACAAATAAGAATTTTTCCACTGTTGCAGTACCCTATCGAGAAAAGCCACCACCCTTCATCTTCATCCATTACAGCTCACAGCCTCCATCTTCACTGTTGCAAACCCCCTCCCCCCACCACAACACCACCACCCAAGGTCTTGCTTACTATGAACCATCAAGGACCCATCTAAACCCAACAACCCCAAAATCCATCCAACCCCAAAACCAGTAAGAAGCTCAAAATAAGAACATTGTGGAATTAAGAACATTCTCAGCACTGAAATTATTCGTACACAGATCCAATACTGGTGGGACAAAGGTGATGTTTTGATGGAACACATGGGTTTGAGAATCCCCATACTCAATGGCTTCCATAGCACTCACCACTAACCACCCTCTCATCTCTCGGCCTCCACCCCAAATCCCCACCACTTCACCACCAGTCCACCACCTTCAAACCCATCAAACGACCAAATCGCCACCACACGTCCCTTTCCTTTTCCCTTTCCCCTCGCCCCTTTCGTTTTCTCCTTTCCCTTCTCCCCCTCTCCTGCCGCTACACCCACCCACCCTCATCATATCTGTGTATTTGAACTGAAAAGGGGAAAAGCAAATACAAAACCGAAACCCAAACTACGAACCCAGTTCGAGACAGAACACCGCCCTTGACGCGGATGCTCATGTCGACGTCGGAGAAGTTGCTCCTTTCGAGGAGGACGATGGGTTCGTATGCCTTGAACCGTAGGATCTCAGGCTCCACCAACTCGTTGGGCAACCGTTGATCTCAGGCTCCCTCTACCGTAGTTCTTCCGCCCAAAGCACTACACCTATTCCATTTTGCTCCTCCTGCTGCTGCCACCACCGGTAGTGTGATTTCTCTCTCTCGGGTTGAAGGCGTGGTGGTGAGAGGAAGGAGTGGTAGTGAGCGAAGTAGAGGAAGAGAAAGAGGGAGTTGGATGCGAAGATTTTTTTTCTTCCTCATGATGGTAGATGGTTCTGATAATCATCAGGCAAAGGGAGGAGCCAGTGGGGGAGTAAGAGAAAAAGGCCAAGGAAGGCGGAGGGGTGGCTAGGAGACAGGGAAGAACATCCATGAACCCTAAATCCCAAATTTTAAAACATTTAAATTTAAATTAAAAAGATTTAATAATCCTGGTTGGTTAACGCTAATAATCCTGATTGGATAGTTAATCATCACATTTAAAACTTAATGATGCTGAGTCAGTATCTTAGCCACGTCATCAAGTGACATGTGGCATCTATTAACCAATGTGGCACTGCCAGCTCAGCTTCCGTCTGCCACGTAAGCGTTTTTGTAACAGAGACTAACGGCAATGACCAAAAGCAAACAACTCGAATATTGCAGGGACGAATAACTAAAAAAATTTTTTACAGGGACAAAAATCAAAAAGTGGTATATTTGCAAGGACGAAAAATATTTTTAAGCCTTCTTTATTTATGTAATTACTTTTAGGAACTCTTTATTTATTTATTTTCACTTCTAAGTTGATACTACAGAAAAACATTTCATCAGTAAATTTCTATAAATAAATAAGGTAAATTCTATGGTACCTAGTAAAATTAATGGGTACCGATACCTGACCAATAACATTTTTTCATGTGTACTCGCTTAGCCACGTCATTTTATCATTTTTATTTTTATCTATTTACAAATATATCCCTTTATGTTTTGAATGAAAACACTAAGAAATTGCCCTGTAACAGGAAACTGAGAGTCGTAGTCAGAGACCATGGATGCTTGCAGACCTCATAGACAACTGGACCACCAAGCTTCTATGTGTTCCGCCCTTTTTCTTTTTTCTTTTTCTTTCTCGTATACTGCCACTCCCCTCTTCAAATCCAATCTTCCTCTCCCAAACAAAATGATGCGTAGAAGTCTAGAACCCTTGGATTTGGGGGTTCTGGTCATTATGAGAAAGCCAAAAGAAATTGTTGGTGTTGGATCACCTGCACATTCCATCCACATACTAGAGATGCCCCACAAAGAGTGGTAGCGCAAATATATTTCTTCATCCGAGCCATTGATTGCATATTCAAGAATTTTCTCAATCTCTGCTAAGTTTCCACTAAATTCACAAGATACAACTATAGTAGAAATCGTAACCCCCCCCCCCCAAAAAACAAATACAACCAGCCATCTCAAACTCGAACCAAACTCCGTCAGTCGTCTTCTTTGAAGTCACCTTCACCGTTTCAATGTCTCACTATCACCATGGACGACGCCGACGAAGACACAACTCCACCAACACCATGTGTCATATCTGTCGCTCCATTTTGTGTTTCATTGTCTCGCCATCACCATGAACGACGCCAACAAAGCAAGTTTCGCGCAAGATATCCTTTTTCAAGAATCCGTACATTCTCGGACTCGTCGCCGCCGCCGGCTTCGGCAGCCTACTCTTCGGCTACGACACTAGTGTCATCTCTGAGGCCCTTCTATATGTTATCGTTGCATAACTAACACCTACTAATGGTGAATATACTGTCTCAATCCCCTGTTTTGGATCTGTTTCCAATTCAAGCTCCTTTGCGGTGGTCGTTGAGGAATATGGATAAGAAGAAGAAGAAGAAGAAGAAGAAGAAGAAGAAGAAGAAGAAGAAGAAGAAGAAGAAGAAGAAGAAGAAGAAGAGAAAGAAGAGGAAGAAGAGGAAGAAGAGGATCAACAGTTGCGATCTGTTTTCAAGCTCCTCTGCGATCTGTGATAGGAAGAAGAAGAAGAAGAAGAAGAAGAAGAAGAAGAAGAAGAAGAAGAAAAAGAACAGTATCGGCAGTTGCGATCTGTTTTCAAGCTCCTCTGTGATTTATTTTCAAAAATGATAAAAGGGTGTATTTAGAAATAAATATAAATAAAAGGATATATTTATAAATAAATAGAAATAAATATTATAATGTGACATGGCAAAGAGACTTACGCATGACATCTTCTTAGTGGTCCGGTACCCATACCCAGAAATTTTCTGCGGGTATCGCAGCAATCACCAATAAATAAATTGATTTAAATAAAAGCTACTGTTTCTAAAATTTTAGCAAAAATCTATTAAATTTTCTATCTTGAAGAAAAGTTAATCACACACACTAATTTAATAATTATCGTTTTTTATGCATCGTTAGAATTAGATTTCTCTTTTTATTATTTTTTATATGGCAAATTGAGGTGTTCAGAACTATAACCTGTTGAGTGGAGTACATTTTACGTTTTGGTTTTCGTTTACATATTACATATATTAATATTAATGCAAGGTTCGATAAAATGTCAGAGCACTATTTTAATAATGATATATAAAATATTTGTGTTCATAAGCATTGAATAATTTATGAAAAAAGCATGATCATAAAAAAAGCATTAAAAAGAGACAATTAATAAAACGTGATAGAACCTCTTGAGACAATAATGGTGCAACACACGTGCACAAATTGGATTTTTTAACTTGACCTTGTCAATTTATAATGCTTACTCTCTCCGGTCTTATATATAAGAAACAATTTATTTTTTTGGTTTATTGAATAACTACCAGATACATGAATTATTCAATGAACCAAAAAAGTGAATTATTTCTTATATATAGAACCGGAAGGAGTATTTCTTTTTTCCCAAAATTATTTATTTATTTTACGATAACAACAATATGAAATAATAAGGTTATAAATATTGTTATAATTAATTGTAAAAAATACTGTTATAATTATTTTTTTTGGAAAACCGTTATACTTAATTTAAACAATTAGATTAAGTACAAAAATATAAATAAAGTATAAAGTTTCATTATCATATTATAGTTAATTTCGATCACTCGGGTTTATTACTTATTTATTTTTTAAAAAAAGTTATTGACTTTTTCACTTAAAGGCTTGAGGTTAAATATAAATAATAAATTTACAAATACATTGTGTACTCAATTTGACGATTTAAAGATGAGAATAAAAATAAATACTCCTATTTTAATTTTTAGATGGACATAACGAATACAATTATTAATATTTCTCTTTACAAAAATAAGGTTTATTCTTATTGCATTTTCTTAAAATTCAACACCCTATGTTAAAGAAAATAACATTCGGCCAACGGGAATTGACATAAGATTTGAGTTCAAATTCTGAATTCTTCCATTGATAAGCTATATATAAATTTTACTATAAATTCTCGTTAAAGTTAGTGGTTCTCTTGACTTTATATGGAATATCAAAGTGTGTCTTCCTTAATCTAAATTTTTTTTATTAAAAAGAAGAAAATTACATCCCACTATTTAGCCCACAGCTGATAGTTTTTTGGTCCAACCCAATCGAGTCAAAAATTATGTTGACTCATTGCGAACGTGCCTACGACTAAAAAAGATAGGTAATTTCTATTTACACATACATAATTTATAGTTCCACAGACATATATGTGTTGAAAAAAAATAAACCTACGAAACTAATAGTTTCACTGAAATGTATCTACAGATAAAAAAACTATATATATGCAAATAGAAATTCCCAAAAGATATTTGCGAACGTGCAGAATGGGTTGTATCAACCCAAATCGACACCTCTTCGGAGTGGAACCTTGTACCACCACCATCATTTCATTGGGCTGCAGTGACAGAACTCGTCTCGTTCCTCCTCTCATCCGTGGCCTAAGGTTCTCCTTAGCACATCAAGTTCAGCTTTGGAAATTACTGAATTCCACTGTCATATGTTTTGATTTCCATTTCCCTTTGAATAACAGGGAAACATGTCTTGACTTCTTCTGTCATCTGTTTTTTGCTCACCAACTATTTGATAAAATGCTTGAACTAGACCCAGGCCTTCGCAAAACAAGAGCGGCGAAGATCGAATTCTGAAGTACCAGCAATGGTCTCCTACAACAATTTTTACTAGGCTTTTACTTTGGCAGAACCAACAAGGTTTGACTTGGGACGATTCTTCAAAGGTACGCATGTGATCCGAAGTGGAAAACGATCTGTTTTTTTTTTTGCTTTTTTTATTAATTAATGATATAATTAATATTTCAAAAAATCTGAGTTGGAATTTTTAAATGCGATGTAACCATCCGGCTGTTTAATGCTATCAATGACTAGGATATGCGCACACATGTATTTATAGAGGAGTCAAATTTTTTGGTAAGCAAATTTTGAGTGAAAGATAATTTAAAATAATTTAATTGAGTTAATTTGTAGAGATTTTATATAGAAAATCATATTTAAAATGATGAGGTATTTAATTATATTAATTAAAAAATAAGGTTTTAAATTTATATTAAAATAATCCATGTCATGTCATCATGGAAACTCATCCATGTATTGTGCATTTGGTGGATGGTTGTTTGAGGAGTGTCTGTACGGATATGCACTTTTTCGGATATTAATAAGCTAATTTTTGTTACAATATTAATGAGCTAATTTAATCTAATATAAAAAACAAAAATTAAATTTAAAACTTTTTTTTTACTCCCTCAAAAAAAAGTTTTTTTACGGGAAAATAAATTAAAAACTTGAATACCGAAAAAATAAAAATTAATTATTTGGATTGATTTTCAAGTCCATTCTTGAAATTAATCTAATCCAAGTGGGTGGGGGAGGAGGGGGTAGTGGTGGAGGAGGGGGTGGGGGTGGGGGTGGTGGTGGTGGAGGGGAGGGGGAGGAGGGAGGGGGACTAAATTCAAAATTCACTTTTTAGAGGGCTAAGTTAAAGTTTAATATTTTTACAAGAATGTGTCAAGTGATGTGTAAACCACGTAGTTTTAATGAAATGACATTAGGAAGACCACATCAACATTTAGTGCCACGTAGGAATGATAATTGAGTCATAATGTGTTACCTAGCAAATCAACTCACTTAAAAGACTTAAATCATATATATATATATTTAAGGAACTAAAAAAATTTGACTTTTTTTTAATGACCTAAATTCAAAATTCAAATTTTTACAGGGACCTAAAACATATTTAAGCTTAATTTTATTATCTATCGTACATGTTAAGCAAAGAGATAATTAAGCAAAGACAAGATTCAACTGCAAAAGGATTTTATCGATTACAGGATGACACCTTCTTATAACCATATATTGTATATTATAGCTTATGTAATCTTGCATCAAGAAATAATTAGAAGTTTGGTATTTACTTATAAGCATCTCAGCTAGAAGTCTAAATTGTAACATTCAGTTCAGTAAAAAAAAAGTCTAAATTGTAACAGCATTAATTTACCAATATTAAACCAATGGGGTTAAGTTGTATTATGTTTTTAGAATAAGACATTGCCATCATTCCTTTTTAGGTGACAAAAAAATAGGAAACTCGTTATCACCGTTCTAAAAAAAAAAAAAGACCCAACAGAAAAAATCTCACCACAAGTTTTGTTCACTTTATTATATGAGAAGTGGTTAAATGGCGAGATTCTTATATTAGAAAAACAGATTCAACTCTCAAGTTGTTCATAATATAATATGTAGAGGCACATACTATACATCGGTAGTCGAATTAAAAGGTGCAAATAGTCAATAACCATGTGCATGCGTGTCATCCATGCAATCTATCAATGAAAGCAATTTTTGAATACGGGAAAGATGAAACAGACACCTCTGGCACGCATTGGTCATTTTGAAGATAAATTCAGATGTATATTAATCAAGCACCGAGTTAGGTGAAGTTCTGGACTTCATTGCGTTGTTCTGGGGACACACAAGTAGGAAATTAAAAGCATGTGATAATATGATCTGGAACACGAACATAAATGTTTTCAAAACAATGCCGACTGGGCTTTGTCTAATTCCGCGTACACAGAGAGCAGCAAACTACAATTGGGCCTTAATTAATTAAACATGAGCCTGCTATGATGATTTTAGCATGACATCGCACCACGTGCTTACTATAGTTAATTCATCTTCATTACTTTGTTGTCTGTCTTTTTCCCAACTCTTGTTCTTCCTCTGGAACCAGAAGAATATGGTAATTCTATCCATGTCAACATATAAACAAGAATCTGATAAATATATAGTCCATTTTATAAAAGCCAAATATTTTCTTTCTCGCAATTAGTGAATTATTATTTCATTTTGAAATTGATGTTGGTTTTTTTTTTTTGGTATAGACCGTCAGTTTAATCAGAGTCGAGTCGATGGACCGTATAACAAAATAAAATTGAATATTAAAATCTCTAATAGCATGTTATATTATTACATAATAATAATAATAAGTTAATTTTGGTACAATGTAATAATAATTATAGTTTAATCCAGCACACCAAAATTAACAATATTAACCCAGATCCAATAAAGCCGTCTTAAGCATATTCACAGTAAGCTCAAATAGAAGATTCTTAATGTCGTTTCATTCCTAGCTAAATCGCCAATATTAGTATATCTACGATAAAGTTACACTTTTTGATCTTTATATCCACTTCTGTAAAGGATTGTGGCGAATAAAAGTTGAGTTTGCTTGGCATTCATGTCCTTCCATTTATCTATCTATTTATTTATCACAGTTCTTCATTTCTGAAAACCACACAAGTCGATCCTTCCAAAATCCAAAGTCATGCTTTTAGAATCAACATTCTAACCAATCATAAAATCAGCCATACTTGCCCCATAATTTGACTGCAGGCAAAGGTTCCTTATATAGCTAAACTTGTATAGGACGCAACCTTCATTTTATGGATTCTCCTTTCCTCTGGCTCCATATTGCATCCCATTTCATGATGCGAAAAGTTTTTTTGTCTGTTATATACATCCTCTTGGCATTAAACTTGCCTAAAAAGAAGAGATGACTTTTCTGGAACAGATGCTTCAAATTGTTCACAACAATGTGAACAATTTGAGGATGCACTTAAGCCACTTATTATTCACAATGTAGAGTATAGTGGCTAAAATTTGTTAACAAATTTAGGTTTGTCCTCCTGAATTTGTACCGAACAATTGAATTCTCAACAATTTATTTAGTAATGTCATCATCCATTAAGACTCTTCAATAATCACATAAGAAGCAGCTGAACAGTAGGAGGAAAGGAAGAAAGGAAAAAGCACAAAACACAAGCCTTTCACCTTGATACAAGTGGTAGATAGAAAACATATAATCACGTGTCTTAAATTTGACAAAGGATCTTAATCTTATTATACTAATGTTCCCTGTTTAGTTACTTATAAAACTTCTTATGTACATAGTTGATTAGTGGTGACTATTATAATTGGAGGGAAGAGTTAGTTAATCTGTTGTAACTTTCCCTGGTGTATATATAAACCCCATCTGAAGCCTGTAATAGTTTGAGTGATCAATAGTTCAATCAATTAAGCACTCGCTTTATATTGGTATCATTAGTTAAATCAATCGGCTAATTTAGTTAATCTGTTGCACACTCACACCTTTCTGAGTTACCCTTAGTGGCAGTTGGCAGAATTTGCTTCAGAAGATGCTGTTGATCCAAATCGATTCTCAGTCTCTACAAGAGTTAACCCATCTCAGAATTCTTCAGGCCTGTATTATCTACATCCAAGTGGGAGTCTCAGTGCAATTCTTGTACCTCCGCAAATGGGGTGGAACAAATTACCATTCTTGGAGTAGATCAGCTATATACGACAAGAGAACTTCTTTCTAGAGCAAGCTGAAATTTGTTACTGGTGATATTGGTGTTTCATATCTATGGATGGTTTTTTGATAAGCTTGCCACTGTTGGATTGCTCTTGGTGTTGCAGTTGTACAAAATTGGCATCTCCATCAATTCAATTGGGTCGTATAATTACCCAGTGATTCTTACCCACGTGTATGAAATTTTTTGAAAAGCTAATATTTATAATGATATCCCTTGAAAAGGACGGCCACAAAAAAGTATGGAAAATTGAGAAAGCACATTTGCAATTTCACAGACTTTATAGAAAATGGCGGAAGAAAAAGCAAGAATGGGCCAACAAATTCTTCCTAATAAACATGTAAGGATGAGAGTTGCAATGAGATTAGAAACAGCTGGCCACATAACCACGTGAACGTGATTGTCGGCCCCAATAATCGGTGACATTCTGGTGTTTTTTCTGGCTTTCTGCTTCCACTATAAGATCACCTATATTCGCTAGAAGCTACGTGGGTGCCAAATCTAATTTATAATTTTAATTATTATTATTATTATTATGTTCCTGGGATTTTATTGCAAGAAATGTTATCAAGACCTGGCAGCGTAATAGTAATGAGTCCTAAGGAGTACGGGTTAGGGAGAGAGAAGAACATATAAGGAGCTTTTTTTTTTTGTCAGGGGGATGGGGGAATTTGGTTGGGGGGGTTCGATCCCCCACCCTCTTGGTATCACCCCTAACTCTTTATTCACTGAACTATTCGAAAGGGGATAGAATATATAAGGAGCTTAAATGAGACCTGTATGAATATTGCTCTGCTTTGACATTTTTTAAAAAAAAAAAATTGACATTTTTAAAAAGAAAAATTTGACATTTTTTTTTTGGTCATGATGCGTTGAAGTTAATGGGCAATTTTGTTGGTCAAAATGGGCAATGAGAATGGAAATCAATGAAAATCCTCACTGCAAGATTCACGTTGAGCCCAAGATGCAAGCTGGACCTGCCAATATATTTCAAATGAAATAGTGTAGTGGGCTTCACTCGGGTTTTGTTTTGATGAGGAGTGGGCTTCACTCGGTGTATATTGTTGAGAAATGAGAATATGGAATCAGATTGAAAATAAATATTAAAAAGAAAAACGCCCACCGTGGGGCTCGAACCCACGACCACAAGGTTAAGAGCCTTGCGCTCTACCAACTGAGCTAGACGGGCATCTGATAACAGCTCCCTATCATTAATATAAGAAACTATATTAGAGTCGTTAATATTCAAATCAATAATACCTATAGCAGTAATTCAATTCCATTACTATTAATCGAGAAAAAATATAAAATAAAGAAATGAGATTTATGACTTTATAAGATTCTATAAAAAGATAATAACAAAAGACTTGTTTAATTAAACAAACATTTTTTATTTACACTTTTATGTGCATAAATATCACCTTTTTTATATCGTTTCTTTTACATATTTGTGAAATATAGAAAGTGAAAATTATATGAACCTTATGTATTTAAAAAATAAAATATTTTCTGAAAAATACTATTATAACTACAAGAATTATCTTAACTTTGCTTTATTTTTATTTTTGATTATTTATATATACTTGTATTACTTCTTATAAATCTTTGAAATAAAAACGAAACGAAGATTTCATGTTTGTAGACTGCATGGGACATTTAACTGTGCGCGAACTAGCTAGTTCATAAAACGGAACTTCCAAATTTTATTCTGATTTACGAATTACATCCCAGAGGGAAGCCTGTTTCATATTTCAGAATTTACAACCCACAGGGAAAGGATCATTCAGATTTCTGGCATAGACATGAAGCAAAACCAAATGTTTGGATTCCAAAATATGACAACAGAAGGAATTCCTCCCTCGCCCCCTCTGCTAAAACAAAAACACAATTCGTAAAACCCCCTTCTACGAGTCTCCACCCTGAAGCTAACCAAAGACATCTATTTTACCATCAGGAGATATATTTCTACAAGAAATTTGGTAGTTTCTAAGGGTCAACATGCCACATGCACTGAAACCACCTACGATGCTTCTGTCTCTCACTCAGATTTTTTATCCTGTGTCTTGTATGATCCTCCGTTTTGCTCAGCGCCATTTGTCAACTCTTCCTTCAACTACATCAATTCACAAAGGCGCAATGAAGTTAGGAAAAGGTCAAACATGTCAATCATTGTATATTGTATACTAAACAAACAAAAATGTCAAAACAATTTGAACAAAATCAAATGTTCTTAAGATAACTAAAGCCACAACATGCAATCACATTTCTCAATGACAAAAGCTTAATAAATTTACCTTACGAAGTATCTTCTTCTGATACCTATAACCCTGTGACATAGAATCATTGTGAATCAATTTGACATGTGAAGAAAAACTATGCAGATATTTATATAGAGCAAAAGAATTCCGGAATCATGGTATAACCTTGTCAGTTCCATAGAGGTAATCACAGTATGTGAAAACTGAAGCAAAGTTGCTTTGGCTTTGTCCCCCAACGTAATGATGGTAATCATGATACTCAGCGCCACCATAAAATGGAATGTATTTTGTGGGATTCCAGGGGAAGTCATACCTAACATATGATAAGCAATAAAATATAAAATTGCAATGCAGAAACTAGAGAATAATGATAAGTATATTTCTCATGAAGGAGGGTGGTTGCTTATGCTGATGTTCATGAACAGCGATGAAAGAGGCACCACAGTTAAATTCCCACAGGCAAGACAAGCAATTATTCAGAAATTCAAGTTGCAAGCACCACCAGGATATTCCATCTCAGCAAAACTAACCATCATCCTGATATAATAAGGCCTTTCTATTGAAGGGAAAAAAAAACTTATATAGCATCGATATTGGGCCTATAACAATTAAGTGCAGATGCGATTTATACAAATCAATATAACTCAGTTTCGCATTCACCCATATGTCTATATTGTTAAGATGACAAACACCAGAAGGATTTCTTTCTCAGCATTTTATGTATTGGTCTTTTAGAGCAAAACTTGACTTCCATATTGTTGAGACAGTAAACTCCAGAAAGATTTATCTCTTGGCGTAATTAAAAATATTATATGTATTGGAGCAAAAACTATCAAAGGTTTATCACGGACAAATTTGAATTGGACTTCTGGTTGCTAGATTAATCACAGCATACTAAGTGTTCCATATGACTATAAGTAACCACCAAGAAAAGTTGGCTTCCTTATAAACTACAGAGGTCCAGCAAGTTCATAGGCAAGTTTCCTTTTCAGCGCCAAACTTTCAACTTAATGTAATAATTTCACATTGTTAAATGATGATCACTACCAGTACCAAAAAAATATAAATGCTACTGAACCTTCTGGCAGACTTATCTTATGCTGAAAATGGGAACATACAAATGAATCACCCTGTTTAAGCCATGTTATCATTTTAATACCTCTGCTCTCCTCACTGTAGCCAATTTCGAGACATCGAGCTAAAATGCAGCGGCAGAAATGAATGCGGCGAAGATGGACAGAACAGAAGTAACAGTAAACAAAGTAAACCATTGAAAGACAAAAATCATCCTTAAACTTCCATTTTATCCCTGACCAATATATATCGCCATTAGTCATTCGCCAACCATTTTATTAACAGAGAATTTTATTTTTACCATCTTCCGACTTAAAGAAATAAATAATTTGTGAAACAGATCGCAGACCCCATCATAGCAAAAAAGTAATCCACTATTAGAGATCCTTGAAATCCAAAGTACTTTACAGAGGACTTTTATCAAGTGTTGTTGCCTGGTGATAAAAATAAAATCAACAAAAATAAAGAGAGGGGAAAAGGACAGAAAGCGTGTTACCCGCTGTGCGTGTCAATGGCCTCAATCTGGCGCAATGCTATCCACAACCAAAACGTAATCATGTGACCAGGAACCATAGCCGGCCCTAGAAACGACGGAATCCCGAGGATCAAGATCTCAGCCCAGTGAGCGTAGGGCGCGGCGTACCCAATCGGAGCCTGGTATTCATGGTGAACGCGATGAATCTTGTCGTAACCCCACTTGTTGTGCAGAAACCTGTGGATCCAGTAATTGGTGTAATCCTCGACAACGAAATACACCGCCAATTGCGCCAGGATCTCCCACCCTGACGGCAATGGCAACCCCGTCCTGATCCCAATCATCTGAAGAAGAAAAAAATGAAAGTTAATTAACGTAACCGTAACGGAAACCGTAACGGCGGCTGTAACTGAAAGGGAACTGACCTTGACGGAAGGGTATGAGACGAGCTGGAGGGGACCAACGACGAGGAAGAACATGCGCATGACGTCCTTGTAGCAGTTGAGCATCTCGTGGAGGGAGAGTCGAACCTTGGGCTGGATCTTGTAGGAGTCGAAGGGGGAGAGGCGCTTCACCTCGAGGAACACGAGTGGGAGAGGGACGAGGGAGAAGATGAGGAAGAGGAACAGAATGTTGTGGCAATAGAGGAAGTAGTCGGACTTGGTGGCGGAGTAGTTGAACCAGAGTGTCTCAGCGAAGGTGAGGGTTCGACCCAGCGCCGCCTCGGCTTCCTGAAGGGAGTGGTAGGGAATCATCGTCGCCGGAGTGGAACCCTAGCCAGGTGGTAGCAGTGCCGGCGGCGGAGGGAGTGACAGCACAGCAGATTCGGTATAATATGGAGAGAAAGAAGACGTGGTGGGATGCTGCGCTGGATTGTTTGTTTGTCTGTTACAAATAATTGCGGGAATTTTCAAAATGCCAAAGGCCAGTTATTTATAGGCCTTTGTCTTTTTCAACATCTGCCTTCTTTTGGAACCACCATTCTGTACATTGATGAAATGAAATACCACATAAATGTACAGAAATGACTACAAACTCTGAGAGAGCATTTTGGACTGGAGTTGTTTATTAGAGTTACTCTCTCATGATTTGAATATAAACAAAAATATCTAAACTCATATTTATTAAAAAAATTAGTTAATTGTAATTAAGTTTTTTGATCTCATAGAAAAAATTAGTGTAGTATCTAAATTACCCTTAATGATTGCATAAGAAATTGTTACTTGGGAACAAACTATGTATTGAAAAATAAAATTTAAATTAATTTAAGGGTATTATAGCAATAATATTATTAAATAATATAGAAGTGGTTATTTTTTGCTTATATTTAATAACAAAATATTTTGGTGGATTTTGCTTATATTCAAAAACAGAGAGTGCTTAATTTATTTTGGATGTATCTATAATATCATTATAATTAAGATTTATATCCACTAAATTTCGCTGTAATGATAATCAAATTTACTTATTGGAGTTCCTTAAATAATTTTTTTTAGGTTCTACTATGTCACATAAGATTTAAGAACACCCACTAAATTTCACTGTAGTTGTTTAAATGGGAGTTGTTTATACAATGAAAATTACTTACTTATAAGAGTTGTGTATATAAGAAACACAACATGGAAGTTGCTTAGTGTGGGTGCCACCTATATCCCGTCAAATGGTAAAATTAACAGCATTGTAAAAAAAAAATTTGAAACAACTCCCATCAGATATTATTTTCAAACATTTATGAATTGTATTTAATTATCTCATTACGGCCTTGTGTTATAATTTAGATAAATGTGTGATTTTTTTTTATGATCTATATTGATAGAATGGATAATTCAAGAAGAACGTGAGAGTTGTTCTGTTTTACATTCACAATGTTCCAGAGAAAAATATCAACCCTTTGACAAATTTGTGTTTGATCTAAAGGTAAATAACCCATTTATATCTTGAAAACAACTTATGCCATGATTTTGTTATATTTTTTAAATAATTATAATTTAGGTTAGAGGAGACACATTCATGTAAGGTCAGAGAGAACCACCTATCTCAATTATTATATTTTTATCGCTTAAAAGAAACAACCCATTAAATTTGACCTATTTTAATATATTAATGTTTTTGTATGAATGCTTGCATATGGAAACCTGTAAATCCAATAGTACTAATAGATGCAATTAAAGGAGATTCTAATTCCTGATGAATTGTATCTCTAATATTAGGAGTTTGAATTTTAAAATGCCTATTCTAAAATGGATTTTAGCTGACTATTACCCAACTCCAAAAATTAATAGTTGTGGGAAATCCCGGCCTGAGAGCTAATGTCTGTGACTTGTGAGAAACTTGTGAACGTTCGGCAATGAGGTCTTAATTTATGGCTTTTCGAATTGCCCATTGGCAATATACTTTTATTTTTTACATATAATTAAGTTTTGTTCCGACAAGTTAATTGGTATAATTTGTCTTTGGTCAACATTTCTCCCTGAAGTTCACGTGCTTACGTCTGATAATAGGACGAAAATATCATTTAAGGCATATTGAGCTATATTGAGCAATATATAATCTTTAAAATTGAGTATATGTATGTTTAAAAAACATAAATACCAAAAATCCATTAAATAGCTAGAGAGATAAAAAAAATAGAACAGAGATGGGTGATAAATATGATAGATGAGCAGGGGTGGCTTTGAGGGTGGGCAAGAGGGGCGACCGCCCAGGGCTCCATTTTTAGAGGGGCACCAAAATTTTTTTTACTGCTTATATATATTGGGAGTAGTATAACACATATATATGAAGAGATTTTTGGAATTTTGTTTAGTATTAAAAGACTTAAATCATTCTCTAATTAGGACTTGAAATTATGGTCCTGTTTGAATGCAAAAGCTTAAACTTTTAACTTATGGAGAAATTAGTCTTACTTTGCACTCTTATTCTTCTTATTTATGCTAAAGATGAAAAACTGTTAAATAGCTATTAATAGATGGGTATGTGCTTATAGATAAGTTAAAAAAGATAGTTTTTGAGAAATGTGAAGAGTAAAATTTAATTTTAACTTTTATGATAAGTTATTAGTTAAAAAGCAAATGTTAGAAGTGCTTATAGAGAAGTTTATCCAAATAGGGCCTATGTTGCAAACATCTTGAAACTTATATAAAACATGATAATTGTTATGATCTTGATGGTGAAATTCTATTTGAATAATTAAAAGTCATTAGAGAAATTTTAACACTTGAATCAAAATCAAGCTTTATGATATTGAGCTCTTTAAAGACATTTAATTGTTTATCTAATGTATGTACAACTTATAGAATAATATTAACTATCACTGTAATTATTGTATCTGCTAAAAAAAATTCTAAATTGAAATTGTTATAATTTTATTTGCAACTACTATGTTATAAAGTAGATTAAATAGTTTTACTTTGATTTTTTTAAAAATAATTTTTTAAAGAATCTTTATTATGAACAAATTATTAATAATTTCACAAAAAAAATTGTAAAAAGGTGATAGGGCAACATTTTCTCGGTTTGCCTAGGGCATCTAAAATCTCAAGGTCGGCCCTGTAGATGAGTAATATGATAAAATAAAAAGAGAAAGATAGAAAGAGAAAGAGGTAGATCAGTATTAGAAATAAATGAGTGCTAAAAAATATGGTTGATATGTATTACTCCATCCATCCCTTTATATAAGATCTTTTCGATAAATTTATTTGTTCATCTTTATAAGATTCATTTCAAAATGTCTATTGCATCAATTTTTTTTGACTAAAATACCCTTATTTATTTTACTAGTTATTTAAGTCAGTAAAAAATAAATACTATAAAGTTATGAGATACTCTTTTTCTCTCTTACGAATATTGATGAAGTTTGAGAGATAAAGTTCTCTCAACAACTACTATACCTTAAAATTAGGGGCAATTTTCGAAAAAAATAGTAAAAATTATTAACAAATTTAATATTATTAACTAAGTTAACCAATTTTTTTAATGGAGGCGAATTGGGTTATAAAATAATACTATATAAAGAGACGGAGGGAGTAGTACACTTAAATGAAACCAACTTAATTATTACTACCTTCGGTCTAAATCTTTGGTTGTTTAAGATTTTGGTACATAGATTAAGAAATAATTAATTGAATAAATTTTAGACTAAAATGACCCTATTTATTATTCATCATTCTCAACTATCCTAATTATTTCTCCACTCAAAACTTATTAATTATATCAAGGGTATAGTTGAAAAAATGTGATAAATTATCTCTTGAAATCCTAAAACAACCAAAGTTTTGGGACAAAAATAAAAAACTAAAACTACCAAAGATTTAGACCGGAGGGAGTAATATATATCTAAAATTAAATGGTCAAAACCAAGATCTAGTCTTCTCTCTGAGCTGCCCTATCATATATAAGCTTTGTGTATTCACAACCCTAACCTAATGAAAACAGCTGGTAAAATTACTCAAACCAATACTTAAGTGAGGCCCACTCCCCGGGGGCTCCATTAAATTCATAAAGTACAATGGCTGTGCATCTTTTTGACCCTTGGCTCTTCCAAATCAATTTAGGACGTATAGGATATAGCAAAGATGAGGTGAAAAAGCTGGTCCCTGCTGTGCCTGGTCATCGTTTGAAAAGTTGAAAACAAGTGTTTTTCTTCATGCCTATCCAAAACGCTGGACGTGTCAATTATATATTTTTGGCTCGTTGTGTTATGCCTAAACTAAATTAACATGATTTTTGAAAACAAAATTAACCGCAGAACAGAACACGGGGTATGATGATCAAACCGGGAGCATGATTTAGCAATATCCATGATTATAACTTGGCATATATTATTGGCTTTGCAATTGCAACCCTCTCTTTTAAGGGTCGATTTAGAATGGACCAATGAATAAATTGGTCCACTAAACCCCAGTAGAATTTTACCTGATATAGGAGGTAAATCCAGTTTTTCAGTATTTACAAAAATGCCCAGAATAATTATATAATTATAAATTGAGATTTATGAAATAGACCACAAAAAAATATAAAATTACAAAAATTTACCAATTTTTGAAATAATAAAAAAGATGACAATCACAAGTTTATTATATTATTATTATTATTAAATTCATTGATTTGTTGCTCTCTCTCCGTCTCTCCCCTCTCTCTTGCTCTCTTGCTCTCTCCCTTTCTCTCTCTCTCTCTCCCTCTCCCTCTCTCTCGGTCTCTCCTCCCTATCTCTCTCGCTCACTCACGCCCCCCTCTCTCTCTCTCTCTCTCCCTTTCTCTCTCGCTCACTCACTCTCCCTCTCCCCCTCTATCTCCCTCTCATTCTCTCCCTCCCCCTCTCTCCCTTTCTCTCTCGCTCACTCACTCTCTCACCCGCTCTCTCCCTTTCTCTCTCTCTCTCCCTATCTCTCGGTCTCTCTCTCTCCCTTTCTCACTCACTCACTCTCCTTCTCTCCCCCTCTCCCCCTTATCTCTCTCCCTCTCCCTCTCTCTCGGTCTCTCCTCCCTATCTCTCTCACTCACTCACACCCCCCCCTCTCTCTCTCTCCCTTTCTCTCTCGCTCACTCACTCCCCCCCCTCTCGTGCGCTTTCTCTCTCCCTTTCTCTCTCGCTCACTCACTCTCCCTCTCCCCCTCTATCTCCTTCTCATTCTCACCCTCCCCCTCTCTCCCTTTCTCTCTCGCTCACTCACTCTCTCCCTTTCTCTCTCTCCCCACTCTCGATCTCTCTCTCCCTTTCTCACTCTCCCTCTCTCCCCCCTCTCCCCCTCTATCTTCTCTCTCGTTCTCTCCCTTCCCCTCTCTCCCTCGTTCTCTCCCCCTTTCTTTGTCACTCCCTCCCCTCTCTAGCAAGAGAGAGAAAGCAAGGAGAGAGAGCAATAGCAAGAGAGAGGGAAAGGGAGACAGAAAGGGGGAGAGAGAGAGCAAGGGAGAGAGAGGGGGAGAGAATGAGGTAGAGAGGGGGAGGGAGAGAACGAGAGAGGGAAATAGAGGGGGAGAGCGAGAGATAGGACAAGAGTGAGCGAGAGATAGGGAAAGGGAGTGAGAGAGCGTGAGAGAAAGGGAGAGGGAGAGGTTTTGCAAAGAGAGAGGAAGATAGTTATCATCAATTATCATTTTTTAATTATGAAAATTATTAGGGTAAAAGTTTAAATTCATGTAATTATGTGGTTCATTTTTCAATTATCGGAGTTTATTTATATATTCTAGAGACCCCTATCTGCAATTATATAAAATATTTACAATTACCAACTCACCCGGTAACCCCCTTAAATCCTGACCATACACTTAAAATATTATTATATCAATGGCTGAAAAGTCATTGGGGTTTGGTGGACCAATTTATTATTGGTCCATTCTAAATCGACCCCTCTTTTAATCATTTGTTCCCTTCACGCTCTTAGTTACTATCCTTCAGGTCAGCTTAATCACATAGCATTGCAATCGATTATTATGTCTTTGATTGTTCATTTGACAGATCATAACTCTCTCTCTCTCTCTCTGTCTCTGATCTCTTCCTGATTATGAGTGTATTATACTAACTTCGACTCTTGCCTTCTTCATATATAATCTATGCCGTATATATTGCTGCTATACACTTAGTCATATAAATTCAAACGGTTATTATTTATCAGTCATATTTGCATCACCAAAGATTGTTATTACCCCTATCTGATTATCACCTTCTCTCCTGACTCAAAGTTGATTAATATTTGATTATGATCAGTGGCAGTGATAACTAATTGAAGCCCCCTGTAGCTAGCTAAGTAATTAATTGAAATACTCTTACCCTGATGACCTGCCATACCCAATTTCTCCCTCTTCTGTCTTCCATCCATCCTTTTCTTCTTTATATGATTATTACTAACAATCAATTCCCCTTCCCTCCCACTTTTTCTGCTAACTTTTGGCGAACTCCAAAGCGAAAGCAACGTCATCTTCATCAGGACTGATCCACAAGTCATCAATATTTCAACCCCACTTCTATAATGAGATCCAGATTTGCCATAATTACAATCCCTCCATTAAATAGACATACAGTACGTATCTTCAGTTTAATTTCTCGGGTAAACACGACCACCAGTACGTACTTCTGCCCTGTTTTAACATTGTGCTTCGATCCAGATGTATCCCAATATATAGATACTATTATTTATGTGCTGCTGAAATATGAGCGTTAATCATCAGCCACACATTACAATTATATCTCGTACGCGCGCGCGTGTTGGAAGGGGCTGGGGGATCGCATTAATTAGAGGACCATAATTTAACACATGCAATTTTTTTACGAAGTACTCCATAGTACACTCTCTATTAATGTTTTTAATAGGGTGGTACTAGCACGTAGGAACAGTACTTCTTAATTAATACGCCTAATTCTCTCTATATTAATACGAGGGAATTGAAAAAGCTAGATGTGGGGGGGGGGGGGGGGGCGGGGTCAAGGGGCCGGGATGGGATACTTTGAGGCTGAGATGATGATTGGCTTGATACAGTCCCCACTCAATATCATCAATTAGCTAGATCAGTGGTCTATGCGGTGACGATGATGTGATGGGTGAAACTTAATGATTTGGTGCGTGGACTAAGAATTACCACTGTTGAAAAAGATATTCTCCAACTGTTGCCATATGTTCTGTGCTGCTTTCAATCGAAGATGTAATAAAATATTGATTGATAATATATATATATATATATGAAGAGGGATCAAATTATACTGGTGTAACACATTGGTCAATGTTATATTGCTAATAACTCTTCAGTGAATAATTATATTCTAAAACACACCGTTGGATTAAAAGTTATTATCATATAGATCATTCTTGTAAAATTTCACATCAATCTAAAATTGTTTGATGTGTCATTGAGATATGTCAAAATTCATACACTTTAAAAAACATTAATCTTGACGTATCTCAATGACACATCAAATGATTTTAGATTGATGTAAAATTTTATAGGAATGATCTACATGATAGTATCTTTTAATCCAACGGTGAGTTTTAGAATATAATTATTCGGTGAATAGTTATTAGTCGTCCAAGAGTTACACCGGTGTAATTTGATCCTTCATCGTATACTCTCTCTCTCTCTCTATATATATATATATATATATATATAATATCTGCGATATGTAGCTAGTAGTGCGAACTGATTTGCATGCGGAGTTGAAGCATTAGCATGCATATCGAGTATTATCATGCGGTGGCCTATAAATGCATGTGTACAGAGCAATCTAGTGCGGCAGAGCAATGGAATGGTGTGACTACTGTTATTGGTCATGCTCTGGCTTTCTTCGCAAAAAAAGGAGCTTTAAACGAAACGATGGTTGATCCATTCATTAAAAACTACAAGGCGGGTCATCTTTTGCTTATTTGCATGTGTACGGCGTGATCTCTTTTTGAATTTGTCCTCAGATTGTTGATATATCTTACCACCACTCACTCAAATTGAAACCATATCATGATCAGCTTTTGTTTTTTGACCATCTACTTGTACACCCACTATTCATTAATTTGTTTTTTCTTTTCTTTACCGGCGCCAGTTTAGTTACCTCAGATAAAGAGAACGCATAACGAAAGCCTCCTAACTGCATTCATATCGATCCTAGCCTACAGCGAATCAATGACGTTAGCTTCTGAAAGAACCATAGAAAATGGGAGAGAGGAGATTTCCTGCACACATATTAACTTTTCATTCTGTTATTGAAATATCCAAATAATAAAATAATAATTTTTTCCATTACATTTAATTTTATTCCATTTTATCTTATTGATTTCATTTCACTTTCCTCTAAATATCCAAACATGACTTAAGCACACTCCAACCATTCAGTCAAAATTAAAAACACACACATTTAATTTAAGGATAATTTACAAGTTCACCCTTCTTCAAGAGTCGCGCTACAAAAATGACACAGTTTTAAGCAAGCCTATTGTTAAAGTTGAAGACAACTAAACGGAGAAGCAAATACGACCTTCCATAGCGCATAAAAGTCAAAGTTAACTGAAAAAAACATTGGATTTTGGAGTATCTGATGATGCATTAACTTGACTATATTTAATTTAGCTTTACAGTTTCATTTATAATTTATGCGTATTTATAATTTAAAATATTTTAAAATAAAATATTTTTTATCGAGTTATTTTTAAATTTTAAAAATATTGTACCATGGAACTTAGTAGTCTATAATTATATCGTAAAAAAAGCATAACTTTCTACAATACTAAAAAAATTAAAACATTTAAAAAAATATATTTCCACAAATGAACATAGAAAATAAAAAACATTGTCATTTAACCTGTTGGTAAATTAATTTCAATACTTTATATTGAATTACAAAAAATAATATAAATACTACGAACTTAAAGTGTTATAATTTTAACATAATTGATCAATATAATACCAAACAAAAACTCTATATATATAAATTTAATTGATCAACTTTAAATTACATTGAATTAAAAAAAATTACACTTTGCTTTTTGTAATACGGTCTTCAAATTCTAAACAAAATGATGAGCTTTAAGCTTCTGAATGTTACGAAAGTTCAATTTAACAAACACAAACGAAACTTCGACCCCTTCATAATAAAATACAAATTGGTAGGAATTATTAACAGAAAAAGACAGAGTCACAGACCCCCTTAATGGACTCATATTATATAGCCCCATGTTTGCAGTGCAAAAGTCTGTGGGTGGTTTAGTTGATTCGCATATTATTATTATTATTATTATTATTTTAATATATAAGATTAGATGTATATTTCTTTTAGAAACCTAAAAAATTATAAAAAATATCAAATAATAAAGTTTCAATATCTTACTCATATAAAAATCTTAAATAAAATTAATTGTTGCATTATATTAATCAGGTCACCAACAATAATTTTATAAAATGTATATATAGAAGACAAAATAAATTGAGGGTTAACAGGTCATTTCACTTGCTCGCAGGCCATAAGCGGATCCAGTTTTTTTGGTCACAAGCGGATCCGCCTTATAGCCCCATATTTAACTTTTTTTTTTGGTCGAACCCCATATTTAACTTTGAACGCTTAACTCTTTTTTGGGGGTCTGCACTTAACTCTAATGTAATGTTCCTTTTTTAGTACCATGTCCAAGGTATTGGGCTTAGCCCAATAAGCCTCGTATATTTTATGCAATTCGTATATTTGCTCTACGACTGCTTGAATTTCTTTCTACTGAATGCAACAATGCACGCTTGACCAAAAAAAAAAATGCAACAATGCATGGGTGTGTGCTCACCTAAGAATTACTCTAACCAAAAATGAAATTAGTGTTCGATCCTAGCTACGCCATTTTCTTTTTTTGTGGGGCTGGGGAGGGAGGAGAACCTTTGAATCGATAGGAAAGCTACAACGATGAGACATTTTAATTAAGTTGGCAACTATATTAATTGATACCCAAAAACAAGAATTCGGACTCTTCAAAAAAAAAAACAAGAATTAGGAACATGGCATTTCGTCCTTAATTTATACATACATTTTTCTTCATGGAGATCACAAAAATCCAATCATCATTATTCAATTTCTTAGTCCTTTTCTATATTTTTCCACTTTATTCATCGACATGAACGGTGCACAATTGCTTATAAAAAAAAATGAACGGCGCACAATTTTTACTGTATACACATGTTTTTTTTTTTGGTTCGGGGGAATCCCTCCTATCCCACGCAGTGTCCCAACACTTTCAATGAAGGACTAATCTGCGCTCGTGCGTTGCGACAAGTATTGCACTGGCCAACGTTGGGTTTTAACGCTGCGGGAATCGAACTTGGGAGCTCCAAGTCGACCCCGTGCGTCCTAGTGGTAGCCAAAGCCACTGGGCCAACAACGTTGGTTTACTGTATACACATGTGAGGGTTGATCGCAAATATATTTATGCAAGAAACATTATATCCATGCATGTAAAATCAAAACTTAAATGAACAAAAGTTAAAACTCCACCAACTTTCGGAGGAAATTGCTCAAACAAAAGATAAAACCCCACCACTTTCAGAGAAGCTTCCCTAGTAGGCTAGTAGCCAAACCAAGCCTTGAACCGTTTGTTCTTTTAATTTCGCTTCTCAGATTAACACGAAGCCTTGATCACTGCAATACGTGCTAACCCATCTCTAAACAAACCAAGGGGGAAAGGGAAAAAAAAAGAAGCAAAAATACTTATCCTCATAAGCATGACTTCTCCGTCACCGGGTCATCGGAGAAAATTCTCCAGTGAGGCCTCCCTGAGTTCTGGCCTTAAACTCCAGAACTTACCGCCGGAGAAACACTCCGGCATCGTTCGCCGATTCGTTTCGACTCTGACGCCGAAGCTTCCGTGGCCGGCTAGGCCAAATAGTGATGAGTCTGTTCTTAGGCCATCGAAACTGCTAGTGAATGTGACTATGGAGAATAGCTTGGGCGCCATACAAGTGCTGATGTTGCCAGAGGACACCGTCGGCGATTTGATAAAGGCAGCGTTGGTGTTTTACGAGATGGAAAAGAGGAGGCCCCTTTTGAAGAATATTGAACCAAAGTGTTACGACCTTCACTACTCTCAATTCACTTTCCAAAGTAATAACCTTTTTCCTTCTCTGTTATTTTGAGCAGAGATTCTGCTTTTCATTCATGCACATTGCACGGCCTTTTCTTTTTCTTAATTTAATTTCCTTCTCATTTTTTACGTACACACTATTTTCATTGCATAAATTATGCTCGTGATGTCAATAATAAAAACTTTGATTCACACTATCATAACTCTTTCAATAAAAGTTATGATTTACAAAAGACATATTTAAATAAAACAAAAATAAGAGGCGAAAATAAAAGGTTATAGTATTTGAGAGATTAAAACGATATTTAAGCCTACTTTATTTTCTAAGACAACATTTATTTTGAGGCGGTGCAGGTTTGAAGCCAGACGAGAGGTTAATGGACTTGGGGTCAAGGAATTTCTTTCTCTGCTCAAAGCCCTCCATCTCTTCATGCACCGAGAAAGAGAATATGACAAATGATTCTGCATTTCCTTGGATGACATTCGTCCATCTCTTGCTATAGATTATAGATTAGGACCGTACGCATCTCACTTTTTTGCAATTTACAACATGCCCCTGTTTGCTATTACAATTACCTTTTTCAAACACCTTGGTAGTCTTGTTGTGGGTGACTTTTAGGGTGGATCAATGTATCAATGTATTATTTCTTTGCACTTTGACATTTTATTATATTTGGGGTGTGAAATGTGAGTATTATATTGTTCTAGTACATTGGATTTGAACTCACATTGCTATATTCATTACTCAGAGTCTTCGGTTTGGGGCCAATTTCAATTCCATGAAGATAGGAAACTTTAATGATACCGACGTCCAATTTGTACTTTAACCTTTGCTTTCTATCTATCTAATTTAACCAGCGTTGAAAGGATTCAAACGTGACATGTGAAATAAAGTATAATCAATTAATAAATACGTAGATAGATCGATATTACATTTACATCATATTACACATACAGTTGGATTGGAGATATTAAGAATGTTAGTGTAGACATTGGTTGAATATAGAGGTAGAGGCAGAGGAAGTAACAATGAACATTGAATAATAGAGGAGGAAAAGATACAACTTATTATAGATAAATAAATAAAAATTGCAATTTCATTCAAAAATTGGTCTAAAAAAGCTGCATAAATTTTCAAGTAGTGCAGATCGGTCTAACAGAAAATAGAGAGTGATAGCAGAGAGAAATCTAGCCGACCCTATTTAGCTGGATAATGTTTGTTATTGTTGTTGTCGTCGTGGTCATGGAGGAGAAAGAATATGCTGCAGTGAAGGTGGTTTTGAGATGGTAATTAGGGGTGACAAAATGAGTCAACCCAATTTGATCCACTTGCAACCTGCACATTAAGAAAAATGGGTTAATGTAACCTACCTCATTTTAAGGATGGGTAAGTGGGTTTAGACGGATTCAACTCGCTATTGACTCGCCTACAAAAATTATAAAAAAACATGAAAAGAATATTTTAAAAAAAGAATAGGAAAAGGTAATTTTCTTTAATCATTAAAAAAAAACCAAAACAATAAAATGAATATATTAATCTCACTAAAAACTGAAAAAAAAAAATCAAAATGAAGAGAGAATATATTAACCTTCTTCCACTTTTTGTTTACCTTTTTAAAAGAAGGGTTTACCGATTGCTTTCCTTTCCGAAGGGGTTTGGGAATGATCCTACGCTTGCTAGCCTGGCACATGATTCTTAGCGTCCCCGAGTAGTACTTGCGGAATTGAAAAGAATTCCGATCCTCCAAGGTTTCTTTGTGCTCCTCTCTCTCCGTGCAAGTGCACTGCGCACGAGCTCTGCATAGCTACTATCGTGCGCAGTTCTCATCGTATGGTACGAAACGAATGCATTGTGCTGGAACCCAAATAGAGTGAAATCGGAAGTCAGAGAAGGAGCATGGCTGATCTGTTTGCGTGGCTCATCTCCTTCTTCATCCTTATTGCCTTAATTGTCCTCGTCATTTACCAGGTCAATCCCAAAAACCCCTACGCTACCCTCATGCTTATTGCTTCTCCCTGTGTTTCACTTCTTTTTTTTTCCTTCAATTTTTCTTTTGTAAAAAGTCAACTTGAAGCGCCCCGTTATCTAAGATAGTTCTTTAGTGCAAGCATTCAACTGGGTTTATATCCAATCATTCCGTATGCAACTTCTTCACTGCTATTTCTGGCTGAAATGGATTAAAAGAAATCACCTTAAATTAATTCATGTTTGGAAGAAGTTTAAGAGAGAGAAAAATTACTTACCGACTTCAAGAGAAGACACTGCGGAATGAAAATTAGGAGTCTGTGCGTTCTCGCCTGGTTGGTTTAAGAGAATATTCTGTGTGAAGGGGATTTGAGTATTTCCTCAGAAGATGTACTTCAGTGGACAGAATGCATGTATGACATAATCACAAATAAGTTGCATATGATGTTTATTCTAATTTTGCAAAGAGGTCTATCCACCGGAAAGAGCCTAATTTTCTTATGCTTATATGTTCATGTCTTGATGTTGATCTATTCCATATTCTAGGAGTTAGAAGCCTCATTTGTCCCCATGTCCATGTTATGTTACTTATCTGTTTCGGCTTCAGAGCCTTCTTCTGAATATGGCCGAGTGTTATTAGAAATACCAAAATTCGTTTTTGTGATTGGTATTTTCCCAAGGAGTGTATAATGAACTTGGTTCTGTGTTTTGGCTCTCAACATACACTGACTTTGTTTAACATTTGTTGCAGTTAATGTGCCTGGCAGACCTTGAATTTGATTATATAAATCCTTTTGATTCATCATCTCGAATAAACAAAATGGTTTTGCCTGAGTATATTACACTAGGTGTCCTTTGCGGATTCTACCTTATAACGGGGCATTGGATAATGTCACTGTTCTGCGCTCCTTACCTCTACTACAATGTGAGATTGTAAGTTTTCTATCAAATCTAGAAATAAGCTGAGCAACTTTATTGTTTATGAAAGATACTCGTTATTGACTATGATGTTTTTAAGAAACATTTAAGTGAAAATAATCATTGTCTGCACTCTGATTTGAGTTAGAAATTTGGATGTTTGCATTCTTCAGCATTAAGTGGTGTACTAGTGTGACTGCCGAGAAAAGAGGAAACATGTTGATGGTACATGAGATAAACCAATTTGATAGCTATAATGTATGTTTTGGTTTATGCTTCATGGAATTGCTAAGCATTTTTTTGCTACTAATAGTTCGTTAGTTACTAGATGTTATGTTCCTAAGTATCCTCTTTATGAGGGAAGCATTCGTGCAGTAGTTTGGGTGAGGGCAAGGGCGAGGGTTTGAATTTGAATTGAATCTTTGCATTACTGTACATTTTAACTTGAGTGTAGGAGTGTTAAGAGAATCAAACCAAACTGATTAACCATATTTTTAATAATTTGGCAGGTTTTTTCCCCCCCCCCCCCACTTTGTTGCCTGGTCTGGTCTAGCTTGGTTTGATTTTTAGAAAATGGGGAACGGGGTTGGTAGTGTTTTTCTTGTATGATAAAGCCATAAGGCCTCAAGTTGGTTTAGTTTTTTGTCCATATCTCAAACACTATTTCCCTGATCTTCTACCACTCATCTAGCTGTATAACTACTTCGTTTATGTAAAGGTCATGGACATAACATTTACTATATAATTGATTTAATTTTTGTGAGAATTCAAAAAATGGAACCAAATCAGGATCAGTGGTTCAGTTCTGTGAGTTCAGTAAGGGCCCATGGCATGGTTTGGTTTCTAAAATTTGGTTTATTTATTTGTATAATTGCTAAGCAGGCTAAATTTTGGATGTGTTCATTGGTTCTTAAATCTCATCCATGTTACTTGAGGGAAATACTTGATGTCTGAATTAGTAACTAGAGTCGAAAGTGGTCTACTGCTGCCGTGGCAACTCTAGAGTACTTGAGATCAAGGAAGCACAAACACCTCAAAATAATAGTCATATCGGTGTTGAATACTCAAATAATAGTCAGACATTTCACGAATCCTCTAGTTACTCCGATATGCAGTTTACATTTTTGTTTTGAACTTATGCCAATTGCCAATACTATGATATAAATAGATAAACAAGTATAACATTTATCATGTTTACAATTACTTGTGCTTACGGCGAAAACATGGATTCTCTTTTTTGATTTAAGATTTGCGTTTTCTATTAATTGTATGCTAGTTTTGTACATTGTATTATAATTTTGTTGTGTCGTATTACTTTTAAACTTTTGTCGTATCACCATGTTCTTGTTGTATTGTATTTGTTTCCCATGTTGTATCAGTAGTACTTTGTAGCTCAAGGCACAGTCTGCGCACCTTGGTGGTGCTTAATTTGTCAATTAAAGCCGGCGTTGACAGTGGCAAAGTTCAGTATTAGTTTCTCATCAGCATCGTCTGTAATAACTTTTGCCTTTATATGTGTGTCACAGCTGCCATATTATTTGATAGATGGTTCTTATAGATAGGGATCAAATTGGAATGATTTGATTTCTTGCTTTAATCATCCTTGATAGCTTAATATGCTGGAATGTGCTTAGTATGGTCCGGGTAATAACATTTTTTCATTACTTTGATCAGGTACAGACAAGGAAAGCATCTGGTTGATGTTACAGAGATATTCAACATGCTCCCTCGGGAAAAGAAGCAACGGCTTTTCAAACTCTTCTATCTAATTTTTATCCTTTTCATCTCCTTATTTTGGTATGTTGACTATAAAAAAAGGCCTCATGTTCTTCAAAAAAGAGGTGTCATTAACTTATTATTCTTACATTTGCGTTTTGCTGCAGGCTGATCTACACATCATTGGATGACGATTATGAATAGTTGGTGTTGATTGCTTGCTTTGTGGAATGCTTCCTGGAAGTGTTTCCAGTACAGCCAAACATGTGCAAATGAGAGTAGCTAATTACTTCCCATATTTGACGTCTGTTATGGACAAACTTGTACTTTAGGCCTGGGTTGCCGGCTTGTTTCGATTGTTGGACAACAATATATCTGTATCAATATATCATTACACTTAAATTGCAGCTTTATTGCTTGTGCAATTTATGCTTTTTTGAGCAGTACTGCAAAATCATCAATTCGAAATTCTATTCTCTACTTGTCATTGTACCAAAAATACACGATGAATGAGTCATGCTATCCAATCTCTCTCCCTCCCTCTCTCTCTCTCACACTCGCACATACACACAAGTGCATTAGTAACAATGTAGAAAAAATTCTTAAAAAGAACTGAAAACTGGTTTATTTTAAACCAATTTAGATTAAATTGACATGGATATTGGATCAGATTTATATTCAAATTAAACTGATTGGATGATATTATGCGGAAGCTGAATAGAATGAATTTGTTCGTTTTCTTCTTTTCATAAAACTAATCTAATGTAATCAGCAAGTCTTCTCAAGTGTTTACAGAAAAAAAATATGTTATTGGTATTTAGTGATTTTAGTCTCAAGTATTGGTCATGCAAGCATTCAAGAGGCATTGTCGGCAGTACCTTAATATCAATATAGAGAGATTAAGGGTGCATTTTGACAAATAATTAAATGGAGTTTATTCAATAAATGCTTATTGTATAAAAACTTATATATTAGTTGATTCTACAATGTAAGAGTTTATGAGTCAAACTCTACATGAACTCTGTAGAAGATAAGATTGTGTCTACAAGCTATTCTTGAGATAATGAAAATAAGCTAAAAATAAATAATGTATTTATCATAAACTAATTTTTTTATAATTTTTTTTCAAACACTTGTATAAAAACTTATTTCATAAGATAAAGTCAAATAAATTCGTTCAAATGCACCCAAGTTGATCAATAAATTACACTTTTAAAGATTTTGTTAACCAAACAGTAACTAAAGAAATTTTCTAAACTCTTAGATGCGGAAAATTTACTTGGAAAAAATATTAAAAAAACTTAATTATCGCGTTAGTGGCAGGTAGAAACTAAAACAAACGGAATCTATATTTCCTACGGTTCGAAATATACACATTTAATACAATCATGAGATTAATATCGGTGGATAAAAATTACACGACTCATATTTTTATTTACCAATACATATTTAAATAAGATACTTAAAAAGTAAGCCATCTAATCTCCATCAAACCATTCCAATTTGTTAACCATGTCATTCCTCACCGGAGGGAATCCAAACCCAAACAAAACGGACACTTAAGTGTCCGACCCTTCACGTTTTTCCTCCTAGTTCGGGTTTTGTAGCACAGAACAGAAGCGCCTTCTCTATCTGCTGTGTCTCTCATTCCATCCATCGTCGTTCCACCTCAACATGGCGGTCTCACCCTACACGACCGGTTCGGCACCTCGCGTTTGTCCTCCTCCTAGGTCACAACAATCTCCTTCTATTATGCTCCACCACCTATATAAATTGTACAATTGAACTTGAACTGATGCTTAATGTGTTTTCTCTTTTGCCGTTGCAGCTTTGCCACAAAAGTTTACTCGGGATTGAAACTCCAATCTGCATGTATGCCCGCTTCCCTGACCTCGTTGTTGTTATTCAATCTCTATTCCTTTGTTTGTGTGGTTGGTTGCTCACCATTTTCAGTTGCAGGTCCTTTCGCAGCGGCTACACCTAACGTAAACGCTGAGTTTTACGGAAAAGTTAACAAGACTCTCCAGTTCCGGTGACTCATCTTCTTTTCTAATGGGTATTGGTGTTATTTTTGTTGTGCTGAACCTTGCAAAATAAACCGTGGCACGAATAGGTTTTAAATTGCAGTTGTGGTCGCGGTTGCATCGTGATCCTTGATATTGTGGTTGCGGACAAATGCGGCCGCAATTGCAATCGCGATACGGTTTTGGAGACTCTAAAAACCTTGACATTGTGGCCGCAATTTAAAACCGTAATCTTTGGATTCGATTTGCTACTCTAAAATCTCTAATTTGTTTCAGCAATTAAGTGATTATATGACGAGAATTATATGCTTGCAACTGACATAGTTCATGAAATGAACAAATTTTTTGCCACTCTATTTCCTTTCTTTCTCTTGGTGACTTGTTTGCCAATGGGAAGCAATCATGTATTGTCCTGTTAAGCTCGGTCTTTGTGGTTGCTCTGCTATAATATTTTCCTACACTGTATGCCTGGTAGATTTACAATTCTGATTCCCAAAATCTGCAAACACAATGCTTTTACTCCAGTGCACTTTTCCTTGATGCAGGAAGCAATATTTATTATTATTATTATTATTATTTTGGATTGGCCAGTGATTTTAAACAGCAATTGAGTTCATACTTCATAGCAGCATGGATTTTATATTATAATTAGTTTTTTTTTATATTACAAGTGTGAATTGTGAAGAGCATTCTTTTTTTAAATAATATTTGACCTAGTGAAAGTAAGGATAAAGCATGGTTTTACAAACAATATGTCAGACTTTGTAGAAGAGTTTGTAAAGAATGTTATATATCATTGCATAAATAGACTGATGCAAGCAGTGTCAAATTTTAATGTTTTCAGGTATGCTAACCACAAACCAGTACGGGCACAAATTCGAATGATGCCCATAGGAACTCCTAGAGTCCCCTATAAGACACCTGGTGAAGGAACTTGGCAATGGGTTGATTTATGGAATGCCCTGGTAAGTTGTTACACCTTGGTATAGATCATTGCTTATACACTTTACGCATCTAGAAGATGTTGGTTTATTTTGTGCAATAGGTATAGTTCACATGTGAACCTCAAGTTCTTTTTTATTTTCATCTCTTTGGAAAGTTAATTTCTACAAGAACTAATGCATTATTGGATGCAGTATCGAGAACGTGTTATCTTCATTGGACAAGAGATAGATGAAGAGTTCAGTAATCAAATATTGGCAACTATGCTATATCTTGACAGTATAGATAACTCCAAGAAGCTCTCTTTGTTCATCAATGGTCCTGGTGGGGATGTGAGTAGTGATTCTAGTGTTAGATGATCAATCAATTAAATCCTTCTATTTCTTGCTTTATTTTCCTTTTGATTATTCATTGTTTAACTTGCTTAACCTTGCAACATTTGCAGCTAACACCGAGCATGGCTATCTATGATACCATGCAGAGCTTGCAGACTCCTGTAGCCACCCACTGCATTGGTCGTGCTTATAATCTTGCAGCATTTATTCTTGCAGGGGGAGAAAAGGTATTGTATTATCACACTGTCTGTTAATACAACTAGTAGAAGTTTGTCATATTAAGGGGTTATACGATTAGATGTTTCCATTCTCAATTTAATCAAACATGACCTGTTCTGTTGTATTAAGGGCTATCGTACTGCAATGCCTCTTGCAAGAGTTGCTCTTGAATCTCCAGCAGGTGCTGCTCGTGGTCGGGTATGTCTGCCTTCTTTCTTAGATTGAGGTCATCAATATTGCTCTTAGATGTAAAGAATGGGTTGCTTTTATTTTTTATGCTAACATCATGAAAACTCTGTCAGGCCGATGACATTCGTAATGAAGCAAACGAACTTCTTAGAATCAGAGATTACCTTTTCAAAGAGTTGGCTAACAAAACAGGCCAGCCTGTTGAGAAGGTCAGTTCATTCTACAATGAAATGCATGGAGATAAATGAGTTTCTGTAACTTCTGTTATGGTTTGTATTTGATGACTGTAAAATTACTTGCCAATCAACTCACCGCAAGACAAAAGTTCTTGAAAAATCATTAGATTTTCTTTGCGGTTGAAGTCAAATTCAACCTTGACACATTGCTTCAAGTTTTCAACAAGGATATGTTTTTTCGATCATTGGTTTTCTTAGCCTCTTTCAGTTTTTCTGTTTCAAATCCATTTTATGATTATGTGTATCTTATAGTTCCTGCTTTCCTGGGTGTTCATATCAAAATTTGAGAATATGAGCTTTATTGGCTTGAATACTAATTTTTAAATCATCTGTTCAGATTAACGAAGACCTGAAAAGAATAAAACGCTTCGATACCCAAGAGGCCCTCGAATATGGGCTCATTGATCGAATTATCAGGCCAAGCCGCGTAAAGGCTGATGCACCTAGCAAGGATGCAGGCACAGGCCTTGGTTAAGACCAAGATTTGCAACGGATATTACTGAATAATATTGCAGAATCAGAATGTCTCGCGTTTTATTTCCTTAATCAACTTCTGGAACATGTATAATATTTGGATAGTCATATCTTGGCCATAACTTGATGCTTGTTTAGGAATGATTGGATTCCAATTCTTATTACAACACCCTCTCTTTTCTCTTGCAGTCCTATCTCATCTCAGTACTTAAAAAAATAACCATTATCGTCTCCCCTAAATGAGATTTGTGAGCAAATGGTTTTTTTTGTGGGGGGGGGCGGGATTCCATATTACAATATTCATCTTGAGTCGAGAAAATTCCATATAAAAGAAGGATTTTGTTTTGAGTAATTTTCCTACGGGTTCTGAGAGGAAATTTTTTTCTCGTGTATTGTATCACTAGGGCCCTATTTGAATTGACTTATGTAGAGCTTATCTAGGTTTATCTACTGACGTAAGCACTTATCAGTGTATTTGAGAGAGCTTATAAAAACAGCTTATGACTGGTTTTATAAGCTGTTTTGGGTTTATTTTCATAAGTTCACCAAAATAGCTTATCATAATAGCTTACCGTTTATATAAAATCAGTTTTGCCATATTCTTATTTCGATTATAAAAATGCACTTATATGGTAATTGCTTATGTCATAAGTGTTTAAATAACTTGTTTATCCAAATAGACCCTTGATGTGTTATATCAACTAACAACAACCAAGTCTTTTTCCACTTGGTGTAGCTAGCTACGTAAATAAAATGATGTCACAATGTTCACTCATGGACCATATTTATAGATAGACCATTTAATTTTAGATATCTCTTGAAAGTTTGTTCTACAGTTTTCTTTAGTGTCTCTAACTTTAATTATTTTCCGTCTAGTTTATCCTCTATATTTTTTTCAAGTCTTTCTCACACATGTCTGTATCATTTAAGACGAAATTTTACCATTTTTTATAATAGGAGGTTTCTCCACTTTCTTTCTAATCAATTTATTCTTAAAATCTATCTTATCATGTATAACTACTTATCTAATGTAATATTCTCATCTCTATAACACTAACCTTATTTTCTTGTTAACTCTTTATCGCTCAATGTTTAGTCTCATACAACATTGCAAGTCCGTCTTATGGTCGTACAATAAAATTTTTCTTTAAGCTTGAGTTATAGATATTTTTATAATAAATTACTCCTAAAACATTCCTTCATTTCCTCTACCATGTTTGGATCCTATTAACATCTCTTTTGTGATTTTAAGAGGCTGAGAAACGCAACATCTCTTGTTATCTTCTTGTCATTTTGTATGATAGACCTAGGGTATTTAAAACGTGTGACAATGACATTTGCCGAAAAGGAATACGCCTTGCCTTGGTAATGAAGCTTAAAAAAATCGAAATGATCATTCATTCTCAAATTAGAGATATTGTCACAATGACAAGGAATAACTTCGATAA
The DNA here is from genome assembly GCA_030159175.1 of Glycyrrhiza uralensis. Lineage (NCBI taxonomy): Eukaryota > Viridiplantae > Streptophyta > Magnoliopsida > Fabales > Fabaceae > Glycyrrhiza > Glycyrrhiza uralensis. The sequence continues at coordinate 49,192,890 of BRZY01000001.1, read as the reverse complement.
TAGCACATTAATCTACAACCCCAAAGGAAGATGGGTTTTCAGGAATAATAACTATCACATCAAAACATTCTTCATGACACGACATCAGCATTAAAAAGCACATATCTAAATCAGCTAACTCAAATTCTACACCTGGTAAAACTCTGAAAACATGCTGGTCCCGATACACAGTTCATTAGACACAACAAACAAAGGGGAAAAGCGAGCCAACAACAAGGATCCCCATTACAGCGTTGTCAGCAGCAAAACATTAATCAAATTTAATAATAAATCATCCTCCAGGAAGTGACACGTTAATGTCAGCAGGCTTATCCTTGGCATCCGCAGGAACAGCAGACCAATTATCTCCACGGAAGGAAGATGCTGATGATAGAATAGGTACTGGATCAAGAGTAGTAGTGATGGGAACAACTGCAGTAGGTACTGTCACGGTTGATATCACCTGATCATGTTTCTGTTTTCTTATTGGCTTCTGCTCATGTTGGTTTCCTGTCAGAAAACTACCAACCACTACCTGATATACATACCCATCAATTTGAAATTAGAATGATCAGAATCAAATGAACTTGTCATCAAGTACTAATTATCACTAGCTAATGCATGAAACTACAAATGGGGTTGTCACACATCTGATTATGCTTTATTTCATTAGAGGTTAAGAAAGTACAAGGGAATAAATTTAAGAATAGAAATACATGCCTGGACTGGACTTGCAGCCACCAAAAGACCAGCTACTCCCCCACCAACAACACGTCCATCAGGACTTGCTAAAGAAACACTCATGCCACCTGATCTGCTTCGTGTCCCTCCACTTTCATTTGGCATGAATGAACCAGATAAAGACAGAATTTCAAACCGTCCCTGTAGAAACAGCAGCAAGGAAGATGGGATATTTTCCACTTGTGAGTAGTTTCAGAAGGCTAAAAAAGTAGTGATACTTCAAACATGAATGCAGGATGAAAAGAAATAACAGGTTGAGCTAGAGTTTTAAATTGTGTAATATAAAGGCTGAGAAGAGCAGCAACCAAGACAAAAGCATGGAATATAAAGGATATGCTCAAAAAGGCAAGAGAGGAGGAACTCTTAAACTGTATAGATCATTGAATGCATTGTGGAACAATCTGTTTCATGATACTATTAACGAGAAAAAAAATATATTCATTTTATTCCAATTCATACTAGCTCAAAGTTTTTCACGCAATTAAATACCACAGTTGGTGACATGGCTTATTTGTTAAGCTCACATGATTCACAACTGAGTGGTCACATGAATTCAAGAATTTCAAACAATGAACAAAAATCAAAATCCCTGCCAAGAAGCATTGTGCAATTTACATGTGAATCAGTCTATCAGATGTACACAGCACATTTTACAATAGACCAACACTACCAATAAATTTCATATTCTGTTCATTGAATTAGAGAAAATGATACTATAAAATTGGACAAACGCTTCACCTCATATGTCAATGTGCCCCCAGAAGAATCGGGCTGACGAAGTGTGACACTTGATATGACACCATTTGCTGATAGAATGCATATAGCTCGTGGCCCTTGCTGAGAAAATGATATTACCTTCATAGTAACATCCTAAAATAACCAAAAGAAAAATAGTTGCCAAACAAAAATTAGAATTTTCCGGTTATCACGGTCAAAAAGAAAACGAATACAGTTATCACAGGAAATCAACAAGTTATTAAATGCTCTCTGTCTCATTGTCATTCTTTTGAAAATCAATCCTTAATCTTACTATCATTTCATTCTACGAAAGACACGCATGTAATATAGGACTTGTCATATCCCCCCCAAATAAATTGAATATCATAGACGCAATGATATATTTTTGGTGAAAACGTGCTTCTTCTACCCAAGAAAAATATCAGATAATATGTGTCACCACCATCAGTAATTTTGGCAGTTTTCTGACCATGAATATAAGAAACGTTTTTTGCATTGCATAAAAGGAGCACAACATGGGCAATAGATATTTCTGATACTTACCTCCCCAGCATTAACAGTGATGATGTGGGGTGTAAAATTAGCACCAACTGAGCATTGGACCCATTCACCTAAAAAAGGTAAAAAAAAATCAATAATTAATAATCAAATTGGAAATGTTAAACAGTCTCAGAGTTTCTATTACAAGGCATCTCTAATTTAGGCCAAATAAAGGATTTGAATATTTAGACCTCAGCTACAAGCTAAAAATGTTGAAACAACATTAAGATTTTGTCCTAGACTGATGGAACTTGGAAGTACAACAGCCACACTTCCAATAATATTCTAAGAGAATAATCTTTACAGTCCATCTCAAGATTCTCATATCAGTATATTCATGGTATAAGACAGTATACAGTGTACTGTGCAGCAATTTGAGAGGGGAAAGGAAATCGATTTAAAAGATTCTGCTATAAAACTAAGTGCTACATTTATTATTTGCAAATAACTACTTTAAAACTCTGCATAAGATTTGTCAATGAATGGTACATCAGATTTATATTTATATCTTCTATTAACCTTCACACCAGGCATACTAGCGCTCAGTCAGACAATATTACTAAATTTAATTTCTAAATAAAAATACCAAAAACCTCCCTGTCCTGAATAATTTCTACTGTGGTGTTTGTTACAATAGCTAAGCATTCTTATGTCAGGCATGAACCAAGAGTTTTCATAGAAACTCAAAGCTGATGTTTGTGCATATGCAAAAGCTCAGAGTTTGGGAAATTCGTTTCACCGCTTTAGCGAAATTAGAAGCTTATCAGAAATAAAAGTTAAACAGAAAGGCAATCTCAGATTGAACAGGGAAATTAACAAAAAAGAAAAGTATGGCAAAACGGAATTAATAGATTAAAAATAATATTACTATTCTATGAAAACCAGTTTGTAGAAAGCCTCCACATATTCATTATGCATCTAATATATACACATTAAATATTAGATTACCATCTTATACACGAAAAATAACTCTATGAAGCTTAGACTATTCCAATTTATACCTCCTATTTTTTTGGGCTATTGAATTGAAAAGTAGACTTCGCAATTTAATACGTTTATACTGTGCGACCAAATAATTAATTTCCCGTTTAAATCTCAGGACAACATTAGTTCGCAAGTATGAGTATCCCATCAAATCCATATCAGCTTGTATCAGAAGGAAGGACCACGTAGCTAATAACTAAGTAGTAGTAAAACGAGTAGATAGATCTGAGAGAAGACCAAAAAGAGAAGCTCATGTCAACTTGGACTTTGGACCTCTTGACATAATACACAGCGCGCAACATTAAATATTAAAGTCCTTCGACGACTCTAGCCAATTTCTAGAAGGCAACACCGAGAATAACCACACCAGAACCAAATAGCTACAAAAAATAACCCTCCAAAACAAATCAGCATTTTTTTTTCCTCCTATATTTTTGGCTGTGGATCGCCCCACATGATGAAGACATGTTTTTTAGTCCAAGACTGTTGAACATCAGTTGCAGATTTTTAGCAGGTAGTACCTAAAATAGTACCTAACTAACATGGTACCTAGAAAGATTTGGGTACCCACGATGAAGATTGATCAAGGTTTGAACTTTGAAGTGCCAAATAAACAGGCATAAACGAGATTCCACCGTCCCATACATACATGCCGACCCACAAACAAAGCTAACTCACTTTTCAGGACTACCGCACATTGCTGAGAGCATCCAATCAATCAGAGGTCCCACATCCTCAACAACGCACCTCACTCTCAATTCACTTCCCTATAAGCTGCCAAAGAGTGTGATTCCAAATTTCCAATTCCCAACACTAAACAAGACAGACCCAACACAATCCAAAACAGTAACACTTCACACTTCATACTCAATTTTTTTTTATTTTAAAAAAAGAAAGGTACACAGATAAAATAGAGAGAGATAACATTTATTTATTTAGTACCTATATTCTCCAACTCGAACTTGGCTTTGCTCACCGAGCTAGCTGGCCGCACTTTTCCGCGCTTCTCCGCCGAGAAATCGATCACCGGCGGCAGTGGAGCAGAAGAAGATATCGGCTTCGGAGACAGCGCCATGGTCGTCACCGACCCGTCCGGTGCATACTTTCTTGGTCGACCCCTTTTTTTCTTCCCCGGCACCGTTGCAGTCGACGGAGACGCCACCGCCGTATGCGGCGGAGGCTGCGGTGGCGGAGCACTTCCTTGAGGGGCCGCCGGAATCTGTGCCGTCGATCCGCCGGTAGGAGGTGGGTTGTCGTTCCTCGGAGCTACATGGTACTCCGACGGAGCATCTGATCCCACCACCGTAACGCCACCACTAACACCGCCACTAGCCTCCATGTTCAAACACTTATTAAGTCACACATAACACAAACCACTCTTCCACCCCCAAAAACTCACTGCTATGCTGCGAAATATTTTTTTAAAATAAGGAAAAAAATTTTTAAAAAAAAGGACAGATGGAAATTTTAAGCTCAAAAATCAAATTAAAAGCTTCAGAAGCTGAGCATGAAACAAGAACTAGAAAGTCTTCAACTCTGCACCATTTGCATAAATTTTTGTCCTTAAAAAAATTAGCTGGGTTAGATTGAACAGAAGAAGGGGGGAAATCTAAAATTCAATGGAGGAAAATAATATTCGAGTTTTGAGAAAAATAGATGTAAAATAAAAATATTGCGCAGGAAGAAAGAGTGAAATTTTGAATTATTTTGAGTTTCCAAAGGAAATGAAAAATGGCCAGATAAAATGAATCCTTGTTTTGTTGTTCAGGTAATTGGGTTTCCTAACTTTCCTAAGACTGTCCAAATTGAGATTAAACAAATAAACCGGAAAAGGAGATATAATTGAATAGGGTATTAAAAAATTGTTTTTGTGAATTAATAATTAAAAGAACAAATAATATTTTACAGAAATAATTATTTGGTTATGGTTGGAATCTGGTGGAGAAATATATAAAATAGTATAAAAGTTGTTGGGAGGGCTTTCTTTTTCCTTCCGCATTTTAAAATATATATTGTGTGAATATGGGCAAAATAAAAAGGAGAGAAAAAAATAATCACCACACATGTTACCGTATGGTTTTATTAGACCAATGAAAAAGTAAATTGGGTTGCCAAGAAATAAAGAAACAATCCTGGAAAGGAAAAAGGATGGCATGGTAGGGAGTCTCCCAGGGCAAGCCATGTCAAAATAGCATTTTCAAGGGGTTAATTAGGGTTATGGAATGAATGAATTGTAACTTGTAAGTAATAATTGTTAAGTGGCACAATCAAATATTATTCCAAATAAATTTTTATTATAGAAAGGCAAAACGAGAAAAAAAAAAAAAAAGGAAAGGAACTGTGACCCGCGGGCGCCGCGCTTTCGCTTTTTTCACGCCTAAACAAAACCTTTATTTATCACTGGAATAAATTGTAAAGCAAGCATTCGTAAAATTCTCTCTCCACTTACAAAGGAAAGTTAATCTGAAAGAGATATATACATTATGATTTATGAATCAACAAACAAACATGAAAATGAAACCACTACACAGATACAGTACCAGTGCCCGCTTCTTCCAAGTTCCAATCTTCGCCTATCACAAACGGCTTCTTTTCTACAGTACTTTCAAAGCCCTACTTTGCATGACTGTTGACCTCATTCAATGCACTTTTGTTTTTTCTTCCTTTGTGAATTGTTTTTTTAAAACGGGTGTCTAAAAAATAAAAATAAACTTTATTGAATAGTTTTAATTATTTAGTAAATAAATATTTAATACTTTGTATATTTATATAATAGATATTTTTCATTTTTCTCCAACAATTGCCTTAAAAATAGTAGTTGATATTTTCTTTTGTTATTCACAGAGTTAAGGCAAAATCCTAGATATTGTTATAATTGTACCTATTTTTGGTGAGGATAGTTATTATTATAACTTTTATTGCCAATGGTTTTAATGCAGAACTACCACTGGTTTTCAAATTGTACCCAATATTTTTTTTCTCAATTTAATACATTTTAAATAAGAAAATATAAAGCCAAAAATACTTTAATGATGTGATATATGAGAAAAATTAACATCCTTATTTTTGCGTAGAGTTTACTCTTTGAGCTTTTTTTCTTTTCAAAAACAATATTATACTCGTTAGTCTAGCTAATTGTCAATCTCTACAAAAGAGTGCTGCTACCCATGTCCAAGTACATCATGTGCCTATATGACCATTGGTAGTTAGAGGCTGCACATGGTGGAGTAAAAAATAGAGTGCCCCCTCCTTTTTAATATGTTAATTATCTTTTCCCAATATAATGGTTATTTTAAGCGTATAGTGGAATCACGCCTGTTTAATTTGAAATTCTAAGGTTAGAAAGAAAACATTTGAATTTGTACAGCTTTTAAATTTTTGTCTGCAGGGCATTGGTTAGCATTTTTCATCATTTAATTGAGGGATGAGAGACACTTGGTGTCAAACTTTTACTTTTATACTAATTAGTCAATAACTCAATCATAGATATTTACTGAATAATGAATATTTGTTTATATTTTAAATAATAATTCACACATTAAAATAAAATAGCACGACGAAGTGTTTAATAGTTTTAAATTTTTATGAAATTTTGTAAACTTCATCTGTTTTATGGATTGTTTAATTTTAAATTATACTCCATATAAAAAAATTAAATGGTGTAAGTAAAAAATCCTAACACTTGATATCAATTGATCCTATCATTTTAATTGATGTATTTTTTATTGTCCAAATTTTATTTGATGTGTTAGAAACTTCGACTTCAATTTTTTATTTTAAATTCTCAACAGTCTTGAAATAACTAATCAATAATTGCCCACTTTCATTGATTTTCTTGTTTTTTTAAAAATTTATAACAAAATTAATATTTTTCAACTCATTAACTTATATATGAAATTTAAGTACTTATTCTTAAATGTAAAGTTTTTTCTTAATTTACACTTATCCCCATCACATGATTTTTTTTTTGTGACCATCACATTACTTCTTTTGCATCAAAGATATAATCATTAATTATTTTTCAATATCATTTTTTTTAGTATGATAACTATACATTGATCATGTAAATAGATTCTAACATGTGTCTAATTATATTTCACTATCTTACTATAATATAAAGTAATATTATGATATGACAAGATAGTATATAAAACTTATTTACACTATTAGTGTATAGTCATTTTACCTTTTTTGGTTATTCTTAAATATTATTAGTTAAATCTAGTCACTAATGAATATTTTGATCATATATCGACGTCAAAACTTTGTATAATTTTAAATTTGGAGTTTATTAATGAAAAATGATTTTTAGACATTCATGCTCTAATTTACACTGGGATAGGAATAGAAGAGATATAAGTGGTAGATGTGATAAATATGTAATGTGACAAAATAAAAAAAATCTTTATCAAATTAATTTTTAGCATGTCATAATTCACATTATTTCTTTTTATAATCTTTTCATAATTTAAGAATTTTATCTCCATGGTTTATGTATATATATATGTATTTTTGTGAGGGTTATGGCAATTCCTAACAAGTCTTTTAGCTTTGATAAGGCAACCGGAAACATGTCAATGAATGTGAGTAAAGGCCACTTAACCCGTTAACCGCTATTTAATAATTCTATATTTCTATAATGCAAAACTATAAATCGTGATATTTCATTGAACTTGCCGATCAATTAAAGCTAGTCATGTGATCTTCCGGATACCAATATTGTGGCAAGCGTTACTGTTCTTTTAAAATATATTTTTATCCGGAACTTAAAGGAAATATAAATAAAATCAATGTTAATATTTTCAGGTTTTTAGTTTATTTTGAAGAAAAATTATATTTCAAAAAAAAAATTTAACAAAGCTTTTAAAAGAGTCATTTCTCTGGGAAAAAAGTTCCCAGAAAAGAAATATGATAAAAAAAAGTAAGATGCATGAGATAAGGACAAACTTGATTTTAGTGCTTTTATGTTTTAAAAAATAAAAATTATTATATAGGGCGACGAGTATTGATTGCACTCTAACTTTCCGCAACTATACGTTCCTTTATATATATTTTTTCTACTACGTTCTTTTATATGAATTGGCTTGTTTGTTTTCTTGTTTTTATTTGGATACACAGCTATGCTATTCTGCGTATATGCCCTGAAAGATTCAACTTCTTTTTTTTTATTTATATAAAAATAATATTTTTATTTTAGATTGATAAAATACCTAACTTATACAAGCGATAGATGATTAAAGAATAGTATGAGTTGCTAGGCAACATGAAAAAAATTACCGTTCCAATTTACAGGATAATGAATAACGAATTGTGAATAGTAGTGCATGGTCAGTGGAGGTCATTGTCAGACAAAGTGTCGCCGTGGAGTAGGAAAAACTTCAATTTTATATAAAGAGTTTAATTTTAATATATTATCGTTATAATTTTATATTATTATATATATTGTCATATGAGGAAGGTAAAGTCTTTTATAGTAATATGAGAAGTTATCTGTTTATCAAAAAAAAAAAGAGAAGTTATCTGGAATGAAAATATAATAAATAATTTATAGGAGATTTATAAAGTACCGTCAGAAAATTAATGGTTTTGAAATCCTTGGTTTTCTAACTAATAAATTTTTTGGATAATTTTATTTATTTATTGGAATTTAATCTCTAAATATTTAAATTTTATTTTATAAATTTTATTTAAAACTATGATTATCTAAATCTCATTTAAAATTAAAATTATGAGAAAAATAACCGTACTATTGAAGAAAAAGTTTTTAGTATAGTTTTCACATAAAAATCAATCATATTTTATATTTTAAAATGAAAAAGAATTTAAATACATAGAGACTAGGGTGCAAGGCTTGCCCCGAGGGGGGCAATCGTCCCGGGCGACACTAAATTTTTTTTGTTGCATATGTATATACATAAACAAATTTATATAACTAAGTTTTATTTTGTACTTTGAGTTTTTTTTATCAATGGGAAAAAAAAGCAGAAAAAAACTATAATCTAACATGTTCAATCCCCATGGCATCCGCCAAGAGGGTTGAAGAGATCGCAGGTGGACAAATGGTCCATGAGATGAGTCCCTCTGTCATGCTGCTACCATATTTAGCCAGCTAATCAGCACACATGTTTTCCTTCTCGCAGAGTTTTATTTTATTTATTTACTAAAATCAAATGAAATATAATTTTATACTACTTTTTTTTTTATTTTTTCAACAAAAGAACATAAAAATAACATATTGACCCACGCGCTAATCTAACTTATCTTAATATTCAAATCTTTTTAGTGAACTATTTTTTGCTTTGCCCCTGGACACTTAAAATCTCATGACCGGCCCTGCTGTAGTACAATATAAAAGTTTCCTTAAAAAAAGATAATATAAAAGTGATGTAATAAAAATAACATGCGAAACTTTTTTTTTTTATAAAATATGCGAAACGTATTTTTGGTTCATGATTGCCAATCCTTGCTTTTTTTTTTGTTTTTGGGTTGTTGATTGCCAATCCTTCGGGCCACATTGATGTGTGCAAACGACAATACTAATGTGTCTGTTTTACCCCCGATGCAATAGAGGCCTTGTTCTGAATCGGTACGTGGCCCAATCTCGTGGCTCGGTGGACAAACTCATAGACAATTTGTTGACCAAAAAAAAAACTCATAGACAATTTCTAAAGGCACGTACCTATTTTTTTAATTACACATATATAACAAGACAAATATCTAAAATATCCTCAACACGTCTGTTATTTTTTTCGTTATTTCATTATCATGTGGAGCTATTAGTTTTGCACTACAAATAATACATGCAGAACTATTAGTTCCGTATGTGTTATTTGTATGTGTATTTGCTACAAATAATACATGTGAAACTATTCCGCATGTGTTATTTGTTTTGTAGTGTAGAACTATTAGTTTCGCACGTGTTATTTGTATGTGCATGTGCTACAAATAACACATGCAAAATTATTAGTTCTGCACTATAAATAACACATGCGAATGCGGAAATAATAATTTCGCATGTCTTATTTGCAGTACGGAATTAATAGTTCAACATGTATTATTTGTATGTGCATGTGCTACAAATAACACATGCAGAAGTATGGAACTAATAGTTCCGCACGATAACGAAACAAAAAAAAATAACAGATACAATGAGGGTATTTTAGACATTTTAAATTTTTTTTTGCTCAAAAGACATTTTAAGTTTAATGTATGTGTGATTAGAAAAGGTGGTATGTGCCCTTAGAAAAACCCAACTGATATCCTGTGTCCAAAACTATTTACCCGAGCCTGGATCATGGTCTCTTGCCGTTAAAAAAAAAAACTGCGGAAGGAAACAAATGTTTCAGTTCCTAATAAATACGAGGTTGGTCATATTTGTTCTTAAAAGATGAAATTGCTCTCGAAGTAAAATGTAGACTTTCTGTCTGGCTGTTGGCCAAAGAAAAAAAAAAAGACTTTCTGTCTTGCTCCACATATGTCTCTCTATGAATGTCAAAGAAGTAAACTTCTTTCCCCTATTTTCATTTTACCTATTTTCAAAGAAGTAAACAGAAAACAACTAAATTAGAGCATAAGTTATGTCCAAATTTAGCTACTTGAAAAATAACAAAGAGTTTGTCTTGTACAAAATTCGATCGAGCTCCTACCGTTATATATATAGAGCTAGCATGCAAATGCATCACTATAGGAAAAGACATTCCAACTAAATTGGTACTCTAGACCCTATCTATCATTTGTAACACGTCCAAAATTTCTCCCAACAAAGACAAGTTTCCCCCAATCAATCAAAAACACAAGAAGCAAAATCAAAACCATTCACAATTGTGAAAGAAATCTCATCCCTGGTGTGAGAACGTCAGACCAAAGTGCGAAACTGCAGAGTAAAAGCCAGAGTGGTTCATAGCTGTGGAGAAATTCCCACCCCCGGTGTGTAAGAGTCAGGCCCAAATGCGAAAGTGCAGTACGATCCAGAGGAGTTAACAACTGTGGATAAATTCCCACATCCGGTGTGAAAGTGTCAGACCCAAATGCGAAAATGCATAGTACAATCCAGATCGGATCCCAACTGTTGAGAAATTCCCACGCCCGGTGTAAAGTTTTCTGTGCGAAAAAGTGAAGTACAATCTAGAAATGTTGACACTCGTGGAGAAATTCACACCCCAGGTGTAAAGGCATCAGACCCAAGTGCAAAAGTGTATAGCATAATCCAGAGATGTTCCCAGCTGTGAAAAAATTGACATCCCCAGTGTGAAGGCGACAAACCCAAGTACGAAATTGCATAAATGTGCTCAATGAAGTGCTTCCCGATGACGTTCCTTGTGGCGCTGAATAGTACAGTACTGCAGTATACAATAAAACCACACCACATGAGTCAATATATCAGTGATATAGGCACGCCTTTGGATCTGAATACCAGTTGCAAAATAGTATTACGAATTTGTTGTCTCTCGCCGTTAACTATTGCCATAAACGTCGAATAGTTAACTTCGCCATAGAGTTTTCGTCAAAGACTGTTACATTAAATGCCGTATTATTCCTTGTAATCCAAATTGTCCTAACTATTGAAAATCATACCACATGTCAGTAACTCTTTTTTTCTTATGCATAGCGGACCAAGCCGATATGCAAAGTCACAAATTGATCGAACTTGTAGGATTGCTTATAAGTTTTAATTTTTTTAATATTTATTTACTTTAAAAACATAAAGGCATTACTATCTGTGTTTTCGTGCCAACTCGTGCTTTAGCTATTCATACCTAATAGTACTGCTCCTTTTTATAATTGTTAAACTTTTGCTGTGATTATGGACGATATATACACCGTCAAATCAGGGACGGATCTAGGAATTTTATGTTGTAGGGATAAAACTCTTATATAAATTTGTAATGTATAAAATATATCATAATATTTCAAAAAGTATATATACCTAATGTCTAAGTGGGACATTAAGTAGACATTTAATAAAAGAAAAACTCTTTAACTATGATTTATCTTTAGTTTTTTACAAAAATATCTATTGCTTTTAAAGGTTTGTCTCAATAAAATACAAATCTATATTTTATTTTAAAAAATTGATATTTAAATGGAAAAAATTGCCTCCACTCTACTTAATATGGGTTCATCACACACATTATATGTATAAAATATTACAAAGATACTTAAAATATAGTGGGGGCAAATGACCTCAAAACCACCAACGTGGGGCCGTCTCTGCGTCAAATCAATTAATGACACGTGGCATTCCGGGGGACGAAATGAGAAACAGGTTAAATACAGTATCTTAAAAGGAGACAAATCTAGCCTTTAAGCACTAACTAATTCTATTTTGCCAGCCGGTAAGAGAACAAAATATTTATTAACTCGATAGTAATTGCCCTAACTTTAAGGTAAAGCATACGACTTAGATCCTCCATTATATTCTATCATGACTCATGAGACACTTCAAGTTCTTGTTAAAAAAAAATGGCGAATCTATGCTCTCTCTATTTTTTTATCTGTTATTTAAAGTTATTTTACTACTCCTTTTGTTATTAATTATAAGAGATTTTTTATAAGTTTATTTGTCCCTTTTTATAAGAGGCTTTTAAAAATATATCATGCATTAATTAATTTTTATCCAAATTATCCTTATTTATTAGAAGAGAGAGATAGTAATGCATTAATTAAATAAGAGATAGAAAGTAAAAAAAGAGAAATACTATTATTAAGGATAATTTTAGAAATATAGTATAAATTATTGACATATTTAATACTATAAACTATATTAACTAACTTCTTTGGTGGAAGAGAATTAGGTAAAAACCTCTTATAATTAGAGACGGGGGGAGCAATTTATAATTTTTTTCCTATTATATCTTTATTTTTCCATTATCTCATTTTATCTCTCTACATTAATATATTTCATTATTTAAATCATTTTTATCCCCTTATTTAATTATCTAATTCATCTTTCACGGACTCCTAGAGTTTTACTTTATATTAGTAATAAAGTTATATTGTTGAAAAGTAAAATTATTTTTAGAAGTAGTAATTAGTCTTTGAACTTATCAACTATTACATTAATAAATTATGAAAAAATGTATAAAATAATTAATAAGATTAAAGACATAATTGTCAAAATATAACCTTAAATTATTAAAACGATAGATAAAAAAGAACAAATTTTTTCTTAAAACTGACAAATAAAAAAGAATGAAAAAAGTATATGTTAAAGTAATAAAAGCAAAGACATTATCACATTAACCCTAATGATAAATGGACCCCTACCCCACAACCACTCCACACCCCTCATCTCATTGGGATGAAGTGTGAGAGGAGTGATAGGGTGTCCATGTACCACCCCTCTTTTCTAAAACCATAAAAAAAAAATTTATCAAAAACCATAAAATGTTTATATACTTTTACGTGTGAGATTAATTCCTAATTTGGCGTCGACCCGGTTACCAAGTCGATGGACCATTGACCCATTGTGAAGACTGAAGAGGAAGGAGAGAGAGGACAAATTAGAGTCGCTGTAATTTCAAAAGGATTAAAAGATCACGATAATTATAGAATTACATGAGTTATTGTAAACAAAAATAAAAGCCACTGCAATACAACAATAACAACAACAAAATAGGCAGCATCACCGATGTTCACCACACAGATAACTAAAAGCATGAACAATGGAACATTTCATTTGGGATATTTAAGTGAATCTCATCTCATTAGTACACATTATTCATTTTTTTCTTTTTGAATTTAAATATCTCATAAACATTCAAGCTTTCCAACCCAATTCATTTAAAAAAAAATCTTAAATGAATCCCACCAATACCTCACATTATTATATTTCGCCAATAGCAATTTTTTTAATTTTTTAATTTAAATTTTTTAACCAATAAAGTAAGACATGACCCACCATATATTTAATGGACGAGTACTTAAAGGAATGTTTAACTAAGCACCTATACTTAATAAATACTCCAAAATAAATACTCTCTAATGCATAATTTTTAATAAACAATCATGCCTATTTGGTGAAATATTTAATAAGCAATAGATAGTCTTGTTATTATAAGAAATGGATAGCTTAATAGGTCAGTATAAAAATCATTATGTTAAAGTTTTCAATTTAAATAGATCAGTGGAGATCTCGGCACAAATTGGAGCCACCAGAAAACAAACACTAAACACAATCTTTCTTTAATGAGCGTGCAGAAAGACAGTTAGTGAAACAAATTTAAATTAAAGAACAAAGTCAACTACTTAAATTAATAATAACAGAAACGTCGTTATGTACACATTTCAGTGCTGTATGAACCCAATTGGCCAATTTGTTCTGCCTCTACCTAAACTCTGTACCACCAAAGAATCAAATTCTATAGTATTTCACAACCTACCATGGGCGACAACCACAACCCGTACTGCATCCCCCCCAGTCTATCCTAACGCAAATCCATCCTTTCTTCATGCAAAACATAAAATGGCGGGGGGGCCCACCCCTCCAGTTGTATATGATCACTTTTCACCTACCAAAACCAACCCAACCAAGTAATAAAACCAACCATCAACCGTTACTTTTTATGTACATGTACAAAGCCCAAACCTGAAGCAAAGAATATTATGATGCTATAAAGGTGCAAATATCTTCCAGTTCCACACTCCGAAATTCCCCATCTCGCCCCACTCTCTCTGCTTTGATTAAGAACAGGATTTGATTAAACCCAAATTGTACAAATTCCTTCTCACGAGGCTCCCCAGAGACAATAACACTGCCCCACCAACTCCCACCGGTTGATCTTCCCTCTCTGCCTTCTGATGACATACCAATGGCAACTCCTTCACTTTTAAATTGCTTAACCCAATTTTCTGCCTAACAGATTCAATGATTTTTTGGTCAGCTGGGTATCCAATCGCATTTGTTACATAGAAAACATTTGCAGCCAAATCCCCTGTGGTCGTTATCTCTGCCCTTGTCACATTCAGCCCATTCTCTCTGAACGTTCTCATCACTTCTGCTAAAAGCCCTTGCCTGTCTTCCGTGCATAACTCCAGCCTAACACCCTGCATTCAAAGAATTAGCGATTCAATTAATCTTAGCGGTTCATAACACAGGATTATAAGAATTTGAAAAGCAAGTGAGAAAAATAATTCCATACCTCAGATGCTCTTCTCTCCACTGCCGCTTGCAAGCATTGAATCACACGTTGTCGCTCTGGTTCTGAACTAATTGGGGTGCCATCCTTATGTCTTATATAAAACTCCTGGAGTGACAATTTATGTATCGTTAATTAGACACATAAACAAGCTACTGACCAAAAAACAACACATTTATTTTGATGTCTGATAATTACCAGGTACGCTTGGTCACTTGTTGTGTTGATAGTTGCGTGGAACACAACATATTCCATGTCTGTCAAATTGCACACAACATCAAACAAAAGCTTAACTCGATCTTTGCACTGAACATTAACAACTGAATAACCCCTTTCTGCCCAATTTTGGACGGTCACAATTGGGGTATCAGAAGTAAACTTGAAAATGGGATTCTCCTGGTAATCACGGTCAGCGAACATCATTTGGTGGAGCCTTCTTTCGGGGTGCATGACAGCATTAAAGATTGAAGTTTTTGCACTCCTAAAGTCATTATCTCCCTTTAAAACATTTCTTAAACGTGCTTCAAGCCTATTAATTTTCTGAGAGTCCTCAATAGGGGTCCCGGAATTGCTGTCCTTTACATAGATTAAGGAGGCACTCCGGCCATTGTGAGTCCAAACCTTAGCATCCACCACATCACATTGCAGCTCAGCCAGTACAGCAAACACCTCTGAAAGAAGACCAACACGGTCTGTGCCGGTTAATTCCAGGGCAGTGAGACCATTTTTGTGATTGGTTCTCCCGTCGTGAATGCTACCAAGTGACTGATACAGCATAAACAAAGAATTCAGAGTGTGAGGTCGAATCAATTTTAAATAGTAATAACATATTGAAAGTTATTAAAATACAACTTCTAAAACCACAACTAATACCTGTTCAATATAACTTAAAACGCTCTCATCAGTTAGCTTGTTTCCGTTTTGATCCGTAACATGGAACACTGCACATTGAATTAACAGGCAACCATTAGTGCATGCGGTATCAAAATTATCACAGCAAAGAAAGAGAAAGGAGAATTAGCCTACCATCCATGAACCACCTGCCATCAGAGGAAATGTAGGCCTTCTTAATGGAAAGGTTCAGATCGCTGAGCACTTGTACGGCATCCAAAAGAATCCCATGCTTTCTGGCGCTATCAAACTGTAAATTTCATCAAATTAAGGAGAAACATTAGTATCTTATTTACCTGAATTACATGAAATCCCACAATTTGTGGGGAAAAAAGTAAGGGTTTTCTTGCACAGTTACCTTGACTATAGTCGCAGTGGAGCAAACAGCATTGTCAATGACAACCCTGATCCATAGTGAAGAGGTCAAAGTCAGTTAAATCACGAAAATTAAAAAAAACGAAGAATGTATGCGTAAGTTTTGGGAAAAGAAAAAGGAAACATTCTGGATGAAAAAGGGGATAGAGTCACAAGCACGTTAGGGAAAGAAAAGTCAGAAAATTGTTTAAAAAATACTTTTGTCGGTGAAAATCAATTTGAAAAGTCGGTGGGAATTAGGAAAAACTCCTTCTTTTCGCCCTTCGAGATTATCACGAGTTTTGACACTATGTTAGAAGATTATGAAATTGAATTAATGATAATTGAAAACCAAGGTACTCGCAGGAAGAGGTTGGAATCGGTGCCCAACAAATCTCATGACAAGGGAAAGATGTAAATAAATATACAATTACAAACCCAATGAAATTAGTAGCTGATTTCAAAACAGGAAGCAATTATGTGATGAATTACATAAAAGGGGTCTGGAATTAGGAACATTCAAAACAGACTATAACCAAATAGAAAGGGAGGAGAGAAGGACAAATGAACAAACAAAAAATTAAACGGATATGGAGAAAATAAACTAAACTCTTGACGAAACTTTAAACCACTCCCACACTTGACTCCTTAATCAGAAAATCGTGGGAAAAGGGTAAAAAAAAAAATAGAGAGCAGAAATCATTGCAAAGCCAAAGACAGGGAATAGAGATTGAAGTTAATAGACAGACCTGGGAGTGCTCATCCGAATAACAAGCTTCTCGTACTCATCCGTACAGGCTGACCACTGGCACTCCATCTTTGCTGTTTACAGACAAATACTCCAAGGTTTGTAGCTTGATAAACCCGCAGAGAAAAGAATAAACTTCTCTGTTCAGCACAGGGAATAGCTAGCTAAACCGGTTTTAAAGTAACGACAGCTCCCCGAAACGACGGGAACCAGAGAACCGAAACGGCGTTCCAGTAAATGCGTGTGATGTGTCTGAATCTCAGGCTCAGCGCTTAAAATTCCAAACGGTGCCTTTTAATGCATTTATTTACTCCCCTTCGATCAAATCGCCATAAACCAGCCTTACCAAACTCTCCTAGTCGCTGTGCGTTGTGAGAGTGCGAGAGTTACTATTCTCTATCTCTCCACTCTCTTTCTTCCAAGCGCAAACCACGCCTTGATCCTAACCCTGCCTCTACCTTAAAACGCACATACATACAAGTAGTATTTATATTTACGACATTTTATTCCTACACTTATTTTAAATTATTAAATTAAATTAGAATTCACGCCTGTGCTGAGAGAGAGAGAGAGATATTTTGGAATTTTGGTTATGAAGAAGTTCTTCAGTGTGACATGGCGTGACTAACGCCTGCCCCTTGGGTTGCCCGTGCTGACCGGACTTACTATTTTTACTGTCCCAGACACAGTGTCATAATTCACCAACAACAGGTCAACCAACCCCGACGACACACCAATGAGGGTAGTTAACGATCCAGCTGGGACGACACGTGGGATCTGTAGGTGTTGCTTTGCGTGCTTTGGACTCAACAGCACAGCGGGCGGCAGGCAACAACAAGGGAGGGAAGGGTAGCTTGATTCTTCATTTTAATTAACCAGCGGGGTAGGTCCACGTGGCATGCTGGGACCCGGGTAACAATCGAGTAATCTTGGTAATTAAGGTGTGATTTGACGACGCCAATGACGTACGTACGTGACGACGCCGTTCTTATGGGGCTTTTCCCCCGTCCCATTGTTTCCGCCATTTTGTTCCGTTTCTCTTCTTGTTAACACTAGTACTACTGTAGCAGACTACCAGTAGTATATTTTTTAGTATTTTATTTCTATTTCTATAACCTGAGATTCATAATCTTGTTTCGTCTATAGTTTGTCTCGTCGTGTTCGTCAAGTTTTAAATTTCAGTTCATTATAGATATTTAATAATATGCAATTAATTTGCCCTAACAGCGTCCAAGACGGCATTTTTAATTAGTTTCAAACAGGTGAGATTTCGCTCTCTTTTAAATTAACAAATGGTATCATCTCAATTAATGATAAAGATCACCTGTTATACAGCCATGTTATAAAATGTACTTATTACATTAAAACATATTCTATACTTTCTCCTTTTACCAAAATATGATAATAACAGTGTACAAAAAATAAAGAGGTGTACCAAAAAAAACATATGATAATTAATAAACGGTAAAGAATCCAAATTCTATAATTAATTTCTCCTTTTTATATTTTTTGCTTGTGGATGAAAAAAATATAGTTGAAAAAAGAGATTTCATTAAAGATAGTTAGTCAAGTTTTTTAACAGATATTTGTACCAAATTCTATAATTAATTTCTCTTTTTTATATTTTTTGCTTGTGGATGAAAAAAATATAGTTGAGAAAAGAGATTTCACTAAAAATAGTTAGTCAAGTTCTTCAACAGATATTTGTTATCAGCAAAATCGATGTATATTTCGCATCAATATGTTAGAAAAAATTGAATACATTTAATATTTTAAAAATATAAAAACATTTAATAATTTTTTATTGTAATTTAAGAAATTAGAAGGTAGGAGAATTTTTTTTACTCAAGCATGTTAATAGCTAAATTACAGTGTATGTATGAGGCGTAATTCATTCGCTATGATTATCTCACGATTCAATTATAATCGATGGTCCGTAATTGAAAATGTGTAATTGGGATTGGTTGGGAACAATATATGGGCAGGCATGACTCGCAAGGCAGTGGAGTAATTTCCGTTTTCCACCAATATATGAAACCCACGAGGATGGGAGGACTCACTCACACACACACACACACTTACTGTCCTATGTTATGTCACGTGCAACGCAATCACGTCATAAAAACACCCCTGACGCCGTTAGCCGGCACTCAAGGATGGCTTTGCAAGAGACAAACGGCCGTCGGTTCATGAGAAGGAGAGGGAGAGAGTTTCGAAGATGTAGCGGGAAGGGACGATGTTCCCGCCAAATCGGGTCCCCGGTTATTATCCGCATAGATTTTGTGGACCTAAAGAGCTGCGTGGGCCCTGCTGTTTGAAAATTGAAATATGGAGAGAGAGAACGGAGAGGATGACGTGCGTTATCAAAAAAAAGAAAAAGAAAGGAGAGGATGTGTTGTTGGGGGGAGGCAAATCCAAATGAATGATTTGAAATTGGTAGCCACAGCTGAGCGCGTCTTTTGGCAGTGGGGAAAGGGCAAAGCATAAGGACGGGAAGGAGGCCTCGCGTGAGAACCACTATTGAGTGGTGCCACGTTTTTGACAACTCAGAGGGGTCCCTTGTTTGGGGCCCACCTTTTCTCTCTTGCTGTTTCGATTCTGTAATTTTTTCGATATTCCCGCCATTTTCTTGGGTCTCCCCTCGCCGTACCTTTTTGACCGTTAAGACTCGCTCCGGCGCCAAATTCGAAAACGGTAATCCAAGAACAAAGACGTCAACAATTTCAACGTACACACAAGCTTAGGATAAATTTATTATTTAAATATATTTTTAGTTTGGTAAAGATTTTTTTAGTTTTTACAAAAACAATTATTTATAATTTCTGTAAAACAGAAAATTTTGTTTTAAGTTTTTATTATTGTTGTTTTAATTATTGCAATTTTTTTATATGATAATTCTTATAATATTAAATTTATATTAAATTAACCATTGTAATATATGGGCAATATTATTTTTAGTCTCTAATATAAAATCAATTTTATTATATAAAAAATAGTTTAACGTAATCTAAATATCATAGAAACTAATTTAATATGATCTAAATATTAAGTGACTAAAATAAAATAATGAGGACTAAAAGTAAAAAAACTGAATTTTTTAAGAATCATAAATAATTTTTTTTGCAAGGTCTCAAACCAAAAAAAGACATATTCACATGAACTAAAAATATATCTAAACCTAAATTTAATCAATAATGTACATCTTAAAACTTTGACAGTATAAATATAAATTAAAAATATTTAATTCAATTGAATTTAAACAAAATTATTTGTATTTGTTTTTCTTAATTACTCTTATTATCTCTTGCCTTAATTAAATCAAAAGGTATAATTAAAAACAAATGCTTATATCTTGAGATTTTAAAACAACTTGTAACATTGTGGTAAAATAATGACAAAACCTAATTAATTCATTTTTTTCATAAATGAGTGTTACCAATTGTAAAATAGACAACATTTGGTATATAATCCCTCAGAAAAAAAAACATTTGATATATAAATATATTAATAGTTTTTAAAGATAGATCATATATCTTTTTTGCGTAATTCTCTTACTTCTACCGGAAATAACCGCAATATCTCAAATTAAAATATCTGTAGGAGTAGGTGTTATGTAAATTTATACTACTAATTAAAACCTTCTCATAAATATCACTACTATGCGGCCAACTAAGAGACGGCACTGCAAGCAAATACAGAGACAACGAGTACAGGTAGAAACGTGGAAGCAAAACTCAAGACGGGTGAGTGGTGACAAGGGGAGGCCACTCCATGTCAACGTTCCTACCCCATTTTTTCGACACGATATATGATGGGTTTGCACCGACCCATATTATTGAGAAAAGGTCTTTATGGAATGTTTGGATAAACAGTTTGTTTAAGTACTTATAGTATAAACGTTTATTTGATAAGTACTTATGTATAAATTATTTTTATAATCGAAGAGAAAATGTGGTGAAATTGATTTTATATAAGTTGTAAATTGTTTTAATAAGCTATATTGGGGAGTTTATGAAAATAAGTCTAAAACAGCTTATAAACTAATTATAAGTTATTTTCATAAGCTCTGTTAAATACGCTAACAAGTGCTTATATCAATAAATAAACCCAAATAAACTTTATACATAAATCAATCTAAACAAGGCCTTAGTCGCGGTATAGAATGGGAATTTTTCTTTTTTCTTTGATCAAACAATATGAGATTAATACTTTAATCAGAACAATATTAGTTTTGACTTTTGAGGTTTAAACTTCTGACATTATAAACAAGGTCTGTCATTCATTGCCAAATTGTAACTAATTCTTTATTCTTTATTGAGTAAAATTAATGAGATGTGTCCACTATACGAGTAAAGACATTTATTGAAGTTGCTGCAAGCTTTCCAGGAGGAAACTAAGGACCAGCGAGGAGCACATTAATATATTGATAATAACGGGGCTACAATGCTACATATTCCAATCCAGGTTCATACTCAGCTTTGACGTCCATAAAAATTTGGTACGTTGGATCGATCATCGTGTTCTCAGTGTTTATTTGGGAAGGTAACTTGGATCCAGCTTGGATAATTGACTTCTCTTCTGCATGTACGGTTTGTTCTTGCTTTCTACTGCCGATGATTTCGAAGCCTCAAAGTTGAGCACTGTTAGTTGTTCATTTTTTTTTTCTTCCCGTTTTCGCCTATGTGGTAGCTGGGTAGTACATAACCCAAGGGAAATAGTAATACTGAACAAATTTTGTAACGCCAGACTTTGTGATAGATTCATTTTTTTTCTCTCTAATTTTGGTTATTAATTCTATTTTTTCAATAAGACAGAAGATTTGACACTTACAACTCGAAGGCCCACCCCTTAATTAATCGCTTATTACATTCATCCCACATGGTAATGAGCTTTTATGTCACTTCCCTCACTGAAAAATCTCCTGCACCCACCCGGCCCCGTACTTAAACAAACATCATATAAAAGTAATCAGACGTCTAAGTGGCATATCTAGGACCCTGAATTAGTAGGGTAATTTTTTCACAGTGGTCCGATGGCAGTTGAGTGACAGATGTGTTCGGGTTTTCTAGATGAGGGAGATATAAGAGATTGAGATGAGAGTTGAGGGGAGAGATTGATAGCTTGGTGATATTGAGAGCTATGATATAGGAGCAAAAATAGAAATTTAGAGAGTCAAAATTGAAAAAATATGTATATATAATATATTTAAAGACATACATGTGACTTATGGTCAAAATCAATGTTATTATTAAACTCAAATCGGTCATCGACTCGGTCCACACACTGGGTTGGTGGATCACTGGTCGAAGTCACTTGTTAAACTGAATAAACTGGTATATATTAAATTTATAAATTTTATATTGAGGAAACATATATAAATATATACTACTCTGGACTCAATTATAAACAAAAATACCTAACTTCACACAGATTAAAAACATTTGTTAAACTCATTTAATTTTCTTGATTTTATATGAAAAATGAACTATATTTACTTAACTAGGATTAATCTTATTTATTATAGATGTTCCACAAAAGTTGAATGAATATAAAAGTATATTTGGCATAATAACATTAAATAGGATAATAAATAAGGTAGGTTAGTTGAAATTTGCTTATATTTAAGTCCTCCAAATAGAGATATTTTTTTGCTTATATTTTGGCTCATAGAAAATATAGTATATTTTAAATATCCATTATACACAACTTGCATTTGTGGTATAGTGATAAGTTATCCTTCTCAAACTTTGAAATCCTGTGTTCAATGTTCAAAATTAGAAGTTTCATGTTTCATTTTTTGAAATTTTCTCTATTATACAACTAACTACCCCAATACTGTTGGGCCAACAGAAGCGTGTGACAGTGGTTGGTTCCTTGGAAAATCTATTGACTATTGAGTGTGTCACAACTCACGAGGGAGAAAGAAATGAGAGCAAGGGAATGGGGGCAAAAATAAGATTTTAGTGGGGTCAAAATTGAAAAAAATTAAATAACAAATAGAATTTTTTAAAGTTGAGTGGGGGCTATGCCCACCCTCAACTGTATGTGGGTCCGCCAATCGGTCTAACATCTTTCTTAATTTACAAGTTAGCTGCAGCTTTTAGACACCAGAAGCATCCATTAAATTAAATGAACACATCAATCTCCAGCTGTTGGATTATTTGATTGAAGTCATATACAATTTAACTGAAATGGGATGAGTAGATGGGAATTTAAATTTTGATGGTGACATACTCGAACATATATATGATAGACATCCTGCAACTAAAACCATAAAAATCCACAGAATTTGAGTAGAAATGAAAAAGAAATGCATGTAACTAAAACAAAAAAAATCAGAGAAAACATGAAGTAGAGTGGTTGAGGATGTGCATTTATCACGTGCGGCTATTATTGGACCCGGATTCCATGCGGTTGTTATTTCCATGCATTTACGCAGTCACTAGATCGAGATCGTTAGATCAAAATCGGATGGCTTATAATCTCAATTCATATTTTATACGCAATTTATCCCTGAAATCGGATAAATATTACCAGCCAGTGTATTTGCGTCTTGTGGGCTATAGGAATAGGACATCCAATATTTAACGAATTCAAGCCTGAAACCCAGGATAGACAAAAGGAGCTAGGGAGCAAATTTTCTTAAGTTGGCTTAACTTTAAATAAGGAATAAGGAAATACCATCTTTTTTTTCTTCTTCAGAAAATAGCGAAAATCCTGTCAACAAGTTGAACCAGTGATGTTAGCAAATATCGCAGTAGAGCAATTTTTCATGCATTTATCTTTTCACGGAAAAATTTTGTTCCATGTGGATTTCTGGTAATGCTGCATAGACCACAAAGGTACTCAACATCTAGCTCTTGGACAGTTGGACTCTCAGTTTTTTTTTTGGTCAAGGTTGGACTCTCAGTTAAAAGCCCCCTCTTTCTTTTGATCGTAAAAGTTGTTGGCAACTCATGAGTTTAATAGAAGCCTGTGTCAGGCCCATCTAATCAAACCCAAACTTCTTAGCCCAACTCCTTCACGACAAAGATATTGTGGAGATGAATGTGGAAAAATTGCGACAAGCCCATATGCTACTTGGCATTTGGTTTGAAGTGGAATCCAAGGTTATCCCCGTGATGTAGCTCAAATGTTTAAAGAGATCAGGTGTATTTTTTTCATATCTGTGGTGTGCTAAGCTTGGTGTTAAGTTGTGTCTTTGGTTTTGTTTCTGTTGTTGTTGTTGCTTTGTTGTTGGTTGTTTTCCTCTGCTGTTTGGTTAGGCAGTTGGGAGCTGAATAGGTTTGTCAGAGCATAGCATGTGGTTTAATGTTTATTGGGTAGACATAGCATATCTGTTCAGGACCTATGTATTCAGGGTCCCTTCTGTGTATTTCCTGAGTTTGACGCTTTATCAATATCATTTTCACCTTTGCCCAAAAAAAAAAAAGAGCTCGGGTGACTCTGTCCCTCTAATTATATGTGGTTGAGTGCACGACTTCTTTGGTGATCCTCTGGGAGTTTAATTAAAGAGGGATCGGTAGATAATTGGCGCGCGGTATTATCAGCTTAATTGCTGCAGTGCTGCCAATTGAAGATGAGGATGTTGTCGAAAGATTTATGGTGCCTGCTGAAAATGAACCATATAAAAGGCACTTTGCCACTTACTGTTATTGCAAGTATGCTGGAGTAAAATTTGTCAAAAATAACAAAGACTCCGAATTTTGGGGGCCTACGTGGTCCTAACACTGGAGTGAGTGAAAACAAAAAACATTGGGTTTAAGTACAAACCGTCACTCAGTTGTTATTTGTGTAACGAAAACAAAACAGTAAACTGTAAATAAATATAAGTTATATGATGTAACCTCCAAGCATGATAGCTGAATAAAGGGAAGGCAACTAGGTAGGAAATCTAGTGTATCAAATGGAATAATTTAGTACAGTATATGATATATTCTACGGAGGATTTTTTAAATGCAAAATTCCAAGGAATCTTGGAATATATGTGGGTGGGAATCTACTAGCTAGCTAGGCGAGTGCGGCTTTAACAGAAACACAATCTAAACCAAAATTTGGCCACACCGGATTGAAGAAAAATGGTAATCTACCCGCGAGCGTAGAGTGGAAACATAATTGGAATAACTTAAATCAATACATAAGGTACTTTGTTCTGAATTCGATTCACGGATCAAGAGAATTTTTTTTTTTTGGTGATTTCCACGGATCAAGAGATAGATTCATACGACTCTGTAAAGTTACTAAAGTGGATCTCCATGATAAGGTTGATACTTGATACATATAGAGAACAAGTACGTGCATGTCTAAGCTTTTTGTTGGTTAAACTACCATTAGGGTTTTTAGCCTCCAGTTCGGAACTTAATCACACTTAAAATTTATCACCCCTCTTCAAGAGTGTGTTTTGTGGGGATCGAACCTTTGTTCTCCCACCCACAAGCTCAGCGTGTATTGTCAACTAAGTCGCATTCATTGTCTGCTTATCTAAGCTAATCATCTAACTTGTTCATTCTATCCCCACTAATATTATAAAAGTGCTTCCAATTGCAACGCACAAAGTTGAAACATGTTGTGGGTGGGTGGGTTAGCTAAGACTGACTCAAAGGTAAGACAACTCAAGTTTTTGCTTTTGGCCTATCAACATTATTTATTATTTATTATTCATATATATATATATCAACAGTTGTTTCAGCTTAGTAGTAAGTAGCTTGCATTTCAAGTGTAGAGAACAAGGTTCAAATCCCAATGAAGAAAAAGTTATATTTGTTATTTGGTTAAATATGTTTTTGATCCCTTATATTTAAATCGTAACTTTTTAGTCCCCCGTTTTTTGAAATAGGACACATTGTGTCTTTTAACTGACTCCATTAAGTTAGATGTTGATATCTGTTAGAATATATGTAAATATATTTTGTATCTAGTCATAATGTTAGTGATCTTGCGTATAATTACAATAATGTTAGTGATCTTGTGTATAATTAGAA
The DNA here is from genome assembly GCA_030159175.1 of Glycyrrhiza uralensis. Taxonomy (NCBI): domain Eukaryota; kingdom Viridiplantae; phylum Streptophyta; class Magnoliopsida; order Fabales; family Fabaceae; genus Glycyrrhiza; species Glycyrrhiza uralensis. The sequence goes on along the minus strand of BRZY01000001.1, from coordinate 49,166,797 downwards.
TATATGTTAGTGATCTGGTGTATAATTAGTTTCCTTAATTATAACATAGGATCTCTTTTGTAATGGTTGTATATAACCACAATTATGTTAATGAAATCAGCACGGAATTATATTATTTCAATATCGCTAACGGACTTATACTTAAACATATACCTTTTGTTTTACTTACCTAATGTGACAGCATACGGCCATAGCCCCATAGTCCCTTCTTTCTAAGCTGCACTGTTGAAGCTAGAGAACTAAAATCATACAATTGCTATACATGGGACAAAAAATTCAATCAAGTCTAACACTTTGTTCTATTTCCACTTGATTGCTAATCGAATCCATGCACACTCAAACTCGTGTTACTCGCAGTTTGGAAATTAGGAAGAGGAGCGCCGCAAAAAAGCTTGGGCCCGGACTTCAGAGTAAAAGAACGCACGCACTATAAATTCTCAGCCCACTAAGGAGACACTCTAAAGTCCAAAACTATCGTTTGTTGACCATTTTTTTTTGAGTAAATGGTCAAATTGCCCCCTGAAAGATGTAGGGATTTGCAAGTAGGTCCCTGAAAGATGGAAATAAAAAAACCCGTCCCTGAAAGATACCTCTCGCTGTCAAATAGGTCCCTGGCGTCATTTTTGACATTATTAGGGGTCATTTTGAAATTTTAAAAATTTAGATGGATAAAAAAAATGAAAGCATTGATTCTTTCCCTCACACAATCATTTCTCCCCACCCCAACACTCTCTCTCCTTTCCACCGCCCTCTCACTCTTCTGTCTCACCATCTTCCTCTTCCTCTTCCTCTTCACCACCACTCTCACAACTCCCTCACCTCCTTCTTCTTCCCCCTTCCCCCTCCACCACCACCACCGTCCCATTCCTAGCTGACCCTCGCCACGCCACACCCACCCACCTTGCTTGCCGCACACAACCAAACAAAGCACAATCACATCGCAGTTCAACTCAACCGCCAAAAAACAAAAGAATAACTGAATAATGAGTGAATATAATAACCCCCCGCAACAACCAACCCACTTGCCTCACCTTCGGGGATTTCGTAAAACCTTGACCATTAAACCCTAACTTAGCTTGATTATATTATATATTATTATTGTTGTTATCATTGTTGTTGTTGTTGTTGTGTGGAAAGGGGAAAACAGAGGAGGGGGGTCTCGTGTGTGTGGGACCGTGGGAGGGAGCTTCTTATTTGTGTATGTGTGTAAGTGGGGGGAATAAGAAGGAGGTGAGGGAGTTGTGAGAGTGGTGGTGAAGAGGAAGAGGAAGATGGTGAGACAGAAGAGTGAGAGGGCGGTGGAAAGGAGAGAGAGTGTTGGGGTGGGGAGAAAGGATTGTGTGAGGGAAAGAATAAGTGTTTTTATTTTTTTTTGATCCATCTAAATCTTTAAAATTTCAAAATGACCCATAATAATGTCAAAAATGACGCCAGGGACCTATTTGACAGCGAAAGGTATCTTTCAGGGACGGGTTTTTTTATTTTCATCTTTCAGGGACCTACTTGCAAATCCCTACATCTTTTAGGGGGCAATTTGACCATTTACTCATTTTTTTTTTGATAACAGACAAAAAACAATGATTTTATTATCACAACAAAAATAACCACAAAATTGGGCATAAATGATTAACTAATTACGATTAAAATAAGATTATATAAAAGCAAATCAATAAAATTATATATAGTACTCAAATAAATAAATATATAATAATTTATACATCGACTAATTAAGTTTCAACTATATTACTATTGGGAAGCTAAGTCTAATACCAAATACGACATTGCTCTGCTAGATTAATATTAATTTCCCCTAGAGAGAAAGGTCTTGGTGAATATAATATTACAACTTATATATGTTTTTATAACTTTTAATTCCTCAGCCTCTCCTCCAATAGATTCTAGGTCTTTCTCTCTGTGGAACGCATGCCTCGCACCTTTCATTTGTAAGATATAAATATAAATATAAATATAAATATAATAGAACTTGGTCTTATCATCAATGGATGGATTACATCATATTCACATCCATCTACCCCCACATGACATCTTTGATGTATGTAAACCCCCTGACTAGTGACCAGATAGCATGGTAAGAGAATCCCGTTGGTTTATTTATAGTATATTTTTAATAGTAACCTAATAAATCGGCCGTATAATGTTCACACTTGTCGTTAATTATTTATAATCTTATCAAACAGTTTATTATACACACACACACACACACACACACAGTGCACACAAAAAGAATCCAAAGCAAATTTAGTTATGTCACTCTATAGCACTCTCATAAAAATTAATAATTTTCTACGAAAACAACCTCATATTGATACATGATTCCGTAATCATACATACAAACTTCTCCATTTTTTTTTCTTCCACCAAAAAAAAAACCTCTCCATTTTTTTTATTATAACTTCAATGTCGTCATGGGTTTCCACTTACCACATGTCTGCACCAAACAAGATTCAAAACACCATCAAACAAGAGACAACCATTGTTGCAGCTAGCAGTGGCACCAATTCCCTCAACACCACATTAATTATGTCGCTACAATATTAGTCGTGGCGGTCATCACCATCATGTTGCGGAGAGTTTAATCACAATGGTGAAGGAGCTAGTGTCGCCGTCAGATATTCAAAGCCCAATATATATAGGAGAATTATCTTATATGATTTTGCAATCTAGACAAGCTACGGGAGCCTTTGACAAACAAAAATTAGTACCTTATTCTCCATCATCTTAGATTATTTTCCTGTGTGTGCTTTTTTATATAAACAAAGAAATTCATTAGAACAATTAAACAGGAGCTAAACTTAAGCACACAAGATGTGAAAAAGCTGAGCTTTACAAAGTCTGAAACAAATATCCCGCGCTGCAAAGAAACAAGAGAGACTAACACAAACAGCCTTACCCTCTCCTCAGAACTACCATTTGTTGCTGGAGATGAACTCGTTGGTAGTAAGAAGGGGAGTTGAAGATTTAAACGTGTTGGGGGTATTGAATAATTGAAGTGTATTTAAGGATGTAATAGAGTGGTTTTTACATTAGATTATACATTATGCATAACAGTCTAATCAAGTTTATAATAACATTGTTCATAAAGCAAGTTTATAATATTTCAGTAAAAAAAAAGCAAATTTATAATATGAGGAATATTGATATATGATACAATTTTTGGCACAATTTTTATTATTGAATAAATAAAACTTCATGTTGAAACATTTTAATTCAAGGATTGGTATTTATGAATTTCGGATTGGTATATGAATTTCGTAGCATGTATTTCACATTGACTAGTCTTTATCTTTCAGATTTTGTCTTATCCACTTAAATTCTAGTTAATGAAGTTTCTTTTTATCCATAGATCTGAAATTTGATTTTAACTGATAAAATATACATTTAAAAATTAATTAAACTGATAAATGTATCCTCAACAAGAGGAATTTCTATCATCAAGCTTAATATGATTGAGATGAGATAGCTTTTTCAGTGACTGGTTTCACAGTATAACTCTAAAGAATTAATGGTGTTGCAGTTGAAATGAGCATGTACTATGTCCAATATCTCAATTAATCTCATGCCTTTTGAATGTTTATTCCCATTTCAGCGTCATATGTTTGAGTGCTTTTGGAAATTATGGAATGGGAGCAGTGTTTTAAACCAGTTATTTATACAAGCATATTGTTCACAAAAAGTTAGAAACCAAATTACAAAGAGATGTTCACAATTAATTTTCTCCATTAAGTTGATTAATAATTAATGCACAGTAGCTTTCACACTTCACATGATCACTGTCTCCCTAACCGAGTGTTTTGTGTTGAGGATAAGGGTCGAGGAAAGCATGCGTCTTTAAGGATCTTATGAATCTGACACAGTTTCACACAAACACACACATGGACAGAGAGAAAGGGTAAAGAGAGGGAGGGAGGAGGAGGGGGGGGGGGGGGGGTCCACCACGAGATTGGTGATTTAAAGAGTGTGCTTTGGATGGAGCAAGAGGCTATAGAAGAAGAGGGGAGGGTTAGGCCGACAAAGAGCATCTTTGGATGCATGGGTTTTATATACACACGAGAGTTGTTGGTTTTTGAGAGCAACTAGCTTAGTTTTCGATGGCATCTTGTGCCCTTTTTTTTAATGTGAGTTTCAGTTTCAGTTTCAGCATACTCTCCGGCGCTTTTGCAGTTTAATTAGTATTTAGTAGTACTCCTCTCTGTTGCTTTCCACTGTCTGTGCTCTCTCTCTCTCTCTCTCTCTCTCTGCCTGTCAGCGCCACCCACGCGTCTTTCACACACACCACGCTGTAATATGCGGTCAACCCCGTGCTCTCCACCAACCTCATACGCACGCACCCTGCTAGGCTGCTATGCTTTTGTTTCTTCAATATCCACCTATATGCACTTCCATGCCTGCCTTCTCACACTCCCTTTCCACAACTGCGCTGTTAACGATCGAGTTACCTTTGTAGTTAAACTAGCTCCTATAAAGCCAGGATTATTCTTTCGTATATACCATTAGTTACTTCTGCTAACAATTACTATACGATGATGATTTCCTATTCACCCTTACTTAGAGTACCTAATTGTCTATAAGTAACAACCATCGGAGTGCATCTATGTGTATATATCCACGTATAAGCAGTATCCAAATTATAGGTTTATCATATAAACAATATTCTCATCAGCAACTATCATATATAAGCAATTTCCATGGGTAACTCCTGAGTTGGGTTTTACTGTTGGAATAAAATTTAGCAAGTGTACCTTTAAACCCCATGTGACATGGGTTTATTCTCTCATTCCTTTTATATATCAAATGATTTTATATTAATGTAAAATTTTATAAGAATGATATATGAGATAGTAACTTTTAGTCCAATAGTAAATTTTACAATATAATTTTCTAATAAAAAATTATTATTAGTGTAACATTGCTCAAAGTACTATATTGATCTAATTTAATCCAAGCTAATATAGATATAATTAATAAATATTCCTATATGTATGTTGTTGAAAGAGAAAGAGAGAAGAGTGGGGACCCATCCACCGCCCATAATCACGCAGTCTTACTGCTTTCGATCTGTTTTCTCAATCGAAACCCTAACCCAACGCCACTTCCCAAAATAGGAGAAACCAACTCACAAACTGCTATCCTTTTTTCTTTCAATTCACTCTGTCTGGCAGTGATCTCTCCTCACACGGTACCTTAATCTACACAGCCTCCACGAATTTGTGTGGAGGCTGCAGCTGCAGGTTGAAGGAAAAGTCAATTTCAGCAGCTCAATCACAACTTGGGTGGCCTGACCTAATTAACACCAATTCAAAATCTCATATCTTCTTTTCCCAATTTCGCGATCAGTCTCAACAAGATCCTGAACAAGTGAGCGAGCTAGAAGATATCAAGAATAGCTAAGAGAGAATCAATCACGAGAGACAGAATTGGTGATATATGTGCAGATATATATAATTGATCATTTGATCCAGTCCAGTCTAGTCAAGTCAAGTCCACAATTTGTTTCATCTATATATATTGGAATTGGAAAAACTCATTTCTTTTATGGAGTATAATTAGAGTTAAGAACTCCAGCTCCTCATCAACTTGAGATTTTAATTTGCTATATATAGGTAGACAGATAGTTAAAGTTTATTACAATAGTAATGGATCAAATCACAGCACATGGTCATTCTCTTCCACCACCATTCCACACAACAAGAGATCTCCATCTGCAACACCAATTCCACACCCTACACCAGCAAGCAGCCACAGAAGACGAGCAGAGCGGAAGCAGCGGAGGCCTGAAAAGAGAGCGCGATGAAACCAACAACAACAACAATGGAAGCAGTGAAGGGAGAGATCAGATGGGTGAAGGTGAGATGTCAAGAAGGCCACGAGGAAGACCGGCCGGTTCCAAAAACAAACCAAAACCACCCATCATCATAACACGTGACAGCGCCAACGCCCTGAGGACGCACGTGATGGAGGTGGCAGACGGGTGCGACGTCGTGGAAAGCGTGTCCAACTTCGCCAGGCGGCGACAGAGAGGGGTTTGCATCATGAGTGGAACCGGCACAGTCACCAACGTCACCCTCAGGCAACCGGGATCTACCGGTTCCGTCGTTACTCTCCACGGAAGGTTTGAGATACTTTCGCTGGCAGGTTCGTTTCTGCCGCCGCCGGCTCCTCCGCCGGCGTCGGGTTTGACGATATATATGGCCGGTGGTCAAGGGCAGGTTGTTGGGGGGAGTGTGGTTGGGACACTATTGGCTTCTGGGCCTGTGGTGATTATGGCGGCTTCGTTTAGTAACGCTGCTTATGAGAGGCTTCCTTTGGAAGATGAGGAACAAGCTTCTCCTCTGCCGTTGCAAGGTGGTGGTGGTGGTGCAAGTGGGGTTGGTCAACAGCAACAGCAGCAGCAGCAACAGTCACAGGTTTTAGGGGATGCAAATAATAATGCAACAGCTGCTTCGCTTTTTCATGGCATGTCTCCTAACCTTCTGAATTCTATTCAGATGCCATCCGAGCCATTCTGGGCAACTACTCCTCGCCCTCCATACTCTTGATCGATGTCACTGTAAGTTCACAAAGTTCTGCTGCTATATCTTTTCTCACTCTTGATGGTCAGAGGGTAGGGGGGATGTGTTGCAAGAAAATTAAATTCGCCAAAGTACTCTTCAAAGTTAGGGATGTTCAAGTTTAATGATCATATGCTTCTTTCTTTCTTTCTTTCTTTAGAACTTGTGTGTGTCATTTTGATGATTAATTAGGTGATAATATATATTGTTTTCCTTTTCTGTATTCGAGACTGTAATTTATAATAAATTGATGAATATCCTTGGTGAGTTTGAATTAATCAGTTGATCATGATCACGATGAAGAATAATTAATGGGGGTACTTGTGTCATGTGTTCCTCTCGTAAATATATAAGCGCATTATCTATCAGTTTTAGCCATGAATTTGCTAATCAAACATGGTACTATGGTAGTGGCTACTCATGGTTACTGGCTTCTTGACACCGCCATTGGTTATATAGAAAGCGCAGAGGCCGTGATATTAGACTAGAAATTCTGTAGTATGATAATGATTTTTTCATCCTTTTCATTTTAGTGTACGTATTTAGTTTTCTTAATTAGATAGAAGATTTGCAACTGGTTCACACATGCACTGTCTGATCAAAGCTCCTTTCCGAGGCAGCTACCCTCACTTTCATTAGGCAACAATAACCAAGACAGCATTGTATCTCACAGGCCTCTCTCTCTCTTTCATATTAAACCTACTGAATTTTGAGCCTAGGCCTGGATTTGATTCCATATGCACCGAAACTCCTAGCTTTTACTATTTTTTTAACTATAGTTAGCTCTTGGTTAATGTAGATGAATTAACTAAACATATCAAATAATCCTTGTTCTTATTGAGACTTTTTTTGCATCTTTATTGTAATGTTTTGTACTGTACATGCATGCGTCTTTCTCTATGATCTGTTGGACCTGGTCAACCGATCGATTCTAAAACAAGCGATAGGATTCCTCGAGAAGACAACTGTTTTGTTTCCTCTCTTTTTGGTTTTCTCTTAATTTACTTATATATAGTATAGTATGGTGCGGTAGGTTCCTCACCAACTTATTCCTTATTCCTTAATTTGTTGAAACCTTGAACATGTGTCCTTGTTGTGGCTATTATCGATCTCTACTTTCGGGTCTCCACCCAAGCCATGCTTGATTCCTTCCTTCTATCAGTGTGCTCCGCAGCCTCCGCGCTAGCTACTTACTTTCCAAAATAAAGAAAGAGTTGCGAATTTTTTTTTCTACTGTGCATTTTTTTTTGTTGGATATATATATATATATATATAACATTTGGCAAAAGAAAAGAAAAGAAAAACAAAAAAAAATTGTAGTAAACAGATTATATAATCTTCCTGGTGCTGGTTGGATGTCAGAAATTAAGAACTCACATAGAAAAATGTTATATTACATTCCTACTTAATCGGTCTCCAAGAGTCCATTCAACTAGTCATTCTTGATGGAGCTAGGGAGAAGAACCTCAACCAACTTTGTGAAACCTCTGGCTGTCGGAATAATATACTATGGGGTTTTTGGCACATTATTTTTATTTATTTTTACTAATTTTTCTGGAAAACAAGTCACAATCTAATTATACTAAAGCTAAAACCGTCTGATGGGGCAATTTTTCTTGTAACTCATGTCACTATCTATAACGACTGCAACCTTAAACTTTGTTCCAGAGAGTAGAGACCAAAGACTAGATTTTTTGCAAATATGTACTGTTCACGTAACGATTTGATTATGCATATTAAGCGCTGTTTAATTATTTGGACACTATACAAATGAATAATAACTTGAAGAGTCCTACTTTTCATTTGTTTCTCTCTTCTCAGTCCCAAGAATTTGATTCACTTATATGCCATTATTTATAAAAGTCATCACAAGTGATAAACAACAGTATAAATAATAAATAATACTAACAGATTGGCTTAAACTAATGAGTAACAGATATTGGCTTTACTCGGGATGTGGATCCTCTGCAGCGCTGGAGAGGCTGCAGAGGGATCCCTTCTCTCTATCTCTATCTCTCTCTCATTTTATTTTTTCTCATTTCTTTTCTCCCATTTTTCTTTCCTTTTCTCTCTCCTCTCACTCTCTCATTTTTTGGCTGCAGAGGCTGCAGAGAAGCTCCAGCTGCAGAGGATCCATTCACCTTTACTCGTTATGAAGAAATGAATCATGTTCACGGGGTCCACGCTTAAATTATTTGGTTAAAACTATTGAAATAAATCATCACTAATCAAAAAATCAATTATTGTTGCCATGGTCAATGGCAAGGAACTATTTCTGTCATGGAAGAAAATTATTTTACATAATAAAGCTAGACAGTACATGGAGACCAGAGATAAGCCACGTTTAACTTATAATTTGATTAAATTATGGCCGTTTCAGGATCGATCAACTACAAGAACCCACTTTTGCTTGTTCAAAATTTCAGCGGGACACTGAAGAAAGTCTTCCTTCTTAATTAGATTATTACTTGTAAAGATTAATACATCCAAAATATTGAAAATTGTTCTGTACTTCTGTATCTTTTGTTTTTGGGTCAAGTTGTTCTTCTGTATCTTTTTTTTGGCCCATACAAGGAATACAAACACAAGAAAGTGGGCCAAAAGCCTAAACATTCGCAACCCATTACCCTTGTGAAACGGAGGACCACCCGCAGTTCAAAAAAAGGGGTTGCGCAGTCTTGGATAAAAAAAAAGGAGTTTGTGCAGTAGTCATCATCTACACAGTCTCCTAATTTATTGACCCAAAAAAAAAACAGACAGTCTCCTAATTTTTCTTGACCAAAAAAAAGTCTCCTAATTTTTTTATACTATATATTTTATTTCATTATTTTATGTAAATTATTTTATAAAGTGTAGAATTCTCTACAGTTAATTTTTAACAGCGAAGTAGCTTAATCCATTGCGAAACAGTAGTTTTGCAGAAAAAAAGGTGGTTTTTTTCGCTTAGCTAGCTATGAATTATCCTCACAAAATTTACCGCGTTCTCTTCCAATACCAATATGATGGGGATTGGGGGCGATCCCTCTTTGAGTACACACTCTATGAGCTCTCAGCCTCTGAAGCTGAGATATTTAGGAAGAACAAAAGCAATGGATTATTCAATCTGCGTGACCTATGGCTTCTGTTGTGAAATTTAATTAATTTTGGTTAGTGAAATACTTACTAGCGTGGCTTAGAAACATATGAAACGATAAGTTAAATCGTGAAGGAAGCAATACGTACCATGATAATAGGCAAAAAGGTGAAGAAGCAATGATAAAGATCGAAGACTACAAATTCAACATCAATTTAAAAATATTATTCGGTTTATCCTTTTCCCGTCCACAATGAAAGGGGAAATTTGTAACAAAAGGCACATGGTGGTGGGTGCCAGAACTTTTTTAAATTATTTTATTATTTCTTTAAAATTATTTGCGGAATAGGAGGAGCTCACAGAACATAAGAACACAACATGACCCTCACCTTATAAAATTTGACAATAAACCAAAGGTCACAGCAGGGAGAAGCAATCAATAATGAAATTTATTATTAAAGAAAAACGCCACCCCCATACATAGCCAAACAAAATCTAATTAAAGAGTGATCACTGATCCAAATTAACAATGAGTTTAATTGATTGAGTAGGGAATTATCAAAACCCAACAATAACCTAAAACCTCTGCATCTTGTCGGCCTTAATTACGGGATTGGCCTTGGAAATCACGTCACGCCCAGCAGCCTTGAAATCATACGAGCACTCATGCTTCTCCGGATAACGGTGGGTCCCGCAGAAGGTGGCCCCACACTTGCACACGAATCCCGTCAGCCCCACTTTCTTGTTGCAACTGCCACACCGGTTCGCCGCCTTCGACGGCTCAGGCGCTGCCTCCCAGGGCGAAGGGGGCTCCGCCGGTTCGACCAACGGCACGGCTTCGGTGACGGGGCGGATCCGGGTTTTCTCCACGGTGGCTTTGGCCGAAGCGGCGCGCTCCTCTTGGGCGCAGAGGTCTCTGTAGCATTTGGAGCAGAGGTTGTTGTTTCCTGCGGTGCCGAAGAAGCCGCAATTGTTGACACAAGGCTTCAGCTCCGAGGGTGGAAAGCTCATGCCATCGTTCTGCTGAGAACCCATGTTTTGGTGCCTGTACTCTGTAGCGTGTTGTGTGTTCTTCTCTGTTATTAAGGTTTAGATCTGTGAAGCTCCTATATGTATATAAAGACTGCTATTACGTGACGATTGTGCCAAGTTTGGTAACTTTTTCCTCCGAAAATCTATCCAACACAGAAACGCGTGGATGTGCATATATATGCTTCTTGGGGACATGGGTCTCTACATATTTGGAAAGAATTTCAATGCTGTTGCCTTTCAAGGCTATTGTTGTCCATGCACGCGGCTAATGGTATTTTATTTTTTAGGATTAAATATTTTAAGCCTTTTTAGCATAGTTAATGACTTAATGTGTGGTTTTAGTCTTCAAATCTTAATATTATATTGGCTTTAATATGAACTTGATCTCTCTAAAAATTTGAGTTTTGAATTTAGTCTTTATATTTAAAGTCAACGGTTTTTGATCCTCTCAAATTTCAAGTTTTGAATTTAGTCCCTCATTTGCATTGACTCGTGTCATGTCACCCTAAAACGCCTACGTGACACATTACCCTGACCACGTCATTTGACACGTCATTTATGTACAAAGACTAAAATCAAAACATATAATTTTTACAGGGACCTCCACCACCACCCTCCTTCTCCGCCCTCCACCACCACCCCCTCTCTCTCCTCCACCACCACCCCCTCTTTCTCCCCCCTCCTCCTCCTCCACCACCACCACCACCCCCTCTTTGGGCTCGTCGTACCTGTTTTCTTTCTCCTCCTCTTCTTCTTCAACTACCCCAACGACGCCATTTCTGTTGACACTCTCGTTGTTCATGGAGAAACCCAGTTCCGCCAGAGTTGTCCACCATGCAACTTACCTTCGTTTTCTGAGGCCACACAATATCATAATTCCTCCTTAGTGTTGTGCGATAACTTGCGAAATCGAAAATTGTCATTAGTATCGTGCGATTTGGTACGTTTTTCTCCTTTCATGTTAAGATGCGTCCAGACCTGGATTTTTCCAACATTGATTTTGGTTGGGCTTTTTCCCCAGTTTTTTGTTGATCGTGCTGTTGTAGGTGATTATAATTTTTTTTTTTCAAATCACTTCGATTGAATTCGGATATTTAGAACAATTACTAGGGTTTGTCTCGTTTCCCTTCTAATGGTGCTTTGAATGTTCAATTTCAGATCAACTGAAAAATCAAGTTGTTCTTGAGATTTTGCATATATCAATTGCATCATGTATTTAATGTTCGACTGTGAGAATTTTTAATTCGTTTAGGTAGAAAGAGAAATTTGGCGTTTGACATTTACCTTTTGGGGGCTGGTATGGCCATTTGATTGGTAGAGCTTGCTACACATTGTTTATGGCAGGTTGTAACCGAGTATTGAGGTGAGAGGAGGAGGGAAAAGGAGGAGAGAGAGGCGGTGGTGGTGGTGGAGGAGGAGGAGGGGGAGAAAGACGGGGTGGTGGTGGTGGAGGAGAGAGAGGGGGTGGTGGTGGTGGAGGGCGGAGAAGGAGGGGATGGTGGTGGAGGTTCCTGTAAAAATTATATGTTTTTATTTTAGTCCCTGTACATAAATGACGTGTCAAATGATGTGGCCAGAGTAATGTGTCACGTAGGCGTTTTAGGGTGACATGACACTGGTCAACACAAATGAGGGACTAAATTCAAAACTTGAAATTTGGGAGGACTAAAAACCGTTGACATGAAATGTAGAGACTAAATTCAAAACTCAAATTTTTAGAGGAATCAAATTCATATTAAAGCCTATTATATTCTATCAATCTATTAAATTTTACTTTAAAAATTTTGTCATACGTCGAATCTATCATATATACTTCCAAGATATATATTTTGAAAGGAATTTTCGAATTTTGGGATAAAATAAAATTAATGGTAAAGCCATTTTCACTCAAATTTAAAAATAAAGATAGTTGATTGATCAAAAAGATTTAAAAGTTCAAAATTGCATATAATTCAAATTAGAAGAACTAAAATTGCAACTGACATCACTTATATAGGAAAAGGTAGTTAACTTTTAATTTTGTATACATTGTATATTCTTATCTGAATCTTGACAAAAAAGATATCAAAAGTATGATTAAGAAAGGGTTTTAAAGTTATTAAATCACAACAAAAAATTTAAAAATAAGCAAGTAAAATAATATAGTTTTGTTTGATTTCCCATTGTATCTTTCGCATGCAACTGTGGAGACTAATTTCTTCGAAGATTTATAGTGCATTTAAGGATTGTTTCTCTTAAATGTTGTATTTTCATACATTTGAATTGGAAATCAAACCCTGACCACGTGTTTAAGGAACTCGAACCACTTATCACTCAGAATATATTTAAGGGTTATCTCATCCAAATTCATTACTATATGTATTTAATAATATTATAATCTCTTCAAAAAAATAATACTATATGTATTTTTTTTGGTCAACAACACTATATGTATTTAATTGGGTTGTTAGCCCGGTAACTCCATACTGGGCCAACACTTGATGAACATCAATACATTGGCAATATTTGGGCTATAGGGATATGAGTTCGTATATTATAACCTTACGAATTTTTTTGGATAGACTTACAACCTTACGCATTGAACAAAAAACCAAAAACCTTACGAACGTTGACAAAAAAAAACTTACGAACAAAAAGATTTCGCTACCAAAATTTTCTATTTTTTTTCCTAAGTTTTGTTGAAGATTTTTGCTAAAATTCCATCTGAAACTTATTTTCTACATATTTTTTTTTGTTTTAATATTAATAGATAATTATTGTGAATCTTCACATATAATATACAATTTTACTAAAATTTGGTTTCACTTTTCAGAAACATTTTCTCGTATATTTTCATGGAAGGTGGCATTTAGGGCAGTACACTTTTAAAGTGAACTACGGTAGTACAGTTTACTTTATAGCCATTGATATATTAGTAACAAATTGGAGGGCCATGATTTCGGAAAGGTAACCTGCTTAATATGTAATGGTTAAGATAAAAGTTAATTGCAAAAGAGGGCTTGAAGAATATATTAATTAAAAAAGTTCTAAACATTTATTTTAATGTAAAATAATCCCAAATTCATTTTTTTATTATAATTTTGTTTTAAATATTTTTTGGTCATGATGAAATAAAAAAAAGCAATAAATATTTTCTTAATAAAAAATATTTCCAAATTCAATTATTTTATTTTGTGACAGAAACAAAAACATTTGCTGTTAATTTTTTCTAGAAATCTTAATAAAATACCAATTCAAAGTAACAAAAATATTCTGAGTACACCAGTACCTTTTTTTTATTTTGTATAAACTAAACATTTTATTAATAAATAATTTAAACTAATTAAGAACACAAGATATACCCAAAGTTTGTCAAGCCCAAAACAAAAATGAGGTGGCAATAGCCATATAATGTGCAAACTACATAAAAAAATATACCCCAAAAATCTTTTGTTCATAGGAGCAATTAGAAGCATAATATAAGGGATCTCATAGAAATTAAGATATTTCGAACATCAAAACTGATAGACGATAGATCTATGAGTTCTAGCGTTTTCACAATTGTGACAAAATTGACACTGCAGGTGTAAACAGTGTTGTAGCCAAATCTGACATTGAGCGAAATAGGGGTATCTCAAACTCACACCTGCGAATCGATTTATCACTCCACTGTGAGACTTAAACATAAAACAGAGATCTTATAAAATAATAAAAATGAGTTTCAGCTATAAAATAAAAAAAAGACTTTCAGTTATTATAAAATAATAAAAATGAAATTTCAGATTTTTTGCAAATATCTATAAGTTTTGGGGTTATTATTTATTTAGATAAAAAAATTGGAATTAATTTCAAAATACATGGAACGTAGGCTATCCCAAGTTTCCAGGTTACTGTACTACCATAGTTCATTTTGAAAGTGAACTACCCTAAATGCCACCTTCATGGAAATCCAAAAAAAAAATATTTCATATAAAATTCAAATCATATAAATTCAGTAATCCTTCCAGTTCAAAAGTTTGATAGTTTTAGTTTTTTTTTTCTTGTCCCAAATATTTGGTTTAGCTTTTTTTCTTTCAAGGCAAAAAGCCTGTTTTACAAAGAAAAAAAAGAAGCAAAAGGCTTGTTGCGAAACAAGGGAGTTACATAAAATTGATTAAAATAGTTTGGATTAATTTAAAAAATTGGTTTACTTCTCATCAAGCCTCGACCTTCACGTTCATGAAGGCAATGCATATACTATGAAATAGAGAATCTAAAAATTAAGGTTTTTAATTACGTTCATTTATTTCAAGTCTTCTTGCTTCCATTAATTCAAAATAAAATTGTGTAGGTTGAACATTGAGAAATATTTTGAGTATGAACAATAATCTCCATCATTTTACTAAATATTTTTTACTTATAAATTTATTTCTATTAATTTGAAAATTTTAAAAAGAAATTATTACGTAATAAAAAAACCTGCTTTTGGGGCATGGCAATGATTGGCTGAGTTTTTATTCCAAGGAATAAAGCCTTATGCCTATTTCTTTGCTGTGCTTGATTCCTCCCACTCCCACCGAAGAAGCTGCGAGGTAGTTAGCTGATCCCCCGCGCCTTCAGTCGGCGCTACCTCACGACAAGGTGTCAAATTTCAATTGGATACACCTCAAACATTGCCGAGTTAGTCGGTTCTTGCCTTGGTGTCACTTTACCTTTCGATCTCCTCTCCAACTTTATCAAAGAAAATTCCCACACAAGCTGTCGGCCCGAACCCATCAAACATTCCAATTAACAAAATTTATCTTCAGATCTTTTCTATTTAAAAAAAAAAAACAGCAACACAACTTAAGCAGATCTTTCTATTTAAAAAAACTTTAAGCAGATGTTTAGTAGCCTTATCAATTTAATTAATTAACACGTCACAACAAAAAATTTGTATCAGTAGTTTATCATAATAAAAAAAATACTGATGAGTGAGATCCAAGTAGCCGTAACGGTGACGGTGACGGTGGGACCAACCAACCAATTACGCATTTACGCTACGCCTCCTCACGTCAAGTTAATCCCTGCCGTTGCTACACCCGTCACTCCAAAGCACACTAAGCGCTTTCCCAACTTAACGGCGTCGCTTCAAACTAACCATCCCACCCACTACTGTGCTTGATTAAAATAAAATCACCGCTGGGGTTTCCCCAATCCAGAAAAAACGAAACGGAAAAAGGCGCTTCCAAAATTGTACTTACGTTTCTCCAAATTCTCGAATCACACAATTTTTTCATTTTCATTCTTTCATCGACGCGCTTCTCGTGTGCTTTGCTTCGCATCTCCCCTCATCACCATCGTCGTTATATTCATTCCTTAACCTGTTCTCACATTGCAGGTGGTGGTGATGGGACTGAAAGCGATTCAGCCAAACCTTATTCACCAAACATGATCAACCATTCATAGAAAAAATACCTTACTTTTTTTGATACCGGAGGTTGCAATTTAGGGTTTTTTATTTTTGCATTTTCCAATGACGTACGACAACGATGACTGTGGTTGTGGACGGAGAGAGGAGGTGGACCCGGACCTCACTCTCGCAATCGAAGTTGAGGATAACAATGGGGACTATGTGAAATTGAGGCCCAACCCCGATGACGGTTCTCTGCCAGCTGCGGCGGAGGAGCCTTCTGCTCCGGCGAGAGGATCCGCTTTGTGGTTTTGGGTTAAATTGGTGGTGTTGTTTTTATGCCTGGGGTTTCTGGCTGTTGTTGTGCTCAAGTGGGTCGGACCCTATCTCATAGACAAGGTTTGTGCTTTTACCCACCACTGGCTGTTACTGTATTTGGACTGTGCTTTGTGTTTTGGGGCTTGTTTTCCCCTTGTAAAGTTTTGATTTTGAGAATGAAAATGATGCATCGCTTTTGCAGATACCATTGCTGTTTAGGAATTTTAACATGAAACATGCATTGAAATGTTTGCTTGCAGAAAGCAACTCTTTGCTTTCTACTCAAAAAATTTGATGTATTGATGCCTGATGGATTATAATTTTCAGTCAGTTTTCTCATGGATTCCATAATTTTTATTTTTCAGGAGGTTATTCCAATAATAAATTGGGAAACAAAGACTTTCAGTACTCCAGTGCTTACTGTTTTGGTGTTTGCTTCTGTTGCACTATTCCCAACCATACTTTTGCCATCTACACCCTCTATGTGGCTGGCTGGAATGACACTTGGTTATGGATTTGGGTTCTTGCTAATAATATCTGCAGCAGCTGTGGGTGTATCACTCCCTTTTATCATCGGCTCAATCTTCCATCATAAAATCGAAGTGAGAGTCTTGTCTTCAATCTGAATTGGTTTTTAGTTCCTGTCTGCAGGTGTTTGTTTCACATGTACTAATTTGGACGCAATGTTTTGATGAATTTATGCAGGGATGGTTAGAGAGGTATCCAAAGAAAGCTTCTATTCTAAGATCAGCTGGTGGAGGAAGCTGGTTTCACCAGTTTCGAGCAGTTGCCTTAATCAGGATTTCTCCATTCCCTTACATAATCTACAACTATTGTGCTGTGGCAACAAATGTTAAGTACGGGCCTTACATAATTGGATCCTTGGTAGGAATGGTGCCAGAAATATTTGTTGCAATCTATACGTAGGGCCTCTCTCTCTCACTCTCTCTCTCTCCAATTTTTTTATATACTAGGAATTTGTGTTTTACCTGGTTATTTATATACTTAGGTGGATTATTTCTTGAATGTTTGATTTTTTGCATTTGAAACTTGTCATGTATGCCTAGAAATATAGGTGACGTGACCACTTTTTGCTGACTTTTGGATATAGGTTATGTAATTGGCTTGAATAACTCTGACTCCAGCCTGAGTATGTTTAGCAGAATATGGTTATTTCATGAAAAACAATCGTTTACTCTATGCCTATATCTGGTAAAATCTAACATGGTTTTAAATATTTAATACCTGATGTAATTGAGGCTCCTGCTAACTCTCATCTTGATTTAGCATGTTTTCATGTTTCCCTCTGTTGCAGTATGTTGCTCTCACGATTATTGATTATGAAATAGATATTGAAATGATTTGGTGAATATGATTTGGTGAATTGATGAATCTTTAATATATTGGTAAAAGTGAGATATTCCTTCAAAATTTATTTCCATGTTTCCGAGGTGGGAGATTGCTTTTACCTTAGGCTTTTTGGTTTCTGGTTGTATTTAACGATATAATTTCCTTATGTATGCTTCCAATCAAACTCAAGGATTTGTTTACGGTCGTCAAAGTTCATTGATTTTACAATGTCTCCTTGACACAAGTGCAATTTTTGATGCGTGAGCAACTGAGCATCTTTAGATCATGTCTTCTCATTTTGATCCTCCTTGAATTAGACCATTGGATTTGGGAATATATTGGGTTGGAGAATTGGTATTTTATTTATGAAGTAGATTATTGTCTTTCTTGGAGCAGTTGGCTGTTTAGTTCACACTTATTATTCTCATTTAGATCTTAATTAGGATTAGGAAGACTATCTATCACGTAATGACAGTATGACTTCATATAGAGGCAGGTAAGAGATTGATCTTGTTTCCATGCATGGCATGTGTGGCTTCTTAAATAAATCATATACTGGCTTTTTTCCACTAAATGGTCCAAGGTTACCTATTATAATGGTGTTGGTTGATTGCTCACGTATGAAAACTTCATTCCCACCCAGTTCCACAACCAAAAAACTTGATACAATATTCTGTTTGGCTGTTCCCCTCCTCTAATACTATCTGTCACCATTTTTTCATCTATACTATAGTTTCGAATTTCGATGATGCCCTTGACCCATGAAATGGCAAACATTACTGCAATAACATCAATTCAGCATGTAGGGTTGGTTGTTATGAATGGTATTGATATTTTTGTTTTATGTCTTCTTATTTTGGAAGGGTTAAAGAAAACAAAGTTAACTACAACATCTAGAGTGTTTGATTCTAGCCAAATACTTGAGTTCTAGCCATTGAGTGTCGACAAAAAAGGTCTGAGTTTGATTAATGCTGGTGGTTTTGCATTAGTAGGCCATCTATAAGTACGGCTGCAACCTTTTACTAAGGCTTTTATCATGCTCTCACCTTGAAATAGGGCAATCTTCCCTCCTAAACATGCGGGGAAAACTTTACTATCTTAATCTTTTTGCTTTGAAAAGGAATCTTTAGTTAACGCTGTTGCTGTCAACTTAATGTTGGACCCCCTTTTTTCTTCCTCTTCAGTTCACCTTAAGATATTTTCTGAAAATTTACCTTACAATACTATGGTTTAATCTATTTACGGCAAAAACATTTTTTCTAATAATAATGATGATGACTTTGCCATTAAGTAATGCTTTTGTTCTTTGCATTTGACATGTGTTATATGTTACACCTGTAATCCATTATTTGAAGTTACCCATTTTCAATGGTAACTAATGATGTCAAATATCTGGACACTCTTGAACTCATCGTCTCCTTGGCTATTTCTGCAGGGGAATTTTGATTCGGACATTGGCTGATGCTTCAAATGAAAGGAGATCTCTATCTGCCCCGCAAATCATTCTCAATGTTTTAGGCTTCTGTATAACTGTGGCTACAACCATCGTGATCACAGTTTATGCCAAGAGACGGCTCAAGGAGTTACAGGAGGAGGATGACGAGATGTTGCTGCAGTAGTCCAGTAGTTTTAGTCCGGGCTTTGATTGTTTCTGGTATGAAGCAGTTGCTACTTACTACTATATCATTCTGGCAACTGGTGCTCATTGCACTGCTAGGAGGTGTTTTATTTGTCTAGTAACTTCATCCATTGGAAGAAGGGTTGACCGTCAAATGTATTATAACTGGTGGGAAGGGTTGACCAAGGATATCAGAAGAATAATCTAACATGACTAACACCCATTTTTAGTTCAGTATTTCTGTTTCTTGTTTCTTTCCTGGTTTACAAAAATTGTTTTCCTTTCTAGGGCTTCTATATCATTATTGTATATGAATTTATAGGATTGATTTGAACTCGGCAGGATTCGTTTTGTATAAATCAATTGCATTTGAATTGCCAAACATGCCATGGGAATTATGTTCTGTCTGCATTATTCAGGTCTCTGTTAATTTAAGATACCATAAATGCAGCTAAGCTACTACAAAAAGGGATGGTAATGACCAGCGAGTTATCCATCTCTTAAATATCTGAGTTCAAAACTCGGGCACGCATAAATAAATGCTCCTCGCATGTAGCAACATTCAATCAAAAAGTGGCATAATCATGATGGCATCAGGAAGGGAAACAGTTCATCAAAAAAAATAATCAGGAAGGGAAACAATTCTTTTTTGGGTAGGCGCGGGACTCATCTTGTGGATAATTTTATTTTGGGTATAGTAGAGGGCCCCAACTGGGAGCCCCTCCGTGGCCCCAAGCGAAAGGTGGGGAAGAAGAAAAATGAAGTTGTGAATTTATGATAGAGAAGATACGTGGAAACTAAACTACTTTTATGACTTCTTTCAACTTATTTGGTAATACGAGATTCACCAAAAGAAACATTTGATGAAGTTTATACTTTAGATTGAAATTTGCTAATATATAAGATCCATTTTTTTAGCGTTAATAATTATGTTTAAAAAATAATTTGATTTTGATAAAGTCTTAAGAAAGTAAATAATTCGTTTTAGATTTACCGTGACTAAATTTTTAATTCTTCAGAGCTTTATCCCAGCATTGATACCAACATTTTGCCATTGTACCACTATCGCTATCGCTATGGGGTTCTCGGAGTAGTCGCAAGTTTAAGGATTTGACTACTTTAAAGTGAAAAATCACTTTAGAAAGTAAAGTAATTAATCTCAATTATTGTTGAGAAAATCAAAGGTTGGTATTATAAGTACATGTATAATAAATTACCTTTGATTTTCTCATTAATGGTTAAGATTGCTTGCTTTACACTTTACTCACTTTAGAGGAGTCAAATCCCAAGTGTAAAGGGAAGTAGACAAATACGGTTGCAATTGTCATGGTAGAGCTAGGAGCGGTAGGAGGAGGTGATAGTTGTTTTATTAAGGATGACGATGCGGGTATAATTAATTTCTACTATCTTACGGGATTTTTGTTTTGTATAATAAAATTTCATTTAATATCTCAATCAAATACCTCGATGTGTTTAGCGTTTATCATTGGAGAACACTGCAACATGCCTTAAATCTATATAACTTTTTGATTAATTTATTTTTAATTACCATATAAGGTATTTTTACTTTTATAAAATGATATTTAACTTGCTGGGAAGATTGCTCACCAATGTTCATAGAAAGTTTAAATTATGCAATTAAAGTATTTTGTTTAACATTTTTCAACCCAAAATTTAGAGAAGAAATACTATGGGTCTGTTTGGATTGGCTTATGCAGAGCTTATGAACACAGCTTATGATTGATTCATAAGCTATTTTGGGCTTATTTTTCATAAGCTACCCAGGATAGCTTATCAAAACAGCTTATGACTTATATAAAATAAATTTCACTATAATTTTTCTTCGATTATAAAAGTAGCTTATACAGCTTATGCCATAAGCAGTAGATAAGCTTGTTATCCAAACAGGGTAGTCTAAAGAGTTTTAAATCTTGCACGATAGAACTTTACCGCCTATAGGGTTATACCCGACACGAAGAGATTAATCCCCACACGTGCGTGGGGATACCCTGATTTATACCCAAAAAAATATCTAAAAAGCTTTTATACGTGAACACCTAGGGTTGTTCACGGACCGGTTTGGATCGGATTTGCTTAAATCCGTTATTCGAACCGATCAAAACAGCACGGGTTGTGTTGGTTCAGATTTTTCGTTTTTTGCTCTCCAAATCCGAACCGAACCAACCCGGTTAAAAACGGGTTGGTTCGGATCGGATCATCAGATTTGGTGTTTTGAAAATAAAAAAAATAAAAAAATATAAAATAGGATTCCAGCCCAAACGTTAACAACAAAAATAAAAAGAGAATAAATGGGCTTGAGCCCAACAGATAACTTACACAAATAAATAAAACAACTATAACAAAAAATTAAAAAAAAAGGGGGAAGTGGGTGAATTAGGGATTGAACCCTAATTTGAACAAGAACTATCAATTGAATAACAAAGGGAAGAGGTGACCGCCACCTCAGGAGAGAGAGGAAGCTTCGACGGCCATGGGGAAATCTTCACACAGCAGCTGCACCAAGGGCGGCATCGGCGGCGACAAAAAGACGACCTCGCCGTTGTTGCTACAGCTACAGCCGCGTTTTGCGGCGGCAGCATGAGAAGGAAGGTCGCATTCGCAAGTCGCGTAAACAGTTATCACCATCATCCCTTCTTTTCTCCCACCATTCAAACTCTTTCTCTCAGGTGGCTTGAATCGCAGTTCGCACAGTGGGTTGAAGATTTCGCAGTTCGCACAATGGCTTGAAGATTTCCCAGTTCGCAGTGGCTGGATTGGAGTCATGGTGGTGGCTTGAATCACAGTGGTGGCTGGATGGAAATAAAACCCTAGCAGAGGAAGGGTGAAAGGGATGAATTGCTATTTTTTTAGACTCAGATCTCTCCCTCTCTCGTGTAACTAGGTTGGGTTAACATTTTTTTTTTTTAAAAAGCACGTCATCGGTTCGTTTCACGGGTTCGCGGGTTCAAAAATTGAAATCCGTCATCCGAGCCAAACCAAGACGGGTCTGATCGGTTTGGATCGGGTTCAACTCGAACAACACAAAAATATGCAAAATTCGGGTTGTCCAGTTTGGTTCGGTTCAGATTCACAGGTGACCTGAACCCGTGAACACCCCTGTGAACACCCATTAGCCCATTTCACATATACTACTGTGGCAATTTTAACTACTTATCCTTCCATGAAGAGGTGTGGTATGAGTACAATGGGTGTTTGTGTACTTTCGTAATTTAAAATGTCCAAAGACTTTAAAAAAAAACCCAATATCAAAGCCTGTAAAATTGGATTAGTGGAGAAGAAGTTGGATGTTTTATGTGACATAGAAAAATGATAATTTGACACCTCAAATCAAATTATTATGTGTCCGTTTGTTTTAGATTTTGGTAGAATTGTGTTTGAAAAATTGATTTGTGTTTGGTAATGATATTTTAAAAGTATGTTCAGAAGAATTGATTGTGTTTGGATGCTGCAACACCCTTTTTCCCAAAAGAACCTTACAACATAAGTAATCATTTATTTGAAAAGTAAGTATTGTTCAGTTTAATTTCGGAAAAATATCATTTCTAAAACTTATATTTATTTTCCAAATAGTGAGTGATTTTTTTTCTTTTAAGAATAGAAATTTTTTCATAAAAAATTTCTCTCAAAAAGGTCAATCCAAAACTTACACCCATTTCATTTCTTACAAAAATAAACTTCATTACTATATAACATTGTGTACGATTAAAATAGATTACATCGTCACTTGAGAGTTTCTAGTACAGTCATCCAGCAAGGATAATAATGACAGTCTACCCCAAATGAGCCTAAGCCGGTCGAGTCTTCGATCACTCCCAAAAGACAACCTAGATAAGAATCACTCCGGAAGGTAATCTTCCTCCGCCTTCTGTCTTGGTCAACTCACCCGACTGGTGATACATCTATATGAATCATGTTCAAAAAACCACAAAACATATAGGCAATGGTGAAAAATCCTCGTACACAAGTTATATCACAACAATGACAGTAGAAGGAATAAAAGAAACTCATGCATATCATTCATAATTAATATCTCATTACCCTATAGCATGCAGTTCTCTATCATAGTAATACATTACCACAAACACATTGAATTTAATCACAGTAATATGCTATCACAGCTTACAACACACCATTCATCATCAAAGTAATATATCATCACACAAATATATTTAAAATACATGACACTTCTATTTCCCTCTCAACATCGGTGTAATGCTCCATGGAGACTTTTCTCTTCCCCAACAACATTTGAGCGATAGGCCACAGTCAATCCTTAACATATTGGTCAAGGCTAAACCTCCAGTAAAGTCCAAGACAGAATTCAAGAAAGCCATATTTAAGTCAAAATTGTTCAAGGCTAAACAAACAGTAAAGTCCATGACAATTATTTAATGCACTCAGTGACACCATATCACAAATAGGTCAGTCAGTCAGATTTATCCAACCCGAGTGCTCTACTCGTTCTCGGCTCGTTGGGAGTCACCACACGGCTATTGAGACTTTTGAAACCTGGACAATCCTAGTAGGCAATTGTAGCCCAACCATACCCATTTTCAACCCTTCTCAGGGTTGTAGCTCATCTCATGGCCTCTTGCCAAATCTCTTTCTCTGTATGCAAATGATATAATATATTGCATACAAAATCAATCACAATCACTATGTTACCACTTGTAACATTATTATTCTCTTCTCTATGTTACCTCTTGTAACAATCACACATAACCTTCTCTCTTGGTTATGTAATACTCATCTTTTTTTTATTATCTCAATCAAACATCTCTTTCTCTTTCTTGATTATCTCAATCAAACATCTCTTTCTCTTTCTTGATTATCTCAATCAAAACATCTCTTTCTTTTTCATTCAATTTTCTTATTCAATTATAACTCTGTTTCCAAAAACAGTATTTTTCGTATTCAATGTTTAATCTTTAAGAAAAATTGAACTAAAATACCTATTGATTTCCAAACTCAAATTTGATATTTTTCCCTTAAAAAGACTCTATTTTATAAGCTTTTAAAAATAAATTTCGTAAATTATGGGTTGGTTTTTTGCAGACTCTAGAACTGTTCACAGGCGTGTGAAGTTTCACACCCGCGGCGTGAACAGGATTGTCCCCTGTTTCTAAACAGAACATGCGATTTTCACAATTTTGAAAAATAATCCACCTAGGGCGTGACAGGTCCAGTGTTCACAAAGTTAAAGTCAATTAAAGTTGTTCTTGACATGGTTTAACCTAATTAAGATCAAATAGATAAAAATATGTTCTTGGATCATTCCAAAAGTTTTTTAAATCATAGACAAATACATTGGTTTTTGGAAAATTCATTTAAGACTTGGCTTATATAAAAATTACTCTAAGATAAAATCTTATACTACCAATTTCAAATCCCAATTTGGCATAGAGGATTAAGCATAAAAAACAAGACATTGATCAAAGCCATAATCAAGACATAGAGCACAAGATTATCACAACAAGTTAGATGTCATTTCACCTCAAAGATCATTGTCATAGGACAATCAAAATCAACATCCATCACACAAGATCCAAGTATCACAAAAATCATCATCCACCCCTTGTCATGATATATATATTCAATAAAAATCTCTATCATACACAAACATACATATTAAATCATCCAAAACATCACATGGGCAAGGAAGATCACAAACAAGCATGTCACATACATGTTAAGAACACAAATAACTTTGTAAGAGAAATTTTCCCTTACCTCTTACTCCTAGTTTCATGAAGGAAAATCCTAGCTTCTTGATCTCTTACTACCCTTTGATCAACATCTTTCCAACAAGCACAATACACCCAAAATACCAAAAAGAAAAACTTAAGATATATTATATATATCAAACCCTAGACATATGAACCAAAAAGAAGATAATATGAATTTGGTTCATGAAGTCTTACCTATACCAAACACCTTTGTACCTTGAAGATTCAAAATCCAAATGAACAAAATCTATAAAGAGCTTGATGATCTTGATGAAGGCTTGTGTTTTAAAATAAATCTCTACACTTGATTAAGGTGTAGAAATCAAGATTATGGATGGATGAATAGATGAAGTTTGGAGAGGAAAATGAAAGAGAACAACTCAAGTGAGGAAGTAAGATGAAAAATGGACAAAGCTCTTTCCTCCCTCTCTCCTATGCTCACACGGTTCCTCCTTCCCAAAGGAAAGCTTGGGATAAGTTTGGACAAATTGAAATAATGACTTGGTAGAATAGATAAAGAAAAATGAATTAATTATTTATTTTCCCATTGACCAAGACTCATGACTAGCCCTTATGACTCAACAAGGATAATGATTAGAATTCCATCTCTTTGGGGTGTGTTGGGCGTACAAGGCTGGTCCAAGAAGAAGGGAATATGCTTGATGCCAACTAGAGTTAGGGCTTGGTTAAAATGGAACCAAACTAGGTTAAGTTTTAACCATGATTTGTGTAGTTAAATTAAATCAATGGCCAAGATGTCTCTCCATCAAATGGGGTGCTTAATCAATGGTCCAAATTGTGCAAGAGGGCTGCATGGCTCTTTGGTAGTTTGGAGCAAACTTAAGGGCAAAACCAAAAGGGCAAAGTGGTCATTTTTTCACTTGGTAATTAACCATTTAAGCTAAGGGCAAAAAGGTCTTTTCCCATGAGTCATGAAAATTCTACACCCTTCTATACTAGTGCAGGGTGGTTCTGACCTGGTCAAGGAGTAAGGTAAATAATTTTTCACTTTTAACCATGGTAAAAGGTAAATTACGGTAATAAACTGCGGTAACTTCTGCGGTTTAGGGTTTTAATTGCTCAAAAATAACCTATTGAGGTAAAAAGCTCTCATGATCCTTATGAGAAGCCAAGACCACGAAATCAAACTCAGAAGCAACACGGTAATTTTTCGATTTCACTGTAACCCGTAATTTAGGGTTAAACTGCACTTTCTCTGAAAAATCCCAGAAAATTCCTAAAAATCACAAATCTTATAAGAATACTATTGGTGACCTTTACATTTGATTTTGGATAATTTCCTAACCTTATGGTATCCATTTGATCTCCCATTTACCCTGTCCTTAATTCTACAGGGACCAAAACCGCAATTCTTAATCTGCTATTCTAAATATTCTGAAAATAATTTCTAAAATTATAAAATAATGTAAAAACATTATTTGACTCATAAAAATATTTTTTCCACTTGTTTTGGCCTCCAATCCCACGTGAATTACATATCCCCATATTAAAATATAATAAAGTCAGAAACCTAAAATTACAGACGTTATAGATGCTAAAGGTAGAATCACTTTTGATGTGTAAATATAAAGAATTTTGTGAGTCCTACACCCAAACGTGGTTTTGCAAAAGAAAAAGCAACCCAGGACCTCTTTACACCAGAATTGATTCTGGACCCCAAAATCACATTTTAAATTTTCACGTTAAGTACCTAAATGCACCAACTTTTTGCCAAAATCGAGTTTGACCAACCCCAATGTGTGTTTGAAAATCTAATACAAATACACACAATCTCGTTGACAAAAAAAAATCAAATTATTACCTAAAGAGAGAGAAAAAAAGTGTATTGGATGAATATTAGAAGTTGAGAGGTGTTCTAAAATTGGGATTGCGTGACATAATAATAGTTTCAAATATCTCTATTATTATTACGGAAAAAGAAAACCTCATAAATTTTCATTGGATTCGGATACGAGTGCGACATAAGAATAGGAATGCAAGCAGGAGTAATAAATAAAAAGGAGTGGGACCCAGCTACTAGTAGCACTAGCAGAGACTAGAGAGCCAGAGTCCAGAGAAGAGCAGCACGGATATTCATGTGGGACGGGGAGGAACAGCATCAGCGTTCCGTCAGGGTTTTACGACGTTATTATTCTATAATCTTTTTTTGCTCAATAATATTCTATAATCTTAGAATGACATCTATCATTTTTAATTTATAACGTAAAGTTGTTTTTTTTCTCTGAGATTGGAGTATTTACTTTTAGATATTTAAGTGGGTTTTATTTATATATATTATTTTTTTTTATTTTTTTTAATTCAAGTATCTAATAGGTATTTAATTTTTTCAACCCAGTAATTTTAAAAAATTTACTAAATTGGTTCCATCAATAATTCTACATCTAATTATAACCCACAAAAACACATAAAATTCACAATGAGAGATAAGAGAAAAAGTACTTATATAAACACTCCTCTCTATTAGATACCCAAAATTATTTTTCCCTGTTAAAAATACCTAATAAATACCCACAGGTACTCATATGCTCTAAGTCTATTCGACTAAGAAAAGGGTTATCATATCTTTTTAGATATCAGCCGGCGTTGGAGTATTATTATTAGCTAATTTAGCTAAAACTTTGATTTGTTAACTTTTGTACAGATTTGTTATGATATTTACTTTTAATAACAAATTTAAATATTTGTTTATTGAGAGCGGAATAATTTATAAAAGTTCCTTTTAAAGTAGACTAATAATTACATTTTTTTTATTTTGTGACACATACTTTTGAGTTTTTATATTAAATTAAATCTTCTATATTTTTTATATTTAATTATTTATTCAAACAAAAACAATTTTTAATTTTTAAACTTCTTTAGTTAATGTTTAAATTTTTTCAACCAATAATAAATACAATACAATATTTATAAATCATTAATATTTAACAGTTAAATCAATTTTTGAGAAAAAAGGAAACTATTAATCGAGTTTCAATTTATTTTTTATTTTTATATTAAATGAGAAAAATATGTTTATATTTGAGTTTTCTTTCTTTTTTTAAAAAATAAATCAAGACTAAATAAAATTATTCTCAGATAAATCTATTGAGTAAATTTTATATTTGTGAAATATATTAAATTTGTTATGTATTAAAAGTTCTTATTAATTAATAATTTCAAAAACTACTGTATTTTTAATGAATATTCTTTTTTTTTGTAATAATATAATATAATATTCTTTATTTTTTATGGTGAAAAATATTCTTTGTTTTTTGAAGACTTTGGTTAATATTTTTCTATATTAAATGTTTATTATAAAGTTTTACATGACCTAATGCCGTTACAAATATAGTCCAACAAACAAAATAGGACATTTTTTTGTATTCAACATAGATACCGAGAATTAAACCTATAATAATAATAATAATAGTAAATTACACTTCTCTTCTCTCAAAGATGATTATACTCCCCTCTTATTTTATGTGAAAATATATACTCTTCAATCTCCTTCCCTGAAAAATAAATATGTATTGCATTTAAATATATTTTAACATGAAAGAATCTTTTAATAGTGGTGAATAACTTTGAACAACTATTCTATAAAAAAGTTTATTTATTTATTATTATTAACATCATTATAAACTATTTTTGAGCACTTTTTTTATTGTTGATTTTATAAATTTAGATGATAAAATAAAGTTTTAAATGCCTTTTTATCGGGTTTAAATCTTTGATCAAAATTTTTATTTTTTATTTTTTTATAATTGATAACAAGGGTTCAATATTATATGTTAATAGTGTTAGGAATAAAAAAAATATACAAAAAAGCCTAATCATATTAAAATAGACTTAAGTGTAATATATATTTATTTTTAAAAAATAAAGTATATATTTTTATGTAAGATAAAAGAAAAATATAATTCAATTATCTCCTAAAAAAAGTGAGTGTAATCTACTCTAATAATAATCCGATGTAAATCTGTAAACTATACTCCTTTCACGTGAACGGTGAAAATTAGGAGGCGCCGAAACTGCAGAGTCCTCGACAAGGTCTCGCCGCCCGAAACACATCCCATATCTTTTCAATAGTGTACTGTAATCTTTAATTAATTAATCAAATCCTAAAATTGTTCTAATGTAATGTAATGTCACCCCAGCAGTGACAAACCATAGACAAAACAAAAGGAATTCTCCACCTTCCATTCGTCTCTCATGGGCAAAGTATACTAAAATGTCACCCACTTCTTTCTCTTCAAATTTCAAGCACTCGTCGTAACCATAAATCGGTCCTATAAAAACTACCCCCAATAAATTCAAATTTTGGACCATTGCCCGTTATACACACAACACATTCACATTGAGCTTGTATATATATATATATATATATAGGCAGTACAAATTAGAGGCACCGGCGCAATAAAAAACAAATAATTGAAAAAAAATTAAAAAATGCTGCTTGGCCCTTGGGCTCCCCGCTTTGTTTCCTGCTACCGATTTCCATGTAAAGAATGGTTTGTACCTTCCTCTTGACGACGCACAAAAAGTATTTCCTTTTCAAAAAACAGTAATTAATTAATTTAAAAAAACTTAAAAAATTTGAAAATTAATATCATTTAAATTAAAAACCCCTCTAAACAAAACCCAGCTCACTACACAGTCTACACTCACTCAGCAGCAGCAGTAGCCGTACAGCGCAACTGGAACAGGCTCTTCATTGTTCGGATCGGGTTCGGGGCTTCACGACCCGCATTATTATAACTCAGTCCCTCCCCCCACCCACTCACTGTCACTGACACCGTCGTAGAGAGATAGGAAGAGAGAGTTTGTGATGGTGACGATGATGATGGAGGAAGACGAAGACGCGGAAATAGAGCACGTGTTTGTTGCTCATGAAATTGATCTCGATTACGAGTTCGACGCAGCTCGTTTCTTCGATTTCACTCGACCAGAGACTCCCGCGGAAGCTCGCCAAGCCGAACTTTGGTTTCAAAATGCCCCAAGCTACCCTCCTTCTCGTTAGTCTTCTTCTTCTCCTCTTTCTAATATACATAATATTTTTTTTATGAAGCATTTCATTTCTTCATTCTACCTCTACGGAATTGTTTGCTTCAAACCAGGACCGTCTTCATTTTCGTGGCAGCTGTTAAAAATGCCTTTTTAATTTTTTATTTGCTGAAATATTATTTCTGTGCTTTAGCTTTTGTGACAAGGCTAGTGGTGAGAGAGGATTTGGTCTTGGATGATGTTGACGACTCACCAAAATCCAAGCATCTTGAGTGCGCGAGTAATGTGGATGATAAAGAATCTAGTGTTCCTCTGGCGATGGAATTTCCCGACACAGCTAATGGTATGCGTCAACACTCAACACTTTTACTGTATACAATGTCGTTCCCTTGTTAGTTTACTCCATTATCCTGCAATGCAACCCCACATTATCACCGAAGTGCTGCTTAGACAACGTTGAAATCAACTTGGTATCTTATATTCGTACATTTTATTTGCCTTGCCACCACTTCCACTTGCCCGAATTCATGATTTTTACCTGCACCACAGTTGCCCGGATTGATCTGTAATGCACTTTCCTGTTTTTTTTTTTCAGTGTCTAAAGAATTTATGGAAATTTGAAATTTTTTTTTTTTCTGGCTCTGGTTGGGTCCCTCTGTTGGTAATCAAGTGAACCTTGAATAATTATTTGGGCTGTGTGTTGAGGTGTTTCCATGTTTTAATTAATAATTGGACTTAAATGGCAATATGGTGTTGGTGCCATAGAGCTCCCACCACATGAGGCCCAAAAACGGGTCGGATCCATTATACATCTATTGCAGGTCATCTTACCTTATGTTTGCAAAAGGTTAATTCCATGACTTGAATCCATGGCTTTTTAATCACAAGACAACAACTCCAACCGCTGTGTTCAGGTGTTTCCATGGTTTAACTAATAGTTGAAGTTGAACCAATAAAATTTATGGTCATTGATAGTGGACATGTTTTAGCCACCCGCTGCTTAATGGACAGCATAAGTGTACCTGCCTTGGATCTACACAAGCCGTAGCATAATTTTTAAATTATCCAACTCAAAGGTTTCATTCAGGTCCTTCCCAAATAACTGCAACATTGATTTTGTGCTCAGTACAAATGTCAATTCCTTTGGAAGCAATAAAGTTGGTTTAAATTTGTCCAAACGAACAAAAATGATGAGGTAGTAAACTGGGAAATTTGTTGTGTAATGTGGGCTTATATCCTAATACAGTTGTCCTAAACTACGGAAATTTCAGAAACACTTTCAGCATTATTTCATCAATTTATTTCTTTAAACTCAATTTACATTCTGAGGTGCTCATATTGCAACTGTC
Organism: Glycyrrhiza uralensis; assembly: GCA_030159175.1. NCBI lineage: Eukaryota > Viridiplantae > Streptophyta > Magnoliopsida > Fabales > Fabaceae > Glycyrrhiza > Glycyrrhiza uralensis. The sequence continues at coordinate 49,135,387 of BRZY01000001.1, read as the reverse complement.
TCTTGTGCTATGGTAATTTTTGGTATGAAATGTAGTTGCATGACACCAACTCACCAAGGATTAACTCTCCCAAAAGTTTAAGATGGGTAGAATGTATTACCCACTTTACCTTGTGCTGAAGTTTAATTTGATTATGAATTGTATTGGTGGCAAGGATAAATTTATATCTATGTCAATAAGTAATTTTACCAAAAGCTTAAGATGTTAAGTAGAAGCACTTGAATGGTTTTATATCTTTAACACATGACAATGTTTTTGACTCTACTTCTATTATTTATAACATCATGTGTTTTCAATTCTCTCTAGCTCTCTCTCTCTCTCTCTCTCTTTCACTATCCTTTTTCCTATACCTCAACATGTTTATTCTCGTTTTGCATGACATGTATTTCTGTCTTTTTCTAGGACATACCTCTGACTATAAGGCAATCACTGACAGTTTGAGTTCTAATGCTATATCTGCTGTGCCAAAATGTTCAACATCAATGAAACCTACAGCTAATCAGTTGGCTAAGCAAAACCGCCCTGCAAAAAATGTTGGTTCAAGGTGATTATTTGAATAACTTGTCCCTTTTTCGGAGTTAGAGACATGATACTTTTTTTGTCGCCTGTGGGATGGGGTAGGTTGGGGTAGTAGAGTGACACTATAAATTGCTATTTCTTTTGAAATGTACAGTGTCATTGTGTTCCCCCACTGCATCTCTGTTTACTGAACTGGGTGTATTAATTCAAGTGCTTGCTAACTCTGGGTGGGTATTTTATTCTTTATTTTTTATGAAGTCATGTTTTTTAGTAAGTACAGTTATAAGAGTATTACTACATTTGTTCTTTTAGTTTCCTCCTGAAAAACCCTGCATAACCTTATATCTACAACTCTTCAATACTCAGATTTCGGAAGCTACTAACTCAGAATGAAAGGAATGTATCTATCTCTTCTGGGGTAGAAAGTCAAGCTGCCAAACGGCAAAAATTAGAGGGTGGTCATTTGTGCAAGGTTTGCAAATTGTTCTATTCTTTCTCCTTTGCTTTTATAATACTTGAAGAAGTTGCTTTTATATTTGTCTGTCTTAAGGTCTTGGATATATACCAGAAATTGATGATAAAGTTGACTATTTAATGCTGTAAATTTTTGTGCAGTTCCTTGTAGGTTGCAAATAATGTATCTTATGAAAATTTTCCTAACACTGTTACACTTGTACAGATCAGGAATGCTCTCAGGAACTGTATGAGAGCTTAGTTGATACTTTTCATGGGTAAAATTACAATACAAATTCGGGGTGTTGGTGGGACGAGTTATGATGGGTTTTGTTAGTCCCTAACCCATTCCTAGTTTTTGACCGGGCTAATTCTTTAGACCCAAACTTGACCATAGGACCAAAGGAAATTGGATGATGTACATGTCTAATTAAAACAAGATTTAAGTACGATGGGACGGGTGACCTGTCCTAAAGTACAGGTTAAATAAAATTATGAAATGACCATATAGTAGTGATCGAAAGAAAATAGTTCATGCAATTGGTAAATATATCATACATTATAATTTCCCTCAATAAATACAGTAATTTTTTACACTTGTAATTTTAGGACATTACTAAGAGAAAAACAATAATAAATTAATATACAACTTTACATGTAGAATGTGTTTTTAGAATTAGATAAAGGAAGATTGAATTCAAAAACTTGGATTAAAAGGATAAAATAAGGTTGGACCTTTTAAAAATTACATATATATATACATGTATGTATGCATGAATGTATATATGTATGTGGGTTAGGCCGGGTAATCTGAAGATTGATCCAAACTCGTCCTTAACCCAATATTGGGTCATTGAATGAGACCCACTTTGATCTATTTTTTTTTTGTGGGACAGAGTTGGATCTGACCATATTAGTCCGGGTCAGATTGGGTTGACTGGATGGGTCAGGTTGTGCTCATCCCTGAATACATTAGTGGAATTATATTTAGTTCCCCATGTTTTTGCCTATAGTGTGGAAGTACTTGACCATATACCAGGAATTTTAATGGGGCTTAAGTAATATTGCATCGTATTTATTTTAGACAGGGCATTTGAAATGCTTACTCTTATCTTCTCTGTGACAGGTTACTGATGTGAAGCAGCAAAATAATTTTGTCCACAAGACACCTATGAGGGTATGAATCCTAATGCAGACTTATCGAATCTTTCCTTGGCAAAAGTAAATTGGACGAAATTGTCTAGTAATTTCTTCATATGAATTGCATGGTGCTTATATTTTTGTCCCACATGTCATTTCTTATTTGGTTTTGCAAAATAAAGTCATAAAATTCATTATTTTTTGTTTTCCTGATACAACACTATTGTTGAGTCACTAGGTTGGAAATTAGTCAATGGTTAAGGGTATCCTCTATTGAGTAACTAAACTTATAATGGGAAGAGCAAGAGAGATTCATATCTTTTGAGGAAATGGGCTTTTTTTGAGGGGCAGGATAAAGGTTCTCCTGATCCACTCTATACATTTACATGTTCTTGCAGGCTGTCACTGTTGAGCAAAACTCTGCATGCTCCAAGCTGAGGCTTACTATTCCCAGAGAGCCGGACCTAAAAACAGCTCAGAGAGCACAGAGGATAAGGTTGTGGTTTTGGATTTGTAGTGTTCACTGAAATTTTGGTGACAAATATAAATTTTCGCCTTGAGATAATAGATATTGAGAAATATTTGTGCTCTTACAGACCCAAAAATGTTGGAGAGGCAGAGCACATGACAGTGGCTGCCCCCAGATTCAAAGCACGCCCATTAAATAGAAGGGTTAGTGCATGCTGTGGATATAAATGTTATTGTTTGGTTAATTTTGGTGCGTGATTGCCATTGTCTCCTCTAATTATGTTCTTAATCTAGATTCTTGATGCTCCTTCATTGCCACTTCCCAAAAGAAGCACTCCGCGGTTGCCAGAATTTCGGGTAAGCTTGAGTTTTTTGATACTTGCTTTCTCCATTCATCTAGATTTATCACGATTCCATTTTTATAAAAACGAAAAGAACTGAACTAACAATTAATCAGGAAAACAAGGTTTTTCTGTATTATTTATCTTGAAGCTAAAGTTTTGTACATCAACCTCTCAGGAATTTCACTTGAAGACTTGGGAGAGGGCTATGCAACACACATCTGCTACGTCATCTTCACTTCACTGCAATGATTCTGACAAGGTTAATTTAGTTCATACAATTTTAAGCAGTAACATTCATGTATTATCATTCAATTTAGTTCTTTACAGCATCAGGTATTATCATTCAGTTTCTTATATCCAATCTATGTAGGAGAAATATTTATTAATTTTTTTATGATTGATTTGCATTTTCATGTTTATTTTCCTGTCACACGATAATATAAATAGTCTTTCAGAAACCAAAGTTCTCTGATCACAGGGTCAGGACAAGCATACTGCTGTTTCTGCTCTAGAAAATAGAATCAAGGATGTCAGAAGGTAACAGATGTCATCATAAATGTTCATTCTATCTATGACAATTGATGAAACAGTGGTACACTACTAACTACAAAATACTGTCTCTTTCTGTAGGCCTACTGCCATGGCTGCACCAAAACATGACAGATCGGGTTTTTCTCATATTTTTAAAGCTCAGCCTCCTAATAAAAAGGTAATGAGGCATTAATAACAAATTTTGGTAAGATACATGGAAAGCATTTTTTAGTATTTTTACCGTGGAAAGTAGTGTAATTTTTGTTTGCTTTTCTTTATTATAGAGGAACTGTAATTGTGTATGAGAGTAATTTGACCTCTGAAAGATGTCCCATAGAAGTATGAAGTTCTGAATAATTTCTCTGGTTTTTCATGTTCCCCATTCTATCTGTAATTTTGTATTTAGTTGTATCTTTCATTCCCCTGTAGTTTATTTGACCTGTTGTATTTACAACTCCACAATGTCTGAATGCAGATACTATCGAGTAAAGGGGATGTTGGTGTCTTCCGGAACAAGAAGCAGGAAACAACAGTGCCAATGGTGAGACATAGTGTTTCATAGGTTTTCTCGTCCTTTGGACCAAAAAAAAAAAAGGTTTTCTCGTCCTCTTATATTTTCCCGGATAGAAATTTTTGTTGATATTTCAATTCATATAGGAATTTGATTTACACACCGAAAAGGGGATTCAGCATAACCCACCAATTGAACTCTTTAGCAAGGTGAATTTATGCCTTTTCTTTCATTTAGCTACCCTTTTTTCTTCCTTGATGCAAATTCTTGAATCAACTCTAGAGCCTTGTAGAGCAATTTAGTATTGTTACTTGCTGTAAATATACTTTATTTCCATATTCTCAATCATTCTACTTTCTTGAAATGTTAGTTGTCTCTGACATCTGAAGGCCAGCCAAATAATGGCTCTCATTTCAAAATGCCTCAGCATTCCGGGATGTGCAGAAAGGTTTACCCTCTATAATTTTGAATTACATGTAATGGCTTTTTGGATTATTTTCCATTTCTCTTAGCGTTGTATTGAGTTATTTGTTTCTTGGTGCAAGGACTCAAAAGAAAATATATTAAATTCTTTTCGTCCGGACCAAGAGGTAGTAAGGAATAAGGATAGCAGAGTCTGAAGAACATGACTTCTGTTAAGCCTATTCTTTTCTTAATTATGGTTGTCGTCTTGGTCATCATTTAAATTTGCAAAGATGTTTTCTATTCTTTAGTGATTCATCGTGTATGATGCATTCCAATATTCCATCATCTAGCTGACGCAATTTATGTAGGACAAGGCTTTTATTTTTGGAGCAAAGCAAACTCATCGTGGGAATGGTGGTTGTCCCAGTCTGATAAGTCCAGGGAGGTATGTGCCATTGACACTACTCTTCATGTTTAATACATTTTATTGTTAAATCAACCCCCCTTCCAAAACAACGGATTTCTAACTGAAATGAGCTAGCAGCTTGGGAATTCGATGATGTGAATATGAAGCAGCTATTATCTGACTCGAAGTTTTGCCGCTGACATGAAGATAGACGGTACATAGTTGAATCTGACAGACGCCTAACAATCTGATAGATGGTTCTTTTACTGTACACAGAATCCTAGAAATTTGTTCAAGAAATTGCCTTGTCTAGGTGCATAGCTTGTATCTTCTATAACTGCCCCCCAATCATAATCAATTGAAAAAGTATATCATTAAAGGCTAGAGTTGATGGAAATTAAATCACACAGATACAAAATTATAGCATATTGACAACACAGTGCACAATAGAGATAAATAGAAAATGTGTACCTAGAGTATCCAGTCTGTTGTTGAGAGATGAGCGATCGGAGAAAGAAAACTCGCGAGAGAAACTGTCCCCTACCTAATGAGTGTTTAAAATGGGGCATCATTTTTTTTTTGGGTTCAAAATGGGGCATCAAGAGTAGGGATCTCTTAACATACTATCAAAATGAACGGCCCTACCCATCATGGGCCACTCATAGAACAAAGTCCCATTACAACATTCATAAATTGATATATATTTTTTGGATACTATGACATTGGCGGGAGTATCCTCCGGCTACTAGTACAGAGATTAATAAATTCAAAGTTCGAACACGAGACCTTGGGATGAGGACTAACCGCAGTTGCCAGTCGGACCAACGGACGTTAGGATTCATAAATTGATATTGATCAATTGATCAAGTACATTATTATAAATAAGAATTCCATAATTGATATATTAATGATTAAAAATTACAAATATATTTTAATTATTGATTAATGCTAATTTACAACATAATTATTTTAATTAAAAATTCAACAAGAGTTGCATTGCTCTTAAGCTTATCTTCCGTTTTTATAGCATTAACACGTAATTTTTTACTCCTGTTTGGTTTAAAAATATTTTTAAATTTTCATACTAAAAGAATTATTATAAAATCATGTTATTATTAGTATGATGTTATTTGTTGATTTAATTGAATAAATCGTGAAGGACCATTAACTCCCAAGAGCAGTGGTAATTGTCCGTGTCTAAACTCTTAAAACCTACTCGTTCCACTATCCTTGTTCTACGTCCTCGTGCCATTAGATACTATAATTTGTACTTCTATAACTGATTAAGAGAAATTTATATTGATAAGGTAGTCTAGCAATTGAAATAGCATTATGATTTTTTCCCCGTACGAACTACCATTCAAAGATAGCTTTTTTTTTTTGGTCAATCATTCAAAGATAGCTTACTCGAGCATAATTTGCACAAGATCAAATAAATGCATGATTGATCCCACATTAGAATTATAAGGGCGATATTGGAGTAAGCTGCTACCCATCCTACGCCATGACACAACAACCATCATCGGCATGTGTTGTTGTGGCCATTATTCTTGACTAGTATCTTTGTTCACCGAATTCTTGGTCAGAGCTTTCTTTGTCCAACGCTTTATGTCATAGGCCTTCTTCAAAGGTTTCTTCTCCTTGCCATGCCTCTTCGTTGTTATGGCAATAGCAAGATCATTTGGGAACAAGGTGTGCCAAACGAAAGCATGAAGAAGAGTGGACACAAACAAAACACACACCATAGTTGATGACATAAATGCAAGCCCAAGAGCGAGGCCCTTACTTATGACGGTAGGGACGTGCTCTGCATACTTGATGGTTGCCACTGACACAGTTGTCATGGGAAAGGTGTAAGCCCACCAGGCCACTGAAAACCTGTCCATTGTTAATGACAAAACCTATGAGTAATTTGAATTTTGATGTTCAACAAAATTACCAATGGTTGCTTAAAAAGCTATAGAAAAGTAATACACATTCTGATCACAAATTCTTATAATTAATCCCAGTGACTTGAAGGGACTTTATTGTATTGGCACTTGTTTTCTAACTTAAATTTGTTAATGTACTCCCAAAGTATTATTTCTAAAAAACAAATATATGTGTTTTAGCCATTGATGGCAAATATACTATGGTTTTTTCTTTAGAACGAGTACATTAACAAATTATAACTTTAAATTTGTTAATATATTCTCAAAGGTGTAACTTGTCAACATATTCATTCTAGAAAACAAGTAGAAATACATTTGTAATTTCATTAAAATAATGAATATTGCAAAGAAAAGTATTTTAATGTTCATTTTAAAAATAGGGTCCCTTTACTACTGCCCTCAGATCATTGGATAAGGAATTAATAAAATAGAAATTATTTATTTGAAACACGTTATTAAATGCATTAGTAACTTACTAAAAAGTTATATTTTTTAATAAATATTTACTATTTCTGAAATCTTAATTAACGTGACACTTACTAGCATCTGCCTCACAAGTATTCGACACATTTTCCTTTTTAAATAGTCATAAGGGTTATTAAAAGGATACATAATTATTCTTTAGAACCCCTTCAATCACTTATACCCGGTCATCCCAAAATCTAGATTATTGAACTAACAAAGTTTGATTATGTTTTAATGGAGAGAAAATTAATATGTTACCTGAAACCAGTGAAGAATTTGATCCGAACGACAAGTGAAATGTAGAGAAACAAGGCGATGAAGTAGCAAGTTCTGGACAACCCATCAAACTCTCCATAGATACTCTCCCAAGCAAGACACGCTGCAGAGGGAGCAGCAATGAACATGGAATACACAGGGTGTAGCTCCTTGGGAAGTGCCTCACTTGTTGGCAACCTCTGATACAATGTCACAAACACCACAAGATAATGCGCAAACCCAACAGCCCAAAAGAACTTTGCAGCTTCCTTCCAACCAACTCTCGAAGCCAAAATCGCCCCAACAAAGTTCCCTGACACAGAAAGATGGGAAGAGGGATTTGCAACCTTACAAAGACGCCTCTTTCCCCCAGATAGCCACTGCCCATAGATTTTGAGTTCAAGGAGAAAATAAGGTGCCATGAAAGTGCACCAAATTGCAGGGTGAAGTGTTTTTTCTGGGGCAAATTTTGGAGGTGCAGATATGGCTAAAAACATGCAGATAACCCAGGGGGCAAAGAAGAAGTTGATACGGACAGGGTGGAAGTACTCTCTTCTCACTGCTTCGAAGTAGAATATGCATTTGAGAACGTAGGTGGAGGAAACTGCGATTAGCACTGTTAATGCCAATAACCATAGGCAAACACTGATGGTTGGAGTGATGTGGAGAAATTCTGTGGCGGGGCTTGTTGCCAGGGCACGCCACAGAACCGCTTGGCTTCCTAGGCCAAGACAGATACCAAAACATCCTATTGGAAACCGAAGGAGAAAGGGCCATGTCTCATCTTTTGGGAGAAGGATGTCCTCATTGTCCTGTGCCAAAAATGTATGTATGCACAACATTGATCATTGATCATATAATACACATTGCAAATTTTTATATCTTGTACAGCTATATATCTATAATTTCGGTGGGTGATCTTGCTACTATATAGATCTAGTTTGGATAATTTTTCAATAAACACGAGTTTTTGAATTAATAGTTTATCATATAAGTTGAAATCAGCTTTTACACTTCAATTTTTTCAAAAGTTTCATTTTTTACCTTTTCCATAAGCACTTATCTATTTTATCAGAGACTATTTAATAATTTTTTCTCTTTTTCATATATGAGAAAAAATAAGAATAAGAATGCAATACAAAACTAACTTCTCTGTCATGTTGAAATAGAACTTCTGAGTTCATTCTATTGATGACAAATTTCACATGCTTGTAGATTTCCAATTCCAAACTTCGAATGGTAATCAGCGTAAGGAACAGAGGAAGCAGTTATAAGAAGGAAGGAACATATAGCTAGCTAGCTAGCATGCATGCATATGGATGCAACTTTTTGAAGTTTAAAAATAGCGACGTTCTCCTTACCTTGACTTCGTCTAACTCAGGACCTCTAAGAGCAGCGAAGTATCTACCAGCAGGAACACTTGCGTTTTCAGACTCATCATCAACAACACTGGAGCCATTAATCTTCTGGGTATGATCCAACTCCTTCTCTTTTCTCGGCAACAGAGAGTTCTGCTTGCTGAGAGTGGATTTCGTCCTGAATATGCTGAAGTCTCTTTTATGTCCTTCCAACCCAATCCTGCAGTTTGCAGAATCAAAAGCTCCCAAGCTGTTCCCGCTTCTTGTCAGAGCCTTATTCCTCTCATGATCTTTCCCTCTGCTTTCCTTGTTCAGAACCGAAAACCCTGTCTCAAGCGAAACTTGCCTGTTGAAACTTCTATGCCCTGATCTCTTCGTTTCTCGAGCTTTGGTGGATCTATTATTATTATTATTCAAGTGCAGCTTCTCCTCTTTTTCCTCCTCCTTTTTTATCATCCCCTCTTCGTCTCCTTCTGATAATACATCTTCATGTATGTCCACAAAATGAGTTTGGAAAGAGTTTAGAGTAGTGGTGGGTTTGATATTCCTGTCCATTTTCTGGCGATATATAATGCAGAGCAAAACAAGCTCAATTGAGATTCTAATTATTATTATTTGAGCTGGGGGTGTGTGGTTTTTATACGTGCGTATATGGGAGGGACACACTACACACACCTCACGGGAAGCGAAAAGAGGAGGTGGCTTCTTTAGTTGATGGTGGTTGCAGTTTGGGAGATGAAATGGAAGCCACTACTTTGAGACACAAGTGGTTTGTAGGGAGGCGAACATCTCGTGAGTGAAAAATCTGTAGTAAAGCTTTTGTTGACTTTGGGTTTTGGCGTATTATATTATATTATATATAGTTGTGGATTTGAGGTTAGGAGCAACTTGAAATTTGAAAGTAGTCTTCATGCAAGAGAGATACACAGCACGGGGTCAAAGTTCCTTCACCTTCGTGTACTTTCTCTCCTTTCCTATGTTTTTCTTCTTTTCTCGTCGTATCATCTCTTTCCTTTGTTTCTCCTTTTTATCTCTCATTTTTACACCCTCTCATACTCCACAATAGATGCGAGAGAATCTTTATCCAATCTAAATCAGACTTATTGAATAAAAATTATTCTTGGAAACTCCATATCCTAGTATATATCATAAAAAAGATAGGAATAAAAAATATGAATAATGTGATAAATAGAGACACGAAAAAAAAATGTTTGTTAAGAAAAATAGGAAGAGTGTTTGTAGCAAAAAATGGCTTTAATGCTTAACAACACGATTATTTGACACACTAGTCACTAATTAAGTACATAAGGTAATGAAAATTTTACAGTATGATCCTTAATATTGTAGAAAATTATAAACAAATATGATTATATGATTGCAATTGCGCTTATGAACACGATTGTGAGTACTTTAAAAATCACGACATTGCAGCCTTAATCGCAATTGCATAAGACAGTTTAAAACGATGAAGATAATAATGCCATAATCGCTAAATTAAAAATCGACCTGGGAGAAATCTGGGCTGCAATTCCAGTGAGAGAATCTTGTTGAAATCGAGCACCAGCCCATATAGTTTGACTACGTGTCAAACGCCACACCCAACGGCCAACAGAGAGGACTGAGTTATTATTATCATCCCAAAAGGCAACAAACTCGTGTCCAATTGAAAAATATTTAAAATAATACGTCAATAAAAAAGCCTATTTTTTTTAAATAATATAATAATTTTTACTCAGTTATTCATTTTTATATTGGGATATTATTTTTCAATTAAAAAGACAAAAATGTAAATGAGCTATGTGATCTGACTGGGGTTAGGGATATTAAAATCACTAAAATGTCTTATTCCTTTTGATGTGATTTCAATTGAAAAATGACACTTTACGATAAAATTTATTTTTCTAACAGTAATATTTTCACTGTAAAAAAACAGTAATATTTTCTGATACGACACAGGCAATTGAAATAGCAAGGAGTCTTTTAGATAAGATAGAATGTACACTTTATTATCATTTATGTTTAGTTTGTTATTTTTTTTAGTAAATTTGTTACACCAGGTGGCATATGCCCTCAAAAATTAAGAATGAAAAAATGAATGTAGAATGTCTATAAAAGAAATATGAAAAAATGAATGAGATAAGAAAAAAATTGATAACAAATCTCTCTACCCCCAAGGCTTTTCTATTCAATAGGAATTCAATCTCCTCCAAATTTCTCTTTCTATCATTTTCACTCTTGGAAATTTTTATATAAGGTGTTATTTTTTTTAATTAGAGAGTACATGTAAATTTGGTGAACAAATCGATGCCATGTTTTGGTTTCAAAGTTTCTTGCCAGAATTATTTTGATATCTTTTACAAGCGAGGCTATTGGAAAGTCAATTAATCACTTTGTCTAGTCGATAGGGGTGATGCAAGGGTAAAGTAACTAGAGGACTTGTTTCAAGTCCTAAAAATCATTAATTAATTGTAAATTGATCCCCAAAAGAAAAGCAACATTATTCGTTGTTCTTCTACAGTTCAACACAGCTCAAATAATTCCGATATAAATATAGAATTAGAACCAAAGTCCCATATCCAATATCCAATCTCTTACAAACAATCCGAATTTTGTTGTGAAAAATGTAAAATTTAAAACAAAAACGTAGTGCTAGTTATTACACACCTAACATCGCCCAAGCACACAAGTCAAGTCCATAATATTAGTCCTAAAACAATTAACGGATGTCAGTTTATTAAGTCAAATATTTGTGTCATTCACCACTCATCTCCGAATGTCTGGCTTTCAAACAAGGGAGTATCTCCCCAGCCCTTTGACAAGTATATATGGAAAGCCAAGATTATAAATAGCTATTAGAGATACAATCCAACCATCAACAGGCTTGTCGCAGATAACATACTAGCAAGCCAATTTCCAAGAGATCAGGCCAAACGCATGGACTGAATGTCATTTTTCAACGCTTTGAATAGTGATTGTTGTTGAAATGTGAACTACCTTGAAACTTAAACTACAAGAGTGAAGTGAAGTGACTGGTGGTGAGGGTAAAAACAACATACCATTGCCGTGGCAGTCTCTGCAGAAATGCCACTTTTCTACTAATTTAGCAGCCACTTAAGAGAAGCAAACAAAGATTTGCACAATCGGGTAAAATTTAGGGAGGGGAGAAAGACTGTTACTGTTATTCTCATTGAATGGAAGAAATTGTGCATAGATGGCACATGGAAGCATAGGAAACTATATACAGCTGCTGATGCCATATTAAACTGATATACAGGTGAACCAGACTCGCAAAGAATGAATATGAGAATGATAAGTCTTGCCAGTTGCCACCATAGCTGAACAAGCTAAATTGTAATTGTAATATACATATATGTTCACCATAAGAGCCGACAGTTGTACTTTCGGATAGGAACTAAATTGATACCAACTCAATTAGTTTGAACTAAGCAATATGCTACTTGACTCAACTGTTAAAAATGAATCCTATCCTACTTGGGAATGTTTGTCCTGAAAGCATGAAATGGTTTTCACTGAACTTGGCTATGTCCATTAAGTTTCTGTGAAAACTAATACATTCACAACAAGGGGCCTTGGAATGTAACCTTCCAAAAGTTTCTTTGACTGATCACACTGATCATTTGTGACTTGCAAAATTTTCATCAATAGTGTTTTAAGTCTTTAGTCTTTACACCAACCAAACAATTGACCAGAACTAATTTCAGGGTACTCTGCTCTGTTTCATAATTATTTTAAAAACAACATATTTGAAACTGAATATGCGAAAGAGGAGAAATCACAAAAAACAAGACTAAAAAAAAATCGAAGATGGAAGCTTAAGTTTAGTGATAATTTCATTAATTGCAATGAAATGCAAAGCAATATAAAAAGAAAATACAATTCCTTCACATAAACAAATAAGCACAAACAATCAAACCCTGTGTTTGAATTCTTAATATTATTACTACTGCACGAGTAATTATGAAGCAGGGTGCTTGAGGAGTTGCCCAAAAGAAACAAAATTGAAGCTAAAAAAACACAAGTAAAGCTCTAGAAGTTTGACAATAGCTGCAAAATAGATAAAGGACAAAAATGAAACAATGGACGATGTAAAGTAATTAACAAAATGAAGCGAAGGAGAATTTTCCTCCCTCACCAAATACACAAATTGTCCCCCCCCCCCCTTTTGAATCCTTTACGTGTGTTGCCAAAGGGCAACGAGCATTTTATAAAGGTTACACAACAGGCAAGAGAAAACGAACATAAGTAAGTAAAGTAACCCTTTCCCCCTTTCTGCTTCTTCCTATACAGTCCAATTGGTATGACTTGATCAGCTTCCACATGAATACAATTTAATCAAATTAAAATTGTGCAATATTCAATATAAAAAAAGAGGAAGAAATACCCGGATCGTGTTTATGCCTTTATGGAAAATCCAAAAAAAGAGAGAAGGAATGCGGAGAGTCGTTGTTATAATATGTGAATGAATCAATGAGTGGTAACTTTGGATCTCTTCTTTGCCTCACTGTAGAGCACGACACCGATGATGGTAATGCCGAAGCCGGTGATCCCCATGACGGTTACAGGGTTTCTGAAGATGAGAACCGAAACAACAGCCGCCACAGCAGCCTTGGCATTCCCCAGAACCTGGAGCGTCAAGGCACTGGTGTGTTTCGTGACCAGAAAATTAGTGAGGTTGACCAAATAAGCTACGGTGGCATTCCCAAGCAGCAAGAAAATAACAAAGGGGTCACCCCTGGCCTTCTGAATCGTGAACGACAGAACATTCCCTTCGATGTAGAGAGTGAAGGGAAGCAATATCATAGCCGCCATGGGAGCCATGTAGAGTAGAAGGTTCATGGAGTGAAGCTTCTCCGCTTCTGAGGTCAACAGAATCCCCTGAACCACCGACTTCAAGGCTCGCCCAGCGGTGGAACCGACGCAGACCAAGAAGCCGAAGAGGTGGAACAGCGGCTCGCTGTTGCTGGCAACCACGATCCCTAAAACGACGGGTAATAGTGCGAGGTAGACCTCCGCGGTTTCCTTCTTGCAGGTTATGAGGAATGCGAAGATTGCGGTGAAGAACGGCGTCGTTGCGCCGATTGCTTGGTTGAAGGAGACTGGGAGGTAGCGGAGGGAGGTGTTGCCGCATACGACGGAGAAGCAGAAGATTGCGCTGAGCGCGAAGATCTTCATGAACTGCTTCTTCGAGTGGATTTGCTGGAAGGGAACCACTTCGAGGAGGTTGATTGCGCCGTAGCTGTAGGCGGCGCAGGATAGCATGTGGAGCATTGTGAGGAAGATCGGGTACCGGTAACCGTAGAAGCTGAGGAGGTACTTGTTCAGGAGGAGCACGCCGATGTTGGAGAGGTACCACGAGGCGATGATTACCGCCGTTAATAGGTTGCTGCTGCTGCCGTTGGATCCGAAGGTGTTGTGGTTGTTGTTGCGAAGGTCACCCGGTGGGGTTGCTGGAATGTCCAGCACCTGGTCGCTGGTGTCCAGCGCCAACAACCTCGGATTGCTCATTCTTCGGGTCGTCCATGTCTGTGCCTCCACCATCGCCAATGGAGGAAGAAAAAAAAAATCAATATAGTTTTGTAGTTCTGTGCCTTTGGATGGGTTATATTTGTAAATATAATAATAACATGTGGTGTGGATATGGTGGTGTTGGGTAGCGGGTGTGGCCAGATCTGAACTGAAATGGAGAGTTCGGAACGGTGACGTATGGTTATTGGTTTTTATTTTGGGTGGGGTGTCACAGACCAGTGATGATGAGTGGTTGTTTGGTGCTGGGCGTATAAGGAAGGGACGATGGGGGGGGGAGTATCTAATATCTAATGGCGATACTGCCCTTCAGATTTGGGGTTTGATGGAAGGTTTGTGGCCGTTGGATGAGAATGGACCAATGGAGGAGGGAATAAGGAAACAGGGCCTTCAATGGGTGGACCACCTTTGTTTGGCTATGGAAAAAGAAAGATAGGTTAGAGTAAGACCTCGCCGGCCAGCTCAACCTCTGTGCACATGCTAGGGTAGGGTGTCGGCGATGAGTGGGATCCTTATAATATGGGATTGGATCATGGTCATGCATAAGATCCTCTCTCTTGACCTGTGTGTCTCTCACTCAAATCTCAACTCTGGTGGGATTAAATTCTCACCCCATTTTGTATTTATTTTTCTTGTAAATATTTAAAAAATTTAATAAAATTGCACTTATTTTGCATTATTGAAAAATACGCATATAACGTTATAAAATAGTACTATAAAATTTTAGTAAGGAAGTATTTATTTTATTATACTAAAAATCTATTTTTTAGGAAAAATAATTATTGTATTTAGATTATGAAATATATTGAATTTGTTATCTTGCTGTTTTTTTCTTTTATGAAAAAACTGATTCACAGCCTCAATTGAAGATTTGAGTCTTGGAGAAGTGCAACAATTAAGTGCGCTTTTCTGTTTTTCTCTTCGGTGATTAAGGGGGTCGACAAAGCGGGTTTTTTTATTATCATGAGACAGCGGTTTAGATAAGAAAATGTAGGTTTGAAATTAGAAAATGTTACTCTCCATATTTGAGTTTTGGCTAGGGACGTAAATGGGGCGGGGGCGGGTACGGGTAGCTAGGCACGGGTAGTAATTACTTGTCCTGTTTAATATACCCGTTTTCTGTATCCGTCTTATACTCGTGCGGGTACCCGTTATCTAGGTTTTAACGGGTATTCGTGAAATTCATGGGTATCCGTGGATATCCATAGATATTAAAAAATTAAAAAAAATTCTATTAAAAGAAATTGTTTTCACACAATATTTGTCATAATGAGCATCATATTAATAAGACTAAATTATACAAATCATATAATATAATTTTAACTCAATTGTTATATCAATAATTGTTCAATTAAATAAAAACAAATAAAACTATAAAATAAAGAATATGAGTGTAAAAATTAATACATGACACAACAATAATACATATGTTGGATTCACTTTATTCAATATTAAAACAAAGTAAGACAATAACTAAAAGTAATACATCACACTCTAATACTTATCAAATTGTGCATTGGTGTTTTAGACTTTTAGGTATGTATATAAATAAAAGAATATTTTTTGTAATTTTACTAACTGGCACGGGTACCCGCCGGCACGGGTACCTCACTACCCGTCTCCATCCCTATTTATTGGCGGATACCTCAAATACCTATTTAATTTACTCACGGGTACCCGTTAAGATATCCACCTTATATCCGTAACAGATTTTATCCGCAGATATTCGCGGGTATAGATTTTTTTGCCATCCCTAATTTTGGTTTACAATGCAAAGACCTTTGACTGCTGCTCTAAATATTAGGCCGCTCTTTCTCACGATCCACCGAAAACGTGATTTTGTTCAAAGAAAGTCCCACGGACACTGGTCTCCGGTGAGTGAGTGCGCGCGTGTGTGTGTGTGAGAGAGAGAGAGAGAGAGAGAGAGGACTCTGGTATGAGTTAATATTCTGCCATTTGGTTGCTTACGATCAAGTCAAAAGATAATTAATTGATTAATTAATAATTAAACTCATACTAACTCCACTATATAGAAAAGACAACGCTAATGCGTGCAATCTCCTTTTTCAATGTGAAATTTCTTGTAAACAGTGAATTTATCATCTCAGGAGTCAGGAATAATCTATGGATTTGTTGGGACTTGGGAGTAAAATGCTATACTGATTTGTTTTTTGGTCAAGTAATGCTATACTAATTTAACCGCATTTGCCTGGTTCCACACTTGTTTGGATTTGGGCTACACTACAATATGGAATTGTTCGTAAAAGCAATTTTTTGGTAAGAAAAAGTCTTTGTTTTTGTTCGTAAAGCCCAAGCAGAACCCAGTTTAAATAATCGGAGGCCCAATAGGAGCAGCCATGGTCCATGGACACGTCTACCAAGGACAAAGGAAATGGTTGTTTTTCTTCTTCTTGCTGACGCCGAAGCTTAAGCTCCAATGGCTGTGGCTGTTCGCACTGTATCTGCTGCATTGAAAAGGTTCACTCCGTTCATCGCTCCCAATTGGACTTCGAAGAAGAAGGGTTTCTGCTGCAAAATGTCGACCGAGTCATCGCCACTGACTCACTGTATCACGCTGCCGAGTAAACAGTCCGAACCCGTTCACATTGTTGCTGCTCCCGGTGTCTCCCATTCTGATTTCTGGTCAGCCATATTACACTCTCTATTTTTCAATAGATAATTTTGGAAGGAAAATTTGTTATGATGGAAGCATACTCGTTGCACAAAGTTTTTAATAATTGATATGGTCATGTACTCATGTTCCTAGTTCTATTTTTAATAAAAAAAAATTACAAGTACAAGTTCTTTTTTAGTCGATTCAAATTAGACACTTGAAATTTTCAATTTTAATTCGAAAAAGAAAATGATTCCATAGTGATTCGACCAAAGCAATAGATATTATCAAATATGACCCTTTTCCTAGATTTAACTTTTTCAGTATATTTGTTTTTTTAATTTGACTTATATTAGAATTTAGAAACTTGGTTTCATTCCATTTGGTGCTAGATTTTCTCTGGTTTCCGCAGAAAACTATAGCAAAAGCAGATTGACATGCATATAATTCTTGTCGTCGTTGTTTGTGTCAAAACTTGTTTCATTCAGTATGCTTCAAGTCTGGTTTTTATTTCAAACATCAGGTAGCTGTGGTGCTTTTGGTTTGGTTTTTGATGTTTCCCGTTGCAGGAGTGCTATTGATTCCTCTTTATTCAAGCAGTGGTTGCATAACTTGCAAACAGAGAATGGGGTTCTAGCCCATGGTACCATGACTCTGAGACAAGTTCTAATTCAGGTAATCAGCAGTGGGAAATGGCTTTGATTGTTGTTATAATTTGTCGAATGAGGAGGTTTTCTCTACATTTCATTACCCAAAGTCCAGAATACATGGCAAGAAACTTATTTTATGTTGTCAACTTAGATATTTTCTTTCACTGTTTTCTTCTGAGGACTTAACTAAGACTGTAATTCACAGATGATACTCAAATCAGAAAATATAGTTTTAAGGGATTTGCAGACTATCAAGAAGCATATTGTTTCTGATAATTTAGGGAACTGTTTACTTGGGAATTTAAGTAAAAGGATATTCAATTAATATTCCAGGTTTATTTGTGTATCCTAATCATACAACATTTGGTGGATTTTTTTGGGTATAAACAGGGAGTAGACATGTTTGGAAAGCGCATTGGGTTTCTCAAGTTTGAAGCTGACATTTTTGACAAAGAAACGGGAAAAAAGGTTGCAGATTATTTACATAATATCTTTCTTTTTTATTAGTCCGTTGACATGTTTTCATGTGTGACTACTACAGCACTAAGCTAGGAACCATGTGCATATTGTCCTATCCTTTTCTCCAAATATTATTTAAACAGTGGTGTTGGAGGGTGGAGTTGATTCGTTTTATTTTTCATTGTTCTGCTACAATATCATCCCCACATAGTTCTTTGGTTATTTTTGCTATAATATCTAAAGAGTGGATTCCTCGCCTTGGAAATAAAAAACACAGGAAGCATATGATCCATAGTTATCTTACATTTCAAGGCATCTTGGATATAAGATGCATAAGTATTTATTGAGGGTTTCCATGTTTGGTACAATTAGGAATGTGGATGCTTTCTTGTTGCACTTGGAAATCTTACATGTCCAACAGAGAGGGTATAATATGCTGGGGCATGCGAGGTTCCTATATGCTTGAAAGGGTATCACATGCCCACATACATTTTTGTGTTTAGAAGACATGACGGATTTGAGATGCCTATTGTACACGTATCAAAATCTTTCTTAGGAATCCAAAATCCTTGGAGCCTGGGACATGCTAGATGCTAGATCTTTCTTATACCAAATCTCTTGTTACATTCATGCACCTAATGCTGATTTCTTTCTTCTATAGTAAAATAAACCATGATCAGGTTCCAGGTATTGTATTTGCTAGAGGACCAGCTGTGGCTGTGCTGATACTTCTGGAATCAGAGGGTGAGACTTATGCTGTTCTCACCGAACAGGTAGATCTTGGATCATTGCAGTATTCAAGCATGTTGAGAAAGAGAAAGTGAAAAACGAGAGGACATGTAAATAAATCCATGTGTTAAACAATGGAGCTCTGTTACAAACACACACACACACACACCAAGTCACAATAAATACAAAGATTAATGTTACCTTATTTAGTATATTTACATGAATACATGATACTATACAACCATAACTATCCATTTATATTATTTCTAACAAAGCAGTTGTATCTGGGATTCTGGAGTTTCATTTCATGCCTATTCTTATGTTGAATATTCTTATTTATAAGGCAAGAGTTCCTGTTGGAAGAATTATTTTGGAATTGCCTGCTGGAATGTTGGACGATGACAGGGGTGATATTGTTGGCACTGCAGTTCGTGAGGTCCATTTCTATCTTACTCGCCCTTTCTAGCTGTACTGAATGTGCATATTTTGTTTGCATTACTAATGACATTTTTACTTGCATGACAAACATATTTATTTGCCTTTCCTAGTGACATAACTGTCTTCACAGTACTATTCATGACTTCTTGAAGTTGTGACTGACAGGTTGAAGAAGAGACTGGCATCAAGTTAAATGTAGAAGACATGATTGACCTCACTGCGTTCCTGGACTCTTCAACTGGATGCAGAGTTTTCCCCTCTCCTGTATGTTTTGATCCTTTTGCATAGGAACTCATTGCTCTTTTTACTTTAGCGATTTTGTTAAAAAAAATCTAACAATATCATCGCAAAATTCTGCAATACTTTTGCATGGTAATATGAGTATAGTTTAGTATCATGTTATTTTTGTTTTATGTTTAGACGTTGCAGTTATTTTTGTTAAAATCATCTCAGTGCTACAGTCTCAAAATATTATACATTTAGCTGACAAAGTTCGTTCTTATTGCTTTATCACATGGACATCTTACTTTTCACCACTTTTTTTTGGTGTAAGGGAGGATGTGACGAAGAAATCAGTATCTTTCTGTATAGAGGACGTGTTGATAAAGAGATTATCACACATCTACAGGGTAAAGACACTGGCTTTCGTGAACACGGAGAGCTGATTAAGCTATGTGTAGTACCATACAAGAAACTTTGGCGGACAACAGCAGATTGTAAGGTTCTGGTGGCTGTTGCACTGTTAGAAAAAGCAAAGCAAGAAGGGCTGTTGCCTCCTTTGGCAACTTAATTGAGTAGCCTTTTTGGCTGGTAGTGCTACGAAGAGGAAAGACGAAACAAACTTTAAGAGAAATTGTTAGATAAATTTCTCAGAACGATTTATTGTAATTTTGACTTTTTATAAAGTCTAACCCTTTATCCGTGTGAGTTAAAAAAGAAAAACTCTTTATCTGTGTTGTACACCACCTACAAGAGGAGGCTTGGTTGTTATTGTTGCCTTTAGTACCGGTTGAAACTATCCTCAGCAATATTGTGTGTGTGACAAAGTCGCCATTGTTTTTAATTTTAATCACAAGATAGCATATGTAGCTAACATGGCTCACGCTTAGTATTACGGCGTTCTAAAGGCATGTTTACATAAAGGTCAAAGAACAAGTAGATTGTAGGATTTGTATGGCTTGTGATTTTGTTTTTATTTTTGGTACAATTGGGTGTAGAAAAACATGTTAGATGAACGATCTTTTACCGGGTTCTTATGTTTTACTTGCATAAATAATTATTTGTAATGGATGGTGTTGAGTTCTTGCATAATTTTAGGGGGTTTGTTCGCTTATTGTAAAATTTATGTTTCTGAGTTGGTTTAATTGTGGAACAAAACCAGGGACTGAGTTTTATGCACATCACTTGCTCGAAAAAAGATGGGACAGTGATCTTAAAATTGCCTTAAAATAATGAATTTCTTGGCACATACATATACATTTTGACCCCGGCATTGAGCATCTCACTACTGTAATAAATATTTTTGATCCATGTTGCATGGCTCTTTCCTCATGTTGCTGGCAGATATTAGTAGGTGCATCTACTACAGTGGTAGCCTATAACCATCATACAAATCTCCCAATTCTATCCCAAGCCTAGTTTTCCAACTGCCATTAATCACATTTCATAACTTAGTAAACCGAATATAGATTGGCTGGCAGTACAAGAAAGTACCCTATTCACTCTAACATCTTGTGCATTAATCTTAAAGCGAAGGATGTACTTTACTGGTTTATTGTAAATCAATCATATAACCTTTTTTATAGGTAGATATTATTTGGTGGATAAAGGATATTCAGGTAAAAAAGGATATTTTCTAAGGTATATCATTTGTCTCAATTTAAACAAGAGCTCCCAATCAATGCTCGAGAAGCCGTTAACCATGTGCATTCATCGCTTCAAAATTGTATTGAAAGATCATTTAGATCATTAAAGAAAATATGCAAGATACTTGGCAAAATACCACAATTTAGTGTAGAGACCCAAATTAATGACATTATAATTTATTTAACAAATATTACTGTAAATGACAGATACATTGTTTTCCTAACGGTACACAAGGCCTCAAAATGTGAAGTACTGGAGTCTGGAGCACAAGGCAACCAAATTACTATGTTTAGTTTTCAGGGAATTACTTTATCAGACCTTGCTAGTAACAAAATCTGTGTCACTTGCCTCCCATATGGTAGTGCCATCACACGTACAGAGCCTTTTATAATTCTCACCCACTCCTGCACTTCTGGCAATTACTTCAGCAGCTATACCGTGTTCTGATTTATCTTCAGTTGCATATACCACCACAGACCGTCCAATAAGATCAGCCACCCTCAGCTTTTCTTTGACCCCAGTGTAGAAGGCCTCACCCTTTTCGTTCGCATCCAGTGTTCCCAGGTCACCAAGTGGCTGAAGACCCAATCAAGCAACCTCCTTTAAGTTGTGTTTGAAATCATTAAAGATTAAAGATAGTTTATAAATTAATTCTTAGGTTTAAAACTTACTATAAAAATAGAACTTGAATTGATTTTGTATTACTAATTTTATCACCCTTACTTAGAAAAGAGTAAATGAATTCACTAATACCCGTTAAGATATCAATTTCAACCATTAAAATTAAAATCAAATTCAACAAAATTTGAAGAAGTTTTTATATGTACGAAACTAAAATGATAAAAAGAAATTCCTTCTAACTTCCTGAGCAAAGAATTTCATTTATAATCGTGTGTGTTTGTCTTCCTGCCTACCCAATTCCCATATTAAACTAGATTATTAGCAGAATGAAATTTCAGTAATAGCATGTCAAACATCACACTTTAGAGGATTATAATCAGCCAAAACAACAGAAATACCCTACGAACTTTATTAGACATCATGATGCATTCATATACTTCCTAACTCTAAAGAGTAATTCAATATCCTATCCATTTTAGTGGTTTCTAATAACGTTTATACCAGTCACCAATCCTTAAAACCAAGATTTTTATGATATAATAGAAGTCGTCCAGGAGGTATACGGAAAAGCAAACCTCTTTAGTGCTTTCCTCACTTGTCAGATTGAACAGTTTACCAGTGCTTGCTGCACCTCTAGTTAAATCACCAAACTCATTAATAGACCAACCATGCTTCCCTGGTGACAGCCCACTGAAGTTCGCTTCAATCCTAGCCAGTTCCATATTCACTTGAGCCAGGCGAACAACACCAAAAATATGTGGACCTTTGAATTCGGAAACAGCAGCGGATATTAAGAAGTCTGTAAAGCAAAAGAAAGATTTAATGAAATCATAGCTGATAAGACAGCTGAAACTATGCGAACCAATTAAAATCACATCGCTGACAATCATATTAATTGATAAATTATCTATCATCTGCTGCAGTCTAAGCAAAAACAAGCCTATGTACATATTAGGGTCAATACAGAATATACAGACACGTTGCTAAAGCATATGAGGGGAAACATGTTGAAAGGATGACAGATAAATGGACAAAACTTCGTGAATTCATGAAATTGAATAACACATTAATTTGCTCAAGGAAAGAAATTACTACAGTTGCTTGCAACTCTTTTCCTGACAAACTATGCTGCCTTCTGTGTCAAAATTTAGCATTTTCCTTTATCGTATTACAAAAGCACCCAATACGTCACATTTCACGGATGAATAAATATTAGAGTGCAAGAAAAATAATACAATCAAGGTTCAAAGACGTGGAAAAAAAAATAGCAATCTAGTTTTCCTAGTTTCTACTCTGTTATTACTAGCTATTGATGATAAGTATAAATAAATTTCTGTATTGGATCTTCAACTACTTCAGTAAAAAGAAACTGATGTATCACAAAATAGATTAAAAAAAAAAGAACCTGACAGAGTAAAAAGGGTGCAAGCCAGAAATAAATAACAGAGAGAAAACAGTGTCCAGTTAACATTATTTCTGATCTCCAGACTCTAATACATATACCAATAGAAACAAGGTCAATAAATCTCTATAATGGGGGCTTCAGCATACATATCAAAACGACAAAAATGAGCCTTACTGGCAAATTATTCAAAAATTGTTGAAATAGGGTGCAAAAATCTTCCGATGGTGTGTTATTGGTTGTTACTTGTAAGATCATGGAATTGGAACCAAAAAGTTAAGATTATGTAAGAGAAACCTAGGGCATGGGGAGAATGAAGCATCAGCAATGCTTTCAATGTTAATGAGATGCATAATGTGATCTATTTGATGTTTGATTATAAGCGTATAAACATCCATTAGACACTGAAGAAAATTGCTCGATATTCAGAATTAAAAGTAAACATATCTGACTGATGATGGGGAGTACTCAAAGAATGGACTATTAGATAGAAGTTGAGCACCTTCATATGCTTGGGTTTGAAAAGAAAAGGAGCTTGTTTTCTCTCTTTCTCTGTGACATAAAGGATGTTGGGAAAATGACTACTGTGGCAGAGAAGTTGTTTAAAGGAGCATACAAAGTTACAAACTCAAGAGTTTAAAGGTAAGATATGCAGCAGTGAGACTGTCACCACAGTAAACACACTAATGTAACACTGCACTTCATAAATATTGATAGGACCAGCAATTCAAAGATAAAAAAGAAGAGTTTTATTGATGAAATATGGGACTTATTAGCCCAAGAAAGAAACAAAACAGCAAACGACCAGAGCCTAAGCTCCTACCAGAGAGTAAGGTACTCTCCTAACTATCTTTTAATTCAAAATAATAACGTGCCCCCTCTACTCCTACCCAGACTCCCTTTAAACCTCACTACCTAACAGATTCTCCTAAATGCTAGGAACATAACAGTAACTAATTGATTCCCCTTATCTCGTCCTACTTTATCTCTCCTAGAATACACTTGCCATATAGGAGGCTTTTTTGAATTTGAATTTGAAACCAAATCCAATCCCATCTCACCTCTTGGCCCAGGTACCCTATCAAATATTATACTCCAATTGTTATTCCCAAAAAATAAATTTGAGAATAAACCTATCTGATGTGAGCCCTAACCTTCAATCTGGAAGATTTTACACTCTCATGTACAAGCCAACAAGAAAATTAACAAAAAAGAAGGTTATACTCACAGTTTAGTTATTAAGGTAAGATTAGTACAATAAAATTTGCAACCAGAAATCATGATAAAGCAAGAAATTGACAGATGAACCTTCTGGCACTCCTTGTCCTATTAATCGGGCTTTTCTACCAGTCTGCTCCAAAGCTTCAGTCATGGTCTTTACCGGTGTTGAACCAAGAATCCTAACAACCTGATTGCTCAAGTCCACCTCCACATTCTTCACTCCTACAAAAAAGTGAGAGGACAAGAATGACACAAGGATGGAAATCTCAGGGAAGAGATATGATTTGTAGATCAAATCAAATAAATTCAATTCCATTGTTTTTTAATGATTCCAAGCAGGCTGTAAGTAGAAATGAATTGCTCATGAGGCATGAGGCACTAGTCCAAACGCTTCACTTCACTCAAAACAACCTACCATTTATTGGTTGCAACTTGTTTTTGACCGCATTAACACAACCTTCGCATTTCATATCCACCATGTACTCCGTCTGACATCAAATTCACCAAAAAAAAAACTTCAGACGATCGATCAGCTATTAACTAAGTAACTTAATTTAGCTTAGCCTAGTAAGCAAAAAGAAAAACCATTCGAATTTGCAATTGCATAGAAATACCAAAAAGAGATAGAGAGAGCAGATGAATAAACTCACCAGTAACTCGGGCAAGGCATCATCGGCCTGTGAGAGAAAGAGAAACAAAATATAAGATTAACAGGCTAATTAAGTAATAATTAAGAGGGAACTTGGAGAGAAATTAAGAATAACGAACCTGAGAGGAGACCTTGTGGTCCATGTGCAGAGCTGTGGGAGGGGTAGCAAATGTTTTGACGAGGCCCAACCTACTGGGGTTGGAAGGGAAGGCCGCGTTTGGGGGATTCGGAGATTGGGGAGAGTGGGAGAAAGAAGAAGAAGGGGAAGACGAAAGAGAAGAAAAGGCGAAGGCTACAGGGATAGCAGATGCAGCTACGGCACTTGTTGTTGCTACTAACCTCTGAAATGCCATTTTACTGCAATTATATTTTTTTCTTTATTATAGTGGAACTCAGAAAAACGCATTTGGGATGGGGGTAGCCGGGTAGGTGCCCCCTCCTTTTGTTTCTTGCCGCTTCCTTCCAGATGGATCCACAGCTCCCGTTCAACTTTATTTTTTACTTGTTTTTTCTGTTTATTTTCCTTGTATTTCCACCTAGTTTTCCAAGTGTATGATGCAGTGATGCACCATGCTTTTGGATTTTGATACACTACTTTATTCATTTTTTTTCGCTTAATCATTTGTTTTTTTCCCTATGTTGCGGGATAACTAGTTCATTATTATTACAAAAAAAACAAATTAACTATTTGAAATTTTGGGCCTGTTTACTTTTATTTTTATTTACTATTTTTTAATGGCTTAAATATGTTTTTAGTCCCTCATATTTGATCTAAGTTCATTTTTAATCTCTCAAATACAAAGAATATTATTTTAGTCCCTAATCTTTTGAAAATCAGTCATTTTTGGTCCCTGGGGCCATATTTTAAATTTGAAAAGTATTTTTTAAATTTATACTTTGACCCCTCCTATAGCCTGATGTTCACCTTAACCCGTTTTCCCATTCTCCTACCCTCCACTGATGCACCACGACCCCCATCTCTGCTAGGAGTAGTTCCAATGTCCTCCCTCAAAGCCGCCATGAGATGTGGCCTCTCTTTCGTTCTCCTCCCTGTGCGATCGCGGTGGCCCCCTCCCTTCCCGTCACTGTGCGCAACCTCCCTTGTCCGCGTGGAGCTCCTCCCTTGGCCGCACGGGGATGTGGGCCGCGATGCATCGGTGGAGGGGAGTAGAACGGAAAAACGGGTTAAGGTGAACATCAGACTTTAGGATGGGTCAAAGTATAAATTTAGAAAATACTTTTCAAATTTAAAATATGGCCCCAGGGACTAATTGTGGTACATTTTCAAAACATTAGGGGCTAAAATAATATTCTTGGTATTTGAGGGACTAAAAGCGAAGTTAGGCCAAACATGAGGGACCAAAAACATATTTAAGCCTTTTTTAATTACAAAATTATTATTTTATTTTTAATCTCTTTTTAATTTTTAAAAAATTCTATAGGAAATAGAGAGAGAAAACATTATTTTTACTATTTTCTGTAAAAAAAATTTAAGACTGAAAAATAGAATAAAAATTATTATGGCAGTTTTATAGTTGAAAATGAAAACAAAAAATGAAAATAGAAAATATTTTCTTAAACTAAATGGATCTTTAAAGATGTAAATTTTTTGTAGTTTCTTGAGAATCATATTCCAATTTATTGTTTGGCACTAACAAATGATTAATTTTCAAAATTATGTCTTTGACTAGAGTTTTTTTGTGCTGGTGGCGTCGTTTAGGATAGTCAACCATAATAGTTGATCACCATAGAGAAGTGGACCCTTTACCAATAGCGATAGGTAATCCTGGTTTCACAGAATAGGACTTGTTTCCACAGACTTTGTATAAATATAATATGGCCCCCACAATTTTAAATAATACTGTTTGTTCCCAAGATATTTTGTATTCTGTCATAATAGCCAAAAATACTGTTATGTTTCCAACAGATCGACACAAAAATTTGTGAGTCCCTTTCGAAGTTTAGCAGAGGTTTAGGTCCTTGTGATCTTTTTCTATCAGTTGATAAATGCCCACATTTATGTATTATATCAAGACGGTTCAAAGTTGAGTACTCCCCATTTTGCTTTAGATCCGAACTAAATCAAAACTGCCAGATCGGAGCACAGGCGAACATGATAGAAACAGCAGAATGGAGATCAGAGACGTGGACGGTGGCGCGTGGACTCTATGCACTGACGAGGACTGGTCGAAACGAACAACCGACCCTCGGAATAGACAGAGGAGATGTCGACGAACCAAAGGAGACAAACGGTGCGTCGACAGGAGGCTTGTAGTGCGGCGCGTGGGTTCACGCGCCAGAGAGATCTGAAACTTGTTTCGGCGCGTGGCGGCACATAGAGGCTCCGACAGGAATGACTTTTCAATGGGCGGTAGATCGGTGGGTTCTAAACGACATATAACTATTTTTTTATGAATGTTGATCCTGAACCCGTCATGGTTCTCCCTGTGTCAAGCAAAACCCAGTAACTATGACTTGTGGGGTCCTTCGTTTCATTTGGGGTAGTCATCGATTGAGAAATCAAGGGGGGGTCCTTGATGGGTTTTGTGGTATTTTGGTGAAGGGTTGGGAAGTGAAAAAACAAGGAAGGTAGATGCCCATGAAATCCAAGACATTGGCTTTGGTGGTGACTTGGGAGGTGCTGTACTTCATGGATTGGAGCACATGGTGAACGTATTGGTTGTTGCAGGGAGACATTTTGAGGGTGAGTAAGTGAGGTGGGAGGGTGGTTGGGAATTAGATAGGTGGATTATTGTGTAAAGTAATGGAGGGTGCTGTAATGTGGTGGAGACAAAGGCTATGTATTGAGAAGAGGGATTGGGAAGGTTTTTAAAATTTAACAAAGGTGGCCGGGGGTTGAAGTTTTTCAAATTTAACAAAATTAAAGGATTGAAAATTTAACAAAATTTAATACTGTATAAATAGACACCAGGGGTCAAGGCGCAAATATCTCTCACTTGTATGCCTATTAATAATTTCTATAAATTGTTGTTCAATCACACAATTATTTAACACCATAACACCCTCTTTGCAATAACACATAAATCTCACAATAACCGTTCCAACTGGTAGCCCTTTTTACATCCTGACCCTTTGCTTTTTTTATTGTTATATCAACGGTCAAAGAACTCACTTCTCTGCAGTGGTCAACAAATATGGTTCCCTACCCTAAATGCCACCTTTTGTGCTATACCTTATAAATTCTTTCTGGCGAAAACAGACAATTTTTGCGCTTGCTTATTGACTTTTCAGAAAACCCTTTGGGCTATCTTATGGAATGACCCTTAGTTGGCTATACAGGGAGCCCAAAACACAAGAGACAACAATCACGAAGACAGTAACAAAATAACGAGATAGCAACCAGGCTCCAAACTCTCACAAGTGATAAGGCCGTCATGATGCTTGGCTGTGATTAGGCCATTTCTAAAATTGTTTAGAGGATCTTTCGCTGTCAATTTTTTCGTGAACTCATTCATCCCGACTTTAGGAAAGGAATAAGTAATAACATTTTTAAACAAATACATATCGTTTAAATAGTCTTTTTTCTTTCCTGAAAGAAAGTTCTGGAAGAGTTTGTGGTAATAAATAATAACATTCACAGGAACAACAAACCACTTCGTATAAATGGTGCAAAGCAAAAGCACCCCAAATAGGTCTATCAATTGGATTTTGACAAGAACAATGCCCTTTCACTAAATAAGCATTTTATTCAAATTGAATCAGAGTTTGCTAAAAATAAATACTAGAAAATGATAGCTCAGAAGCCGATGTATGGAATGACATAGATACTATACTACTTCAATACACTAGAGGTTTCCGAAGGGTACACTGCCACCATCTTAATTAAACAGCACAGACATAGATGCCCAAAGTAAGAGTAGAAAAGAAAACCCGGTGAATGAGACTCTGCCTGCATCACTTCCACTATCACCTCCACGTGTCGCTGCAAGGTAAATTGCAAGTTTATGAGGTAAGAAATTGTAATAATTGACAAATATTAGCAGCATTCAACGATTTATGAGAGGCGATTAGACGTAGGCAAGTAATTTATGACAAGTGTGTTGTTGAAAGGCACATATTGACTTGGCGCACATTCAATCGATTTACAGTGTACTAGAATTAGAAGGATCAAACCTATGCCACATTTGCATTAGGATAATCAGTGTTGTTGTTATTGTAATAAGTGAGGCTAAGAAGGACATTGGCAACACATTTTTTTAATATGTTTTTTATGATTGATCTGTTTTAAAAAAAAATTGATGATAAGCTTTTAAAAATATGTTAATTTTTTGAAAAATAGACCAATGATGAAAGATATGTTGAATGAATTGAAAAGCAAAAAGTGCTTATTATTACTCATCCAACTATGTGATTGATTAATAAAAAATAAAGTTGAGAAAGTTGAGAGATAATATGAGTCACAATTTGAGATGTTTAAGAAATTAGGACATACTTTTCTTATAGCAATTGATTGATTACTGATTGATAATTGATTAATTGAAGTTACATGATATAAATAAGTTATGATATAAATACAAAAAACAAATAATGCTCTTCAATTTAAGAATTTATTAAATAACTAAATAACATAACATTATTTTACAAGCCAATACATGAGAATGGAAAATAACATAAAAAAAGTCTATAACACTTGCACCGCAAAGTAAGGGCAAAACATTCTCAAGTAAAATAAATTGTCTTTTAAAAAATATTTTGGTAAGAAAAATGTTTACAAAACAAAAATTGGGTCTTCCAACAACAACAACAACAAAAATCAACATCTTAACCTGATCCATCCAGAAGCCAAGTGCCCCAGTTGCGACTTTTCTGATTAAATCAGGTTAGATCCAAGTATATTTTTACGAAAGAATTAGTAATCGATAAAAATTAAACAACATTTTGAATGCAAATGACAATATGTGTCATTTTAATTTAAAATAGTTCAGAAGTGGCGTGAATTCAAAGAAGTCAAATTTGAAGGCTCGGGGTCTGAAATTTGACTGATTAATTAATAGAATTTGGAAGAGTCGTGCCATTTCCAATTCTAATAGCAATTGTTTAGCAGGACTTGCTGCAGAAAGAACAAAAATTGTTTATTTCTCTTCTCTTTTCCACACGGTTATGATTTTCCTCCCCCCCCCCCCCCCCCCCCCCCACAACGGACGTTATCAATGGGAGAAGAGAATTTGAATATAAAAAATAAAAGAAATGTATCACTTTTTAGTTGTAGAAAAAAAGGAAAAAATTGACATAACACTCAAATTAAAATTTTCTCAATTTAAATAGAAAAAAATACAGAATTTGAAGAGAGAAAAAAAAGGTTTTACTTTTTCTCATTTTATCTTTCTATTTAAAATTTTTCATTTTTTTTATCTGTCAAAGAAATATACTGAATTATTGGAATGTTATTCATGCTATGCTATATTCATGATGGGCGGAGGAGGTGACGGAAGTGTGAATGTGATGCATTTCCATTGTGATGCATTTCCATTGCAGAAATGAAGTTCATCAAAGGGAAAATAAATTTGGGGGAATGCGAGAAGATTCTTACCCGGCGGGGCCACGGAACCCGTAGGTGGAGCCGACCCAGCTGAAAAAGATTAAAACAGATTCGACAAAATCAATAAATGCCATGATAAATTAAATTTAATGTATTCACAACAACAGTCATAATCACATAGTACACATACATGTACCCAAAAAAATTCACATACACATAAAATACATTGTTAAGAGTGGGATTTATAAAAAACAAAAATCGTGTTCTTATTGATCCCGGGGACCAGCTCACATTCACATAGCAGTGGATTCAAAAGTCAATGCCCGGTGGGTGGCATACCAAAACCAAGATAATCTCAGAAGGATATCATGATCAAACAAACCCCCAAAAAAAAAATTTGAATTTGAGACATATGACAACGTTTTAACTTTTAACATCTTAGCCGATCGATCCACAGAAGATCTGAAGGCAGTGGTAGAGAAATTAAATATAATTAAAATTGCTACGGAAATTATACAGAAACTGTAACGTAAATAACGAACCGTTGTCTTAATTCTCAATTTCTAATCTTAATTTGTGCAATTTATTTTCCCCCCCTTTTCTTACTAGATCTAGAAAAATGCTTCAATTTGTCTTGAAGCCATTTTAAAAAAAAAAAATCTGGCACAGAGAAGTTAAGTCAAAGGTAAAATTCGCGAGCTAGCTGGCTGGAACAAAAATAAATAATAATGAAGTAGTTATGTACCGCGATTGCAGTTGCTGATATCGCTGGTGACACCACAGCGCTGACTGAGTTTGAGAGCCTGATCGACGCTGATGTTAAAGCTCTGAAGCAAACCGGGAGAGTAGAAGAGGTTGCAGAGGCAGGTGAGTTCGTTTGCAACTGTTTTCTTGAGTGGGTCGCAGCAAGAAGCGGGTGGGTTGGTGGAATTCAGGTAATCCGCACATGGAATTAGCTCCTGTGCGCAAGAGGGGAAGCCACTACTAGATTGCGCCTCTGCCATGCTCACGAAGAGCAGAGCCACCATCAACGACGCCAAACACATGATGCGCCCACCCATTTTTTTTTTTTTAAATGATTCTGTGGGAGATTTTGATTTCAGAGCTTTTGGATCTCCCTTCCCTTACCTTTCTTTCTCTGTTTCCTCTTTTTGGTTTTGTTTGGTAAGGTCTGTTAGCTGTGCAGTGCTTTTCCTGCTTTTATAGTTTTTTTGGATGAAAAAGTTCCTGCTTTTATAGTTATCACCGAGTTAAGTGTTATTTTAACTCTTAAATTATGAAATAGTTTCATTTAAATCTTTGAAATTAACGAAAAAATAATTTAGTTTTTAAAATTATAAAATATCAATCAAGTTAATTTCTAAAATTATAAAATAATAAACTAATTTGACTATTATTTTATAATTTTAAAAACTAATTTAATTAATATTTTATAATTTTAGAGATTAAATTATTTTTTTATTAATTTTAAAGACTTAAATAAAATTATATTACAATTTCAAGACAGTTAACTCATTTACCACCAATACCTCACCGCCAAGTTAATTTCCGCTTTCATGTTATTGGCTAGGCCCACGTGCTATCGAGACGCGTGTTCTCAACTCTTCCTATGATTAACAGATGGACGACAAAACGGAGCAAAAAATGTTCTTCAAGCTATTGCTTCTCTCACTTCATTTAAAATTTTGACACTAAAAAATAGTAGTAATTAATATATTTCTTTAAATAATATTACCTCCTGTCTAAATCTTTAGTTGTTTAAGATTTTAGTATGTAGATTAAAAAATAATTAATTGAATAAATTTTAGACTAAAATGATCCTATTTATTATTGATCATTCTTAACTATTTTAATTATTTTTCTATTCAAATTTTATTAATTATATTAAAGGTATAGTTGAAAAAAATGATAAATTATCTCTTAAAATCCTAAAATAACAAAAGTTTTGAGACAACAATAAAAAACCTAAAACAACCAAAGATTTAGACATAAAGTATTATTATTTATTTTTTAATATGCTTTTTGATTTGTTTATTATTCGGTCTTTTCACATATTTTTTTATTATTAAATAATTAGGTGTAAATAAGGAAGCACTACTTTTATTCTCTTCAGGTACCGTCGAATTTTTAGAAAAATATTTATTGCTACTTCAATGTCATTTTAAAAATTAATCAATATAATATTAATTACTAGTTTATCAATAATACTCTTGTTTTTACATAAAAAATCGAGAGTCTTATTATTATAAAGAGTGTTTTTCAATGTTATTAAACTCGGACCGGTCATCGATTCGGTCGAGGTATTAGGTCAGTGGGTCACTGGTTCAACCGGTGGGTTACCGGTCGAATCGCATGAATTAATATATATTAAATTATTAATTATATAATTAATAAACATATATATAATATATTTGTCGCTTTCATGTAACTAATATAGCTAGAGCAGTGGTAATAATTTTACTTTTAAAGCAACAGATCCTTGGTTCAACTCCCGCATTGGGCATTTTGTGTGCCTTTTTTTCAAATTTCTTTCCTTTGAAGCTTGAATCCCACGTGCGTCAGAAGCTTGCCTTGAGAAGCGTGCACTGCATCATAGTCAAGTTTGCACAGAAGAGCAGCAGCCAGTCTCGAGAAGCGTGCATGTCTTGGGAAATAATAAATATTTACAAACCGGTCCAGTTCATCAGCTCGCCGGTTCACCGGTTTAACCGTAAAACCGTCCGGTTCTCATCGGTTTGTTCTAGTTCAGTGACATTTCCGATCTGTTACTCAGCTCGGACCGGCTATACCACCGATTTCCGGTCAAATCGGCCAGTCCGGACCGAGTTTAATAACACTGATGTTTTTATGTTGATACTTTGATTACACTAAGGCATAAGTAAAAACATAACTTCTTATCTTATTATATACATTCTTTGGTGGCCAATGATAGTATAAGTAAATTGGTATGAAATTTGCTTCAATACTCTCTATGTAATATTTATTATACACTAAATAATATAGTATATATATAATAATCTTAATATAATACTGCATATCACATGATATATAATATAATTTGATATAACACAACACCATATATGTTACTCTCTCTATCCCTTTTTTATATAGCCCTTTTATATAGCAAGAGAGATGATAACATGGTATATAATTGTGATATAACATGTTAATATTTGTGCGTTTTTTTAGGATAGTATGTAGGGCCTGTTTGGATAGCTTATTTTTAGCTTATTTGAACTTCTCTTCTACCATAAGAACTTATAAAAGTATTTGGGTGAATTTTTTTTAAGAGCTTGTGGGATTTTCACAAGAGTTTATCACAATTTTTCATAAGCCCACATTTGTAGCTTATTCTCTAGCTTATGCGGATACTAAGCCTTAGCAATGGTCCGGTCCCGTGCTCAAACCTTCCTCACCCGTTTTTGGTTTCTTTTCTTTTTTTTTAATCTTTTTTACACGTTTTTTCTCTCTCCTTCGCACGCGTATCTTTCTCTCACTCAAAGAAGAACCCTCACGCCGCACTGGAAACCTTCGTTCCCAAATCTGAAGATTTTTCATCCTCTGCTTCAATCTTCAATCTTCTGCTTCGATTAGCTTGCTTCTGTGAATCGACCAAGCAACACTCTTCTGCTGCGATTTTTCTATAATGCAGAAAGGCGTGCAGAAACAACACATGTCTCTGTATAACTCTTCTCTATTTCCACTTCAATGGTTCAAAAGTTGAAATGGAAAAATGAGAATCAAGTATTCAAATTTGCAGTTTAATTGACATGATACGAGCTTGAGGTGTTGAATTTGACGACGGACGCGAGTTGGTCTGGCTTACGAATCAGCTTCTTCCCTGTCATAGGGATGTATCGTTACTTTTTTTTCCAATATAAATATAATAAAACGTAATACATAACTGCACTGCGATTTTAGTTTTTCACTCTTAAATTTTTAAAAATAATAATTTTTTATCATTTTTTTAAAATAATAATTTTGTGTTATGGTCATTGGTGAAATAGTTAATTTTCAATATATTTTAATTTTAAAAAATTGTAACATCTTGTAAGTACTTATAAAATTATGCATCCAAACAACTCAATTTTTTTATAAGCACTTATAAATATGCATATCCAAACGCAAATACTCTTATGTCATAAGCTCTTATGACACAAGTTCTCATGCGATAAGCTTTTATGTCATAAGCTCTTAAATAAATTGTGTATCCAAACAGACCCATATTTGCACATTTGTACATAGCAATTAGAGATAATAAAATATAGACAATTTCTACGGTCCTGTATGAAAGTAATGGTTTTGGTATTGTTAGTTTTAATTATAACTGAGATTTTTGTAAAAAAATTTGTTATTTAGTCCCTAAATATTTAAAATTTGTTTTTATTTTTTTATTTAAAATTGTAATTATCTTGTTTAAAATTTAAAATTACTAATAACTACATTGTTGAAGGATTTTTAGATGCTCTATCATGAAATCCACTTTCCCCTTAAAGCACGGCAAAACTCAAAAGGTACCTCTTCCCCCTCCTAATATATATGAAGGAAAAGGATTATAATGTAATATAAATGAATTACATTCTTTAAATGAAATATTCTGACGTGGCTTTACCGAATAGAACTCTATTTTATCATTAATTAATAAAATAATGATTCCAAAATCATTATTTTATTAATGACACCCTATAACTCTCCTAAAATATAATTGTCAACATGTTCGAAAATTATTAAGAAAAATTTGCTGACAACTAATCAACAATGTTGCACAGCATGATCGCTACCCAAGGGCAAAGTTGACTCGGATTGAGTTGACTTCTTCTCAAATTTATACTTGCTCAACAAACCAAAATTACTGACATAGAGGTGCAATATTGTTTACTAGTGTATTTACCCGTGATATACACGGGATATATAATGTGTATTATTTGATTAGTTCTCAATTTTAATGTAGATTACAATAAAAAAATATTAATTATGGTTAAAATAGTAAAATAATTTAAATAGTTGTTGTGAGTAGACATGTCAAAAACACAAATGAGCATGAACTCACTCGATGACCGAAACTTTGACGGGGACAACCTGCTTTGACGGGTTTAGTGGTCAAGTTTGGGTTTTTACTGTTTTTCAAAGAGACATTGGCGGGATGTTGAATTGTCCTCGAACTCACACTGATATTTTAAATATTAATGTAAAAAATAATGGAATTGTGGGACTTGATTTATGTTCTTAGATTGGTTATAGAAGTTAATTTGCACCTTTAGGAAATTATTTGTTGGGCTTGATTTTTAAATTATTTCTAATTGGATTCTCATGAGTTAAGTTCTTTTTTATTTAACAATTTTAGAAATGGTTTATTCTTCCCTTAGTTTGATACTTATAGATGATGCAGCGTGTGTTTTGTTCCCGTGTTGTTTTTGTTAGTCTATATTATCTTTTGATATAAACGGAAATAAAAAACCAAAACAGAACACTACCTAACTAAACGGGATGTACTACATCTCATAGCACCCTCGGCTACATGCAACATGAGAAAAGGAGGAATATCCTCAAACATAGTCCAATCATAAGACGTAGCATGCCTACAGGAAGCAAGTGCAACAATTATTTTAATATAGATATTGATAAGCTATTCGTGTAAAATATTCATCTTAGTGTGTTATATTTTAACTTAGTTTGTCATATTTTTATCTTTAATTACTTATATATCTTAGTTATTTTTTATTTCTTACTCTAATATTAATACATATCTATACAAATTTTTCATCTCCCCAAACATATTAATAAGGATTTTTATTTAGAATGTATTTCCATGATACCTAAATATTATACACTTCCAAGGATTAGTATAAAAATAAGAAAAAAAACTTTATAGCACATCGACTCGTGTTATATGACATATATTAAAAATATATAAATTATATATTAAAATATTCAACAACCAAAAAAAATAAATTATATATTAAATATTCACATTAATGTGTATTTTATATTAAAAGACTTACGCATAAGTAATTTATTTTCATATAAAAAAGTTTTTACATCTTTAATCTATATTTGTACTCATATATAAATGTTTTCTTATATCTGTATCAAATTTTTTGTTTTATATTTGTAGTTTTAATTCCCATGAGATAATACTCACCAATATAAATATTTATTGTTTTAATATTAGTGACTATACGTATAGATATTAATTTTAAAAAAAATCTAATTTGTTTATATAAAATAAAATCCACAATAAATTAAGTGAAAAAAATAATAAATAAGATAGAAACTAAATCTAAATTTTATCTATGTATTATATTTTTCTATAATTTCTTTACTAATCACTTTACATATGATATTAACATTCAAAAAAAAAATCTAATTTGCTTACACATATTTTTAATAAGTTTGTTGATAGTAAATAAGATGTGAATTAAATCTATATTTTTCAAAAAGGTATTTTTATTAGTCCCTGTGCCTATGCAGATTGACATTTAAAACAAATTTCAATTTGCTAGCCGTAATAATGAACCACTTGTTTTTTAAACCAATCTAACATAATAATAATTTTGCATAAACTACTTTTACTTGAACTTTTTTTTTTTGATACAATTTTACATGAATTATCGTTTTGTTTATTTAGTTGTGCTTAAGCTTGTGTTTTTCTTAAATATTTAGTTTTTCCCCTTTTTATTGCTGAATAGATAATTTAGTTAGATACTTGATTTTTTTTTGTCAAATAGTTAAATACTTGGTTATCATCCTTTTATAGTTATTGTCTTATTAGTGTTATGTTATGATAGAAATAGGTCGGATGTTGTTCTGCTTTTATTTCTCTGTTATGTCAATTGTCAATCCTTCTATTCCAGTGATATGGTTACCATCAAACTAAATATCTATACTTGAAAAATGTATTTCATAAGGGGATTGTGATATTAATTTATTATTATTATTATTATTACTATAGTGGGAAACCAATATTAACCAACGAACCCAATTTAAATCATTTTTTGTTAATTAACAAATTGTGGGAAAGATAACCAAGATTAATTTTTTATTATTATTATTATTACCATAGCAAAAAACCACATCGTACAATGTAATCAATTTAAATTTAAATAATTGATAATTATTACAATAGTTGGAAATCAATATTAACCTGCAAATCCAATTTAAACCGATTTTGATAATTAATAAATTAGGAAAAGAAAATCAATATTAATTGATTATTACTACCACTGAGGGAAACCATATCGTGCAATGTAATCAATTTAAAATGTGGTATATTAATCATTAATGTTTTGAGAATCTGGTAGCGATTGAGTTTGTTGATATGTATGAGTTGTATATGGTTGTGAAAACATTGATTAAAAACTATGTATTCTCATTTATTGTGTTTTCTCCATATTTTTTACAATAATCAATTTATTTATAGGTATTAGAAAGAAAATAATCAAATTTTCTAGGACAAAAGAAAAGATTTAATTAATAAATTAGTTAGGTAAAAAGATTAAATAAGAAATAAATAATGATAACAATATTGATTAATATAAAATAAATATTTTTTATTTTTTATTAAATTTTCCTAAATATAAAAAAATTAAAATTCATATTAATACCGAAGATATCAAATTTGAATTAACATAAAAATAAACACTTTTATTTATTATGTAATCTCAATAAAAATCGATTTTACATTAAGATCAATTGAAATTATTTCCTAAATTTGAACATCAAATTCAAATCAAGATAGAATAGATCAAGATCGAAAAGATATTTCTTTCAAAAAAAGATGAAAGAAATCCTTTTATTTATTTCATTTAATATTAACGGTTACAATAAAATATTTTAATATTTTAATATTTTTTCCAAAGCCTAAAAATGATCAAATTCAAATTCATCAAAAAAAAAAATTGCCACAAAAATTCAAATCCGCAAAATTTAAAAATTATTAGAACTTCTTATATAAATAAAAGAAAAATAAAAGGCAACACATATCTACCATTATTATTATGCAATCCAATCAAAGAAAATAATATTTTTTTCCATTGTTCCATGCTAATTTCTTGAAAATTTTGACAAAAATACGCTACTAAATTTCGTGTCATTCATGATACTTCTTATTTGGGAAGCAAAAATAATGTATCTACATAAAATAAAAAAACCACAAATTAGAAATATTGAGAAAAATAATCTACTAAATTTTGTTTTATTCATGATGCTTCTTGTTTGTAGGGCAAAAATGATGTATCTGTTTAGAATTAAAAAAATAATTACAAATTAGAAATAAAGAACAACAAACTTACCAACACAAAGCATGGAAACATTAATTTTAAATAACTAAAAGTGATTAATCAAAAGATTAAAAAAAAGACTCGCCTTAGAGAATAAGTTTAGGTTGATGAATAGCAAAGTAGTGATGATCTTCGATAGAAGAATCAAAATAAAAATCAAACAATATCAATAATTTGGAGACTATGAGAAAATGATCAAAATATGGAGATCACAAACATTGAAGAAATAACAACTAAAAATGATTAATAATAAAATAAAAAAACTTACCTTAGATGAGAAGTCAGTGTTGATGATTAAAAGAATAACAACCGTACAAATAATATAATAAAATAAACAAATAAAATATATCAATACATAAAATTATTAAGATTTAAGATTAAAAATACAAAAACTAACATGTACTTGAGAGAGAGAAAATACTAAAAGGAAAACAAAAACTAACCTTCAGTCGAAAGTCTTGAGTGATAGTCATCACGATGTAAGAGTAGAACGAAGAAGAAAATATATATGAAAAGATAGAACAAAAAAGATAGAGAAAAAAATCATACCAGAGAATGAATAATTGAAGATACCTGAAAGTTTGGACAGACATGAAAGGCTGAAAGGGTTTCACTATGACTTCGAGGCTATTGTGCATGTCATGGATGCTAATCAAATGCTGCATAATGTTCATATAAATTTTGTTAAATAAAATCGATGATCATAAGCATTTTATGAGGAGATGAAATAGGACAATAACATTTAAAAACAAAATCACTAAAATTAATCATAATATCTTGAGATGAGCAACTTCAACTCAATGAGAGGATAAATCACTAATGATGGCAGAGTGAGAGGACGGGTTGGTAGAGACACCGATTGGATGCATTTTTTTAAAAATGAAGGATAGATTGATGGGAAAGAAAATCAAATAAATAGACATGTGAGAGAAAGCAAAACACAATAATCTTCTGATTTTGTTTTCCAATTTACATTTAATACTGATTCGTGCACAATAATATTTAATTAATCCTGATTTGCATATTTTATTTTGAATTAAATGAGAATCATCCAGTTTCCATTTTTGTTAGCCTTTAGAATAAATACTGAGTAAAATTTTCTCAAATTAAATGTGGTATTGACACGTATAAAATTTCTTTTTTAAAAATATTTTACTTTATAATCCATATCTATATATATAATAAAGCAAAATGTTTTTGAAAAGAAAATTTTACATGTGTCAATACTATGTTTAATTTGAGCGAATTTTACCTAGCATTTATTCTAAAGGCTAACAAAAATGGAAACTAGATGATTCTCTTTTAATTCAAAATAAAATATGCAAATCAGGATTAATCAAATATTATTATGCTCGAATCAGCATTAAATATAAATTTGAAAAGAAAATCAGAAGATTAGTGTGTTTTACTTTGTCTCAGATGTCCATTTATTTGATTTTCTTTCCCATCATTCTACCCCCTTCATTTTCAAAAAATGCATCCAATCGGTGTCTCTACTGACCCGTCTTCTCATTTTGCCATCATTAGTGGTCGGTCCTCTATTTGGGTTGAAGTTGTTCATCTCAATCAAGTATTAGGATTAATTTCAGTAATTTTATTTTTAAATATGATTGTCCTAATTCACATCCTCCTAAAATGTTCATTATCATCGATTTAATTTAACAAGATTTATATGAACATTATGCAGCATTTGATTAGCATCCATGACATACACAATAGCCTCGAAGTCATAGCGAAGCCCTTCCCACCTTTTCAGCCTTTCGTGTCTGTCCAAACTTTCATGTCTCTTCAACTATTAATTCTCTGGTATGATAATTTTTTTCTCTCTTGTTTGTTCTCTCTTTTCATATATATTTTTTTCTTCGTTCTACTCTTATATTGTGATGACTATCACTAAAGACTTTCGATTGAAGGTTATATTTTTAATGAGTTAACTGTCATTTTAGCCCTTGAAATTGTGAAGCAGTCTCACTTAGGTCTCTGAAATTAACGAAAAGGCAATTTAGTCCCTAAAATTGTAAAACGTCGGTCAAGTTAGTCCCTAAAATTGTAAAACGACGGACTAACTTGACCGTCGTTTTACAATTTTAGGGACTAATTTGACCGATGTTTTACAATTTCAGGGGTTAAATTGTCTTTTCGTTAGTTTCAGGGACCTAAGTGAGATCGTATTACAATTTCAAGGGCCAAAATGACAGTTAACTCTATTTTTAATCTTAAATCTTAATAATTGCATGTATTGATA
Organism: Glycyrrhiza uralensis; assembly: GCA_030159175.1. Taxonomy (NCBI): domain Eukaryota; kingdom Viridiplantae; phylum Streptophyta; class Magnoliopsida; order Fabales; family Fabaceae; genus Glycyrrhiza; species Glycyrrhiza uralensis. Next base: position 49,094,384 of record BRZY01000001.1, on the reverse strand, counting down.
TATTTTATTTGTTTATTTTATTCTATTATTTGTATGGTTATTATTCTTCTAATCATCAATACTGACTTATCATCTAAGGTAAGTTTTTTTTTTATTAATTATTTTTAGTTGTTATTTGTTCAATGTTTGAGATATTCATATTTTGATCATTTTCTCATAGCATCCAAATTATTGACATTGTTTGATTTTTATTTTGATTCTATTGAAGATCATCACTACTTTTCTATTCATCAACCTAAATTTTTTTCTAAAGCGAGTCTTTTTTTTATTAATCACTTTTACTTATTTAGAATTAATGTTTCTATACTTTGTGTTGGTAAGTTTTTTGTTCTTTATTTCTAATTTATAATTATTTTTTTAATTCTAAATAGATACATCGTTATTATCTTACAAACAAGAAGTATCACGTGTAAAACAAAATTTAGTAGCTTATTTTTTTTTCAATATTTCTAATTTGTGATTTTTATATTTTATGCAGATAGATTATTTTTGCCTCTCAAATAAGAACTATCATGAATGACACTTAATTTATTAGCATATTTTTCTCAATATTTTTCAAGAAATTATGTATTGGACAATAGAAAAAAATATTAAAAATATTACTTTCTTTGATTTGATTTCATAATAATAGTGATAGTTATGTGTTGTCTTTTATTTTCCTTTTATTTATATAAGATGTTCTAATAATTTTTAAATTTTGCAGATTTGAATTTATGTGGCAATTTTTTTTTTGAGTTAGAATTTGATATTTTGTAGGCTTTGGGGAAAATTTTAAAATATTTTATTGTAACGGTTAATATTAGATGAAATAAATAAAAGGATATCTTTCATCTTTTTTTGAAAGAAATATCTCTTCGATCTTGATCTATTCTATCTTAATTTGAATTTGATGTTCAAATATAGGAAATAATTTTATTTGATCTTAATTTGAAATTTATTTTTCTCGATATTACCTGATAAATAAAAGAGTTTATTTTTATGTTAGTTCAAATTTGATATCTTTGGTATTAGTATGAATTTTAACTTTTTTATATTTATGAATATTTAATAAAAAGTAAAAAAAAATTATTTTATATTAATCAGTATTGTTATCATTATTTATTTATCATTTAGTGTTTTTACCTAACTAATTTATTCATTAAATCTTTTCTTTTGTCCTAGAAGACTTGATTATTTTCTTTTTAATACCTATAAATAAATTGATTATTATAAAAAATATAGATAAAACACAATAAATGAGAATACATGGTTTTTAATCAATATTTTCACAACCATATACAACTCACACATACCAACAAACTCAATCAATATCAGATTCTCAGAACATTAATTATTGGTATACCACATTTTAAATTTTAAATTAATTAAATTGCACGATATGGTTTCCCTCAGTGGTAGTAATAATCAATTAATATTGGTGTTCTTTTTGCAATTTATTAATTATCAAATTTAGTTTAAATTGGATTTACGGGTTAATATTGGTTTTCAACTATGGTAATAATAATCAATTATTTAAATTTAAATTGATTACATTGTACGATGTAATTTTTTGCTATGGTAATAATAATAATAAATTAATATTGATTATCTTTCCCACAATTTTTTAATTAACAAAAAATGATTTAAATTGGGTTCGCGGGTTAATATTGGTTTCTCACTATGGTAATAATAATAATAAATTAATATCACAAGTCCCTTATGAAATACATTTTTCAAGTATAGATCTTTAGTTTAATGGTAACCATATAACTGGAATAGAATGATTGACAATTGCATAACAGGAGAATAAAAACAGAATAACATCCAACCTAACATGACACCAATAAGACAATAATATAAAATAATGATAACCAAGTATTTAACTATTTGACAAAAAAAATTAAGTATCTAACTAAATTATCTATTTATCAATAAAAAGGGGAAAAATTAAATATTTAAGAAAGACACAAGCTTTAGCACCACTAAACAAACAAAACGATAGTTCATGTAAAATTGTATCAAAAAAAAAGTTCATGTAAAAGTAGTTTATGCAAAATTATTATGATGTTAGATTGGTTTAAAAAATAAGTGGTTCATTATTACGGCTAGCAAATTAAAATCTATTTATGTCAATCTATATAGGTACAAAGACTAATAAAAATACCTTTTCAAAAAATACAGATTTAATTCACATCTTATTTTTTTGGGTAGAAACAAGGGAAAGAACAGAAAAGGCAAAAGAAAAACCCTCAAATAAGGGACCCTCATCGCATCCGATTGAAATGTTAATATCATATGTAAAGTGATTAGTAAAGAAATTATATAAAAATATAATACATAGACAAAATTTAGATTTAGTTTCTATCTTATTTATTATTTTTTTCGCTTAATTTATTGTGGATTTTATTTTATATAAATAAATTAGAATTTTTTTTAAACACTAATATCTATACGTATAGTCACTAATATCAAAACACTAAATATTTATATTTGTGAGTATTATCTCATGGGAATTAAAACTACAAATATAAGACAAATTTTTGATACAGATATAAGAAAAGATTTATATATGAGTACAAATATTGATTAAAGATGTAAAAACTTTTTTATATGAAAATAAATTACTTATGTGTAAATCTTTTAATATAAAATACACATTAATCTGAATATTTTAACATATAATTTATTTTTTTGTTTGAGTAAATATTTTAATTTATAATTTACATATTTTTAATATATGTCATGTATAACACGGGTCGATGTACTATAAAATTTCTTCTTCTTATTTCTATACTAATCCTTGGAAGAGTATAATATTTAGGTAACATAGAAACAATTTAAAAATCAATCTCAACAATAATTTCTTACAGGTGCAAACTTCTATAACCAATCTAAGACCATAAATCAAGTCCCTGCACAATTCCATTATTTTATACATTATATTTTAAATATTAGGGTGGGTTCGAGGGCAATTCAATATCCCGCCAATGTCTGTCTTTGAAAAACAGTAAAAATTCAAACTCGACCACTAAACCCGTCAAAGCAGGTTGTCCCTGTCAAAGTTTGGGTCAGTTTGGGTGAGTTCATGCTCATTTGTGTTTTTGACGTATCTACTCACAACTACTATTTAAATTATTTTACTATTTTAATCATAATTAATATTTTTTTTATTGTAATCTACATTAAAATTAAAAACTAATCAAATAATTAATACATATTATATATCTCGTGTATAGCACAGAAGAATACACTAGTATATATAGATGTGGTAAAGGTCTCAATACGAGACGGGTGATGTGTGCGTGTGCGTCAATATGATTTAAATGCCAATAAACAGGAAAATTCTCGTCGATCGTTTTTTTTATAAGCAGGAAAATTCTCGTCATATAGTCTTACTTATTCAACATGACCATTCAACGTACGCTTTATTATGAACCCTGCCTTTTCCTGGAAGCTGAATGTGATGAGGAGATATTCCTCCAAATTTCTAGAAGCCATTATATGTGGAAATCAAATTAAAAATTATACAAGATCCCTATTAAATGAATTCCACAGCAGTACTATACTTATAATAAGTTTTTTAGTTCTATTGGCTAACTCGTAACGGCTAGAGAGGGCATTACAAACAAATGAGAAACTAAAAAACAGGTAAGAAAAACAAAAAAGATGCAGACAGAAGATCAGAAGAGTCAATGGTTGGTAATAGAATAAATAAATATATCACAAAAGAAAAGCGTGGTGTGAATCCTGGACTTCAGGTAACATTTTGGATTGACTAACACGTATGAAATGGCAAATATAATACAGGTTTATCTTTTTGTCTGTTCAAAGAGAATTAAATTAAATAAAAAATAAGGTGGCGTTCATTTTTTTTACATAGATGTTACTTTAAAGTTAAGCATTACTTGTATATAAAAAAAACTCAAACATTCCTATTACAAGCTCTGGTTGGACAATTGGTTAGAGAAGATGTTTGATGGTGGTCATGTTGATTACGATTAGTTGAAATAAGCAAGTTCGTTGCTAAGCAAGTTCATGCAACCTTTTGATATTATTTTCTTATTTTTATTATCAGTTTTTTAGAAAATATTTTAAATGTGAAAATACATTTTTTTCTTAAAAAAGAAAGAACTACATTGGTTGCTTTTACACCACATGCAAAGCTCTCTTGCAGCGTTCAAGTTCAACCCTCAACAGTGAACACGATAAGCTAGTGCGGCACGTCATTCGCTAGTGTGCACCAGTCAAACTTTGCAGTATTTGTTCTCTCGGCGGAGGCTACCATGAAGCACCCCATGTACCACTAAATTAAAAACTTGTTCCAAAGTTTTTACTCATGTATCACTTCATTTTACCATTGGATTTATTTAAAAAAAATAAAAGGTGCAGATGAATCCAAAAATAAAACAGGAACACCTACATTTTTCACACCCAATCCCTCCCCCACCCCTCTTCCACCTCTCCCCAAACCCCAATCTCGGTCCCCAAATTGTGGAGGGAAGTCGGAGATGGAGGAAGCCATATCCCGCGTAGTAGCAGAGGTGGAGGAGCTCCGTGACAACAACCACCTCAGTGCATAGTACGATAACAAAGGGAATTAACAGAGGAATTTTTGAAATCAATTGATGAGCCCCCAAATCTTATTAAACCACACAAAAAACATGATGATGGAATGGATCCGTTTGAAAATAGAAAACCAGAATCAGACAGCACAAAAAACAGCAGCAGTAAAATAGGAAGAAGATCTTCTACGACGGGCCTCCCTTCGCCACGGCCACATCCTCGCCGGCACCATCAACGACATAGTCACGCGCAACCACTCCATGACCGGCCACCACGTCACGCGCCGCTTCGGCTGGGACTGCCACGGCCTCCCCGTCGAGAACGAGATCGACAAGAAGCTAGCTCGGCCACCCCTCCTCCCACCTCTCCCCACCACCCTCAATCCTGTCACACACATACTCGATATACTATGGTGTGCTCATCCATTTTGGATTGGGGTATTTGAGATATGGTGGTGGGTGGAAGTATTTTGCTCTGGACAAGCTACAGGGGACGATACGATAGGATTGGGGTGGGGGTAGAGATTGTGTGGGGAAAGTGGTTGTGCTCTCATTGTTTTAATCAACACATCTGATCCATTCATTATATCTAATGGTCCATATCAGTACATGAATAGTGTCTTTTTAGCGGTACACCGGTGTACCATTAAATGTGGTGCTTCATGTGAGATGCCACATGTTTTCTCTATCTATGAAAACGGAAACACTGATTGGTACGAAACTGAACCGCGCAAAAATTGCACGAAGTGTTGTTTCACCGTTGGATTGAGTTCTTTTATGTTGTGTTGATCTCTTTATACCACGGGTGAATGTACTGAAGGTGGGTATTTAGCCTGGTCAAGTCGACAGATTTGATCACGTTACTCCAGTGGGTCTTTTATCTTCTATAATAAGTTAGCCCGTTTATTGGAAAATATGAATATGCACCCCATGACTATGTATAAATACAAACGTTCCCCCAAAGCTCATATAATTTCAGTTTAACCACTGAGAATGCAATATCATTTAACGCACAAAAAAACACTATATCTGAAATTCTCTCCATGTTTTTTTAAGTCTGAAGGAATTAAACAATATTTACCCATTTGCTCATATGTGGGTCGGAGCAACAATTTTTAGTCCCACATACCCATTTATAATTTTTGGATATAAATTTAACACAACATAAACTGATATTTATATGTATCATTATGGTTTGCTTTTTATCTTTAATCAACCACTACAACTAATTATTTATTTTCTATAAAAGCGAAATTTAAGTCCTTCTTCTTACTAACGAATTTTGAATTTTACTATATTAAAAAAAAGCACAGCGTACTTCGATCATTAATACACATTTTATGGGTTCAATAATTTATCCAAAATGAGACCAAGACCCGCATAGTAGTTCTTCTGTTTCATGTCAATTATTCACAAATAAATTGACAATGGTAATTGTAATCCAACTTCACAAATCTACTTCTACTTGTATCTATCTTTTATATTCAATGTTATGTTGATTTAATTAATCCAAGTTCTTCAATTTTCCAGTGTAAACGTGCAGATGTTCTTGTTGGATTTTACTCTGAAAAATAAACAACATTAAAAAATACGAAATACACGAAGTTTATTATCGAAAAACTACTTTCACAACTCGTAATCTTCATATTATATTAAGATTTAATTACTTTATAAGGTATAAAAAAATAACTCATAAAAGGTATTAATCTAAAAAATAATACAAAGTATTATTTTTTTAACTTTTATTTCTTTATATTAATCTAAAAAAGATAATGCAAGGTATTAATCAAATAACTTTTTAACTCGTAAAAGGTATTTTTTATAAAGTATTATTAGGACCTGTGGCCCAATCGGCCCAATAAGCCCAAATCTCCCTTCACTGCAACATTGGATGTCAAGAACAAAAAAATAAAAAAAGCATCGCTCAGAGGGGCGATTATGTTCCCTAGGTTGTGCTAGGGTTTTTTGTTCCCAGCAGGTGGCTGGGTTCCTTCCCAAGGGTGCTGAGTTTTCTTTCTCCTTCTAGTTGAACCTCCTTCTTCTTCTCACTAATCCTTCTCCTCCAAAGAATCGTTTGTTTCTTGCAAAACTTGTTTTGGTTGAGAATGACAGTTCACCTCCTCCCTCCACCGAAACCACCAAATCGGGATTTGCCATCGTTCGTGCTCTTTTCCACCCAATTCCTCCACCATAGCGCCTGTCACACCTACATCACAACCATCGTCTCTGCCGTGCTCGTCCCAGATAGAGTCACTGTGCTTCACCTATCAGATCTGAGACTACTCAACAACCGCTACAAGATCTGGGCTAGAGAATCCTATTTTTGTAAGGCCTAGGTTTGGTTATAGAGAAAAAAGACATTTGGGTAAAAATACTGAGGCAGAAGGTCTTGGGTGTGCCTAAAATGAGCCAAACCCAACCTCCCTCTAAGAAAATTTTCATTTACATGTCATTAGTTTATGTAATTCTTTTAGCTACTGGTTTCGGTTATTCTAGTTTGTTCTAATTCTACAGCAGCGTGTCTTGGTTTGAAATGTTGTATTTGTGTGAGACTCTGTATATGATGTTTTGTTTTGGCCAACTTGTTTGGCCTTATGTTGTAGATGCCGTTTGACTGGGGTTTATCCATAAAATGAACATGTTACCCTTGACAAAAAAAAGAACAAAAAAAAATCAAGTAATGGGATATTCATATAATTTATTAAATGATGTTATGGTTGTATTAATGAAATAATGAATGTTTAACTTTTATTCAAATGACAAATATTGATCACATGAACTATTCCACTACTAGTGTGTATTTCACCCACGTTAATATCTCCATTTTATTAAAACACCTATACTATTACTTCGACACAACAACCTCGTTATGCTAAAACAAACGGCTTGCATATTAACAAAACAAAAACGTGATAAAAAAAAGATCACGAAATTTTTATAACTTGTGGGTTATACGATAATTTCTACAAACTCTTGGAACTATTGTAATTAGTAGACACATTAACTCCTTCTTTGTAAATAGTATTTCAATGGACCGTTACCTATTCTACAGGTAGCCCAAACAAGATCCAGGCCATTCAAATTTAATATTAATATATCAACGACATAGAAGCAACTTGAGCAACGTGATCAAATCTGTCGATTTGACCATGCTAAATGCCACCTGTAACATAGTAGTAACTAAACTTTTGTATTTTATAATTCAACCGCTCAATCATTCCTCATTGTTTTCCGTGCACAACGGAAAGGAAAACTTACCTATGCTTCAATGGTGGATTTTACAATGAACAAACAACTAGTTTTGTGCATGTGCACAAACACAGCAAAAACCGGCTGTAGGCAGTTTGACCTGTCTTTTAATAATTTCAAGATTTCCCTACAAGTTAGCCTTAATTTCATTGCATTACCCAAGGTTTTCTGATTTTACTTTCGACCCCACACCACAAATTAAATTTTAACCCATCGACCCAAAACAACCAAGAACCCCATAGTTTTGCCCAAGCTTTTAGACAATCCCAGTAGAAAAAAAGAAGGGAAGATTTTTTCAATTCTCTATTTCAGTTTGTAGGTTTTGATTCATCTCCAGGTTTTGATTCATCAAGTACATAAAAAGACAAAAACAGAGCAAGAGGGGGAAAGAAAAACTGAAAAAGGAAGAAGAAGGGGGTGTCCTCCGCAGCCGCCGCCGTCTCTGGCCGCGGCCCCTTCCGTCACCGTGAAGCTTCCCTCTCCCATGGCAGCTCGTCACTTTCCCTCTCCCTTTTTCTCCATGTGCGGCTCCCTCTCTCTTTTGTGTGTGTGTTTTGAAATTTGGGGTATCAGACCCCTAACTCACCCCTCCCCGTGTCCCTTTTTTTTAATGTTTGTTTTTATTTTATTCATTGTTTTCTATTAGCCTTTTTTGTGTTTTTGTTTTTGCTTTCTTTTTTTTGTCTTTCTTCTTTTTCTTTCTTTTTTTTGACAATTGAAGATTATGTTTTAAAAAATCAAATGACAAATTTTTTTTCAAAATCTATATATTTATGTGCAAGGTAAATTAATGTGCTAAAAGAATTATTTTTAATTCTTAATAAAATGAGATTAATTGGATGTGACATCTTTTTAATCTTTCCTTTTTTTTAATGATACACGTGGAGATCTTGAATTTTATTTTAATCAAACACACATTTTTCTTAAAAAGGTTAACTGAGACGCGACATCTTGTTAATTCTTTTTTTTAGGGGACACCTAAGTTGTGAAAAGTTGGGAACCCCAATAAAATCAGCTAAGCACATAATCATTTTTTAGAAAGAACTATGTAGTTTTGATTTCCCTATAGCATCGAGGGATACGTAGGAGTAAGCGCAAAAAAAAATTTCATAATTTTGTCCTCTTATTTCAAAAATAAACTTTTGTAAATAAATAAAAAAATTCTTTTATTTTATGGGGTAAAATAAATAGTTTAATTGCATGTTTAATTAGAGGTAACAATTTTTAACTGACGTCATAGGGTGCTAATACATTCCCTATACGTAATCGACTCCCGAACCTAAATCTGGTTCAAAAGTTTTTTTTTCTTTTTATGGATTTTTCCAATGTTTTTCCCAAAAATAAACTTTGGTTGCGATTCTCCTTTTGTTTAAAAAAAATTCTCGTGAATTTTCTGTAGCTACAATATCAACCAATTTCACACTGAGAGAGAAGTCATCAAGATGGAGCTTAAATCTGAACAACATGAGATTATGCAACTTAGGCTGCTGATGTCTTCTTCGGACTATACGTTTGTAAAGAAATATACTTGTGTTAATAATTTCAATCGGACTAACTTAAATAAATATGGTTCGTACTTCTCACTTATTAATTGATAATAACAATTTTAATCACAGTGTTTTATTAGTTAATTAAATTCATTATTAATATATCTTAGTTCAGTTTTTCTATAAACTATCCTAAAAAAAAGGTTTTTCTACCAAGTCAAAATATTAATATACAAATTATCAATGTCTAATATTTACAGATTAGCACTTTTAGGGACCATTTCCATCATTTCAACAATTTAATGGTCAGCCATCATAAAAAAAACAATTTAATGGTCAATTATATAAAATGGAAAGGTTTGGGCCAAAAGTGTAATTTTTCTAAAATATAGGGTTCTATGATGATTACAGCGAACCATAGGAACCAATCAGCAAACTTTTAACCAAATAGTACATTACTTGAACAACAGGTAGCCCTTCTCAAATCTTGGCCATTCAATTTAAAAATACACTAATCAATGGTATTGGAGTGCATTTGTGCACATACACAAAACTAGTTGTTTGTTCATTGTAAAATCCACCATGCTTCAATATTTCCACATTTTGTTACTAGCTTTAGAGCTTTAAAGTATTTTTAACCGGAGTTGTTTATAAAATTTAAACAATTTTTATTAGTTAATTTTATCATTGGAGTATATATAGGGGTGGCAACGTGGGCTGGACCCGGCGGGCCAGTCCGCCAACCTGCCAAAAAAGGCGGGTCGGGTTGGGGTTTTCAACCCACAACCCGTTTTGGCCCGCCCAAATGTGGGCTCAAAACGGGCTAGCTCGGTGGGTTGGCCCGCCAACCCTTTTTTTTCTATTTTTTTGTGCTTTTTTGAATTTTTGGGCGGGTTAGGCGGGCCAACCCACTGCTTTTACACTCATTTTTTTTTTGTTTTTTTGGCGGGTTGGCCCGCCAACCCACCAGCGGGGCGGGGCGGGCTGGGATACCCCAACCCCTTTTTTTGCGGGTCGGGGCGGGTTGGCTCGCTTTGCCAACCCTAAGTATATATATCTAGGTAACATCTAGTCGTCTACACGTAAACAATTTCCATAGGCAAAACAACCCTTTTTGAATAAGCAAGTCTCAAATTGAGTTCTTCTATTGGAGAAAAACTTAATTAGTAGGTATTGTTAAATTTCATGTGACGTTGTAACAATCATGAAAAATGAGTTAAGCAACTCGAATTCAGGGTCAGTCCTAAGATTTTAGATGCCCTAAGCAAATCGAGAAAATAATACCCTACTAATCATTTGAATATTATTTTTTTTGCATTTTTTTGTTGCGAAATCATTAACAATTCATTCATGATCAAATTTATTTAAAAAGTACATTTTCGATAGAAATCAAATCGCAAGACTATTTAAACTACCATTGTGAAATAGTAAATCACAAAATAAGATTTTAACAATTTCAATTTAAAAAAACTTCTTTCAGCATATGCAACAATAGCTGATATAGTTAATATTATTCTATAAGTTGCACATACATTAGGGAAACAATTAAATATATTCAAATAACTTAATATCATAAAACTTAATTTTGATTTAACTGTTAAAATCTCTAAAATGACTTTTAATTCTTCAAATAGAATTTTACCATCAAGATAATACGAATTGTCATGTTTTAGATAAATTTCAAGATGTTTTCAACATAATTTCAAGTTATGATCTAAGAATGATTTAAGTCTTTCAATACTAAACAAAAATACAAAAATATTCTCATATGTATTATACTGCTCAAATCTTCTATTGAGTGAGACAATTGCTTAATATTATACTTAGTAAAAAAAATTGATACTCCTTTAAAAATGGGTCATGGGCGGTCGCATCTCTTACCCACCTTTAGGGCCACCCTTGCTCGTATTGAAAATGCTATTAGAGAAATTTTCTCTCATTTTCCTTTATTATATTCTCTTTGCTACATTTGTCGAGTACAAGTAGAGTATGAGTTGTGTGTCAAAAGAAAAAAGTAGAGTATGAGTTTCCAATATTAATTGACTTAATTCCCATCCGATTACAGTTTTTTTTTATTTTTTATGATAACCCATCCGATTACTGTTGTTATATATTGTTGCTTCCAGACTTCCTTTTCCGCCGTGATGATGGGGGCTGAGATGTTCCTTGTCATGGTTCGCTGTGGTGGTCCCTGTCAACCACCGGACCATGATTAATGCGTAGCCCATTTTCTTTTGCCACAGGCCCACAGCTCCCCTAGTTGAGCTACATTTCATCTTGGACTTTTTATATCCACACATACACCATTTGTTAAACACACACACACACTAAAAACTAAAAAGTCTAAATTACCCTCTCTTCACCCTCAAAACCATTGCACTATCCCTCACTTCCGCACAGCCATACACAAATCCGCCGCACAGCGTCGTAGTTCCGCGCCTCTGTCTTAGTTCCGCGGCTTCGTCGTAATTCCGCGGCTCCGTTGTACTTCTGCGCGTCCATCCCTTTCTTCTCCCTTGCATTACCTCGTCGTCGTTCTCCCTTGTAGAAGGTGGTTGTCTCCCTCACAGAGAGGAGTAGTTGCAGCGCCGTGACACCTCCGTCTTCACCTCCCGTGGAACTATTAATTCCGCGTATATAAAAAATGGCACATACGTATCGAGCGCGAAACTATTAGTTCTGCGAAAAAAATGCACTCGCGGAACTAATAGTTCCACGGAGTATTTTTCACAGGAAAAATACTCCCCGTGTGCATTTTTTACGTGGAACTAATAGTTCCACAGAGTATTTTTCACAGGAAAAATGTTCCGCGGAACTATTAGTTCCACGTAAAAATTGAACACGCGGAACTAATAGTTCCACGTACAAAATGCACACGCGGAACTAATAGTTCCACGGAGTATTTTTCCAGTGAAAAATACTACGCGGAACTATTAGTTCCGCGAGTGCATTTTTTACGCGGAACTAATAGTTCCGCGCTCGATACGTATGTGTCGTTTTTTATATACCCGGAATTAATAGTTCCACGGGGTCCTTAAAACGCGAAAAATTTAACTCGCGATTTTACCTGACGACTGTGAGTTTTTTGTTCGGTTGTGCTGCCTGTAGATGCAAGGGAGACTCCTTTGCTTGTTATTGGAGGGGATAGGGGTGAGTAGAGAAGGGAGAATGAAGAATTTTTTTTAAAAAGATGGATGAAGCAGAACGTGCGCGCGCGGAGAAGAAGAGCAGAGGGGGAAGAAGAAATGAAAGTGGGAAGAAGAAGAAATAAGTAAGGATATTTTGGGTATTTTAAATGTGTGTATGTGTTATTAACAAATGGTGTATGTGTGGATATAAAAACTCTTCATCTTGGACCAAAAAACAAGGTACATTTCATAGAGGTGACAAAAAAAAACGCTACATTTCATAGTCTATTGACCCATCAAAGAACCAGAGTGCCTTGTTTGGTAAATTTAAATTTCAAAATAATTTTTGAGATGTAAAAAAAAAAATTACTTGCTAAATTTGTTTTGAAAACATATTTAAAAATAGAAAAAAATATGTTTGATTGTATTTTAACTTTTTGTCACTGTAATCCAACAAAAGAAATTTGATTTTTTAAATAATAAAAATAAGACTAATGTCAATCATATTACAAACTTGTTGTAAAATAAATTGTCTATAAATAAATCAGATAATATTTAAGGTAAGTATAATTACAAATAAATGTATATTCCAAAAAACTCACAAATAAATGTATTAAGATCTATTACTTTTTTTTTTTGGTTAAATATTAAGATCTATTACTAATCGCTAAGTTGGTGTGCCCACATCCATTTTTTTTCGGGTCAACTGAACTTGGATTAAAAGGAAAAAGCCCAAGCCGAACGGCTACAAACAGGCCTAAAGCGGCCTAGCAGCTGAACAGGGAAACCCAAAGGATAACAACAACTAGACCAAAAAAAAGGGGGATTTGGTAAATATACCCCACAAAAATAGACATACACCCCACATTAATGCTAAAATTCTAAAAATACTCTCTTTTTTGTATTTCGAAAACTCCAGTTTCCAGAAATAACGCAAAATTGTAGGGTATTTTTGAAATTTTCACATTAATGTAGGGTGTATATCAAAAAGTCTAGGGTGTATTTACCAATTCTCAAAAAAAGGATAACAACAACAAAGTGAAGGGCCATGAAAAACGAACCGATGATCTCTTATGATACCTCTAAAACCTACAACCCAGGAGGACTGAGAATATAGGCTGCCTGCATCCTCTGTAGCCGAGGCAGTAGGAAAGTGAAAAAAAAATATCACATGCAATAAAAAAGTAAGAGAGAGATAGATACATAAATCTCTCTATAGCCTCTACAGCGGTTGCAGAGAATCCAGACCCCAATATAGGTCATTACAATTGACTTTCACCTGTTGACCAAAAAAAAAAATGATTTTGCACCTGATTATGCCTAAACTAACTATCCAAAGTGGATTTGGTTCCTTTAAAGTGAGTAAAGTGTAAAGTAAATAATCTTAACCATTAATGAGAAAATCAATGGTGATTTGTTATACATGTACCCTTAATTTTCTCACCAATAATTGAGATTAATTATTTTATACTCTAAAGTGATTTGTTCACTTTAAAGGACCCAGATCCATCCAAATTACTGAACCAATTTCTTTTTCCATTTTTTTTTTAACTTTGATTCAAGTTGACAGGGCTTGTGTTCAAATAAGAGTCATTACATACCACATAGCCCCCACTAAAATTTAAAATATGGATGGCTATTCAGTTGGATTACTGAATCCGCTTAGAAATTAAAGTCCACATCAGCAGTAATCTATATATCTTTACCAAAATCTCACTTTCTTCCTTTTTCCGGTCCTAACCCATAAAAAACACCAAGTCAGTAATGTCGGAGCTGTATACGACATTCTGCACACAGATAAAAAAGCTTGATACTACTATAATTTCTTATAGATCTTCTAATTAGTGCATAACAAATATTTTTTACTTTTATTTTTTAAAAACTACATGAAAAGTTTATTTTCCTAAAAATTTATCCATGTCATGAATAATTATAACACCGAATAAACTCCCTTCACGGAAAAGTCTCTTGGGACTTAAGCATAGACAATATATATAAACTCAGTTTATTTTATGTTCAAACATAATTATCATTTAATTAAAAGAAAAAGAGTGACAAAGATCAAATTCGCATGATCTGGATATTATATTATAAATCAACTAGTCTAAAAGTTTAAATTATTAGGTAAAAGCACATTATTAATAGTTTAATTTTATATCTGGAAAACTTGAGCATTTAGAAGAATACACCAAGATGTGATTCTAACAACGGGGAAAAAAATTTCAAGTGTTTATTTGCCGGTAGTCATTGACAATTAATGGGGACAAAATTCACAAGTGCTTCTTTGCCCGTAGTCATTATTGAAGTAGGGAGGAGGGCAATAAAAGTTCAAGAATGGAAACACGGAAAGAAGTTTAATAAAAACACGTTAGCAAATATTAGTTGTTTTAAGAATAGAGACTGTGTGTGTTATTTAAAGCATATATATCTTGAAAGAGATGAGTGATATTTTCACTTATGCCTTTTAACTTTGGTTTGACCTGAAAAACATATAAAAAGAAGACTTTTCATAGTCCCCTAGTCTCTATATAAGTGGAGCTCCACATCTCCATTCTTTATAACATTACAATAGAAATCAAGTAAGTCTCAATATATCCTTCATAGGCATATAAATGGCAGCAAGAGTAGTACTACTCGGGTTTTCTTTGCTGGTCCTTTACATGGCTGCAGGTGCTGCTGAATCCGCAGCTGCAAGAAGATCCAACCTCAACCCAATAGACTTCATCAAGTCCTCATGCAGGGCCACTCGCTACCCTGCTGTATGCGTTCGAACTCTCGCGGGGTATGCAAACGTGATTCGCCAGAGCGAGCAACAACTAGCCATCGCCGCATTAAATGTGAGCATATCAAGGACCAAGTCAAGTGGATCATTTATGAAGAAGGTGGGGAAGGTAAAAGGGATCAAGCCTAGGGAATTATACGGTGCTGTTCAGGATTGCAATAAGAACATGGATAGCAGTGTGGACCATCTTAGCCAATCGGTGAAGGAGCTTGGGCTCACAACGGGTAATAATAGGGGGGTGGGAGAGGGCTCAGGCTCAGTACTGTGGCACATGAGCAATGTACAGACTTGGGTTAGTGCTGCTCTCACTGATCAGAACACTTGTCTTGATGGCTTTGCTGCTCCTCACTTGGATGGAAACTTGAAGGCTTCCATTAAGGCCAGGGTTGTTGATGTTTCTCAAGTCACTAGTAATGCCCTTGCATTGGTTAACCACTTTGCTTCCAAGTACCGTGCTGCTGCTGCTGCACTCACTGAAACACCATAATTAAGTACTCATATACATAATTAAGCGTGGTCTGTTTGTTTTATAATTTGTTCAATTGTGTGTTCATTATTTGTTTGTTACTCTTTGTTCCTCTGCCCCCTATTGACTATTGTTGGACAAGTGACTTTTGTTTTCCCAATAAGTCTATATCTCTGGTTTCTGGTGCGCAGTGTGTAAATCAGCATTTTGTGTGTGTATCGTGTTTAATAGATTTATAATATGAAAGGTGTTTTGTGATCAAATGTATAATGGTCTCTAATTAATTATGCAGAACATATTTAATTTACAGAAGATCTCTATTTTCATGTACCTACAAGATAAAAAGAATTAGTTAATTTCGTACTCTGAAGAATTCCAGAGTGTCTCGCTTTTTGCTGGTTAGTAAAAAGAGAGCTTCCACGTCTATTGTTATAGTTGGAATACGAAGAAGAAATATACATAGAGCGGTCAAAAGAGTTCATAATGGAAGGTATAGAAGACAAAGTGCTAAAAATAGATTAGCAAGCACCACATATTATCTGGTATATAGCCGATTTGATAAATATTTTACTGATCAAGGATACTCGAGGAGTAAAGGGGTATTACTTATGTATGTTAGCCAAGGCAACTTTAATACATTCTATGTGGGTGATCTCATCCTCTACACATGAAACAATGAGAGTATGATTATAAAATTTAAAAGAAGATATGATGATCAAGGCCTTTGAGTTGACTAACTTAGGCGGGATGCACTTCTAATTTCTCGGTGTTGAGATATTAAAAATGAAAATGATATTTTTTTATCTCACAAGAGAAATATATAAAGAATTTGCTGAGAAGATTCATGATACATAACTACAAGGTAGTTGCTATAATCCACAATGAAAAACAACACCAACATCATAGATATGGAGAAACAAAAACTTCACAAAATAGCATCAGCGCCTTCGATGTTTTTAGTGTCCGCCCTGAGGCCGATGCATGACTGGTGCCAAACTTGTTTTGCAGCGTTGATTTTATCTCGTAGTATCTGCTTTTTGCAGTGTATCTGTATTTTTTTTGGTCCAACTGCAGTGTATCTCAAAGGCACAAGATCGAATATTATGGATGTAACAAGTTTCAATGGCCCGACATGGGCTGGCTTAGCCCAAATGACTAATTTGATGGAAATTCTTCTATTAGAATAGCTAATTTACCTTTTTTTTTAAAACAACTAATTTGATACTGCCTAAACAATAAATGAAAAAAAATTGAACATTTATTTAGAAGATTGTATATATAAAAATATATATAAATTATGTGAACTTTTTAAATATGTAAAATATTGTTTACGTGCTACTATTACACTTAAAATAGAGAAAATAAAAAACATTTAAAAATAAAAAATATATAACGTTTTGATAAATTACTGATTCATATAGGGTTCAAGTTGCCTTTTGTCTTGGAATTTCCCATACCCATGGCAGTCTTGCTCCAGATTAAGGACAGGGCTACTTGTTGTCCACGTTGCCATTTGTCTGCAACCATGGAAATTGGGTTGCTCAAAACTCAAACTATGTGAGTTAATTACGTATTTATCTTCAACTACAGATCACTATGATAACGGAACATTTGTATTTTTTCATTATTATTGAATTTTGTTAAATTTATTTATGGCGGAGCTTAAATTCGTTGTTTTAGATAAAAATGAAAAAAAAATGATGTTTGAACACCTAAATGCTATTATACACCTAGAGAGATATGTATAAAAGAGAGATGAATAATAATATAAATAGAGGTGTTAGATGAATGTTAAAATTATATAAGTATCTAAATATCATAATTCAAAACGAAAATATAAACTTAAAAATGCATGTATAAATAAATATAAATATAAATGATATAGAATAATATATCGGGACGGGAACAGGTTGGGTGACATAACACAATCCGCTGCCTGGTCCTTACCGAAAACTAGAGGCCAGGGTCTCGTGTGTGTGGGTTTTGTTTATCACAAACACCGCAAACGCAAAAACAACGGTAGGCTGAAAAATATGGCGGCAGAGTCAGTGAGAGTGGCGACTTCGTCTCTCTGCAACCTCAATGGGTCTCAGAGGAGGCCAACCCCTCTTTCTCCTGTTCGCTTCATGGGTATGGGTTTTCGCCCTCGACACTCTCGCTCTCTCGCTTCCTCTTCCCTCTCACACTTCTTTGGGACCCGAATCAACTCCAACAATTCTTCCACTTCACCACCCCAACTTGGTCGAAGAAGAAGCTTCTCTGTTTTCGCCATGTCCGCTGATGGTATCATCTCTTTTACTCTCTAATAGTTCATAATCATGCTTTTCTAACTTCCATTCAGCATCTGCAACTACGCATGTCTCTGTCTCATCTCATGAATAATAGGCTTGTTGGTTTTAGTTGTAAAATAATAACATTCTGTCTTCAAATTCCATGTTTTTGGTTTGGTTCATTTGTATATCGTCCTTAAAATTTGCATTTATACCTGAATTTCCGCATGAGTTGCCATAGTTTGTCTGGGAGGATAGTGTTTGAAATTCTATTGGGAGGAAAGAACATTATTTGCCAGTTATATTGAGCTTTTAAAAACAACCTGGTTCTTATGAGATGAGAGGTCTTAAAAAGATAACGGTTTTCTGTCTTCATATGTCCCATGGTCCAACTTTATTGTAGAAAACTATGAAGTAGTTTGCTTTTATCCTTTTGAAAATGAACATGAGGCAGCGGGAATGAATCCTCTCATGTGAGTTTTTCACATGACAAGTTCAAGTGAAAATTTTGTGTCTGTCTATCCCTTCTTAGACATTAAATAGGTAAGACCCTATCAGAAGAATTCATAAATATTTATGAAAAACAAGAGATACATACAAACCTTTCATATAACCTTGTCATATGAAAGTCTCACGTGAGAGGATCCATTTCATGCATCAGCTCAAACATATGAGATGACCCTTTTTAACTTCCTTTCCAGACAAGCGTGCTATTCCATTGAAGGATTATCGCAACATCGGCATCATGGCTCATATAGATGCTGGAAAGACAACTACAACTGAACGAGTTCTCTACTATACTGGAAGAAACTACAAAATTGGAGAGGTACACGAGGGAACAGCAACAATGGACTGGATGGAACAAGAACAAGAAAGAGGGATTACCATTACTTCTGCTGCAACCACCACATTTTGGAATAAGCACCGCATCAACATCATTGATACACCCGGCCATGTTGACTTCACTCTAGAAGTAGAGCGGGCTCTCAGGGTGTTGGATGGAGCTATATGCTTGTTTGACAGTGTAGCTGGTGTGGAGCCGCAATCAGAAACTGTATGGAGGCAAGCTGATAAATATGGGGTCCCACGAATTTGTTTTGTCAATAAAATGGACCGCCTTGGAGCAAACTTTTTTAGAACAAGAGACATGATAGTAACAAATTTAGGGGCTAAACCACTTGTAATTCAGTTACCAATTGGTTCAGAAGATAGTTTCAAGGGAGTTGTTGATCTTGTTAGGATGAAAGCTATAGTTTGGGGTGGAGAAGAGCTTGGTGCCAAGTTTGATTATGTAGATATACCAGCAGATCTTCAAGAGCAGGCTCAGGATTACCGATCCCAGATGATAGAAACCATAGTTGAGTTAGATGACCAGGCTATGGAGAACTACCTGGAAGGAACTGAACCAGATGAAGAAACTATAAAAAAGTTAATTAGGAAGGGGACCATAGGAGCCAATTTTGTGCCAGTGTTGTGTGGCTCAGCATTCAAAAACAAGGGGGTCCAACCATTGCTAGATGCTGTAGTGGATTATCTACCGTCACCACTTGACTTACCACCAATGAAGGCCACTGACCCCGAAAACCCAGAAGTGACGATAGAAAGGATAGCAAGTGATGATGAACCATTTTCTGGACTAGCTTTTAAGATCATGAGTGATCCATTTGTAGGCTCCCTTACGTTTGTCAGGGTGTATGCTGGAAAGCTAACTGCAGGGTCTTATGTACTCAATGCAAACAAAGGGAAAAAGGAGAGAATTGGAAGACTTCTCGAAATGCATGCAAACAGCAGAGAAGACGTTAAAGTAGCTCTAACAGGGGATATTATTGCTCTTGCAGGTTTGAAAGATACTATTACAGGTGAAACGTTGTGTGACCCGGATAACCCAATCTTGCTTGAGCGGATGGACTTCCCTGATCCTGTGATTAAGATTGCAATTGAACCCAAAACTAAAGCTGATGTGGACAAGATGGCAAATGGTTTAGTCAAGCTTGCACAGGAAGACCCTTCTTTCCATTTCTCCCGTGATGAAGAGATAAACCAAACAGTGATTGAAGGAATGGGAGAATTACATCTTGAAATCATTGTCGATCGACTCAAAAGAGAATTTAAGGTTTAAATTCTTTCTTCCATTTTTGAGGATTTTTAGTTATCAGTTGGCATGGTTGTTTTTTTTCTTCAGTTTATCCCATCTTTCATATATTTAACCATCCAATGCTGATGCTGTGCACGAAATAGTTATAATTACAAACATTAGAAATTGTACAGACATGAACTTTAGCTCATTTGGTTGTAATGAACCTTTTTGCACTATCAATTATCATTGTTACCTTAAAAATAAGGAGAATGAAGGAGCGAAGTACCATAAAAAACAACATGCTTATGAGGCATGACTCCTGACCCTTGATAAAAATCATGTCTATCATCTGATTAAGCATTATTATTTGTTAATTGGTACTGTTTTCCTTTCCTTTGTATATGATTATTTCCTTGAGATGACCTCCCCCCCCCCTTTTCCTTTCCTTCAGCGGTTGTGTGTTAAAATGTGTATCTTTTTTAATGTTTATATATTATAGTATAAATTTTGTGAGGATCACATTATCTATGTTTGTTAATGTAGGTAGAAGCTAATGTTGGTGCTCCCCAAGTAAACTACAGGGAAAGCATTTCCAAAATCTCAGAAGTGAAGTATGTGCACAAGAAACAATCAGGTGGACAAGGTCAGTTTGCAGATATTACCGTACGGTTTGAACCTATGGAGCCGGGCAGTGGATATGAGTTCAAGAGTGAAATCAAAGGAGGAGCCGTTCCAAAAGAATACATTCCTGGGGTGGTCAAAGGATTGGAAGAGTGTATGAGCAACGGTGTTCTTGCCGGCTATCCAGTCGTCGATGTACGTGCAGTACTTGTAGATGGTTCCTACCATGATGTAGATTCAAGTGTGCTGGCTTTCCAGTTGGCAGCAAGAGGAGCCTTTCGGGAAGG
This sequence comes from Glycyrrhiza uralensis, assembly GCA_030159175.1. NCBI lineage: Eukaryota > Viridiplantae > Streptophyta > Magnoliopsida > Fabales > Fabaceae > Glycyrrhiza > Glycyrrhiza uralensis. The sequence continues at coordinate 49,073,476 of BRZY01000001.1, read as the reverse complement.
AATGAGAAAAGCCGGACCAAGAATGCTCGAACCTATAATGAAAGTTGAAGTTGTTACTCCTGAAGAACATTTAGGTGATGTAATTGGTGATCTCAACTCAAGAAGAGGCCAGATCAACAGTTTTGGTGACAAACCAGGTGGCCTCAAGGTAAGTTAAACAACTTCATCCTTCACATTTGTTTATTGAATTTAAAGGTATGGCTTGAAAGTGCTTGTACTGTTTTGTTTATTTGAAAATACACGTTTTCAACTTGATATGTTTATACACAACTTTTTGTTCTATTTTTACTTGGATATTGATTTTATTATTTGGAGCTTGACTTAGACATTCTTTTCTTTTGGTGGTGGTGAAAAACACAGGTGGTTGATGCCCTGGTACCTCTTGCTGAGATGTTTCAGTACGTCAGTACACTAAGAGGGATGACAAAGGGCCGTGCATCTTACATAATGCAATTAGCCATGTTTGATGTGGTTCCTCAGCACATTCAGAATCAACTTGCCTCAAAAGAGCAAGAAGTTGCCGCTTAGTGTATCTCCTTGGTCTCCTAACAAGGAATATCTCCCCTTTGATAGTTCTATTATGTCCATTGTCCAATAGTTGTTTTTTTTCGTATTTTTTTATTATAATTTTCCTTGTACTATCATTACAAGGTTGGCCAAAAAAAAAACATTCAGAAGGAAAATGGAAACAAAGCGATTTTTCTTGCATGAACTGCTATGGGGAAAATTATAGTGCATTTTTGTTTTTGTCTCTTTTGGGGGAAAGGCAAGGCGTGGAAACTTGGATTCAGCAGAACCATCTTGACAACCAATATATTTACCCATCTGTAGTTTATAATGCAAATTGTGTTTGTCCACATAATAGTGTTTTTAAGGTGAGAAGTGCAGTTTCATTCTGTATGATTTTTGGCGAAACTTTATCCTGATTTCTGGTAGCATTGTTGCCATTATCCCGATTTGATGCAATAAATGACAAAGCTGCGACACCATTTAATATTTCCCTCCATCGTTTCAAAATACAAGTTTTATTTCATCTAATTCCTTTCAAATGAATAATTTTATCAATGAAATAGGAAAGGCATCAATGAATATTTGCATCAAATATGATTATATATTTCTAAAATACAAATATTTAATTACTTTTTTAATCTTATAAAAAAATATTAAAGGACTCGTGAATTTCGATTAGATTGCTGCATGAATCTAGTCGGATAGCATGATTATAAATTATTATGATAAAATAATCTCGTTTTATGATACATATGATATCATGATACTCCCGAATCATATGAATTCACAAAAACAAAGCAAATGCGGAGAGCAACTCAAATTTTCCCGACAGTAAGTTGTCCTCCTCATTTTTCTATATAAATACTCACACTGAAAATTACAATTGTCAATTGTTTTTTTTCTCCTTTCTTTGCATTACTGCCACCTTCCATCAAATTCACCTCATCTGAACAATCCCAGCACTGATCAGCTTCTGAATCTTGCTCATCACCATTGGATTCTTTGCATGTTCCTGTGCAGCCTTGGGATTTTCCTGGAAATCAACCAATACCTGCATACATGCTCAACTTTCATTAGCACGAATTATTCCTCTAATAGACCAACATAACAAATAACAACATTCAATCAACAGGGGAGCATACTTGTCTCATAACAGGGTCTTGGAGAATATTCTGTATCTCTGGGTCCTGCATCCCTTTGGCCTGCAAAAAACACAATATATAATAAAAACAATTGCCCAGCTCAAATGATTTAGTCAACAAAAAATCAAATTACAGTATGCAAGTATGTAAGCCGCACCTGTCTCTCCTTTAACTCGTCAGGACTAAAATCTCCGCGGCTACCCTTATTAATTTGTTCTACACATCTGAAACATATTGAATGATTAGGCACTTACATTATCATGGTGCATAAGGAAAGTAGAAATATTCAACCCACAAATAGCAGGAATGTAGCAAAATATCACACCTTTTAATCCCATCAAGCAACTCTTGATTGTTAGGGTCATGCTTCAACCCCTCCTTGTATGTTTCCAAGGCTTTGTCATATTCTTTCATGAAAAATTGTACCGCGCCTTTCCTGGTATAACCCTTAGAAAAGGTTGGATCAAGCTCAATGCATTTCTCTGCATCTTTTAGACCTTCAGGCATTGCCCCCAGTTTTGTATAGCATGCAGCTCTGTTACTGTAAACCTGAAAGAAATGGAGTATTAAAACAGATTGGGATCTGCATTCACTATTAAACACAGACATTATCGATCCACCTCTATTCATTGAGTATTATTACCCTGGGATCTTTGGGGTTCCTTTTTAAAGCCTCTGAATAATGCTTCACAGCCTCAGGATATTTCTGCTGCTTGAAGAATTCATTTCCTGCATTCCAAGTTGATAGTTATTTAATATTTTGAGTTGAGAAATAAGAAAGTGATAGAGTCATCAGGATTCAGGATATTATGTTACAAGTGTTTCTTTCAAATGACCAAAGATGGTTGCAAGAGATGAAGAACCCAAGATTGCAGACTTAAAAAAAGAGATAATACCTTTCTCTCTCTCCTCATCAGCCAACTTTGGATCAAAATATTCCTGTTGTTCCAGTTCTTTCTTAGCCTTTTCAGCTTCATTCAGTTTCTTCAAGGTGTCTGGATTGCGGTGCTCTGTAAGTGCTTTTTGGAAAGCCTCAATGGCGGGTTCATAATCCTTAGAGCATTTTGCCATTTTGATCAATGCAGTTCCTTTCCTTGTCAAAGCTCTTGCTATCATCTTATAGTCCGATCTTAGTTCTCTTCCCCTTTCAACAGCCTTGTCACAATCCTTTATGCATTCCTCAAACTGGCAATAAATAAATAAACCTAGTCAGATCTAGGAAGAATGTAAATTGCAAAATGCATGAAGTCCAATTGCAAATTACTTATCCAGCAAATAGGCTTCCACAAGAAAACTGCTATCAGATAATAATTAATGGTTTGTGCAACGAAAATTATTTGAGTGCATGCAAAAGAACAGAAACCATCACTGTATATAGGCTGAAGTCCAATCTAGACACAGCTTTCCTTCACTTATCACCGAATCTATTCTCCAAAACATACTCTAACCTAACAACGTCACAACGATCATGAAAACCATTAGTCACAAACACCTGCGGAAGTGTTTGATTATCCAGCACACCAAAGTATCCTGCCTAATTGGGCATAACGCATAAGGCATCAAAATCCCCATTTTTGGAATAAGAATTGGAAATTATCTAAACTATTGTAAGTTGGTAAAGACTTCAACCGAGGCATGTTAGATAATAGATTCCACACCATTTTAGGATATAACATGCCAAAATTTGATGTGACCATATGCGTGGTGTACACAGACCTTACTCACTCGTACGTTCTTCCTATAAATGGCAAGTTAAAATTCCAACTACACCAAAAAAAAAAAAAACACCCCCTACCATACAATGATACATAAAGCACCAACCACTTCTTTCCACAGAACCAAAGCAAATTAAACCACAAACCAAAACGACATACATACCTTTCCCATCTCCAAGTAAACGGCGGCGCGGTTAGTGAGGTAAGAAACGTCCTCATCATCCAACTCCAAAGCCTTTGAGTAATGCTGAATCGCCGTTTCGAAATCCTTCTTCTTGTAAGCCGCATTTCCCTCTTCCTTTTCCTTCTGAGCCTGAGCCTTCCTCTCCCTCGCGTCCTTCTCCTCCGTCAATTCCATCGGCTCGGGTTCGGGCTCGGGTTCGGCATAAGACTCGGGCATATCAGTGGTGTTGTCGTCGGTGGAGTTCTGAATCTTGACGTTGAGCAAAACCCCAAAGGCATTCATGACCCTTTGGTCACTCAAATGCAAGTTGAGCTTGTTGGGGTCCTTCTGAATGTCCTGCATCATTTTCACGAAATCGGGCTGCTGAAGATAAGCCCGGGTGGTGGGGTCCGCGGTGAGGCGGGCCCACATTTGTGGGCCGGAGAATGCGTCTCCGAATGGGCTGGTCGGGGCGGAACGGGAAGCCGAGGCCTGTGCATCGGCGAGGCCGGATTTGAGGGCCTCATTATTGGGGTCGATTTCAAGGCCCTTTCTGTAAGCTGAAACGGCGTCGTGTGGGTGGCCGAGACCTATGTGTGCGGCGCCGAGGCGGCTGTAACCCTTGGACCAGTCGGGTTTGAGTTCGACGGTTTTCTGAGCGTCGGCTAAGGCTTCGGCGTACTGGTGAAGGGAGGCGTGGGCTGCTGATCGGTTTGAGTAGAGGACGTGGTTGGCAGGGGAGAGGGCGATGGCGTCGGAGAAGTGGCGGATGGCGGCGGTGAAATCGCCGGCGGAGAAAGCGGCGTTGCCTTTGGCTTTGGCTTCGTCCGCCATTGGATTACTGCGACGGAAGCGAACGGAGAAGCAGTAGCAGACCAAACACTCGGACAGTGATTTGGAGGAGATAAAAAAGGTAATTGTTGATTATGAAAGAAATCCCTCGCTCTCCAGAGAGTTGTGGTTGCGGGAAGTTGACTGCGCTACAGCGGGGACTTTTTCTCGAAGGTTCTGCTACGATCACCACTCATTTGGTAATTATTCTTTCTGTATTACCTTAAAAATACTAATCAATGTTTTAATTTTAGGTCAATACTGTAGATTAGATTAGATGAGGAGTTAAAATTGAATTTGTTTTTTTATGAAAAATTATGCTTTTAAAAATTATTATTGTATTTAGTATTATGATTTTCAATAAAAAAATTATCCTCTAACTTTTTTTGGTCATTTTTAAATTTTTATTTACTACTACATTCACGCTATACAATTAGAGAGCGAATAATTAATTCAAAAAGGATCTATGTTTATTAGTAAAAAAGAAATCTATGTTGTTGGACTTGGAATTCAACATTTGGATAGTGAATAATTAATTAATTAGAAACTATAATTGTAATATTGTTAATGTGGCAACAGTTCTTGTAAATATATCCAAAAGGGCATAAGTGGAATAAATGATATTTGATTGAGGTAAGTGTCATTTTAACTCTTGAAATTGTGAAGCAGTCTCACTTAGGTTTCTGAAATTAATGAAAAGGCAATTTAGTCCCTGAAATTGTAAAACGTCGGTCAAGTTAGTCCCTAAAATTGTAAAACGACGGACTAACTTGACCGTCGTTTTACAATTTTAGGGACTAATCTGACCGACGTTTTACAATTTCAGGGGCTAAATTGTCTTTTCGTTAGTTTCAGAGACCTAAATGAGACCGTATTACAGTTTCAGGGGCCAAAATGACAGTTAACTCTATTTGATTTGCTGTTTTACATGGGCCGTCACACTAATTTTATTTTTTTTAGGCAAAATTACTAAACTGGTCTTATATCTTTATTTATTTTTTCAATTTGGTCTCTTATTAAAAAAATTCAACAATAAAGTCTCTTATGTTTATTTATTTTTTCAATTTGATCTTTTTGATGACGTGTCAATTACTGATTGGTCTGAAGTGATGGTATACAGTAAATCGAGACCAATCAGAAATGGACACATCATCAACAAATGAATAAAATGACCAAATTAAAAAAAATATAAACATAAGAAACTTTATTGTTAAAAATAAGGGATCAATTTACTAATTTTGTCTTCTTTTCAACTTTGGAACTTTGGAATTTAGCTTTTGCCGGTACTGTGTCTTCTTCCGCAACTAACTTTTTTTTTTTGGTAAATAAGAACACGTTCATAGAAGAGGAAACCCTAGCCAAACGGCATCTACAGCAAGGAAAACAGTATATGCAGAGTCATAAAAATAAAACAATCCTAACTAAGACTCGCTACTGTAAAAAAACCAAGTTGTAACAAACTAAGATAAGGAAAACATCTAACAAAGAAAACACAAAAAACAACTAGCACAATAAAAATGATACAAAAGAAAAAGGATACAGATCTAAACCATCAACAGCAAAAACAACAACACAACTAAACAACAACTAAGCAAACCTCCGACATGTCAAACAATAGCTATGAGTGGTATGTGTTTAGCCCATTTGGGGCATCCAAACCCATCTGTCTCAGCCAAATACAACCCACATGACTTTTTTCTTTTTTTCTCTTTTTTCTTATTTTTTTGGGTCCCAAAGCCCATCTGACACAACCGAGAGAGCCAAGGGTGGCAGCCACCACTGCCTTAAGGAAGTTGCGCAGGTTGCAGAGAAGGAGAGCAAAGCGATGCATCAATGGTCCAGAAAAGCCCATCCCAACAACAAGACCCAACAAACCAGATCTAAAACACTCATTGCATTTGCATTTGCAACCTTACCAACAAATTTCTGTGCAGGGCGATTACTATGGCTGGCAACCAAAAATCAACGCATTGGGCCTACAATTGTTAAATCAACCACACCACACACGTACTAAATAAATCTAAACCACGTATTAAGGCCCAAGTTGGATTGGAACAACAAATAATTTCCTCAACTAATCTTGTGGCGTGTTTAGACTTTCGTTGAAACTTGAAAGACAGATCGAAATGTTTTGTTTTAATTCAGTCCTAATACGAAAACGAATAGGGATAATGTTCTTTTTTTTTTTATGATAAAATAGGGATAATGTTCTTTTTTTTTATGATAAAATAGGGATAATGTTCTTTGGGATTGGGTCATTAGATTCTTTGTATATTTAAATGGCCAAAATTATATCTTTAGTCCCTTAAGTTATTTTATTTTTCTAAGTTGGTCCCTTATCTAAATATTTAAACAATAAGATCCTTTAAGTTTTCAACGTTGAACACTACTTTCCCTCTTGTCAATTGTATTGACTTGATGTTTACCTTGATGTTTTTTTTTCCTGAAGTTGTTGTACACAAAATCTCTAGCCAACCCCTAGAAGTAGCTCATCAAAGACAGGCAATAAATCCTACTAGATTTTTTTTAGATTTAATAATATGGAATACAATGAGACTAATTTAAATCATAAAGAACTTTGCTGAAATTGTATCATAACATATGAGACCATTTTAAAACTAACTTAAAAGTTAAAGGACTAATTCAGTCACTTTTTGCTGGAAAGGACCCACACTGTTCAATGTTGAAAACTTAAAGAACTTTATTATTTAAAAATTTAGATAAAAGATCAAATTAAAAAAATAAAATAACATAAAAAACCAAAGGTATAATTTTACCTATTTAAATGATTACTCATAAAAATATCCTGTCTTTAAAAAAAGAAGACTTTGCAATTTTGTATTGTGGTTCTAACTTTCTAATAATTGTCGTTGTCATTCTTTAAGAAAACACAATCGAGCTTGACAGGCCGCAATTATAATTTCATTGGAAAAAGATTGTTAATATCGCGACAATTACAGGTACCAGATATTATCTCTTTCCCCCTCAATAGTTTATTCATTTGGAAGCATTGATCACTATATATGAGTGGGAACATCTTCTATATATTAAAAAAATGGAGTAAGACGTTTTAAAATAAATTTTATGAAAAGATTTAATTTGTCATGTAAATTTACTAATATTATATTTTATGTTTCCCATTTAAATAGTTTAACATCTCTCGTATGTACAAGATGGATCAAAACATAATTGGCCGTATGAGTCAACAGCCGAACTAATCAACACAATTTTTTATAACCTTATATTTGAATTATTGTTAAGTATATTTTTTGTTAAACCATCCTAATCATGGCATTAGGCTCCATTGGCACCCCAAGGTATTCCCATAGCTTTAAACCTTTGGGTCAGCTATGGAAGCAATAATCAATTTGGTGCATATCATACTTAAAGTTCTTTATATTTTTTCAAGAAGTATATTTTGTGGAGATCAAATATTGGTTCTTCCATCCATAAGCTTAACCTATATTGCCAAGTGACTCACATCCATTGAGTTATTGTTAAGTATATAATTAGATCCATTAATTACCACCATTAAAAATGAAAGTTATTACTCCAATTGAGTGGAGGAAGATAGTATTACATTCAAAGTCTCAAACAAGTTACATATTTGAGACCCCCACTTCTTTCTTTGGAATGAGATAAATGGAAGTTTTTTTTATTGTTTTTTGTACCCAAAAGTCTATTTGTTTTGAAATGCGACACCATTTCTTTGAACTCAATAACTATGCGTAGGGTTATTCCTATAATAAGTTATTCTCCACCCATGATAAATAGATAGACAGATAGATAGACAGACATGGTGTGAACTATATAATTTTATAATATGTTTTAACAAAATGAAAATACAAAATAATTTTAAAACTAAAAAATTACTTATAAAATGGGTCAGGTAACTAAAAGTTGATTCAAATCCTTTCTTAATATGATATATCGGGTCATAAAATGATACCAAATTTGAATACTATTTTTTTTTATTGTGATACGATGTTAAAACCAACCCAAATTACACGGGTTATGCTTTGTCACAAACCCCAATCAAGTTGTACCCACTCTCATAGGATTGATGGAGTTGTAAACATGGAATGATTTTAAATTTGTACGTATCCGATGAAATACTTTAGTAGTTTAAGGGGGGAGAGACAGGGGAAGCGATGCCGATACATGGATGTTGTCCTTCATAAGTCGCACTTGGGCTGCTATGGTTAAAGACGACACTCGGTTAGCTGTTTCATGATGATTTGGTTTTGGTGCCAAAAAAAAGGAGCTAGCACACGGATACAATTGATATAGACGATTTTGCTTATAATAAATGAAGTGATAAATGTCACAAGCGCAATCATGACGCGCCTAAAATCATGACAGGTCGGTGGGTCGTGTTGGTTTTTATACATGATATGATATAATTTTTTATATAATATTAATTTGATATATGATATATTTTAAGTTTATAATAGGGCAAAAGTACCAAAATGGTGTAATTTTTTTCATTTTTTTTACCAAAATAGTACAAATCAAAACGATACTACCAGATTATGATAAGTCGCAGATGATAGTGGCGGTTTACTCTTTTTTTTAAATAATATTAGAAGTCGCAAATGGTAGTTCGCCACTACCGGGTGTGACTTTTGTATTTTAATATTATTTTGTTTTATTAATTAGACTTTAGTTTAACTAATGCTCAAATTAGTCTATAGGGCGGGTTCGACTATGACCCGTGTTCAATCACCGATGACGGAACAATTTGTGGGTATGAAAAAAAAAAAATGCTTAGAGAGTAAACAACCATTTTGGTCTCTAAGAGTGTCAGACGGTGTCATTTTGATCTCTGTAGTCAAACCAAAATGACAATAAATAATCACTTTGAGGGATCAAAGTGACCGACAACTAACAGTTGATGACTTTTTTTAATTTTGTATCTATCAGGGACCAAAATAACACCACCTAACACTTTTTGTGTTTATATTTTATGTTTTTTTTCTGAGTGTTTGATTTTTGGGTAGAAAAATATTAAAATACAAAATCTGCACTTGGTAGTGGCGACTTCTGCTTTAAAAAAAAAAAGAAGTCGCATGTACCATCTACGATTTCTGTATTTTTTTAAAATAAATAGAAGTTGTCAATACCATTTGCGACTTCTAATATTATTTAAAAAAATGGATAAATCACCACTATCATCTGTGACTTACCCTAATATGATAATATCTTTTTTATCTACACCATTTTAGTAAAAAACGAAAAAAATTGCACCAATTTGGTGCTTTTGCCTTATAATAGTGTTAGTTATATAACATTGTTCTATGTTTTAGTGGTTAATATTGTTCATATTGATAAAAAATGAACAAAAAAAGTTTCTAGTCCATGGTAATTAAAAGAAAAATCATTTTGCAACATGAGAATTTACAGGAACAAAAAAAAAGAATCTGTCAGTAAATACTATTTATTTATTAATAAAATAAAATTGAAAGGTATAATTTTTTACCTAAAAATTTATATGAACATAAAAATATGAATAAAACTTATAAGTAAACACTATTTTATTTATCAAAATTAAAATTTAAAAAAATTGCAATGAAAAGTTATCGGAACAAAAAATATAAGCAAACACTATTTTATTTGTCAAATTTTTTTTTTTACAACTTGAAAATTTACTGGAACATAAAAACTTCAATAAAACCTATAAGTAAATACAATTTTTTTCTTAAAAATAAAATTAAAAGAAAATAATTTGTTATATGTTTTAATGAATTCAATTTTCTTGAATAAAAATAATAGATAGATAAGTAAATAGAAGAATAGGGTTTCAGTTTTTTTGTTTGTTATCTTTCTGCTTTTCTTTTTGGTGAATTTTAGAATGGGACAACTTAAAATGTCCCATGAATGGGAAAGTTTTTTTGTTACCTGTAGTTGTGGGTTATTGACCTATTATACTTTTGCCCCACTATTTGATATTAAATATAAAGTAGCCCAGTACCCTTTTTTGTCATTAAATATTTTTTGTCCCATTATGCGTAACTGAAACGATAATTAAATGCCACCAATTGTCTATCCCAAAGTCCCACAAGGCACTTCTTTCATCTGATTTGTTTAATGTGCCAAATGGAGCAATGTCAGTTCTTAAAAAAAATGTTCCTGTTTTTGCTATTTCTTCATCTTCACTTACTAATTTCGAATGGTCTTCACAGTCATCACACTACAAACGATGAGAAAATTCCCCCGTTCCTTTTTTCAGCGATGGCAGGACAAGTTCACCTTCGTCACGGAGTTTCGACCAGAGCCCGGAGCAGAGTTTCCCCACAATAATGGCGCAGGATTCATTGTCTTTTAGACATTATTCGATTAATGAAATTTACTAGGGTTTATTTAGCCAGAAGAGGTTGATCGATTAATATAAAACACTACCTAATCTTTAAAAAGGATAATTAGTTTATTTTTATCTTTAATTACTTTGAAAATTTTAAACTACAAAATATTTCTTTTGACTTCAGGCAACACATCATGCGAATCATTTTATAAAAAAATCACATTCTAATATATGGAATTATCTAACTACCTTGCTTATACTGCTCTAAAAGACAAAATATTATTGTGGTTCAATATCTAGTTTTTCAATTGTCCAAGGACTATCTCTGCAAATATTTATAATACATTAAAATACCTGACTAACAGGTTGTAGAATTCATCATAGCCATTGAATAAAATATTAGGTTCCTTGAAATATATCTACCATTCATACTTCCTTCCCACTCATGGGAAGTTTTTGGCCTTCCCATCGTAAACGGCACCTTTCTTTTTTCCTTTGTTGTTTTGTCTCATAGAAGAATGGCAAAAGAATTAAAAACTTACACAGGATCAACCGATCAAGAAGCGCACAGTGTTTCATCGAAAAAAAAGCAGCGCACAGTGTTCCCGCGCATTGATGATGTGATGTTATCCTGTTATTATTATAGTGAGTTAATTATCATTTTAGTTCTTGAAATTGTGAAGCAGTCTCACTTAGGTCCTTGAAACTAACAAAAAGGCAATTTAGTCTCTGAAATTGTAAAACGTCGGTCAAATTAGTCCCTGAAATTGTAAAACGACGGTCAAGTTAGTCTATCGTTTTACAATTTTAAGAACTAACTTGACCGACGTTTTACAATTTTAGGAACTAAATTGTCTTTTCGTTAGTTTTATGAATCTAAGTGAGACTGTATTACAGTTTTAGAGGCCAAAATGACAGTTAACTCTATTATAGTAATTGATTGCTTAAAATATAAATATATTAATTATTGAATAACATACTTATGATTAAATTTCATGATTAAATTGTTTGAATTGGTTAATTTTATATTCCATAAAATTATTAAGTAGACCCTTTGATAAATTGATTTTTTGACTGATAATATAAATGGATTTAATTTATATATACTTGGGTATCTATATATATAAAATCGAAGATAATTTTTGTATATATCTTATTTGCCCCATCTAATAATTTATGTCAATTCTCACCAGACCAAGTTGGCTGAGGACTTAAAAATATATTAAACGAACGGCAGCAGAGTGAGCAATGCTTCTACATAAAAGAGTGATTCCCGGCTAAGCAAATATTTTCCAAGAAAGGGAGAAACAAGAACATAACATAACAGCATAGAAACATAAGAAAATATATATATATATATATATATATATATATATAAATAAAGCATAAAAAATAAAAATAAAATTATCGTACTAGGTTCGCAGTGGCAGTCCTGTACACGCACACCCAATCGTTCCTTGCACTGGACTCAAGTACCGTGTCACTCTCTTGTTTTGCATGGCATTTTGTCTTTAATAAACCGAGTCAATTCCTCTGCTTTACCTGCCCCTGTGTGCGCTCATTCACATATAATATATAATATATATATATATATAATAATAATAATATAATAATAATATATATACAGACACACACACCCCCTTCTCTTCCCAGTTTTCTCTTATGAGTGACAAGTTGCGATTTTTCTTTAGTTGCTACAATATGGCGGTTGATCACTGTCTTATCAGCAAAAAGATGTGGTATACCCTCCTATCATCGTTGTTGTTGATGCTGAGTCTGCACGGTACAGCCGCAGCAAGGCTGAACCGGCCATGGGAGTGGGACTCGGTGATTCGATTACCGGGCGAGCCGGTAGATGAGGCTGACTCAGATGAAGTGGGAACCCGTTGGGCGATTCTTGTGGCTGGTTCAAGCGGCTACGGCAATTACAGGCACCAAGTGGGTTTGGTTTTAACTTCTAATTAGTTTTCCCTTCCTTTATCTCCTTGTATTTACTTTCTAAAATTAATCGATCAATTAATCAATCTTATGTTTTTATGAGTCTATTTTGATTTTTGAGGTTCTCTGTTTTTGTTAATTTGAGTACAGGCGGATGTGTGCCATGCATACCAGTTGCTGATGAAAGGTGGGCTGAAAGAAGAAAACATAGTGGTGTTTATGTACGATGACATAGCTAACAACGAGTTGAATCCCAGGCCTGGAGTCATCATCAACCATCCTCAGGGACCTGATGTGTATGCTGGTGTCCCTAAGGTACGTTGCTTATTTTTAAAAAAATTCTCTACCGCATGATTAAGCTATATAAGAATTTAATTAAAGTGCTTGAAGTGGGGGATTACCCGCCGCTGATTAATTAATATGGCCTCCAGCTCATGTGATTAAGTCTAAACCACTGTGTTATACTTTTGCTTTTTTCCTTTTTCTTTTTTAGTAGTACATATAGTTTTCTCTTAGTAGTATTTCACAAACGCGAAAGGTTCCAACTTGGGATATTATTAGATTCCGAAACGCGGACAACTTTTTTTTATTTCTTTTTTAAAAAAGAAAGGTGTGCAACATGCCTTAACGGAGAAGTGGGATTTATACGACACTTCTATCTTCGAAGAAAAACAAAATTGATGTGAATTAATTAATCCAACTACTTTATTCTCCTTGTTGAAACATAAAAAAAGGGTCGTCACTAGCCCCAGCTATCAGTTGCTAAAAACCAAAAATTAAATTACCAAAAAGAGAAGTACTATATAATGGATGGAGATTCTGCATTTAAGTCATGGTCGGCCAGTGCGTGGGAGCATCTGATAAGTTGAATTTCTTATTTTCTTTTTTGTTGAAAGATACGTTGATATTATACAATTTGTACTTGACTTGCAACTTTTTTTTAAACAAAAAAACAAATCCCTCTGGACCTTTCTGGTGCTGGTAAATATCCAATTAATTAGAGGAATTGGAGTTTCTTTCTGTACCCATCATAATGGAGTAACTTAAAATCTAATAATATTTGATTTGAAAAGTTACAAGAGAAGATTGGGCTGATAAGGCAATTATTGGGTTGTTGAAATTAGGCTTTAGTGGGGTGAGACGTCTAGACGAATAAAATAGACGTGATACAGTGTCTGCGTTCCTTGTTGATGATATTTTCTTAAATAGTAAGATTCTACTATAGTGGTCAGTAATTCACAAACAGATTGGTCATTATAGTAATAACACATAGAAAAAGGGGTTGTTACCTTTTTTTTTTTGAAAGATCAAAAGAATATTATTAATTATGTAATGACCAATGTAGCACAAGAAGGAGTGCCAGAAAGGGCCAAGCAGTACAAGCCCAAAACATAGCCACAAGAGATACTACTAATGTTAAGAAACAGGGCCAAAAAAAAGGGATGTTACTTGTTACTAGAGAATCGTTTCTTTTGCACTATTCAAGTTAATTTAATTGGTCACATTGGTGGGATGCGTTATTCTCAATCTGCAGGATTACACTGGTGAGAACGTGACAGCTGAGAACCTATATGCCGTTCTTCTTGGGGACAAGAATAAAGTAAAGGGTGGAAGTGGCAAGGTGATCAATAGCAAACCCGAGGATAGGATATTTATATACTACTCTGATCATGGAGGCCCTGGAGTTCTTGGTGAGTCAAGCATGATTTTTAATTTTGCTGTTATACCAATGGATTTGATAATGTCATGGCATGAGTCATGGCCAAATTGCAAGCCTTTACACTTTGTGGTGTACTCTTTGTAAGACTCAATACACTTGGCTGCATCTAAAGACTTCAAAAAATATTACTTTATCATGTGATTTACTAATGGATTGTACAAATTAATTTTTAATTTTGGTGTGAATTATGAGAATGATAGAGAAATAGAAGAATATAGTTATTAATCTAAAATAAAATTATTAAAGGGTGTAAAAATGATCAAACCAGAACAAGGTTTATATTAGAGAGAGAAATTAGAGCTGAGTCATGATCCCTTTTTGATTGTAGGGATGCCAAATATGCCGTATCTTTATGCGATGGATTTTATTGATGTACTGAAGAAGAAACATGCATCTGGAGGTTACAGGAAGATGGTATGGTAAAGATTTTCATTTCTCTGGTGACTGGAAAATGATGTCACTTTATGACAAGTTATAGAGGTGTTATCATGTGGTTGTGTAGGTTATATACGTGGAAGCTTGTGAAAGTGGTAGCATTTTTGAGGGTATAATGCCCAAGGATTTGAATATTTATGTCACAACTGCGTCGAATGCACAAGAGAGCAGTTGGGGAACTTACTGTCCTGGGATGGATCCTTCTCCACCTCCAGAGTACATCACTTGCCTGGGGGATTTGTACAGCGTTGCTTGGATGGAAGATAGGTATCAATTTTTGCCTTAGTGCCTTTGCTCTTTGAAATTAATATACTGTTATTTCATGACTTCAACCCATATCCTATGCATGATACTATAATCCAAACTACTAGAAACATGTATGGGTCTTTTACTAGCATAATTAGTAAAAAAATATCCAACAAATGAAATAGTTTTGTGGGAAATAGAAAGACTTAGGCACGTGTGATCAAAAATCTATTTTTTTATATAGTAATTGATTGTACTGGAAGTTGATCGAAATAACACTAATTGTTTGTTTACTTGACTAGTGTGGCACATGCCATTGGGTATAGTCCAATATCTGAACGCCTTCCGTCCGCTTCCTCTGTCACATTTATAATCAATGTGACTGTTTTTCCCCCCTTGTTTTTTAATTAAAGTTTTTAGTTATTGTGTACCTTACTCTCTTTGATCAGCTTCCCCTTTGTCCCTTTCTCTGCGTCTTTTGGAGATGGACATTGGTTTGTAATGGCCTTAAGTTGTTAAAGTATTTATGATTGACCATGTTGGCACTTTAAACATTCTCTCTGTTTTGAAATGACATATCTGAACTCTGGCGCTTGGATTTTCTGCAGTGAGACCCACAATCTAAAAAGGGAAACGGTAAAACAACAATACCAGTCGGTAAGAATTTTTCTTTTGGAATGTATAGCGATGTTGCGTTTCAGTATTAGCATTGGGGAGAAGAACAAGAACAAGTGTTTTTTCTTTCTTTCTTGTGCAGGTGAAGAAACGGACTTCAAATTTTAACAACTATGCGTTGGGTTCTCATGTGATGCAATATGGTGACACTGACATCACAGACGAAAAGCTTTATTTATACCAAGGTTTTGATCCTGCCACCGTGAACTTCCCTCCACACAACGGCAAGTTAGAAGCTCCAATGGAAGTTGTTAACCAAAGGGATGCAGAGCTTTTCTTCATGTGGCAAATGGTATGGCTTTTATCCTCAACCCTCTGATAGATTTGTCACGTTCTCGTTGTCAAGGCAAATCCTTGTTCAAACACTCTTAATAAGTAAGATCTATAAATTGGCCTTTTCTTAACAGTATCAGAGATTAGACCATGAACCAGAAAAGAAGAGAGATATCCTGGAGCAGATTGCGGAGACAGTGAAACATAGGAACCATATAGATGGTAGCGTGGAATTGATTGGAGTATTACTGTATGGTCCCGCAAAAGGTTCTTCAGTTCTAGAATCCGTGAGGGCACCTGGTCTGCCCCTTGTTGATGACTGGGCATGCCTAAAATCAATGGTAAACATAAAAACAAATACATTTTTCATTTTTCTTATGATTTTTAACATGATTTGTAGTTAATTTGTTTTAGTTTTACGTTGTTGTAGTAAATTTTGTTGGGTTGTTGGTTGTAGGTGCGGGTGTTTGAGACTCAGTGTGGGTCACTGACTCAGTATGGCATGAAACACATGCGGGCATTTGCCAACATTTGCAACAGCGGCATTTCTGAGGCCTCCATAGAGGAGGCTTGTATGGCAGCCTGTGGTGGCTATGATGCAGGAGGCCCATTACATCCATCAAACAAAGGCTATAGTGCTTGATTTTGGGTTTGTACCACAGTATTGCACAATCTTAGCAGCCCCGTAGATGATGTAATACTTCTCAATTGGAGCCCTACTGGTTTCTGCTGCTTGTGTAAAACCACCTGTGTTCTCTGTAATTAGACCACCCAAACTTCTCAATCTATCGTTTTTTTTTTTTTGGGTTATTAAAGGGTGAGGAGGGAAGCCTCGGGTAGACGCTTTAGGATAGGAATAGAATAGTAAAGTAGCAGCCCAACCCAGCCCAAGATATTATGGATTGTGTTTGTTGTCTTCAGAGAGTGGTTAGCAGGAGATAATGCATGTTTTGGTATTCAATAATGTTATGTGGACACCGCACACTTGTCCCACACCTTTTTCACCTATTTATCTCATTAGGATTGGGTGTGGGGTGTGGGAGAGGTAATTGGGTGTGCTTGGCAGTGTAAATGAGTACTGTAATACTTTTCCAGTAATACAAGTAAATGGTCAATTAGTTTAGGATATTAGTTTGTTCCCCTTCTCTCTATTTTCTTGGAGGGTTCTCTTTTCCCTTTGAACTGTAGAGACGGTTCTTACTTTCTTTTACCTTGGGATATTGACAATTAATTACACAATAGTTCGTAGCTTCCTGCAAGAGGAGGGATAAATTTTTTAGTTTAGTCGTGTTCTTGTTTTTTATTTTTGAAAATCAATTTATAAATTGATTTGAAAAGTTATGAAATAGAATAAAAAATAAATAAAGAGCTCATAAAAATAAAGATTGAGATGAGAAAAAAAAAAACTTGCATCATGAATTCTTGCTTGGTAAATTTGTCGGGTAACCTCCAGATGCTTTAGAGTTTTGAAAAAACAAGTCTCTAAAATCAAATGGGACGTACGGGGATATAGTTCGTATGTTATATATCCCATTAATCAAAATCAAATATTGGGAGTTGGTGGTTGGCACATGATTGGTAAATTTTAATTTGTAAGGATAAAATGGTGTAAGAGGGTAATCATCATTCCAAATTCCACTCTCTCAAACTCTGTTTGTTCTCATTTCTTTATCTTATTATTATCGACATAATTGGAAATATTATTTTGAAGGGGACATTTAAACCAAATATCATCATGTATACACTAAATGGAGTTATAGTCTGTTGTTGCCATTCACATTATTGTTTTATATGGTCGACTAATATTCACATTATAGTTCTTCATTTCATTTTCCACTGATAATGTGTTTGTCATTCCCAACCCGCCAATCGAAACAGTAACACTGAAACGATCCACGACGCATAAATAATTTTGGCTTTAGTATTAATTTGGTCCCTGTAATATAGGGGGTTTTTAATTTAGGTCCCTATTAAAAATGTCAAACTTTTTTCGTCCTTGTTTTATTTATTTTTTTGAATTTAGTCCTCGTTTTTTTTTAAATTTAATCCCTCACTAGCGTTGACCGTTGATGTGGCACTAGAAGGTCCCTATAAAATTCTTACGTGGCACCAGCGTGGCTTACACGTCACCTGACACATACTTATACAAATATTAGGTTTTGAATTTAGTCCCTATAAAAAACATGTGTTTTGAATTTAGTCCTTATAAAAAATACGTGTTTTGAATTTAGTCCCCGTAAAAAATACGCGTTTTGAATTTAGTCCATCTTCTTCTCCACCACCTCCACCTCCTTCTCCCCCTTCTCCACCACCACCACCACCACCCCCATCCCCACCTCCATCACCCCTCTTCCACCACCCCCACCTGCTTCTCCTCCCTCCTCCACCACCACCCCCACCCCTACCTCCACCACCACCCCTCTTCCACCACCCCCACGTCCACCACCTCCTTCTCCACCCTCATCGCCAAATGGAAACAACAACAACAATAAAAATCTGCAGATACAACAACAACAACGAAGATTTGCAGATACAACAACATCATCAACAACAACAACAAGAACATCAACAGCGAAAATCGTAGAGCAGCAACAACAACGAAATGGGGATATGTTTTCGATTTCGAAATTGGGGATCTATTTTCGATTTCGATCTGTTTTATCCATGTTATTGATAGTGAGGAAGGCCAGAAATGAAAGAAATTTTTGGACCAATGGCTGTGGAAGTGAGGGGGAAGGTGTGGGGGGGACGGGAGTGAGGCGAATGGGGAGAGAAGGTGGGGGGGGCGAGAGTGAGGTGAATGGGGGGGGGGGGGGACAGTGGAAGTGAGGGGGAAGGGAAAGGGGAGAGAGAGGGGTTGTTGTTGTTGTTGTATGGAGGAGGAGGGTGGAGGATGAAGGATGGAGGAGGAGGTTGTAGTGGTGGTGGCCCGAGGAGAGAGAAGGGTGGGGAAGGGAAAGGGGAAAGAGAAGGACTAAAATCAAAATATAAATTTTAAGGGACTATATTTAAAACATTTTTTTTAGAGGGACTAAATTCAAAATGTAATATGTTTATAGGGATGTATCAGGTGATGTGCCATTTATACAAGCCACGTCAGCAAGGCCACATCAGCAGTTTTTGCCACGTAAGCGGTCAACTTACTCTAGGGACTAAAATAAAAAAATAAAATAAAAAGAGAACAAAAAAAGTTTAACTATTTTTAGAGGGACTAAATTCAAAATCAGTGATATTATATGGACTAAATTAATATTAAAGCCAATAATTTTCTTTTATAATACTCCACGGAGGACCATTGAAATTTGTAATTATTAACCATCACAACTGGTACATGATGGTATGCATGTGTTTCCGTGCCAAAACAGTTGACCAGCGAAGTCAATAATCATAGGCCTATACTATTAAAAATAATTATAAATTCTCTTATCTTTCATTTCAACAAAAATTTTTAATTATTAAATAAAAAATATTAAATATTTTTTATGTCTCTATGTTTCGAGAATATATATTAGTTTAAGGTTGTCACACAAAAATAAAAAAAATTAATTGAGTAAGTTTTGACTAAAATGTCTCACTTTATTCTTTATCAATTTTATATTTTTTATTATTTTTAACTATTCTAATCTATTTCTATATAAAAAAAATTAAGTCTTTAAGTCTCATCAACGGTGATACGTGTCATATTTCTATATCTTTCTATTTTATTTCTAAATAAATTTATTTTGTTTGTTGGTTTTTTTAATACTGTTTTGTTAGAAAAGGATCCATATGGTCTAGACTAGGGCCCCGTTTGGATTGACTTGAGCAGAGCTTATTTGAGTTTATCTATTGACATAAACATTTGTCAGCGTATTTGGCAGAGCTTAAGGAAACAGCTTATGATTGGTTCATAAGTTGTTTTGAGTTTATTTTCATAAACTCCATAGGATAGCTTATGAAAACAGCTTACATGAAATCAATTTTACCATATTCTATCTTTGATTATAAAAATAACTTATGCATAAACGTTTATATGATAAACTCTTGTGCCATAAGTGTTTAAATAAATTGTTTATCCAACCAAGAGCCTAGTTATTACTCCACTCAACTTATTAGTATAGGATAAGAAAAAAAAGTGCGCTTATGACCAAGAGTGTATAGGATAAGCCACGGAATATTGGGTACTTAAGATGGCAGGAGCATATAGACAGCCGAGTAGCAACGAGACAGAGCTTTTCCTAATTTTTATAGAGCACTTTTTGAGGAGTTGCCCATTCTCAGTTGAACGTGGGGAACCGAAACAATAATGTGTCTATATCAGCAATCATTACTATGACCTCTCCGGTGGCTTTCCACTTGCTCTTCCCATTACTTTCGGGCAAATCACATTTGATTTACGGTTAAATAAATTAAACACCAAATTTGGTACTCCTACAAAAGTTTGTTTTGTATCTTGAAGAGTCCAAAATAAGTTTCGTACTTCTGATCATATATAAACCATAATGTTTAGTTTTTAAAATAAAAACTTCATAGGCTTTTGATAATATAATTTATTAATTTTTGAATACACGTTTCGTGATTTCTTGAACCTAAACGCACTACGAAAATTTTTAATGAGTTTTATATGATCATTTATCACAACAAAGGTAAAAGCTCTAGAGAGGGAGTAGTGTACTTAATGTTAATATGAGTTCAGCTGGCCTAGCATATATTAATGGAGGTTGATGGAAGCTTATAGCCATGGTGGCATGGTGGGGACAAAGATGACACTTGGATCACGTCTGAGACTTTTGCTTCACTTCTTTGCTAGTTTCTACTTTTCAATCAAACCAATTTTGCACTGTAAACTCATTTTACTTTAGCTTTTATCATAACCTTTTCTTTTGTCCTCTATGTTATGTTATCCCCCTCCCCTCCTTTCTCGCCCTCCAGCCGGAGAACCATATGGCTTGACGTACCGGCATGTACAACGACCAAACACCTTGTGACACGTGGCATTCTCTGTATGGTTCAACTTTTCTGACACTGAAATTGTCACAGTCCCAAAAATATTATAATATTCTCGGTAACTTGACAAGTAATTCAACGATATATATACAGTTTCTAGTTGAACGTTGTATGACTCTAGCGCATGAGAGTGTCTCCGGACTCCACAGCCAATGTCTCACAACTTTTTTTATAAGGTTTCATACATTATTCAACCTAAAAAAAGTAATAAAATCACGTGGGAAGCGTGATTATTTTAAAACTTCATGAAAGTATAGAAAATATAATTGTGATTTAAATAACTTATTTTTTAAATAAGAAACTAAACATGAATTAAATACTTGTTAAAATAATTTCTTTTTACTGTTTTTAAAAAATAAATTAAAAATGATTATTTATTAAAAAAAGATCTTCCAAACATATATATACTAATGAGATAGCCTATTTGGATAAACTATTTCAATCTCTCGCCGATGTTGATAAAAGTGAAATTGAGTCGTTTGAATTATGTTAATTTGGTATTTGACAAAAATAAATTATTCTTTGCAATTTTTTATGGTGAAAAAAAAATATTTTTACCGTGAGTAGAATTGATTTTAATTGTGTAAGACATACAAAATTATTCATATTTACACTTTAAACATATTTTACTTTACCATTTAAATACAATAAACTCTACAAAATGTCAAAATTCACTTTTAAAATATTATTTTTAAACACAAGTTAATTGTAACCTTAATTTATTAAATCGATTCCACTAAATTTTAAAATAAATATACCTAGCTAATTAAATCCTTGTCAAATTGTGATCACAGAGCGTGAACCACTGAGCCTAATGACCATGGGCTAGCCCACGCCGGAATCAGCCAGCACATGTATGGATCCCGGCGATGACAATTTTTTATTGAGGACCAAAAAATGCCTAAAAAATACTAGTACTAGAACGAAAAAAAGAGCCTAAAAATATACAGAGAGAGTAAGAAGACATTGCAGAAACCGCTGTCAAAAAAAAAAAGACATTGCAGAAACCGAGTTAAGCTGGGGCTACTGAGCTGAAATGAAAAGACAGAAAATGTGATATTTTATTTTATCTTGACCAGGAGGGGTATTTGGAGAGGTGTCACCATCGTATTGCCTTGGGTCGGTTGGTGGGCCTAGCTATGCAAACTTTAACCACAATTTTATTTTTTAATAAAATAATAGAATAGATAGAATGTAGAAAGCGAAAAATAAAAATATTGCGTCAGATAATAAAAAAAATATTGCGGACCAACCAACCAGAGCTCGCGTGCCGTTGCTGCAACTGAAAAAGAATTATTATTATTTTCCAGAACCTTAAAATGACATAGCACTTGGGTATTACTATTTTATTTGCACTTTTTGAAAGGCACCCGCTGCGAATGGGAGTTTCCTAATTCGTTCAATACCTCAGTTTCACAGAGCAGAAGCAGGAGCTACCAAGGTGTGCTGGCAATTCGAGCTTTCGGGTCGGGCTCGGGTTGGTTCACATTGGGTTCGAGTTTTATCGGGTCTGACTAAAAAAATTTGGATTCAAAATGGATTTAAATTTGTGTGTTCGAGCTCTTTATTTTTTGGGCTTTTTTTGGGCCGGACTCGGGTTTTGGCCTATGTTTTTCGAGCGGCCCGCTTCGGGCTCGAGCTTTTACGGGTTCAGGTTTTATCGGCCCAGGTCAAAAAGACTCGAATTGAAAACGAGTTTAAATTTATGTGTCCAAACCCGATATTTTTTCGGGCAGACTCGGGCCGACATGGCAGACTAAGCCCATTTTGCCAGCTATGCAGTGCACCAGCTAACTTGATGGCCAACTCCAGCGACACTTGGGTTAATATTAAACCCAGCCAACATATTTGTTAAGATAAAAAAAATTAATTAATAAAATCAATTAATGGATCTACTTATTGTGAACAATAAGCATTTGTTCATAAGCAAAGAAAGTTTTTCTAGTCTTCGCCCAACTGCTTGATCTTTTGAGATAGATGGTGGTATCAAAACCAAGTGGGATCTAGAATGCAATTCTTATAATCCTCATTTTATAATAAAATTTAATTTTTCTTGCGTGAGTGTATTGAAGCACACGAGTGTCGACTGGAAATTTATATATGGCCCACCTTTGAGTTCAATTGATCAACATTC
Source organism: Glycyrrhiza uralensis (assembly GCA_030159175.1). Lineage (NCBI taxonomy): Eukaryota > Viridiplantae > Streptophyta > Magnoliopsida > Fabales > Fabaceae > Glycyrrhiza > Glycyrrhiza uralensis. The sequence continues at coordinate 49,050,407 of BRZY01000001.1, read as the reverse complement.
CATTTTACTATTCCTAGCTAAATCAATTTGTTATTGCTAACATATAGTTATATTATACAATATAACTAATTCTTGGACAGGTTCTTTAATTGTGTTTTTTCAGTCTATTTGGATTCATAGAAATGACTCTATTTTCAAGCGTGAGAGTCTGAGTACCTGTTGACTTGGTTTTCTTCAAAACCAGGGGAATGTTATGAATTTGCAAACTGGTGAATTAGTGTTGTAAAATGCTTGAAACAACTATGCTGGGAGTAGTTTGCTACTGTTTTCATTGTACATAAAATACAGTTAAGTTATAATTCTTAGATCAGGACAAAGCAATAAAGCATCGCGATCGAGAAGTGAAGAACCATATATCCTTGTAAATATTATTACTATGATTTATGATTATTCATAGTAATATACACACTATTATTTTTATTTTTTTTTAAATCCGATCGTGGGCACAGCACCACACGGTGTGGGACTTAACTAGAAAACGCATGGGGACACTACTCAACAGTGAAGATAAGAAAAAGGAAAAAAGAAATGGGATGATGGGATACTAAGGGGATATATGGTGTAACTTTGGCGGGAGGGAGGATGTCATAACCATTAAGTGTGACCTCCTAATACAAAAGGGAATGCACAAAAAAAATCTTTCATCGATTGCCTATCATTATCACAATTTCTGTTCATTCACACATATAATTTTTTTAAGAACCCTCACCCATTCGTTCTCACGGTTTGATCTTTGTTGCCTTTCTCTCTTTCTTCGGCCCCAAAAACGTTTAACACCACATCAATCTATATCAGTTGCTGGTGGGTAGAGTTAGAGGGAAATTGACACCTCTTTCTCTCTCTCTCTCATTCTCAAGCCGTTTTAGCGCCACCATTTTATGATCAGCTTTTCCTTCAATATCTAGCTCCCAACTCACTCAACAGATAAGGAGAGAGAGAAAGGGATGGTTTATTAATTAGGGCTCCCTCTCATCTTTGCATCGTTTCATCCACTTCTTTTCCTACACTTTCCTCTCTTCTCTTTTTTTCACTAATCCTCGGGATCTGAATCTCCTTTCTTTCTCCGTGGATAACACTACTACTAGACAGAGTTCGTGAGAGCAAATTAAAGTAGTTTGAGCAAGGAGGGGACTCAGTTCAATTCCCGAGGATAACAATTAACCTTTCCAGTTTCCACTTTTTCTTTTCTTGTCTCTTTTGTCCGCTTGTGTCTCCCTCTTTGCCTTTCTTCCAGTGCTGGTTTTTTTTTTTGTCTGCTTCTGTTGGATTTGACCAAGTTATACTACCAAGTGTGAGAGACAGCTTAAACAAGTTTCTTATCTTGCTCCTCGTATAGCTGATGATTTAGTGCTGCAAACGAGGTTGGTTTCATCAGATCCGCACAGGAAATTCTTACATCATTGTGGAGATCAGAAATATACCATTAAGGTTGTTCTTTTGCCATTAGCTTTTTTTTTTTAATTTTATCTGGTGCTTTATATATACACATATTTCTCCACATCGATCTGTTATATTATATGGGGTTTGGCTTCTTGCTTCTAATTAGTTCATCTTTCTTTACTGTATATATCATCATATGAATGTTTCTATATAATTAATAATTAATTACCTGGATGGTGGATCAGTTTTATATTAAATATAATTCAATAAACATAAGTACGGACAAAAAAAGACAACTAAAGGACAAAGAGAAGCCTTAGTCAACAGCTAAATGACTAAATGTCACTTCTCAGTTCTCACGTACATAAGATCTTTGACACGACCTTGATCTGTGTTCGGTTGGTGGTGTTTGTCTGTATCTCATCAACACCAAGCTCCAAAATCATGCATGTTTTAACCTTTTCTGCCTATCTTCTTTACCTTTTCCATTTTGGTTTTGCACCCAACAATGTATAATTGTAAATCTCTTAGCATAATTCCAACCTGCAGAAAAGGCCACTGTTTTGGCATTCTATGATATTTAATTTTGTGTGCAATTTACGCCATTATGTAAGTAAATAAATGGGACTTACTTTGAGTGCTTTATCAAACCTCTTTTGTAGGCTTGAAAAAAGCTGAATGTTTGGTGCTATATCCAGCAGCATCATTCACTGCTTCATACCCCCTCTCCCCAATAATTACATTGTAAAAGTGTGCCCGCTCTATTTTGTGTTAAAACAAAGTTTAGTTTTTCTTCTTTGAGGAAAAATGAGTCATTGTTTCACAAGGTAAAGTTATGGATATGTGAAGCAATTACTTAAACCATCGATCGCTCTTGCTATTATTATTGCGTTTTTACCATATTTTATTCAATTCAATTTATATATCAGAAATCATATTCATGTTTGAAAATAGGTGCCTTTAATTTTCTTCTTTTATTTCTTTGGCCTCTGTAATTATTCCGTGGATCTAATCAAACCCAGTTACAGGCATCTCACATTCAAAGTTGAACATGTGAACAAACACATCATGCTATGTCAGGAGATCATTAGAAGTGTAATTTCTTTATTCTCATGGTTATGTATTCCATTAAATAATATTAATGTATTATATATGCTTACCTGACATAGCAATGTTGCTTCGGAGATTATTCTAACATAAATGGTAGCAACATTATTCATTATAAATAAACGAGGAAAAATTGCTCAACTTTATGTTTATATACAAGAAAGGTGATTGTGTTAATGTTTGCTCTTTTTTTTGTTGCAAATACAGGTTTTAATTCTTTAGGGGGGCGAATATGAACACATTTTCACATGTACCGCCAGGCTTTCGGTTTCATCCGACTGATGAAGAACTTGTTGATTACTACCTTAGGAAGAAGATAGCGTCCAAAAGGATTGATCTAGATGTCATCAAAGACGTCGATCTCTATAAAATTGAACCATGGGATCTTCAAGGTATATATATATATATATATATATATCGACCATCTTACAAAGCCTTAATTATAAGTCTATATATATATAGTAGCATATAACAATATACATACATATATAAGAAGTTTGTTTACTCATGTATGTAAACAGAATTATGCAAAATAGGAACGGATGAACAAAGTGACTGGTATTTCTTTAGTCATAAGGATAAGAAATACCCAACTGGGACTCGCACCAATAGAGCTACAAAAGCAGGATTCTGGAAAGCCACAGGAAGAGATAAGGCAATATACTCAAAACATTGCCTGGTTGGGATGAGAAAGACTCTTGTGTTTTACAAAGGACGAGCCCCAAATGGACAGAAATCTGATTGGATCATGCATGAATACCGCCTAGAAACTAATGAAAATGGAACTACTCCGGTAATATATATTAACACCTCTCTTTACCTTTAATTTCTTTTCTTTTCTTTTCTTTCTTTAAAAGACTCTAGTCTCTAAAGTTTTCATCCATTTGGTTTTATATATTGGTCCATATACAGTTTTTCTTTATTTGAAAATCAAATTTCTTTATTTCCATTTTTTTGGAATTTTGGTTTCTATTGATATATAAGATACTGGTTTATAATTTTTTTTTTACTCATTTTGGGTTTTAGTCTAAAAAATTTATTCATTAAGATATTGATCCCTATAATAATCACTTAACATCAGTCTCCGAATGACTAAAACATAACTGATTCAAAATACAATGATTAATATTTAAATAAAAAAATTATATATGGACCAAAAATATATAATAGATCGATAACTACTGTAGCATTGTACTAATTTATAAGTGCTTTTAAATCGCACGAAATTGTGAAAAAAGGAACTATAGTCACAGCATATATATATATGGGGTTTTGGAAGGATAACTTGCAAATGAATTGCGTTAAATTGACTTGAACTAATTAAATTATAGACTTTTGGTTGAATTACAAAATGGTTTCAGGCTACTTGTTCACTTCCCAAATTGTTTTTATCCAGTTCTAGCATTAGTCCAAATAGTCTGTACTAAACAGATTGATTTACTTTAAAAAAAAAGATTGATTTACTATAAGAACCTTTATCTGTGTTTTGCTTTATATCCAAATAGATGCATACTGAACGGAGTGTATATATATATATATAATATATATAATTCAAGAATAACAGTACACCCAAATTAAGAACTACTGTTTCACACATAAGAAGTCAAATCTGCGACATTAGAATTGTGGCGCACGCACGCACAGAAAGGGGAGAATAAATATACAAGCAATCCAACAACTTAATTTACACAACAAGTTATTCATACATGAGTTTCATGAAATATGTAGTTAATATACTAAATAAGAAACTAATGATCAAAATCCTCTTTAGCTAAACTAATCTCACACACACGTTTCTCCCTGCTCTAAAAATTTCGTGAATTACTTATGATGATGAATTTGTAAGTATACCATCTGTAGATCATGTCGCCAATCATAATTTCTGTATACTTTCTGGTTTTGAGTGGGATTTTAGTTGAAATAATAATAATTGAGGCTACTTAATTTGTACAGGAAGAGGGGTGGGTTGTATGTAGAGTGTTCAAGAAGCGAATGACAACAATGCAGAAGATGGGGGAGTATGATTCACCCTCCTGTTGGTATGATGATCAAGTTTCCTTCATGCAAGATCTTGAATCCCCAAGGACAACACCTCATCACCCTTATAATGCACCATACCACCACCCTAATTGCAAGCCGGAACTTGAACTGCAATATAACAACATACCCCATGATGCTGCTTTTCTCCAACTTCCACAGCTTGAAAGCCCCAAAGTTACTACTCCATCATCAGCAGCAACAACAGCCAGTGTCCCTTATGGTCATGCAATAAGCAATAACAACATTAATGGAAGCACCAGCTTTCAGTTCTCTTCTTCATCACATACTCAACAAGAACTACAGATACAACAATATTATTTGCATCATCAACAAAGTAGTCTGCAGCACTCCCTTTTTGGTAGCAATGAGCAAGTGACGGATTGGAGAGTACTTGACAAATTTGTTGCTTCTCAGCTCAGTCACGATGACCAAGATGTTTCCAAGGAGAGTACTACTAGTAATTTCTCCAATGCAGCTATCCTCCATGTGGCTGAACAAATAACTCTTCTTGCGAATGGATCCAAAAAGGCTGAAAGTTCCCAGGATCATGCTTCAACTACTTCTACCTCCAGTTGCCACATGGAACTGTGGAAGTGAAACATTTATATATAGTTACTATATATAGAAGATGCATATATATACTAATAATTATAGCAAGTATTGGATTAAAAAATTAAAGAAGGACCTGAGTTGGCTGAGTATTGCTCCCTACCGTACGTGTTGCTGTATGTACATAATAAACTCAAATATTTTATATCCTTAGTTGTTGATATGAATTTCCGGAGTCTGGAGTATGGACCAAATTGATGTATCCACTATAATACTATAGGCAATTGATCAGTTGCCTTGAATACACCAATATATATAGCAATAAATTAGTACTCCAACTTCAACTTTATAGCTGGGAATGATGGTGGACGAGTTCTGTGTTATAATGTAAGAAGTGATTTGTTCATTACAGCTTAATTTACATTTAAGATATATGTGTTTTTTTGTGTGTGTGTGTTTGTTATATGTTCCTCTCCACTAATATCACGCGCTATGAGTGTTGCAAACATATATTATGTTCTATTTGTATTGAGTTTTGGATTGAGCACAACTTATGCTTTTAGTCTCATTTTAATACAATTTGCCTTATAAGAAAAAATGACAAACATGGCCAAACACGGCCAAACTCTACGGTTAGATTTTTAACGAGTACATGATGTTATAAACAAAAACGGGTCAAGTGATTGAATCGCATATATATATATATATATATATACCTCTTAATTTAGTAATTTATATAAGATTTTGATGAGAAAACTCAGAGATTCAGTAAACAGCTCTTAATTTTACTAGCGAGTTAACGAGCTTGGATTTTTGGATGGTTTTTAAATTTCAAAAGGCATGGAGTTTGGTTTATGTTCCTAGGTATTTTTTAAAGGTTTGAATATTTGCCGGTGTTTTGAATACACGAGGGACTAAAAGTGTAATTAAACCTATATTACATTTATAAAAGTAATTTAACATTTTCGTTGTTATTTTTGTTCTTTTTTTTAAGTACAATATAATGAAGTGCTACTAAGTATAATATAAAATTTTGAAAAATAATGAGTTGTTTGTATATTTTATTATTTTTATTTGTTTTACTATATGAAATTAAAATATTATATATATATATATATTAGAAGCATTAAAATTATTGCGTCTTTTTGAGCGATTGTATGATTCGGGTATTGGGATATATTGGACAAGTTTATAATTATACAGTAGGAGGAGCTTTCCTGTCTGGTGTGTTGCTATCATTTTTTTTTTACATATTTTTATGTGATCATGAGATAGTTATTAATATATTATGAGGTAGTTATTTTTAAATTTTAATTTTTATAGGCAATAATGGAAAAGAAAATAAGACACTAAATTAAAATATGATATTACCTTTATATATAGGTATAGATGAAATTAGATACACTGGAAACTACAATGATATCCAAGTTGGATATCTTTTACCCCTAAGCGAATCTCATTTCCTAAGGTAAAAACACAAATTGGTTACATTTGTGTTAAGTCCACTATTGATGAAATTTTTTTATTTTTATAAATACTAATACTAATAGTAAATGAGTCTTTTTTATTAATGAGCCTAAAATAAGGAATTGGGTCACCTTTTCCTTGGCTGGCCCGGGTGTGTAATTATTAAATAAGAGTAATGGATTGACCAAAAAAGAGTAATGGCTAAAATTGCTTGAAAATGTAAGAGCTTAACTATAACTATAGATGTTGTAGCCTAAAGCAATGCAACAGTAATGGCTAAAAAAATTGCTTGGAGTGCAAGAGCTAGCCAGGATAAAAGATCCCAATAAATCGCTAAGGCATATGCGATCGAGGGCGTTTAGAACACTACTGTCGAATACCTATACCAAACCGCTATGGCATTCATCAAAATTCGTATAGGAGTTTAACTATATAGTTGAATGCTAATGGAAGATATATATATATATGATATCAAAATCTCGAAAAGATTATGTTTACTCACAATCCTCATGAATTTAAAAATGCCTTAATTTATACCAAACTGAATACCTTAAGAGGCATTTCGTTCCATTCTCAACGCATACCTGTGTATGGCGATGGCTTCTCAGCTACCCTGTTAAAATATTCTTCTTTCTCTCTAGCACATGCATGCAGCTTCACCTTGGTAAAACGTAGATACAGATCAGGTAGCCAGAGCTAACTCAGAGCGCCCTCGGGATCAGACATGGTGTGCTCAAACTGCTTGGACATAACCGCGTCCCAAATAGAGGCATATTCATTCAAAAGTGCCACCGATCAATGACGTATGTTTTCAGAAGTTAATGCATTATACATATATATATATATATATATACCCAAGACAAAGCAAATGATCATAAGCAACCAATCATGGACATGGATGTGCGATTCAAGGACAAGATCGAAGTAGTAGTTATTTGTGTGGCTGTCATTCAACATTGAGGACAGTGGTGAAACATTCTTGTGTCGGAGTGAGTCAAGAATATTGCAATTCCTTTCAAGTAATTAATGGCACGGCACGACACAATCATTAGGCGTGCTAGCTCCCAAAAACAATCATAATGCATGTTTCAAACTCATAGTCAGGCAGGCTCATCATCACTACTTGCACAGAAAGAGAGGAATGTGTGAAAGAGATCAGCATGCTTAGCAGAAGGGAAAAGAACTTAATCGAGCAACTAAACTAGGTGTGTCTTGCTTAATTACCTTGTTTGACTTGGATAGCGGTAGTCTCTACCTCATTCGAGTTATTTTTCATATTATTGCATCACTTGGTTTTCTATCCGACATAATAGAGTAGAGAGATGTTATAGACTTTCATTCGCCCTTGAAAGCCAGCCAAAGCAAGCCATGCGCATTTATGGCGCCGTATGTATGTGACTGAATAATTAAGGGGGTTTATTAAAATTAATGTTGAATATTGACCCCCTTAATTATATATATACAGCTCCATGTGATCAGGTGACAAGAACATTATTCATGTCCTTGCTCTGTTGAGGAGATGTTCCAACAGGTCCAGCTTAAGCCTTGGACATGGTTAAATGCAAAGTCAAAAGGTAATTTTGTCTACTCATTGCAAAATTGGCTTGACAAATCCAGTGGCTTGCCTGGAAATGTGAATCCTGTGGCTGCATTCTTACTTAGATTGATATTCAATTATGCTGCTCAGCTCCTTTTTGGGATATGTTTCTCTTGTAACAGGGTGTTTTTCCTTCTTTTACTGGACTATTGTACGTTGTAGTTACCTTTGGCACCTCTTGTGCTTTAGGTGGCCTTGTTTAATTCAATTTTATCTTTTGACCTTTCAATAAAAAAAAGGATAGAGATCATCTCATTTATCCACTAGGAGTGTGGAGAGTGTACGAGGAAGAAAAAGAGGATAGTATATAAGCAAGACAAATGTTTGGTGGACACCTCAATCGTATATACACTCAGAAAACAAATAGAAGGGAGAGTAATATGATATGACGTGAAAAAAGAGAAATATAAAAAAATAAAATAAAAAGCATTGGATGGGTGACAATATATAAAAAGAAAGTCTTTCCACAAATGATTGACAAAAGACAAGGCCTAAAAAAAAAACTAACCGTACGTATATTAAATCAGATGTCATCTGATACAAGGGGACGGTACAAATACTCCAATCTGAAAGACAATTTTATATCTATATGGAACTCACATGCTAAATGATATATAGAGAAGACTTTTTAATTTAATCCTGTTGAGGCGACGAAAAAGCACCATCAAGTCCGTGGGTAAACTTCAAGCCTAGCCTAGCTAGCTAGGGGATGGTCCACTCCAATGACCTCCAAACAGTGAAAAAAGAATATAAAGTGCAATTAATAAGTGCAACACGAAAACCGTAAGCTAGCAAGGAACTGCAAAGCAAAGCAAAGAGGGCACATTCCTTGTATGACATGTTGGGGAAACAGCCACAGAGGAGACAAGCAATTCTCCGTTTATCATTGATGTCTCACCCTTTTATGTTAGTTAATTTGTGAATTCACTTGGAAAGAGAGGAGAATGCCAAGAAACCTCCTCCTAATAAAAAGCTGGTAAGGAAAAATAAGGGAAAACCGGAAAAGTAAAGAGTAAGCAACATGATTGATTTCTGAAGTAGGTTGTTCAGATCTTGGCTTGCGACTTGTGAGAGTAGGGGTAGGTTCTTAGCCATTATTTTGTGTTATTGTGGGCTTCCGTTTTTTTTTGTTTTTGTCCATATTCTGGGCTTTCCGTGCAAGCGGGTTTTGGCATCTAAGGCCTCTTCTATCATCGCAAATTCGTTCATTCAATATTGGCCCAAAATTTTGACTGAGTGGTTTGGTCATAGTGTGAGTTAAAGTAATTGGGCTGAATTGGACCCAAAAAAAAGGAATTGGGCTGAAGTCAGGTTTAGAAAAAAATGTATAAATCTGGATATTATGTATTACTAATTACTAATTCATGCAATATATAACTTAATTATAGGTGATGTCTTACAGCATGTATTTCCAAACAAATTATATCAATATGAAAATAATATTATATAATGCATAAAAAGATAATTCGAACCAACTTGAAGGATGATTCGAATTTAATCCAAAAATAAATTTTGTCTAATCTATCACACATCAAATTCGGACTAATTATTCCGTCAAAAAACCTGGCCTAATTAATAATTATGGGTGAAATTAGGTCTTTTCTTTTTGTCTAGCAAAATTCGGCCTAATCAAGATCACGACGTGTAGGCCTATTTTGTTTTTCGGGGTCCAAATTCTTTTTTTTTGGTCCAACGGGGTCCAATATTGGGCTGAACAACAAAAAAATGGAGTAGACTAGTAGCTTTTGGATTTGGTTTCTACGGGCCTAACGTCTGTCCGCATAACCTGTCAGACTCATTTTGAACACGGGAGCCCTTTCGACCAAAAAAAACTCTTTCTTTCTTTTTTGTTCAACCAGAAGCCTTCTTTCTCTATCAGGTACTTTCTCTTAATAGCAAAAACAGGAAGGTATTTTCTCTTCGTGGTGGACAATTTCATAGATTTCCCATAGTATTTTTTTTTTGGCTTAAATAGTATTTTAGTCCAAGTAATATGGATTTTTTGTCTCTATAATTTTTTTATTTAAAGTACTGAAATATAAAATTTTTGCTTTTCTGTAATATTTATCAATGTTAGAATTAATCTTTACTTCTCTCATTAAAATGCGTTATGTGACTACCGTCCCCCAGGTAAATGTACTTGTGTCTCAGCCTCTCAAAGAAGGATGAAGGCAAGGAATCTGAATTCACTATAGCCCCTGTTTCATTGTAATCAGTCCAATGTGATTTATTAGATTTATTGGAACTTTTATCATGATTATTAATTTATTTTGTCAAAAAATAGAAAAAAATACAGATAGAGAAAAAAAAAGAAAGAGTTAACTGCATGATTAAAAAGGCAAGCGGCCACCCAATTGTAAAGAAAACACAATATATAAGAAGAAAAAAAGTAAAAGAAAATAAGATAGCACAGAACATTGATTTTTCACTTTCTCGGTTTCTACACAACTCTAACTCCAACCCCGAACCTCCCCCATGGCCATGAGAGAGAGATTTGAAAGATCCTCATATCCCCACAAACAGCAACAAACAGCTCCTAGCAGGCTTTTTACATACATTACCTTTTCCTCATTCGTACATGCGTTGCACTGATTATATTAACATGCGGTAAAATATTCAATATTATTAAATTAAATTATTAAATAATTATATAGTTCTCATGATATATATGAAGTACATACATCCATGGCCTCGCGGCCCCATGAAATATCAGTACAAAAGAAGAAAGAATTATGATTCTATCTGGTCTCATAAAGTATGAGAATATAAAAAAAAAAGTGAAAATAAGAGATAAAAAAAATGAAAAAAGATGTAAAAAATTGAAATTGAAAAAAATAATTATATATTCTTGAAAGACGACCTCAAGGAAAATATGCACATTTAAATTTTAGTGTACGCCTTACTTTTAATAACAATTCAGAGATTTGTAGAAAAAAGGGGTGATCGCGGACGTAAAAAAATGCAACAATAATATTTAACGGACAAATTATACTTTCTTGCTCGAAAAAACATGTGAGAATAGAAATATATAATTAGAAAAAATATCCAAGAAACTAATTAAAGAAATAAAGAAAGAAACATATTTTATTTTTAATATCAAACCCTCTCAATATAATAGATAAAAGAAATAACCTATCCAATTGAGAAATTCACAAGTAAGTGTTCTCAAACCAACACAAATTAAATTATGCAAATTGTCCTTACTTACTACTAACAAAGTAATATTCACCAAAGCCAACAATCGATAGTTATAACATCCACAAAGGGTATAAGAGTGACAACAGTCCAATAGAGATAAATAAACAAAAATTTAACCGTAGATATATACCACAACCTTGAGCAAGATCTTGAAAATTAAATCACCCCTAACAAAATATGAATTTAATTAACATGCGACAATGTAAAAAAGTTTTACACAGACATTCAATCATATTTTATTATGTAGATTTTTATGCAAATATTTCATCAATTACAACTTAATATTGTCTACAGGATATTGATAAGTGACTCTTTTGAGAAAATAAATGTTTCTGTTAAAATTCGGCATCGAGCACCTCCAATTCCTCAAAAGTGCCTCTAGAGGATGGTACGACCTTAGCTATATAAGCTCTGATGTGGGACTTCAACTCGCCCCCTCGAGCCTAGGTTTCACACCATAGGCGAGGGTTAGCAACACTATCCACAACAATCGGGAGAACCAGACTCTCATACCATGTTAAAATTCGGCATCGGAAACCTCCAACCCCTCAAAAACACCTTAAGGGAATGGTATGACCCTAGATATATAAACACTAGCACAGACCTCTCGCCATCTAATGTGGGACTTCAACAGTTTCAAAAAGAATTCAATTAAATCATTTTAAGTTTTAAAATAAATTAACTGAAACACATTCAAGTGATGCACATTGGCTAGCTCTACCAAGGCGGTAAAGGTAGAATAATTAAGGAACTAAAGATGAAGTACTAGTTGGCAATTAATCTCGCTCGTGACCTTGCATTGACCAAGGTGCGATTTTAATTTAACTTAAAAGCATTTTTTTTTAAAAATAAGTACAGTTGCCCGCTGGCTTAGGAGTGAAAGGTGAAGACTCGAGCTACGTGCTTCGAAGAGAGATGTGCGCTAATTAACAGAGCTAGCTAGCTTCTGCACAATCTTGACATAACCCTATGTAGTGGCCAGTGTGCCTCTAAATTAACATCTGTAGTACTCTGTACTCACTACTCAGGTTTAATTACTCACCAACACCCTAATGTTAGTCTATACCCTACTAGACATTACGGCTTTACCAATTGTGCATTTGGTATCCACACTCTGGGGGCTTTTTTACTACTATAGCACTTTTTTTTTAATTATTTCCCAAACTAGCACTCTTTTTATTTTATTTCCCAAACTAGCACCCTTTTCAATTAAATATTCATTTTTATTAGTTATCAATTAATTAAATATTAAATATTGGTTTAAAATTATAATTAAATTGTTAATTGTTAATTAATTAAGTATTTAATTGTTAATATTTATTAACTCAATTTGTTAATTAATTAATAATATAATTATAGAAAAATAGCTCACATTGATTTAAAATTTAAAAATACAAATACAAAAGTGATACAAATAGAAATGATACAAAAGTGAATTAAATACAAATGATAAATAAAATTTAGCGTTGCGTATCGGCTCCAAAACGCTAAGGGAACTTTTACTTGTTATGCCTTTCATTTCGACACAATCCACATCTCTTAGGATGATGACTCCATTTCGTTTGATCCATTTCGGTACGAATTCTTGTAGACTACGGACGACCATTTGGATCTCTGTGCATATTGCTTGATTGTGGCACAACTTAATTCCATTGTATTCTGGCCAATATGAACAGTGAGGCACCAATTTGAACTCTTCGCGACATTGATGTCTTTGTCTTTTGTGACAGAAAAAGAATAGAAGGGGTGCTCCGATCAGTGTGAGGAGACAGACACATTGATGTCTTTGTCTTTTGTGATAGAAAAGAAGTGAAGGAGGGTGCTCCAATTAGTGTGTGGAGACAGAGACATTAATGTCTTGACTTTTAAACTAACAATTAATATTGTATTTGTATTTTTAAATTTTAAATCAATGTGAGCTATTTTTCTATAATTATATTATTAATTAGTTAACAAATTGAGTTAATAAATATTAACAATTAAATACTTAATTAATTAACAATTAACAATTTAATTATAATTTTAAACCAATATTTAATATTTAATTAATTGATAACTAATAAAAATGAATATTTAATTGAAAAGGGTGCTAGTTTGGGAAATAAAATAAAAAGGGTGCTAGTTTGGGAAATAATTAAAAAAAAAGTGCTATAGTAGTAAAAAAGCCCACTCTGGGTCTCTATATATATTTTTTTCATTTAAAAGATCGAAAATGAATATAAATCAATTGCAAGTATATATTTTCTTTAATTTGCTTTTTGGTACAGATCTTTGGAGTTGGAGTTGATACTGAACATAGTTTGTTCTCCGATTACTCATTAATATTATTGGTACAATGGCAAGAAGAGAGATCAATTACTAAATTCAAACCATAAAATTAAGGTAAGGTACAGTTTTAAGTTTTACTTTTATATTTTCTTTTGTCAAAAAAGAGAACTAATTTGAGAATGGAAATCAGGCCTCAACTATATAGAGAGAGAACCAAATCCAAAATATCTGATTTCAATGGGATACATCGTATGAAGCAAATGAGAGTCATAAGGTGGTTTGAGAGTCATAATGAGAGTCATAAGGAGGTCATGGGTTCAAACTTCTCCCATTAACATAACATACGCTAATTTATTAACATTATTTGTCTATAAAAAAAGAATGATATGAAGCAAATCAATACCTCTCAAATGGACCAAACAACTGAGAATCCATTAAGATGAATTCAAATAGATCGACAAACAAACTGTGAACCACGTATTTATAAAAAAACATCTATGCCATTTTAAGTCTTTTTCCCTTTTAGCTAACCCGCAGTGTTGAAGAGAAGTGAACTTTGCTCATGTATATCTAAAGACAACTGTATCAAACCCTAATTAAGAGCACACGGTCAGCTAGCCTTATCCTTGAAGAGCACCCCCATGTGAAAAATAAATGAGATGATTATTTCAACGGCTAGATACTGCATGGTTGCAGCAACAATAAGACAATTGTTATATGTTCAAATTAATTATTATTTTGAAATAAAAAATTTAGAGAAATTTTAAAAATAATTTTTATTATTAAAATTAATAAATTAATACGAATACTTGTGCCAGGAAAAAAAGTTGGAACTATGCTGGTTTTTGTCATTAAAATAAGAAAAATGATTGATAGACATTTTAACCTCAATTTACACCCAGAGAGAGATATGAACAGAAGGAAGATATGTGATAAATGGAATACTTGGATTACAACATTTCAATTGTTTGTTTATAATTAATTCCATAAAAATATATTTTGCACAAATTATCTAAACAAACCCCTCAGTCCTTACTATTATTGTTGCCCTTTTATGGAAAAAATTGCTCTCATGTTTTACTTTTCTCATCAATCCCCTGGATATGCTGTAATGATGTCGCATGATGAAGAGGCAACAAGAATGACTTCTTACTCAATGGGAACAGCCCGAATGTTGACAAAACGTGCTAGTACAAATTGAAATAGACTAGCTATTGCCTCCAGTTATTAGTTATCACCGCGAGTACTAACAGTCACAGTCACAGATTCCAAAGAAGAGTAAAAGGGAAAAAAAAGTGGAGATAAGAATAAACTCACGGCACCTAACACACTTCTTAAACACTACAAATGTTAAATGGAAATTAATTAGCAAAGACTGGTTCCATTTGAATTATGAGCTTTATTTGCAACTTACGAATTATATCTTGGTCCTAGCTAGCAATTAGTATCTTTCAATTACTGCTACTGTGCTAGCTACATATATAACACAGTGGAAGAGCCGAGTTCATCCCAAACAAAACACCTAAAACAATATGGTTATTGGTTAGTATTAATTTATTGAAAGGTACAGCATTTATAAACATACATGCATGATGTAAGGATGTGGTTGTGTCCACTTGTTCTTTTTGGCCACACAGGCAGTTGATCTCGACACATACCTTCCATTTTCATTTGGCTGCTGTGCAATTTGGAGGTAGGAGAGGAGATTAAGATTAATGGAAAAAGAGAATTTTTATTGTTAACGAACTGAAACATTAAGCTAACAATTAGGGTATGTTTGGTTTATAGTAACAGACATTCACTTGCCGAAAATTACATTTGCATTATGTGTGTTTGTATTTTCGTTGGAAATCTGTTGGCACACGTTTCAATGAAAAATAAACTAAAAAATAAGATTTACACTTCTTTTGAAAACACTATTCTCGACCAAACATACGTTTGTAACTGTAAACTAAACATAAATCTTGTTTTTCGGTTCATTTTGTGTGTCATCAAATTTTCAATGAAAATCCAAACACACACTAAACATGTATGTATATATCGCCCGTTATATTTAATGTTGAGTATAGGGTTCCGATTTTGGATAAGAATACCTTGATATATATGGTCTGTAACTGTAAGGCAATTACAAAGCTTACAACTTCCCCCATTAGGAACACATTTAATAATCTTGCATATAGCTAGGAGCCACTTGACTGACCCATACCATTTCTACTAATGAATGATAACACTGTATAGTCTAACTTTTTTGGGAGGAGGGAATTCCTCATGACATGGGCATGGATGGCGACGGTTCTGATCGAATCTCCCACAGATCAATGGATCAAGAAAGGTGTTGGCCAAGCATCAATTTCACCAAAATTTTGAAATGCACAAGCCAGAGTTGGAGAGGTTTGGGTGTGGAGGGAGGGGATATGAAAAGCTAGCTAGCATATATGCAAGCAAGCTAGCAAAGATTCTCTAATGTCGAACTCAATTAGCTAACATAAGTCAAAAGAAATAGAAATATAGTAAAGGACAAAGGTGGTAAGCAGCAAGGAGAGGAAAGTCTGCTGCTCACTGAGATGTTTTTTACTGACTTAAATGCGTATCAGACTGTGTGCTGTGTTAGGCCAGCGAGAGGGAGTTGTCAAATCACCAAAAGTAAAACTTGTTCATATATTTATATATCTCTTTTTCATAAATATTAATTAATATATTTATTTATTTATATGGCTGGCGATATGGATGGTAGCTATGATGGAGTGTTCTCTAGTTTCACTGACTGTTGCTTGAATCAGGCATGAGCGAGGAGCCCTAAGGAGACGGAAGAGAGTAAGAAAGACTGAAAAAGTATTAAGCTGGGGTAGCCTGCTTGCTAGCTGCCAATGCCATGGTGTGTGTGTGTGTGTAGATCAGTTAGTATAGTATAGTGTGGGGTTTGAATCGAATCGAATCGTTTTGGTTCTTCCTCTTTTCTTCGGAATTTTAGGGAAATTTATTTTAAAAAGGTGTTTCGAGGCCACACCACAAGACAAGACCCTCTTTAACTATTGAAAACAACAGGTGAGTGTGTGAAAACTATCACCCCATGCAAACGTCCCTTTCTAGCTCCTCTCCCCTATATCTGCCGCCTCTCTCTCTCTCTGTCCCTCCCTCTCTCTCTCCCACACACACACACACATCGGAATGCATGCCAATCACATATACTTCTATTTATATATGTTTATTATATTATTATAATATAATATAACCCCTGATCTGCCTGCATGCCTTGTTCATATATGATATGATATGATGAATGTGATCATATATACATGATGATGATGATGCACACATGCTATAGCATGCATAGCAATGTAGCATCCATGTGAATCAGTCTGTCTATAAACAACACAAGGGGCTAGCATTAGAAAGCAATAAACAGAGAGAAAGAAAGAGAAGAGAAGAGAAGAGAAGGTTTTTTTTTTCTTTTCTTCTATCTGTGCCTTTTTGGATCCGTCGATCTCTTTAAAGACGACATGACCAAATAGAAATAGAATAGACCGGTGACTTCGCTCGCAGTTTCCCTCTCATCGATCACTCTGTCTCTCTCTGCACCTCTCTTTCACAACTCATAATCAAAAAAAGCATATATCCAAGGTGGTGGTTAACCTGTCCATCATCTATCAATCAATCAATCAATCAAGAGACCAATCATCAAACCGAATAATAAGAGGGAAGGGGTTAAAAAGGAGGCTAGCTAGCTGCCCAACATGTCATCATCCTCTTCCACCACATTATCACTGGACCACCTCCCAGTCCCTCCTTCCGAGCAGCTTTGCTATGTCCACTGCAACATCTGTGACACCATCCTCGCTGTATGAAAAACACACACACACACCATTTACTCAATACTCATACTCACTCACCATAACCGTTATCGCACCTCTAGGGTTTTTTTTATTTTTCCCCGATTATTTTATTATTCCCTTCCCTTAGTTTTTTTATTCCTTCTTTCTCTCAATGTTTCTTCATTGTGCAATTAATTTAATTACTAACTAAATTATTTATGATGCATCTTAATTAATTCCTCCCTTGTTTTCAGGTGAGTGTTCCCTGCACAAGTTTGTTCAAGACCGTAACTGTCCGATGCGGTCATTGCACTAACCTGCTGCCGGTCAACATGCGGGCCTTGCTTCTCCCATCCCCCAATCAATTTCATTTGGGCCACTCTTTCTTCTCCCCCTCTCATAACCTTCTGGTACTTATGTGCATCACCATAATTTGTTTTCTCTTCTTCTTTACTCTTCTTACCTCTTTGATGAATTAATGTATGCATAGATAGCTAGAGAAGATATATGTAAGCACCTTTGCTTTACCCTCTCATATAAAAGAATTAATTAAAATTTTCATGCTTGGTGTTTTAATTTTGCAGCAGCAGGAGGAGATGCCAAACCCGACTCCAAATTTTCTTATGAACCCCACAAATGCATCAAATGATCACTTCTCTATGCCTGCTAGGACTGCAGCTGATGAGCTTCCACGCCCACCCATCATAAATAGACGTGAGATTTAACATCTACCCTTTTAATATTAATTTGATTTGATATATATAATGGCTCAAGTTATAACTCAGGTTTCTAGATCTCTCGGTCAAAATCATGGTTCCCTTTCTTGTTCCTCTTCATCTTTGATGGCTAATGTTACTTTTTAGTTGAAAGCAACGTTCCCTTAGCAAAATATACTGTAGTTTTTGCCGAAAAAAATAAAATAAAAGAAAAGAAGAACCCCTGTTGCTTTATATGGTCATTGTAATCTGGTACTCTTGGTTGCTTTATCTGGTCACTTATAATCAGGTACTCTCGGTGGTCCGGTTCTTTCGGTAAAAGGAAGAGGCTCTTTTAAGGCAGCATTATATGATCTTGCTGTGACTTTACCTAAAACCCTTTCTTGTTTTTAGGTGTGCATGCCCTAAAAGAATTTCATACAATATCTTCTTCGCCTTAATTAAGCCTGCAAAAGATTTTTTTTTTTGGGGTAAGGGCCTACAAAAGATTATCAATACCAAGGAGGATTATTTGTAAAAGAACATCGAGTAATACCTGTTTCTTGATTCTAGGGCACAGCCCTTTATCACGAGTCTATGTTTAGCTTTTAAATTAGTATTTTCATTTTTCATTTTGGTTAATTGATTACAAGCACCGACATATAGAGATGAAGGAAAGGGTAGGTTATTGTGGCGTTTGTATGTTATATGTTTTGGGGAAATTAAAATAGGGGGTAGAGAGAGAGAGACACACACACGCGCGCGCATATATATATAGCTCACTTTGTTCTCCCCCGGAATTGTAGTTGCTTATAACTTATATAACACTCAGTATCATCAGAATCAGAAGCATAGATATGCAGACAGAGTCAATAATGTCTCATGCCAGAGGAAAAATAGGCAAACTAATTAAATTGAAAGATTAAATGAAAATTACAAGTAAAAGTCAAAGGAAGTGATTTTGATATAACATATATATGACCGTGTGCCATGTCCAGCTCCTGAGAAGAGACAGAGAGTTCCCTCCGCTTACAACCGCTTCATTAAGTGAGTATTCATTTAAAAGCACTCCCTCAAGTCTAGTCTCTTTCTCTGTATATATATATATTTGATTTTTCTTATGAACTTCATATTCAAATTAAATTTCTGCATTGTTGTTATTAGAGACTTTAAAGTTGAAGTAAATCTGAATGGTCCATGTATATATCTGCAGGGACGAGATCCAACGCATCAAGTCTGTCAATCCTGATATAACCCACAGGGAAGCCTTCAGTGCAGCTGCCAAGAATGTATAACATTATGATTATGATATGATCTTATTCTCCTTAACTTAAAAACAGAATCTTATATTAAAAATAAATAAAAGTAGCCCTAGAGGGTTAATTTCCTACATAATCAAAATAGGGTTTCGAAACATTGATTAATTAAATTTTTTCCCTCTAGATGCAATTGCATGCAAAGTTTTGATCCGCTTATTATATATTTATGTTACTGTTGACATTTTTTCACTAAGAAAAGGGATGCATTTTTTTCTACCAAAATTATGTGTCAATTTAAATTAGATACACTAGAATTCTTTTTTTTTTTTGTTGTTGAAGTGATTAATGATAGTATTTCCCTGCTCTGTTTCTACAAATGAAATTAAATGATGTGGGTTTTTCTAGTTCATTTTGGACTTGTTCTTCTGATGATGTGTGACGTGCTTTGTGTGTCAGTGGGCCCACTTCCCTCACATCCACTTTGGTCTCATGCCTGATCAGACCATGAAGAAGACAAATGTGTGCCAGCAGGTAAAATTAAATTATCATGCACCCTTTTCTCACAAAATGTTGCAGACAAATAATGCTTATCCCCTGAGTACTTTTGATTTCTGAGTGTTTGGGCGTGTCTTTCTTTTTTGTCCAGGAAGGAGAAGAGGTTCTCATGAAAGATGGGTTTTATGCTTCAGCTAATGTTGGCGTTTCACCCTACTAATTTCAGCACCATGTCCTGTCCTCTCTTTCCATCAGTAATGGCAGAGCAAAAATTTTCCAAGTCGTCCATCAACCTTTCAAGCTCATGATGAAACTACTCCCTTGACTTAAATATATATATGCATCTCTTTTATGGCTGAAGAGCGTTTCTGTTGATAACTAAGGACTAGTTCACTATCACTAGCTCTTTTGGGATTGTGCATGCATGTAGTTTCGCTTTTTACCAGACCTTAATTATTAACTGTCATGTTTTTGAATTTCCACAGTACTATTGCAGCTGAATTAATTACTTATCTAATCAATAATTAGCGCCTTGCTTTCTACTTACAAGTATGCTTCTTTGTGTATTTTCACACGCATCTACACCTACATATATATATATATATATATATTACTTTATATGACAACTCCTATCTATATCTAATTAATTAAAATTAGTAAGGAAAGATATATATGTTT
Organism: Glycyrrhiza uralensis; assembly: GCA_030159175.1. Taxonomy (NCBI): domain Eukaryota; kingdom Viridiplantae; phylum Streptophyta; class Magnoliopsida; order Fabales; family Fabaceae; genus Glycyrrhiza; species Glycyrrhiza uralensis. The sequence goes on along the minus strand of BRZY01000001.1, from coordinate 49,029,862 downwards.
TTGTTTTGTCATCGTGTGTTTCCTTCTTTTAATTAAAATTCCTTCCCGAGAAAAGACGTGTCTTCATTCACAACGTTCTACGCACAAACTGTTTAGGGAAATTTCTGTGTTTATGCTAAAAGGATGTTTTGTTATTATCAAAATAATCTTGATTTTAAAGTTGAGTTTAAAATTATCAAAATAATCATTTTAATCTCTTTTTTTGTCATATCTCTTATCTATTCTTACGCAAAATTGTAAAACCGATCGGGTATATATATCTTGTCATTGAAAAAATTGATCCTAACGGTTGTTTTATTAGACTTATTTGTAATTGTAATGTTAGTACAACCGCAGAACTTTGTAACTAGTTTAACTTGTAATACATATTTTCCAAACTAGCTATTGGTTGTGTTTTATTAAAAAAATTAAAATAATGTCGTTGAATTTAAAAATTATGAGAAAATAAAATATTGTTACATCAATTTAGCTAATCAAAGTAATCGGGGTTAACTCATATGATGTGATTTGTTTCTCATACTCCTCTCTCAAACCATCTTATGACTCTTTGTGAAAAGAATATTATTTATATATTTATTCTGCACTGTTTCAAAAATAATGTATATAATAAAAAATAATATTCTCCTCATACCTGAAGCATGTCTGAGCTTCTTAGGCACAATTAATCGTTTGTGATCTCTACACTGATGTAACATCTAAGCTTCTATTTCCTTAATTTAATCTTAGATTGATCCTCTTTGTATGCATGTAATGTATGCATCGATCGGATGATACTCTTTTAAAGCTAAAATCCTCAAACAAGGCTTTCACCTCTTGTCTTTAGTCGACAATACATCCTTATGCATGTATCGGTGCATTTTTTTTAAATAAATCAAATTGCATTAAAACAAGACAGTAAGTACAATAAGTGCCCCGTCCGTATATAAATACAAAGAATTGTTTATGATCCCAGTACCCTACCTTCTCAAATGAACAACCCCATGCTTGAATACAACACCTCTCTCTCTCAGAAACGTCACCCCAAATTAAACGGTAATTATAAAGCATTTCCTAGTAACCTACATGATCTCAAAGAGGAATTAGATCATATGCCAAGGTATTTTTCCAGTAACTCATCAGTCTCAAATGGTTGCTTTTAAAAAATGCTATTCACAAGCCATGGGCACATTTGACATAATGAGTATGTTGGATTTAATCAAAATTTGGTTTTGGAGTTGGTTTTCAACTTAATTACAGGCAAGGGCCTCTGCTAATTTTTTCTAATTGGTACGGTGTTTGGATCTTCTGAAGTGTATCTCTTTAATTTGTTAGATTTCAGTTGGCTAATTTTTAAGTGAAACACATTAACTACTTGCGGCCTCCTGCTTATCACTTATTTGTTATAATGTAATGTAAATTAAAAAAAACAGCAATATAATTAATATCTATTTTCCATGATGCCTATATATCTGATAATTAAAGATCAAATAGTAAGCAATAAATTTACTGGATATTGATGGAATCCAAGCCGAAAGAGTTGAAAAGGTAACCTGACCGGCGCACACAAAGGGAGGTGTGGAAAGTTCTTGATGGAAGAACCGATCCAGGGATACTCTATTGCAGAGGTTTTGCTAAGATATGATATAAATCTTTTTTATTTTTTTGAATTGAGGGGATCAATTCATTCAGATAAATATGTTAAATACATTATTTTTTATAAATATTTTTTTATAATTTTTTTATAAATGTTAAATTCAATTAGATAAATCTATAATATATAAATTTGCGAACCCTTGTTTTCATATGTGTCATCTTAAGAGCGTTTTTAGGCCTATGTGGCATCCTATAATTGTTTCCCTCCCATTATAAATTTTTAATTTTTAAACAAAAAACAACAACCTAATCTTCTAATTCTAAATTCAAATAAAAATAACTTATCGGGTCAATAAGAACTTATCTTATCAATACTGATAACAAACTGATATCAATATTTACCTCTAATTACTGTATAATTCAAAATAGATTCCTATAGCATCCTTATGAATATATGATATAATCATGTCTTCTCTCAAATCGGTTACCTCAAATTTATTGTACTCCAATGATTGCTTCGACTCAGTTTCGTTCTTTATAGTCACCAAATCAATGAATTCTCTCTCTGTATGTAATCTTCTAACTTTTTTTTTCCTTATATATAAATTGTCAATTTTTTTTCTTTTATTGTTATTCTCATTAACATTTTTTTTAAAAGTGTTTCTATATTGATAATGGTGTATAAAATATGCTCTATTTCTTTGTATATGTGAATCATACTTATCAATAACTACCACTATTCTATCTTAATTATAGAATTAACATTTCCATATTTTGTAGTTTTTCGTTATATATTTCCAATTTGTGATTATTATTTTGATTCTATGGAGTGCATCATTCTTACATTTCAAACAAGAAAAAACATCATAAACAATATGAAATAGAGTAGCTTATTTTCACAATATTTTTCAATAAATATATATAATAATTTATTAATTTTTGTGTGAATTCTATTAATTAATTTAACTTCTAGAAGATGTATATTTTTTTAAACTATTTGTGTGCAAAAATGAAACACAAGTCCTATTTAAAGAGTAATATAAAAAAATATTACATTGCACGGTATTATTTCCTACTACAGTAATAATAATGAATTAATATTGGTTTTATTTTTCCAATTTATTAATTAACATAATTGATTTAAATTGTGTCTGTAGGTTATTGATTAATATAGTTTTTATAGTTATACATTTCAATTTACTATTCTGACATTTGACAAAATATTGCTTAATTTTGATAATAATTGATATTGATATATTATATCATTTGTCACATTGTTAATCAATATTTACTCATATTTATTACATACAAATATAGATCAGTATCGAGACAAAACAATTAATAGCTATCTTTATAATTAGTGTATAATTTATATCAATTCTAAGCATCAAACTAAGGGGAGAACAAGTCATTTCTACAACTGTTAAAGAAAAATAAATTGAATATTCCATGTTCAAAAAAAAAGTTATGCAAGGATTTTTCTCTCGATAGATATGCTCAACAGATCAAGCTCAATAATAATTTTCAAGAGGTATAAACTTCTATAACTAACCTAAAACTAAGTCTCACAATTCTATTATTTTTTAAATCAATAAAATATTTTAAATAGCCGAGCAGGTGCAAGTGTGCAACATCCCCGCCAATTATTATTTGTTAATTTAATATAATATTTTTAAATAGCGGGCATGTGCAACATCATCGTCAATGTCTTTGCATTTGAAAAAGGGGAAAAACCTAAACTTGACCCCAAACCCCGTCAAAGCAAGTTATCTCTGATAAAGTTGGGGTGGGTTCGAGTGAATACGTGAGTTTTTGACATGCTTATTCACATAAACTATTTTACTACTCCAATCATATTTTATATATTTTTTCATTGTACTCTATTTAAAAATTGAATCAAATAATTAGTCGCCACTATATGTTCTGTGCATGGCACGGGTCGCTACGTTAGTAGTAAAATATTTATGGTCATGTGTAAATATATATATATAGTCAGTCAAACTTTCATCATATTGAAAGTACAAGTCAAACAATTATAATTTTTAAATTAAAAAACTCTAAAGTCATATTTGTTGGATAAGCTATATTTATAAATAAAATACAAATCGTGTCTATGATACATAGCTTGTACATTATAAGTTGTATTTGTAATTTTTTGTAAAAAACACAGACGCACATGTACAAACACAGTGGGACTTCCCAGTGAACCGAGGATAACTGCAAGAATCTATTATAGGAACAGGTTGTTGCAACAGAGAAGGAAGAACCATTGTTTCACGTAGAAGAGAAACGCAGGTTGTGTATGTAGATTGTAGTGCGACGAAAAGGGATTTTTATAAAAGATTTGATGGTAACAGATAAAGATATTTTAACATTAAGGAAGACACAACTAAACACACATAGCAACGGTAGAAGATTTTTCATATAGGACCAAGTGAAAACCGTTGGCTCAAAAAACACTAAGCCTTCTAGAAAATAATTAATTAAATAATTAATTTTAGAAAAAAAAATGTATAACTGAACGGGCGAGAGCAAAAACTTTTGAGAACCATTGTCATGTGCGCAAGGGGGCAATTGTACTAAAACCAATTGACTTGGCCCAATTTTGGTGCGCGCAAACTCATACTAAATAAATAGCCACCCGCCCTTAAGGGTCTGTTTGGGAGTTTGGAGGGGAGGGGAGGGGTGAGTTTTGACATTTTAAGGGAAAAATGAAGGGAAAGGGAATGGAGGATATCATCTATCTTGCATGGATGATTAGTTTTTAATGAAAAAAATGAAAACCTCCAAAAATCTCCAATTTGGAAGAACTCCAAAAATGTACTTAAGAGAGAGTTTTGGAAGTTTTTGGAGCGTTTTAAAATGCTCTCCACATCCCTCCTCTCTTTTTATTAAACTAAAATATTGTTATAAACCCTCCATTTCCCTTCCCTCCAAAAACCTCCTCCCAAACAAAGCCTAAGAAATCCATGACCTCATCTAGCTTTTATAAGATCTAGGAACCGACTCATATCAATTGAATCATGACCAAACGATGAAAAAACAAGGAATCATTCATACATTTTTCATTAATGTTAATCCTTTCACCAATCCGCCATGGGAATAGAATTGTTTTCTGTTGTCTTGTGGAAGAACAACATGTAAACCTAGCCAAGGATAAATGTGGGACCAAAGATTGGAAGAGAACCCACAAGTAAAAACAAATGACTTAATTGCAGTTTCTTGAGGATCGTTACCAAATTTTTTTTACATTTTCATTGATTCCTAATATAATAAATTTATTAGGGTTAATTATGTTTTTAGTCCTTTAAAAATTGCCAAATTTGAGTTAGGTCTTTTAAAAAAAGTCAAAATTTTTTAGTCTTTTAAAAAAAATTGTTTGATTTAGGTCATTTAAGTGAGTTGACTTGCTAGGTGACACATTTTGACCCAGTCATCATGCCTACGTGGCACGAAACGCTGACGTGACAATATTAACTTTTGAATTTAGTCCCTCAAAAATTGAGTTTTGATTTTAGTCTCTCTAAAAATTGATGAGTTTTGATTTTAGTCCCTCTAAAAATTGAGTTTTGATTTTAGTCCCTCTGGTTTTCCTCTCTCTCACCACCACCACCGCCACTCTCTCTCGTTTTCTCTCTCTCTCACCCCCACCACCACCATTGATTTGTTATTGATTTATCAAGGTTCACGATATGTTACGTAACAACCTATCACTGTACGTGGTGGCGACGGGCAGATTCTAGATCTGGACACGGCCGTGAAAACGAGAGAGAGAGAGAGAGAGAGTGGTGGTGGCGGTTGGGGTGGTGGGGTGGTGGCGGTGGGGGTGAGAGAGAGAGAGAGAGTGGCGGTGGTGGGGGTGAGAGAGAGAGAGAGAAAACGAGAGAGAGTGGCGGTGGTGGGGGTGAGAGAGAGAGAGAGAGGAAAACCAGAGGGACTAAAATCAAAACTCAATTTTTAGAGGGACTAAAATCAAAACTCAATTTTTAGAGGGACTAAAATCAAAACTTATCAATTTTTAGAGGGACTAAAATCAAAACTTAATTTTTAGAGGGATTAAATTCAAAAGTTAATATTGCCATGTCAGCGTTTCGTGCCACATAGGCATGATGACTGTGTCAAAATGTGCCACCTAGCAAGTCAACTCACTTAAAGGACCTAAATTAAACAAATTTTTTTTAAAGGACTAAAAAAGTTTGACTATTTTTTAAAAGACCTAACTCAAATCTGACAATTTTTAAATGATTAAAAACATAATTAAGCCAATTTATTATTACTAGTTGGGGGGCAGGCACCCCATCACACAGTTTTTCTTATATAGTTTTTTCCTATATAAATTCTCCATTTTTAAGTTTTAATTTTGAAATGACGTAGCGGTTAACAGTAGTTAAAGGGGGGAAAATTAGAATAAAAAAAAACTACACCAAAAAATGATATTGCATTTATATATGTATATAGATATAGATAAATATACATGTAAAAAAAATCTTTATAGATTTTTAAGCCCGTCAATAATTCAAAGTTCATATAATTCCATGAAAATAGAAATTTCCAAATTTCGTAGTTGCAGGGGCATGGAACAGAGGGATGGTAGCAATCGTGATCTTTCAAATTCCATAACGAAAGAAGTTTTTTAAAGTAATGAAAGGTGTGAATAATTTGAGAATAAAGGGAAGTGTTAACTAATGGTAATTTTTTTTTTCTGAAATCGATTGGAAATTTATATTTACCCCATGGTTAAAAATAAACAAACTTATAATAACTCCAAAGTGGTCTCTGGCAACTCAAGCCTGTGGTAGAGTACACAAAGAACTGTTTTTGTTATTTGTTTCTTACAAAAACCTTCAAAAGGCAGTGCCGGTGGATCTGTTTTGCCACGAGCTTGGTAGCTTGTCGGCACTCAATTTCGAGGTGCCAATTGAACATCTGCCAGTTAAAACAATGTTCCAATTAAATCAAAGAATGTTATAAAGGGCAGAGGAGGGAGGGAACATAGAGGGAACTGTAGGAAGTACCTCATTTTAATTGGGATTCAAAATATGATGTTTTTTTGGCATTTGGCAGATATGTAGAAAAAGATGTCCGTATGCATCGGATGCTATGTACAATAACCAGAAGGCTATTCAGTAATTTGATCCCCCCCGCAAAAGAATTTACATAGCACAGTTGAAATTGCAATCAAGAAAAGGCGCTTAGCATAGCCCCCACATTCCACACAAATTACTGCTAACAGTATTTTGGTGCTCCTGTACTTGTACTTTTTCTCGCCCATTCACCCCCCAAAAGCATGGGGTATTATATATATATCCTCAGAAAGCAAGAATGCATTCCTTAGCTCCAACATGTTAACACGCTCAACTCTTTGCGCATGCATCCCAGGCTTTTTTGAGGGAAAAGCATGTGCATATATATAAAAAGAAGAGACCACAAACCTGTTATTTTTCTGTCAAAATTCCAACATTTTCAACTATATATGTAGCATCAGTACTCATATATAAGCATCATCTATGCCATATAAACTGAGACAGTGAGACTGTCAATAGGTGATGATCGCTTGCTCCATACTCGTTTCAGTTCAAGATTATGGGTTTGATTGGATAAATAGCTTGGGATAAGTGATTACCATTTAAGCATTTATGTATAAACTATTTTTTATAATCGAAGAAGGAATATAATTAATCCGATTTCATATAAGCTATAAATTATTTTGATAAGATATTCTTGAGAACTTATCAGGACCAACCCAATACTGTCCAATACATGCATAGACCTAAAGCGAACTTTGAAGTGGGACATTTAAAAAAAACATATTAGATAAAAATGCAGTGTGCTTACCACAAAGCTGAGTCTGCTACTAATAAATATTTTTAGTTTTACATAATAGTAAACAAAATTTTGTTAATGGGCCTAAAGCAAAGGCGTAGACTGTTTTATCTTTGGGTCGACCTTGGAGATAATGAAAATAAGTCCAAAACATAAACTAATTTCATGAGCTCTACCAAACACCGTCACAAGTGTTTATGTCAGTAGATAAACGCAAATAAGCTCTGTATAAATCACTCCAAACGCACCCTATATCAATGCAAGGTGATATGTGCTAATCAAAACAATTGAAAAATGAATGCTATCTTTATAATTTATTTTAACAAAATTATTTATATTTGATATAAATCAAATCTTTGCAATAGGTTTTAGGTTAGGGCAAATTACACTCCTATCATCTTATCTTGATTTACCCTTTGGACCTTGGGTTACTCGGGTCACAAACTTACAATTCCTTCCTAGATCACATTGAAGTAAAATTGGAAACAAGGGATATAATAGAGGGAATATTGAGAGTGATAAGGTGATTTGATGATTTGAGAAAAGAATATAGAGGTTGGATTGATAAGGATGTGATGAGTTTAAATCTCTCACTAACCTAATATACTAATTACTAATATTTGTCTATCCAAAAAAAATAATAGTGTAAATATTTGTACCCAAAACAAAATAAAAAAAAGTAAAGATCTATGCATTGCGTATTAAATAAAAATTCCTATTTTTTTTCTTAAAGGCAACCATTTTTAATAATGAAGTAGCTGTAGAAAAGTGAAAATATAGTATAATAAAAAGAGTAAAGATTTTGTACACAAAACAAGAAAAATGTACTAAATATATATGCTTTGCTTAATTAATAAAACTAGTAATGGATACTAAAAAACTTATTTAAAATTCATAAAAGAGATATGTAATTGTATTGGAGGAGCCTTTTATTAATTTAACCCAAATTAGATTATACCAAAAATTACATTTTAAAAACTTTATACGCTGCTGCGATTGGAGGTGCCGCCGGATGTCCTTCGTTACCAGCTGATGGCGGATAGGTTTAGGGTCTCTTACCCGAGAGTGAATTAGGGATTGGGTCTGGTCTGGTGTTTTTTTTTTCTCTTCCTATTTATTAGCTTTACGTAAATAAAAAAAACTCCATAAACTTCTAAGTCTAACGAGAACAAAAATTGGAATTGGCATTGTAGTTGCAACAGCAGCGTACTACCGACAAGATCCGCACATGTCGGTGACCCCTTTTTAGCTAATTTTTGTAATTCCGACTCGCATGTTAACACCTAGATTTCTTCTCATTTTCTATGACAGAAATAAAATTCGTAATTCACTCATGTAAGGGTATTTAGGATTAAAAAAATATATTTAAATTATAAAAGTAATCACAAAATTATAAAAAATATAAGAATAAATTATAAATTGATTTAATCTCTAAATTTATAACAAAAAAATAAAAAATGGCAACATTTATTTACAACAAAAGATTTACGTAATTGATTTTTTAGGTATGTAATTGATTAAAATCAAGTAAGAATGTTTGAGAGAAATAAAGAAATGTGAAAAAAAAATAACGATCTATCTGTGTAATAACTAATAACTAATGTATAAAAAGTCACATTACATTTAAAAAAATAGATTTCACATTTAAGTATAGAAACTCAAATTAAATTCATATTTCGATAAATTAATATAAAAAAATAAAGTAATAAACTTTTTTCTTGGGTTAGCGAGTTTACATAAACTTTATCAGCGAAAATTGTAAATTTCTAATGTGGGTTGAAATTGTGATTGAAAATTTGTGGACGAACTCTTCCAACACCAGGGCAAGAAAATAGGTTGCAGCAGTTCCTCTGAGAGACAAAATTGGTCATAAGAAAAAAGTGCAGTGAGATTGAATTTCAAGCTAACGTAGCGACCAATGTCCCTAAAAGGACCTCACAGCAATAACTACCAAGCTCAATAAGGCAAATCCTGCTAAATTTGTCCAGGCACACACGTACATGGAAAAAAATCTTCGGTTAGGTGACTTAGGTCATAACTGTTTTTCTTTCAATGATAATCTAGTTCATATCTTAATAGCAGCTAGAGAAGCATCTTTGGCTAGAGCCACACATCTTTAAACCTTGCATAGGCTACAAATTACACAAACCTTTGGCAAGTTGTAGGTATCGAGAATGTGATTGTCATTACTACATCAATTAAAGGCATTAAAAGAATTACAAGTCCCAATCAATTAAACCGGGAACCACATACATTGAGCTTAGAGGAATAATACAAGTCAAAATCACTGCAATAGTAATATAAACAAGACTAACAAAATTAATAATTCAACCACAAACCTCACCACAAGCCAAGCCCTCTGCGAGCAATTGCTTTTTTTACTGGAAAATGTGGATGAAGGTGCATACAAACATCAACCAAGTGAACAACAACTTCAGTCTATTCCCATTGATTGAAGCAGCTGAAGAAATCTCTTGAGGCCTGAAAGAAGACAATTTGACATTAAAATTTAACAACACCCACACTCTTTTTTAAGCTATGGTAGTTAGCAGAGAAGGATGATATAACATACTTTTGCATTTTACTAAGAGCACCGCAGAAAAGGGCATTGTCTGGAATGGGCAGCTCAGTCTTGTTAGTAGGCTCTGGGTTGACAACCCTGATGTATGTTTCTTGACCAAGATACCATGAATCAAGGTTTTCTGTTCTCAAATTCCAAACTCCAACGTTGTCGAGGGAGACCAAAATTGCTGTCCATGCTCCAGGATAAACCTAGATGGGTGGCAAGGGGAAACAAACAGTTGTGTGCTTAAAACTTCTAGAGCAGCAGTTACATCAAGGTTACATGAAAGACATGTAAAAATCATTAGCAAGGGCATGTTTGGTTTTCAATTGCAACGTACGTTTGAGTACGTTTGTCCAAAAGAAACTATATAGTTACTTTGGGTTGAAACCTACTTTTGTAGTCTTCCATCTGAAAACCAAATATGCACTAAGTTGCTGGCTAAAGTAGTGGGTTTTGAACTCAACTAGTATGTCACTCAGCAATATGATAAATGGGGGTTTATCAAGTATCCTTTTGCAGTAAAAAGTTCCAACTTTTCAAATGCCTTGAAACAAAGACTAAAAGGAACATGCATGATAACATGAGACTATTAACATGAAATTTTTCATCTGTGATATGAATATAACAGAGGTTCTATTGAGGCATTTGACAGTTTTGGAAAATGCAAAAGTTTCAATACAAAAAATTGCACTGTTTGGGAAAAGCCACATATATCTAAGACAGAAAATATACCTGTGTTGTGGTGCGAGCTATTCCATCCCACTTGTTATATGTACCCCTGCTGTTCTCAGACCAATCACCATAGTCCATCCTGCACCCAATGAATCAAGTTGTAAGTGTTACTGGCTGTGGCTAAATGTGTAACACACCATGTAAACATGGAATGGCACTTAAAGGAGAAGGAACTTATCCTACCCGACTACAAAAAATGCATATCCATTCAAGTGATATGTATGCATCTTCGTATCGTTGTTCTGCAGTATAATTTCCATAAATCCTCTATAAGTCCCATTAATTACAGAGGTTTCTGCCCGAGGTGATCCAGTTAGAGGCTTGGTGGGAAAATCAAGCTTGTATACTCCCTTTAATTTGAAATGGTCAGCAAGCCTGATTGGAGTGGAGGGATTGATAAAAGAGACCCCACTGAGTGTTGCTCGCCGCTTCCCATCAATTTTCTCTGGTGGCTTATTTTTCAATACATAAATATCAGTCACATTGATGGAACCATATCTGAAAGACCCCTGTGGGTTTGGACGAGCACCACTAGCTGATACATTCCATCTACACAGTTAACCACAAAAACACAAAAATGAGTACTGAAATTTTTAGATTTTCAAATTTTATAAAATAAAGTTCGATTACAACATATTTAATATGTCCACACAGTTGAGACATGGTGACAGATAAAGTTCATAGCTGAATGATAAGCATTTCGGGTTTAGTTTTAGAAATCGATGAACTGTATCCAGAAGTTTCTTCTTAAAATTATTCAACTCCCTCTTAACCTCCCAAAACAATACAGAAAATTCAAAATAAAAGAATAGCTGTTGGTTAGTTGGACAGTTCTTCAAAACTGAAGCATCAGTAAATGAGACTAGATAACAGAAAATGCTATATAGATGTAGCATAAAGAGACCTGATGGATCTTGCTTGGTTCATTGAGTAAGTTTTGTCATATTCATCATCTGGACCCGCTGGTAAAGGACCTCTTGCTTTCCCCTTGGAATTTGTATAGCGCAAGATAGCAACTCCAGTAACTCTTTGCCAACGTGATTCATTCACAAACCTGGCACTTGCAACAATGTAGTAATCTGTACTTGCATTCTGATCCATGGTTATCAGAAAAGAATAAGATTGTCCAACATGAATATCTAAGCTAGTGTAGTTCTGTTGAACTGTATATGATCCTTCAGTCTCTGCTAGAAGTAAGTTATGGCTCTGAATCCTGAAATTCAGACTTGTTGATACTCCAACATTATGTACACGAAGTCGGTAAGTTTTTCCTGTTAAAAATCATGAGAGCCATTAAAAACATTGAACAGGTAAATCATCATCAAGAATGTCATAACTCCAAGCCCACAGCTACCCAGCTCACTGTATTGTAGCATTAGCAAATAGCAAAGATGTTTAACTTCAAGTAGCATCCCGAGCAACAAATATATACACTTCTGAGAACCACAAGAAGCTTTTCAAACACACTTATGCTCTACTCAACAGATATAACTCAAGGCATACATACGAAGACACTATGTGAAGACTTAGATTGCTTCTGCATCTCTTTCCGTTAATTGTTTTCTCATAATTCAACATGGTTCTCTGTGTCTAAGCTTAATTCACTAAAAGCAAAACAACCAGCATATATTTGTCAGTGATACTACGTTTCCATACTTAACGAGCCCAACATTAGAGAAACTACATTACATAAGAGACATTCAAGTTTCTCACTTTGTCACACAGAACTTGTCTTGTATAGATCATAAAACCCAACAAGACCATCCATCATATCAGTATTTGAAATAACATAAAAAAACAGAGAATTCAAGTTAAATTTACCAGGATGGACTTCAATTGTTTCATAATCAATGCCATCAGGAACAAGTGTATCGTTATATCTATAAGGGCCTTTCCCGTTGATGAGAACACCATCTGGCATGCCAAGATCTTTTCCAGCATCCAGATCCTTCCTCAAATCCTACATTCCAAAGCAGAACCGGCAAAAAAAAACAGTTTGGCCCGTGTTATTAATAATTGGCAACTAGCAGAAGAAGCATGACTTTCCATAAATTAAAGCAACACTAACTAACCGTATGATTGCGCGTGTACCAATCTCCAATAAAAACAACAATGTCCCCATGTGGGGTATCAAAAGGAATAGGAATGATGGCCCGGTTGTTTATGATGAAACCCCCAAATCCACCAGCTGCTCTTTGAAAATGAAGGGAAGGGAAGTAGAAAAAGCTTCCAATCTGATCCTTCACCTGAAACGTGTAAGTCCAGTTCCACTTTGGGGGAATGGGACAATTTGTTCCAAGAACACCATCCTGCCACGTACTCCTCCGTTGCTGAATCCCAGACCTGCAAATAAATAAAAAAATCCAAAAAAATTCAGCTTAATAATGACTCTTGTGAGCAAACAAATCAAAGTTTTGAACTTTTGAAACTCAGCAAAAACAACTTACCAATGAATGAGGAGGCTCTCGTCCAATTTGTTCCGGACATTGACAGCAACGTTGTTGTTTGTGGTTACATTGATAGTAGGACCTGGAAACTTGCCGTTGACAGCAATGACCTGCAGAAACAATGTAATGCAGACATAAGAGCCATTACCAAAAACACTGTAGCTCTACATCTAACTAAGTCAACAGCTTATAGTGACTTTTTGCATCACATTACTATTAATAAGTGTCCCATGATGCAGATCTGCAAGTGAAGCTTGAGGCTTTGGGGAATTCAAAGTGAGCCCATGTGAAAAATGAACAGACCCACATCCAAAAACAGCAAGAGAATAGAGGTAAAGAAAGAAAAAGGAACCTGTTGGGGAACTCCAAGAGGAGAGGCGGTGATGTAGGAGACTTCAAAGTTGTAGGGAACAAATGGATCCTCGGCGGAAGAGAAGGCGAGAAGCAAGGAAATGTTGACGAGAAAGAGGAAGAGAGCTCTAGATGAAGCCATTGTAAATGGGAACTTTTTGGGGTGCCTCAAAAGATTTTAGAGCCAAGTTTTGAGTAGCTTTTTTCCTTTTCTCCGATTTTACATTATCAATTTTTTTTTTCTCTATCAGGAAAGAAAGGACTGAGAGAGAACCTGGTACGGGGGGTCTGGGTGTGGTGGTGATAGTACTGGTAGTAGAGAAAGAAAGAGAGAGCGAGAGACAGAGGATAAAAAGAAATTGTGGGAGAAGGCCTCTCTCTATTCACATACTTTTAGCCGTGCTGTGAAAAAAGGCTCTATTCTATTCTAGTATGCACTGGATGAAGCTGATTGAATGAATGCTTTCAAATGGTGACAGCCAGTAGCCAGTTCATACCTTCCTAATTGTTTTGTTCACTATTTGAATTGTCTCTCCTGAGTATAAAATTTCCTTTTTGATTTTTAATTTTTATAGAGAGGTAGGTTTGGAATTTAACGCGGTAGAGTGCTGCTGCAGCAGTTGGATGGCTGGTGTTGATTTGTTTAGATATAATTTTTGGATGTAAAAAGATAAATAAATAAATATGGGTATATACTATATATAAGTTAATTATTCACTATTTTACATTAATCTATTAGTATAATAAAATTCTCCCTATATATACGTTTTTGAAAGGTTTGACGGGTGACCGTTGTTGGCACTTGGCACAGTAGCCGTGGTTAGCATGCTTCAGTTGAGCATAAGCATTGGCAATCTGATTGATTAATTAATTGATTAATTAATTGAATTTGGTGCTCGATGATTGGGCCCTCCTCCCTCTCCCTCTATGGTTTGGTTTGCTTGCTAGTGGCAACGGCGTAATTTGCGTTGCAACGGTCGGATCTCTGCAAAAAAGCGCCACATGCTTGCCAGCCGGGAACCATTTTGCGAGTGGGCCCCACGCGAGGAAATGGGCTGGGCTCTCTGCGTAATTACCGTCTGATGCTGACTTTGTGGTTTTGACTTATCTCAACGGTCCCTGATGATGATGCATGCCACGTGAGTCCAGCCAAGTAAAGTGTCCAATTACAGCTTCAATTCTTCTGAACTCTGAGTCATTTATCATTTTTGTTTTTCAGATTATGGACAAATTTGATTTTGACACAATACCCTTATCTGCTGTTAATCGGTTAAAAACAGATAAATAATAAAATGCCATTTTCTGTATTTCAGGTTCAGCAGTAATAAATAAGTTCCAATTTTTTTAATTTTTTATATGTAAGCAATACAAATTGGAAAACGGTTTCGTGATTTAAGAGGTTTATAAAAAGGAAATAAACAATTGTGATTTGTGAGCTAGAAAATGAAAGAAACCATGCTGCCTTTCTGTGACTTGGACCCTTATGCAACTAACACCAGGAGAAACCATGATTCCCCTGACACGGTCTTGCCTTTTTTTCTTGCAACAACTGACAGAGTTAAACATTCTTGACACAGGCCAAAACATGAATTAATTAGCTCCAAAATCTTCAAGTCAATTACTTGTCCAAAACAAACATGTATATATACGAGTTATTAAGAATACATAACCCTCGCCCATGTGAGTTGTTTTTTTTATTACTAATTTTAGGGATAAAGTTGACATGCCAACCAACTAACAAGCTTCTGGCTCTAGTGTTTACAGGTATAATTAGCAAAAGATTTTGTGAAGAAGGAAGCTGATAGATTTAAGAAATTCAGGAAACTGGACAGGGCCTGAATTTATAAACTGTGGTTTGTAAGCCGCCCCACAAATGACCTTGTACCTCTTTAATTAAAACCAGCTGTAGACTTGCATAATTATCATTATATGCACACGCTGTGGGATAATTAATGTTTGTTTACATAGATTTTTTTTCAGAAGCAAAGTATTTACAAAGTAAATTAAATAAATACATGGCAGCTATCGTGGTATACTGCTGTACCGATATGGCGTGTGGGCATAATTTTCATTGATATGCTTTTCCAAATCAAGAAAACAATATTTCTAAAGACGCAAACTTGGTCATAATTAACATTGGTTATATAAGATTTTGCCAATAAATTTTTTCTTCTGATAATTTTTGCAATGAATATTTTAGGATATCTGTTTTTTTAAGCAAAAAAAAATATTTTTTAGGATATCTGTTTTTTTTTTCGACAAATTTTTAGGATATCCGTTAGAGACTTGAAAAATGAAATGTATATGAAATTCTTTAATATATTAAAAACTTTAAAATTTATTTTAATTTTTAACTTCAAGTTTTTAACCTTTAACTACATATATATTTCAATCTTGCGAGGAATACTTACAATTGAAGCCACAACCTCTCTCGCTCTTTCTGGCGCTGTTGACATGGGACAACAGAGTGTAAAGTGGGTGGTTGGGAATGATAGTGCCACGCTAACCCAGGCCCGCAAGTGGCAACATCCATGGATAGTAAACCAGACTTAATTCAAGTGCTAGTGTTAGTGTTAGTGTCATCACATATCTTTGTCGTTTTGCTTCTTAATTAGACAAAAGTTTAATTTCCCAGTTGATTTATATATGCATTAATTAAGAGTTCCTTAGCTTGTCGGGAAAAATCTCACTTCCATTTCAGCAAACAAAAAAAAAATCTCACTTCCAAGTTCCAACATAAGTGGAAAAATTTGCTAAGGCAAAAAAAAAAAGTGTCTTGTGAGATTATAACTTGAGCTGCGTAAATAGCTTGGTTGTAACAAGTAGATCAATTTGCTAACTCACAACTCTTGCAAGCAATTAAGACTATACCAATGTTACAGGCTCTTTTAAAATACATTCTTATATGTTTGGTCTGTTAGCTCAAAGCTAAGGATTAAATAATAAATGCGGCTAGGCCCTTGGTAACTCGTATATAGGAATGGCAATGGGTAGGGTATGGGTAGAGTATGGGTAGGGTACTATAATACCCATCTCCATACCCGCAATTTTAAAAAAATATCTGTATCCAGATCCGTACCCGCGTGGGTAGTAATTTTGATCCCCGTACCCTTACCCGTTGGGTATCTAACTATCCGTACCGTGCCCATTACCCGCATTTTCACTATGAAAATTCAAAAATTAATTTCTCAAATGTGATACATAATATTATGTCGACGCGTGAAGGAGTTCGCTAGTGAAAGACACGGGAACGAGGCATAACGATGTCGGTGAAGGATGCTCATCGTCGTCAATCATGGAAGCGAGACAATAACAATGCAGTGAAGGAGGCTCATCATTCCCGGGCAATGAGGGTGAAAGGCACAATGAAGTAAGCTCATCGTTGCAAATAATAATAGTGAAAGACACGGTAAAGGAAAACAAAGAGTCAAATAAATATGTCTCATGGTGAAGGAAAGTAAAGAAAGAAAATGTGTTTCACGATTATAGTGTCTTGTGCGCGGTTATTGTAGAATTAGAGATCTAACTCATTTAAAGTAAGCAATTCACTTTAGAATGTAAAATAATAATCTCAAATGAATAATTGATATTACAAGCACATGCATAATGCATAACAAATCATGGATGTGTTGAAATATTAACCTTTATTTTTCTTATGAGTGATTAATGTTACTTACTTTACTAATTGCTCACTTTAAAGGAGCAAAATCCCTAGGATTAGGGAGCTTGTAGGTTTCACTAAAAAATCTATTAAATTTAATATTATATACACATATATAAATATAAATGTAAATAAATATATATATATGTATATATGAGTGCGGGTCTGGAGCAGGGTGGGTACCAAGGTACTCGTACCCGTATCCGTATCCATTAAACGGATAATTACCCTCCTCATCATGGATAATTTTTACAGGTACCCAATAAACATGAGTCCAATTGCCATCCCTACTCATACGTTAGTCCGTAACTAGTTTTTTTATGGTATGATACGTTTCTTATTTCTTAATCTAGTTACGTGCACCATTAATTTTTTTTTAAATACAAATTTTAGGAAGTGAAGTCGTGGTCGTGGGTCTTCTTACCCAGTATGGTTCAGTAGGATTTTTTTTTTCTAAAAAAATAAAATTTCAGTAAATTCATGAACTCCTATCACAGCTATATATAGATAATAGACTAGTATGATTTTCAAATATAAAATCATAAAATCAAAGACACTAAACACGAGTGTATGAGATGAGTGTGTACCTTTTCTAATTATTATATTATTTTTCACAAGGGGCTACATTTTATCAACTACTAGCTTCAAATTAAACATTAGCCATTTCACTAGTCCCTCTCTCCAAACCAAAAGAAAAATTGATATTATTAAGTTGGCTAACTTGGGCCTGGACGGCTGGCCCAGCGTGTTTGTAGTCTTGTCTGGGATTTTGCCACTCTTTGAGTATCATTTGAGCAAAAAAAAAAAAGTTTGTCAAAAGTTAAAATCATCATATCCTTCAAATTTGTCCTAGAGAGACAACCAAAACTATGAGTTTACATGAAAGAGAAAAACATTGTTTACTGTAATATTAGCTTAATTAGAAGTTAAAAATCGAAGGAAAAATCATCACTATTAAAAAAATTTAAATTAGTGACGAAAAATTAATGAGAGAAATAAATTCTCACTAATTTCTCATATATTGACAGTCTAATTGTTATAAACAACTTCTCATACACAGTTTCTAAAAGAGATACATATCTGAAATTAAAATTAACATATAAAAGTTACTTATAAACTATTAAAAAAATGCGTAATAAAAATGATCTATAAAAAAACCGTAATTCTTAAACTTCCATTCAAGACATATATATCTAAGAAAATTAATATAACAAGTAATTAAAACTGATTTTTACTAGAGAAATTGAAAAACATTAACATCATATTTCTTTAATGAACGGATTCCCTTGCGAATAGATCATTACATATGAGGCGATCACATTACAATTAAGCATGAATGGGCTTTTTGTCCAGGAGCCCATAACGTTGGGTGGGTTGATGATTAGGCCATTATAGTTGTTGGATACAACTTGCCCACCGAAAAAGTTTTGCCCTTCTTGACCAAAAAAAAAAAGCTTTGCCTTTGTGATTGTGTCTTGTTATCTCCAATTTAATTTAATTTGTTTAACTCTTCTGATCGGGGCGGAATGGGCGTATAAATGCAGAATTCATCTGCCAAACCTTGAGAGAGGCTGTGACAGTGGCCTCAGTAGCATTGTTGAATAAGAACAATCGAGCAGCTCCATAGATTGCCCTTGTTGGATAAACCCGGGATGTCACACACGTCCTTCCTCCTTGAGCAAAGCTTTCAACTATAGAATGGTCCACCTATATTACAATAAATGAAGATTAGAGTTCATTAATTTGTCTAGAAAATAATGTGCATAAGATATGTACCCATTTGAGCAAGAAAACCATAGAAAATTGAAATGCTCAACTCACCAGTATTCTTAAGGACAACTTTTCGCCTTCAAGTACTGGAACCACGCTCCCAAATATTTGCTTATGAACATCATTTGCCACAGAGGACCTATAAAAACAAACTCAATTTGAATTTATCACAACCGAATAGAAAATTCTTTCCTTTCTCCAATTAAGTTAATAGGCATAGTATTTATTCTGTGCTTTATAAACCTGAACCATCACCACCCCCCAGAAGAAAAATTGCACAACTTCAAGTTTTAAAACAGATAGTACAATACCTTGATTGATCGGAGCAGAAGGAAGTTTTAAGATGTCCATTGCTTCCTTTAACAACATAGAAGTACACAGGAGTATATTCAGAAAGTCCATCATCTGCCAAAACCAGAAGACCAAAAGGTCCCAAGGCACCACGTTGGGCAGCTCCACCACTGGTGCTGCACACATACTCCTCATTTGACTGAGCCGTTTTCTCCACAGCTTCCTTGTCTATCTCAAACGCCGCAACTATGTCCAACTGTTACATTGTCAGGTACAACACACAATGTCACGTAAATGATTTTTGCTTTTTAGTCACTCACTCATGTCTAGCTATATGGACTATATATATTTGTCTCTGAATCTGAACACAAACCTGTGTGGCTGTTTCGATATTTAGTGACACCACTGACCCTGGTTTGGCCTTCAAATTCTTAAATTCATCGCTTCTTAATCTCAAACTCTCCACTTCCACAACAGGCCACTGAAGCAAGTTGCTGCCGGTCTTCTTATCAAGCCTCACAGTTCTTGGAATGCTCTGTACAATTAAAATTCAACACTCTCATTATTATTAGCTAAGAGTTAGAAATCACATACACACATTGAAACTTAAAAAAAAAATGGATTTTTTATTTTTATAAATACCTGAACTGAAGCCCAACCTTTGGTCACATCAGCATATTCACTATCAGACTCTCCAATCCAACCCCACAACACTCTCCTATCTTTACTCTGATCATAAAATGTCTTGGAAGCATAGAATATACCATAGTCATACCTCAATCCAACACCAACATCGTTCTTAAAGTCATCGGGTATGAACTTAACCTTCTTCTCATCATAACTCCCTATTGAATAGTAATCATGCCTATCATCATCCAGGCTCACCTTCATCACATGTTTCACCTCAGCACCATTGATGGAAGTATCCAACCCATTCTCACCCTTCTTGGAAACAGGGAAGAAGTCCACACACTCCCACATACCACTGCCAGGCACAGCACGAAGCAAATCCTCCTTAAGCTCATAGGATTTGAAGTCCTCTGTGTCATAAACAAGGGCAATTCCCGTTTTGTTAAGCTTGGAACCAATGGTGATGCGCCATTTTCCTTCAGAGGTGAGCCAAGCAGTGGTTGGGTCACGGAAGTCCTTGGAACCAATGCCAGGTGGAGGGAACAGAACAGGGTTGTTAGGGTATTTGATCCAATCCACAAGGAGAGGGTCAGAAGGGTCAGCAGGGTAAGCAAGGTTCTGAACTTGCACCGATTCGTTGGTGGAACCTGTGTATAGCATGATGACTTGGCCGTTGGGTAAGATTGTGGCAGAGCCTGTCCACACACCCATGATGTCGTACCATTGATCAGCCACCATTGCTAGTGGGAGGTGAAGCCAATGAATCATGTCCCTTGACACGGCGTGTCCCCAAACTATGTCACCCCAAACTGCACTGTTTGGGTTGTACTGGTAGAAAAAATGGTACCATCCCTTGTAGTACATGGGACCTGAAAAAAAATATGCATCAATTGCATGCAGCAAACATGTCAAGAAGGTGTGCTACTGCTTAAGTATAATGCATAATTTTTTTTCTCACGTGATGTTTTCATCTCTTCTTTTTTCCATTTTTTATTACATCAGCTATAAATATCTCTCACTTCTTTCTTTCTTATATTTTTGTATTTTAAAATTTGACAGTGTGTGTAATTTGACCAAAATGAAACTGGGCAGTTCTGATTGGATAAAATTATCTCACAATTAAGTCACACTCCCAGTAAAATGTGAAAAGTGTAGAAAAGAGAATGAAAGTGAGAGATATAAAAGAAAGAGAGTGCAAGAAAATAAAAATTGTTGTTGTCACTATCTTTATACTTTGGTAGTTCCAATATTGTTGAAAAAGCTTATGCTTTTTGCCCAATAGTTTTGTGTGGCTGACATAATTTATGGTGGTTTATTGCTAAAACAAAATTCATGGTGTTGAAACAAAGGGAGCCCTGTTGTAGACTCCGATTGGGCATTTATTTTTCATATAGCAGTCAACTGAGCCCACCATTGGGAAAATTAAAAGAAAATTAGCAACGAATTAAACCGAGTTGGGTTAAATTTAAACAAGGAGAAAAAAATAAAAAGTGCCCCTTACCGTTAGGATCTGAAGCAGAGCAAAGTAGCAAACCAGGTTCCCCCATCAATCCAAGCCATCGTCATGACCCAACAAAAAGTTAGGAAAACAAATTAGCTTGAGATAAAAGAGAAATATTGGACATTCAGAGGTAGTCACAGCTTTTTTTTATTCCAATTAAAAGAAATCATTCCCATAACCAAGACTCTTTTTGACTCTATAAAAAATCATTATTAAAAAATAATGAAAAAAACCAAAAACTATCAATTTTCATTTCGCTAAACATTGATAATTACAAAACGTCATGGTCTCCTTTCACTATTATCCTTTTTGTTCATCATGGGATCCTTTTCCCACTAGAGAACGACGAAATTCCAATCCAAGTTGCTTGGAAAGGCACGAATTAATTAATTAATTTACCGTGACAAAGAGAGTCACCTTTTCATTTAAAATAAAAAATAGTCTTATATCAATATATTTTTCTAAAACTCCATTATCCCCGCCTAATGACACACCTCTCTAACATGGAGTTTGGTTAATTTGTATACTTTGTAGTTAATTTCAACTAGATCTGTCATTTTCATTTGGGAAGAAGATTAAGCAAGGAACAAAACAATGAATTACCATTCATCCAGTTCTTCTCTGGCTGGAAATGGTACGCTGTTCTCTGCCACGACAACATGCTGTTGTTCCAAGGAAAAGATTCTGTGTCTCCGGCCTTGCCGGCGAACAACCGGTTTGACTTCTCCGACACACCTGCGGAGACACCCCGCGAAACCGGGTGCCATTTCGACGAAGGCACGATCGGGTTCGGGTTCTTTGTCGAGGATGACACGTCAGCACGAGTGGGATCACGTGCGTTATAGTTAGAGGCCCTGTAGCCACTAAAGGCGACGAGGGAAGCGAGTAAGAGCAGCCCAAAAACAATGAGAGGGAGCTCCTTGCGGTGTCTGCAGGGGTGGCTGTGGGGCCCATCATGGAGTAGGGGAGCGTGGGGGGAGTCTTCGGAAGCGTTGTGGCTGTTCATGTTTGGGTGGTGTGACTTGGCCGTGTGTTGGTGACAAAGTGAAAAAAAATAAAAATAAATAAAAGAGAAAAAAGTGAAAGATGGGATTGGCCAAATCAAAGCACGGGGGAAGGGGTGAAATGATTCAGGCACATTGGCGGATGGTATTTATATGTTGCTCAATTTCCCACAGTCTGGACTGGACTGGACTGGACTGGAGGGATCGCGATCGAGTGAGGGGTACGTCGTCACATGAAGCATGAGGTTTTGAACCACTGGGAGGGAGGGGATGGGGTGGGACCCACATGGGGGTTGTGATTGTGAGACATCGCCATCAATAATTGGGGTCTGGCGGCCCTACAATTTTTCTATTTGCAATCATTTCTGACTCTGCTTCATAACTGTTGCTTCACTGTCGTCAAAACTGTTTCATTGGTCCACAATCTCCACAAATTACAGAGGCAGGAATCCTCCTATGTTTTGTGTGTAAAAAATCAAATTAAAAAGATAGTATTACAAAATAATTTAGTTGATTATTAATTAACAATTTATAATAAAAATAATTTAAATATAGGCTTTAATATGTTTTTGGTTCCTCTAAATATCGGTGTTTTGAAATTAGTCCATCTAAAAAAAAATTAAAGTTTTTTGGTCCCTCAAGAAATTAATTTTTTGATTTAGGTTCCTCTTTTGCGTTGACCGCTGACATGGCACACTGAGGTCTTTGTAAAAAGCTGACGTGACCAGTATGCAGTGTTATGTCAGTTGACACGTCATCTGTACGAACTACATGCCCTACGTAATAGGGACTAAAATCAAAACTTAATATATTTAGAATGACTAAATCAAAACTTAATATATTTAATTAGAAGAACCATGTGACATCAATTAGACTACCACTACCACCCACACACTCTCTCTCTCTCGTTTTTCTCTCTCTCTCTCCCCACCCCACCACCACCACCACCACCACCCACACGCATACTCTCTCTCTCCCCCACCCCACCACCACCACCACCACCACCACACACTATTCTTAGCACCTGTTCTGATACATGACTTGTTCTGTTACTTTTGCTTCTCCCTTGGGTTTCCTCTATTCTTAGCATTTTTGTTTTTTTTCTAAATTATTTTCTGGGAAAAAATCTCTTGACAGTTTTGTTAACTTCAATGTTCCAATCTATAGAAACGCAACCGTTTCCCCCACAATGCCCTTCAATTTGTCCTCATTGCTTTTGTTAGCTAGAGATTTTCCTAATCCATTATGTACAATATATATTTCTTCTGCCTCGTGAAGTTTCAAACTTTCGTGGTGGTTTTGTAATTTATTCCCTTTACTAGAGAGAGAGAGAGAGAGAAAACGAGAGAGAGAGATAGTGGGCGGTGGTGGTGGGGGGTGGGGGCTAGTGTGTGGTGGTGGTGGGGTGGGAAGAGAGAGAGAGAGAGAGAGAGAGAGAGAGAACGAGAGAGAGAACGAGAGAGAGTGTGTGGGTGGTGGTAGCGGCATAATTGATGTCACATGGTCCTTATAAATATATTAAGTTTTGATTTAGTCCTTCTAAATATATTAAGTTTTGATTTTAGTCCCTATTGCGTAGGTCATGTAGTCCGTACAGATGGTGTGTCAGCTGACATAACACTGCATATTGGCCACATCAGCTTTTTATAGGGACCTCAGTGTGTCATGTCAGTGGTCAACGCAAAAGAGGAATCTAAATCAAAAAATTGATTTCTTGAGGAACCAAAAAACTTTGACTTTTTTTAGAGGGACTAAATTCAAAACGCTGATATTTATAGGAACAGAAAATAAGGGTGAGCACGGGTCCGGGTCACTTGCGAGCCCCAATCCAATCCAAACCGGTCCAGTCCGATTTTTTCAATTTTTTGTGGTGTTCGAGTCGAACCCGATCCAAACCGAACACAACCCGTTGTGGTTTGGTTCGGTCCACGGATTCTATTTTCCAAATCCAAGAACCGAACCAACCCGATGATGTGGCATCTTTAATTTTTTTAATTTTTTTTATATAGGGTTACAACTTAGAGACAGTCAGTGAGTATCATTCTTCTTCCCAAAATAGCATCTCCTTCTCTGCCTAATTTAATTGCAAATTGAACAGGAGGACACCTTCCCCACTTATTTATGTGCCATGGTTGCAGGAGTAAGATTGATTGTACAACTTGTTCTTGATTGTTTAATTCGATTCCTTTGATGAGAAACTTTGTCACGTAAATAAGACAAGTATTGGTCTTGGATCTCTGTTTATTTCCGATTTGATGCTATTTGATTAGTTTAGTTTTGTAAATAAGACAAGATTTTCTTTTTAAATTTTAGATTTTTTTAATGAATAACCCGATTGGCCCGAACCAATCCAATCCGTTCAAGTTCGGAGGTTCAGATTTGGAGAATAAAAAATATAAAATCTGAACCAAACCAACCCGTGCTTATTTGCTCGGTTCGGATAACGGATTTAGGGAAATCCAATCTAAACCGGCTCGTGCTCACCCCTAACCAAAAACATGTTAAAGCCTTATTTATAACTATCTTATTGTATAATTCACAATTAAAGAAATTTAAATATTGATTAAACAAATTAAGAAAAAATAGAAATTTGGTTTAAAATGGATAATCAATTAGAAACCAACCATATTGATTTGATTTGGTTTAATATGGAAATTCTAAATGTGTTATAACATGAAAATGATACATCATTTCAAAGTAATAAATAAGAGTATGACATGTCTATGATAAGATATTTAAAAAACTTATTTAGTTAGTAAAAATATATCAATATTAATAAAATATTCCACATGTAAAAATATAGATACTGACAACGTATTATGCAAAACCTCATATAATCAAGCGTCACTATATATAGGACAGTCAAAGCGAAAATGTTAACGTACATGCATGGTAGTTCTGAGAAGCAATAAATTGGAGCCTCACAAACCTCTCTCGTGGGCCACATATCCCAATTTATTCCAACCACTAATTAAAATGAGCACTGCTATAGTATAAAATCATAGCTAAATGACAATAGAATTTTCTGAATGGAAGAGAATGACGCCAAAAGAAATAGAATGGAATAAAAAGTATTTATCCTTTTTCTAAAAAAAATTGTTTCAGTATAAATATATTAATATATACTTTTTAATTATCTTATGTTCTGTTAATTTATTTTATTTCCAAAATTCATCAAAAATAAAATAAAACTCGTGTCGAATTAGGTGTCCCGGGTAACTCCTATCCGGGAACAGTTGAACTAATAAAGCAAGTCATGTTTTAATTTGGCAATCACAATTAGAGGGTAGACGGCACAACACCAAAAGAATAGTGATTGTAATAATTTGCATTATTACATTTGAGCCGTGTAGGGTGAGGTGAGGTGTATGATAATAATAATAATAATAATAATAATAATAATAATAATAATAATAATAATAATAATAATAAGGTGCATCTGCACCAAAAAATAATAATAATGTGAATTATTTTCACTAAACAATTATAACGATGGTTGATTATTACTAGTATTAATTTTTATTTTGAATATTCATTTATACACAAGAGTCTAATTCAAACATCCTTCCCAAGATTCGGCAATCAGTCTCCGTATGATGGTAATTGGCGAATTAATTAAATTCGTGACAAGTGTACGTAACTCATTGCTGAGTCAGATGGTCCTCGCATTTTTCCCCACCTGTCACATTCCAACTGCAAGCAATAATGCAATTGCCAAAGCCTAACACACATTGCGGTGGCTTTTTTTATGTACCAAAAATATTCCGTGTCGGTTTTACGCCACATGTGAATGATGGTATTGCACCCATTGGCTCAACCCACAGATGACGTGGTCCAAAACTCTCTCTCTCTCTCAGTAAAGGGCTGTGTGGCTGGTATTATTTTCTTCCCACCGCTCCCCCTCCAATAATGTTAATTTCATTATCGAAAATGAAACAAAACAAATGAAAATGAACGACCTGATCAAACAGATCATTAAGCTTTGCTCTCATTGCTACAATTTCGAGCCACAAGATGGATGGTATGTCCTACCTAGCCCAACATAATGCATGTTTCCACATGGAGCGCCGTGTGGTGTTGCAGATTCCACATGCCCCTATGAGAGGACAATTCGATATGATTATATTCTTCAATTATAATGTTTGATACAACCAATGCCTGGTTAATTCTCACATGCCTTTCTCCTACATCAAGCTAATCACCGCAATTTTATGAGAACATAACTTGTCAGTACCTGTCTTATTTATGTTTGGGTGGTGATACATGGACACCCCACCACCCTTCCCACACCTCATCTCAATGAAATGAGAGGTGTGGGATGGGTGTAGAGTAGGGGTCCATGAATCATTAGTGTTTATGTTTTAGGAGGGATACCGTCCACTAAGGGACACTGGAGTCCAATTATAACCATGACTTGCCAGCCCAACCAAGATCAAACTGCAAAGATCAGGGTGCAGTAATCAATTCACATAGAATAACAATAGTGATGGTATAAAATATGCAAGTGATTTTTTTTTTTAGACTGAATTTGACTGTGTTAGCGTAAAATTCGTCACATCATCAAACCCTTTTTTAAGTTGTTGTGATAAATACCGTTTTTAACCATTTAACATGATTGAATGATGCATGATATTAAAATATGTTACACATTAATCCTATTATTTTTGAAGATTTGTGTATTGATATCAAAATTATCCCGTATAGTCATATTTAACTCAATAATTACGTATAGTCATGTATATGTGGGATATTGAGATTCGTCGGGAAGATGCGTCAGAATAAGAGATTCTTGATGCGAAACCATGATTCTAGAGTGGGACCCTGTAAACTTGAGGATCGAGAAATGTCCAAGTAGATTTATTATCCACTTTCAACCAACATGCGTCAACGGCATGGTGGGTTTAGCAGCTTCCACATCCTACGTGTGCGTGATACGGTAATTGGATGTTGTTCATTTGATTTCACTTTTTTTTTTTCATAATTGATCCTCCACTTTTTTTATTTTTTTTATAATATCCATGGATTTATCACTATTGGACTTTACCGGGTATATTTACTCATAGAATTTTACCACCCCCTTTGTGGTATTATTTACCATCCGTAGGATTCGAACAATAGACGTGGGAATAAGTACCATTATTCTTAGAAACCCACTACCACAATCCGTGGATATTACAAAAAAAAAACGCTTTTTTGTGGTCTTAACGCTTATGAGACTTTCCCCTCGCGCCAGTGCTCCACTTATAGTCTTCTCTACCCCCATGTAGAGTTTTTGCTTTCCATGAGAATCGAACCCTTGCACTGAGAACTTATGCAATGATTTTTAAATTCCCACTACCAATTGGACTACTTTTTTTCACCAAAGCATTAAAAATCGCAAGTAAAAAAATTATAGCAATAGATGTAGGATGAAAAATCGATTGGTGGATATAAAGTTGGTCTATGATGAAGACACACACTGGATCATTATCTCTCTCTCTCTCTCATCCTCCCTCACCCCTCTATCTCTTGCTAGGGGTGTTCACGGGTTCGGGTAACCCGTGAACCCGAACCGATCCAAATCGGCCCAAACCGAATTTTTCAATTTTTTTCATAGTTCGGGTCCAACCCGAACCAACCCGTTCAAATCCGAACTGGTTTGGTTCGGATGACGGGTTTAAGTTTTTGAACCCGTGGATCCGAACCGAACACGTGGCGTTCTTAAAAAATGTTTATTTTTTATTATTATTTTGATTAGTCTGAACGCTGCGTCATGTTTCAGTCTCTGCTTAAAGCTGTTCTCCCCAACCCACCACATCAAACTTTATTGAGACAAACGTTCTCCCAATTTGTTGAATAACAAAAATACAAAATGTTCCCAATTCAAATAATCACTCACCATTAGTACCCATGTTTTCTTTGTGAATATTTCTCCTCCTTCAACATTATTTCCTGGAAAATAATGAAAAGCAACCAACTCTCTTGTTCTCGTTCTTCACGCATGTAGAGGCAAGAGACACGCAACTCAGAGACTGTGAAGTGTAGCTCCTCCTTATCGTCGTGGAAGCGTGCTGCTGCAAATCTGAGGCACGTGGCTGATCCTTGAAAAGCAAACTGTTGAGCCCCAACCGTGAGCCTCCTTGTTCTTAGTCTCCCCTTTTCAGTACCAACCGCCACCGGCCGCCCAAGCGCTCCACCCCTCTCTCTTAGTCGCCGCCAAACGCGACTGTAGCAAATCTGCAGCAACCAAAAGGCAGAAGAAAAAATCGAAGGAGAAAGAACTCGAAGAGGGTGAAAGGAGAAAGAAAACGCGAAAGAACAGAACTTTCTTCCTCGTTCGCTGCAGAACGACGAACACCCAGAGCTCCTCCCTCTCCTCTTGGTGCAGCGCCGACACCCTCAGTGTGAGATGGGATTAGGGTTTCAGAATTTTTTGACAAGAAGGTTTTAAAGTTCAGAGCTTTTCCTTTTCCCAGCTTGTTAATTTTTGTTATGTTTGCTTTTTTTATTCTTTTAAGTAATCTGATTAGACTCAGGCCAATTTAATATCAATTTGTTTTTTGGTCAACAATATCATTTTTTTCCTCTTCTTTATCTTATGCGTTTGGGCTAGGCCCATTTTCCCCTCTCTTTCTGAATGGAAGCAGACCCGATGATCCAACCCGAACCAACCCGTTTTTGATCGGGTTGGTTTGGTTCGGATTTAGTTAAAAAATTTCATAAAATTCGATCCAACCCAATCCGTCTACTTTTGATCGGTTTGGATAATGGATTTGGCTAAATCCGGCCCAAACCGACCCGTGAACAGCCCTATCTCTTGCCATCGGAGAAATCAAGCAGGTCATCCATCTTCGCCGCCAGCAAGGACCACATCTTCGCCAACAGGGGATCCTATAACGCCGATCGCGATTTTGGAACCGTGGACTGCTGGCAAATCTCGATGATCTCACACGGCAACTCGCGATTCTGTTTCTCTTCTCATCACAATTCCGAAATATTCGATTTGGATCTGTTGATCATGCACACCCAGCAGTTGTGGTGTTTCTGAATTTTCCCCCTCATCATATTCTCACTCATATCATCAGCAATCTCAGATTTAAAATTTTCTTGAAAAACAAAAGGGCCTCGGTTCATTAGCTACCGCGCAAGCTAGGTAAGGTTATTATGCACGCTGGGGCCTTTACAAGCCCAGACTTTTCGGCCTTACTTTTTCAATTCATTTTCCACAGTATATGCATCTCCAAGACTCCAACTCGCATTAAAAGGAGGTATACGCTCCCATGAGGGTGATATCCCATGAGGGTGGGGGATCGATCCCCACCCGCCCCTCCCCCACATCCCACCCCCCTTGACAAAAAAAAAAAAAGGAGGTATACGCTCCGGAATTGTGTTGACCAAAAGAAAAAATAAATGGTACACCAAAGAAAGAAACTATAATATCTCCCAAAAAAAATAGATTAAGACATTAACAACGCAGCTAAAGGGGTGTATTGGATTGAGATTTTAAAAGACTATTTTGTCATAAAAAAATCTTATAGATTTTGTAGATTTTAAAAAATTTCGTAGGAATGTAATAACTTATCAAATTTTTTTTAAAAGTTGTGGATTTTAAATAATTTTTATATTATAAAAATTTATAAGATTTGAAATGACTTTATGGATTTATAAAGAATTTCATAGATTTTTAACAAACTTTCTAAGTTATAAGAGTCAATAAAAACGAAAATAAAGAAATTGAAGGTCTAAAGGAAATATTGAAGGTAAAGATTCGTCTGCTGACTCAAAATTATAGTATTCGTTAATTGGTAATACCGAAGGTAAAAATTCGTCTACTGGTTCAATTGAAAATTCATCAGAACGACATTTTTTGCAAAAAAATTATGTAGTGTTGCATATGCTAACACAAATACTACTTGTGTTAAGCACACCACATAATATAATATATATATATATATATATATATAATAGTTTTCTGGTATATAGCAATAATAAAATTATAAAAATAAATGAGAAACTAGTAATTTTTTTTATTTATCAAAAATTAAATTAAAGAAAGAATTTTATATCCAAAAATTATAGAAATAAAAAATATGAATGAAACTTGTTAAGAAATATTATTATATTTATCAAAAATAAAATTAAAAAAATTTACAGCCTGAAAAATTATAGATACAAAAAAATATAAATGAAACCCGTTAAGAAAACTATTATATTTATTAAATAAAAAAGAGGATAACGAATAAAAAAATAATTAAAAATTAAAAAAAGATAAATTTATTTTATTAATTAAATTAGTAAATACAAAAAGTTTGTAAAAAAATCGAAAGATCACATTTGACCAAAAACTGTCGTAGAAGATTATGAAAAAAGAAGATGAAAAGATCAAGTTTGGTTATTATAATATATGGAGAGGTAAAGTACATAAAAAATATACACACACATATTTACAATGTTGTCATCCAAGTATATTCAACGTAGAAAGAATGTACGAAGAAAAACAATCGAAAAAAGAAAAAAAGAAGAAATTACTTGGTGAGTATGGCACTACTACAATGGTAGGAAAAAAAAGTTTGTGAAGTCTTAAGGGTTTGGGTAAGATTGTTGGATGGATCTGATCTTTATATTTTATACTAAAAAATCCCACGAAATCCACCATGCAAAATAATCCTTTAAAATCTGTATATTTTTGAATACCAGGAGACTTTTTTTAAGTTGTAAAAAATCTTAATTGAATATCACCGGATTTCATCGACCTCTTTAAAAAATCATGATAATCCTAATTGAATACCGTTAGATTTCATTGCATTCTCTAAAATGTCATGATAATCCTAATTGAATACCACAATTTTTTTATATTATTAAAAAGTCTTAATTGAATACCACAAGATTTTTTCGTCACAAAAAAAATCTATCAAAATCTTATACAATCCCAATCCAATACACCCCCCCTAAGTAATGATAATAAATAGTCCTGATAGGTTCTTATAATTTCATTGAATTTTTAATTAAATTCTTATAATTTAAAAGTTCCTAATGAAATCCTCATATTTCTAACTATTTTTAAATATCCCTAATCACTAACTATAATTAAGTTTTACTAAAGTTTATGAATAAACTTATCTAAAAGCTTGTGAAATTTATCTTTCAAATAGGTTTAAAAAAAATGAACCACACAAAGAAATAGTTCAAACTGCTCAATCGAGGGTCCATGACCATTCATCTGCTGTATATTCTGTTTATTTTATCAGGCAAAAGATCTATCAAGCAAAATAAAGAAGTCAAATCATACATTTGGTGGTGGCCAAATTTTCCCAAATAAATCTTCCACCCGCTTTGCTTGATCAGCATAACCATCCAGCCCAGCAGCCAGAAGCTGCACCGCTGCCGGCCCCATGGCCTTTGCACAGCTATTTTGGTCCCATTTAGTAAGCTGAAAATAATAAAGGCATACATATTAGTAAAGCAAACCGATTATTTAGCAAATCTGACAATCGCCAGAACAAGAATGATATTCTATTAAAGAGTTCTCTAGCTGATGAATGAGGTTAGCATAGAAAATGAACAATAGACATAAGATTGGCATAACTACTCATCATAAATGGCAAGTAATGCTAACATTCTATATTATTGTCAATGGTGCAAATAGAATGTCAATTTAAGAAAATTTTCACACCAACAGAGTTAGGGAAGTTACGGTTGACTAATTTTGATTCTCCATAGCTTCTCGATAGGAGATACATAATACCTTGTCACCAAAATATGTTCCTTGCATTTCCCCCCAATAATTCCCTTTTTTAAAAAAAATTAAATAGAATACCAAGGTGATTGATATCAAAATATTTATTAAACTAAAAGTTACTGCCACATAACAGAATGTCTTGTAACAGATTTTTTAAGATATAGGTTGATAATCCATCAGAAGGGTAGATAGACTCCATTGGTTTGTTCCATAAGGGGGGAAAACTCAGAAAACAACGGCGTTGCTTTGTAACATGTCACTTCAAATATAATTAAAACAAAAACAGATTCTTTTTGGCAATTGAGGTTTATGTATGTTAATGTCTGTCACGAAATCTGACCTAGTCCTTGTCCCCGATATTATAAATTATTGGAGTAACAATGCATGCTCTTTACCTAATTGGTTTCTTTATTTTCCATTTATACGACTCAGAGCCAAGGGCATGACATTTTGCAATTATGACGTGGACATATGTCATATAATGATACCAACTTAACTTTGCAGTGTCAAATAAGAAATTCCTACTTGATAAAGGGGAAATGCAGATGATATTAGAGGCTGAAACCATACCTCGTCATCGTTAAACAAGTAGCTGGCAGCAGACTGAGGGGATAGCCTCCTAACAAAAGAGTACTTCTCATCAGGAGAAGCAACAGAATCTTTGAGAGACTGCAAGACCTTCAACGGAGCTATGATATAGTCAACCCTAGACAAGGAGCAATATAAAGCAAAAAATTAACAACATATCATATCAATCAAACTTATAAGGTATTGAATTGGATATGACTGTTGGGAA
Organism: Glycyrrhiza uralensis; assembly: GCA_030159175.1. Taxonomy (NCBI): domain Eukaryota; kingdom Viridiplantae; phylum Streptophyta; class Magnoliopsida; order Fabales; family Fabaceae; genus Glycyrrhiza; species Glycyrrhiza uralensis. Next base: position 48,997,000 of record BRZY01000001.1, on the reverse strand, counting down.
GTCTTTGAATAATACCCCAGAAGACTAAATAGGTCCTGCTTGTTGCGAACTGCCGCTGCCATCAACTTTGACTTATGTCCATATTTGTGAATATAATTGTAAGCCTTTGTCACCTGAAACAATAATAATGCTTTCAGGCATAGGCTTTGTTAGTTATTATCATAACTATTTTTACCCTAGGCTCATATTCTTAGGTGCCAAGATGGTTCCCACAAGTCATACCAATATTGCTGACTTAAACTGGGACCACAGAAATGTCTCATCTCTCTATTTCTAAGTTTTCACCAAAAGCTTTATAAGTTTATTTTCACAAAAATAAATCTAAATTCTAAGCATAGAGCAAGAGCATGAATCGAAGAGCCATATTGAACAACAGACCAATGCCAACCCAGGATCCTCTCCTCTTAGCTTGGCAGATTCTATCTCTTGGTCATCAGAATGATTACGTGCCCAGTCCTGAAAAATTACAAAGTTTACATAAGATTCCCTAATAAAAGATATCTGACACACATCAAACAAATAAAAATAGAAATTACCCTGATGCGACCAACAAAAATTTGAATAACAGAAGCGCCAGCTTGAGCAGCAGCAGCAGCTTGAGCAAAGCTGAAGAATAGAACCAGTACATAGAATGATTAGGAATGGATAAAATGCAAATGGATCCTCTCAAATTAAGATTTTACATGACCCTGTCACATGAAATTAATTTATCTCTCTTCATAAATATTGACAAACTTTGATAGGATCCTGTCTATTAAATGTTTATGAATAGAGATGGATACAAAGTTTTTACATGGCAAGCTCATGTGAAATTTTAACACGAGAGGAAGGACCCAGTCCAGAATAAAATACAAATTGCTTAGATCAAATGGGAATAAAGCATTGCACTAGATCCTAGGCTACAAACTTGGATGTTTAAATTTTATAAATGGATCAGTAAAATTTTCACATTGGTTGTCAATACCCTAACATGTGATTTTCATCAAAGCAAATAATTCTTTTTTACTTATAATGCAACAAAAAGCAAAACATTTCACGAAGTTTCTAATTAGAGGGCACAATGTCTTGCTACAAAGCATAAGCTACGATTAGTGGTCCAATGTCCTAAAAAAACAAGGATTGTACTTCTAACAAACAATTACTTCAAAGAAGCGTGCTTTCAGAGTCGTTTCCCCCCACCCACAGATGATATTAAAAAATTGTTAAAGCAAAAAACAAATTCAGACTTGTTAATATTTATAAGCAATTCAAATTCAACACCTAGAGTTTGGAGTAATGAAATTCAGTCTTTTGGTACTTGAATTTTTTCTGTCTTCGGTGTAGAGATGCCTTTTATTTTGTTATTTATGGAAATATGATTAGAGCTTTGTATCAATTAATATGTTTTAGAATTTCTGTTACAAGGATTCAGGGATTGCTTTCCATTTATTATTTGAAGAGTAGGATTTAGGTTTACTTCAAAATTCCCAAGCTAAAATGTACAGCCTCAACCAATTATGAACGAGTTTAGAATTACCAATTGCAATGGAATAAATATATCAGATAGGATTCTGTCAGAACAAAAGAAACATCAGATCATCCTAGCTAAGACGGTCACCCTTTTGGGGTTAATAAAAACAACAGTGAAACTGCAACAAGTTATCAAACTTACCATCATATAATTCCTGGGGTTTAGATATTATATTTGCAATGTATGAGGAGCATTCATGACAAAATTTAATGTACAAAATGATAGACCCAAGCCTTTAAGCAGTGTAAACAAATGGCATCCTTCATGTATTAACCTTGAGAGTTTTCTGTGAAATATTGAACAAAACTACCTGTAAACAAAAGTCAAATGTGTCTGTATGCCCTCGGATTCCAGCAATCTCGCAGCCTCTATTCCCTAAATAAAAAACAAAACAAGGCATCAGCACATTAAGTAAAGCATCAGTATTTCTGAATTTAGCTGGCACTACCATCCTACTTTTCCTGATTACGCACTTGCCAAGTTGAAGGAATTTTAAACAGCAGACGTTGAGGAGGGACATTACTATCGTTGTATAACTTCAACAGGTCATGCACCTGTAGAATTTGATAACAGTAGCATCAGATTTCACCAAGGCACATGATATGCATGTGTTTTGTGTAGCATTAAGGATTCAGAAAATGCGAAGCTTGTTTCAAACAGATTAACAGCCACCTGCTGTAAAGAACTTAAAATTGTGTACAGAGTTTAGAAATTACACAAGCACACACACAGATACTCATCTCCTTAATTTGGGGATTGTTCACACTTCACACGATAATGATGCACAATAAACTTAAGCCATCCTTTTCCTACATCTCGTGTCAAAATCACAACTGTTACTTCAATATTCGGGAGTACCATAGCACTTACTCCCAGCTGGGTTAGACAATGTTATATGAACTATGTAAATCTGAAACATTAGAAGACTTTTGATTTGACAACTCTGAGAAAGAAGGCATTGAATCTCCAAGTGTCTTCATTCAAGATGCATAGCAATAGAATTTTAACATGATGAATGTCTTAAAACAAAACCAAATACCTTCCTAATAATGCCATGTGTGTCGTAAGCAAGTCGCGCATCCACTTCTGTTGAAACACGGCCAGGGACAAGGTTTGCCATGTCACTACCGACATTGACTAAAGCCTACAATCTCAGCATCAAATCCACGAAACATAAATTATGATTTAAAAAAAAAAAAAGCAGAAATGATCATTTAAAAAAAATACGTATTACCGAGTACTGAACCATGAGTGGAAAAAAAAATACCTTGTTGACGAAACAAGACAATCTTGCGTTAGGAATTTCAAGCCCGTAACATTCAGAATCAGCCAAAGCCATTTCCACAGCATTCTACAGGTAAAGAAAAGGAAAGATGTAACTCGCTTGGTCACTCAGAATCAGACCAAAATGCACATGTTAGGTTTTGAGAGATGAAAAGGCTTACCCTAAAAATGGTGTCCGGAAGGCCACATATACCCAAGAGAAGCGATGAGCTGACAGTGGCAGCAGTTGGAGGAAACCTGTAGCGTAGGTTCAGTTATTATTATCAGATCAAACACTCAGCTCATTCAAATTCAAATTCAAATTCCATACAGTTGCATGCAAAGAAGGAAGAGAAAGCAATGTTGTTACTTTTGGAAATCATCGAAAATAACGGTGTCTGGAACGATCTCGCTGAAGGCGGATACAGCATCCAATTCAGTGACCGAAGCTGCAAGGCATATTGGTTATTAAACACGGAAATCGTGAAATAAAGAGAGGGATATTGAATCGCAGAGAAAGAGAAGAGGCACTATTAATGATATTATAATTATAATTATAATAATAAAAATAATAATATTAATTATTACCAGTGTTGATGGAGGAAGAGGAAGAGGAAGCGCGAATCGGAGGGAAGGACCTGTGGGAGTTGAAGACAAGAGTCGGGGGAGCTATGGAACGGAAGGAGAAGGATTGTTTGTGAATGGAAGCTGATGATGATGCAGCAGAGGAAAGAGCTGTTGAAGAAGGCGGAGTTTGCAAGGTGAGTGGCATTTCTGGATTTAGAGATTAAACACGCTAAGTCAGTGACACACCCACTACTACCACTACAGTACAGAGTACAGACCTCGGTCACAAATTGATTCAGAACTTTAGTAGTAGTTTTACATCCCGTTGCCAGATCCAAAACTAGACGCTAGCTACTCACCCTAAAAAAAAAAAAAAGATCCAAAACTGGATCCAATAATTATTTGACACGTAGAAAAACAAAATTCAGATTAGATGTGTATTTTTATTTCCACCAAGATTCCTTTCTATTTTAGTATCGGATTAGGATTAGGATTAGGATAAAGATGATGTTTCGCACTTTCGCTGCTCTAACAGAGTGGTGTTCCATTTTAATTGTTTTATATGTACGGATTAATTGTTTGAGTATTGAAATAATAGAAATATTAAAATTGAATAAACTATTAGATGAGTTCATTGATACTTTAATTTTTTTGGATGAAAATTGATACTTTATTTGTTAGAATTCAAACGGAAATAAAAATTTCTGAATTGATAATCTTTTAAGGTTACCTTTTGATTTAAGTTGTTATTGTTTTAGTTAAGCTATTATACAAACCGAAATACAATATTTTGAAGCGACTTTAGGTCATTTTCCTTGACATTTCTATTATTCAAAATTACGTTTATTCTATTCATATAGTTAATTATATATTCTCCACACTCCCCCATTTCCACATCAAAGAAAAGAATTGTTTTGATATTTTCTAAAGCGGTATATCCAGAAGTCCTTTTCGATCATCTCGTGATATCCGCTGGGCACTTCGGCATTTTTCTTATACTTCATTCTTATTTTTTTTTTTTGATAAACATAGTTCATTCTTATTTTTATAGTTAAAAAAGAAGACAAAGATAATTTTGTATAAAATGATAAATACACAATTTATAATCCTATCCCTCAACAAGAAAGTCAGAACTCTACATAAAATTGCACCGGCAAATCCCCGCGGTGGTATGAGCCACCAAACCGAAGTGTTTGTCACAGAATAGGAATTGTCATGTGCTTTTAAAAAAAAAAAATTGGTTTGATACCTTACCAGTCACCGTAGAACTTATATTGATAAATTCAAATATTTCATGAGTAAAACATAGTAGATTATTTTGTTCTTTTCGAAGGAGAAGACCAGGTCAGTGCCAAGGATATTTCCACGGAAAATATCTAGAAAGGAAAACAAGACACGATGCTACTTCACCCACGACCCACCACGTGCAGTGGTTACAATTCAGGGATGCACAAGTAAGAGCATGGAGAGTGGGTCGTGGGAATGTGCTATAATAGAACGAGCCAGGGAAAACCGCCAATAGGAAGAAGCCTATAAATAGAGGCTCATTAGAAGAGATGGGGACGGTTGTTCATCCAGACACACTTGCACTCTAAAAATGTCATTCACATCCACCATTCACTCCGGATACTTAACCATTTGGATGCAAACGTATGTGGTGATACCGTCGCCAGTAGCGTAGGATTTACTTCTCGTTTATTGCCTTTTATTTTCTGAAACTTGTTACTCTGTAATCATTTCATTTTGTTCGAAGTACCTTTGTTCGTGTATCCTCTGTTCTCTCAATTTCGTTTTCCCTACTTTCGGCCTATAAACCTATCAGTTGGGTGATTGTACCTTCGATTGATCCGATTCGAGTTCGAATCCAAAAATCTACTTAAACAATTCTATAAATGAAATTTATTTCAAAAAATATAAATATATTTAACCCGTGACTTCAACCTAAAACAACTCAACTTTAATTAGGTTAATTCAGTTTAAATTACTTCAAAAATTTATCTTCTTGTAAACCAACTCATGTTGAAAAAGTTATATAATATATGTTTATATTCATCTTCTTTTCAAACCCAACTCAACCTTTTGATGATGGCTATCTTTGATTTTTAAGGTTGTTTCACAATCCTTTACAAAATACCTCTTGACTGTCCTCCATCGATCTTATTATCAAAATCCAGAAATCACACTCATATATATGGACTGGAAATCTACCCTCAACAGGCATCTCAAACAATACAAATAATCGCAAAGATTAAGAGAGCAATAATATCATGGTATATAGAACAATAACAATTTTTTTTACAGAATCCAGTAGCTTTCATTGACGATAACTTAATAGAAATGAAACCAGAGGAAATAATGAATTATAGAAAATCAATGGGATTGATATAAAACAAAACGATGCTGAGAGTATCTATAGCTAGCATTTTCAATATAAGAACCCAAGGTACGATATATATAAAGACCAAATGCCTAAACTCTATATATGGCGTTAATTTATTTTCTTCTCATATGCTTCCTTTCTTGCTGCCTCCTCCTTCCAATTCACCAAGAGTTGGAGAAACTCCCCGACCTGCATGTATATAATTATAATCTTAAGAACCACACAAAATAATTGTACAGGAAGAAACACATATAAACTGTGTTGGGATTTAAACCTCACTGGGGTTTCGGAGAGAGTATAAAGCATTGCTTTCTTTCCTCACTGATGAGATCAAAATCCCATAGCCTCGATTGCTCTCCCGCAGCACCTAAGTATAAAATACATCGAATACAAATATCGTCAAAATTTATAGAATATCTGCACCTAACTAGGTTAAAGGGAAAATGGAAAATAAATGGTGTTGTAGACGGCTTAAATGCAATACCTTGAATGCATCTTCATCAGTTTTATCATCTCCAATGTAGATGGGAAGCACATCATTCCTATCAGTTAACCCTGCACAAAACCATTATGCACATTATAATAACATCATTAAAACCCTTTGTCATACGTGGTGTATAACGCATAAGAAGAGGCAAAAGAGAGGTTCTTACCTAGAGATTCAAGTAAAAATTCAACAGCTTTTCCTTTGTTCCAGTCAATTACAGGACGGATTTCTAAAACCTATCACACAGCAATACAGGGAAAAGGTTTATGATGTAACAAATTGGGATTAAAAGTTATGTAAAGAACAAAGTTTCTATATTGTTCAATCCATAAGGCCCCTGGGAATACTATACCTTCCGTCCATGAGTTGAATGTAAACGAGGGTAATTTTTTAAGACATCATGGACACGTTGTCCAACCGTTGTCCAATTCTGAAATCGATTCAAGAAGGTAAAATATTCAGAACAAGGAATGAATCATATTATATATATATAAACTTATCATGGTTGGGGTTAACCAATCCTTACATTCTCTTCTACATTACGGTAATGTACAGAAACGCAAAACTTGTGATTTTCAACTTTTGCGCCTTGTATATCTTTAGTAATCTCGGTGAGGGTTCTAAAAACCTGCATGAAAACATCCCATCATTAATTTCTATTTTTATTTTATGAAAAAGTGAATATTAATTTCTTGCCGATTATTAGAGGAGAGAATTCGCACCTCATCAATCACGGGAAGGAATTCTCTTGCAGGTTGAAAGAGAGTTATCTCCTTTCCCTGCCACATTCAAGTACAGAACAGAGACATAGTGAACTTTTGAACTCTTTTTCTTTTGGAACTCTATTGACATTTATCAATGTATGTAATAGAAGGATGCCAAGAATTCATGATTGCTTCGTTATTGTTATTATTACATACCTGATGGTCAGTAGACTTGACACAATTTGGATGGTCTTGGGACAAAGTCTCACTAACAGGGCCCATAATATCCATTCCATGACTACCAGCGTAGTAGAGTTCCGTTAGTTTAACAAAATCAAAAACCTGAAAAATGCAGTAACCACACTTTCATGACTTAATAATAAATCTGATAAAAACAAAAAAAATTAAAATAGTACTTGATTGAACAGCTTCCAAATACCTTGTCACGGCTTCTTCCACTAATAATTGCCGTGGGAAAACACCTTGCTACTTTTTTCACAGTTTCACGCATCTAAACATGTTTTTGAGAAATGGAAAGATTCAATAATGAACATAAATAGTAACAAATGTGTGTGTGTGTGTGTGTGTGTGTGTATTTATATTTATACGGCAATCCAGTATGCATTACTTACACTTTCGGACATAAGGGCATCATCTGGATGATCAACTATAGGCGTAAGAGTGCCATCATAGTCTAGAAAGATTGCAATCTTCTTATCCTTTGCATGGTCAATGATTTTCTCAAAAGAGTATAGTGCTGAAGGATATCCCAGCTGGCCAAAAGCAATATGAATTAATGACGATCTAGGAATAATAACTTTTTAAGATAAGATGGGTCAATGTAGTGAATTAAAATAAAAATAAAAATAAACTATAGAATTATATATATGCAGAAATTAAGTAGCAATTAGCATACCATCCATGACTTATAGTCTTCCATGTCATGGTCAATTGAAGCAACCTGAGCACTTGAACCTTTGAGTATCTTCTTTCTGGGAGGGGAAGAAGCCTTCATGGCATCAAGCCAACCATTGGACCTGACATCATCAAGACTCCCCATACTTTTCCTTGAACTGTTTCTTGTGTACTTCCCGGGAGAGAGTGATGAATCCTGCTGGGAACAAGCTAGCAGACTAGAATGGATTCCAAGCCTTGACTTGTTGATGGGAACAGGATCAGTAAGAATAGGAGAAGCATGAGAAGGCTTCAAATCCATTTTTCCCTAGCTACACTATTTGGAGGGTACGTGTATCAATCACGAGTGTCAGAAATTATTGTGTTCTTTATTTTGGTGACTTTGTCATGAACTGAACTGATTTATGTGCTGCCTATCCGAGTTCTTAGCTTAACCAACTCTCTTGTCTATGAAAAACCACCGCTTTAATGTTTTATTGTCACTGCTACTGTGTGAGCAGTCCATCAAGCACGAGCTTCCCTGAAACGTAACAGACAAAGCATATAGGTTTTCTCATGAAATTCAAGGAAATGTGTAAGGCAGGTGAAATGAAACAAACGAAGAACAATAAATAACCAATAGTACCTTCTCATATATTGCATTGCATTTTGTAACAGGGGATGGTATTAATGGTCCAAGTCTTCTGGGTTGAGAATGATTGTTACAGCATCTGCAACATAAGGGATTAGCTACTTCTTTTGTCTAAATATAAAATACAACTATGCAGTATGCATAATTAAGGTTTTGTGAATCTTATATGCTGGCGAGTGCAAATGATACAAGGCCTATTAGTATAAGACTAGAAACACATCTTAACAAAAACAGGAAACATTATTGTCAAAGGAAAACAAACAATGAAAGTGATGTCCCATTGCACTGGTTACACAGTAATTCATTGACTGAAAGAGGAAGATGAGACAATCCAGTTTCGCAATGGATGTTTCCAATTTCTTCCAAGAGCATCCGATTCTACTATTATATTCTACTATTATATAAGTCAGTGTCGGTCAACATTCAGATGCCTCGTGTTAATCCAATAGGAAGACGAAACAGAACATGCACTATCTGCAAGCTCAGATTGCTGGAGTTGGCATTCGCACAAAACAGATAAAACATTTTGGCCTTATTTTACTCACTCCAAATAGTTAAAAGAAGAGGAAGATGCTATAAAAAGATCAGGGTGAGAATCTTATTTCATAATAACTAGACTACACATCAACAATTTGTTTCTCTTATTTGCATACCCCTGTTTCACCTTTCAACGAGGAAGAACATTACCCAGGTACAATAATAATACCTGTCAAATGAATGACTATATAACTAACTACCTCACAAGCACATAGGTGAAAAAAACTCACTTGACTTGAGATTTTCAAAGCCATAGAGAGATACTAATGGATATGTTTTTCTGCAATGTTCAAAGTTTCTAAGCAATTTTATGGGGTTGGAATTAAGAAATATATAAGAAGGAACATAATACATGAAAGCATATAAGCAGAGTTCAAAACAAGAATAGATCTAATGATCCACACGGGAGGGAGATAAGCACTGGGTCATTTTACGCTACTTTCATTTTGTCAGTTTGTCAGTTATTTGAGCTTATTAACAAATTGCAAAGGACCATTTTTTATGTGTTCATCACTGCTTAAATTAAGATCAAATGCATTAGATGCGCAAATGTAAGAGTGATTTATTTATTGTTTATAGTAACATCTGATAAAGAAGTGAAATAAAATACTGAATGCAACGCATTGTATGAGTCATATGCATATGTGCAGTTTATGTCTGTACTCTCTAGTTGAGACTTGAAACTTCGGTGGTGGACCTACCAAGCTTAAAATGGAGAGAAAAATGCAGCTGTCACTTGTAGTTGCAGATCCAACGCACGACCTTCACATCCACGTATAAATTATAAAATATTATTCACAAATAGTTAAAAAATTGCTTCCTTGACTTGACACTTCAACGGCCAACATGAGCATAAATTAATTAAGTGCATTATAACCAAACTATAAATATAATCACTCTCGCACCACAAAACAACAAGAGAAAAGCAAAAAAAGGGAGAGTTTGGGAAAAAAGAAAAAAGAAATACTAGAAAACTTGTGTCAGGTCACCATCAAATTTACTTTTCAGAGGATGGTACATAGTTGGCAGCCATATGGCTTAAGTTAAGGTCAGTGTTGACAAAAGCTCTGGAGAGGATAAAAAGTAACAACCTGTGGAAAGCTTTTAACCTAAATCGGGCATGGAGACCCCCCTCATTAATGATCTAGTGCTTTTCCCTTCCTTTGTTCTAGTAGACCAAGATCAAGGCATGTTTCTTAAAATTCAACATCTTCTATACTCATAAAAAAAAATCAACCATTTTTTTTCTTAATTGACTGGCTAATTGTAGATGATAAAAATAAAACTACTGTGTGCTCTTGACAAATGGGTTGTCAAATCATTGCCCAATTCCAATAATACGGCTTCCACAATAAACAAATACATTTGTTTAAATGTGTGATTAAAAACTACAAATATTTTTTAATGATAAAATATAGGTACGTAGGGTGTGAAATGTCATCCGGGACCAAAAAGTTATAAGGAAAAAAAGCTTTTTCAAGGACCTGGGATAGCAACGATTTCAGCTGAATCAATCAAAAGGCTGAAACTTTTTTCATGCTCTATGGCCGAAAAAGGCTCGCTTTTTTATATCATTCCTGCCACTTTGCACATATCAGACAAATGCAATGCAGGTTCAGGTAGAAAACAGGCATGAGGGTTGAGGATTGCAAAAAGCTCGTTGTAGAAACAAGGGGCAAAAATAAAAACACAACAGATCATGCTTAGAATGATGGATTCAGGATTCATGGGCATAAGGCCATTATCGGAGAATATCAGATGAAATTGATTTGGACTTTGCAAGGAGAGCATTTTACACACGATGGATTTCGTACTTGATTATTGTAGCTAAAAAAAAAAAGCACGCCCCACACAACGACATCATAAATTTGGATCCTTTCGTGATAGGCAGAGAGGGGGAGATCGAAAACGCACCTGATTTATCAGTTACCGCTCTTTTCAGCGGCGCGGAAAACGCATTAACAGGGCTGAAAACAAAGCAAAACAAAACAAAAGCAATGAAATAAGAGAAAGGGAAGGGGGAGGAGAAAACGAAATTTGTACGCGAGCGTAATGAGGGACCTGAAAAGGATGGGGAAAAAAACATAAATGGAAAATGGGGAAAAAATCACCTTTGAATGAAGAAGAGAAATAACAGAGATGATGGAGGGGAGAACAAAACAAGGCGAGGCTTTAGCTATTTATATGTTTGAGGGTATAAGGAGACTTGCCTATCAAGGTAGTTTTTGATTCAAATCACATTGTTACCACGATTTTTGCATAATATTTAATTCTCAATTACTTTTTGAAACACGCCTCTTTCAAACCGAATTTATTTTTAAAGCACGTAAGGAGGACAAAAATATGTTTGTATTTAATTTAACTCAAAATTATATATAACTTTTGGTTAAATATATTTTTAGTCTAGAGTGATATTTATTTTAAATCTCTTATTTTTTAAACGTCATTTATTTTGTTTTTTATTTTTTAAAATAGACCAATTATAACTAATAATGTGTATACTATCTTAGATTTGATTATATTAATTACAAATGACAAACTATATGATTAATTTTTTTAACTTATGCTACTTATACTTCAACGAAGCTATCACGTGGAACTATAAACAATCCATCTCAAAAGAAATATGATCGAGATAAGATATTTTTAAAATGAGAAATTTAAAACAAATATTTCTATGTTTATTGATTAATTCATGTTTTTTTATGAGCCCTGCTATTTGGAAGGATAAAAGAGATACGAAACAATGTCGAAAGTGCTTTGGATGGTAGTGATTGAATTCTGTTTTTATTAAAACAGAAAACCATCACAATCAAACGCATACAAGGTCTTCCGTACAATTCGTGCACAAATTCTGTCTTGCCAACAATCATTTCCCTTTTTTTATAATTTTACTTTTGTTTTATATTAGAGAATGATTATTTGATAAAAAATCTATATATACGAGAAACTAAGGGATGAAAGTGAGCAACCAATCAAAAGTTGCCATTTTCTTTTTGACCGGAATCAAAAGTTGCCATTTGTTTTTTACAGGAATCAAAAGTTGCCATTAATGAGGTTATATGGGGTGATTGTAACCGTAGGTGTATTCATAGACAATCTAATTCAATGCAAATATTAAAAATTCATCCGAAAAATTAAAATTAAATACTTTAAAATAAAAAAAATTATTTTTGATTGATTGGGATTGGTTAACCTTAAAATCAATTGAATCCAATCTAATTGATCGTACCAAGAATAATTGTATTGATAAAATAAGATGTTTTTCTCACCATACTAAGAGTTAAATAATCATACAATATAACAATAATGTACACATTTTTTTTACACAGGCGAGTATTTTATGCAATGTATATTTTTTAAATGCAAAAAATAAAAAATATTTTAGAAACTAATATAATTAATAAAAAATTATTAATTTCAAAAATCTATAATATATATAAAGACGAACCCTCTCCAGACTAATTTTTACACGTGTCACTTTGAGAGCATTTCAAGCTCAATTTGACGGATTAGATTCGAATAGGTTTATTGATTGATTTGTATTAATTGTATTCGATATGGTATTTATTGTATTGAATGAATTTCAACCCTAATATAATTTAATATTACATTCAGACTTATTATCCATTAAAATTTGATTTTTTGCACATTTATTGTTAAAATAATTTGAATAGGATTTCAATTAATTTATTACCGATTCAATTCAAATGTTTCGAAATACAATTTAAAATAAAATTGTTGTTAAAATGATATTTGCGAAAAATGAAAAATATTAAGTTACTATGTCTTTTTCTCATAAAAAAATTAACTATTATTTGAATCTTCAAGGCTCGCTCATATGTAAAAATAATAGTATAGTTACTATGTTTTTGTTAATCATTTTTTTGCAAATAATCTACTATGCTTTTTTCTCATTTCTGATGATCAAAATTAAAATTTGATTCTTTGTGCATTTATTGTTAAAATGATTTGAATAGGATTTCAAATAAATTATTATCCATTCAAATCAAAAATTTTGAAATACGATTTAAAATAATACTAACAATAATAATTAATAATTAATAATAATAAAAAATAAAATGATATTTCAATATCACCATAAAATTACCATAGAAAAAAGATTATATCCATTTTTAAACCCATTTCAATAATTAATAAATTCATGAAATTCTGATTGTTGTTTTCTTCTTTTACTGCATCGATTCAAATAATTTGAAATATGAAATCAACCTATTTAAAATTTAAAATACAATTTTAAATAATTTATAATCAATTCAAATCAACTTATTTTCACCTATTTCAATATTGTCAATAATTAATAAGATCCTGGTTCTTCCTTCCTCTTTTATTTAAACGATGATTCTCTCTTTATTATACCTCTTTGCGATTCTTCCTCTTTCAATCAAACCATTGTGATTACATCCACTTTTACTTCTACAGAAAAAACCCCAATTCTTCCATTCCTCTTTTATTCCAGCGATTATCCACAACCAACTAAAATTTTGGATTCTATCAAAAAATAACTCGCACCCCATGTGAGCATCTATAAATCATGGGGCAGGAAGGATTCTTATAAGGTCATGTTTCTATTTCAAATTAATACGACTCATTATTTTGTTCATTGCTTACTAAATTGCTGACTCTTCTGTTACCAATGGCTGCAAGATATAATTCTATTTCTGATATTACTCCTAGCACTGACTCCTGGACGTTGTTGGTTAGGATTGTCCGACTATGGAGCGTATCGAGTTTTGGAAAAGTCAAGTTGCCCTACTCCCAAGAGATGATCCTTATGGACGACAAGGTATTGTTAACTCTCTTTTAATTTGTTTGAGTGTAGTAACATAAATAATACTTTTTTTGTTTCTTTGAAAAGGGTGACAAGATCTGCGTGAATATGAAGCAGGAATTGATATATAAGTTTGACAAGGGTTTGAAGGAAAATTTTGTCTATACTATGTCCACTTTTAAAGTGGATGTGAATGATGGACACTATTGAACAACACGTCATTTGTATAAGCTATGTTTTTCCTTTGATTCCACGATAAAATTGGTGACTACTGCTGTGAATTTCTTTTACTGAACCAGCTGATTTTTTGAAAAGGGAATATGATTGTGATTACTTGGTTGGTGAGTGTGACTTCGATTTATTTTACTTTTTTACTTTGTCTTTTTAATTTTAGATCTTAATATATATACATGTATTGATATTTTTTATTTGTTCACTTTATTTTATCATTTTTATTATTGTCAGTCATATGATCATCAACACTTTCTCATCTAAGGTGAGTTCATAATTATTGCTATTTTTTTCTATTTTACTATTAATCATTTTTACTTATTAGTTTTTAGAATTTATTCATTTTCTTGATATTGTTAGGTTTGTTTTGATTTTTTCGAAAATCATTGTTACTCTTCTATATATTCGTCAAGTCAAACTTCTCCTGTAAGACGAGTATATTCTATATTAATCATTTTTACTTATTGATTATTTTTAGAATTAATGTTTCTATATTCTGCGCTATTAAGTTTTTTTATTTTTTATTTTCTTTTGTAATTAGTTTTTTTTATTTTTTGCAGATACATTATTATTCTTTATCAAATAAGGAGAAGCATCATAGATCACAAAAATTTATTTATTTATTTTTTAATATTTTTCAAACAATTATGTACAGGATAACAATGATTATAATTTATATACATTACTATGTTTATTTTAGAAAATATGTGTAATACTTTATTAGTCATTTTAATTACAAATATATATAAATTATTTAAATTTTCCATTAAATGTTTCTATTTTAGTAAATTTAGTTTGATATAAATTGTATGTTCTTAATTTGTAATTGTGTATCAATCAAATCATTTGTAATAGCAAATCAAATATAACAACATTATAACAAGCAAATTAAAAAAGGAAAGAATTTTAATTTAGAGAAACATAGAATATGAAATTCAAAATCATGGCTATGTCATAAGCGATGAATATGCAGAAAATGGAAATGAAAATTTACAAAGAGAAACATGAAGGAAAAAATAGCAATAGAGGAATGGAACATTAGAATGATTTGCTTAAATTGGAAAGAGAATTGTGCAATTAGAATCACACGCAATTAAACACATTAATTGATTCATTTCTTTTATCGATTTTATTAGGTTTGCAATGAGTATTTTGAAGAATCACAATTGATTGATTTCCTTTATTGGTTTTATTAGACATGCAACGAATATTTAGAAATAAAAAATAGAATGTATATTAAACACATTAATTGATTGATTGATTCTTTTCTGTTTTTGGTTTGTTTATTCTATTTTCGATTTTGTTAAGCATGCAATGAATATTTTGAAATGAAAAAAATGTAAATTAAACACATTAATTGTGATTCTTTTTTTGAGGTTAAGGTAGCGGAGCAAGTTGAGTTTTTTAGAGGGTAAAATTTTTTTAAATTAGTTCAAATTTGATCATTTTAGGATTAAAAAAATTAAAATTTAAAAAATTTGATTTTTAACGTTTAATATTATATAATAATCTTAGGATGTCAAAAAATGTTTAAGATTTGATTTGATTTGATTTTAGGATGTGAAAAAATGTTTAAAATTATATAAATAATCAAAATGATCTCTTCAATCTTGATTTGAAAATTTTTGAAATTAATTTTATTTTATCTTCCTTTGAATTTGATTTTTGTCAAGATTATATTATTTAATAAATAAAAGAATCTGGTGGATATTTTTTTGATACAATGTGGTGGATACTTTGCACTAATATGGTCACAAAAAAATTATCTCTTCAAAATTAATATAAATTATAAAATTTTTATTTTTATTTTGATATTTAGGAACAAGTAATAAAAGATATAAAATATGTTTGTAATCCCTCATTTTTTATTCATGTTTATTTTTCGTCCCTTATATTTTAAGAATATTATTTTAGTCTCTAATGTTTTGAAAATATACCACACATTTTCAAAATATTAGAGACTAAAATATCAATGTGAGAGACTAATTGTGACACATTTTTAAAACATTAAGGACAAATAATATTATTGAAATATGAGGGACGAAAAACAAACATGAGTAAAAAAATAAAGGACCGAAAATATATTTAAGCCAATATATATTTTGATCTTATTCAATGTTGTAATCATTCTTTCTTTTTCATTTAGCATTTTTACCTAATAAATTCATTAAATATTCTCTTTTGTCTAAATAAAATATAATTTTCTCCCGTTAATGTCTATAAATAAATTGATAAAATAAAAAGTATGAATAAAATACAAAAAATGAGAATAGATATTTCTTGATTTATTTTTATATTACCATCTAACTAATTTATTGATCATTTTATATTTTTGAGAAAATTTGGTATTTTTATAAATTGATATCTGTAAATTGATTAATATAACAATTAAAAATAAAATATAACATGCGTGATAAATATTTTATTTGAAACTATATCATTGTGTCAAATTTTTTACGTGAAATCTCATCGACATGTGAATCACTTAAAGAATTAAACTGTATAATATAATTTAAATACTTTTCTATTTTACTTTATGATAATTTTAATACAAATACATTTTTATTATTTTTATTTTATCATCAACTAATTTATTAAATACTTTCTTAATCTAAGAAAATTTAAATTTTATTTTGCGCAAAAGTTTCTATATTTATGGGACGGAGGGAGTACATTTGTATCCAAAATATATTGTGTTTTTTTTTAATTATTAATCCATATGCAATAAATTTTTTATTATTAATGTTAATGTAATTCTGATTATTACTTCATATGAAAACATCTTATTCATTTTTTATTCACATATAAAAAAAATTATCTAGCCCGTGCGTTGCACGGGTGACATATACTAGTAAATTAAATAAAATCACATACTCAATTGGTACCCAATTTGATCTATAACAATTCATGACCAAATTTTACTTATTTGCCGGCCAAACAAAGATTCCAATTTTGGGACCCTTGTACCAATTCACTCATCCTTCACATAAATTACATTCAATATATAATTCTTATTAATTAAACATAGACAGACCAGCTTGCTGTCTTTTATACACACTATGGACAAATGCAATCAATTATTTGAACATGATTGTTCATGCGTCCAACCACTTCGATGTTGTCTTTGCTCGTGATGTTCTAAGAAAGATATCATGTGACTGAAACAAATTTCAGTGTCCCAAAGTACATTGGTACTAGATGCTTAATTTTTACCTAACAAACGTGTTATTGCTTTTCAATATGGAAAATGCAAAGGAAAAGAAGTCGTGAGAACATGGAATTTATTAGACGATCAGGCAATGCATGCATACATACATACATACATACATACATATGTGTGTGAAGAGATATCAAATTACACCGGTGTTAATAATTTACAATCGGATAATTATATCTAAAACTTACCATTGGATTAAAAGTTATTATTACATAGATTATTTCTATAAAATTCTACATCAATCTAAAATCATTTAATTTGATGTGTGATTGAGATACATTTAAAACTTTAGAACGGGTGGAGTATTCATTTACTTTTATACAAAAAAACTAAATATAGCAATTAAGACTAACTGAATACTCCTTTTCCCTAAAAGTAAAAGGCTATTTTATTGTGACTCTCTCTTATCATAAATATTAATTAATTATTTTGTACTCCCTCCGGTCCAAATATTTGGTTGTTTAAGATTTTGACACATAGATTAAGAAATAATTAATTGAATAAATTTTAGACTAAAATGACCATATTTATTATTCATCATTCTCAACTATCCTAATTATTTCTCCACTCAAAACTTATTAATTATGTTAAGTGTATAGTTGAAAAAATGTGATAAATTATCTCTTGAAATCTTAAAACAACCAAAATTTTGAGACAAAAGTAAAAAGCTAAAACCACCAAAGATTTGAACCAGATTGAGTATCTCAAAAAGTCTAAAAAGGTGACATTTTAAAATTGAATAATACATTTAATATCTTAAAAATATAAAAATATTTAATAATTTTTCTATTTAGTAATTAATAAGATCAGTAAGAATAAAAGAAAAGAATTTGAAATTATTTTTTAAAATTTACTTTATACTATATAAAAAGTTAAAAATATACATGTACCCAACCATAATCTCATGTAAGAAAACTCAAGCTTATACAAAACTTGAATAGGAATCCAGAATCCTTTTGCACAAGTGATTACGAGTTCGGCTACCGAACTTAGATTAGTCTAAAGAGTCGTCTCCTTTCTCCCGGCTTCGCCACCAGCTCTCACGCATACACCATAAATACCCCCTTGTATTGCGGCGTGGCAGTAGTCAGTAGAGGAAAGGATCCAATATGCTCGATAAACCGTCCTTTGTTCTTCTATGTTACTACTGCCACTCTCACTCTGCCTTTGCACTCATCTCAATTCTAGTTAAAGGAAGCTCTCCTTTCTTTTTGTTTGCAATTTCTCCATCACGAATCATACATACATACATACAATGTCGTCTTACAGACCCCACGCCACGATCCCCGCCTTCATGGCATCAAAACGAAGATTCGTGTTGTCCCCGATTTCCCCAAACCTGGTTTGTGATTGTTCCTCTCCTTTTTTTCTCCCTTTATATATATCCCATCCTCTTCAATCTACCATTACCCTTTTTGTTCGTAAATTAGATTATATATAGACTGGTTGGAACTTTGGAACACCCAAAGGATAATAATAGTGTTCACAATTCAGGCTGCTTGCTACTTTTTTTTTCTTTATAATTCTATGATTTATTTTTGCCCCCTTTTTTTTTTCCTTCTTCGTTGGACTAAGAAATCACCACTGTACACATGGGGCTTTGAATTCTTATTTTGTATGAGTTTTTTGCTTTTAAATTTCTCAACTTTCTCATCTTCGAGGAGAAGGGGCTTATCTGTTATCTGATTTCTTCGTGTATTTTTTTTCCAGTTTGTTGTTGTGCTAATTGTTTTGTTGCATTGGCAGACATCATGTTCCAAGACATTACTACTCTGTTGCTCGATCCCAAAGCCCTTCAAGGACACGATTGATTTGTTCGTTGAGCGATACAAAGGCAAAAATATTTCTATTGTTGCAGGTAAAAAAGGGGAAAATTAATGTTGGTCTTTTGGGATAAAGAAAGTGATGAAACCTGAATGAACAACTTGATTTAGAGTTAGGACTTGCGAGTGATAACTGTGGTTAGCTTCAAGGTGGTGGGGTCCATGCTTATGAGAAGGTTGGCCAGAATATGCATGAGGTGCTCTAATATTGCGTAAGTTTCTGGCTGTCTTTTCGAATGCATTCAAGAGACATTGTGGAATGGAATTGACCGTGTGTTTTGGGAGTGGTTTTTTGTTTGACTATGAGTTCTGGTTAGTGGGTGTGCCATTGATTGCTTTCTGAAATCTGTATGAAGTTAAGTAATCTCTCTTTCCCTTCTGTCCTCGTGAACATGTGCTTGGATCCAATTTGCATGAATTTTCATTGGTGATATATTCCAACTTGTGGAAAGTGGACCCGTATGACGCGAGTTTCTATTGGGCCGATTTTGTTCTGCTCCATCATGTTTGTGGGTGGGTTCCTCCATGTCACTGTTGGTGACTTGGAGATCCAATTCCTTATTTGTTCCTTCCCTTGTCTTTTTCTTTTGCTCCAAATTCTCTTGTCTTTTTTGGTCAATTTGTTTTGAAACTTCTTAGATATTGATGAAATTTGGATGTCACTGGCATATGCAAATGACGAACTATCAGTACTATACTACTTTTGCAGTAAGCTTTTTCAAAAAGAAAACAAAATTGTCTTTTTCAATTTTGTTTCTTTTTTTTTTTGGTCCAACATGGGCTGATGCCTGATGTCCCCCGAAATTTGTATTTTATGTTCCAGAGGACATGTCATGAAAACTTCTAGAGAGCAATGAACATTATTGTTTAATATTTTGCTCTCTCTGTTTATGTGGGTTTTTAACGTTATATTGTTTTTGGTGAGACCATCTGGAAGCTTCTCTTCAATTAGTATATGGTAGATGTAGGATTTCTCTTCTAATAGACAGTTTATTGAAGGTGTTGAACTAGAGTCACGGAGTCACCTATGATAACTCGTGTATTATGTTTGTCCACAATCTTATGTTCAGAAAAATGAATTCCTTTTCTGTTTTGCAGGAATTGAAGCTAGGGGTTTTATTTTTGGTCCTCCCATTGCTCTGGCAATAGGAGCAAAATTTGTACCATTGAGGAAACCAAAAAAGTTACCTGGTATGTTTTGACCCTCCATTTTAATGTGTTTTTCCTCTCGTAACTATGCTGACAGTATTATATACATTTAAGGGAGAAGTTTGCCATTTCTTATATTCTTGTTTAACAAATTGGTATTTTAACACATTCATGCTTTGTTATGCATGCGCATATATCATCAACAATTGATTTTTGAATTAAGGGTTGAAATTTCTTACTTTACCCTTTAAAGTTAGAGGAGTCAAATCCAATCACATATATGTCTAGAGTGGTTCAATTTGTAATATCTAAGTCTGTGACACCATAAGTTGAACCATAACATGCTGATATGGGGAGAAATAGTTGTGGTTATTTGAAGGTAGCAATGAGATTAAAATGACATACTTTATATTTTTGCCCCATTAAGGAGTGCAGTCTTCAAATTATTGGTGTGTTGTATATGCAGAGTCTACAAATACAATTACTTCTTGTACTTGTGGTTAGACCATTCGGCCCTTTAAGTATCATTTGTAACTCTATATCTTCTGCCTTGTATTAAATTATTACCTAACTTTTCATGTACGGGTAACTTAAATCCCCAGATTCTTCACTGGTCATTCACTCATTCTATCTGTGTTATTATTTATTGAAAAATGAAACCATGAATTAAATGAGTGCAAGTTTTAAAGAAGTGCTTGTTTAGCTTTGGCAAGGTCAAATTGTTACTGCAACATACTTTTCTCGAGTTTCTATTAACAAAAGGTTGCTTTGGTACCAGGCAAAAGTTATTTCTCAAGAGTATATTTTGGAAGGGACTGTCTTGAGATGCATGATGGAGCTGTTGAACCTGGTGAACGTGCTATAGTGGTTGATGACTTGATTGCTACTGGTGGAACACTCTGTGCAGCTATGGACTTACTTGGTAAGTTCCTGAGCAAATTTTAATATAAGCTTATAAATGCATTCTTCCCTTTATATGCCACTTTTTTGTTGCATGTCTGCTAATATGCCTCGGTTTTGATATTCTATTTTTTGTCAACGAGTGTCATATTGGGATTTAATTACATTGATGCATTTTTGTTATCTTTCAGAACGTGTGGGAGCAGAGGTAGTGGAGTGCGCATGTGTAATTGAATTACCAGAATTAAAGGTATGATATAAGGGTCTCTTTCAATAATTTTTTCAATTTTCATTTATCACTCCTCTTAGCTCCGACCCTACCTTTCAGCGTTGGGATGGAGTTAGTAGATTTTGTGGCATCTCTGAGTATAACTATCTGGTGTGTCATTCATTCTGAGAGATATTCTTAGTGAACGGGAATGTCCACGCTGGTAAAGGGAGGTTTTATTTTTGGTCAAAAAGGATTATTTTTTTTGGGGTCAACAGTAAAAAAGGAAGGTTTGTTTTTATTTGGGTCAAAAAGGAAGGTTCAATGAATATTATTTTCCTTGCATCTCTTATCTGGCCTTTTTGTTG
This sequence comes from Glycyrrhiza uralensis, assembly GCA_030159175.1. Taxonomy (NCBI): domain Eukaryota; kingdom Viridiplantae; phylum Streptophyta; class Magnoliopsida; order Fabales; family Fabaceae; genus Glycyrrhiza; species Glycyrrhiza uralensis. The sequence goes on along the minus strand of BRZY01000001.1, from coordinate 48,975,318 downwards.
TTCGCGGGCTTTTACTTGCTGGTTCAGCTTTTTTATTTTTATTTTTACTATACGCTATCAAATTATGTAGCCGTGTGCTAATGATTTTTGTGAATAATATGACAGGGTCGTCAACGGTTGAATGGGAAACCTTTGTATGTGTTAATCGAATGTTTTGAGGGCTGATGGAGATTGAGGGATTCGTCACTACTCCGTCTCCGTGGGTACTTTCCCAATTGGAATTACATTTTATTCAGCTCCCTCCTTTTTTATTTTTAATTAATGTTTAATTACTGCATTTGAAAGGCTGGCAACTCGTGATACCCAATGCTTTGCCGCAAGTTTTTGGTATGAACAGCATGCTTGTTGAGGCAAAGGTATGTATGTAGTTGGAACTAGGAACAATCACATCAAATTAAACTAATGAATTTGTATGACCCATTGCTTTGACCGTAGCAGATTATGTTAACTTTGCAAGTGGACTGTGAAAGTTTGTAATGTTGGATTAAGAATATATTAATTGGTGACCCCGTTCATTCCAACGTTCTAAATTTAATTAAAGGAAGTCAGTACAAAAAATATTGGATTTAATTAGTATCTGCTGACAATGTAAATTTTTTCTACACAGATATCCAATCATATCTCACTATATATATATTTGTGCTGATATTTTAAGAGATAATATTATGATGTGGCATTATGGTGAAATGTGATTAGATGTCTGTAAAAAAAATTTATACTGTCAATGCATAGTAATTAAACTAAAAAATATTTGATATTTATAGATGAATTTAATTTCTATTTAATATTTAAGGATTTGTTTCGAATTTAAAGAATTTTGTGAGATATGAGATTAGGGTTTGAAGAGGTAAAAAAATTAAGATTTTTATTTTATTTTATGAAATTTGATAGTATTATGATTGGTAAATTTTGAGTCATTTCAATTTGTTAAAACTTTGAATAAATTATGGGAATTTGAGAGTTCTAAGCAAATGAAGAATGACAATGACTTAATTTTAACAATTAAAAAAATTGAAAGATTGAATTTTCTCAAAAAAATATTGGGTGACTAAAATCACACATTAGCTAATATTATTGTACTTCAGTTAAATCTTATTGTACTTATTATTCTGCTGATATTTTTTTCTTCAAATGCAAGTAATTAGAAAGCATAAAAAACTAATTTGAAAGTTTAATTAAGCACGCCATCTACCTTTTTCTATATATATTTTTGCAGTAAGCTAACTGTCTACCTTCATTGTTAAGAATTGAGGAAAGCAAAATCTACAAGGGTGCTGGGTCTATTTTAAAATGAAAACAAAAAATACAGAAAACAAACTTTCTTAACTTTTAATTAAACCGAAAGAAGTAAAACAGGTCCCAACAGCTTCATTTTGACTTTTGTTTCTTTTAAACACTGCATACATTATGCAGTAAGTTTTACATAATATTCGTACAAATATTTTAGAAAATAATGTTAATTAATTGCTTAATTTAATCGAGTCACAATAGGCAATAGCTAAAAGCTAATCAAAGTGGACTTGCATCATCTTAGGATCCAAAAGATGGTTTGGGCTCTTGTTTTATCAGTTAAGAACCAATTTAAGCGTGGGACTCATTTTGCTCAGGAGTATAATATAGAAGTTGATGAAATTTACATACAAGGCCTCATATATGCTGGGAATGAGATTTAGGCCCCAAACCCAACAGGAAATTAACTCTGTTATGGGAGGAATAGAGAGGGAATAAAAGAAAAGAGGAAAATAAAACAGACAGAGCATAAGGAAAAGGAAAATAACGTAGCAAACTAGCAAGTGGCAGTGCTGGCAGTGGTGCATACCCGCAAAGACAAAGACACATTGCAGTTAGTTAATTTTTCTACATCAATATATTTCATTTCATTATCAGACAAGTAAAGGTTAAGGCTTAGTTTGAAACACATTGCGTGACTTGCGCTATACTTCCTCTATTGCCTTACCCAAATTTTCTGCTCGAGGTCGAGAGCGGGACCTCTTCTCCTTATCATTAATCCTAATCCTTACTTTAATAAATACTCAGTTGCACTTTTCATTGGACGCCTTTTTCTTGTTTGAATAATAATTGAATTCTTACACTTTTATGTATTTCATTTTTTTCCCTTTGTGTTACATTATCTATCATTTCTGGCTCTTTTGCTTGATATCATTTCTGGCTCTTGTCCTTTTATGCCTCTCCATGTTTTAAGGTGTCCACACCTGCGGTGGTGTCGAACATCTCATTTGTTAATATTTTTTGCCCGAAAGAGAAAAATCGCAGTAGTTTAGAAATGCTGTTTTAATAGTTTTCAATAGGAAAAAGCCGAAAAAGCGAACTAATTTATCAATCAATTGAACAATAGTAATAGTCCTATGTATTTGTGCCTCGTGAGAGACATAACGCAACGTTTGCCTTGTGGCATAAGAGTTTAATGCCAAAATGGTCGTCGTTATGAGTTTATAATTGCAGGATCAAAATAGAGCCATCGAACGAGACAAGGTTTGGCTCAATCAATAAATTAAATTCTACAAGAAGAAACTGTTTTAGAATTTGAAACTCAATAAAAAAAAAAACATTTTATGGTCCTTATTAAGGTCAAAATAAAAAAAAAAGGTACGGGACTTCACGGTTTTAAGAAAGTAATAAAAAAATAAAGCAAGATGGCCAACCATTGCAATTTTGTTGCTACTCAATATCTCAGAATTCATTGTGGTATGCTGCACAATATGATAACGATTTAAAAAAATACAACGCAAGAATATTTTTTATTAACACTCAATAATATATTTACTACTCCGTAAAAAGGACGGAGGCAAACCAAGCAAATAAAATTAAACGTACAGAATTTCAAGCGAGCATTTATCAACCCAATTTTTTACACAAAATAATAAAATATAGCCATGTGTTAACTAAAACAGAAAAAATTGCGTTGATAAATGCAAGCTGATAGGGGTACGTTTTTAAGATCTGCAACGATCAAGCTACATACACTCCAGTCAAAGTAAATCGGAAGCTTGTTTAAAAAAATAAAAATAAGAGCAAGGTAAATAATTTTTCTTTTTCTTTTTACAACTTGTAAACGATAAGAAAACAGGGCAATACCGCACGCTGGTCAAACACTAACAACTCGCCCTTGTCCCCACTCACCGAGTCGAACCCCACTCGCTTTTCCAACAACGAGTCCAGAAACCCGAGTTGCTTCGACACCCGACCCGCTATGACCCGGCACACAAGCATGGCCCTCCTGCCACTTCCTCCGCCGGCGCTCTCATGCGCGTCGCCGCTGCCGGAAAACGTGCAGATCGCCGACCCCTTGTTGCGGTCCGGAAACGACCACGAGCATCCGTGGGGACCACCGTCCTCGGCGGGACCCAAGCAGTGGAACCGCATCATCTCGTTTCCATCGGCGACGCACCGCGCATTCTCCTCCCAGTTGTTACTATCCTCCTCAGCCGCGAGACCCGCGGAAGAGGCGGCGCGACCCTTCACCGCCTCGCGAAACTCTTCGAATCGCGACATGGTTCGGGCGCCGTTCTGGACCTTGAATATCATCTCGACCCGACCCGGAAATGGCTTCGGGACCCAGCTGGTGTGGAAGATAATCTCGACGACGTTGCGTGAAGGGTGCCCCTCCGAAAGCTCGGTGATGGCACGGGAAGAGGTGTTGGTGCTGCTTCGGGAGCGGTTGAGAGGGGCTTCGAATTCGGGTTTGGTTGTTTTTGTTGGGTATTTGGAGCTAGGATGTTTTTCCAAGCATGGGTTAGGCTTGGGTTTTCTGGGTCTGGGCTTGGGTATGCCTACAATGTCTTTGATGCTTTGGACGCTTTTTCTGCAACTGGCGCTGTGTATAAGGATTTTGGGATTTGGGTGATAAACGTCTTCAAATGCTCTTGACTTGCACTGCAATGACTTGACCCACCCGCTCGCCATTACACGTGATGATGAATTGATACGTAATCTCTCTCTCTCTCTCTAGGGCTGCTGTGCGTTGGGAACAGGTTTCGTTGTTCTTCTGCTGTCGTTGTGGAGACGAACGAGAAGAAGGATTGAGAAAGAGAGACTGTGGTTGAATGGAAGAGAACATGGCAAGGGCGCGATAATAAATGGAATTTTTTTTCCTTTGTTTTTTTTTTTACTCCGTATGCGTTACGAAATCATGGTGAATTGGTTATGTCCTTCTGAAGATTTCCGAATTGCCCACGTGGAATCCGTCTCGTTCTTTTCACGTCTCTGTTGTAAAAGAAAAAAAAAAACAGTTTCATTAATTGGGAAAACAAAAACTCATGCGAAAAAGCAAATTCAATCTGATCCACACGATTAGAATTTTGGCTCTTCGGCTACTATCTCTGATCGTCTTGATTTTAACTCGCGGATGCGCCATCTTTTATACAATTCGATTGGATTTTGTCTTAAATTCCTCATGTTAATTTGAGGATTTAATTTTGGGGTGAGTTTTAACTTTTAATTTTAATTTAATTAACGCTCATAAGTGGTTTCCATTTAGCGGTTTAAAAATATTTAATTTAATGTTGCTGTTACCAACCACACCCCAATATCCTGACGTTATTATGACTTAAAGAGGAAAATCTAATGTCATTTAAACTTTTTAAGTAAGATTTGTCCATCACAATCACAAAATTTCAAAAAAAATCTAAGAATGAAAAAGAGCGTATTAGGTGAAAATTTGAATTTTCCAAGTTAGTTGCATTGTAGTCGGAGATTAGTACATGTGAAACCTCTTGCCGGCATTCAGAGAGTGTATTGTGGACAATATTTTTGTTTGGCCATACTGTGAGAACTCAAAAAATAGAAAAAGAAAAAAGACCGGCGGGCGTGGGTAACATTCTTCATTTTCTTTTTTTGTGTACTTGTGCTATAAGCCTATAGTAATTAGTACATTTTGCCGTCCTTGTTGATTTTTTATTTTTTAGGGTTCAAATTAGTGTCTATTTGTTTTAGATTTTGGTAGAATTGTGTTTGAAGAATTGATTTTAAAAAAATTGTGTTGAGAAGAATTGATTTGTATTTGGTAATAATATTTTAAAAGTGTGTTCAGAAGAATTGATTGTGTTTGGATACTAAAGGTACAATCACTTTTAATGTGTCAATATAAATAATTTTGTGGATCCCACACTCAAACGTAGTTTTGCAAACGAAAAAACAACTCAAGATCTCCTTCCATCAGAATTGATTCTGAATCCTAAAATCACGTTTCAAATTTTCACGTTTGAATAAACAAATACATCCACTTTTGGTCAAAATCGTGTTTGATTCTCAGACTGCCGTTTCAGAATGTGAAACAAACATGTACTTAGTATTTTGATCGAGTATTTTCTACTACTCTAGGCCAATATATATCATATGGCTCCCCCATTTCATAAAGAGATGTTATGTGGTAGTATTATTATAGACTCGCATAAGCTAACAAGTGCCTTAACCAGAAGTAGGAATGAATGAACGATAGTTGATTGCATTTTAGTAATTTTGTTGGTATGTGTAGTTTCAACTTCATTAGTGAGGGTCCGGATTGAGGTTATAATTGTGACGGGACAAGGACCTCAAATCTCCGGCATAACCACGAGGGTAAATGAGTAGAGCGAATTATTCAAGTTTGAGTTGCTACATATTTATCTTTATTTTTTTCGATAACAACAGGGAGCTATATAAACAAGACACTAGGCTAACCGGGGCAACGCAGTACCCCTAGCATCGTCCGCCAAAACAATACCCAACAAAGGACAAACAGTATCAGCAACCGAGAAATCAAAAGATGAAGCTGAAAGCCCCCTTCGAGCCAAAACATCTGCGCAACGGTTAGCTTCACAGAACACATGAGTAACAGAAACGCGCCACCCAGGCTCGTGCAGCAGCAAAAGAATCTCCTAGAGCAAGGGATTGAGGTATGACAACCGCGTAGTGCCGGAGCGGACCGTGTCCACCACCACCTGGGAATCTAATCTAATTCAAAGACAATCCAACTCAAACCAAGCTGTCGAGCCAATCTAACACCAAGTAAGAGGCCCCACATCTCAGCCCAAACATATTTATCTTTATTATTTGTTTACATTATGAAAAGTTTTATTTTTGTAACTTATATGCATATCTATAAATATTTTAATTTCTTTTAAGTTTTTAATCCTCAATACTTTTATTTTTATTTTTTAAGAAAAACTCAAAGAAATAGTCGCAGGATATTTAATTGCACTTTTCTATAAAATGTCTTTGTTTTTCTCTCCTGTCTTTCAATGAACCAACACAATTTCAGTTGGTGAGTTGCTAATCAAGTCAAGTCATTTTCTAAGTATTAAAAGCTTTTGCCCTGCCATCTAACTATGAATGCTTGGTGTCACTGTACAACTACATGTCTCTCCTTGAAATCAAAGCAACCATTACTAAGCTGCAGGTTTGCCTCGATCGTCAGGTTGAAGTTTCAATGAAACAGTAAACCCAAGGACCCCCGAACAGTAAATGCTACCCCCTTTCCAACACAACAAAGCGAAGAGATATTCAAGATCAAGAGAAGCCATTACTCTGTTCTGTACTCTGTTTCTTCGTATATCCTTATGGAATAGCGGACATGAATTGTCAATGTTGACACGCTGGGTAGTTTCGTCAATGCAATAGTTATAGACCCTTTCTCTTCATTATTAATTTATTATCTTAAATCTTCTGTTTTTTACTACTACTTCGTTTAGTAAACAAACATTGAGATTAGTGTAAAGGAGTAATAGAGTAGATAAAAAAAATTAAGGTTTGTCATGGTAGTTCGAAGTGGAAAAACATGCATGGGATGGGAAATAGAAGAATAGAAACATATAATGGAGACTAGACTGGCATGGAATAGGGATAATGCAAATAAAAAAGAAATTAAAAGCACTGAAATTTAAAATAGTAAATCTACAAGTTTTCTAACTTCCACTTTCGTTTTTTATTTTATTTTATTTCATCTACTAAACAATTAACTATGGTTGAGAGCAATACAGGGGTTGATATAAAAATTGAAAAAGGAATCTGTCATGGGAGTTTGAAGTGGAAGAGCATGGGGTGGGGACTAGAAGAAGAATTACTAAAGACAATGGAAACTGGCAGTCTGGCACTGACTATAGGGATAATGCAAATGAAAAAAACACTGAAATCTAAACGCGTAAAACGACAAGTCTTCTTCCACTTTCACTTTTTCACCCCCACCCCCCCTTACTTTATTTTAGTGCCTTCTTCATATTATATATACCCTGCAGCGGCTACTCTAGGTACACTGTCGCTGTTCATAAAGTTTGGGACTCTTATTGGGACAATGGCCGCTAGTTCCATTAGCAGACAATCACATTGAGATAATCAAAACTTATCTATAGTTATCAAACCACCGAATGGTCAAAATTAAAATGAGGATTTGCGCCCATGAAGGGCAAATTAATTAGATGCATGCCTAAGTAGGCAAAGATTTCAAATTGAAACAACATCAACATGTGTGGTGTGGTTTATATAAGATTAATTTGCTTCTTTATCGGTGAATATAAAAAGAAGTGCATATAATATGCAAAAGGGCAAATATAGATGGAAATGAATCTCCCCCCCCCCCCAAAAAAAATTGAAATGAATGTGTGGCGTGATTCCGATTCATTGTTCAATAACCTCAAAGATGCATTGAGGGGTTTGTAAGTTGGTGACTCAAAATCAAGTTTTACTCAGTTCAGATTCGCTTAGCTCAAGATTTTCGCTTAGCGCGAGATGTGCAGACCTCCAGACGTTCCTTTTTGGCTCAAATTCGCTTAAGCCAATATGGCTCGCTTAAGCGAATTTTCCTGGGTGATGTTCTTGCCTCAGATTCGCTTAAGCTAAAATGGCTCGCTTAAGCTAAATTCTCAACAACAAAAGTCCTGTCAAATTCGCTTAAGCGAAATTCTCAGGCTTAAGCGAGCAGCTTGCAACAGAATCAGTTATAAGTTCGTTTTGAAGCCAGTTTGCGAAGGTGGATCATTTGTGACTTTGGGAAACACGTTTTGGGGAATTTTGTGAGCTCTGCTAGGGTTTCCAATTGGGGCTTAAACACTTGAGGATCAATTGAGAGAAGATTGAGGGATTGGTGAGATTGGGGATTGGGTTTCATGCAATTGTGATTCACCTAGAATCAGATTAGAAACTAAGAACCAAAAGGTTATCATCAACTGCTGTAATCTGTAATCATTGATCATATAGTGAAGAATTTGGTTGCTCTCTCCCATGGATGTAGGCTATACTGGCCGAACCACGTAAAATCGGGTGTTCATCTTTCTTCTATCTTAATCTCTGTTTTGATTTTACGTTTAATTGTTCTTGCGTTCAATTGCGTTAAATTTATGAGTTTAAGATTACTGCAATTCCGTTTTCGTTCCTTTGTTCATTCTACTCGCGTTTTCTTTATTGCTTGATCGTAGGATTCGTTTCTATTTCCGCACAATCAAACAAACAGGGTTCTTTTTGGTTTATTTACTGATATGAGAGTCGCGGATACAATGCATAAAAGTAAAGGTAATATATTTTAAATAAATAATGACAAATCTTATATTATCTCTCTCTCTCTCTCCATATATATATATATGAAGCGTATCTAGTGAGAAAACCATTTCTTATGTGAGAGTGAAAGTAACTATTATCAACCATCAGATTAAAATAAAGGGGTGAGATTGAAATATTTAATCAAAACACTCACGTGCTCCCCTATATATATTTACCATAATATAATCTTTTTCATGTCAATGTAGTAGTTGAGGATCCTAATAATACCGTATAAGCCTTTCTAGTTTCTACTTCGCTCTCTTAAGCCTTTTTCGGTAGTTGATTCTTGTGATTGGTAAGTTTTCCTTTTTAAGAAAAAACTCATTCCAAGTGAGATACTACTGATAGAGCAAACTCAAAGATCTTAACTACTGATAGAGAAAGAGTTGGAATGGTATAGTACGTGTGGTGGGACAATAGATTGATTCTCTGGTTGTTTTTGAAGGTTCCGTATTTCTTCATACAAAGTCTATATAATTTGTGTGTTAAGGGATCTCTTTAGGGAAAAAAAAACCTTTAATTAAAACATACTACTAGTATGGCGAAATTCAAATTAGCACAGATGTGAAGCACAAAATCTTAATCAAAACACTTAGGGCCTGTTTGGATTGGCTTATGCAGAACTTATGAATACAACTTATAACTGATTTATAAGCTATTTTGGGCTTATTTTTCATAAACTATCAAAAATAGCTTATCAAAATAGTTTATGGCTTATATAAAATAAATTTCACTATAATTTTTCTTCAATTATAAAAATTAGGTTTAAATATTTTTTTCGTCCCTACAAAATGACTGAGTTTCATTTTTCGTCCCTGTAAAAAATTTTGTTTGTTTGTGATCCCGGTAAAACAAAAAGTTTTATTTTTAGTCCCTGCAAAATTGTTTTAGTCCTTGTAAAATTTAGATCATGTTGAATTAGTCCCTGTAATATGTGAACAATTTTGTTTTTAGTCCCTATTAAATTTATTTTACAAGGACTACTTTGGCAATTATCTAAATATTACAGGGACTAATTCAACATGACCTAAATTTTATAGGGACTAAAACAATTTTGCAGGGACTAAAAATAAAACTTTTTGATTTACAGGGATCACAAACAAACAAAATTTTTTACAGAGACGAAAAATAAAACTCGATCATTTTACAGGAACGAAAAAGATATTTAAAACTAAAAATTAATTATACAACTTATATCATAAATAATAAATAAATTTATTATTCAAACATGGCGTCAGACACTTTTGAGTCAGTCCACGTTGTTTTCAATGTATTCAAATTTTTTGGAGTGACAGGTACAACCGGCAGTGGAACGAATTAGGGAAAAGGGGACCAAATCTAGCTTACTAGCTAGCACTGCTTTTGTTGAAAGAAATAGAGAATCATGAACTTCCTTGCTAATCATATTGTCTTATTGATCAAAACAAATTTTGCAAAATAATAGCCCTGACTGCAGGAGTTAATGATGACGACCCTCTTTTTTCCTCCACTTTTCGTTCTCAAGTTCTCACTATATCTGACAGTTTGACCAAGCTTCGGAACCGATCTTTTTTTTTTTGGTCAAACGGAACCGATCTTTTGAAAGCTCTATGTAGCTTCCTTTTTTTATTGGGTCGAAGTATAGCTTCCTGATGATAGGGATGAAAATTAACCAGATTGGGCCACACTTTCTAAGGCTCAAGTCCGACACGTGTTTAATCTTTAAGGCCTTTTTTTACTGGATTAAGGCCTGAGTTTTTTTACTGTTGACCAAAAAAGACCTGAGTTTTACCTATTTACTAATTCAACATTGATATGTAAAGGGTCCCGGTAAAAATACCCCTACCTTAAAAAAATTTGTTACTTTAAAATTTTTGTTACTTGAAATCCTAAAATTATCCTCACTTAATATTGCGTTTTGGTATTTGAAATCTCGAAATCACATTTTTCCCAGAAATTCAATTTTCAGAATACAATATAAAAACTCAATTTTTCGTATACATCCAAAAATTCGAGTTTCCAGAATATAAATTTGTATTCCGGAGTTTTTCACATACATTCGAGTTTTCGAAATATAAAATTTGTATTCCAAAAACTCAAATTTCCAAAAAAAAATACGATTTTGGGATTTCAAGTATCAAAACGCGATATTAAAAGGGGGTCATTTCGGGATTTCAAGTACCAAAAATTTTAATGTGGGCTGGATGACCAAAATGTGGGGTGTATTTACCAGCACCCTATTTAAACACTTACACATTTTCAACACTCATCCAACACTCTCTCTCTTTCTATCTTTTTTTTATCACATCACTCATCTCTCTTATATCTCTATCTCTCACGGTGTGTTGGATGATATATAGGTGTTTATAAAACATTTTAGTTACTAATTTATATCGACAATTTTTTTAAGAACTAACATAACCTTTTTATATGGGTTGGTCTAATCAAAATGATTTTTTATATTAATATTTTGAAATAATTCATAAGATTGTTGCTAAATAAGTTTATAGGTTTAACTATTCATGTAACTTAGCATACATAAATCCTTAAATAGGTCAATTTTAATACGTTATGGTAAAAATCTAATATAATAATTATAGTACTAAAAATTTATGATATATATATATATATTTCATATTTACTTAGATAGGTTTTAGGTCTCAAATTTTTAGATGGCTTAATGTTTGATCTTTTTAACATTAAAGTCTCGATTACAAAGTACATTGTCCTGGGGAGTTATAAGGTTGGTCTGGTGGTAGGGGTGTGGGAGGTAAGGAGTGGAAGATATAAAGTGGAGTGGGTTCAAATCCTCCCCACCCCAAAAAGCTAACATTTACTAACATTGGCTTACCAATAAAAAAACAAAGTACATTGTCCTGTGATTACAAAGACAGTGCCTCACACTTGGATCCCAGCACAAAAATATTTGTAGGCTTGGCCCATCTACTAGTGATTTAAATATATATATTCATTTTTTGGGCTTCGGCCCTCCTTTGTTTCAAAAAAAAATCTAGATTAAAAGATATGAAACTCTTTGACCAAAAAAAAAAAAGTGAAATTCATAAACTACGAAACGGCGTCGTTTGGTGTCCCTAACTGTTTCAGTTCTTTGAACTTTTCCATGTCCAATCCGTAACAGCCACCTCTGTGGATAGCCTCGTCAGCGAGTTGCGATGGGCGATGATAAACCACCGAAACCGGCGACAACAGCATCGCCACCATTACTCCGCCGCATCACGAGCCTCGACGACAGCATCTCCCACTACATCCACACCTTCACAAGACCCCTCGCACCTATACCCTTCCTACGCCTCCTAGAGCACTTTGCCGATTTCCGTCTCTTCTTCCCCGTCACCCTCTCACTCTTCTTCGCCACTCCCTCTTCCTCTCCCCTTCGTTCCCACCTCCTCCTCCCTCTTATCCTCTGCTCCCTCCTCGACCTCCTCTTCATTGCTTTCATCAAGTTCCTCGTTCGCAGATCTCGCCCTTCCTACTCCGTCCACAACGACTACAACGCCGTCGTTCCCGTCGACAAGTTCTCCTTCCCCAGCGGCCACTCATCCAGAGTCTGCTTCATTGCCTCCATCTTTTCCCTCTCTCGCGCCTCGGTCGCCGACGCCGTCGTCGGTCCCAACCACCCGCGGCTCGCCGTGCTCGTTCATCGGTGGATCGGAGATGACGAGGTCATGGCCGTTAACCTGTTGGTCGCGGCCGTTTGGTCGTGGGCTCTAACGACGGTGATTTCTAGGGTTGTTCTCGGCAGGCATTATGTTCTCGATGTCTTCTTCGGAGCGTTCTTCGGTGTCCTCGAAGCTCTGTTCACCTTACGCTTTCTCAAATTCAATGTTTTCATTTGAGGTAAGAACCGATAATCTGTCAATTGGAATTGTTCGAGTTGGAATTGGATGGTGTCACAAAGTGATGAATGCTACACTAGCTTTTCCAGAGTTAGGCAATTCAGTTTTTTTTGTATGAAACAGCAGTTATCTTTAGGTTGCTTGATTACTCATGCTGCGTTTTCTGCTCTTTTTTGAGTTGCAGCTGTGTATCACGTATGATTTTTCAAAACATGCATTGGAAAAATATCACTATCCATTTTTTGTTTAGCTATTCAGCGGTGACTATTCTAGCTGATAGATTTTTTTTTGTGAATATTTTTATTGAGATAGATTATGCTTATGTGTGATGCCTGTAACCAAATTATGTAGAGTGCCGTCCTCTGCCAGTGGCGGAGTTTTTTAGCCAAAAGTTATATAAAAGTTTTTTTTTTTACACAATTGTTTATATGAGAATAAATTCCCCAACTTCAAGGGGAGAATAAAATCTGTAGTCGCAGATGCAGCGCAGGCTGCAACAAGGAGATGAAATTGAAATGTTTGAGTCATGTATGAGTTGGAGGGAAACTAAACGTTAGCTATCTAGGTTAGTCTGTTGAATATTTAGACTTTGGGCTGATTCATATTGAATTGGTCTAGATCTGTGATCTGTAACCAAAAAAAAACTTTGAGCATATTCTCTAAAGAATGTAATGATGAAGTGCATGTTTAGTTTTTAGTTGAAAGAGTGCAAAAGTACATTTGAACCCAAATTAACTAGAGTTCCTTTTAGGCAAACGCACTTTTAGATGAAACGTACATTTGCAACTAAAAACCAAACATATCCTTTCGTTAGCGAGTTTGGAAATTTTTTTAACAAGTTTTCATATTCCAAAACACAGTCTTCATTTTATATTGGCCAAGAATTTTCTTTATTGATTAACATTTGTTTTGACTCGGTTCAATAATTTATTTCAAGCTCTGCCACAGATCTCCGCTGATACTACCACAGTCCTTCCCAGAAAAAATAACCAATTTAGACGGCAAAATAAATGTTTTTGCCAAAGAGGCTGCAAATATGATCATTTGAATGAAAATGCTTCTTTAATATCTTTAAAGACATCATAAATTTATTCTTCTGCTCTCTACCAATCCATATCGTAGCATAGTTGGAGTTGAGAAATTCTCTCTTGAAATTTGATTACATGAATAGGGTGCCCTGAAAGATAGATTGGAGAAACTACCGGTATAATGTACAGTTTTTTCTTAACATTCTGTGTATGCAACAAAAGATTTATTCATGTGATAGAATTCAAAATGTTTTATTTTCTAAACATGTATAGTTTTTGTGGGATACCATTACTGATTAACCATTTCACAGACTTTCTGTTCCTTGTTTCAAAAGAGAGAAAAATTTATCTTTCCTTGCCATACTAATCCAATTTCGCTTTCATTTCTTAAATTTTCACTTTTATAATCTAGAGAGTCTTGACTGTTATTATCTTTGTTTTCCTATCCATTTTAACAAGTCCTCACGGGGTTGTCTCCACCTTTTCAGACTCATTAATGGGAATGACTTAGCGAAAGAAAAATAGAAGGAAAACTAATGATAGGGAAAAGGACTATCACTGTTGTCAATGTCAAGTGTAGTGTGGGCGTGGCCCATGCTCCAATTATGAGGCTGCGGAGATGAGAGATAGAGTATCTTAAGAAAGACTGGGAAACACCAAGTTGGAGAGAGAATCCAAATGAAGCATTATAATGCATGCTAATGGATTATGAAGAAGCGTTCATCTGTCACCGAAGAGTAGGGGGGGGGGGGGGGGGAAATAAATGATGAAGTTTTATCACATATATGTTTGACTTGGTGATTGGTATTCTTCGGGATCACTGCCTTTCAGTCGTGCATATATGATTTTGGGCAGATAGCAATGGTTGGGGTCGAGGTTCCTGTTTGTTAAAGCATGAGGAACTGAGGATCAGATTCTTGGTGAACCCTGGTGACTCAATTCTTGTCACTTGTAGTGCATCTTTTCCTTTACTTTAGCTTTATTTTTTTTAGAATAGCTTGTTAGAACAGTTGCCTATGAAGTGGGCTTAACATTGACAGAAGGTTACCTCTTCCTTTTCTCCCTTGCCCTTCTCACCGTCAGAGTTTGTCTGTACTCACAACCAATTGCTCTCTCTCTCTCTCACGTGGGTCTCTTTCTGTCTCTTATGTGGTTCTTGAAATGTAAGCAAAAAATAATTTAGTGTGTTTGGACCAGGATTTGTCAAAAATTTGATTTTGTAAAATTGGTTTGGTTAAAAATGGATTTGAAGCAATGTGAAACAAATATGTTTTCAAACATCTTTAATGATCAGAAAACCATAAAAGCGTGGTTTGGGTGTCGCAAACACATCCCCATTCCCCAAACATGCTATAATTCTAAGTGGAAGACTCCATGCAACGTGTATGGCTGAATATCCATTAGATGGATAATCAATAATGATGCAGTATCTGATGGCTGTAGCATTTTTCCTACATAATGTTTTAGGTTCTCATAGAGCACATTGAACTTATGCTACTCGAGGGGATCGAACCTTTCTAATTAGTTTCCAACGGATGTTTTAGCGCATTGGCATCCTGATCCTCACAGATAATTTTGGACACTTTTCTGACTAACATCTAGCAAATACTAGTCTCGATTCTTTCCTCATTCATCAATTATTTTATTCCTTGGCATTTGACTATCTAACCCTCTCTACTCTCCCCTACACGCATAAATAAATATATAAATAATAAATAAATGTAGACATGTGATATAGCATCCATGGTACAGCAGCTCTATTTATCATTTATTTGCAGCTTTTTGTCTTATGTATGGTATGCATCGAGTTCTTTATGCTGTGAGCAAATTTTTCTGCTGCTGTCAGATGTTTCTATTTTTCACAGAGGTACTGACGCCAAGACAATCTGTTCTGTATCGTCTGAAGGCGTGAAATGCGTTATCTTTTCTGACAATTGTTGCCTGAATCTGAAGCTGGTTTATGTGATTCTGGAGTTGGTTTATATGTCTAGACTCTAGTCTATCTCCGATTCCTACTTTGCCCGTTCTGTTGGATTAAGCACTAGTGTTTGAATTCTGAGGTAGTGATTATCAAGACAACATTATATTATGCCAATTATAACTTATATAAGGAAGCGTATGCTCAAAAGCAACATGTAATCTATTAAGTTTGATAAAAGAAGGGTTTGCTTCGAGGGACCGCGTGTTTGTCTGATGTGTCTGGTGCCGACCACAAACTGAAACTTAGACCATCATCAATTGAAGGATAAAAAGTTGTTAGGTCAGTTGCTTCTTTTGCATGTGCCCTTCTACTGTGAGCGATGCTTTATGATTATGATAAGATAAGATGTTTTTGATTGACTGATTGATCGCTCTTTGCTTACCTTTCAATTTTGGAAAAGATTCATATAAACTTGCCAAATTAGCACAGATGTGCTGGCAGCATCATTGCCATGGTTAGGACGTGGATGTATGTGCATGTGGAGCACACCAAAAAGACGAATGAAACAAGTCATTTTTGGTTTTATTTGCTTGACAGGTGGGGCTGATTACCATTAACTCCAAGAGAATTTTAAGCATATCAATTTGGAGGAGGCATTCATCCTCTTTCATATTAGTCCACGGAACATTGACAATTTCGCTCTTTACATGTCTGTTTTCTTCTTGCTTTGCTGAAAAATAAGTGCTTCTCCATTACGGTTCGGAATTTAATTATTACCGTGGATCTAGAAGGAAAATCATTGTCTTGGACACTGCTCAAACAGGTCAGCACTCGTGGAATCCACTACAACTTGAGGGGCCTACGACGTACATGAAGCACTGCATGCTTGGTATTTTGCTAAGCGAATACCAAGTTAATGCTCAAGATTTAGAGTGGTTGGAGTGGGACACATGCCTTCTTGCTTTTGATATTTTTCCTGCATTATTGTTTTCAGAGTAATGAGAAACTGTGTCTCTGCCAAAAAATGAACCTTTTCAACATTTTCTTGTAAGAGCAATGATTCATACGCCGCGATTGGGATGTTGTTAAATGCTATATTCGCCTTGAAAATTATGCAACAAATACAGTCATTTCAGTGCATTATTATATTTTTTTGTGGGGTGGGTGGATAAGATGAATGCATTATCATTTAACTATTTACGTTTCCCAATCGTTTTTACTTACTATTACGCATTTGCTTTGAATTCTTGTCAGCTCCTTTTCCTCTTCGTTCACTTTTCAGATTTTGACTGCTGTTGTTTTTCAGTTTTTACCGAGTTTTTTTATCGTACATGTGTGATCCTCGTTGGTCAAACATTTTGTATTGAATTTTATGATTGAGCAGAGGGCAGTACTGGTGGTGTGTACAATCTGTGTCAGCATCGGGGTCTTCGAGAGTGGAGATTACATCAAAGTGGCAACCCTGAAACCCCAGTTCTTAGAAAACGGGCTTTGTTATAACAGGGTGAAGCCCACCGTATATTTAACCAAATATAGGTGTGTGGCACTGCCTTCGACTCAATCAATAGTCAAAGTTTTGGTGGCTGTCGAGTTCATTCGTACTATTTGGGTCTTTGTGGTAGTTTTTAGACCATGCACTATAAAAGAATCTCAAATGTTGTTGTGTAATTGGATCAGTCATGACACATGATCTGGCATGACCATGATGAAACTTAATTAATATATCCAACAAGGATATAAGTGAAAGCTGTAACATTGCATGCATGATGAATGATGGATGATGATCAATGATGAATAACACAGCTCATGGTCAGGCTGTAGTCAGCTTGTGAAATTTGTGGCTGCTGTCCTAGAAAGTCATGCATGATGCAACCATGTGAGGCTTTTTTATTTCCCCCAGTTTCGTACGGTTTATTTGTATTTTGGGGGATTGTGGGCATATTTTGGCTGTGGAAACATTAAAACCGGTTTTTGGACTCATGTTCATGACCTCTATTTTGGAGATCTCGGGTACCTCGTTTGAAAAAGCTAACAGAGGACCACTCATCCAAATTGGATATTGGATGCAGGGACTGCAGAGCTTTACATGTCTTTCTAATTTTGCCATGTATCCAAATTTATCACGCTGCTACAAACTGAGGAACTGGGCAGAGGGATTCAGGGTGAGAGAGATTACTACTGACACCATGTGGAAATCAAAACGGTAGAGGAGTTTCAATAGATGAAGACAGTAGGGCATCATTTGAAACCTGTCTCCTCTTACCCCACTCGTTAATCGTTATCATATCTCATCTCCAGCCCTGAGGCTCCTCTTTTTTCTTTTTTCCTTTTTGTTTTGCCTTTTTTTTTTTATAGACAAATCTTAATAATTAGTATGTTGAGTGATTTGAACTCGTATTTTCTTATCACTCCAATATCTATGTCTCTTTCTCTCAAACCACCAAAACACATTATCATTTCAGAACAAACAGTGTCTACCACAGTGCTAAGGCCTTTTCCTTTTAATGACTGTTTGAAACCACATTTAGCTTTGAAATTTTTTGGCTCCATAAGTTTCTCCAAATTATTCTAAAGGATTTTTCTTTTATCTGCAATAATGTACCAAACTGATGCAGAAGAAATGTAATTGCTTCCATCATTGATATATTTATCTCATGAGTCATGACATAAATTACGGTAACGAGAAAAACTGTGGCCAAGGCCGAAGAAGAGGTACGGAGGTAACGCGAGGGTCCTGTTTCTTGGACAACCACTCTAGGCTTTGTTTGGTATGATAGGTGGAAAGGGAAAGAAATGATATCATAGTATTAGTAAAGAAAATAAAAGAAAGGATGGGAGAACTTAACCCTGAGGAATTTATTTTTTCCTTTAAATCTTGTTTGAAATTCATACAATGAAAAGAGGAAAAAAAATGTATTTCTTTTGTTTGGTTTCATAAAAGAAAAGAACAAACATGTATGTAAATATGTAGTGGCATTCAAATAATTAATTAATTTCTTACTCATAAGTTTTTTTTAATTTCATAACCTATTTAATATGTAGGATTAAAGGAATACTTCTTTTCCCCAAAATTCACCAATACACACAAAAAATACAATTCAATCTCAACACTCTTCGGTTTACCTATGGCTCATATATTATTCCTTTCTGAGTGTTTTCTTGATGGTTGTATTATTACTATTACTATTACTATACTATTATTATCTTTCTTGGCCGGTGGTTTTAACTTTTATTTTTCTCAAACATTGATTGTTTTAGAAGTTCAACATATAATTAAACATTTGTTTTCAGCTATATCATTGCATTTAATTAAGATGATGGAGTAATAATGAAAGTAATAGAGAATAATAAAAATATAACAAATTAGAGTATTTTAGTCTACATTTAAGTCAATTAAATAATTTTTAATCTATATGGTGGGAGGAGTACTATTTAGTATTTGCTTGCAGGGGAACTTAATAAATTAACCAAGTTTTGAAAAGGGAAGAAAAGGATGGCCCCAACAATCACTGCCCCTAGGTAGCTACACTGTGGGCAAGGCTATATGTGTCTGCACAGAACGGCCATCATAAAAGGCCACATGGAATATGTACCACCGACCCATCCTTGTATGATCCAACCAATTGCTGATACACGGACAGAACTACAATCATAAATTCCCCCATGCACTCATGCAACCATTTCCTTGTGCCTATATACTTTGCATATATATATATATGCACCCCACATCAATTATTCTTATATTTGTGTTGCAATACTGGTCAACGAAATCACCCATTTTACACGCCTTAATTTCTTTCATTCACACTAGAATTCAAATCAATTGGTGAACCAAAATTGTGACTTCAACAGGGCTAGCCCCATAAGTTAATAACAAAGTGACGAAAGCAAATGAAATGAAATTACTACGAAGCATATGTACATACTTATGGGTAAATATTAAATTCGGTTGTAGTGCATAATATATATCCCTATATATATATATGTATATATATAAGTTGAAATTAAGAGATCATGTAGTGATTGGCGTGAATCCACCCGCAATTGGATGAAAATTATAAGATCTCTTTTTTCCTCGATCGAAAGAATATTGGAAGTATGGGCAGGGCACATGCCATGCTGTTAAAAATAAATATTCAAGCTAGTTTGATGAAATGATATATGAATTTTGAAATGATAGTGGGGGAGCAAAGAAATGGTTGTTCCATTGATAGAAGACATGAGGAGCTGTGAGAGGGGCCATCCGGTTGTTACTAGTACTTGTTAGTGCTTCAATGAGTTGTTTCCCAACTGCAAGAGTTCGATCGGTGGCTGATCTGAATCTCATCTCCCGTGGAGGGGAAGGTTTTATTTTTTTATTTATTAATGTGCTATAGTATACGTACGTTTATAAAAACACGGATTTGATGGTTGCTTGTTCGTTTCTTTGGTATAGCATATCCTTACTTTCTCTGTCTTATTAATATAATTCATAAGGATGATGTTACTTGCACAGAAAAAACAATTAACCTGTGAACATAGACAACATGGTGAGCCTTTGATAGTCGAGAGATAGAGAAAAAGTAAAATCAAAGGTAGGAATTAAACGAGTGAATCACTATTTTAATCATTAAAATTGTAGAATTCGGGCAATTTAATTTATTCCTAGAATTAGTGAAATTTCAAAATGATCACTAAAATTTGAAATCTTTGATCACATTACAATTTTGAGGACTAAACTGGCAGACAAATTAAGTTATTTATCCAAACTTAACCCCAAATAATTTCATCTGAATGCCTCTTTAATTATAGAAATCGGACTAAGCAATTGTAAATAGTATTTCAGAGGGGCACAAGGACTATGCAAGGTGGATCCGTGAATCCGCGAGACCAAGTTTGCTAGTTGTCATCACTACAACCAATAGTTTAGGGACACATTTAATTTTTTATGTATAACCTTCTATTTCCAAATACCCATGTTTTCCTTTCTCACATTTTTAGGAGTACAGCCACTATTTATGATGGGTGGTTTTGTTTACCCGTCATTCATATTTTACCTATGTGAATAAAAGATGAAAACTTGGGGTTTGTACACAAGCACAAGTACCCCCACCCCCCCTCTTCCCCGGGGGGTCCAAACAAAAATTAAAGCAATTTACTTGATCGTATATGTTTAATTATGGTCAATGCAAGTGTGTGATCCCTTCTAACTTAATTCTTTCAATTTGTTTTTGTTTCCTTCTTACATATGTGCTGCCTGGATCGATGCATCACCTACTACTAGCATCATTAGCTCACCCAACATATAAAGCATAAAGCTATCCGTCATTATGTAAATAATAATAAAATTCTGAGGATTACACCATCCCATATAACTTGGAAATGATGCTCCACACACTGCTGCTTCCTAATACACATACAAAAGCTTATTCGAATATTCATGGATTTGCCAAACAGCTAACAAATAAGACACCCGTCCCTAAATTGCATAGAAAAGAGGACGTCATATGCAGTCCAATTCAGGAATAATGTAATTATGCATTAAAAAAAACATATAAGATTCTCATATCTAGTATAATATTTTAAATATCCAAACATGTGTGTTTTTCTTTAATTGAATGTAACAATCTTCCACATAAACTTTTATATTTTTAATGTACTTTTTAATTTAGTACGTGTTAATAAAAATTACATTTATATCATTTTTTTGTGGCATTACATTTATACCAATTTATTATACACCGTTTACAAAATTGTAATACTAGATTATAATTACACATGAACTATAAGTATCTATGATTAAAAATATATTCACAGCAAAAAAAATTATATATGTATTTTTTAATAATTTGGGACTAATGAGAGAAAAAGTTGACTTTGAAAGGATATAGTAACCATAGAGAATACCAGGAACGAGCACGCTCTTATATATAGCACTCTTGATCGAACTTTTTTTTTTGGCAGACTCTTGAACGTACATTATTCATAATTGATTCATTCCTTAAAATGTTAATATATTTTCTAATAGCGAATATATGATTTTTTTTAACCAAAGTGGTATGCAAAAATATCACAATATATAGCGAAAGCGATCCCAACTTGATTGTCACTCTAGTGGCTATTAATCGTGTGCAGCACACACTGCAAATTTATTAGGAAAAAAAGAAGAAATAATACACAAATTAAAAATGAGGGACATAAATCGAACTGATGTATTAAAAGCATTACTGAGTCTAAAACAAGGAGGACCCACCATGTTTCGGAAAAAATCCTCTCTGATGAATATAGGAATTACTTCCCAGTAATAAAAACTCTGTATAGATAAACCATGAAAGATCAATTTATCCGCACAAATATTGCTCGATCTCTCTATAAATGTATGAGACTCTAAAGTTATAATATAATTTTATTAATTTTAAAAAAATAATCAATTGTATATACAAGCCGTTGTTTAAAAATATTAGTATTTGAACTCGACTCGTGAAAAATATGAATCTTTTCTTAACCAAATGTATAAAAATTAAAATCCAACACATACCACAACCTGGGAGGATATGATTTAATTTTCTTATATATAGTAATTGATGTCTCACAAATAATGCGTCACTTAAAGTTTCACTTGTCGCACTCACATACATCAAGCATGAATATTTCGTTGCACCAAAGGAAAACAAATATTTTATATATCAGGAGTACTGTACGTCGATCCGCACCAAACATCACTCGAATATTATATACCGATACGACACAAATAAATAATGCACTGACTTAATTAATTAGCTAGCTAGTTAAAACATGTACCGATAAGATGATCAAATTTAACGATTCATTGATTTTCTCTATTTATTTTCTGGGTAACGAGTCATTTTACATCACAATCATACGTAGTTAAGGATTTGCTGTCATAAAACCAATCTATGAATGGAACCAACAGTTTTGTAATGCATAACAGCTAAGTGCCGAAGACTTCTGCACAGAAGCCTCTTGGGATGATGCAATCCATTTTGTGTCTCCGTGAAATCAATTCAAAAGGAGGGAAAAGAAGTTGAAAATGAAGGAAGAATTATATACCTTGATGAACACATCCAACACAATTTTCACTTGCTAATACCTATGTACGAACACAATCTATCGCTTTATTATCAAACCAAGAAGCAGTCGCTTTTGGATCTACTTTCCCATTCCACCACCCCATTTTATTTGATAAGAATTAGATTAGATTATATTAGATTAGATTAGATATATATATAACCTTTTTATATAAATGTAGACTTAGCTTGATATGATATGATTTGTTTGTAATGTCACATTTGATGTCATTCAATATATGTTGGCCAAATAATTAAATTAAAAAAGTGAACGAATTTTACAGGTCACGAATTTTTGTTTACAAAATTATACACTAGCTAGTCATTATCAAAAAAAGTATAGTTAATAAACTTGAGGCGATATTTCAGTTTTATGGTGACATCACGTACATCAATTAATTAACCCTTATGTCAAGGCGTTCTCTACTCCTTTTTAACACATGGACATGTGGGCTCCGAATCCCCAATCCCAATCCCAATCCTCTAAGAAACATTTTTTCCAAGCTTGATAACAAAATAAGCAAACGAACAAACTGAAAAAAGGGGGTATAGGAGGAAGGGGTTAGCGCCAAATCAGTATCATGTTTATAAAATAAAACAAGGAAAACTGTTCCCATATCAATCAGTGCAAGCAGTGTTGAGAAAAGAACGAAGAAAATTGAGATATTGAATTTGTAAGGTCCCAACCCAAAGTGAGATTAAATTAAAGTCTTACTTATATGAGCAATGATATACATACACCTAAAAAATATATTCACCCATCCAACACCTCTCATTTCTCTCTATCTCTCTCTAACTATCACATCACATATCACATTATTTTATCACTTTTCTCTCATCTCTCTCTTTCTCTCTCTAGTGGTAGATTGGCATTGGGTGTCCACCAATCATTTTTCTACTTATATATGTGACACTCGCAGCTAACTGGATTTGCCCCTTTTCGTTTTATAATAAAGCATTGTTTGTTTTAGTGGAAAGACTAGACTTGTGATTGGGACTAACTATCTTGAGCTTTGCTTTGGTTGGAAGTGGGGCCGGACACATGGAATGGCCAGGGCCGGGCCATTAAGACACCCTTAATACAGACACCTGGCTTAGAGATAAGACCATAGTCTTGGTCTCACAGAGAGATGGCATTATTATTTTTGGGGGTAAATGTTTTTTATTTGATTTGATTTATCCCAATTTGACATCTAAAACTCCATCCCAGACCGGGATTGGTTTTTGTCCCTTCATAGTCCCTAACCATAACCATATGTACATAGTATATTAGATTAGATTTAGATTTTAGAATGCGTACATACATATTTATGTATATCTATATGCGCGTGTTTGTAAGTTAATATAAATAAATTAAAGATAAATTTATCAAAAAATAAAGAGAGAAAATACTAGTTAAAAAGGTACTTTAATTTTTCCTTCAATTAAAATCCATTGGATTAATTAATTCTTATTTCCTCCTAGCTAGCAATCAAACTTCTTTATTCGACCAACCTTTTTCCCTTTCTTTAGCGGCTTTTAATTAATACTAAAAAGGTATCACTAATTAACTTTCAAAATCATATCCTCCTCCCTATTTCCACTACCTTATGCATATGCATATCTATAGCAAGGGATATCAAACCAAGTTTTTGGCCACTTATCAAATTTGGGGCCACGCTTGGGAAAACCTTCAGGTCTAAAAGAAGAATTTTTGGCCACTCTATAATTTAAAAGATGGACTTTTAGGGGCTGCATATAATTAATTACAGTGACCAAAAAAGAGGTATAGCTATAGCTAGAGGTTATTCAATAATAAATTGCCAGTAGAAGGAGGAGCTTCTTTTAGAATTTTGTGTGCGGATGAGATTTGAATTGATATATAGTAATAAATTGCTAATAGTATAGGAGGAGCTCTTTGAGAATTTTGTGCGCGGATGAGACTTGAATTGAAGCTAAGGGAAATTGATGCCAACAAGTAACAAGTACAGTTGCGCTGCGCATTATAAACATTTGCACTTTGACTATCTAATTCTGATTTAGTTAAGCTTAAGTTATGTCATTTTTCATTTAAGTTATGGTATCGTACGTCTTTATTTGCAATAGCATTCCATGCAAATTCTAAAAACGGAGAAATTGAATTAAACATACCCTGGTCGCGTGTTTTGCATTACAACCTTCACTGTATCGTCTTGTAACTGAAAGACGTAATCTTGTCGTTTCCATTTTCTAATAAATCGATCTCCGCACGCACACCATTCTGTAATTGTATTTTTTTGGTTAAATTCTGCAATCGTATTTAATTGAACAAAACAACGCACATTTGTTATTGTAAAAACTGGATTGGACCAGTCGGTTCAAACGGTTGGAACATAACCAGTCAGGGATTTGGTCCGTTGAACCAAAAAAAATAGCTGGTTTAAAACCGATGAGAGCCGTTTTGAACCGGCCATTATTTATTTTTTTTATTTTTTGTGAAATTTTTATTTTTTAATTAAAACTACTTTTTAGCTAAAATAAAGGTAAAATTGTATTATTTGTCATTTTATATTTTATAAATATATAACTATTTTATATTAATTTAAATTTGATTTCCTTTAATTTCTTGATATTTTATATTAATTAATTACTTAATATGTTATATAATATTAAGAATATATACTTAATGATCATCTGCTCGACCATAATTCAACTATATTGTACCATTGAACTAGTGCCTTCACCGATTCAGACCGGTTTGGTTTTTAAAACATTGGAAAAAAAATCTAATCTAATCATATTGATTTTCTTATTTCATCATGAATCAATTTGTTTTTAAATTTAAATTTGATTCAGTCAAATCCAATCAAAATGGTATAAAAATTTCTTATCTCATTATGGTGTGATGCTATAATATCATTTCCTAAAACATATAGACAAATATCTATATAGTTCTACTTTTTTTTTACATTACCCGTGTATAGTAATTAAATTATTTAAATATTAGTACTAAAAACTCTTCCTGACTTTTTTTTTGATAAAGAGCTCTTCCTGACTTTTGTCTCTTTCTATTCATTATTTTGACATTATCATATAGTGTTAGTGTTGAATTATAGCTATATTTCTTATCCATTTTCTTATCATATTTTAGATAAAGAGATTAATAAGATTTGCAAAGTTATAAGTATAGGAATAAATGAATATTAAATAAAAATAATATTGATATTTAAAATTAGTTTAGTTATTTAATTATATCATCGAAGAAGGCAATTTTTTTAACTTTTGTCTTTTAGTAATATGAATTTTACAATTGTAACGTGAGGATATTTTTCTATAAAAAAAACTAATAATTTATTTTTTATTTTAATCAGATAATTTGAACCAAACCAATATGATCTTAATTGGGTTTGTTTGGCTTTAACTTGCTTAATTTAAAAAAAAAATGAACTAATCTAATCCAGTTGAATATGATTTGTTTGGATTTTATTTTATTCTAAGTCAAACCAAATCAACCCATGAAAAACTTCTGCCGAAGCCTAATAATAAAAAAAACTCCTGCCAAGCATGCTTAAAACTTGCACAAAACTCACGTGTATTTTTGGTAGAATTTAACAACCATCACAAATTTGTTAATTAAATAATTAATGTTTTGTCACTAATTGTCTTTTCTATGTATCACATTTTACTTTGTATGTCAAAAATGATAAATACTACATTCGGATAGTTAAAAAAAATTCAAATGTTATTTTTCTTGGAGATTTTATATCACATTTTCTAAATATTTAGATTAAAATTACCTTTAAAAGAGCTTTAGAAATATTATGATTTGTATCTGCTAAATGAATTTTTTTCATTAAAGTTATATAAGAAGAAAAGAGAAAGATAACTCTACTAAAACGAAATGAAAAACCTCCCATGTGCCTAGTTAACTTGGCCAAGCGTACAATTTATGACTATGTTTTCCTTTCCACAATGCACACGGCGACGCCCTACAGGAAATCTGAAGGGCCAAAAGGTATAGACCTCGATGAGTGGGAAGATTAGAGAAAAGAAAACCAAAGATAAGTGGGAAACGTGGGAAGAGGAAGAACGAGCCACATGTGAATGTGGGCACAAAACTAAAAAAAAGATCCACCGCACAGACAAAGATGGAGTGTAAAGTAGTTAAATCACAATCTTAATCTTATGCCAATTCTATATAATGCGTATTTTATGTTTATACTTTATAGATAGTAACTATGTTTTCTTTTCATTAATTTTACAAGATATTATTTTTTTTGGTCGAATATTTCTTTTCATTAATTTTACAAGATATTATGAGTTGCAGTCATTGTCAGATGCTTGGGCTCACCTCACGGTTCACTATACCATTACCAGGCACCAGGTAACCATGACCCAATAGTACCCATACACCACTCTTGAGTCTTGGCCCTGCCTCGCCCTGTTTCACCACTTACAATTTGTGTGCATATTTAACACATGCCTAATTCTTGATGAATTACAATTTTGCTTTGAATATTTCAATTTAGCATTTTTATTACACTAAGATATTCTCATTTTTTTGCCATAAATTAAAATTAAGTTTACGTGCTAATTTTTAGGCTACTAAAGAGTTAGGATAAGGAAATATTTTTGTAATGTTAAATTGTTAATGCTAGTGTCACTTGGTGCTTGAAATTAAGCACGTAATTATAATATAAATTTGGAATCAGACTAATTAGTTATTGTTTTATGTTTCAAAGCCTTTTTAAACTTAGAATCATAATTTCATATGAAAACTTTATGGAATTGGAAATTAATTGGTCTAAGCCTTTTTTATTTTTAATCAGGACTTACTGATAAACAAGATCAACTCTTGAAAATTTGTTAAATACACCGCTAAGAATCAAAATCACAATCTACCTAAAAAAACAAAAGATTGTTTCTTCGAAGGTATTCACCTTTAACAAGGTGCGCATCCCTCTTATTGTATTCATCTATTGAAAATTCTGAAAAATTATTATTGAATAATTAATTTAAGTGAGATTTACAATTTTTTTTGAATTATTGGATCTTACATCCACATAATGCAACTGAAATCAAATTTATAATTTTGATTTTATGCATTAAATTTTTGCACATACCAAACATGTGAATTGTGATTTTGAACTAATTTTAATTCTTTATAATCAAATTTTTCATCATGCAAACGGATTCTTTAAAGTTAAAGTAAATTATCCATTTTAACAAAAATTTCTTGCAAAGTATTTATCAATGAAATATCTCTATAAAACTTAAGTCACGAACGATTGAAAATATTCCTTACAATTACATGTATATAAAAAAATGTGTATCTGTGAATAAAAAATTGTGAGTTTTGAAAAAGCCATCTTAATATTATTTACCTTTGATTTTTAATGGTATACCATATAGTTAGAGTAAAAAATAGTTTCTCAATGGATTAAATATTTAAACTTCAGTGATTATTATAGTTTTTCACTGAAACTTCAATTAAAAAAAGGATTAATTATGTTATTGATATCTCGAAATTTGACAAAATCCGTTTTCCTACTGCAAAATTTAAAATATAATTTTTTAATTCTTTATTTTTTGAAATGTATTACTTCTGGTATCACACCCTAACTTCGTCATCTGAAGTGACTACGTGGTTGATAAACTGCCAGATCATTAACTTTTCTAAGTTATCTGACGTGGTAGATGGTTAATTATATATGCAAATACTCATATACTATAGGGTTTAAAATATTATTTGCAATCTATTTCTTGTTTTTTAAAATTTTATATAGGATTAGTTTGAATTCTGAATTTCTTTGTTGGAACTTTGTAGGCTATATGTGAATTCTACCATAAATTCTTGATTATATTGATAGTTCTTTCCTTAACCTTGCACAATGTGTGTGTCTCTCCTAGTTTAAATTTATTATATATAAAAAATTATATAAGAAACAATGAAGATTTTTTTTAATATTTAGAGTACAAATCTTTAAAAAAACACAAATTAAAAATAATATGACAATTTTACAATTAATTTAAATAAAAAGTAGAAAATATTTTCTTAAAACAAATGGACCAATATTATTTTTAATAACTGCACGTTCAGTTTTCAGTTTGTTTCCCGATATATTCTTGCGCATATATTAAAATATATGGAACAAGGAGAAGATGCTGGACTCTCAAATATCAGATTCATTAGAGTATGACGGCAGCAAAAGATAAATATAATGCATACCTCGAACATGTTGCTCTATTTTACTGCTAACATGTCAAAAACTTAATATCCATAAAAACTGTTTCCTCCGTTCTTTTTCAATTTGTAAGAAGAAAATTATTATTATTTATATGTTATTTTAATAATTTAAGATTATACTACCTCCGGTCCTATTTATAAGGAACAATAATAAGTTTTTCTGTAGTTTTTTTATAAAAAATAATGTTTTATTTTTAACAAAATTAATTATTTTTTAATTTTACCCCTATTAATTGTCACATCATTTACGATAATTCACCTATTTTTCATTTGGAAAAAATTTAAATTATAACATCATTAATAAAAATAATATATTTCAATATATTTATTGGTCTGTGTGATTTTAGTACTACATTTCTTATAAATAGGACTGAAGATATTTTTTATTAATTATACATTTATCATCATTAATTATTTTATATATTTTTTATATGCTTTAATGTAGAGACGATAAATAAATATAGTGAAATACTAAAAAGAAGAGGGTATATCTTGAAATTTTTTGTCAATTAAATAATTCATTAGTTATTGCGAAACAATTTTAAAAAATAAAAAAAACAGAGTGAGTAAATAACAATAATGCCCTTTTATCATAATAAGACACATGGACGTTCCTAAATTTCACATGCTAAAAGTGCTTTAGATATCAACAATAAAGATAAATCAATGCAAGGTTAGTATCAAAATCGTTGTATCCTTAATTCCCAAAAAAAAAATCCTTGTATCCTTGTATTATCTTTAAAAGATCGTAAGAAAACTGCCGTCAAAATAAGTACATTAGAACTAACACAATTGTATGGTAAGCAACGATTTTAACCTAAGACTGATACTCTTGGCTGAGAGAGAAGTTTTGCCTTATCTCTAATTATTTTCTCTTCTTTTTTTTCTATTGAAAGAGTGGTTTTGGGCTATTTTTTGGTCTATAATCACCCATCTATATCGTTTTTTATCTGCCTTTACCTGAATAAGTAGTTCTTCTACATAGATCTAGGGCCTGTTTGGATTGGCTTATGCAGAGCTTATGAACACAGCTTATGACTGATCCATAAGCTGTTTTGAGCTTATTTTTCATAAGCTACTCAGGATAGCTTATCAAAACAGCTTATGGCTTATATAAAATAAGTTTCACTATAATTTTTCTTCGATTATAAAAGTAGCTTATACAACTTATGCCATAAGCAGTAGATAAGCTTGTTATCCAAACAGGGCCCTAGTGTTTCTTTTGTGTTTTTTCGTATTTTCGTCGTTTGCATGTAGCGGCGTTCTTTTGGTTTCCCGTTTTCGTGCAGCGTTTTGCTTTCCCATCTTGGTGCGGCGTTCGTTTGGTTCATCTTGGTTGTTCTGCTTCGAGTCAGTACAGATCCACTTATGATTTGGACACCAACGTTACAGATCCAGAAACATTGATATTCCGACCCTTATAATTTTGTTAATTTTGTAGGCATTTTGTTGTACTTTGCTATTGTAGGCAATTTGCTGTATTTTGTTATTAATCTAGATACTGCGAGTCTGTGTCACATATTTATCCTTTTGGTTTTTAGCGATATTAAATTTGTGTTGTTTTCGATGTATTTTACCATTTTGAATGAATGATAAAAAAAACACAATTGTATCGTGATTCCATCACTAATAATTTATTTGTAAATATTATCTTGGTTGAGGTTTATTATCAGATGATTTTTCTTTTTGTTATTTTTAAAATAAAAAAATAAAATTTTTTTTACAATGCCCAAAATTTAGGGTGAGAGAATGAAATTGAAATTTAAAACATCACACACAGTTATTACTACAAAAACACAAGAAAAATGCAAGTGATGATAATAATTCAAGGATGCATTTTAAGTAGAAGATTCAATTGCGATAATTTCATAGTACTACTATAATATAAGTGGAAAGAATAATTCTAAATCTTTTTATTTTTTATTTCAATAAAAAATTTTAATTATTAAATAAAAAATATATTAAATGTTTATAATGTTTTCAAGATATTAATTGTATTTTTTTCTCATTAAATACTTACTTTATAAAATAGTAGAAAAATACTACCTCCGTCCCTAAATATAAGAACTTTTACAAAAAAAAGAAAATCCCTTTATATAAGAACTTTTTCAAAAAAATAGTTGTATTAATTATTTTTTGACTAAAATGTCCTTATTAATTGTACAATTTTGTTTACCCAATAAGCCATAAATGTTATATATTTATTGCATATTATTTCTCTCTCTTATAAAGATTGATAAATAAAAACAAATTACTCAACTACTCTACCTTTTTCAATACATTAATTAAGTGAAGAGAGAGAGAGTGGGCAAGAGAGATAGTATTAAGTGTTAGGGATAATTTTAGAAAAATATAATAAATTATTGACAAATTTATATCTATTAGTTAGC
Source organism: Glycyrrhiza uralensis (assembly GCA_030159175.1). NCBI lineage: Eukaryota > Viridiplantae > Streptophyta > Magnoliopsida > Fabales > Fabaceae > Glycyrrhiza > Glycyrrhiza uralensis. The sequence continues at coordinate 48,944,342 of BRZY01000001.1, read as the reverse complement.
TTAACTAATTTTTTTAATAGGTATGAATTAGTTAAAATATTTTTATATTCAGGGACGAAAGTAGTATATAAAAAAAATTTATAGGAAAATATAGTATTTTTTTATTAGAAAAGTCAACTAAATTTAATCATTAATCTTTAATGAAACGTGGATTACAATTATGTTCATTTCAATTGTATTTTTTCAGCACAACATTATGGTCTTTTATTATTACCAGGATTCCAAGTTTCCAACACATTGGAGATCTTTGACCAAAAAAAAAACACATTGGAGATCCACTTTCCTATCCTATGGACGGATGATTAAATCATTTTTTGAAGGTAAAAATTGCACTAAAAAATGGAGTATTTTCTTGTTTTGGGGGGGGGGGGGGGGGGGGGGGGGGAACACACACAGTCACACACACAAGGGGGGAGAGAATGGAAGATGAAAAATTCATGATTACGCGGTAAATAGCATTTATAACGCGCCTCAGTTTCCCACTCATAATCGTCAACTGCCACCCTGTTTCCCTTCCCTTCAAACTCGCTGCTTTCTCTTTCACACATTTCACCCGCACCTGCGATATTTTCCCGATAATTTGACCACCCCATCGACTCGCGAGAACTCCCCCTCTCGATATCTCGTAGCTCCCACCAAAACGAAAAATTTATAAAATCCAAAAATAACGGGGAAAAAATGAGAAAAAGAAGCAGCCGAAGAAGTCAAGAAGAAGAAATAATAGAAACCTCACTCAAACTGAAAGCAGCGCTCTTCTTCTTCCTCACTTCTCCAATGGGTGCGTTTCAAGTCTCATCTTTGAAAGCTACATAATTTAAGTTAATTACCATTCTACCCACCCCTTTATAACCACTTACGCAGTTACGCTGCACCCACCTTCACTACCCTTACCTCTCCACCTCTCTCTCCCTCTCTCTCTATATATCAATATCAATCTACTACATGTCTCCCACTCTCCCAAACAAAATTTCAATTCATTCACTTACAAGCAACGCCTCTCTTTTTTTAAATAAAAAAAATAAAAACCCTTTTATTTTTTCAATAAACTAATTTTCATATAATTTAATCAACAACCCATCTTCCTCATTCCACTCCTCTAGTTATTAATTAATCCTCCTCCTTCGATCTACTTGTTTCTCAGTTTCAGAGCTCTTCATCACCCCCAAGCTACTCGTACCTTTTTCCCCCCTTCTCCTTTTGAAGAACCCTAAGTCATTCGCCTCGTGCCATTTTCAATGCAGCTGCTGTTCCAATGAAGAAGTGAAATAAAAAAAGAGAAAGGAAAAGGATAAGAAAAAAAGGAAGAGATTTTTTTGGTGATTGGGAAAAAAATGCGAGTGAAGGAAATGCACCCGTTGTGCTGCATCTCCCTGGAGAGTCCCGGCGGGATCGGGAGCCACTCGCCGGAGCCAGACGCGGCAGCGCTGTCGAGGACGAGGAGCCTGCCGGCGGGCGGATCTGACGGCATTGGGCGCCGTGGATCGGAGGCCACGGTGGCCGGAGTGCTCTACAAGTGGACCAATTACGGCAAGGGATGGAGATCCCGGTGGTTCCTCCTCCGCAATGGCGTCCTCTCTTACGCCAAGATCCGGTGGCCGGAGAATCTCAATCTCCTCTCACACTTCGACGACGTTCGTCTCATCGGAGATGTCACCGCCAACCGTCTCGCCAGAATGGACAGGGACGCCGGCAGCACCACGCGCCGGAAGCACCACAAACCCTCTTCTTCTTCCTCCTCATCCTCTTCTCCTGCAGTGGTCCACCTCAAGGTAGAGTAGAGACACTAACAACAACGTATATGCACATGCTTATTGCTCAATCCTTGTTAGTTACTATTATTAACATTTTTTCCGGTTTGTTAAATTATTGGTTTGGTTTGTGATTATTGAAATTAAGAAAGGTTGATGATCTTATTTGGTGTGATGATCTGAATCTGAATCACTCACCCGTTATACTGTGGGTCAGGTCTTTGGTCTTGCTTTGGCAGTGTCGTGTTCACCGTTTTGGCGCTACCTCGCTGCAACTTTCCTGTAGAGGCAAAACATTTTTTAATTTCAAAAAACACATCCCATGTTTCTTGCTTATTTATTTATTTTTTGAATTTTTCACTCTCGTTTTTTCAATTATTTTTATTATTACTACGGTGTAGTGTAATTACGAAAGGCAATGAAAATATTTCACTGATTTCGGGCCATGAAAATTATCAACCATGATTCAGATTTAGATTGTTCTTCTGGCAGTGTAAAAAGGGGGAAAAAGGAAAATCTGAATGAATGAAATGAGGCTTTGATGCCCGAGCAGCAATGTGGAAACCCGCGGGTTTCTACCATGATTCGCAAATTCGCATCCCCAACTTCTTCGTTTTCTTACTCACTTTCACTGCTGTTTCTTTCTCTCTCATCTGGCTCTCGCTGGCGATTCCTCCCATTTCAAAGTTGTTGCAACTTTTTAATTGAGTCTCTGTTTTACAGTTTTAACTGGTTGTTAATGTATAGTGGGTCACATCAACAGGTGGCCGCGGAGGGTAGGGATAGCCTACACTACGCAATAGCCCTATGCGTATGGCATTTACTTGCGGTCACGTCAACCACACACACACACCCTCTTTCTCTCTGCCTTCCCTTCATCGGCATTGGTTGGAATCGCTCCTACCTTTTTTTCCCCCATCGCCACGCCAGTTTTTCCCCCTGCAAATCCAACCTTATCTCTTGCCATTTTAAGGCCTTAAAAAAGTGTTAAAACCTTCCAAAAATAAAAATTACAATAACTTAGCACTGGTGGGTGGGTGAGTGAGTGGTGACTTGGTTTCTCCCGTCACAGTTTCATTTCACATAGATAAAATGCTGCCGACGTTGGCATGTGTAATTTTTCTTTTTTTACCTTTTTTTTTCCCTTCCCTTTTCAATAACTTCAAGTTGAAGACGTTACATTCTAGAGCAGAAAAAACTAATATAAACAATGCGGTGATCTAAATATCGGTTATTAGGGATTTTGGAGTATTTGATTTTGGGAGCGTCAGTTTCTTCGTAAGAGAGAAAGGGGGGGGGGGGGGAGCATTTTCAGTTGTTAGTTTTTTTTTTCTTATATAAAATAATAATATGATTAGAGATAGAAAAGTGAAAACATATGTAAAGGCCCCTCTCCTCTTTTGTCTTTGTCAACAGAAATATATACATACGTGGTTTCCACCGTGGTGGTGGGGTATATCATCCAGGTCAATATTTTTTCTTTAAAATGTGTGCTGTGCTCCTTCCTTACACTGTTTAAGGTTCCAATCTTCTTCAATTCTTCTTCCTCCCGGATAAAAGGGGAAAAACAAAAAGGAACAGTAAGTTTTCTCTACTTTTTCCTTTTTCTCTTTAATCATTACCTTCTAAACTCGAATCATTCTAGTCAAGCAATAGTAGCCCGGTGATAAGGTAATTTCATTTTCAAGCTTTTCTTTGATAACCTTGTATTCTCAAGGTGGGGCTCTCTTTCCCCACTCGCGCTTCTCTCGGGGACATGTTCAATAATCTCCTCCCTCTCCTTGTATTTGATAGTTGCTGCAGTGTTTCATTTTACTTCACTCTAAACTTTCTGTCTTACGAACAAAAAAAAAAAACTCAATTTGTTACGTCATTAGTATTTTACCCTTTTTCCTGTTATAAATATCCTGTCGACCTTACTTTTTTTGTCTTTTGCAAAAAATAATAGTTAATAGTGATGGTGCTTATGTTATGTGAATGTTGAGCAGATCTCGTCATTTAGAGAGAGCAAATCAGACGATAGGAAGTTCTATATATTTACAGCAACGAAGACTCTCCATCTGAGAACTGATTCGAGGAAAGACCGTGTGGCGTGGATACAAGCTTTGGTCTCATCCCGTGGCTTGTATCCACTTCGACCGCTCAGCGATCATCTACCCTTTGCACCAAATCATATATCTGCAGTATCAACCGAGAGTCTTAAGAAACGGTTGTTTGAAGAGGGTAGCAGTGAGGCCCTTGTCAAGGATTGCGAGCAAATCATGCTCACGGAGTTCTCCGAATTACAAGAGCAACTTAAAATCCTTTGTCAAGAACGATCAAATTTGCTTGATACAATAAGGCAATTGGAGGTAATTTCGTAACTGTATGCTTTACCTTTGCAATGTTGCTGACAATTTCTTCGTTTGCTTCATTTAAAAACTTAAAAAAAAATTACTATCCTTGTTAGTTGTTACAACTGCTCAATTTCAAATTTTGTAGAATGGAACCTGTTGATTCTCTAAATTATACTACAGTAAAATGAGTCCAAATGATTTATTTATTTGTATTTTTTTATTATGAATTATATTCATGACAAAAACATTCACTGAAATTACTAGCATAATATCCCAAAAATTTCTTGTCAGACATTTGTGTCATCATTTTTTAGTAGTGCGCCATTTTCCCCTAATGCTTCAGCTTTCATTGTTTTAATGGTTTTTTATATTTCCAACTTTTGTTTTAGCTCCCCAAAATTTAATTTGACCAATGACTTTGCTATGATCTCCCCCCCACCCCCCCCCCCCCCCCAAAAAAACAATTATCTTATATGTAACGTGATTTCTTTGTTTTATTTTTTGGAGATAGTAGAGTTTCAACATTTCAATTGATGTATTTTTCTCTAAAATTACTGTTGTGAGTTTTATTTTTGGGCTGCTGGGTAATGTTTTGAATTTACCGTTTTTTCTGTATTGATGCATTATTATTGTTGTAATTCTGAGTTTGTAGAATATATACTTGCTTAATATGTATGTCGGTCTAGGTTCATATGATGAGATAAGCTACTAATGTAATGGCGCAATTCAAACTGAAGTTGTACCGTTGTTTGATAGAAACAAGAACTGGGTCAAATTGCATATGTTACATCACATGATGTGTTTGGTTCATTTGGTCGTGCATTTTGGCTGATCTGTTGTTTTTGCTAGGAGTCATGTCACTGGTAACTTTGATGGTATTATTTGTTTTCTGACCTCCTCCCCCACCCAAAGAAATATGAGAAATCATGGTACTCAGGATTGATTACACCGTTTGCTATCCCCCCCCCCCCCCCAATATTTACTCTTCCTCGCTTTATATTTGAATTCTACTTTCTAGACGTGGAAGCTTTTGTTCCTTATGTTACTCACTAAACTAATCTTTTGTTTCTGATCATGAACAGGCAGCTAACATTGAACCTGAGGCCTCTGCGTTGCATGACAGTGAATACCAATTAACAAAGAATGAATTTTCAAGTCTAGGACGTGGAAAATATAGTGGTACCACGTTATATGTCACTTATGCTTGTCATTTTTTTTATAAATATGCTGTGAGCCTGCGACCTTTATTTTTCTTATTTGATGTAAATAAGAATTTGCTTGTATTCAGAATCTGTTGTTGTCTTGATAGTGATCATAGGGGCCTATTTGTTCTGTCTTATATGAACACGAAGAATATTGCTGACAGCATATTGTTTATGGTCTTTTGGTTTCTGTAATTTCATTTTTTGTTTTTATTTTTTTAAAAATATCACTTTGGTTTTTCTTTATTTTCTATTGTCAAAGATTTATAAGGAAACTGTGAAAAAAATAAAGATTTGTTTTCACTGTTTTTTCTACAATTTTTTAAAACATGAAACTAAGCAAAATCAATGTGGCATTTTTTAATTAAAAGTGAAAATATTAAATGAAAACAAAACTAAATAGGCCCTTACAAACTCATTTTGAATTACGGAAAGTATTCTACTAATCATCATTAGCTGTACAGTTTGAAGTCCACCTCATACAGTAATTTAGAGTATATTTTTGTTGCTGTTATTGTATTTGATTTCTATAGAGTTGATCTTGTTATAATTTTAAGTATCCTTTAGATTCAAATTCGTATGAAATTATTATTTCAGAAGTCCACTTTATGGGCTATGAGTGTGTATGCATTGTATGTTTTGGTTAAATTAATCTAGATGGTAGATCCTGGTTCACATTCCTAGTCTTGCTAATTTCTTCTGTTAAATTCTAGTTTACTTGTAAGGCAATAAATGTACGAACTGAAGGTACATACTTGTTGGTTAACTCAAATTTTGATTCATTTAAACAGAATTTTAAAAAAAAATGCTATGTGCATTGATGTGCCCTCTTTGGATGCTGTAATGATCATATGAAATGGCATTTTGTCTTCTGATTACTTCATAACTATATTTTTGGGTAAATTTGTTTACAATGAACCTGTCTGCAACAGCATCCTTTGATTATGATGCCATCCTTTCAGTATGTAGTATTATTTTTCACATATACTTTTGGCTTTCAGAATGCAGTACAACAGAATCATCCGATGATATTGAGAAACAAGAGGTGGAGGAAGTGTCAGATGAAGATGAAATCTCATATTATGATACTAGAGAGTATTTTGCAGAACCTGGTTTTAGGTGTGGGTCAAAAGCAGCTCTGGATCAAGTGAACACATCTGGGGAAGCTAATACACAATGCATTGGTATGGAGAACAGTAACGGTGAGATGATGATCTTTGATTATGGGTATCCTCAGATAGCAAGGCGAAAAAAGCTTCCGGATCCTGTTGAGAAAGAGAAGGGTGTTAGCCTTTGGTCAATGATCAAAGACAATGTGGGCAAAGATCTCACACGTGTATGCCTTCCTGTATACTTTAATGAGCCAATATCATCCCTTCAGAAATGTTTTGAGGATTTGGAGTACTCTTATCTATTGGATCGAGCTTATGAGTATGGAAAATCGGTAAGATATAAATCTTGGTCTTGATTGTCATACCGATTACAATCAAATCAAATTCCGGTGAATAGGTTTCAAAGTAGACTACCTCAATAATTTCATGGGAATTTGTTTGGTCTCACATTAGTAGTTTTGATCAATTGCCTCCTAGTCAACCGGTGTATTTGCTCTCTATATAGTGGATCCTCTTAGTTCAATTAATATGAATCCACGGAGTTTTGTGAGTGGGAGTTCATACTAATCATTTGGCTACATTTAATAAATATTTTAAGCTTTTCCTTAATTCAAATAGATGATATTATTCAATGCTATTGAATGTGACACTTTAATCCTTTTAATTTTATTTTCAGGGAAACAGTCTCCTTCGGGCAGTGAACGTTGCTGCCTTTGCTGTTTCTGGATATGCATCATCCGAAGGTCGTCATTGTAAACCCTTTAATCCCTTGTTAGGGGAAACTTACGAAGCTGATTTTCCTGACAAAGGAGTTCGCTTCTTTTCTGAGAAGGTTAGTACCCTATTATTTAATGATGCAGTGATTTGGCTGAGATATAGGCTTTAATGCAGCAGTGTATTTAAATTGGGCTAAGAAGTGGTACTACCACAAGTGGCTTGTTATCTAGTTTTGGTTTGGATATCTATAACCAAGGTCCAAAACCTTCACCTTATAAATGATAAGTGAAATTTCCGACAAATTTACTTTCATAAGACATTTCAGTTATAAACTTTAAAAAAACAGAATTTATAGAAACTTGTTCACTTGCACTGAGAATCGGGATGAAAGTACTGGGCTTTGGCATGCAAGTGTGATGACTGGAGAGAATGGTTTTGTTATGTTATTCTTTTGGTATTGGAGTCAATTTGCTTATATTATTGTGTTGGCCCAATGGTAGTGGTCTGATCATCCGCTCAATTTCACACACAATGTGCATGTAGTAGTCCATTAACCTGTCAATATATGATGTTTTTCTCGCAACAATTATATGTGAAACAGGTTAGTCACCATCCAACTGTCGTTGCCTGCCACTGTGAAGGTAGAGGATGGAGGTTTTGGGCTGACAGTAACATTCGCTCAAAGTTTTGGGGAAGGTCAATTCAGCTTGACCCAGTGGGAGTTCTGACCCTCGAGTTTGATGATGGTGAAATATTTCAGTGGAGCAAGGTATAAATCGTGAAATGACTCTGTTATATGTTGTATTATGTATGTTTGTTAATTGTTGTTGTTTCTTCTATAGGTTACGACTACAATTTATAATCTTATCCTTGGCAAAATATATTGTGATCATCATGGGAATATGGACATCCGTGGTAATCGCCAATATTCATGCAGGCTCAAGTTCAAAGAGCAGACGATTCTTGACCGAAATCCTCACCAAGTATGTAAGGGTGTTCTACTATTACATAATAACTAGTTTATGAACTTGATCCGTACAAATTATAGGTTTTTTCCTAACAAAAACAGTAAAAAAAATCTCAACAAACAAAACAATTTTAGTTTTAGAAATAATTTTCTATAATAGTAATGGCTGAGTTGAGGAAGTGACACATGTCACAACCTAAAGATGACACGTCACGGCATGAGAAGTCATGACCTATTTTTCTTATATAGTAATTGATAATTGATAAGTGTTTTATCCTTTAGTGTGTGATATATTGTTTCTAATTTATTTACTAACCCAGTTTGTCCTTTAGTTTATGTTGATTTGCTTGCATTATTTATTTTATTATTGAGTCTTCTGCTGGCATGTGGCCCCACTCCTGCAAATTTCCGAAGGAGCCTTATCTTTTCTGTGTCATTTCTTCTAATTAGGTGCATGGATTTGTTGAAGATGCAATGGGGAAAAAAGTTGCCACATTATTTGGCAAGTGGGACGACAGCTTGTACTATGTTGGTGGTGATGTAAATGTCAAGCCAAAAGATTTCACTTCGTCAAATGCAACCTTGTTGTGGAAAAGGACTAAGCCACCACCTAATCTCACTCGGTACAATTTGACATCATTTGCCATCACGCTGAATGAGCTTACCCCAGGACTAAAGGTACAATGATGTATTGAATCATTATTGGATGTAGGTCTTCCTTTTTCTTCTTATGCATCTCTAATTCTTTGTTATAGCCTTTTTTCTGATCGGGTATTTGATCACGGATTAATAAAGGAGAAGCTTCCGCCCACGGATTCCAGGCTGAGACCAGATCAGCGGCACCTGGAGAATGGGGAATACGAGAAGGCTAATTTGGAGAAACAAAGGTTGGAAAAGAGGCAAAGAATGGTATGTTGAAAGCTCTTTCGTGTTTAATTTGTACAAGAAGTATGCATTCTATCTTTTCTTTTCTTTTGCTTCCTGTTGTATTTGGAGTTCTTCTTTGTCTAGGTACTTGTGAATTTCTGAATTTATCTATTTTTTTTTGTACCCTACCGTTAATCATACGTGGGTCGGTTTGTGTACATGTGTGAGCGGATATACATTTTTTTTTTTCCTAAGCCCTTTCAAAAGTTCCAAATAGGAGCATGTGTACATGTTCTCTTTGAGATTTGAAGTAACTATAACATCATCCACACACGGTTTAATTCAGAGCTAATGCACACTTTTTTTTTCCTCTCTACATAAGCAAGTTATGGCCTTAATTCGTGTGCAAATTTTGACCTAAAATTAGTATATCGAACTTTTTTTTTTATACTTGTGTATTTCTTTACTGATAACTGATGGTCACAATTTTTTTTTAAAATTTTCTTTAACCTATATTTCGATGGTCCTGCTTTTCATACAGTCAAGGAAAATGCAAGAAAATGGTTGGGAGCCTAGGTGGTTTCGCAAAGGTGGTGAAAATGGAACGTTTCGATATATTGGCGGGTATTGGGAAGCAAGAGATCAAGGAAGATGGGATGGGTGCCCAAATATATTTGGTGAATTTCATGAAAGCATTGCCGATCCTTTAGATGCATCTTGATTTTAGTCGAGGTAACGTTTACATATTTTACATCATGTTTACACATGTGAGGGCATGTCTTAAGCCTTAAAGCACAAAAACTTCAGCAGATAGCGATCCTCTGGCACTGACGTATGCTAATACTGTACTGTTGCAGATGATGATAATGATAATGAATGCAGATTAGTCCGTGGAGAGTTTATCTTGAACCTCCTTATCGCATGGCGGAGACTTTTTTACCGAATGGTATAGCCTTTTGGAGCCTCTGAAAAGGAGGCTCTTGCAGTTCTGGTTGGACAGGTTTGTGGATTGAGACCCTCTGTTGCGACATTAACAAAAACAAAAGGAGTGAGTAGCAAAAATAACTTGAAGCAATTCTATCTCAAAGTTGCTTTGTGAATTTAAATGACTTCAATCGCGTCTACGGCTGGTGAAGTTGTAATTTTCTTGACCTAATGGACCGAGAGAGCTGTGTGGTCCACTGAGAATCCCAAACCGAGGCTGTTACTCCATATTCTAGGTAGCATATATTAATTTGAGCGAAGAATTCAGCTTAGCAACAGTTGTTAGATTAGGGTGTTGTCTCTATGTTCAAGTGTCATAATCTTATTCTTTTCTTTTTCTTTTTCTTTTATAATTTTGTTAATATGTAATTATTTGGGGTATTAGCTTATGTAAGATTCTCTCCCTTTGTCATGATATAGCTTCTGACATGGCCGAAAGGCTATCGATTTATTTCATATTTGTTTGCATTTTCTAATTAATAAATGATGAGGTTTTTAATCTCATCTCCCACTACACTTTGACGTGTAAACCTTTTTAGGCTTATGTTTTTCGTTTATCTAAATATAGCTATTTTTGTTTTAAGGTTCGAGTATCGTAGTGTGTTTGGAAATGCGGTGATAGTGGGGCAAACAAATGGTGGGATGAAAGCTTCAAGTTGTAGCTTCTATGGTGAAAGTGGTTTTACCATTATTCCAAACACCCATTTAGTTAAGCAATCAAAATTAACTATTTTAGAAATTATAATTTTAAATTAATAATGTATTGAATGCTGTAATTTTTAAAAAAAATTATATATATTAATTCTTTAAGCAGAGAAATACATTGCCACTTTTTTTCACCCAGTATTTGTTCATCGACAATAGAGGCAGAAGATAACATTATATTATATATAGCCATAATGAAACAAGGAACTGAAACAGCATAAAAAATGGATTGAAACAAAAAAATATTTAAAAGAAAATAAAAACATTAAATTTTATATCAGATATTCCCCTCGCAATTGATAAGTGCAATAGCTCATTGTGTGCCTGCAATATTATTTTTTTTATAAGCTAAAAATTTTCCTACAAAGAAAGTAATTAAATCAGAGTACAAAATATGTTTAGATTTGGTTACTCAAAAGAAATACAAGGATGTCTAGATTTGTTATCTGTACAAAGTTTTCACATAATTTTGACTGTTTTTAAATATTTTAACCACTGAAAATTTGTTGGATCTTATTAAATTTTACCCAATGGCAGAATGTTTAAAAAAAACAAAGTGGTAATTTGTTTAACGTCTAAATTTACGTAGGAAGAATTGAACGGGGTAATTATTCTAACCCCAACTTGAAGATCTTCCGTAAGCAACTTACCAGTTACCACACCTATTGGTAGGACTAGGACTTAGGAGAGTTGACACGAGTCACCCGGTAGAAAACCATAGACATGGCGGCAAGGAATACAGCAGGTCTGTGGTTTTGAAATTTGAATGGAAAAGAGGACACAGTTTTTTCTTTTTTGGGTCAACAGAGGACACAGTGTTTTTTTGTGGTCAAAGGGACACAGTTTTTTTTCTGGTCAATAAGGGACACAGTTGAGATTAGACATCGAGACGTCCGTAATGGAGATGGTGGATCGGTGATATAACTAACTAATAGGAGGAAATTGGTAAATACACTCTAGTTTTTTAGCCATATACCCTATATTAATGTGAAAATTTTAAAAATACTCTCCAATTTTGCATATATAAAAATTGTGGGGTGTATTCCGGAATATAAATTTGTATTCCGGAAACTCCAGTCAAATTTGTATTTTGGAAACTTCAGTCTCCATACAATTTGTATTTCGGAAACTCCAGTTTCCAGAATACAATTTTGTATTCCGAAAACTGGAGTTTCCAGAATGCACGCAAAATTTGAGATTATTTTTGAAATTTCAGCATTAATATGAAATGTATGGCTAAAAAGTGTGGGGTATATTTACCAATTTTCCTAATAGGATTCGATCCTTTTGATTTCGGCTCATGGCCCATATTGACTCGATCTTGTGATCCAACTATATATCAATAGTTCGACCAAAAAAAAAGAATATATATATATATATATATATAAAATTATCAATAGTTCAATTGTTAGTATTTGTTGACCAAAAAAAAATTTGTTAGTATTTATTTTCTAAAAAATATAGTTAATTTATATTGATTTATCAACCTTTTAACAGTTGGTATTTTGTGATTTATCTCCAATGCTTTCATAGAAAATAAGATATTTTCTTATAGTGAAATCGTTAATTGAAAAAGTAATTGTTGAGATTGATAAAGTATATGTATATGTACAAAAATTGTGAAGATATCATAATTTTAACTATTCCTTTTGTAATTAACAGCTATAATTTCACACACTTTCAACTTCTAAAATACATATTTTATTAACCGAATTCTAAATTGAAAAACAAGTTCCTCAAATCCCATTCGACCTTCTTGCTAAGACAAGTAGTCAAGTACATATCTATTTTTTTTCCAAGCATTGCGTATATATATTGTGATGAATACTTCCTTCGCTAGCTAGAAGGATTTTGGTAACGGGAAGCAAAAGCAAGCGACTACAAAGTATAAAAGAACCAGTCTGTCAACAGCTGACTTAAGCAAAATTTCTATCCACCAGTAAAATGAGTTTTTTTTTTTTAGTAGGCATATGTTATTAAATTAAATTAGTATGTTATGTTAATGGAGGGAGTTTGAACTCATAACCTCCTTATCAATCCAACCCCTATGTAACTCCCCAAACCCATGTTATGTTATTAAGTGAGCTTTTATTTTCATTCGGCTTTTTCATCCATATTTGTTTATGATAAAAGTTGATATTTTAGATCTCTTGGTTATGAAAGACGACATAGCCGAGCATTATTGTGAATCTCCCCTGAATTATTTATTCAACATTATTGATCAGTGTACAATCAAAGAAGGCCCTACTATTAAATAAGTATATTGATTCATTGTTGAATTTTGAAATCGGGAGAGATTATTGGACATTTGTGGATACATCATATCGTAGACAAGGCTTGGGGAACCTTTCAATACCCACAATGTTGATTCCCATGGATGAGGCAAGATCCTATTATCCCAAACTTGAAGGATTTTCATGTGCTTAGCTAGCTTCAGTCATACACATGTGAATTATTTTTATTGGTAGGACATGTTAATTAATTCATCGAAGTATACATGTTCTCTCACACTATCAGCGCGTTGAGGATGAGGATAATTGCATTTTCCGGTCCTCATGTATTATAAATGTGCGATTTTGGTCTTTCTGTTTTCAATTGTGCACTTTTGGTCCCTCAGGTATTACAATCGTGCGCTTTAGGACCCTCAAGTTTCAATTGGGTGATTTTGGTCATCAGTTATCACAATTGTGCGATTTTGGTCATTCAGTATCTCAATTGTTAATTAGGCCCCTTTGTTACTGCATTATTTTTAACACCAATACCCTATGTGACACACACAAGACTGATTTGACACTGGATCAGGTTACCTATGAGCCGTGTAGATTCTTGATTTAAAAATTGATACAATGTCAAAGGGACCGATTGTAAGAATTGGTATACCTAGAGGACCAAAATCGCACAACCGTAATACTTGAGACATTAAAATCGAGCAATTGAAACCCAAGTGACCAAAATTGCACAATCGTAATACCTATAAGACCAAAATTTAGGAACCAAAATTACACAATCACAATAGTTGACCTTTCTCGAGCCAGCTGTCAATATGTTTTAGCTTCCTACAATTAAGATGAAGCTTAACTAACAAATTTAGATAAATAGTTGATAAAAAATGTATATTAAGTTGTTTTTATTAATTTAGTCATTTAATTCTTAAACTAAATAATGAACTGTGAATATTTCTTAAATTGACAACATGTTGTTAATAAAAATTATTTGATGTTATTTGAAAAGTAGAAGATATGTCATCTAGTTTTGTTACAAAGGAAAACCTATGCATGGTAAGCAGTGTCTACATCCTCCAACTCTATGCCCTCCTTGGCAAGCCTCTTGTCCTTGTACACATACCATTTGGCACAAAACAAGTAAATAACCAAATTCAAACCACTCAACATAGCCAAAAGCCAGTAGAAGTCATAGAGTTTCCCCTGGTTTAGGTTGTCTGCAAGCCACGGCTTGTGGTGACGTGTCACTTGGTGCACCAAGGTCACCAACAAGGAGCTAAAGAAGAACCCCAACGACAACGTGCTCAAGAACAATCCCGTGCTCATGGTTTTCATCCCTTTGGGACATTCCCTTAGAAAGAAGTCTAATTGCCCAATATACGTGAAGGCTTCACCAGACCCCACAAAGAAGAATTGTGGGACCAGCCAGAACACACTCATGGGAAGTTCCGAAGCAGGGTTGTCTGCCAAACCATGTGAATGTGCCACTCTTAGACGCTTTATTTCAGTGAGTGCTGCTGCCACCATGGCCAAGATTGAGAACACCAACCCAACGCCAATGCGTTGCAAAGGGGTTAGCCCATGTGGGTTATTGAAGACTTTCCTTGTTACGGGAACTATGACACGGTCGTAAATGGGGACGGTTAGGAGGATGCTCCCGACAAAGAAGACGGTTAGAGATGCCGCCGGGATTTGGAACGATTTTCCGATGTGGCGGTCCAATGTGGTTGCCTGTGATACCGAGAATGTGGTCATTTGGGCATACACCGTCCAGAACATGATGGTGGTGGCCCATATGGGTAACATTCTTTGCACCAATTTAACTTCTTCAATGTCTGTTAAGGTCGATAGATACCACTTCCTCCCCACTGTAATTTCACCACAATCTGTTTTTGGGTCCTTGATTGCAGCCTTGTCCAAGAACCTGCGCCAACAGCATTCACCAATTAATTAATTATTAATTATTGAAAGAAATCCACCATCCAGAAATAAAATCAAAAATAAAATATAAAATGTCTTGTAATAGTAGTACTAGTAATAGCTAGAAGAATATACATGTGTAGACTAGAATCAATTATCGTAAGAAAATTACTGTGTCTAGATACATTATGAGTTATGCGGATCAACAAGGTATTGGTGGCTAGCCAGAAGAGTACTATATTTTATTTGTTTTGACAGAAAGATTGTATGCATCGCATCGGGCACAAGAGCCAAAGAAGCTTTCTTAAAATTAAAGGCAGAGTTTTCTATTAGTGGACATTTTTGTATATATGTGTGCAATTTGCAACACATCCGCACTCACAACCACAGGCAGCACATTGTTGGGAGTAGGCGTACCACAAACCACAAAACCATGTCCGTGACAGAGGTAACTGTGGGAGATCGAGACAAAGATGACAAAGAGAATAAGTAGAAAGTGCTTAATTTGCCATTGCTAGCTGTGCCCCTCCACCTCTCGTGACTCTATTCCTTATGGGTTCTGATTCCTCTGCTTAGTTTTAGAACCGATCACTATATTACTTTTTTAGGTGCTAACTAATTAATCAAAACAATAAGGAATATGATCCACTGAATTAGGTCCTTAGAAGGAAAGGTACTTTATTTTTCTCATCTTTCACCCCAGCAAAATAATGGTACCATCTGTTAATTATTGGTTGGAAAGTATATATAAACTGTGCATCTAGCTAGTCACAAGTGGTGAAGGAAATAATAGAAGAGTGGCAAGTAGGAAATTGACACATATATAATGTATGACTATTAATTAATCAATCATATATGCCAATCAAAGCAAACATAACAGTCTGCACTCTGCAAAAACCAGACATTTCATTCTCTAGTTCTAGTTTCAACCGCGTGGACTAACATGGCCAGACCAGTGGGATGGCAAAAGAGCCGTAAACAACTCTAGCTAGTTGTCCATTTCATGACAGAACATTAGGTGGCCAATAATGAAGAACACAAGGTCGACATTTTAGTCTCTGATTGCTGATTATGAAGTTGACAATCACTGTTTGGGGTAGCAATCGATGCCCCAGGACCCCCACCATTAATTGAACTATTTAATTACCTCATCCAGTCCTTGGTCTATGGGAGATGCCACACTCTTGCTTCAATTATTTATATGTTTCTACCAAATCATATGACCTTTCTAAACGTTTCCTATTCAAAGATTATATTTTAAGGTATCCTACAACCGGAATCAAATCATGTGTTGTGTTTTTTTTCCTGTTCTTCTAATTAAAAGATAAAGGATATATAAGAAAAAATACCAATAATTAAGAGAGATCAGTGTTATTATTTAATTGACAGGAAAAATATTTTAACATTGATGTATTATTTTTCCCACAACCGAACAAAATAATTTGTTATTGTTAACTTAAATAAGATATATAAGATAAATGTGGTCAGTCAGGTTTCTCGGCCGAGTTTTGTTATTGACAAAGTCTGTGACTATTTCACACCAATAACATGGTTAAAAAAAAAGATATATAAAATTGAAAACCCTCAATGTGAAAAAGACACTAAATATAGATCTGCTTAGGAAACCAATGAGATTTTTTTTGTCTAAAAGAAAAAGAAAACAGTAAAATTATTATTTTAACTATATATAAATTTATTTGCACTGAATGAGAAAACTTTAAACTTCGTAGAAGAGAATCATACGATTCCCCAATTAAGTGTTTGACCTATATTTGGAAGTAAGAAAAATATAAATTCTTTTTAATATTTTTTATTACTCCATTAGATAAAATTTCACGCAAGTCTTATTAAATAACTTGGATATACTTTTTATCAGTGAGATAGCATGAGTTTACCTAATGGTATAATAATGCTAATACAATAATCCTAATAATGCTAAAAAAATATGTCGCGGTAATTAGTTTCTATAAAAGGAAAAGACGTTGGTTATCCTACTTGAATTCCCGTACAAACCTTTACACTTTACAGCATAAAGTCACCCTCGTAATTAATACTCTTGTAACTAATATTGAGAAAATCAAATCTCACGTTTCCTATAGATAATATATAAAATTTGAATGATTCTCATCTTTTATAAGGTTAAATTAAACCACTAAATTTAAGATACAAAAACTAAGATTATCAAAGTAGATCCATTATTAGACAATCCACTATATTTATTCACATACCAAGCCCAATAATATTAGGCGTGAAATCGATTACAAAATTTAGACAATTCTCACTTAACTAAGCCCCTAAATCTAAGATAAAAAACCAAAAACTAATATTTATAATTTTCTTATCAATATATGAAGTTTAACTCTTATCCTAATGATTTGTCTTAATATACTCCTTATATGTTAATTTGTTAGCCGTTTTTATTTTATAATGATTTGTTATTGTTATATGAAGAGTACTCAATGAACGAATGAATGAAAAAATAAAAATATATTTTTAATGCATTTTTTAAATACATTTGTTATTAAGTAATTTTATATGAATTTTATTAAATAATTTAAACTTACTCCCAGTAGTAGTAATGAGACACCAGTAATAAAATCATCCATATAAAATTAATATAAAAAAAAAATCATCCATATAAAATCTATACCAATTAACGAAAAGTATAGTAAAAGAAGGGTCAGAATGTGTCAGCAACAGCAGTTTCATGACAAAAACGGGTAGATAGAAGAAGTTTTACCGGAACTGCTTGCTATGCGGCAACATCTGCTTCTTCTTCCTCAGCGTCTCATCGGCGATGTCATCCAAGTTGAACAGCAACGACGAATCAGAGGGCAATTCCAAGTGCCTTTTCCTCCAAGCCGCCACATACACCACCGCAATCTGAGTCAGTGGGCTACCCACAAGTTTCCTGAAACGGTACCTCCTCGTGCCCGTTAAGAACACCAGAAGCGCCACCACAATAGCGCACACACATATCCCATACCCCCAATCTCTTCCCATGTGATCTTGAATGTAAACCATAACGGTCACTGCCGCAAGAGAACCTATGCTTATGAAGAAGAAGAACCAGTTGAAGAATTTAGCCATCTGCTTTTTCTCCCCTTCGTCGGAATCATCGAACTGGTCCGAACCAAAGCCTGAAACACTTGATTTCAGACCACCCATGCCAAGGGCTGTGACATAGAGAGCTATATGGAGCACCGTTAGCTGCATGTTGTTCGCGGGTTCGCAAGGTTTTCCACTGTTTGGTGTGCATTTTGGAGGATGCAGGCTCGGAATTATGGTTGATATCGTCAATATTGTAACGCCCTGTTATGTGTATATATACATATGTATCCCACAGGACCAAAGAAACAAACTTTATTAAGATCAAACAAAGAAATTTAAACATAAAAATTGAAAAATGAAGGTGCACCCCTGCTCTGGAACAGAGCATGCTCTGCATCGAATTAATTGAAACCAAACTGATCGAAACCAAAATGAAATGTTAAAGGTGGCAATGTCTTACAGTTGCTTGAACGGTTGCGAAGATGGCTATGGTGAGGTATCTGTCAAAGAAGGTATTGAAAAATTTAGTAAGTAGACACAAAGCATACATCTAAAGGGGTCAGTGTTATAATAATTCATCATGGGTGAACAGAACACAGACCTGCCGATGAAAGTGTCAGCTACAAAACCACCGAACAAACAGAGCATGAAAGAGGTTCCCAAGAAGTTGGTGACTGTGTTGGCAGAGGAAGCATTTCCCAAATGCATCGTACCCGTCAAATATGTCACCAAATTTACGGCGATGCCCATTGTTGTTAACCTCTCACATGCTTCTACTCCTGATATATATCACAGAGCACAAAATTAAACACCCCTGTTTGAATAAGACTATATATATGTGTGTGTTTTCTTTCCAAGTGTACAATGAGTGGTGAAAAAAAGAGGAGGGGTGGGAACAGCAGTAGTAGGGAAGAAGCAAGGTAAATGGTGTTGTTGGAGACCTAAAATCATGGCAGCTGCAGCCCAGCCACCAGTTTTGGACCTTACAGCTGGGCGACCCTTGTAGTCCCATGCATCTGGGATGGTTTGCCCCTGTGTCTGAGGGAGAGTCCTCATTTTTGGATATATGAGTGGAAAAATGAAAGGAAACGGTACCAAGGGAAGTGGGGAGGTATGGCACAAGGGGGCTTAAGGTTTTGTGGTTATTTATATACACAAAGGGATAGAGGCCACGGAGGATTATTGAAATTTTTTATAGCAAAAAAGATTCTTAAACACTCAAATGCTAATTTACAACTAATATTGTGTTGGTCCGAGTGACACTAGATTTGGATCCCTTAAATAAGGTTTTGAGTTCAAATCTTGTGGATGAAAAAAATATAGTTGGGAGGAGAGACTCCACTAAAGGTGGTCAGCCAGGTTCCTAGCAGAGATTAGTCATTCACAAAACTAATAGATATTTTATACCAATAATATAGTTACAAAAAAAATGCTAATATACAAGATACAAATGAAAGAGATATATGTGATAAATTAGTGATGTAATAATAAAATAGAAATAAAAAAAGAAATTTTTAATAAATTTTTAAAATTAGTAGGTGTTCAAATATCAATATTCTTTATTTATATATTTATTTATTTATTTATTTTATCTAAGAGAGAGATGAGAAGACTAAGGGTCTGTTTGGATTGGCTTATGCAGAGCTTATGAACACGGCTTATGACTAATTTATAAGCTGTTTTGGGCTTATTTTTCATAAGCTACCAATGATAGCTTATCAAAACAGCTTATGACTTATATAAATTAAGTTTCACTATAATTTTTCTTCGATTATAAAAGTAGCTTATACAGCTTATGCTATAAGCAGTAAATAAGCTTGTTATCCAAACAGGGCCTAAGAGAGAGAAATTTTGGGGGGGGGGGGAGCCAGAAGAACTAAGATGTGGATAGGACTAACCAATTAATCCCACATAGGACTTATATGAAACATTGGTACCTCACGGCAATAATGAGCTAGGATAATACAAGATTATTAATAACAATTATTGCAGCATGAATGTTATCCAGTCTTGGAATCGGCAATAAAATAAAATTTCCGTTCTCTCTCATCGGGAGTATGTAGAGCAGTCAAAATGTGTCTTACTCGATTAGCCAATCTATTTTTTTTAATCAAAATCAGCCAATTTATTATGAATATTTGATAGATGTCTATAATTAATACTAATTAGATTAGGTGATATTATTTTTCTATTAAGAGAGAATGATTTTATTTTACTATTTTTTTTATTATGATAGAATCTTCTCCATAATCACATTAGGGTTTGCTTTCTTTTGGCTATATATATCAACCCTATTGTACATGGTTCTACACCTCAAAGAATAGCAATAAAATATTCTCTCATTTCTTTCATCTCTCTTTCTCACTTATCTCCATATTTTACTTTTATTTCGATCATTTTTATAACACGTTATTAGCACGAAGCTCTACCAAATTGAGATTCAAAGGTAAATATGTCTAACCTTTCAAAACTTGAGTTTGTGGCTCTTGACATTTCAGGAAAAAATTATTTATCTTGGGTACTAGATGCTGAAATTCATTTAGACGCAAATGGCCTTGGCGACACAATCAAAGAAGGAAATAAAGCGTCTAATCAAGAAAAAGCCAAGGCTATGATATTTATCCGGCACCATCTTCATGAATCGTTGAAACATGAGTACCTTACAGTGAAAGACTCACTTGTTCTTTGGAATGGTTTAAAAGAAAGGTATGACCACCAGAAAATTGTGATTCTCCCAAAAACTCGTTATGAATGGATGCACTTGCGATTGCAAGATTTTAAAACTGTAAGCGAGTATAACTCTGCTATATTTAAAATCACTTCTCAATTGAAATTGTGTGGAGAAAAAGTCACTGATGAAGATATGTTAGAAAAAATATTCTCCACTTTTCATGCATCTAATACGCTCCTGCAGCAGCAATATCGAGAAAAGGGATTTAGGAAATATTCTGAGTTGATTTCTTGCCTCCTGGTGGCTGAACAAAATAATGAACTCTTGATGAAAAACCATGAGGCTCGTCCGACTGGCAGTGCTCCATTCCCAGAAGTGAATGTAGCAACACATAATCACCATAGTTATGGGAAAGCTCGTGGTCGTGGCCATGGTCGTGGTCGTGGTCGTGGTGGAGATTCCAAGAACACATTTTTTCACCATAAGTGGAAAAATAATCAAAAGAATGGAAAGAATGAAAAGGAGAAAGTTGGGCAAAATAGTAAACATAATGAAAACTTATGCTATTGTTGTGGAGGAAAAGGTCACTGGTCGCGTACCTATCGTATGCCAAAGCATCTCGTTGAGCTTTACCAAGCATCAATTAAAAATAAAGAGAAGATAGAGACACATTTTGCTCATGAAGATGATGATTCCGGTTATGGTGACATGGATGTTACTCACTTAGATGTTGCTAATTTCTTTGCTCATCCAGATGGAAAAATTGACCACCTTATTGGAGATGGAAATGTCAAGAAATAAATTTCCTATATTTTGATGTTATTAGATTTTGTTAGACTTTGATGTCATTAGACTTGATGCTATTATTTTTCTTATATTTCGTATTGGTTTTGTTATTTTCCTTGATGTTATTTTATTGGACTTTGATGTTATAAAGTTTATTATATTTACTTAAAATTGCTATTATTTTAAACATATTTTTATACTCCTTGCTTATTTATTTTTATTTCTAGAAAATGAGTGTTGGCACTAATATTAATAACGAAGATATGTGTCTCGCTGATAGTGCAACAACCCACACAATTCTCACAGATAAAAAGTATTTCTCTTACTTAGTAATGCAAGAAGCCAATGTTTGTACCATATCTGGTACTACAAAGATTATTGAAGACTCCGGAAGAGCTAATATATTGTTACCTGAAGGAACAATATTACATATTAATATTGCGTTATATTCTTCAAAGTCTCATAGAAATTTATTAAGTTTCAAGGATATTCGTTCAAATGGATACCATATTGAAACGAACAATGAATGAGATATTGAATATCTCTATATTACGAGACATAATTTGGGTAAAAATGCGTGTTAGAAAAATTACCCGCCTTTTCCTTTGGTTTATATTACACTAATATTAGTACAACTGAAACACATGCTATTGTAAACCAGAAGTTTACAACTCATAGTAAGTTTGTTGTTTGGCATGACCGATTGGGCCATCCCGGGTCTATTATGATGCAAAAAATAATTGAAAATTCATGTGGGCACCCATTAAAGAGCCAGAAGATTCTTCAATCTAATGATTTCACATGTACTGCTTGTTCCCAAGGGAAGTTGATAATTCGACCATCACCAATAAAGATTAAAAATGAGTCTCTAGCATTTCTAGAACGCATACAAGGTGATATTTGTGGGCCAATACACCCACCATGTGGACCTTTTAGATATTTTATGGTTTTAATTGATTAATCAACTAGATGGTCACATGTTTGCTTATTGTCAACCCGCAACCAGGCGTTTACGAGATTGCTTGCTCAACTAATCCGACTAAGAGCTCATTTTCCTGATTATCCGATTAAGAAAATACGCCTTGATAATGCGGCTGAATTTACATCTCAAGCATTTAATGACTATTGCATGTCAATTGGAATTGATAATGAACATCCTGTAGCACATGTTCATACACAAAATGGGCTTGCAAAATCATTTATTAAGCGTCTAAGGTTGATTGCAAGGTCGTTACTAATGAGATCAAAACTTCCCATTTCTGCTTGGGGACATGCAATCTTGCATGCTGCAACATTAATTCGCGTCAGGCCAACAAGTTACCACAAGTCCTCCCCTTTGCAAATGGTTTTTGGTCAAGAACCAAATATTCCCATCTAAGAATTTTTGGATGTGTTGTGTATGTTCCAATTGCTCTACCACAACGCACTAAGATGGGTCCTCAAAGAAGGTTGGGAATATATGTTGGATATGAATCTCCATCTATAATTAAATACCTTGAGCCAAAAATAGGAGATTTATTTATAGCCCGATTTGCTAACTGTCATTTTGATGAATCAGTTTTCCAATATTAGGGGGAGAGAATAAGCAGTTGGGAAAAGATATTAGCTGGAATGAATTATCATTATCTCATCTCGATCCTCGTACAAAATAGAGTGAACTGGAAGTTCAAAAGATAATTCATTTACAAAATTTAGCAAATCAATTACCAAATACATTCACTGATCCAAAGGGAGTGACAAAATCATATATACCAGCTGTTAATGCTCCGATCAAAATTGATGTCCCTGTTGGACAATCTAACACTGCAAATGAGTCTCAACCACGCATGAAGTGCGGTAGACCTATCGGTTCCAAAGACAAAAATCCTCGAACAAAAAAAGGAGCTAAAAAACAAGATGACCCAATTGAGGATATTGAAACTCCAAAGGATTCATCAGACATCATTGATTTTTCAGTTCCAGAAGAAACTAATCAGGTACCTGAAATTTCTAAAAACAAAGAGATCTCAATAAATTATGTCATGAACGGAATACGGTGGGACCGAAATGAAATCAACGTTGATGATGTCTTTGCTTATAATATAGCGCTAGATGTTGTGAACAATGACGAGGATCACGAACCAAAGTCTATTAAGGATTGTAGACAAAGTGATAATTGACCAAAATGGAAAGACGCTATTGAAGCGGAATTAAGGTCGCTTTGCAAGCGAGAAGTTTTTGGGCCTGTAGTCCGAACACCTGAAGGTGTAAAGCCAGTTGGATACAAATGGGTTTTTGTGCGAAAACAAAATGAGAATGGTGAAATTGTGAGATACAAAGCTCGACTCGTGGCTCAAGGGTTTTCGCAAAGACCTAGGATTGATTTTGAAGAAACATATTCACCTATAATGGACGCGTGTACTTTTCGATACTTAATTAGCCTAGTAGCACACGAAGGGCTCAATTTGCATATGTTGGATGTTGTTACTGCCTATTTGTATGACTCACTTGATAATGACATTTATATGAAACTCCCTGAAGGATTCAATTTGCCCAAAGCATGCAGTTCTGCCTCTCGAGAAGATTATTCAATAAAATTGAATAAGTCCCTATATGGACTAAAACAACCTGGGCGCATGTGGTATAACCGCCTCAATGAATATTTGATAATGGAAGGATACAAAAATGATTCCATTTGTCCATGTATTTTTATGAAAAGATCTGGAAGTGAATTTGCTATAATTGCTGTATATGTCGATGACATAAATATCATCGGAACTCCTGAAGAGCTTCCAAAAGCTATAGACTGTTTAAAGAAAGAATTTGAGATGAAAGATTTAGGAAGAACAAAGTTTTGTTTGGGATTACAAATTGAATATTTGAAAAATGGAATCTTTGTGCATCAAGAAGCTTATATAGCAAAGGTACTAAAACGGTTCTATATGGACAAATCACATCCATTGTGCACACCAATGGTAGTAAGGTCACTAGATGTTAACAAAGATCCTTTTAGACCTCGAGAGAAGGATGAAGAACTACTTGGTCCTGAAGTACCATACCTTAGTGCAATCGGGGCATTAATGTACCTTGCTAATTATACACGCCAAGATATATCATTTGCTGTCAACCTATTAGCAAGATATAGTTCTTCACCTACACGTAGGCATTGGAATGGAATCAAACAAATACTTCGTTACCTTAGGGGTACGATGGATATGGGTTTATTTTATTCAAATGAATCCAAGTCAGACTTAATTGGTTACGCAGATGCAGATTATTTGTCTGATCCTCACAATGGTAGATCACAAACGGGTTATTTGTTTACATGTGGTGGCACAACTATTTCATGGCGGTCTGTGAAGCAAACCATAACTGCCACATCATCCAATCATGCTAAGATTTTAGCACTACATGAGGCAAGTCGGGAATGCATTTGGTTAAGGTTTATGATCCAACACATATGAGAGACTTGTGGATTATCATCTGGAAAAATGATTTCAACGACTCTATATGAGGATAATACTGCAGACATTGCTCAACTGAAGGAATGATATATTAAAGGAGATAGAACAAAACATATTTTGCCAAAGTTCTTTTTAACTCATGACCTTCAAAAGAATGGTGATATAAGCATTCAACAAATTCGTTCGTGTGATAATCTAGTAGATCTATTTACAAAGTCACTGCCGAGTAAAGTTTTTGAAAAACTAGTACATCATATGGGTCTTCGTCGTCTCAGAGATAATTGTCTGCATGAGGGGGAGAAATAAATAGCCTTTGCACTCTTTTTTCCTTCGCCATGGTTTTGTCCCACTGGGTTTTCCAGGCAAGGTTTTTAATGAGGCAGATATTACACAGGATGTTGTACTCTTTTTCCTTCACTAGGATTTTTTCCCACTGGGTTTTTCTTAGTAAGGTTTTAATGAGGCATATCCTTAATAGACATCCAAGGGGGAGTGTTATGAATATTTGGTGGATGTCCATAATTAATACTAATTGGATTAGGTGATATCATTTCCCTATTAAGAGAGAATGATTTTATTTTACTATTTCCTTTATTATGATAGAATCTCCTCCATAGTCACATTAGGGTTTGCTTTCTTTTGGCTATATATATCAACCCAATTGTACATGGTTCTACACCTTAAAGAGTAGCAATAAAATATTCTCTCATCTCTCTTTCTCACTTATCTCCATATTTTACTTTTATTTTGATCATTTTCATAACACAATCCATTTAGTTTGATATTAAAATTGGTCAGACTAATAAAATCTAGGCCAAAACATATTTTGGTCTAAACTGAGCCAGTTTAAAAATTTATTGGCACACATGGGCTGACCCGCGATAGGCTGGTCTGGCCCGTTGAGTCATTGACTCGAGTAATATTTTAATTAATTAAATATATATTGTAAAGTGAATTTAAAAATAAAAAATTGAAACTATATTGCTCACTATACACATTATAGAATATTAAAATGTGATAAGAAAGTGATATTTTATATCAATATTTCATATATAAATAAATATTATATACAAGTATTAATATTTATATATACATAAATATTCTAGAAGATAGGTCCACCACAGTTGTGGTTTTATCGGGCATAGTACGTGTTTTCTGTTTTTTATAGTCAGATTGGATCACAATGGGGTGTGAAACCATTTATAGGTGTAAGTGGCGTTGGCTATATCTTCCATTCAGGGACTGACATTTTCATACCCGGGGTATGGATTCTATTGCTGGTGTGATTGTTGCTGGCTTCAAACTATTTAGTTTCCGCTCACAGCGATCTTTACACCCACGATATGAAATTATTCACAGTTGTGACAACGATAGATTTTACCCATACACATAAATAATTTGCAAAAATATATATTTTTTTAAAATAAGCCCATGGATTAGTCCATTTAGTTCGAAGCTCGTGGAGGGCTAGGCTAATAAGATTACGTTTAGATTTAATTTGTATTAAAAACGTAATCTAAATTATTGATTTGGCTCTAATAATTGTTATTAAATATTTTTATTTCTCTTGATAACCATGAGCACTCGATAGGCTCTCAATTTCATAGATTTTCTAAAAGTAAATAGTCACTTTAGTCCTTGAGAATGTTAGGCGATATCAATTTGGTTCTTGACAGATAGGAAATTTTTAAAAGGTCCTCAAGTGTCAGCTGTTAGTCACTTTGGTCTCTGAAAATGATTACTTACTGTTATTTTAGTCCCTAAAAGTGATTACTTAACTATCATTTTGGTTCCTAAAAGTGATTACATTCTTGACAGCTGGGACTAAAGTGACCAACGAAAAACACGAGTTGAGAACCTTTTAATAATTTTCTATCTGTAAGAGACCAAAGTAACACCATCTAACACTCTTAGAGACCAAAGTAGCTATTTACTCGATTTTCTAAACATGCTATTAGGTAGCCTTCAAGTTTGAGATAAAATTTGATATTAAAAAAATCCTTGAAGTTTGGGATAAAATATTGTGACGTGTCACAACCGGTTGGCGGATTACATGAGAAAAAAGTATATATAGAAAAATATATTATTGAATAATGATAACTCAAATTTATTATATATGAATATTTTTTTTTTGATCAATATGAATATATATGCATGGAGATATATTACGTAATATCTACTATTATAAATTTTAATTGAAAATAGATCAAGGTCTTAACCTATTAAAATCTGTGAATAGATACACTCTTATTTTATAGGAGTTTTTCTTTAACAATAATGATATTAAATGAGCATTACATTATCTCCGAATAATAATACCGATATTTTTAATTGTTTAAAATAAAAAATAAGCAAAAATATTAAATATATGACGATGATGATGATGTTGCAACGAAAGGTTCACAATATTACATACTATGAGATCAAAATGATTTTGTCAAAAAAATGAGATCAAAATGAACAACATTGTCTTAGATGACGCATAACAACAGAGAAAATTTCATTCCTCTCACTTGAGAAAAAATTTATATATATAATAATTGGTCTGCCCCTATGCACGGTAATTAAGCAGTGTCTGCTACATCCTCCAATTCTATGCCCTCCTTGGCAAGCCTCTTGTCCTTGTACACATACCATTTGGCACAAAACAAGTAAATAACCAAATTCAAACCACTCATCACAGCCAAAAGCCAATAGAAGTCATACAGTTTCCCCTGGTTAAGGTTGTCTGCAAGCCACGGCTTGTGGTGACGTGTCACTTTGTGGACCAAGGTCACCAATAAGGAGCTAAAGAAGAACCCCAATGACAGCGTGCTCAAGAACAGTCCCGTGCTCATGGTTTTCATCCCTTTGGGACATTCCCTTAGAAAGAAGTCTAACATCCCAATGTACGTGAAGGCCTCACCAGACCCCACAAAGAAGAATTGTGGGACCAGCCAGAACACACTCATGGGAAGTTCCGAAGCAGGGTACTTTTCTGCCAAACTATGTGAATGTGCCACTCTTAGACGCTTTATTTCGATGAGTGCTGCTACCACCATGGCCAAGATTGAAAAGACCAACCCAATGCCAATGCGTTGCAATGGGGTTAGCCCTTGTGGGTTCTTGAAGATCACTTTCCTTGTTATGAGAACAATGACACGGTCGTAAATGGGGACTGTTAGGAGAATGCTCCCAACCAAGAAGACGGTTAGAGATCCCGCTGGGATTTGGAACGATTTTCCAATGTGGCGGTCCAATGTGGTCGCCTGTGATACTGAGAATGTGACCATTTGGGCATGCACCGTCCAGAACATGATCGTGGAAGCCCATATGGGTAACATTCTTTGCACCTGTTTAACTTCTTCTACATCTGTTAAGGTTGATAGATACCACTTCCTCTCCCCTGTAATCTCACCACCATCTGTTTTCGGGTCCTTGATTGCAGCCTTGTCCAAGAACCTGCGCCAACAACATTCAACAATTAATTAATTGATTGATTGTTGAAAGAAATATTCCACCACCGGCCAAAAATAAAATCAAAATAAATTTAATTACTTGGGGGTAAAAGATAAATTGTCTTGTAATAGTAGTAATTGCATGAAGAGTATATACAGGGACGGACCCATACATAGTAGGGTGAGTGCAATTGCCCCCACTAGAATATCAACAAAAAATTAAATAAAATATAGATTTGTATTTTTCTGAGACAAACATTTAAAAGCAATAATTATTCTAGTAAAATATAAAAAGTAACTCATGGTTAAGAAGTTTTTTTTTATTAAGTGTCTACCTAATGTCCCTACTTAGACATTTAATATGTATACTTTTTAAAATATTATGATATACTACCTCCGGTCTAAAATATAAGCAACATAGTACAAAAATACACAGACCAAGGAATACTTTGAAAATGTGATAATCTTAATTAATAGTCACTAGTTTCAATTTTTTTTCCAAAAATATCCCCTTTAGTGTCTATCGTAAATATGAATATTGCATTAAATGAATGGTATAATTGAAAAACTAACATTTAATTTATTTAAAATTGGTAAATATTACTTATATTTTAGACCAAATTTTTTAGCCTTTCTTGTTTATATTTTAAACGAAAAAAGTATTTTATATATTACAAATTTATACCAAATTCCTGAATCCGTCCCTAACATATGTAGACTAGAATCAACCATCGTAAGAAAATTACTCTATCTAGCTACATGATGAGTTATGCGGACTAATAAGATTGTATGCATCACATCGGGCACAACAGCCAAAGAAGCTTTCTTTAAATTAAAGGCGAGTTTTCTATTAGTGGACATTTTTTTTAATTTATATGTCCATTTGCAATTTGCAATACATCCACACTTATCACAACCACAGCCAGCAACATTGTTGGGAGTAGGCGTATGACATCTATCACTGTCTCTTTTGAGGTATATATTTGGATTTGACTGTATAGAAATCATTTTTGCTTTTGTTATTAGGTAAATTTTACATGAATTTTGTTAAATAATTTGAATTTACTCCCACTAGTATCAAGTATGAGACACCCATATAAAATCTATCAAATAATCAAAAAGTATTCATCAAAAAAATCAAAATATATTGTAAAAGAAGTGTGAGAATGTGTCAACTATTGACGGGATACGACTCAATTGGTGACACACGTTAAGAGTAGATAGAAGTTTTTACCGGAACTGCTTGCTATGCGGCTACATCTGCTTCTTCTTCCTCAGCGTCTCATCGGCGATGTCATCCAAGTTAAACAGCAACGACGAATCAGAGGGCAATTCCAAGTCCCTCTTCCTCCAAGCCGCCATATACACCACCGCAATCTGAGTCAACGGGCTACCCACCAGTTTCCTGAACCGGTACCTCCTCGTGCCCGTTAAGAACACCAGAAGCGCCACCACAATAGCGCACACACATATCCCATACCCCCAATCTCTGCCTAGGTGATCTTGAATGTACACAAAAATGGTCACTGCCGCCAGAGAACCTATGTTAATGAAGAAGAAAAACCAGTTGAAGAATTTGGTCATCTGCATTTTCTCTCCTTCGTCGGAATCATCGAACTGGTCCGAGCCAAAGCCTGAGACACTGGATTTTAAACCACCGATGCCAACGGCTGTGACATAGAGAGCTATATGGAACACCATTAACTGCATGTTGTTTGCAGGTACGCAAGGTTTGCCACTGTTTGCTGTGCATTTTGGAGGATGCAAGCTCGGGATTATTGTTGATATCGTCAAGATAGTAACGCCCTGTTGTGTGTGTGTGTATAAATATATCCCATAAGGATCAAAGTAACAAATTTTATTAAGATCAAACAATGAAATTTTTTCAAAAAAAATGAAAAATTAAGGTGCACCCCTGCTCTGGGTAAAAGAAAAAAAGAAAAAGCAGAGCAGAGCAGACTCTGCATCGAATTAATTGGAGGCAAACTAATCGAAACAAAAATGAACCATTGTCTTACAGTTGCTTGAACGGTTGCAAAGATGGCTATGGTGAGGTATCTGTCAAAAAAGGTATTGACAAAAATCTAGTAAGTACACACAAATTGCATGCATAGAAAGGGGTTAAGGTTTTCACTCGTAAGAATTCATCATTTTTGTAACTCATGGGTGAACAGAACACAGACCTGCCGATAAAAGTGTCAGCTACAAAACCACCAAACAAACAGAGCATAAAAGAGGTTCCCAAGAAGTTGGTGACTGTGTTGGCAGAGGAAGCATTGCCCAAATGCATCGTACCCGTCAAATATGTCACCAAATTGACGGCGATGGCGAATGTTGTCAACCTCTCACATGCTTCTACCCCTGATATATCACAGAGCACAAAAGTAAACACCCCATATTTGAGACTATGCATATGTTTTTTTTCTTTTCAAGTGTATAAGTGAGTGTGTGAAAGAAGGGGAGAAAAAAGAGTAGTAGCAGGGAAGAGGCAAGGTAATGGTATTGTTGGAGACCTAAAATCATGGCAGCAGCAGTCCAGCCACCAGTTTTGGACCTCACAGCGGGGCGACCCTTGGAGTCCCATGCATCTGGGATGGTTTGAGGGAGAGTCCTCATTTGGAGAATTTGGATATATGAGTGGTGAACTGAAAGGAAACGGTACCAAGGGAAGTGGGAGAGGTATAGCACAAGGGGGCTTAAGGTTTTGTGGGCTTCTTATATATAAGATGTGAGGCTCTGAGCTCTCATTTCAAAATGTTAATACAGCCTATGCAGCTATGACTAACCAATTACTCATAGGAATTATCTGAAAATTTGGAATAACGTATTAAATCCAACTTTATCTACTCTGGATATATATTTCAAGAATCAAGAGTGAGAAGAATCTCTTGAGAACCTTGTGCGCGCGGGATGAAGGATTACGACTTGCCTTTTCTTTTTCCGTTTTCCTTATTATTACGGTCATTAAAATTGATCAAACTTGTAAACTGTCTAATTAATATTAATATACCTACTAAAATTTGGTAGTCAGTGTTAGAAAATATTAAATTTTCATTATTAACCTAGTAAAATTTAGTGGACTGAGTTAGAAAAATACAAAATCATTTAAATCTTTTATATTTTCAGTCCTATATGAATCGGGTTAAATGAGTAAGTTCGTTTAATCCATAAGCTGATTTAATTTTTTTTAAATAATATTATTTAACAATAACACAACCATTATTGAATCTCTAAAACGTAAAATAAAAATAAAGTTTAAATATATTTATAGTCCCTATAAATAAGAATATATATTCATTTTTAATCCCAAAAAAAAATTTCATTTTTGTTACCACGTGAAACTCTCGATGTAATTTCATAAAAATTTAGTTCACAACAATTATTTAAATTACTAACATAACTCGGAGCCGGAGGTTAATTATATCTGATTCTCCGGTACTTTTGTTTTCTTATATATCATGATTGTACGATTCTGATTCCTCAATTTTCAATTGCACTATTTTGGTCTCATATATTTCGAGTGTGTGATTTGATGTATATAAAAAAACAATTTGAAACTAGAGGATCGGGTCGCCCCACTGTTGATTAGCCTGCGTCTGGTAGGGGTGTTCACAACTCGGTTGAGTTTTGGGGTAAAAAGTCATCTAATTCAAAGTTTAAAATAGCATGCAGTTCGACTCGGATCGGTTTGCTTCCAAAAAAATATCTGATCCGATCCAAAACAATATGGTTTAGATTGGATCGATTTTTGGTTTTTTGCGGTTATATTTTTTTGAAAATAAATATCAACCAAAGTGATTCTGCTTCCGTTTCACTTCTAATATATTTTCGAGTACAATTCAATGACATGTGTTTTAATAATTCTCGATGGATTATCAATTATAAAGCCAATTTCTAAACACACACGTGTCATTTCTAAAAAAATGTCTTATAGAAAAATAGTATTTGCAAAATCATATTCTAAACAAATGAAATGAAAAATGTGAAATAATATTTAACACACACAAGTCATTGTGAATTAATATTTAGCACAAAGATTACTTGCAAAAGTTAATTCTAAAAAAATACACAATGTAACAATTGATTAGTAACCTATATATGTAAGTTCAAAAGGAATAATACTATAAGTTGCGGTTCGATTTTAGTGGAGAGATCCGAAATCTGAGCGGTTTGGTTCGGTCTTCTAAAATAGTCATCCAAAAAAGTCCAAAAAATTCAATTTTTGATCGGCTTTCGGTTTGTGGATTGGTTTTTGGTTATTTTTTGGGACTGGTTCAGTTTTGAACACCCCTATGGCTGGGCTAATATGCTTAAAGCAAATTGGGTTAGGTTTTATTTTCTTCATTTTTATTAGTTCAACTCATATTTCAGTCGTCCAAAAAAAAAAACTCATATACCTCTTGCATTTGTATCAGTTGTTTTCTTTTTGTTTTTTAGATTGTGAACTAGATTCACTTGTACCTTTTTTTTCTGTCAATTACACACACACGGGGATGGAGGAGAGGGGTGGAGCGGGATCAAACCCACTCCCTTCTACAAGTGTCTCCCTTAGCTTTCCAATTGAGCTATGTAGGGGGGACAGATTCGCTTGTACTTGATTCTTCTTTTTTGTCTTTTAAGTTGCGTACCTCGATTTTAGTATTATTTGTTTGGGCCTTTTTTTTGTCCAAGCAAGTGAATGTATTGAGATGGGCAAAGCCCTGAAAGAGAACATGGCCCAAGATGGCCCAAGTGTAGCATAAGCAAGCAACCAAATTATTTGGGCCTTCCTTTGCCCATTTTTGTTGTAGCCTTTGGGCTTTAGGCTTCAGCCTCTTACTAGTAATTAGTTGACAAAAACAATCTCATATTTGTCCACCCACTATAGCTCATGTGGTTAGATGCTAGGGGAGACATGAAGGGTGAGGGGATCGATCCCCCACCCCATATCCCCCTCCTCAATGACTCAAAAAAAAAACTCATATTTCATTAAATTACTCTGATTATTATTTCGTTGAATTCAATTCAGATTTACTGGCTGGTCGACTCATTTCTCTTTGGCTATGTATTTTTTTTTTAAAAAGTGAGATGAAATAAAAAAATAGAAAACATATAGGATGATTTTTTAAATATTTAATAAGAGATAAAATAATAGAAAAAGTGTTAAAGTACATCTTCCTTTATTTAATTAGGATATATTCGGTGGGTATTGTCATGAACATGTAGATTTATAATTCTAAGATTTGGGTGTATATAGCACCTTGATTTACTTTTGACTACTTATAATTCAAGTCTTGTGTGAAATTACTGGATTCCTTATTTGCATGTTCTTAAGTAGTAAGGATTTTTTTTATTTTGAGAAAACATTTTTTGTTTTTGTTTTTACTTTTAGTTACAAAACTATTATTTTGTTTTCAATCTATTTTTTATTTTTAAAGATTTGTACAATAAATAATTAATGAATCGTTTTCAGTTTCCTGTACAAATTTTTAAAAACAAGACATGGGTTAAAAATAATGTGACAATTTTGTAAATAAAAATTAAAACAGAACTAAACGAGCCCTAAAGGAACTAATCAAAATGAACCTAATTAGTATTGGAACCATATGCAAGATCATTGACATACAATTATGAGAAGATTACATGCAATTTTGATTTACGAGAGTGTAGAAACTAAATGTATATCAGTGTTGGAACAATAAGATTTGAGCTACAAATATGAGAAAATGACTTACAATTGTGAGAGTGTAGACTAGAAACTAATTATATAAACTCAATGTGAAAATGGTTAGTTGGATAATATCGGGTACAATACAACCGTTTGACATTGAGATCTATGGCCAGATATGCGCGAGCTGAATTTCTAGATGAACTGAAATAATTAGTAGTGGTGGAGCCCGTTTTTGGTTAAGCTCATTAAGCCCGTGACTCTATAATTTGCTAGTACTTCTAAAATTATATATAATGATTGTTTTAGAATAAAAAATCACTTTGGTACTTGAGAATATTAGATAGTGTCATTTTGATCTCTAACAGATATGAAATTAAAAAAATATCTTCAATTGGTGTCAGCCGTTAGACACTTTGATCCATACCGCCAAATCAAAATGACAGGAAGTATTCACTTTCAGAGACCAAAATAATAATAAATAATCACTTTCAGATATCAAAATAATAGTAAATAATCACTTTTAAGAAGCAAAGTAATTAATAATTAACAATTAAAGATCTTTTTTTAATTTTATATCTATCAAATACTAAAGTGATATCACTTAATATTTTTAGAAACTAAAATAACCGTTTACTCATTGTTAATTGTTAATTAGTATTATAATATCATTAAAAAATTAGCTTTAGCTTAGCAGAAGAGCTTCCATCGTCCACCGTGATGTGATTCCACGGAGAAGACGTGGCCCAAAACGCGTGGAAAACTATTAATTATTTGCTTTTAATAGTAATAATTAGCGGTTAGAGTCGCAGGCTATATCTATTTAAGAAAATTTCAAGCCAAAATCATTATAGACTTGTCCAGAAAGGAAGCCATGACAGCATCTACAATAGACTATTTTATTTTGGGGTGTTTAAATAGATTTTATTAATATATATTATTTTTTTAATATTTTTTTATAATTAGACATCTCATAAATATTATATCTCTCTAATGCAATATTTTTAAAAAAAATTTAAATAGACTCTACCAATACTTCATATCATTATATTTCACCAATAATAACTTTTTTAATTTTTTAATTTGACATTTTTTATCCATAAAATAAGACATGAACTATTGCGCATTTAATGGAGTAGTGCTTAGGATAAATGTTTAACTAAGTACCTATGTTTAATAAATACTCAAAAAGAAATACTCTGCAATATACTACATCCGTCCCTAAATATAAGAACATTTTAACTAATTCACACCCTTTAAGAAAATTAGTTAAGTTAGTTAATAGCAATAAATTTGTCAATGATTTACTATACTTTTCCAAAACTAGCCCTAACACTTATTACTATCTCTCTTCCCTCCTCTCTCTCTCTCTCATCACTTAATTAATACATTGGAAAATGTAGAGTAGTTGGGTGATCACAAGGGCATTTTAGTCAAAAAATAATTAATGCAACTAATTTTTTGGAAATGTTCTTATATAAAGGGACTTTCAATTTTTTTATAAAGGTTCCTATATTTAGGGACGGAGGTAGTATAATTTTTAATAAACATTAATGCTTATTTGGTAAAATACTCAATAAACACCCATTAAAGATGCTATGAAGTTTCTACGGTATATAAAAAAACGTAGTACATCAGAATCAATCAACCGGTGCAACTAATTAATTAATAAATGGCTTAAATCTATTTTTACTCCTTTATTTTTTATTGAGTTATGTTTTTAGTTCTTAAAAAATAAAATGTATCTTTTTAGTCTTTTATTTTTTAAAATTTGTCACTTTTAGTCTCTGGGGCCATATTTTAAATTTGAAAAATATTTTCTAAATTTATACTTTGACCTTTCATAAAGTCTGATGCTCACCTTAACCCATTTTTTCCGTTCTCCTCTTCCTCCACTGATGCACCGCGGCCCCCCGTCCCCACGCGGCCAAAAGAGGCTGCGCACAATGGCGGGAAGTGAGGCGGCTACTGCGATCGCATAGGGAGGAGAACGAGAGAAAGGTCGCATCTCGTGGCGACTTCGAGTGAGGACGTTGGAACTACTCCTAGCGGAGATGGGGGTAACGGTATATCAGTGGAGGGGAGGAGAATGAAAAAACGGGTTAAAGTAAAAATAATGAAATATTGCTCTAGGGACTAAAAGTGATAAATTTTCAAAAATAAAAGCTTAAAAAGATACATTTTATTTTTAAATGACTACAAATGGAACTCAATAAAAAATAAGAGATTAAAAAGATGTTTAAGCCTTAATAAATTTACGGAGCGTTCTGGGCTTCAGTCTGTTAGGCTTCTACTAGCTAGTCTGATTATATTTTTTTTGTCAACCCTTGGCGCAGATCAAAACAATTTGGTGATGACAAAATATATCGTAGGTACTGAAATTATAGTTACACCTGTCCCTATTGCTGATTATAATCGCTGAGATTAGTTACAATTTTCATAATCAAAACAAATATTATTCTAGTTGAGATTAATATATTACCTATCTCGAAATTAAGCAACTCAAAAATATATCACTCACATAGCATTTGGTACACGGACAATATTAATTAATATATAGGATATACTGTTTTGTTCTATTTGATTCTATCCGTTTTATATTGAAAGCAAAATGAATCAATTTTTTTTACCTTTTGTTCTATTGTGTTCTACATTAATTTACTATGTGCCAACCATAGATCAAAACTCATTTTTTTAATTTTATTCTGTTTCGAAATATATCTCCCAAGTCCCAAACGCTAGCTACCTGAATCAGAACCAACAAAATTGTACTGAATTATAATTATAGGCACGGATTTTGTTTTGTTTGTGGGCTTATCTTTTTTTTTGGAACTTTTGAACTTATAATTTGGGCTAAGCTATTTTGGGTCACATCTTGTGTCCAGGATTAGTTCCGTTTCTGGACCCAAAAAAAAGGATTAGTTTTTTTGATGAATAAAAAAAAAGCATCAGTATTAATGAAAGGTTTTTTAAATGAGGAAAAAATGTATCTTTGATCATGATTATTTTATAGAATATTTAGGACCTCCAAAATAATTAATTATAAGTCAAAAGTATTATATTTTTTAAATAATTTAAACTGGAACTTTAAATGTAATTCGTCTAAATAAATAAGTAAAATATGAATATCAATTATTTTTTCATAAAATCAAATCGGAGCATCAAATAATTTACTTAGCTGCGGTGTTTGGCACGCACAATTTGTATGCTATCTGCACAATTTGTTTGAAGAAATGCGCAGATTCCATTGATATTACGGTAGAATTGAGTCGTTGATAGATGCAAAACTATATGGATCCCCACATAACCTCACAAGCATCCAAAACCTATAAAGCTAATATAATTAAGGGTCTGCTCTTCCAGCTAATTTAAAACTGATATGACGCTTTTACATATTATGTTGCTTCATTAGCTCAATTTCTCCCAAGACGCTATTCAATTTTTTAATCATTATTGGTTTGATCACTAGTACTTGTTACACAACTCACCCCACATGGGTTATGTACCCCCAAACCCCCATGAGCATACTATATAAACCCCCTATTCACTGCAAATAACTCCCATCCTCAAACACACTCTCCTCTTAAGCTCTAGTAGTTATAACTAGTTTTTGCGAGTCATTCATTAGTTGAAGAAAACTTAAACACTAGCTTAGCTAGTTGCTACAAGAGTTTAATTAAGATGGCTTCCAAAGCTAATTCCAGCTCCCTTGCTCTTTTCCTCACACTCAACATCCTCTTCTTCACACTGGTCTCTTCTTGCGGGACTTGCCCTGGTCCAAACCCAAAGCCGAAGCATAAACCAAGGCACAGGCCAAGCCCAAACCCTTCAGGCGGCTCTAGCCCTAGCCCTAGCCCTTCTGGTGGCTCAAGCCCTTCAGGTGGCTCGAGCCCTTCAGGAGGCAGTGGCTCGTGCCCACGTGACGCACTCAAACTGGGTGTATGCGCCAACGTGCTAAACGGGTTGCTGAATGTGACATTGGGTCAGCCACCAGTGACCCCTTGTTGCTCCCTCCTCAATGGCCTTGTTGACCTTGAGGCTGCTGTGTGCCTCTGCACTGCCCTCAAGGCTAACATTTTGGGCATCAACCTCAACCTTCCCATCTCACTCAGCTTGCTCCTCAATGTTTGCTCAAGGAACGCCCCGCGTGGTTTCCAGTGTGCCTAAATCATATGGCATGCATAGACACAACACATCATATCAACGTATATCTAGCTACTTTTATTGTTTGCTATAGTTGTGGCTTTCCGTTGCTTTTTCTAATTATCCCATTGATCAGTGTGTGATTCTTGTATGTGGATGGATGATTAACCGCTCGTTATTCCTTCACTTCAAGTGTTTGTTTTATTTGGTCTGATTGTCACGATAAATAAACTCCCAATGCAAATCGCTAGGGAACAAAGAGATGATATGTACTAGCTATATATTTATTTCATATTGAATTGATTATATTCGAAATCGTTCTGAATTGATTAATATTTTATTTCTGCTTAATTTGCTTTTTGTGTTTTTTTGGTGTTTCTAACCTCCGTTCGGTGCCCAACAAGTGGAAAGCGAATATCAAGAAAAAGAATAAAATGGAAAAGCCGACACAGTCATGTAAACACTGCAATATTGATGTACCAAAAAAAAAAAACACTGCAATATTGAGTCCGTGACTAATATGCTATGATTGCTATCGTCCATGCAACGCATTATTATTATTTTATTTTAAAAACCAAGAAACAACTCTAATTAATAATAGGTAATTAAGTCAATAAATAGTCATTGGACTGAAAGTTCTTTTCAAATAGATCGATGAAGTGTACAAAATATTACAAAATTACATATACACATGAATATTTTATTTGTATGAAATTTGACATATATAATCATCATGTTAATCATGTGAGAGAGAGAGAGACCATATCAAAGTGAGAATATGCTTTCTTGAGACCACATAACATAAATGAAATATCAAGATTAAATTTAAGTAAAACAATATTGATGATTGATGTACGGTGAAAACTAACTCCTCTTACTTCTTACTAGATCATATGTCCCTGTATATACTTGATCAAGTGCGGGTATAACTAGCTATATATTACTAGCAATTAACCCTGCTTGCATTATATTCTGGAGCTTGTTTTCTTGGGAAGAAGATCTTTTATCTCAATTACATCAGATTCTACTTCCGGTTACACTGAGCATAGAGGGTGAGGATAAGTGGAATGGAAGACCTATCATCACATTATAGCTGTGAGATCAGCTTATTTGTATTTGCAAAATCAACAGAATGGGGCAGTATTGTAGAATTCTTGGCAACAAGTCTTTTCACATCTCTGGAAATGTTACAATATTCCATCTAAAGTTCTAGCTTTTTCATGGCGCCTTTTGCTGGATAGACCGGCTACTTGGGTACAGCTGAATAATAGAAATATAATTGAAGTGCAACATGGGACATCATATGTGTTTTGTATTCCTTCAACCTAAACAGCAGAACATGTTTTTTTCAGCTGCTCAAAGTCTTATTAGGTCTTGACACTCACATATTCCTGGCTTGGGGTCATGGCGGTTCTGCATCATGATGGCTTGGAACATTACCTGCAGCATGGTTATTTGTTGAGGGGGAAGAGAGTACATAAATTCAGGTATTTGATTTGGCATGCGGTTAATTGGTCCTTATGGTTGATGCAAAATAAAATTACATTATGTGTGTTCTTCTAGATTTAACCAAAATTAAGTCAAATCATGGAGTTTTTTCAAGGCTATGGTAGATGGTCAGGGAGAATATTGCTTTCAGGAATGGTATTCCAATCCAATTACTTGATGGGGTCTGCGAGTAAGAAGAAAAAACTTTTAGCAGGGCCAAGATGATTAGGAGGCAGAGAGGCCTTCAAATGACCCCTTTTTTTGCAGAAGAGCATAGCAGAAATGTATGCAGGGCAATAACTCTTGTGACAGAAAGATTAACACCAAGGAGAGTTCTTTCACAGGTGTGATACATTCTGCTGTGCAGGGTGTTTTCTGCTACAGGCAACTACAGAGCATTTCAAAGGGGGTGACTGTCTAACAAGTGCAGATACATTCGTAGATCATGGTGGTGGATTGATCTACAATGGGGCATTTATTTCTGTTTTCAGCTGCTGTTTTGTTTTGTTTGAAGTTGTGTAGGTTTGTTAGTAATTGATTGGACATTAGATTAGCTTCATGATAGTACAGAGGGGGTTGTAACTTGTAGTATATTCTTGGTTTGATTGATATTTACTTTCAGTATATCCTTGATCGCATTAATTGTGGGCTTTCCCCTTGATCATAATTGTTTTTGGGTCAGAAGTATCCTTGATCATGTTATATTGGTAATTCACATTGCTCCTAAGATATGTTGTATGCAAAGTTTAAGATTTTTATCAATGGTGCGGGATTTCTCTGCATTTTAGAAGGAACAAAATTTATCTTTATCTAATTCCTCTTTTTATTCTTAGATTCAAGTAAGCTGCAAACTTTTACGTCAAATGCCAATTGACCAGACTCACATCACATGGCATCCTTTGTACGTGTATTATTTTTTCGATGTGATTATTCTGTTAATAACCATAATTTAATTATCATTTCAGAGCACGTTACAAATCTTTCTTTTGATAAGAGCAAGTTGTTTTATTCATATTATGAATCTCTGTATGTACTTTGTATATATATCTCTGTTTTTTCTGGGATAGCTTTTTTTTTTTTATCTTGTCTTCATTGCAAATTAAAATTTCATTTTGGAGAGAATCTCTATGAGTATATTTGGACATGTAATCATAATAGATTTAATTGTTTGAATTATTCAAAATAAAATGAAGTTAATGAAATTTTCGTTCGTTAACACAGCAGAGAAACATTAATCCATCAAAATTCAAAAATTAGGAATTCATTCAAGACTGCAACTAGAAATTACAGTTACAAGCACAACTGCATTTGCAGCAAAGGATCAGTTACCTAGCACAGAGCAAATTAACAACACTCATCAGTACTCAATCACAATATAAAAAGGACACAAAAATCAACAACCGCATATCTGAGCAGTGAATTAAGCTCAAGAATTAGGCGCACTGGAAGTCAGAGGGTGGTGTCTTCTCGCAGGCGTTAAGGATCAAGCTGAGTGAAATGGGGATGTTAATGTTAATGCCAAGAATGTTGGCCTTAATGGCAGTGCAGAGGCAAAGTGCAACTTCAAGATCAACGAGCCCTTCAAGTACTGAGCAACATGGGTGGTCTGGTGGTGAACCCACCACTGCACCAATTGGTCCATTCAGTAGCTTCGCACATACTCCCAGCTTCAATGCGTCTCTAGGACAGCTCTTGGTGTTTGGGAATGGGAACAATGGGTTCGGGCTTGGCTTTGGCTTTGGCTCCGAACAAGTGTAGCACCCACTTGCCACCACAAAGAAAAGCAGATTGATGGCGTAAAACAGAGCAAGACTTGAAGATCTTGAAGAATTACTCATTATTTCACTGGAAAAAAGCGATAGAGTAGAAAATAAATTAACAAAGCTTAGTTACAACTGTAATAATTGCATGTGAAGGAGGAGTGACTGGTGGTGCTGTTATTTATAGTGTGAAAAGGTAAAAGGTAATTGTACTTTTTGGGTCGAGATTAAAAGAATGTGTGTCGCAAGTTTTGATGCACCAAACATGTGAACCGACGAAGCTGGCTCTGAGTTTGGCTGGCAGGACAAGTGAACATAAAAAATATATATATTGGAAGGGTTTCCACTTTCCAATAGGAAATATTTCATTTTCAGTTATTCAAAAGCCGTGCTGGGTTTCCACTTTCTATACATTTATGATATATTATCGACCAATTGGCATGTGAGTAAATCACTCCCGTGAACTTCATCCATGATGCGCGGGAAATGGCCAGTGACTGTGAATTGATTCCCACCGGTGGTTTCTCGGATTCTCTCTCTCTCTCTCTCTGTTTTTCAATAGTATATAGTAGTACTAATAATACGGACAAAAGTAACAGACTCGTATATCTGTAATGTCTAACAATGACACATCACAAATGTAAAAGACCCATACGTACAGGGATTGGAGTAGGCCAGACTACTTGATAAGGACCTATAGTCTAACCAACATATCAGGCTTAGATTAGTCAGGTCTTTTTATGAAATAAATCAGGGTAAGGTTTCTTAAAAGCCTCTTTAGTTAAAACGGCAAAATTTAGGCTATTTAAAAAGTCTTTTATGTCTAATAGATCAATTTATTTAGAGTTAATTGTCATTTTAGTCCTTGAAATTATGAAGCAGTCTCACTTAGGTCCCTGAAACTAATGAAAAGGTAATTTAGTCCCTGAAATTATAAATTGTCGGTCAAGTTAGTCCCTAAAATTGTAAAACGACGGTAAAATTGTAAAACGACGGACTAACTTGACCGTCGTTTTACAATTTTAGGGACTAATTTGATCGACGTTTTACAATTTCAGGGGCTAAATTGTCTTTTTGTTAGTTTCAGGGACCTAAATGAGATCGTATTACAGTTTCAAGAGCCAAAATGACAGTTAACT
Organism: Glycyrrhiza uralensis; assembly: GCA_030159175.1. Classification (NCBI taxonomy): domain Eukaryota; kingdom Viridiplantae; phylum Streptophyta; class Magnoliopsida; order Fabales; family Fabaceae; genus Glycyrrhiza; species Glycyrrhiza uralensis. Next base: position 48,901,997 of record BRZY01000001.1, on the reverse strand, counting down.
CATTTATTTAAGTAGACTGATGATAATTTTTTTGATAATATTATTATTGTATTTTTTTTATAATGTATTAAAATTATATACTATTTAAGTAGACAGATTAATAGTTAAGATAAATCGGGTTGAGTTGAGAGTTTAAAGTTTTAAAAGGGATGCGTTAGGTGCCAAATTCTAATTATCAGTGTTAATGAAAATCTATAATATATATAAAGACGAACCCTCTATAGACACATTTTTATAGGTGTCGTTTTGAGAGCATTCTAAGGATCAAATGGATTGAATTGATTTGAAAATATTTTATTGATTAATGATTTCATGATTCATATTTAATGTGCCTTATTTGAAATTGTATTGATTGTATTCGAAACAATCAATTTAAAATCGTATTTTCAATTGCCTATTTATTAGAGAATATTTTTATGTCTTATATCTTTAACTATTCATTTTGCGTCTACAAACATTCGTATTTCTTCAGCCTCTTCATTCTCTGGTATGATTTTTCTATCATCTCTCTTTTTGTTAATCTTCTCTCATTTCATATATATTTTCTTCTCATTATTCTCATCTATTGCAGTTACTAACACTTGAGACTTTCGATTAAAGGTTAGTTTTTGTTTTCTTTTTCATGGTTAATCTTTTATATTTTTCAATTTTTGAATTTTTAATCTTAAATTTTAATATCTGCATGTATTGATAAAATTTATTTGTTCATTTTGTTTTAGCCTTTGTATTATTGTTATTTTTTTGTTCATCAACATTGAATTCTCATATAAGGTGAGTTCGTATTATTGATATTTTTCTATTTTACTGTTAATCATTTTTACTTATTATTTTTTAGTGTTTATTAATATTCTAATAGCCTCCAAACTATCAATATTGTTTGATTTTTGTTCTTCTCATCTTAGGCAAATCTTCTAATTTTTTATTAATTCATTTTTATTTATCGATTGTTTTTTGGAATTAATGTCTCTCTATTTTGCGTTGTTAAGTTTTTTATTTTTTATTTCAATTTGTTATTAGTTTTTTTATTCTATGCAGATACAATATTGTTCTCTCTCAAACAAGAAGAAGTATCATATATCACAAGAATTTAGTTGCTTATTATTTTTTCAAAATTTTCCAATAACTTATGTATGAAATTTCAATAATTATATATATTACTGCAATTTTTTTGTATCTTTTAGGATATATTTATTTTAAAAAACATATGTAATAGTTTATTAGTTGTTTTAATTTAAAAATACATATAAAATATTTAATTTCCCAATTCAAATTTCCTATTGTGGAAAATTTGGTTAGATATAAATGTTATGCCTTTAAATTTTTTGGAATGCCTTAAATTAATTTTATTTTTTGAAAATGTATATATATTTTTATACTGTTTAAGTTTTTGTGAAATATTTAGGTATTAGTAAAAGTATTTGAAAAAAATTATATACATTTTATAAATCTCTATGATAGAAAAAACTATAAAATTTATGTATAAAAAAATTATTTATAAAACTTTCAATTTGCAAATGAGACAAATTATATTTCTAGGGATTAAGTTGAAATTCAAAAAAGAAGCATGTTTATTATAGGAATCAATTTAAAATCATAATTGAAAGAAATTATATCTTTGTGATAGAAACCAGTTTTATAAATCTCTACAGTTATAAATTTTTCAAATTTGAAATGATACAAAATGCATTTATAGAGATTACGTTGAAATTCATAAAAGGAGTATATTTATTATAGGAATAAATTTAAAATCGTAGAAAAAATTGTATTTGTACGATAGAAACCAATTTTCTTAATCTCTATGGTAGAAATTATTATAAATTTTTTAAATTTTGTTTTTCTACAAATTGTATCTCTAGGGATCAGGTTGAAATTCATGAAAAGAGTGTTTATTATAGGAATCAATTTAAAATGATAAATAAAAAAATTATATCTTTATGATAGGGACCGATTTTAAACATCTCTATGATAGGAATCGTTGTAAATTTTTCAAATTTCAAAAGATGCAAATTATATGTATAGAGATCATGTCGAAATTCATAAAAGGTATTTTTTATTGCTGAAATCAATTTAAAATCGTAGTTGAAAAAATTGATAGGGACCGGTTTCATCAATTTCTATGATAGGAATCATATTAAATGTTTCAATTTTCAAATAATACAAATTATATCTTTAGGGATCATGTTGAAATTCATAAAAGGTATATTTTAATTGTAGAAATTAATTTAAAATTGTAGTTAAAAACATTGCATCTTTGCGATAGTGACTGCAATTAAAACGCAAAAACTTAAATGGTAATAAAAAACTATTTTCTTTCATCTTAATTGATATACGTTGTATTCATTATTTCTTTCTCATTTAGCATTTTTTATTTAATTAATTTATTAAATATTTTTTTTTCCAACCAAATTTGAATTTGTCAATAATTAATGTCTATAAATAAAACTGATTAAAATAAATAGTATGGATAAAACATAACAAATGAAAATAATTTTTTTTTATTATTACATTATCATCAAACTAATTTATTTGACATGTTATTTTTTTGAGAAAATTAGGAGATTTTATACATTAATATATAGATGTAAATTGGTTAATGTAAAAATTATAAATAAAACATAACACATGAGATATATATTTTACATTGAAGTATACAAGAAAAAATTACACATATAACATTGTGCCAAATATTTTACGTGAAATCTCATCGACAAGTGAATTACTTAAAGAATTAAACTTTAATTTATAATTTAAATAATCTTCTATTTCACTTTATGATAATTTTAATATAAATATATTTTTATTCACCAAATAATTTATCAAAGACTTTTTCTTTTGGAATAGAACGGGGTTGAAGCACAAAGAAACAAACTACGCAATAATACCACGAGGTGTATAAACTCCCAACATGTCACCAAGCAGCAGTTGGCTTTAAGAAACAAAATGTTGCTCATACATAATCGAAGACTTTGTTTAATCTAAGAATTTTTTTTTCAAATTAGTGTGTGTGTGTGTATATAAACTGATTAATTGGAAATAATAGATAATAGATAACACACAGTGATAAAGAAATACGTAATGTAACACCCTTTCTCCAAAAAGGATATTACACCATAGTTACCAAGAATTTTCGAATACTTATAAAATATATTAGTGGAAGTTGGAAATCCTCCTTCCAAAAGCGGGTAAAATTTTTCACTTTGTTTGAAGAAGATGAGAAGGATGGGGAATATGGTTCCCTAATCTTTTCTTAAAGTTTTAAATGCGGAAACGTAAGATAATACACTTGTAAAGAGAATCTCATCTCATACAAAAATATTCAGAGTTTACAAGGCAAATCCAAGATACTCAAAATACTTTGAACAGTGAACATCTGAGCCGGTCAAATCTCTAGACCTCTACCCAAAGCAATACAGGAAACACTTGTTCTTCTTGGAATTCGCGTAGCAACCTCCATCAGATCTTCTCCTAAGGCTTAGCCCACTCCTTGGGAAAAACATCTACTCAACCACATATGGATAAAACATGGAAAGTAGGCATGGGTGAAAATCTTCATCATTTAAAACATACAATAGATATAATGCACACAGTAAATAAAATTCATACGACAAATATCACGCAATAATACTGTTATACTCGTCCTCAAAATAAATATAAATGCCAAGTCCTTGCCTGTATTGTAAAAGCAAAACAACACAAAATATCAATAGTATATTAATTCACATAGACTCTCTAAACTTTTGGGACACACCCACAAGCACTTTGCCCGCTACACTTGGGAATTTTACTTAATGACCTTCGGGACACACCCACGAGTATATCTACCCGCTGCTCCTGGAGACTTTCACTTAAATTCGGGACACACCCACGAGTAAGTCACTCGTTACTCATGGAGATTTTACCATAGGAATTTCGGCACACAGCCACGAGCATTCAGCCCGCTACTCCGAGAGATTTTTCACTTAAATTCGGGACACACCCACGAGTAAGTCACTCGTTAACCACAGACACCAATTTACAACTTAACTCCCAAATAAACACGGAATCATAAGTAAACACAGAATCACACGGAATCACACTGCTCAGATAGGAATATCGAATCACATAGCTCAGATAACACTAAAATCAGATAAGAATAAAATCACATTTCTCAAAGAAATACAAAATCCCTTAACTCAGATAAAACATAGAATCTCAGGTAAAACATCATACTCCAAAATACTCTTGTCACTTTACTCTTTTCGGCTTTATTAATTTATTTTAAGAATAATTACACTGTGACAGGGTCAAATGCGGTAACGGATCATAACTGTAATAATATTAACGAAAATTATTACTTAGGTTCATTCTCTTTGGGAAAAGCCCTTTGGAAGCTAGTCAAGTAATCTTCGCCACGTATATACAAACTTACTAAGATAGGAAAAATAGCGCATCGGTATGGTTCCCAGGAAAGATCTTGGTGAGCTTTTGGGCTCCTTCAATGACCTTTGTCTTTCCTAGACAGATCCATACAAATGAACTACCTTAACCCATCATTAGTCTGTATATAAACAGTAAAAATCACAAGTTTTATATATTTTTGAAAAGAACATGGAAATGGAAGAAAAACACCAGTTTAGGAATTTTTAGTGTATTTAGTCACTTGCTCTCGTCCCAATGGCGTAATAGAGATACGGCCCCTGAGCCCGACCGTATGAGTACACCGAAGATGTATTCTTACGCCTGACCAAAGCACCCCATCCATATCCGTCAAAAGAACTACAGAGGTTCAATTTTACAATTTCTTAAATTTGTTGATCACGGAGGCATAGCCCACTGGGTGATCAAGCCTTTATCGATAAAATTTCGCCAGCGTAACGGTACAATTATTAAACTTTATAAATAAATTGGGCATTATAACTTTACTATTTGAAAAATCATATTTTTAAATAAAAATTGGACATAGTAACCATTTAAAACAAGTTAACAAATATATAACAATTTATTTAAAACAATAAACACCCAACACACAAATTTTCATCAAAACAAAGATCAAAACCATCTATAAGAAGAATTTCCCCATACCTTGGCCAAGAACAATGAAGAACACTAAGAACACAAGAACAAAAACACAAAAACTTTGATTAGTAACAAAGAAAAACCAAAGGAAACAAAAGGGAAAGAAAAGGATTTTGAGTGATTTCTCTTCAAGTTGGATTGTGAAGAAAATGAAGAGCACCCCTCCTCTATTTATAGCCAAGGAGGCAGCCAAGGGAAGTGGTTTTAAGCCCATAGTTTTCACAAACCATGGTTTAGGAAAAAGAAATTAAAATAACTAAAAACTATTTAATTAAAATCTAATTGGTTCAAAAGGAAGCATAAGCATAAAAAAAAAGAATATCCCCTCCACTTGCATATGAAGAAGGCGGCCAAGATGGGCTGGAAGAGGTGGGATGTATTTTGACCAAAATACCCCTAGGGTTTGGATGAAAAAGGATGAAAATCAAGGGTATTTTTGTCATTTCATAAATCAAAAATTGAAATAATTAACTAAAATTGATGAGAACCAATGAGAATGCTAGAAAATGCCAAGACAAGCTTAAATAATTTCGTGGCACTCATTTTTGAAATTTATAGATAGTGCAAACTCTTCGGTTTTCATTGTTTCGCAGGTATAAACCCGAAAAAGGAGAAAAATAGGGTTTTGAAAACTTACACAGAAATAATTTTAAAAATCATGAAATAAATAATTAAAAATAAAATATAAAATACTTATGGACCTTTTACACGAAAATTATACCTGTGAAGCAAGGTTTTTGCGTTTAAACGTCACCGGGTAGAGTAGTTTTTGGTATTTTTTGAAAGTTTTCCAAAAATTCCAGAAAAATTCCAAAAAAATCTAAAATAATAAAAGAACCAACTTTTGTGAAGGAAGTTTATTTATTGAGTTTGTTTAACACACACAAGCTATTTAAATCTCTTTCCGTCAGTTAGACGTAAACCGTTTTCCGTAAAAAGACCCGATATTGATTGAAAAGCTACCGTTTCAGAAGTATTTCGAAATACATGTATTTTTCCCCTAATTTTAAGCTAGAAATAAACCACAAAACATTTTTGTCACAAGAATTCAAATAAAACAGAATAGAGACGAATAGACAAGGAAACAGATCGTGTAGGTAGACCTGACAGAAGCTGAATATTGACTATTTTCAGAAGTAATTTTAAACATACGTATTTAAATCCTATTTGTAAACCAAAAATAAGTCTCAAAATATTTATTTTCCAAAAATTCATATAAGACAAAAATTTAGAACAGTTACTCAGAAAAACGGATGTTACACGTAACGGTATATAGGGAGAAATTATATATAAAAAAAAGTTTATAGGGAGAAATTAAAGTTAATACATGAGAATGAACATTTTATGTTAAACCATATTAACATATAAATTATAAAGCAAAAATTGCACTTTATCACAATTATAATATTTTTCGAGAACACAATTTTAATATTTTTAAATTTATTGTTATTATAATTTTAATATAAACATATTTATTTCTTAATTTGCTATTATTTTCTCACTTAACTAATTTGTTGAAGATTTTTCTTGATATGAGCAAATTTAAATTTTTTGGGCACCGTTATCTAAAAAATAAAAATATGAGTGGTGGGGCGTCGTGGTGGAGGCAACCGAGACGGTGGAGACGGCGGTGAGTCGCGTGCAGCGGTCCTTCTCTGCACAAAATGGTGGGTGGGGGTTTAGTGAAAATTAAAAATTAGGAGGGGTGGAAATAAAATATTAAAAAATATTTTTTGAATTTATAAAATGGCCCCAAAGGCTATAAATAGTACATTTCCAAAAACGAGGGACTAAAAATATCAATTTCAAAGAAAAAGGACCAAAATTGAACTTTTCCCAAATATGAAGGACCAAAAATATATTTAACCCAATAAGTTTCTACTAATTGAGTATGCACGACAATTTGACATGTACTTGATAGGTATAATTGATACAAGTACATAAAGATAATTTATAATATAGATTTATAGATAATTGCAGTTGATGGGTTGCCCTGTCAAAGTCGGGACGAGATCAAGTGGGTACTACAACTTCAGGTTTTTTGTCATGTCCACTCACAAAAATTATTTAAATTATTTTACTATTTCAACCATAATTTGTACTATTTTTTTGTTGTATTCAACTTTTAAGTTGTGAATTAATCAAATAATTAACCAACTATTTTCAATAGATCATAACGATAATTTATAATTTATTATATAATTTAAAAAACATAATTTAAAAAAAAACTCAAATCTTTTATAATTGTTCAAATAGGGGATGTATCAAGTGAGAGTAGTTTTAATATGAGAAGGTGAGATGATTAAATCTGGACCGTATAGCCATACATGAATGGTTGAGATTAAAAGTTAGTTAGTGGTCACATGACCACTTAAAAAAGTCATGTGACTTTATGTTTTAATCTTGACCATTTATGGTTTGATCTTATGGCTATGATTCACTCCTTTTATCCTCTCATAATAAAAGCCCTCTCACTTGATATACTTCCTGTTCAAATATATTTGTTATAAATTTTTATAAAATACGTCGTATGCCCCGTACGGGTCACTACACTAGTTTTATAAAAAGAGGGAGCAGGAATTCTATTAAAACATTGTAGATAAAAATAACAGTAATGGTTGATGTAAAGTTTCACACGAATTCAAGCACAAATCTACGTGGCATTACCTTTACTATTCTTTTTATTTCACTACTTACCCATGTATAAATTCTACCAAATAGAAAGATGATTGGTCGCCTTATTTTCATCTCATAATTCGTACAAAATATCTATACTATTTAGCAGTACTGCTCTAAAAGTAAAAATATTATAAGATTAGACATTGTTTCAGACAGTGTCTTATATTTTTTTTTTGTACCCCCACCAAAACTACCAAGATGAGTAAATTTGGCCCAAGCCCAAGATAGTGTCTAATAATGAAATAAGTTTTGTTGATTAAATATCTTAATTTTAATAAACTTATAAATCAATTAAATAAACTAGTTAGAATAGGAAACATAGTATTACTATATCTTAATTTCTCAATTAAATATGAATATTGTGTTTTTTTTGGTCAAAATATGAATATTGTGTTCACACGAGAGTAATTATTCTGAGATCGAGATCTTGGGCCATATGTTTGCGAGCTGAGTTGTTGAATAAACTGAGGAAAGTAGCAGAAGTGGAGCCCATTTTGGTTAAACGAAGCCCGTGACTCTAATTTGTCTATACTTCATAAAATGATTGCCATCATAATATAAAAAAATTGGCTACATGCCATGACCTAAAACGCGTGGAAAAATTTTATTTGCTTTTAATAGTAATAAATAGCACTAACGTTCACATGCTAATCTGAATGGATCAATCTATAAGTTTTAAAGTCAATAATTATATCTAATGAAGCTGTTTCTATGATATATAAGAGCATGGAACATCGATCTGGATTTGGCTTCTTCAAAGTGAATAAAGTGTAAAGTAAGTAATCTTAATCATTAATAAAAAAATTAAGAGTGATTTGTTATACATATACTTATAATATCAATCCTTAATTTTTCACCAATGGTTGAGATTAATTACAATGTAAATTTTTCACCAAGGATGATTTGTTCACTTTAGAAGAACCAAATCCCATCGATTTAGTCAACGCAGTGCAACGAATTACAATGGGCTTTAGCTGGTTATGCTTCTAATATTGTTGTAATTGTAGCTAGGCTCCTAATTTGTAGGCTTATCTGGTTTATTTTTCAATCGTTAAGATTTTGTGACGCAAATGAAAACAGATTGGCGAGCACAGAAAAATAACTTGGGTTTGAAATTAATTAAATTATGGTTCCACCTGTCCATGTTTCTGGTTTACTTATATTGCTGGGATTGATTACATTATATTGCCTGTCTTGAAGGGAACTGCAAAAAGATATCGATCGGAACCAACAAGAAATTAAAGTACTAAATTAAACTATAATTCTCACCAATTTTATAGACGACTAACGGATAGGAAAATGATCATGTATTCATGTCATGATCATTATTCAATTTTTTTTTACATAATGGTTATTTTAGATTTTTTTTTGCAAAAACTCCTTCAAAATAACTACTTTAGATTAATAGTCCATTCGCGTAAGTTTTAAAAATTAATTTTTAAGTACGTCTGAAAAAAAAATTAAGTTATATACAGAAAAAGTTCTTTATTTGACTACCCAAAAAAGAAAAAAAAAACTCTTTCTTTTTTAACAATTTCATGTAAAATGAGAATTATTTTTATTTAATTATAATTATAAAAATATTTTTATTGACAAATTAATTACAATTATATTTTAAAAACTATTTAATTTTAATTTTGAAATAATTAAAATTTATTTATTTAATATTATATTTTCTTCAAAACCTTAATGAGCAATAAACCATATAAAATTTAATTTTAAAAACAATTTTAGAAAACATTAAGAAATAATTAAAAATCCCCTTGCTCTTGATGATTAGCAAAATGTTATGAATACTTTTTTTTTACACTTTTATGCTTATTTCCGTACCCAGTTATTTATTATCATAGATAAGACTCTCTCTCTCTCTCTCTCTCTATATATATATATATATAATTTTAGATAATTTCGAAATCAAAATTCATATAGATATATTATCTAATAATGAATATTTTCATATATTTTAAATAATATATTATAAGTAAAATAAAATATGTATTGAAGTATTAAATATATAGCTTTGTAAATTTGATCTATTTTATAGAAACTTTCAATTCAATTGTTGGATTAACAAATAGTATAAATATAAAAGTTTAACCAAGTAATAGTGTCAATTAATATTATATATCTCATATATAATGTGATTCGATCGTTAATCAAAATTCATTACGGATGCATTACGTCAGTCGCACATCTCACAATCATCCAAATTAAAACCTATTTTAAGGGTACGTTAGCTCTGCCAGCTAATTTTTTTACACGGTAGTTGCTTCATTTAGCTTAATCTCTCCCAACCCCGTTTAATTTCTTATTATAATTTTTGTCAGGTTCTCAACCCACTTGGAGTTTCAAAACTCCATGAGTGAGTACTATATAAACCACCATTCCCTGCAAATAATTCCCATCCACACATTCACTCTTCACTTAAACTCTTATAGTAGTTAATATCTAGTATTTGCCAGTGTCATTAGTCGACAATACAACTAGTTTACTACAAGAGTTTAATTAAGATGGCTTCCAAAGCTAATTCCAGCTCCCTTGCTCTTTTCCTCACACTCAACATCCTCTTCTTCACACTGGTCTCTTCTTGCGGGACATATTGCCCTGGTCCAAGCCCAAAGCCGAAGCATAAGCCAAGCCCAAACCCTTCAGGCGGCTCTGGCCCTAGCCCTTCTGGTGGTGGTGGCTCTACCCCTCCTGGTGGCTCGAGCCCTTCAAGTGGCTCATGCCCCCGTGACGCACTCAAACTGGGTGTATGTGCCAACGTGCTAAACGGGTTGCTGAATGTGACATTGGGTCAGCCACCAGTGACCCCTTGCTGCTCCCTCCTCAATGGCCTTGTTGACCTTGAGGCTGCAGTGTGCCTCTGCACTGCTCTTAGGGCTAACATTTTGGGCATCAATCTCAACCTTCCCATCTCTCTCAGCTTGCTTCTCAACGTTTGCTCAAGGAACGCCCCACGTGATTTCCAGTGTTCCTAAATCATATGGCATATACACAACACATCATATATCAACGTAACGACTATTTGCTTCTTGTTTGCTAGTTGTGAATTTCCGTTGTTTTTTCTAATTTCATTGGTACTCAAGAGTGTGTGATTCTTGTACGTGCATGGAGATAACTGCTCGTTAGTCCTCCTTCAATTCAGTATTTATTTAATCTTGTCAGAGTGTAACAATAAATATTGAATTCCCTATGCAATTGCTTATGTAAATCGCAAGGGAATTACCAGAGATGATGAACTAGTGATATTTATTTGATTGAGAAATATTGAATATATATATATATATATTTATTAATCTATATATATCTATTTACTAGCTAGCTAGCTAGAAATATTTCTTAATTAATGCGTTTTTGTCTTTTCGGTGAGATTAACAGTTGGTCAGTTAAATTATTCTAAGGCACTGTTTGGCATAACAGCTTATTCTACAGCTTATTGCATAAGTTGTATAAGCTATTTTTATAATCAAAGAAAAAATATGATGAAATTTATTTCATATAAGCCATAAGCTGTTTTGATAAGCTATCATGGGTAACTTATGAAAAATAAGCTCAAAACAGCTTATAAATCAGTCATAAACTGTGTTCATAAATTCTGCATAAGTCAATTCAAACATGTCCTAAATTACTTCCTTCTAACTTCCGTACGTGCAATGTCCAACAAGCGGAAAACGAATATCAGGAAAACAATCAAAATGGAAAGCAAACACATGAATATTGCATACTTTTGCAACGAGTCCGTGACTCCAGTGCACATCATTCCATGTATTTAAAAATTAAAACCAATTTTGACCAAAAAAAAAATTAAAACCAATTTCTTTTTTTTTTATAACTTGCTGATTAAACCAATTAACTTCTATCGTTTTCCAATTAAGCTAGCTTCCCGAATATCATTTGTTTTTCTAAAACTAATTTTGGACAAATAAATCAAAACTTTTTTTAGATGGAGACAAACCGATCGGACTAAAATAAACTTGTTTTCAATTGCATTTCACTGTTCTGAACTTAAATGAACAAAATTAATAGACATTTATTACAAATATTTATCAAAATCCTGATTATCTAATTACTGAAATGCTGGGTTCGAACTAGCTAGCTAGAGGATTCAATTTTGGACCAACCCAACGGCCGGTCGATGGGCTAGTGTTTTCATATCAAATTGAACTCGTTAATCATAGACTTAAAAGACACTGTTATTTTGGTCTGTTCTAGTTAGTCCGTCAGGCCGGACCCATATTTTATATATGCACTTCTATGATACTTTGAGTTTTTTCTCTTTGTAAATAATTTATGAGCTGAGTTTGGCTAGGCATATTTTTGATCGGGTGGCCACACAAAAAAAAAAGAGGCTAACCTGGCGCAATCCATTTTAGCAATTTGACTTGATTGGCCGGACGGGACTAGCGGTCCATTTTGACACCTCTTTCAAACCGACCTCCTTTGTAGGAGAAAAGGGAACATGATGGGTGTGTAGGGGTGGCAATGTGGGCTGGGCAGCCCGCCAACCTGTCAAAAAAGGCGGGTTGGGTTGGGGTTTTCAACCCACAACCTATTTCGGCCCGCCCAAAGGTGGCCGGGTTCAAAACGGGTTAGACCGGCGGGTTGGCGGCCCACCAACCCGTTTTTTCTTTTTATTATTTTTTTCTTTTTTTATGCATTTTTTGATTTTTTTTGGGCGGGTTAAGCTGGCCAACCCGCCACTTCTACACACTTTTTTTTAGACAGATTAGGCGGGTTGGCCTACCAACCCACCTAGGGGCGGGCCGAGCTGGGGGTACCCAACCCACTTTTTTGGTAGACCAACCCGCCCCGTCCCCATTTTTTGACGAGACCCGGGGGGGTACGGGTGTGCTTGAATTGATATAGCTAGTTCTCTTGACCACAAAAAAAAAAAAAGAACTGACATATCACATAGTTCCTGTTGGATTTTTTTTTTATAAAAAAAAGTATTAATCATCCCCTGGTGTCTAGTTGAACTCGAAACATGAAGTTTATTAAAATTTATATGATACTAAAAATAAATTAAAAATCAAATAATTTTATGAAAAAACATAGGAACTGTTTTTTTCCAACAATATATACCCTTAGTATAATTTTTTTTTGGGAATTAATACCCTTAGTATAATTAATAAGTTTTGAGTGTAGTAATAATTAAAATATATAGTTAAAAATAATAAAAAAATATAAAAATTGATAAAATAATAAACATGGACATTTTAGTTAAAATTTACTCAATTAATTTTTTCTTATTCTATATATATGTCAAAAATTTAAACCAGCAAAGACTTGATCAACGGAGAGAGTAATAGTTTCTCTGTTGCGATACGCCATGCATGGTTAGGCTTTTGTCTCATCGTTATAATAAATAGTATCATTATTATATAGCTGCTTATTGTAGAACGTCCTTTTGCGTGTATACTACATGGATTGCTCTTAAAAATGTTAATTAGCAACTAATTTTTCTCCTCTTGTAAAGTACTGTAATAATAGTGGTTATAAAAGAGCTTATGCGATAATTAATTCTCGTCAAATTGTCAATAAAGTCGCGCATGCATTTTTTTTTTGAGGGAAAAGTCGCGCATGCATGTATTATAGTATTTCTTCTTTTACTTTAATCCAATTATATTTTCTTATTCTTTTGCAATTAAAATTTTGTACCATAAGAATTATTAAAATATATACTATTATTGCGGACACACATTCCTCTTTTCTTGTTAAGTGATTAGTAAAACAATTTTTGAACACATACTCATCCACTTTCAACACATATCTAACACCCATATATATTTTCATCTCTCTCTATTTGTCACATCATTTATTTATCATATTTATCACTCATCTCTCTTCTGTTTTTATCTCTCTCAAGGTGTTAAATATGTTTTTTGGGTCAAAAGGTGTTAAATATATAGCATCAAACTTTTTCCTTAGTGAAGGAGCTGGAAATTAGTCCGAATTCCAAATTAACAATCAGTCACAAAAGTATAATGTTTTAACAAATATTTTTGTTGTTATTAAACAGAGTATTGAGTCCTAAATCCCTTACTATTTTCCTATTTTTCTCTTTTGACGGAAATATAATGTTTCAATAAATAATTTTTTCAAATTACATTTTCTCTAATTATTGCATTTTTATTAAAATAATATTTACCATTAAAACCCATAAAAAAACGGCTAATTTTAATGAAATTTAAGGATTTGCTCTGCCTTTTACCAAAAAAAAAAGGATTTGCTCTGCCAGGTGAAATATTTCTCATGCCACATTTGATTAGCAGTGCTCACACAATAGTAGCTCTAAATAAATTCATCAAACCAAATCACCCCCCGGGGGGGGGGACCACTATATAAACCACACCATTCACAGCAAATAACTTATAACTCCCACCATTCACACCTGGGAAAAATTTAACACCTTAGGTGGGTGAAGAAATATGGCGCAGCCAACAACCACGGAGAGCATCACATCTGGTCACCTGGGGGGAAAATTCACAACCAGGGCTTCGAATTGATAACAGCTAACGCATAAGCTTTTTGACAGCAGAGAAGAACACACATGTAGAAAGATTCACACCCGGGTGTTCCTGCACTGATAAGTGTTAACAGCTATCATAGGCTCATAGCAGTTTGTGACGGCAGAGAGAATCATACCTGTGAAAATATTCACGCTCATTTTGTTTACCTCGCTCGAATTAATGGCTCATTCAGAGCAATTAAAAACATATAGCTGTGACTGTGACCGAAAATACACCCCCTTGTGATTGTTGCAGGTGTGCGGTCCCATTAATACCAAGCGCTCCTGTACCCATACCATGATACACACAACAACGATTAATCCTTTTGTCTTTTACACATTTCAACCATCACTTCAATATATTGTCCTTGAACTCTAGCAAAAGATTATGTATCAACCCAGGAATGAAAAGAATTCAACATATTATGTACTTATTATTGTTATATATATAAACATCTGTAAATATATAGCTTCCCAAGCAAGCAGTATGTAAACTAAGCTAGCTCAATGGTAATAGTTACATTGCGTTCTAGGATTCTACGCAAGGATGGGGTCTTGTTACAAAAATAACCCTACAGCAAATAAAAAATCAAAATTAAAATTGTTCAAGATTTAATAAAAAAAATAAAACTAAGAGAAATTATGCCCCCACATTGGGCTTTTCATTCTTGGGCCTCTTTGATCTCCATCACAGTTAAACTTTCATATATTAAAAAAAATATTAAAAAAATATTAAAATTTTGTATAATCCTATTGTAATATCCCAGGAAAAAATAATATTTATTGTGTGTGTGTATATATATATATATAATAAATCGAATTTTATTAAAATTTATAAATATAAATACTTATAAATAAAAGGATATATATAAAATTTTCTCACAGTGAAATTGTAAATTTTTTTTGTCACGCAACATAAAATAATATTTATTTCTCTATGACTAGAAAAATTTAATAGTCATTATTAGCTAGTGGTAATGTGACAATATAGTGGGCCGTTGGGACTCACATTACTCCTTTTTCAAGCAAGAGAAAGAGGAGTGGGGAGAGCTGGAAGGTCGGATTAATGTCAAACAAAATCAATCGCATGTGACATATCGAGGATAGGAATGACAATGGGTAGGGTATAGGTAGGGTATTATAGTATCTGTCTTTATATTTGTAGTTTGAAAAAATACTCGTACTTGGCCTTATACCCGCGTGGATAACAACTTTGATTCCCGTATCCTTATCATTTGGGTATCTCGGTATCCGTATCCGTTACCCGCACTTTCACGATAAAAAATGAAAAAAATAATTTCTCAAAGGTAACACATAATATTATATATGGCAAAAATTAAGTACATATTATAATGCATAATAAGGTTCTGAAATACAATACATAAAATCAAACCGGACATTAAATAAATTTTACAATAAACTTCTAAAATAATAAATTCATGAACTTGCAGGTGCTGAGGCTGAGCTAATACTATCCAAAATCTGTTTAAAAATAATGTATTACATTAATTAGTTTGAGTTATAAAATCAACATTAATAACAAAAATTATTAGATTATATATTTTACTTCCTCTTCAGAATCTGAGTCTTTGAATGATTGCAAACGCTTATATTTCACATGTAGATATTGTTTGGGTCCAGTAATATCAATAGAAACTATAACATTAAAATAAAATTAATTAATAAAATAAACACAAATTTATTGAATAAATATATTAGTGCAACATATATTACCTTCCTTTTCATGCTTCAACCAGCTTTGTGCACACATAAGCGCCTCCAAAGTATCTTCATAAAGCCTGGAACGATGAGGACTCAACAATCTACCTCCTGTGCTAAAAGCAGATTCTGAAGCAACGGTTGAAATTGGGATGGCCAAAATATCCTTGGCAATTTTTTTTTCAATGTTGGATACTTGATCCCATTTGTTTTCCACCATCCAAGAATATCAAATGTGACACTCCTAGGCAATACCTTCTCTTCCAAGTAGAGATCCAATTCAGACTTTGATTGTGTTTCATTTGTATCATTGACAAATGAGTCATAACCGCTAAGAAAATTGTTCATACTAATATTTGAATCCAACTCCCTGTCATTATGTTTTTCAGCTAAATTATCAAGTATCCTATTGGACTTAGCTTGATAATCTTTGAACAATGAGTAGCATATTTAATTTTTTTGAATGCTAACAGCAAAGAGCAAACACGCAAAAAGGAAAAAACTAAACAACAGAGGATACATATATATTTATTAATTGATATATATTTATTAGATTGATACATATATATAAATAATTATACATAATATATATATATATATAGTGCGGGTATGGGGCGGGGTGAGTACTAAGATACCCGTATCCGCATTCATACCCATTAAAATTTGCGGATAATTACCTATACCCGTACCTATATCCATTAAACGGATAATTACCCTCTCCATTGTAGGTAAATTTTATGAATACCCATCGAGTCCGGGTCCAGTTGCCATCGCTAATTGAGGATGGAGGAGGGTGTCGTTAATTTCTGACCACAATCAGTGATGATACATATTACATATACAATGGGGACCCAGTGTTCCACGTGCAAGAGCTAGTGATAGTAATACTGGGGATTCCAACGACGTTACGGTGGAATTGCGAGTCGCTCAATGGATGCAAAACTACCGGTATATGAGACCCACAGTTCCACATGCCGTATGCAAAAGCTAGTGTATCTGTGTCTCGTTTTTTATTATGGAGTAAATGTTGTACTCTATACGTTCCTTTTTTATTTTGAAAAAAATATTTCTATTTCTATTTTTTTTTGGTGGAAGTGTGGGGGAATATTTCTATTTATATGTAATTTTGATAGGTTAAAGTTATATTTTGTCAATTATATTTTTATTATCATTAATTATTTTACATATTTTTCATACACTTTAATATAGAGAGAAAAAAATAAATATAGTGAGATAATAAAAAGACGATAGTATAATAGAAAAAATTTGTCGATTAGATGATTTATTGGTTATTGTAAACCTACCTTAAAAGATAGCTAAAAAGGGAATGGAGAGAGTACAAGGTTATAATACCTTGAGAGAGAGAGAGATAGGAATAGAGAAAAAAAAGTTATAAATGTAATAGATAAATGATAAGATAAAAAGAGAGAGATAGAAAAAAAAATTAAATGAGCAAATTGGATCCTATGCAGCTATGCCTAGGGGTGGCAATATGAGTTGGGTCCGGCGGGCCAGCCCGCCAACCCGTCAAAAAAGGGCGGGCCGGATTGGGGTTTTCAACCCACAACCCGTTTCGGCCCGCCAAAATTTAAAAAGTGTCAAAATATAAATTTAAGGGACTAAAAACATATTTAAGTTTTTTGAACATATTGTCTCTATACTCACATCGACTCGATACTCAAACCAAGTCATTGACAACTAAAATTCTCATGTTCACACTTCACACATGACTTATTAATTAGTATATACTCCGCCCCACGGGCCCTTTGATCAGCACTATATAAGCCACCATTCACCGCAAATAACTCCCATCTTCACAACTCTTAATTAACCATTTAAGACCCCAATATTAGTATTTGCGAGTCACTGAGGTAAATATAAACATATATACTCGCTATGGCTTCCAAAACTTGTTCCTCCGTCGCTCTTCTCCTCACACTCAACCTCCTTTTCTTCACACTTGTCTCAGCATGCGGCACTTATAGATGCCCTGGTCCCAACCCCAACCCCAACCCCAACCCCAATCCTTCAGGTGGCTCGTGCCCACGTGACGCACTCAAACTGGGTGTATGTGCCAACGTGCTAAACGGGTTGCTGAATGTGACATTGGGTCAGCCACCAGTGACCCCTTGTTGCTCCCTCCTCAATGGCCTTGTTGACCTTGAGGCTGCTGTGTGCCTCTGCACTGCCCTCAAGGCTAACATTTTGGGCATCAACCTCAACCTTCCCATCTCACTCAGCTTGCTTCTCAACGTTTGCTCAAGGAATGTCCCACGTGGTTTCCGGTGTGCCTAAATCATATGGCATAGACACAACACATCATATATATCAACGTATCTAGCTAAACTTTTTGCTTATTGTTGTTTGGCTTTAATTCTCCGTTTGCTTTTTTTCTCTAGTGTGTGATTCTTGTATGTGTATGGATGATTAACTGCTCCTTAATTATTCCTTCGATTCAGTATTTGTTTTATATCTTGTCAGAGTGCTACAATAAATAAATTCCCCATGCTTGCTTATGTAAATCGCACAAGGTGATGAACATATCTATTTCATTGCAAAATGAATATAATATCCTTCTGAACTTTCTTTTGCCTTTTCTTTTTGCCTTCTTCTTTTTTTGGTCAAATTTTTGTCTTCTTGGTGAATGAGATCAGCAGCAGCTTCTTAACCCTGCAATGAATCCGCATGTGTTACTCCTTCTAGTTACGAGATTCGAATTAATTATAGTTGAATCGCTTGCACGATTCCGCTGGCTAACGAGTGGGGGAGAAATTATTAAATTTTTATATGATTTGCATATCAGAAATTATTTGGCAATTAAGTATGTCGTTTTGCCTTAGAAATTAGTAAAAATGAAACTACTACAGTACTATGCGGTTTTTGCGTTTGTAGTTATCAAATCATAGTTTTAACAAAATTTATAAGGTGAATTCTACTGTACCCAAAGAAATTTAAGTGTTTAGGTACTTTGACGAGATGGTCCAATAGAAATACGACAAGTAAGAAAAAAATTAAATATAAAAATGCTGACTCAATATTTACAAAAAACTTCATTATATTTGTATTATTTATTTTTATATATCCCCGAGGAGTTTTAATAAAATACTCAAAATCAAATAAAAATTTTCATATCACTTGCTACAATTTTATTTGTATATAGTTGATTTTTAATTTTTGACTTATTTTGGGTTTTTTATTTATGGATGTAATTTCTGAATAATGATTTAGGACCTATTTGTTACGGGTTTAAAAAATAAGCAATTTTGAGATAAAATGATTCTCATTTGTTACAGATTAAAAAATAAGTGATTTTCATGTAAAATAATTTAGAGATTATTTTTTGGAAATTTTGTTGTGAAACAAGAATCTAATTTGTGTTTGTTTGTAATCCTAAAAATCACTTTTTTAATATTATCTCTCATCTCTCACCTCATTAAAATCAAATTATTTCTCAAAAAGTAGTTATGGATTATTTTATAAAAAAATCATTTTTAACGAAATAATCACTTTTAATTGTTTACGGATTAAAAAATAAGTGATTTTCATGTAAAATATTTAGTGATTATCTTTTAGAGATTTTGTTCTGGATCATAATCTAATTTGTGTTTGTTTGCGATTCTAAAAATCACTTTTTTAATCTTCTCTTTTATCCCCCACCTCATTAAATCATTAAAGGTAAATTTTTAATTTATTTTTTAATATAATAATCTGTAACAAACGCACTTAAATAGCTTCTCATTTTAAACTTCAAATTATTTTTAGATTCTTATTATTTTCAAAATCTGAAACAAACAGATAGAAAATCATTAAAAATGATTTTTTAAAAAATAAGTGATTCTTTTATAAAATAATCCGTAACATACGGGTTCTAGCTTTTAAAAAAATGATTTTATTATAAAAAAAAACTATAACAACTCATAATCTAATTTGTGTTTGTTTACAATTATTAAAAACATTTTTTAATCTTCTTTCTCATCTCTCACCCCATTAAAACCAGATTATTTCTTAAAAGTTACTCCAAATAGCTTATAATTTTAATCATTTTTTAGACTTTTTTCGGCTTTTGATTATTTTTAAAATATGTAACAAACACTCATAAAACTCTTAAAAGTATTTAAAAAAATGTTTTTATATAAAAAAAGCTATAACATACGGGCTCTTAGTGATTATGTTTTAGAGATTTTCAAGAAATGCATAAGCAATTTATGTTTGTTTATAATAATAAAAAACACTTTTTTAAAAATTATTTTTAACCTATTTGGATACTGAGTGATTATTTTTTAGAGATTTTCAAGAAACATAGAAGTTAATTTATGTTTGTTTATAATAATAAAAATCACTTTTTAAAAAAAATTAACTTGTTTGGATACAATGATTTTTCTTGTTATAATAAGTATAAACATGATTTTAAATAAAACCCACAAAATAACTACATCAAAATTCAAATCGAGTTGAATCGAAGCTTGAATGGTGCAAAAACTGCACTGACGAGAGTTTGAAAGTCGAAACGCGAAGACGAGAGTTCAAAAGTCAAAACGCGAAGACGAGATTACGAGCATTAGTTTTTCAAAAAAAAATCAAAAATGATAAAAGGTATGTATTTGCAAACAAATAAAAATTATAGGATGTATTTATAAATAAATAAAAATAACAAGATGACATGGCTAAATAAATACACATGACATTTTACTATAGGTAGGATACCGATACCTAAAATTCACTTCTGTACCGTAGCAATCACAAAGCTTTATTTAATGATATGGTTTGAGACTTTATTATCCTGATGCTAAACATGTACTTCCACCAAGAAGCTATAATTCGTTAAGGGGGGAGACGAATATTTAATTTGATCATTAGCAAATTTAAATTGATGGAAGACTACTTTAAAGAAATAAAATTATTCATAATCAATTAAAATCATGTTGAACTGGCCGATTGAATAGGTAAAATCATATTGCTTTCTTTAATGGACATGCGGTGTGGTACACCGGTTTTTTTTTTTTTTTTTTGATGATTATACACCGGTTTTAATTGAAGTTTATGACAACTAGCTTCTCTATTTTCAAAGCGCTATTTGTCCCGTGATATGCAATGTGGGCCAAAATAAAAAAAATCACATGCTTATCATTTTAATGGAATCATTTTTCTTAATGGAAAAGGTGGGACGAGTGGAATTCCTGTTCCCTTTCACTCCGCACTTTATACAAAATGTAATGATTCCACGCTACGGATATCTCTTTACCAATATTCGATCAACAAAATTCCAAAAAATACATTACGCAATCATGTGAAAATTGAAAGCTACTGCATATCTGTAGAAGTTCCAACGTTGATGTTTAATGGTTGACTAAAGTCTTCACAGATTGAGTCATGCATTAGCCTGAAAAGAAACATGAAAAAAAATACTAGTACCTTGGTCTCTAATTATAAGAGGTTTTTGACAAAATTGTTTGTCTTTTTTATAAGAGACTTTTGAAAATATGACATGTATTAATTATTTTTTATCAAAAATATCTTTATTTATTATTAACATTTTTTGTCTTTCTCCCATATGATAAATGGAGAAGAGAGAGATAATGCATTAATTAAGTGAGAGAGTAAGTGGAAAGAAAGATATATTACTAAGGATAATTTTGGAAATACAATATAAATTATTGACAAATTTAATGTTATAAACTATATTAACTAACTTCCTTGGTGAGAAAGAATTAAGTAAAAATCTCTTATAATTAGAGACAGAGATAGTAATAAGTACGCGCTGGCGAAGGCTTAAGTACTTAATGTGTTTGCTTCAATTAATAAAGTACTTAATTCGTAACTCTTGTTTGTTAAAGAAAAAATTGCCCTTGCTAAAATTCAAGATGAACGATACAATGCATCAATAAAAGCTATGTAACATTGGAGTTTGATCGTCCAAATTCAAGGTTTTGATGATTCTACAAAACCTATCTTTTATTCCTATAAATTCTCTTATTTACTAAATAGAAAAAATATTAAATATTTTTTATGTTTTCAAGATATTAATTATATTAACTTTTTTACTTTATAAAGTACTCCATTCAGTTCAAATCTTTGGACATTGTTTAAGGTTTTGGTACATAGATTAAGAAATAATTAATTGAACAAATTTTAGACTAAAATGACCCTATTTATTATTCATCATTCTCAACTATCATAATTATTTCTCCACTCGAAACTTATTAATTATATTAAGGGTATAGTTGGAAAAAGATGATAAATTATCTCTTGAAATCCTAAAACAACAAAAGTTTTGGGACAAAAATAAAAAGCTAAAACCACCAAAGATTTAGACCAGAGGAAGTAATAAGAAGATACACAGGAGGATATAACATTTCTTTTCTACAAAAGACGTGAGGAAAATTCCGGGGTCACATGTGGGAATTGAATGAGCTAATTGTGAAGGTTATAATATAACAACTGTCCAATAATCAAGAATCGAGAATTAATTAGATCTAGAGATTGTTAATAGCAATGGGAAAGATGTTTAGTTGTGCCATTGAGTATGATTCACGGTGGATGTGATGTCTAGTTTAGTTTATTGGTAAAGCTTATTTTCTGTTTAATTGTTTCTCCTTTTGTCCTGGGCCGTCCACTAATGTGAAACCAAACCATATCAGCTTTGTAGAAAAGACGATGAGACGGCGAGAATGTGTATTACGGAGCTTTTCAAATCATCGATCGAGAATGTGCATAGACAAACATTTTTATAAAATCGAAAGAATCTTTCCATGTTTAGCCAAGAAAGAAACATATCATTCTATTATGTAAAAGAGGTGGGGGTAGAGAAATAAGTAAAATTGACAAATCTCTCCGTACATATATAGACCCATTTTTTATTTGATGAATATCCTGTGATTGTGTGTGTGTGGCTGTTGCAGTTTCTCCCAGAATAAGCACAATCATTCAGAAGTCGAGGTTCGCAAATCATAATATAGCAGTAAAAGACTTCAGTTTAATTAAAAATCGATAAAGAATCCCAACTCAATGAGAAATTAAATCAAAATCCAATTATAATTCGGCATGTTGAATAGCTGTTACGCTTGGTTATATAGTTAAGGCCTTGTTTATGGATTGATTATCCATCTAGCAAGTGTGGTTATTACAAATTAGAATTTAGATATGGTCCCAACAATGGCCTCCTGATCCCGTGAACCTTATTCTGTCACATAATCTGAATTCTGACACTGCTTAGTGTATGCATGTTACAGAATAGGGGAAACAACTTGCACGTCTTTTACAAGCCACTTTCCCATTTTTCTTGTATAGGGACATTGGATCATATGCACCGGGGCAACACGGTAAAAGTTAGATCAATCTCTGTTAAATTTGAAATGGCGTTGCAACAAAAAACGATGATATACAAACGCATCTCTATTTGAAGCAGATCATACAAACAAAAATGTAATTTCAGTTTGGCAGCTGCACGGCATTATAAGGATTCATGTGTGTTAGAAATAATTAATGAATACACTTGAATTAAATTAAATTAAATTAAATTAAAGCTTGTATAGCAGACACCAAAGACACAATGATCATGTGGTTGTTTTATACACATTGTTTTAAGTCTGCCTGCAATCAATACAGTGTTTATGCCAGAATTTTCCTTTCCAGATAATAACTATTTTTTTTTTAACGAAAGAAATAATTCAAATTATCCAAATTGTATACAAGCAGAAAACTAAGACAGTTCACAAAAATCGACAGATAGATAAGGCTGTGCGCAGTAAATGTTTATATACACCTTTTTATAGATAAGGAAATGGTCAAATTAGTAAACTCGTCCTTTATTTTTATTTATTTTTTTAATTTAGCTTTTTAGAAAATATTTTTGATAATAAAGTTTCTTATGTTTATTTATTTTTTTAATTTGGTCTTTGTTTTTCTTCATTTTTTGATAAGATGTTCGCTTCTGATTGGTCCAATACCATCACCTAAAATCAATCAATAATTAACACGTCGTCAAAAGGATCAAATTAAAAAAATAAATAAATATAAAAGATATTATTGTTGAAATTTTTTAATAAAAGACTAAATTAAAAAAATAAATAAAAATAAAAAACCAGTTTAGTGACCCCATCCGGGCCCAGGCTAGGGGGTGTGTACTTTCTAATTAGAAAGAAAGACAATTAGAAGGAGATAACAGAGCAGTCCGTACAGTATTACAAATTAATTAACAGGCTTTTGCATCAAAGAAACTAGAACCCTCGTCAAACCCATAACGCAGGAAAACTTAACTTAAGAGTTAGTTAATCCTGCGCGCTGTAGTTAAAGCCTTAAAAGTATATAGGTAAAATTGCACTTTTGGTCATACAACTTATTTATTTGTTTTAATTTGGTTTTATAATTTTTTTTTGTCAAGTTGGTCCCTTGGTTTTGCGAGTGTTTGATGATGATTTTTAATGTACATATCTCTTTGTGTGCTTATTGAAATGTTGTGTTCTTTGTTTCATATAAAAGTAGATAAAAAATATTTCAATTTAGGTTTCAGAATGACCTCATTTGGACATGTATTGGATTAAAAATTATTCTCTTAAGTTAGATATGTACACTTTTTCAGAGGCTGTTAGTCCCAGAAAAATAGGTATTTCATATATATCAGAAATTTATTCTTCATCCGAAACTTGAGAGAACAATTTCTAATCCAATACATGTTTAAATTAGATCATTTCAAAGCTTTAATTAAAATACTTTTTGTCTACTTTCATATGAAACAAAAAACACAACATTTCAATAAGCACACAAAGAGATATGTACACTAAAAATCATCATCAAATACTTGCAAAATCAAGGGTCCGACTTGAAAAAAAAATTATAGAACCAAATTGAAACAAATATATAAGTTGTAAGACTAAAAGTGCAATTTTGCCAAGTATATATATATCCATATATATAGCAAGATGAGATCAGTTAGATGAACATCTGAAGTACCCAAATTGAAGATCAGAAGAAAACACATATAATTTAGTAGCTATAGTATATATAACTACTAGGTAGCCTTGATCGATAAAATATATATTAAGTATGGAGTGCATGCATGTATGTAGAGGGGAGCTCAGAGAGGTGGACAAACAAAACCAGGAGGAGGAGTCTTCCCGCAAGTGATCAGGACTTGAAGTGCAAGAGGAAGGAATACATTGAGGTTGAGAAGCTTAGCTCTAATAACGGTGCAGAGACAAATGGCGGCCTCAAGATCAAGCAATCCTTGGATGACGGGGCAGCACACGTTCTCGACTGGGTTCCCTATGCCCACGTGGACAAGCCCTCCAACCACATCAAGGCAGAGTCCAAGCTTGAGTGCATCGATTGGGCAAATCCGTTGAGTAGTAGGAGATGGAGGTGGAAATACAGGGGAGGTTGGTGGAGGGTATATGATCGGAGGGGGTTGCAATGGTGGTGGGGTGATAATGATTGGTGGCACTATCACCGGCGATGGTGATACTTTTGGCCGGCCTCCTCCGCCGTGATGCGGCGGGTGTTTCGGTCGGTGGTGGTGGTAAGGCGGTGTGCATGGACCACAAGCATGTGTCATTGGTGGCAGAGCATTCAACAGCAATATCTTCAATATCAACAACACAGCCTTAGCTTTTGATTTTTGAGACATCATGACACCTCTTTTGGGGTCTCTAACCTATACTCTCTTGGCTACAAACTCAATTCTCCTTAATGTTTTTCTATATATGTGTGGACTTTGATATCCCAGACTGATCTATATATATATATATATAAACAGAGTATGTTACTTAATTATACATAGCTGCATGCGCAGCATGTTGAGCTGAGCTTTTATCAGCAAGAGCAATTAATGATGACTGAAGCGGTGATGGTTCTTATGAGTTTTAATTATAGTTTTCATATTGGAAAAGCTAGAATTAATCAATTTTTTGAAAACTTTGGTACACATGGCAGTGTTGCAGAACAATATATCCCCATAGATAGGCAATTCTGATGAGTGACAGGGATAGAGAGTCAGAAAAGAGATAAATTGGAGTTTTTGGAGTTTTGTTGGTGGGGGATTTCTGATTTCGAGAGTGACTCCGTGACTCGTTCCGTTAGTACAATCCGTGAGCTGCTTGGAGTTCTGAAGACTGAACACTCATCAGGGTGCAGTTTAGTTTCACAGATGTCCATTGCACTATTTATCCCTTGATTTGTTTTCTTCACAGTACTCTTTGCATTGTTCCGCTTCTCTCTTTGGGAGAGATCTTTAATCTTCAATTTGCCACTTCTCTCCATTCCTTTTCGACACGTAATTAGAAGAAGAAGCATGCCATATATGCACCCACAAGAAAATATAATGATTTTTTTTTCCCGTTGGGAGTCTCATATTGGATGGTCGGGGGGGCCTGTGAAGTCTTTATAAGCATAGGAGTCTCTTCCCCCTTGAGCTAGCTTTTAGGGTGTAATCTGTGAGTCCGTGCCGTTTTAGTAGTTCCAAAAAAGAAAATATAATGAAGAAGGTGTACAATAATATTAGAGTTCGGGACAACGAATAAAAAGTATTTAACTTGTTTTAGATATCACATAGTACACTTTACTTATGTGTTAACCAACAATTGATTTGATGTTTGTATATGCTTAAAATCATTTGTTTAATTCTAAAACAAGAATAAAGATACTCCCACAAGAGTGTGAGATAAGAGTGAAAGAAAGAAAAGGAGAGTAGCTAACATGCAATTTGAAATCACGTACTTACCCCGGGCTTGCCCCGAATCCACTAAAAAAATAGGTAATGTTGGCGAATCGTCTGATTCTCGAGTTTCAATTCGACAGAGAGAGAAAGATAGCAAGAGAGAAAGGATATAAAAGTAATTAACAGAAAAAAATTAATATAAAGTGTTGAAATCAAATGTCAATCTAAAAAATTACAACCGATTCCTTTTTTTTTTTTATACAAATCAAGTCGATCCATGAGCAAACTTTAATTAATCATATTTACAGTATAATTAAGCAAACTCAATTTCTATACTCAGAAGAAACAAAACAGAAAGAGAAAATAGAAGTCAGAGATATATAAAATGTGTGGTGTGATAGACAAATGAGAGATATAGAAAGAATACGCGAGAATTGTGCCCTCATATTTTTTTAACAACAAAGGTATTCATTCATTCAAAAAGGTAAAATACATCGAAAATAATACAAATTTAACATCGCTAAAAACCAAAAAGATAAATATGTGAACAAACTCACAGTACGCAAATTAATAGCTAAACACAGCAAATTGCCTACAATAGCAAAGCACGGCAAAATGCCTACAAAATTAACAAAATTATAAGTGGCGGAATACTAATGTCTTTGGATCTGTAACGTTGGCGCCCAAATCATAAGTGAATATGTACTGGATCGAAGCAGAACAATCAAGATGAACCAAACGAACACCACACCAAACCAAGATGAAAAAGCAAAACGCTGCACGAAGACGGGAAACCAAACGAACGCTGCAGCACGCAGATAACGAAAACACGAAAAGATACAAAAAAAAAACACCAGATCTATGTGGAAGAACCACTTATTTAGACAAAAATAGATGAAAAACAATGTAGAGGGTGATTTTAAACCAAAAAATGGCCCAGAACCACTCCTCCATTGAAAAAAGAGGAAGAGAGAACGGTTAAAGAGAAGACAGAGTTTCTCTCTCAACCAAGAGTGTCGGCGCTTGTCCTTCGTGTTTTTGGATTACCACTATTGTGCCCTCATATTAGAGATTAATACCATATATCAAAAAAAGAAAAAGAAAATTAATACCGTAAAATGATTAGACCTTTAATCAAGATCTTGAAACGAATGCAATCTTGATCCAAATAATAAAAAAATTGTTTTTATGTCTCTTTCTATAATTCTCTTCTGGTAACATATATAAGTCATATATCACATACATCTATCACTTATTAATTTTTCTTCTATTAATCTTGTCTCTCTCTTGTTGTATATTGAGGATTTTGGTGTTTATTTTTTTTTATGAAAAAAAAGCCTATAAATTCATGCATCGCGTAGTCTTTATGCATGAAATGTGACAACAAAAACTGGGCCACATTTTTTCCCCACTCATTAATTATTATTATTTTCATAAAAGAGAAATCACAACTTGGCAGACAATGACACGATGATGGGAACCTGCCCATGCAAATTGGTACTCACGACACCTAATATATTCTTTTGGGATTTGAGTGTAAAATCTTACACGTTCCAGAAGCAATAATTAATATTTTTAGTTTCAAAATAATTATTCATGTAAAAAAATTTCATTTCTAAATTATTTTAATTATTTTTTCCCTTTAAAATGATTGAATTTTAATTTTAGTTCTTGTAATTTTTTATTTTTATCTCTCCAAAATCAGAAATCATTATTTTTATTCTCTTAAAATGAGGAAAAACTTGGTTTTAGTCATTGTAAAATGTTTTTGTTTGCCTTTCATCCCTCCAAAATCTAAAACAACTCTTTTTTATCATCAGCATTCATTTAGGACAGATAAATAATAATTGTTTTATGACTCAAAAAATATATTTGGGATGTCATATATAATGACATGCACCACAGAAATTGTTAGGTATCACTTGGGAAGGCACATAACCTTCCATTAGATTTACCTTTACTTAATTTTAAAATTAAAAAAATTTGTTTTTAATTATTTTAAAAGCTTTAAATGAAAATTACTTAAATGAAAATAAAATTAAGGTTTTAGAATATCTACACCATAAAGAAATCAAACAATCCCAATATTAATCAATATAAGCTTTTTTTCATTTAAATTTCAATGCGAATTTTCTTTATCTCTCCATCAGATAGCCAAGATTATTTGATTTCTTTTACATGCTTTCAATAATCAGTTCTCTCTCTCTCTCTCTCTCTCTCTCTAACTTTTACTTTCGAGCATATATAATTTATTATTTTCAGTACTTTTTTATTCAACTCATCTTTTTAAGCAATCTCATTATCTAAATTATTTAATTACTTGCTTTCATTTACATTTCAACGACTTATTTCCAACCGAATATTATCCCCCCTACTTGATCAAATAATCATTGGGAATATTGTTCGATTTCTTTATTTGTTGCCTTTTATTTATATTTCCTTTTATTTTTTTAACAATAATAATAATGGTTTGATGATCTTCATCAGGATCAGATCCTGTTTCAGAAGTGCCATATAAAGATTTCAGTTTTTCATTTTTTATCTGTGTCACATATATATATAGTCAAAGTATATCTATTCTTTTTACCGCGCCTCGTGTTTTCAATTGATTTTGCGCGCATTTTGAAACGGTCAAACGAATCGCTCCATAATAAACGTCCTCAATAAAGTAGCCCACAACTGTAAATATTTTTTTTTTTCGATACAGCAACAACTGTAAATATTGATGTAACACATAAATTCCCCCTGAATCGTCATAGTCATAGATATATTTACTATACCATGGTCGATCGTTGAGGATTGAATTTGATTCTGACTTACCAAACAACGTCAGGCAGTCAGCGACAAATGACAATTGGAGAAATTCACAAAATTGCAAAATATAAATGAAATTAATAATTGAGTTTATGCACTCAGATGACCAATCACATTCAAATGCCTATATATGGAAAATTTACATATATCTTTTGCGATGTTTCTAACCATAAAAGATATTCAACTTTTTGTCAAAAAAAAAAAGATATTCAACTTACAATCTATATATACCTTTCATCCAATAAAAAGAAGAAGAAAAACTAATATTAATTACACCCAAAATTTAATTACTTGCTTTGCCGAATTAATTGTCATGACAAGTAGTACTCCTAGTTGCCTTTAGGCTCAATGAATGTAGCTGCCGTATCATTTGTGTTACAATAACTTATCATTGGTGAAAATGTTCTTTGTTCTTTTATTTTTATACTCTTTTCTTATCTCTTCTTTATGCGAAAAAATTCGGGAAAGCTTATAAATTTCAGTCTTTCTATGGATTCTATATGCATATCATTTCAAGAGCGGCAATTCACAGCTTAAATGGGAATTAATTAAGAAAGGAAATAGAGGCAAAGAAAGAAATTATAGAGGGAAAATGCATGAAGAATTAATTGGCCGCTTAAACGTAGAAATTTTATTAGTAGAAATTTCACTTAGATGGAATACAAAAGAGTACATACTGGTGAGGCTGAAGACGAAGAAGACAAGAAGCCTTCAAGTTCCTTCCAACCCTCACGACAAACAATAATAATAATAATAATCAAGTATGAACGAAATGTTCAATATTGGCACAAGTGCCAAAGAGAATACCAAAGTAGAAAATAGCGAAATAGAACCATTAAGAAACTATATATGTAAAAGTACTGCTGCAGCCTATTAGTAGTTGAATTAATTAAGCGCACACGAATCCGTTGGGGACACCCTTTCCACAGTAGTTGAGGAGCAAGCTCAACTTGATGGGGACGTTAAGGTTGATGCCAAGCACATTAGCCTTGAGAGCAGTGCAAAGGCACACGGCAGCTTCAAGATCAGCAAGACCCTGAATGAGGGAACAGCATGGTGTCTTTGGTGGCTTTCCAAGCTGCACATTCACCAAACCCAATAGATCAGCACACACACCGAACTTAATAGTGTCCGTAGGGCAACTTGGTGGCTTTGAAGAAGAAGAAGGTGGCTTTCTTGGGACAGCTGGTGGGTTGTGTTTGTGGCCTTTGGGGGGTGGTGGGGGACATGATGGGACATATGTGGAACTAACCACGGTGAAGAAGAGGAGGTTGAGGGATAGAAGAATAGCTGCCTTGGAAGCCATTTCGAAAGTTAAATTGCTAACTTTTAGAGGATGCTTAATTATTAGCTACTCTCTTGCTTCGGTTTTAGCTAGGTGTGTGAGTAGTGATGGAATTGAAAGGAATGAGAGGGGGGGTTTTATAGGGGAAGGATTGGTGAGTGAGTTCGTTATTTTAAGGTTTAAAATAATTAGGCCCATGTGAACGAGCTAGCCCATTGGGTGGAAACTGGATTGTCTCCATGCACAAGCTGGCAGATCAACATGGACGAAGGAAATTATTATTATGACAAAAATAGAAAGAAAATTATTATGCTTTTAAATCTGCGGGGGATACAATAGTGTTACGTTAGTAGTGTTAGTAACATACTCTTTCAAACACATATTTTGTGTGAGTTTGTGGTACATTCGTTGTAGCCGCACGTCCAGCTAGAAGCTTCAACTGGGAGCTTTTGTGGTCAGGCACCGCAAATCCAAATAGATTATTTATGAGTCGGTGGAATTCATATGAGTCTTGTTAAATTATGTGAGTCTCATATCTTATTTGGTGAAACTATTTCCATAACGATGAAACCTAAATTTCAGGTGAATTATATAAAGAGTGTATTAGAAAAATTGTGTTATGACATTGTGTCTAGCAATTTTTCTTATTATATATATTCAAGTTTGGAAGTATCTGCTATAAGTTGCAGTGTGGTTAGTTGTCAACTAGATGAAATCATTTCATACACGCACATTTTGTTCTGAAATTTTCAATAATAGTTTTGCCATAATTGAAACTAAATAATTAAATTAAGCATAAAGGAATAGGATATTGCCCGTATTTGTCATTTTTCATCGATTATTGAAATTGAACTCATGACGAGAGGGCTCAAGATTGTTCTCATTACTCTGTATTTGTCTCTTACAACTCAAACCAAGTTGTCTAATATATTAGATTAATATTATGTAAGAAGTATTACAACATTACATATCTAATCCACGCTTGGCTTATTGATCGACGCTTTTCTGTTCTGTACAACTAGTTTATTTATATACACCTTGTTATTATTATTATTATCTCCATAAAATATTAATCGTAACACAAGATACTGTATATCAGTATATGTATACACATGTCAGCCGATTGACGAGTCAAGTGTACAAGTAAAAGTGTAAAACGCAGTCCCTAGCTAATTTCAGCTAAAAACACTGGTTTGTAATTGTTGCTGTTCATTTGTTAAAAGCTTTTTGAACTAAAATGTGGTTAATAATGCAGCTGAAGTCTGAAGATCATGTGCTGATCATGTGAAAGCAGCAAAACAATTGTCTGTTTGCCTGAAAAATAGAAACCTTGAGACACATTTTGATGGGGACTGATAGTAAACTGGTCATTAATTGGATTCTAGAGAACCATTCATTTCTCCCACTACTTTTCTTATAATTTCTTTTATATATATTATTTTTTTATTATTTTTTCTATTTCTCTTTTTCTTTTTCGTCACAATCTCTCATCTCTCTCTCCCTCTCTCTCTCTCTCTATATATATATATATATCTACACCTCTCACACCCCATTAAGGGGGTGTAATATAATCTTTATATCCAACAAAAACTCATAGAGAGGTCAAAAGCTTTTAATTTACGGTGTAATAATTACGCTCTATAATTAGGATTTAAAATAATTTTGAATAATGTTTAAATTAACTTAAATGATTTGTTGGTAATGTTTGTTGGCTTTAATTTGTGCTATGATGTCGGGTTTTACATATGATTTTTCAAATTGGTGCTTCAATTCTTCTTGCTGCTTAAATTTTTATATATAGGCTTCAATTAAAGGATAAGAATGCTTATTTGTCCTTTTTACAAGGATCACAATGCTGGATGATTTTTCTGCTAACCAGCATAGAGCAAGGGAAGTGCAGCTGATGCAGAGGTTTTGAAATATGCAATTATGAAAATTGGTACCATGCATATATATTATACCCTAACTAGATCATTAACATACACGTCGCAGATTTGATTTGATTTGATTTACTAATTAACATGTATGTGACCCTTCAATGGTTATTAAAAATAAAAGTTTAAGCTACATTGAAGACATAGTTCATTAAATAAACCTGATCATTAATGGTTTGTCACGAAACATTCGAATAAGGTGGACCTTGGGCCGAAAAGGGTCACGAGGGACATACAATAACCTTGTGGTATACGTTTGAACTTTGCAATTGCAATTAAGTTGTCTGTCTTGTACTTCTATAATTAATGGTTAACATTGTGTGTTCTCTGTGTCACCTCTAGCTTTGACAAATAATGGAAATTCACATAAACTAAAACTAATCCAAATTGGACCTTATTTGATTTATACGCCGAGTTTATGACACAACGTGTATTTTGGATATCAAAATCACTCCAGTAAATAATTAATTAATAATTAAAACATCATTAGTTAGTGTATCGCGACAGTGTAATGTGGGTAAAAATATTTTCCAATATACAATAATGTTTTCTGTATAATCCAATATACAATAATGCCAACTTCAAATCATGGTTTAGTTAACTGTAAATTTCAATAAAGACTGCGGACTAATATCTTGCTAATATACGCGCGAAGGAAATAAAAAGAATATTGGCAGGCAAGCGCACCCTTTGGAGTTTGGCGTATTGTCGGCAATAAGCATGAAACCATATACTATGGGCAGGATCAGCATAGTTCGAAGAAAAGGATCAATCAAATATATCAAAATATAATATAAGGACTCAAAGTAAACCATTATTAGCCTAGTAGGCCATTCGACAAAATCACAAAATTGTCCAACACTTATGATACCATTGGATGATCATGTCGTCGGCACCACAAGTTTAAGTTCAGATATCCTAGCTATGTTATCTAATGAACCATCATTTTCATCCAAATCTAGACACAAGGTTAGGACTTAGGACACTTGCTAGCACAGACGCGTAAATTCAAAGAAGGTCACGTCATGATGTTCTTCGCAAAAAAAAAAAAAAGCACGGACAAAACTCCGGTGTAAAAGTTGACCTTAAATATGGCTAATCAAAAATTGAAAATTGCGAAGTGATACGCGTATGAACATTATTATTAAACATTTATAAATATGTGTTATCATACTTTGTATGGACAAAATTTAATGGTTCCAGCTTTATCCAGGACGGAGGAGGGGGATCGATATAAAGTAGTGAAATCACAATTTTCAACTTAAGAGTCATAATCATATTAATTTGACTAATCGTTTGTTTCCTGCTGAAAATAGGGATCGAATTGAGGTCGGATGTCAAAGAAAATGGCCGCACCCTGTGCCAGAGAAAATATATTAGATATTACACTCCGGATTTTGAATATTTTAGATTATAATATTGACTTTGAAGGCTGATTTTATGATCGTGATGTACATTTTCTTCCATCGTATACGCCAAGCTACAGTTTTGCACTCGTGATGGAATTTTACACTTTGTTTGCACGATCAGACAGATAGGAAGGAAAGAAATTAGAAAGAAGTCAAAAAGAAGAGAAATTAAGTGGAGATTGTGTGTTGTATATGTTATCTATAACTATAACTATACATAAAGGAAACACCATCCTTTGGGGTCCCATTTTTTCTCTCCAATTTTACCCTTTTATGCTCTAAATTTTTCCAAAATTATCCTTTTAACTAAAATTTCAAAATTTCAATTTCAATTCAAATTTAAATACAAATAACTATATCATAACTTCTATAATAATTGTATCTTATATCTATATCGCATTTAAACTATCTATAATTAATCAAAAAAACTTAAAAAAAAACGGATAGACGGGCACTACCGTGCCCGTCTTTCCGCTAGCAAAAATAAATATTCAAATTTCTTTCTACTCATTTGGATGGGTGAAAAGGTAAGTAGAAAATTACATAGAAATGAAATATATGGAGAAAAAAAGTAGAGTCCCGCACAAAAAAAAAAATCCCTCTCCTTTTTTTTTACTCTTCCGAACAAGAAAAATACCTCACTGTTCTCTCATTTTTTTTCCCTACTATTTCTTTTCATTCCAAAAATCTATTCATTTTTTTTTTGGTTCAATATTCCAAATCTATTCATTCAAAAATAGTGTCAGCGCTAATCGATGATATCTATCTATATATGGCCAACAACATTCCTCCCCTTTTTAAGATTCCAAATATTTGAATGAAATCTTATAAAAACAATATAGTGTCACCTTCTAATAAATGAAGATCGTGGCCGTAAACAAAATCACTTCACAAGTAAATGTTTTCTTCAGTCTAACTGGAAGTTTATACCGTGGTTGAAAAAAAAGAAGAACGTGCTACCAAATCATGAATTTGGGGCGTGTTTCACTTGGTAGCAACCAAACGGCGTGAAATAATGCCGACTAAAGGAGAACGAATTGTAACATGAATAAAACCATAATCGATATTTTAATTTTGCAAAAGAATAAACATATTCTGATTCTTTTTTAATTTTTCGACCAAAGGCAGATTCCGATTCAAACAGCCCCAAAATTTCCAAAAAACTAAGCTCAACCAGATATTTTAAGGAGAAAATCTCAACCAAGCCCGGCACAAAGGGCCAAATCCAAATGAAAACCCCAATCCAATCAGTTGATCCAGCACGTTTGGGTTATGCTTTCTCCCGGTTTCATCAAAGATGGTTTGGGTTTTAAAAACGACAGACAACAAAATTGGGGGTCACCAACCAGGGATGGAAGGTTCAATTTTTTACATGTTTAGATTCAAAAATTCAACTTTTAGCTTACAGAGAAATAGTTGACAAAAAAAAAAAGCTTATAGAGAAGTTGATTTTGTTAGTATTCTTATTTTTCTCATATGAAAAAGAGAAAAAGTTGTTAAATAAATAAGTGTAAATAGAGAAGTTAAAAATGAGTGCTTTTGAAAAATATCAAAGTGTAAAAACTGATTTCAACTTAAATAAGGAACTACTAGATAAAAAATTCATATTGTAAGTGCTTATAGAAAAGAAAATCCAAACACGCTCAATCTTGTAAGATTATCCTCATAATCCCATAGAGTAGAGAAAATGGGAAATTGGGCATAGTAATGGCACATTCCTCACCATAGCCACCATGAGCATGAGAATGATCAAAAGAACATAACCGGATTCGGCTCTTTCATTCCTGTAGTTGGTTTCAGCAAGTCTTCTACGATCCATTATTTTAAGTCACACAAGAGCACAACTAAACGAAAAAAAACAAAATACATCAAACAAGTTTTCATCTCATCATTGCCTTGGGTCTGCCTATGGTTCACCACCAAGCTCCACTCGCAGATTGTCATATGGATATACTTTGGGTGTCTGATACACAGAAAATAACATAAAACTCTATCAGCATAAGTACCAAATATCTGGAAAAAGTAGCATTGCATGTGAAGCTTCAAAACATGAAAATATCATTGAAAAATATAGCCATAAGTCCAAGCAAGAGTGCAATCTGGATACATGGAAATTATACGGACCATGACTGACAAGGATACGTGCAGGACTGAAAATTCCATAGTCCATAGTCCATATACAACTCTAGCAAACGAAAATTTTATTTTCTTTCAACCAAACACAGAAAAATAATTTCACATATAGCCTCGGGTCAAAAATTAAGAATTGCCACGATAACTTCAAAGACGCTGCTAGTGCTAAGATGTTAATGAACTTTCTGATGGCACTTGTTCATCCCAACTGTCTTTCAGCTTTTGTGAAATATTGACTCACAATAAGTGCACCTTGGTAGTGGCTCCATAAATTCTTTCTTCAATTGAGAAGATACCAGGGCCATTCTTTTGCTGAAATATTTCACGCAGGTCACTCCAAAGCTCTGCTGCAGAATTGGAGTAAACGACACTGACTGTAATTTCTTTGGAGATGCAATCAAGAAGCCAGGAACCAACAACAT
This sequence comes from Glycyrrhiza uralensis, assembly GCA_030159175.1. NCBI lineage: Eukaryota > Viridiplantae > Streptophyta > Magnoliopsida > Fabales > Fabaceae > Glycyrrhiza > Glycyrrhiza uralensis. The sequence continues at coordinate 48,865,385 of BRZY01000001.1, read as the reverse complement.
TATTGCTCCTTTGGCAAATTGAAAACAGCTGAATATCAGATTCATAAGGAGAATGAATAGAGCCAGCCATCAACAAAGCCAAAAATTTTCTTGGCTAACAGAGTCACCTTCATGGCAGGGCTCCATGAGATAGTTCTCACCAGACAATGGTTGAGAAACCAGAATTAGAGCAGGATTGTCTGACGATAAAGATAGAAAAGACTTGAGGCATCATGAAGTGGATGGAAGAGGGCAAAGAATGAACAAGAACAGAAAACTCGTTGAAGGTGAATAACCACAATCAAGAACAGAGGAAGTGACAAAGGAAGGTCAAGAAATTGCAGAGAGAAAAATTGCTCTGATACACTAAAATCAGGAGAATGAAGATGGAATCAGTCTCGTTACTGTGAAAGAGTTACATAAACACTTGATTACATTAGAGGGAAGAATGACAGAAAAGAAACTGAAACTCTGAAAGTAACAGAACCAAAAACTGAACTAACAGATTCAACAACCAACCAACTATAAGTGGAATACACCTCTCTACAATATAGAGTTTGAAACCCTTCTTCCCCAATAATTCGCACATAATTTGAGCAAACTACAGCTGACCTCCATTTCAAACCAACCAGTGGCCAACTACTCACAGACATCATTTTTTGTCATTTTTGAGCATTTATATGTGTAGTATAAATGCTATGTCTTGGATCTATAATGTTAGTATAGAGGCCATCCCCACTATAGCGTTTTTGAGGTCAGTCTAATGTATGAAAACTATCTGAGAATGAAAATTATGGACAATGCGCCCAAAGGATCTAAAGTATGGCAATACATAACTCAAAATACATCCCATAAGCAAGAGACGAGAACGACAATATACAATCCAATCAAACTTAAACACTTCCAACATTTATCAATCTCGACCAAATTCAACCTTACATATAGTATTTGATGAACAGCAATTACAGAATAGAAATCAGCAAAAATCCTATAGCCGCGACAAACAGTAAAGTAGAATAAAATCCCAGTCTAAACTAATCACTTAATCAGGAATTCAAGTGAGTAGAAGACTTACAAACGGTATCTTAGAGGCTTTGTCATTCCACACGGCCAATAATCCCAGAGAAGCGAAAAATCCCAATCCCCCACAGAGCCACCCCAATGCTTCATACTGGTTTCAAAATAAGAATAACCATTAACTTTGAGCATTAATATACTAATTAATATATTATCCTAAAATTTCCATTAGGGAAAAAAAGTGGTTGCCTTTCCAACTGTATCAGCAATGCGATCTATGCAGGGTTCGGGAAATGGAGTGCCGTTGTCCCATATAAGTTCGTCATTCACGGAAAGCTGAGAGACCCCCCCGAATTTAGAAAAAAAAAATATATATGTTAATTTTGAGGATTCTACAAAAACAAATAAAAATAAATAGAAGATGATAGGTTAAGAGAATCGTACGGGTTTGTCAGGGACAATATGTTTGCCGACGGGGAGGCCCATGCCGGAGCGGAGGCGAAGAGAGGAAGCTACAGAGCGGTGAACGACGCCGTTTCCGCCCAATATCCTCGATGCTGCGTTCGTCAATCTACCTGCCATGATTATTGATCACTGCCTTCTCTCGATTCCTTGTTCAATTCCTATTCTCCCTACACAGCCTTATGTTATTGCGTTGACAAAAAAAAAGCCTTATGTTATTGCCACTCACTGTTTAAACGACTTCGTATACGGCTCATTTTCTTTTTTTCCCGTTCTTATTTATCTAGCGGGCTTTTTTTTTTGGTCAAAAGCTTGTTTTTATTTCAAGTCAACTATTTATCAAGCCTAATGAAGGTATTGTGGCCCAAGCCTGCATCCACAGTCACATGGGTTTTATTATCTGTGTGACAATTGATGCGGTGCTTCGTTGCGGTTCTTTAATCCATATATGCTGTTGACCAAAAAAAAAATCCATATATGCTGTAATGGGATGAAAATCTACCGAAATGGTAAAAAGGTTGTGTTGAGGAAATTACCAAAATAGTTTGAAGATAAAAGTTTTTACTTTTTATCAATTTAGGACAAGTCGTGAATATCAATCATGACTTGCTTTTTTTTTTTAATATTTTTAAAAAAGAATGAAAGTTATAGATAGAAATAATGATTTTCACATACAAAACCATAAAGGTAGACTTGTATTTTTCTCAAAAATAGAGAAAGTCACAATTTTCTATTTTTTGTTTTTAATATAATTTTTAAACAATTAATAATTAGTATCAATTTTTTATTTAATCGAAACAAAATATGCAGGAGAAACCACGAGATTGAACTCACATAGTTAATGTATTTCATCTAAAAAAATCATCTCAATTGTTATCCAAGTTCAAGTTAGTCAAAAGTCTCATTTTCTCTAAAATACTACGAATGAAAAAAAAAAAAACATGCTTTTTGTGAAGCCTGTAGCAGCGTGAAGCTATCTTTCATGTCTCAAAACAAGATTAATATTCACTACTTGCACTACATAGGTAAAAAAAAAAAAAAAATCTTTGACGGTTCGTTTGTTGTTCATCAATTATAATTCCTTTATTAATTTATTTATCATTTAAAAGGGTTTTAAGAAGGCAAATCCGATGAACAAAAAGTAAAAAACAACAGTTAAGTTAGTTGCATTGCAAGTTGCAACACTATCCCACGCGGTGAACTAACAAGAGCCACAAAGACCACAATTACAGAGAAAAAGTACGCATATCTCAGTTTCTCACTAGATCAAGCTACCACTGAGGGTGCAAGCAAATAGTAAACAAAAACACTTGTAGTGCAAGGGCCTAACAGTAACAAGTGATAATTTAGGCCGGAACCACATAACGATGGAAGAAAAAGCATGAGAGAATTAAAGGACAAAATCACAAGTGAGTGCAAGAGGTACAAATCAATTCATAGCAATTCAATATTCAAATACCCAACTGAGTCTGGAACTCCATGATGGTTTTGGCAGAGTCCCTGAGCCTTCGCTCCTCCTCTTGGTTCATGTGCACGTTGGTCACACCCAGGACCCCTCCTCTACCCAGCTGTGCCGGCAAGCTCAGAAACACTTCCACATCATCACCGATGCCATAAAACCCCTTCGCCATAACAGACACGGGGTGGATCTTCCTTTGGTCCCTAATAATGGACCGGGCCAAGCTAGCCACCGAGTACCCAATGGCCCATGAAGTGTAGCCCTTCAGACTGATCACTTCGTAAGCGCTGTCTATCACTCTCTTGTGTATGTTCTCCAGCGTTTCCTTCTCATACGCTATCTGCTGATTCTTCAGAAAACTCAACACCGGAACACCCCCTACGCTAATGCTTGACCACAGCGCCACCGAACTATCCCCGTGCTCCCCCACTATGTATGCCTGCAGCCAAATCACATTACATTTTTTTTTTTAATTAATCACAAACTCATTCCAAAGTTTGATTTCTCACATCCTATCCTATATGGTAACAAAATTATTATTTGTTTTTAAGATAAATATTAAACAATAAATAAATTAACAATGGGATACAATTTTATAGGAACTAAATCCATGTTTCACTCTAAATTTTTTATCTATACCAAATCTATGGAACATCAAGTGTGACACCATCATTCATTGCTCGATCGAGATCTCTTGCTTCCATGTAGTTTCTATATAGCAGATATTTCGGCTGTTAAATTAATTTAACAATAAAAAATGTAACATTCTCAACCATTTGATTGATTTAATGATCGAGATTTCTGCGGGAGGATCAGGAATTGTCATTGCTCATCCTAAATAATTGAAATGAAAACCTTCCTTTATTTATTTGATGGGTCTGTCCAGGAATAAGTGGTTCACTATGGTCAAGTTTGAGTTAAATCAAGTACAATAATTGTAACAATTGAATTGATTAGTCTCATCAAATCTAATCTTACAGTCCATCCTCTGCACCTAATCATACTACAGTCAATAGAATATCTTCGTCTTCCTCTGTCTTCCCTGCAACACGGTTTTCCCCCTTCCTCTCTCTCTCTCTCTCTCCACGTTGCTGTTCGCTGTTTCTGCCTCCCCACCACCTTCGTAGAAAAAATTTTCTAAACCAAAAATGTTATGAGGGGTACACAGAATTTGGGGATCATGCTTCAAAGCGGTTAAGAAAAAAAATCCAAACTTGATGAAAGAGGTGACAACATTTGGGGGGTTTGGGATGGTGAGAAAAAACGTGGACCAAACTCATCGGAGAAGTGAGAAAGATGCTTGGAGGAAGGTTTTTTGTTTTTAATTAGCTTGAGGATTGTATTACTTGTTTTGATTTTATTGATGAACTGAATCTGAGAAACATCTAATTATGGTTTTATGGATGAGTTTTTTGCTGAAAAAAAAATTCAACACCCCCAACAAAAAAAAAGAAGATGAGCGTTCCCCTACATTTTTTTATGAATCAAAGTTCTGGATTTAATATTTTGAATTTTGTTGACCGGGTATATGTGGGAAAAATGTTGCTGGCGATGGCGTAAAAAATGGATGCAATGGCAACGTGTTGACAGCATAGGAAGCTTCTATGTGACGAGTGTTGGGCGAAGACGGAGAGGACCGCCCTCGGCTCGACCGGAGGAGCTTCGCGACGATGCGGCCGAGCTGCAAGGAGCGAACGACGGGGACGCAGGAGCTGGAGCCGTCATCGCGGTGGGGTTTAATTTCTCTGGAGGAAGACAACGGAGAAGGAGTGAACGAGATGACATGGGCTGCAATAGTAAGCACGGTAGCACAGCAACAGTGGGTCGTCGGAGACCATGGAGGTGGGGGAGGGGTAGAGGTGTGATTGTGTGAGAAAATGTATGTGTGTTTTCTCTTTTTTGTCAATTAATTTGAGTCATTGATTTTTTTTTAATAAATCTAATGATTATTAAAATTTTGTACAAATTTTCCAATTGGTGGTCCACTATGCACCACCCATAAATTTTACAACTAGGGTCCACCCTAGAACAATCCTTATTTGATTGATTGATTGATTTATCATAAAATAAATCCGAATTTCAGTCAAAAAAATCCAAATCCAATAGTCAAAATAAGATAAAATGAAAAGAGGGAAATGAGAAAATGACCTGTACATCCTGCGCGTTGACGTCGAGATGATCGGCAATGAGGAAACGAAAACGAGACGAGTCCAAGTTGGTACCCGACCCGATGACCCGGTTGGAGGGGAACCCAGAGAGCTTCCAAGCGACGTAGGTGAGGACATCGACGGGGTTAGAAACGATGAGGAGGACAGAGTCCGGTGAGTAACGGGCCAGAGGGGGTATGATGTGGCGGAAGAGGTTGACGTTTCTCTGGAGCAGGTTGAGCCTGGACTCGCCGGCGATCTGGCGTGCTCCGGCGGTGACGATGCAGAGATCGGAGCCGACGGTGACTTCGTAGTCGACGGAGGAGTTGATCCTGACGCGAGGGAGGAAAGCGGCGGCGTGCTGGAGGTCGAGCATCTCGCCGCGGAGCTTGTCGGGCTGCTTGTCGACGATGACGAGCTCGTCGGTGAGGTCCTGGGTGAGGATGGTCTGTGCAATGGCCATTCCCACGTTTCCGGCGCCGATCACCGAGATCTTGTTGTGTCGCTTCGTGGGAGACGGAGGGGCCGCGTTCATTATGGGCTTGAAGAAGGCCTGGGTTAGGTCCAGGCCCCCTGGGCCCAACGTCGATCCTGAAGCGCTCTTGTGCATGATGTGATTGATGATTTGTTGCTGTTACTTGCAGAGTTTATTTGCCTGTTCTCTTCTGAGTTCTGAGTGGTAATAAAATACAGCACTGCAGTGCAGAATAATGTTGTGCTAATACTGTGGTCTGTGTGGGAGGAAAGAAGAAGAACGGTATGAAACTTTGAATGAAGATGGACTCTTTTGGTCTGTTCAGCATAAACGTTTACATATAAATTATTTTTTTAATCGAAAAGATAATATAATAAAATTAATTTCATATAAACTGTAAACTATTTTGATAAATTATTTTGGTAAGCTTATGAAAATAAGGCTAAAATAACTTATAAATCTGTCATAAATTATTTTCATAAACTCTACCAAATATATATATCAATAGACAAACTCAAATAAACTTTGCAGAAGTAAACCCCAGAGAGCCTTGTACAGGCAAGGTCAATCTTCTACTTTTGGATTCTTAAAGGAAGGAAGGAAAATGAAAGGGTCATTTACGGGTTACGGGTCATTCTACGGGCTGTGTTTTTGTTCTTTCCCATTATACTAGGGTTTGGACTTTGGAATTTGGATCTTCTTCGTGGTTTAACTTTACTTGATTAGCATGGCAAATTTTTTTTATTAAGTAGAAATGGTAAATACATACACACAAGTGTCTTAACTGATGTTCGAATCATGTCCAATCTAATAATACCAGATGGATTTAACCATTTATATTAGGCTCTATAGACATACAAAAATCATTTAAATCAAACTAAACATTTTTTTATAAATCGAGAACATATTGATTCTTTTTAATTGAAAATTTAAATTAGAATACATGTATCTTAATTGTTTTTTTTTTGTAAAGTGAAATGGAACAAAGAATCAACAAAATCAAAGGTTTTAGACACGTAGAGAGCATTGTCTCCCGGCTTATGCCAAGAGGAAATGACATATTTCTAGGAAGAGTCAATGGGACAATATCGAATTTGAGTGTGTTTGGATTGCAGTTTGGCTTTCTTAAGGTACTTTTGCATTGTCAAATTTAGTTTGTATCAGTTTTTATGATATTTGGTTTTCAGTTTCAAAACCCAGTTTGAAGCAAAATGAGCAATGAGGTTACTTTCCAATTTTACTTTTTTGTTTGAATCACTAATAAACAGTAATTACACATTTAGAAGTACTTTTGATTAATATCATCTAAACAAAATTCATTGTCTAACATATTTTTGAGAAAAAAGTATCCAAACACAAATTACGTTAAAATAAACTCATTTTTAATCAAACATAATTTACAAAATAAGTTTATTCCAAACTTACTTTTACAGATTTTAATCCAAACACACACTTCATCAATGCATAAATTATTCAATGTTTGGCAACATAGCAAATACTAAAGGTATAAAAAAAAGCTAGAGAGTGTGAACTGTGAAAGGTATGATGTGTGAAATACAGAAAGAGCATAACAATATTTTTTTTTATCGCAGAATGTATAAATAATATGAGGGTGTATGGAGAAAAAGCATAAATAATCATGGTTTAAATATCTTTTTCGTCCCTGTAAAATGATCGAGTTTCATTTTTCGTCCCTGTAAAAAATTTTTGTTCGTGATCCCTGTAAATCAAAAAGTTTTATTTTTAGTCCCTGCAAAATTGTTTTAGTCCCTGTAAAATTTAGATCATGTTGAATTAGTCTCTGTAATATTTAGATAATTACCAAAGTAGTCCTTGTAAAATAAATTTAATAGGGACTAAAAACAAAATTGTTCACATATTACAGGGACTAATTTAACATGATCTAAATTTTACAATGACTAAAACAATTTTGCAGGGACTAAAAATAAAATTTTTTGTTTTACAGGGATCACAAACAAGCAAAATTTTTTACAGGGACGAAAAATGAAACTCAGTCATTTTACAGGGACGAAAAAAGTATTTAAACCAATAATCATTCTCAACTGGAAAGTCTTGTAGAGAGAAAGAGAAAGTTGTTGAAGAATGTCCACTCAAACTCAGGTGCTACTGAGATGCCAACACAAATATTTAGTACCTGTTTGTTTTAAATTTGCAAACGGCAGTTTGAGGGCCAAAATCGTGTTTGACTCAAACACGATTTTGGGCAAAAATGGATATGTTTGTTTACTCAAACGTGAAAATTTGAAACATAGTTTTAGGGTCCAGAATCAATTATAGTAAAAGGAAGTCCTGAGTTATTTTTTTGTTTGCAAAACGACGTTTGGGTGTGGAATTCATAAAATTCTTTATATTTATACATCAAATGTGATTCAACCTTTAGCATTCAAACACAATCAATTCTTCTGAACACACTTTTAGAATATCATTACCAAACACAAATCAATTCTTCTCAGCATAATTTTTTTAAAATCAATTCTTCAAACACAATTCTACCAAAATCTAAAACAAACGGACACTTAGTATGTTTGATTTAGATTTGTTGATGTTGGAATCGATTGACCTAAAGTGAGTATCAAGTTTCTCTGGGAGAAATTGCATCGGAAAGCCAAATTTCTCCATTTGAGGGTCCCAAAAAGGAGAGGGAGGGATTCAAACAAACTTGATAGATAATGTATTTTCTCCAGGTGATACATATAGGCAGAGGATTAGTGTTTGCTAGCAAGTATGCATTTTATTGATTGAGCATGCTTTGTATACGATGGAAAATAAGTAATTCGAGTAAATAATGGAAGATCAAAAGATTGAAGACCGGAGACATCAGACAACTAATAGCATGTTTGCTTCCGCATTCAGAGAGGATCTACTACGTGTCTAATCAAAAGCTACAAAGAGTAGTTTCCACGTTTGATCATTACAAATTTAAATTTAGATTAGCCTTTCAAAAAAAATCCTAAATTAGTCCATAAGAGGTTTGATCACGTTAGTCATTGTCAAATAATTCTAAATACTTGACTAATTTAAAACACTAATATAATAGAGAATTTTTAATTTTAAAAGGGTAATATAAAAACATTAATGATTTCGTGAACTAAATTCACACACTGTCACAATTTAATGGACATTTTTGGTGAATTTTTTTAAGGGAAGAAAAAAAATGTCGCTAACAACGAGTTAAACGACAAGCAGCTTGAACAAAAATCCATAGACGACAGCAAGAAAATAGAGGAGCTGGGGAATTACAAAACTCACAGTCGTTGAGGCTGAGAGCAGAGCAGGTGAGCATCGATTGATTCCCCGAGTGTCCGACAAAACTCGGCGCCAATCAGAATGGAAGAAGCCCTGGCGGAGTTGGAGCGAGTCCAAACCCAGCTCCTGCAACGCATATCAAAACTCGAGCATTCTCACCTTCCAACCAATTCGCCAGTTTCTGACGACCCTCAAGCTGACACTGACACTGTCACTCGCCTCTCTTCCATTCTGCGCCGTAACGGCGTTGACGACTTCTCCTTCAAGAGGGTCGCTCCCGATTACTACGATTGGCCCCTCGAAGCCCGTCGCGATGCCCTTAGCGCCGCCTCCGTTGACCATCTCTGCAAAAGCATCGTTTTGGTCAACACGCAAGCCCCTTCCAATGTCATTGATTGCAGCGACCGCAATAATTCCAAGTACTATGTTGTCGTTGTTCAGGTCCCCCTGCTTTTGCTTTTTATTTTTCACTCCTTTCCCTTTTCACCCACTCTTCTTCCTGTTGTTCTCTTAACTCTCTCGTGGGCTTATCTTAGGTTTACAATAATACAATTTGCTTTTTGTTTGCAGTACACTGCTCGGTTCAATGCTGAGGCTGTGAGAAACTTTCTGTACTCGCTCAACAACGGAACTATAGCAAAAAAGAAATTCAACTGTAAGCTATTTTGTTTTTCACACAACTTAAATTATAGTTTCACATATTTTTGTGTAGAGTTTGTGTTGTACATACAGCTCCCAAGTGGTTGGCTATTTATCGGTGTGTATTGAAATCAATTTTTTTTATAATAGGGTAACCGTGATGAATGAAATCCTGTTGAACATTGAGGCTAGGAGGTTTCCCTGCTGAATATGAGTCTTCTCTAGTGCTAGAAAACCATGACATGCTTCATATTGAACATAATGGGGAAATATTATACATGAGTTTGGTGGGATAGGCAAACACTGATTATGCCTTCTCTGATGTCATGTTTGCAACAGCTTAGTTACAACTTACAACACAGATTTTGCTTGCTTATAAAAATTGAAGCCTAACAGCTATCCTTGTTTCTTACTGACCTCCCCATGGCAACGGCCTTATCCTCTTGCTATCAAAATTTCACTGCCCGCTGAAACTGCAACCCCAACAGGATTCATCCCTTGCTGTGTTGTTGGAACTGGGTCAAGATTGAGGAAAGCTTTGAAAAGTTGGGATGTGAAAGGAACAAAGACCAAAGCTTCTACCGTAATTGTAAAACATTAAATGTGATTGAAGGTAGTGAGCGACTGGGAATGGGTTGTTTTTCCAGGAAACGGAATTTGAAAGTTTTTCTTTGAGGTGCAGAGTGGTCTTAATGAGTTGTAAAGGCTGTGTTGCAGGCTTGCAGCAACTCTTAGATGTGTGATGGGTTTTTGGCATGATTAGAAAATAGCTAAGGTTAGGTACTTAGGTTAAGCAGTTTAAGTCCCTCGTCTTGGGTTGAGGATATTTGGCAGCTTAGTTGTCCTAGGGTCTCTGTGGTGCACAATGGCTATCAAGTTCAATGCATCAAAGTTTCAATTCTGGATCATCAACTGTAACTACTCACTAGCAAGAGATGAAAATGTGAATGTTCACATGCATTGGATTAGTTTTTACTTTTTAATGCACTGCATCATCTCACTTCTGATTTCTCTACCTCGAACTTTTGCATACTGCAGCAAATGAGATTGCAGGTGAACTAAGACCATAAACCCTCGACCATGTAATGGTTTTTGCATGAACATTCTAAATGGCAGATAATGAAGGGAATTTATAAGACAAAGTGAAAGTTTGAGAGGTCCATACTCTGACACCCATCACTCTGTAGTAGCACTTCTCGAAACTTAAAGTATATTCACCATGTGAAAATGTTTCCATATGTTGTAATCAATTTTTAATGCACTACCTCATCTCAATTCTCTACCTTGAATTCCTGCAAACTGCAGCAGATGAGATTACAGGGGAACTGAGACCATAAACCCTTGACCATGTAATGGTTATTGCATGAAAATACTATGGGGAAGATATATGAAGGAAATTTATGATCAAGTGAAAGTTTGGGAGGTCCATACTTGATGACACCCATCACTTTGTAGTACCACTTATCTTCAAAGTATATTCATCATGTGAAAAATGTTTTTATATGTTGTAATCCATGTGTCCATATGGGCATTCTGGCTCTCCTTGTTAATCCTTTATCTTTTATTCCTTTTATTAAATATATATTAATGGACAATTCTCATCATATCTGTAACCTGTTATTGCTTAGAAGGTAATAATATTGTTATTAATTATATACAGTGAGGCTAGCTCCTGAGGAGACATCTGCAGATTTAACTGGGTATGGGCACAATGCAGTGACTTGTATTGGCATGAAAACAGACATTCCGGTAAAGATACAGCTTGCTGTCAAGGACCTTCCTTTCTTGTTTCCCACTTATTATGGAGGCGTGATGCTCATCTTAAGTTGAATAGTTGAAAGATCCATGAGCGTATGCCCTCACTAGAATCATATTGAATGTAAAACCAGACTTTTCCCCCAAAGATAAGGGTCAAATTTTAGACATACCTTAGCACACCTCTTTTCCTATGAATAATGGTCAAGGGCTCAAGGTCCACTAATTAATTAAAACATTTGTTCTGTTGTTGCATTACAATCAAACCATAATTCATTCTCTTTTCCAGTTAGATAGTATAATGCCTTGTCTATAGAATATTAACCTTCAGCTTCTTCCTTTATTGATTGAATATTATGGGTTGATTTCAGGTGATTTTGGATGAAGCTATTGTAAAACTAACTCCAGATTTCTTTTGGTTGGGTGGCGGTGAGGTTGATCTAAAGCTAGGGATCCGGACATCCCAGTTAATCAGATTTATCAACCCATTCATCGTTAGCTGTAGCAGTAATTGATTTTGTTGGTTAGAATGTGGTCACGATAATCAAGGTTACATGGAGAGTTGCCATTTTCAGCTTTCCATTATTGATTTTTATACGATTTGGATTATTGCCCCTTGAGAAAGATATTTATTGTTCATTGGGAATTTTGTCCTCTGCTTAAGATATTATCCTTTATGTTTCAGTGATTTGTATGCAGCCAGCACCATGGCTTCATATTTTATATTTGTTGGAAGTTAATAACATCATCAGAAAGAAAAGGATAAGTTTAGCATTTTGATTTTGATTGAGTCATTTTGCTCTCATACGATGAGGAATGGCATCAATTAGTAGAATGATGAATCTTTCACTCTCACCCAGAATGTATCAGCTCCTAGCTCCTGTAAGTTTCTTACAAGATTAACTCAGGAAGTAAGAAGCTTGAGTTTTGGACCGGAGCTAGCATGATTCAGTCGGTAGGATGATGGATCTTTCGCTATCACTTAGAATGTGTCCGCTCCTAGATTCTGTTAGTTTGTAGCCTTAGTTATTCACCCCTTTTGTGTGAAGAGGTAACTCGATTAAGAATTTATCTCTCATTCTTGTACTACTATCTTGCTGGAAATTCCAAATTTTGTTTTTTAGAAAAAATCACATTTCTCTTCCTCAATATAATTTTAAATTACACTCTTCTCTCTTATTTTAAAATCTACTCTCTCTCATCCTGAGAAGTAAATGTATGTTACATTTTAACCCATTAGAAAACGGAGACCAATTCTGCTTTATACTGATAACTGGACTCAATTCCCCGCGGTAACCAAGGGGAAAAAGTGACTGAGGAAAATAATCTACCTGCTTTTCCTGGTTAAAACACTAAACTACTCGATAGTATGTATTCGACATGAACACCTAGGATATGCATGGAATGATGATCAACCTAAAAAAGAGTTGAAACACTGAAAACGAGGAAACTTTTCAACATTAAACAGGTTCTTAGAATTTGTATACAACTGTACATAACATTGAGTGCAATGTTCGTTGTTATTGGGTACCATCACAAATTCATGAACAAGACAATGACGGAGCAATCAGATCATATAGTGTTAATCTATATAATGCTACTGGGAGATCAGATCCCCAAACGTGTTCTCCCCACTGTAAGTAACATAAAGAAACCCATCTTCATCCTTCTTCTCATCATATATGGCAGACATAATTGCTCCTGAAAAAAATTGAGAAACCCCGTAAAGTGATAGGCTAATACTGCTCTAAATTAAAACACTAAAGAATCGTCTTTGAAGGAAAAAAAGTGATGGAGAATATAATTTGCTTAAGTCACCTGTAGGTGGAAGGACATTGTCCACAAATATAAAGATTGCCTTTTCTGCACTTAATTTAATTCTTTTACGGATAACATAGACAAACTGTCCAACTGTCAGATCAGCAGGGACAAGGTACCTACAATTAATTCACGCAGTTTCAGTTTTGATAGCTAAAACAGAGGACATACGGCTGGTAAGTGCCAATTTTATACGTCAAGTTCTGTTCATCTAATTCAAAATTCACGTCATCTCATAAACTGGATAAGTATATACAACAGAAGCTGTTGCTATTACGGCTTTACTTACTCAAAATCATGAATTGGTGGTCATTCATATAACTCATCACTTATCAATACCAGGAAATTTACAAGATATTGCTATAGCTAATCACACCAAATTCAGTACGTTATCTTGATCAATTTAGTACATCGTCAACTAAGTCCTTACAAAAAGGTGATTTTCATCAATCCAGCTATTGAATTGTAATGCAAAAAATTGCATGCCGAATTTTAGAAAATCTAAACAACAGGAATGCTATCAAATGTCTGAATCATCTTTTCTTTGAAAAGTATCTTGCTGTATGTTCATTTTATTTTTAAAGCAATGAATGGTGTAAGAAACAGCTTTAATTTATGTGAAGCTTTTGAGCATGACTTTCATGATATACATTTTTAATCCCAATGTGGATGAAAAGTTCATTTGCTTAAACATATTTATTGGAACAAGCTTCTAAATCTACAAACCGGTAACAATCGTAGCCATTTATAGACAAATAGAGGAAAACTTCTGAATTCTCAGATATTGCTTGAGAAAACCATGAACTTCAGGGATAAATACCATGAAAAAACCATGATTATCTTCCTGAAATTTCCTCTTATTTTGGCCAACAGTCTCTTTTCTTAAATATATGTTGACTATGTTCTAATTTAATACATTAAATTTATTACAATATTTTTCTTTCCTTTGAGAAAAACATGTGATATGAGTAGAAACAATTAATGTGACATTTCCAGATTATATGAAAAGTATTGACAAAATCTTACTTCTTCTTGTCAATACTCGGGATATCACTTCTTTCTGCCTTCTCCACAATCACCTTCAGGCACATTGAGAGACAAGTTAGCATAATAACAAGAAGGAATCAGAAACGTATATGATAAAATAGCTCGAGAGAATAATCATATTCATAACTGAGAAGAACTAGTCCAAGGAATCAAATAAAATAGCTCGAGGAGGGTATAGGATACTTTCATTATTGAGTCCGACCTTTGGTGAAAGTCCACAAATTACAGTTTCATAGGTAAAATAAAAATCATTCGAATATTCTTCCTTGAATTGGATTTGTTCTCTAATTCAGTGACTTTGTAATCAATCATTTAACCTCCATTAAAGGATTTTCCCACAAAGATAATTGATACATGTAGCGATAAAAATTAGTAGAAAATAAAAACACATGACAATTTAGCATGCGATATAAATTCCAAAATGTTTTAAAACCAAACTGTACCAGACCCCCCCAATAAGCATGATCTCTATCTCACTGGTTGGTTGTTTTTAAAACATTGAGTCTTCCAAATTCCAATAAAGTATATCTCCACAAGGAACAAAGCTAATCCTGAATATCAAATATGCAGCTATCCAACACACATTTATCAGTCTAAACTCTTAACCTAGATTATCTTCATGGAAGGTTGTTGATGAAGCATCAAGGATTCCACACGCTAGTCAGCTATATATAAAGCCAAATCATGACAAGAATGAGACAACAGATAGAAGACATAATTTAAACAGCAAAATACATTTTTAGGGGCGGGAAAAAATCATAAAAATTGAAAAGCACTGGCTTCTCAACCAGAAAAACAGATAAAACAAACAACAACAATGTTTCTGCCACAAACATATGATTCACATACATAGCATCGATAACTAATAATTGCATGGAAAAATCACTACTAGTTCTCACCGGGATACGGTCTGGGTATTTCTCCCTAATCCTAACAGCCTCAGCTCTTCTCTTCTCTGGACACGAAACGAACCATTTATACGTATATTATTACTCAACTTTCGACACACAATCAAAGTAATTAAATTCACAAAAAAACAGCTTATGTACCAAGATCATGCTCTTGTTTGAAGTAACTCTTTGCCATTCTTCCTGGAATTAGCATCAAACAAAAGTCAATTAAAACCGAGCCCAATCATCCAACAAGGGGCAAGTAATTAGTCAATTTAGAAGTAAACAAATAAAAAGGGGCAACTTAAAGAGACAAAAACTCCCAGAGTATTATCAAACAAAAACTCAGCAATAATCACGAAATAACAAGATGAAGATTGAAGATGAACCTACACACAAAATTCATTAAAAAAGGGAAAATTACATTAATCTTCGTTTATATAATATAAAATTAAATAGAGCCCTAAATTTCAGATAATTTTTTGATGGAGCTTCCGATCAGCTTTAAGCAACGGAATTTAGGAAAAGAGAAAAACCTCTAATTGACAGTGTTTTACAGATGATCTTTCCTCAAACACACAAGAGGGAAAGATACAAAGCGGTCCCAACAATTTTACTTTTTATCGGCGAAGTAAATTTGTTGGTCGATTAATGATTTTTGAAACCCAAAACCTCAAAGCTGACAAGTTTGATGATATAGTTTCAGGCGAACTAAACCTCGTGAAGACGATCGAAAAATAGAAGAAAATCAACGCTCTTATCTGTTGATCGGAACTCCAAGGCCGTGTTTGCTTCAAGAAAAGATAAATATTGTTGCTTCGCTTACTTTTTATAGCCTTTTACAACTATTTATATTAATTGTGATTTAGTTTTTATACAACTTATCCGATAATAACTTAGTCATCTGTTTCCTCAAAAAAAAAAAAACTTAGTCATCTGTTTGTTAGTTTTTTTGTTTAAAGAATCAACCGTCACTTTGATCTTTAAGAGTGTTTGACGATGTTATTTTAGTCATTGACAGATATAAAATTCAAAAAAGGTCTTCAACTGTCATTCATTAGTTATTTTGGTTCCTAAAAGTGATTATTTACTGTAATTTTGGTCTCTGAAAAGTGAATACATACTGTCATTTTAGTCCTTGAAAATATTATTTTTCTTACGACAGAGACCAAAGTGACTAACACTTGATACCAGTTGAGGACCTTTTTTGAATTTTACATCTGTTAGAGATCAAAGTGACATCGTTTGACACTCTCAGGGACCAAAGTGACTGTTTACTTTTGTTTAAATTATTATCATAATGACTATTTTAAAATTTATACATTATTAAATGATATTTTAAAAAACTGTAAATCAACTACTCATAAAAAAAACTGTAAATCAACTAATAACTATACATCAAATATAGAGGTATGAGAATCAATTTAGTTTAAACTTAGTGTTAACTTAATTCATTTATAAAATAACTCAGACTAAATTGGTATAAATTCTTTCTTATTTATGCATGTGAATAGAAATTTAGTATAAAATTTTTCAATCATGTATTGATAAAGTTTATTTATTTTATTTTATATATAGTATTATAATTTTGTTTTTTAATAATAATATTTTTGGTTATAAATCAATTAAATTTTTTTACTGGATAATAATTTTGTTATAAATCAATTAAGATTTTTTTTGGTGAAAAATCAATTAAGATTTAATGCAAACTGAATCCAATCCGAAATGTATGTATGCTAACCGGCCACCAGGCCATGTCACATGGTATCAATAAATATTATATATATATATATAACGTTCAAAAAAAAAAGTTGACCAAAAAAAAATAACGTTCAAAAAAAAAGTAATACTTTTGGCATTATTCGAAGGCTAAGACCATCGGCACACGCCATCTGCTGTGAATAAAATGGGAAAGATGTTATGAAGGAAAAATAAAAGAAAGAAATGAAGACAAATAACTCGGGTTCAAGGGTTAGCTCTTCATGAATCAGTAACGATGTTTGTATTAGTAATATTTTTAAATGTGATAAATGATAAATTTAATGCTCCAATTTATAGAGATATAGTGGGTTCTCATTTATGACCAAATTAGAGAATAACAATAAGGAGCAATTACATAATACTAAAATGGTATGATATAATAGTCATTCATAAATATGATATGTTTTAGATAAAATATATTTTTTAGATAAAAGATAAAAGCTAAATCTAATTATCTACTAATTATATGCCAAATCTTATTAGTTGAATACCAAAATATTTTGGCAATATAGATTCAGTTTTGCATAAAAAAATGTTTATATATCATTTATATGTATATGTTAATTTTATAATATTTTTTTAAACGAGTCAAACTCCTATAACAATTATATGTTTTTTAAACCAATATAGTGTAACATAAATGGTAAATATTTAAATATATTTTGTTTGAATAACAAAAAAAAAATATCTAAAGTGTATAAAAAAATATATCTAAACTTTTCATTGCAATATATCTAAACTTTTAGCGAAAAAATAAATAAATTTAAAAGGTTATTTTCGTTATTATTCATGTTATTATTATTCAATAGATAATTCACCACGGGGCCACCTCATCTGCTGACTGTTATCATTAAAGCGAAAGGGTGACTGTGACGGACACAATCGAGCTTTGGAATAATAATGGGCACATTGAATATTCTGTTTATTTTAATTTTTGGTTGCGTTCTATTTCCTATCCTATCCAGTAAAAGATAGTGACTGCCATTGGATTTACGGCTAAATTAGCAATCTATTGTTGCTATGAAAAGTTAAAGGCTTTAATATTAATTTAGTCCCTATAATATTATTGATTTTGAATTTAGTCTCTATAAAAATAGTCAAACTTTTTTGGTCATTTTTTTATTTTATTTTTTGATTTTAGTCCCTGGAGTGAGTTGACCGCTTACGTGGCAAAAACTACTGATGTGGCCTTGCTGACGTGGCTTGTATAAATGACACATTACCAGATACATCCCTATAAACATATTACATTTTGAATTTAGTTCCTCTAAAAAAAACGTTTTGAATATAGTCCCTTAAAATTTATATTTTGATTTTAGTCATTCTCTTTCCCCTTACCCTTCCCCACCCTTCTCTCTCCTCGGGCCACCACCACTACAACCTCCTCCTCCTCCTCCTCCATCCTTCATCCTCCACCCTCCTCCTCCATACAACAACAACAACAACCCCTCTCTCTCCCCTTTCCCTCCCCACCTTCCCCCTCACCTCCACTGTCCCCCCCCCCCATTCGCCTCACTCCCGTCCCCCCAATAGATCCCCAATTTCGAAATCGAAAACATATCCCCATTTCGTTGTTGTTGTTGCTCTACGATTTTCGTTGTTGATGTTCTTGTTGTTGTTGTTGATGATGTTGTTGTATCTGCAGATCTTCGTTGTTGTTGTTGTATCTGCAGATTTTTATTGTTGTTGTTGTTTCCATTTGGTGGTGAGGGTGGAGAAGGAGGTGGTGGACGTGGGGGTGGTGGAAGAGGGGTGGTGGTGGAGGTAGGGGTGGGGGTGGTGGTGGAGGAGGGAGGAGAAGGAGGTGGGGGTGATGGAGGTGGGGATGGGGGTGGTGGTGGTGGTGAAGGAGGTGGAGGTGGTGGAGAAGAAGATGGACTAAATTCAAAATACGTATTTTTTATGGGGACTAAATTCAAAACACGTATTTTTTATAAGGACTAAATTCAAAACACATATTTTTTATAGGGACTAAATTCAAAACCTAATATTCGTATAAGTATGTGTCAGGTGACGTGTAAGCCACGCTGGTGCCACGTAGGAATTTTATAGGGACCTCCTAGTGCCATATCAGCGGTCAACGCTAGTGAGGGACTAAATTCAAAAAAAAAAACGAGGACTAAATTCAAAAAAATAAATAAAACAAGGACGAAAAAAGTTTGACCTGTTTTATAGGGACTTAAATCAAAAACCCCCTATATTATAGGGACCAAATTAATATTAAAGCCAAAGTTAAAACATAAATATATCACTTCATTTGTCTCCTAGTTATTATTATCATAGCTTGAAAAAGTGAAGTTTAATTTTAGAGCGTGTTTGGATCACTAAATAAAGATGTTCTTCAACCCTTACTAATACTTTGCTCAAATGAACAGATTACTTATGATATAGCTTTGGCGAATAGTAGTTTGTTTGCAACTTACTACTGAATTTGACACCGTTGTTCGCCCAAATACCATTTCCATTAGCTAGTACGATACATATAGCTCGATATCTGAACTCTGAAGCAGCACTTTCTCTAATTCACCTTCTTGAGGGGGAATTTGCCACCATTCTGAAACTGGAGATCAAGCAACCTCGTCCATTACACAACACAGGTACTAATTAAATTGGTCCCTTTGTATAAACTAAACAAAAGATACTTGACTTGTTTGAGTTAAATCAAATCAATCTCTGAAGGTTTAAGTCGATTGTTGAAAACAAATTGTAACCAAAGTTTTCAAGATGAAGAACTGATATGATGGTTGGTGAATAGGATTAAGTTTTGCCGGTGAAGGGTATAATATCGATAAGTTTAATTAGTCAGAGTGAACCAAGGAACAAATACCTTATAGTGAGCTTTGCATATGCGCTCACGTTTTGCCATATTGGGTCTAACCCAACACAAAAGAAACACAGAATATGGCGTTGGGGCCGGGGGCATGAATTTGTTTATAGGGCTTTTGTCATACTTAATGGAAGACATATTCAGCACATTACAAATGGTGTTCCAACAGCAACTAGTGATTTACCTACCGTGCTGTTTTCCTAATCTTAATTTCTGCTACACACAACTTCTTATTGCCGGTTGACATATTGGTGTGAAATTGTGGATCTTAGCTCATGTAAACTTTTATACATCCACAAAAACTGAAAGCTAGCTTTTCCAACAATCACTGTACAAAATTGTAAATTACCAAAGTACCTCTGGCCTTTTAGTTTTAGTCAATATTTAGGCAAAGGTCGCTTGGTTTGGGAGGTGCTGTCTGCAGGGTGTCATTCTCCTCCAGTGAACAACATGGCACAACAAAGGGCATGAAACTGTTCTGCTTATGCATCAAACGCCAATCTTCAATGTTGGTCCCACGGCTGAAATCCACTTTGGGAAATGCTCTCTTCTCTAGCATTTCTATGATCTTCTTGGTTTGACCAAGAATGCAAACTGCATGCCTGACACTATCCTCCCTCTCTTCAATGGCACTATTCAGACACTTGGTGGATATAACACGAGGCAAGTTGGTGAGACACGCACCCAATATATCAGAAATCATCACTGTTAGTGCCTCAAACAATCTCTCACCCGTGTGGTCTCTCATGATCTCGTGATTCAAGAGAGTGGTTTTGCTTATTCTGTACATGGAGTTAGACGCCAATACTTTGATGGGCCATAATGAAGGGCGTAACTTCATACATATGTGTCTATACTTGGCTTTGAGTTTCTCATACCTTGTTTTTGCAGCATCAGCTAGTGTCTCAAGTGTTTCTTTGGGGCTCTTATTTTGAAGGGAGAGCTCACAAAGATCAACATCTAGCCACTTATCATAGAGATCAACTCCAAGCCACACAATTTCTGCTGCCTTCCTCATCTTAATCAGTTTCCCTTCTCTGTCAAGGTTCGTCTCTATGAACTTCACAAAGGGTAGCCCTTCATTCAGAGTACCTATCAGCTTTTTCACTGAACACCTATTGATATTTGGCAATGCAACTACAATGCTTGCTAGTGTCACCAGAGGAAGTGACCAACTATATGGAGCTTCTTCTACAGCATGTAAAGCAATGACTTGGTCAGTGTCAAATTCCCCCACTCCCTTAAATCCTTGCAAGATTGAACATTTCTCCAATAACTCAATCACAAGTTTTGGCTGTTTCTTTTCCCCTCCTTGAACCCACCAGTGATTAGTGGCATCATGATTCTCTTTCATCATCACCTCAACCAGCTCTTCCTCACCTTCAAGATGCAGAACAAAACGCCTCAAGTCCATCTTTGGCTCTGATCCCCCCGGGCAAAAGCTTGAGACACAGACACTAGAAACAAATATTGACTTCAACTTCTTGCAATAATCGCAACACGCCAAGGTCCAGCACATGAGGAGAATCGAAACGAGTTGGGTGGCTTTACACGTCAGCACAATCCCCCACTGCAGTTTAATACAGAAAGACAACAAGAGCACTTTTGCATCATGTGCCAACTTTCTGTAGTGACGATTATGAATCCGAAAACCAATCGGGCTTTCCTGAATCAGTACCAGTTTCTCAGTCCAGTAGCCTTCTACTTGGAACCTTCTCTTGCGGCTATTGTTCTTTGTTGGACACCTATACTTTATGGCAACGAACCATCTAAAAGCAGGAGCAACAGTACCAACCAAAACCGCAGCAACCTGAACTACAAGAATTAAAATAATGGACCATTTGTAGTCACACTCACCAGTGCAAAAATTAAACGACCACGAGACCAAGTAAGATCGAAGCATAGCCTCAGCTAAAGTCACAGTGCTTAAAAGACAAAACGCACCAGAGGCAGTACACGACACTGACCTTCCAAGGAGAAATTGAGGGCTACTCGTATGAGCCATCATCCAAAACCTCATCAATTCATCTCTCAGTTTATCGATGACTAATCGGTTATTGTTATTGATAACTTCATGTTCCTTTGAGGTCTCTTCTCTCAGCGCCGCCTCGTTGACTTTGTATTTAAGCTCCATGTAATGCTTCATCTTTGGAAGGGCCAAGGCAGAGGAGGTCATGATCACGAGCAAGATGAGCATGAGGAACATGATGACGGCATGTTCCGGCCAGAACTCATAGATGACACCGGTGGCGAATTGGATGCAGATGTTGACGATCATGGTGATGACGAGTATGGCCATGGCCATGACGTTCATCATGGTTCCTTTGCTGTCGGTGATGCCGAGGGAAGGCATGGAGTTGGCCATGATGGTGCAGATCATGGCGCTGCTGCTGAGTTTGGCTAGCTGGTCGTGGCGGTGGGGCATGGGGGTGTTGAGGTCAACGGAGAGCTTCACGGCGACGGCTATTAAGGCCAGGGATGTGGCGTTGAGGCAGAAGTATTTGGGAGGGAACCAGAGCTTGCGGCTACGGATTCCGTGTATGAGATCTGTGGCCATTGCTATGAGGCACGCGAGTGATGCTGCTGCTATGTATATGCCAATCCATGGCATCGGTTTGCTGAACTGCGTGTCGTCCATGTTTCCTTCACTGTTGCACCCGATCATTCCCATATCTTTGGAGTGAAAGTAGTGATCCTTCCGCGCGCCTTTCCGTCAGATAATGTTCACTGCTCCTGCTGCAGAGGTATATGTAAACTTATAACAACATATCTAACATCTAACGCTGTTTCTTATGCCGCCGCAGAGGATCCAATTTCTTATGGTTTAGAATAAACGCTGTGTTTTCAGCCACACTTATTTCTCCCCTAACCTGGGTCCTGGACAGCGATAGAATTAGATTTCTGGTGGGAATACATAAATATAAATATAAACATTAATATAGTGTGTTCTGTTACTCCATGTGTGTTGACATTTGAACACTTGATTGAAATTGTTGCTATGAGGGTGAATGCGACCCTGGGAAATAAGAGGTACAGAGTCTACTGACAGTGAAGACAATATTAGGTGAATAAACCCGGCAATGATTTTGACATTAAAATGCTTTGATGAGGGAGGAGGTCACGTAAGGCGGCTTTCAACTGCTGGTCCAACTGGACTCCGTGTTTTTTAGTCTTACTTTCCAAACTTGGGGTCATTGTGGAATGGGAGTGTCTTTTACTCCAAGGTAATAAATACAACAGAAAAGTGTCTCACAATAGATTGGAAAATAAAAGTATTCTTAGACATCCAAATTCTAATTCTAAATATAGATAGATGGAATGATGGAATGAAAAAAATATAGATGGAATGAGAGGAAACTGTATAGATCGATGAATGTTCAAATATAATTAATCTTACTAATATATATATATATATAAGACAAGTCAAACCTTCATATTTTGGACATCCATATGGATGGTTTAGAAATGGATGAAGGTTCAAATTAGTGATAGTTCAAATATCATTCAGGGACGGATACAGATATCCATTAAGGGAGGGGTCAAAAAATTATCGAGATAAAATTTTACTGTTAATTTATAAATTTTTTTACATTGAATAATTTGTACATATATTTTAAATCTAAAGCTTAACAAAAAGTAAGCAAATTTATTATATTTTTACAAAATCTATTGCTAATTAAGCTTGTGTATCTAAATATCAAATGTAACAATGAACAAATTAGTCATGACAATAACATTTAATTATAAGATGATATAATATGTGTGAGTGTGTTTATAATATAATATAATATTAATATAACCACGAGGTTGGACGCTATGCTATGTCTAAGAGACGGGCTCAGCTAGGACCCAAGTTCGATTCCCAGTAACGGAACAGTCTATAGGTTTTACTTACCTCCCGACTGAACACATATTAGTCCAAAAACTATTTTTTCCTTAAATATTGTCGGTATAAACTAAAAAAATAACATAATATTACTATGCGTGTGTATATAATTATATGCATATGAAACAATTAAATTGAGGGGAGTGAGGAGTCCAAGTCATTGCTTGCCCCCTTTCCCTCCGTCCCTAATATCATTAATCTTATTAAAATTGGTCTGAGTAAAACTGAGCTCGAATCTCTCAAACAATACATTGGATTCGAGTCTTATAGATAAAAAAATGTGGTTGAGAGGGGATACCCTATTAAAGATGTCATGGCAAGTTCCTTGGCAAAAATTAGTCATCACCGGTTGACGAATACTTTGCATCAATATAATGGTTTTAAAAAAAATATTATTGCTAGATTATTATTAATGCAAAAGACAATAAATCTTACTTGCATAATGATGTCATCAAACAATCTAACGATGACTGTGTTAATGATTTTTTATTTTATCTATGCCCTTATTTTTTTGTCGTAGTACTTTCTCTTGACTTGATCACATGATATTATGATAATATGTCAATGACTCATCGAGGGTCATCACTTGATCCATATTAAGTTTAGGACAAATTAGATTACTGAATAAATTATGTAAAAATATTTTTAAAAAGTATGTTAAGCTAAAAGGGTTAAATTTTTTTGAACATAACGTAACTACTCCCAACAAAAAAAAACTAAGCAGAAACTAATTAAGTGGGGGATAGAGACCCCCTAAAATCATCAGAGAATACTTGAGCAAGGCAAGCAGGCAGATGCTCAAACACCAGGTTATGATTAGGACATTTAAAAAACCTTTTGAATATTATCTTGGTACAAATGTTGTAGAAAATTTCTTAAAAGTAAATCAGGTAGGATATAGGATGCAATATATATAATTTAAAATTTGACATATGGGATGTATTTGCCATACCATACCATCTGTGTTAAAATGATTTGATTCAGCATCAAATCAGTCACACATTACATGTAAGTTTTTAATATTAAAAGTTTGGCAACACAATAATAAGACATAATTGTAATAATTGAGATATTTAAGGGTCAATATTGCACAATTAAAATTTGAGAGAATAAAATTGTATAATCATATTACATAGATGACTGTGATAAAAAAATATTACATAAATGACCAAAAGTGCAATTAAGACTATTAAATTGGTTTTTTTAGCAGCACTAACTTATCCTTTGACCCAAAAAGGCCAAAACTCATTTTGTTTTGAGTAGTAATAGGTAGACACCCCACCACCCATCACACACTCCATTCCAATGAAATGGGAGGTGTGGCATGAGTATGGAGTGGTGGTCCATGGGTCATTACCCATTTGTTTTTACGAACAATTCCGTACGGAAGCATACTGCATACTACTGTGTTTTTCTTCACAGTTTCCATCATAACTGATTTTATTTGAACCACCACACAACTACGCACCATCCAATTTTAATGAGTGAAATAGTGAATGGAGGTGTGTGTTGGGTGTGTGTAATACTTCTGTTATTTTTATTTGGAATCAGCTGGAGAGGAACCGCGAGTTTTTTCCGCTGGAAGTAATTTCGCGATTTATCTTCTCCGATTGGTTTGTGCGTTTTGGAATCTAGAGGGGAAATGGGAACTCGAACAAATTTCTACAAGAACCCGTCAATCTCCTACAACAAACACTTCAGCCTCTCCTCCGTTCTCCAAAACCTCCAAGGTCACTCTTTCTCTCCCTTCTCTTTCCCTTTTCCAACTCTCTCTATCCATTGCTATCAATCATTCACTCACACCAATTCGCAAATGTTCAGCTTACAACATCGCCACCGGCAACGTTCCTCCCGGCGACCAACCGCCTCCCGTTCCCACCGCCTCCCTCAAACGTCGCCGACGACATCCCCGGCTACCGCAATCACGAGACAATGACCATAACCATGACGACGATGATGATGGCCCTTCCTCTATGTCCCACCGCGATTACATCCAAAAGAGAAGGTAATAAAATCAGCGTTTCCGCTGCTACATCTTATGCATCTCTCTCTCTCTCTATGCAATATGCATTTGTTTACGTTCTCTGCTTTGTGAATTCGTAAATCATAATTACTTGTTCCTGTTCAGGAAAGAGGTTGCTTCGTCTCAGAATCACGACCGCGTCGAATTGACAGAAGATGTATTGGTAGATTTCAGTTACTGGAAAATTGGATTCATGTTAACTTATCTTTGAGGATTGCTCTTGCGTCATTCCTTTTCACATTTTGCTTTCTTTGTGCCAGGGAAATCCTAATTCCGCTGTCCCCTTGGTGGATTATGCAAGTGAGCTTTGTCAACACTTTTCTATAGCTTTGTGAACACTTAGTTATCACTGTTTTGCGGTTTTGTTTTGTTTTTGAATGCCGATTTTACCTATCCAACAGCTAGATCGTTTGATATTCTTGTCGTGGATAAACCTGAAGTTCATAATTCATAATTAAAGTATAATCTAATAGTTGGCACTGCCCTATAAAAAATTACTGGCTCAATCTAACTCACGAGAACTTTCAATTCAACGATTTGATAAAATTCAATGCGTAGAAAAGTTATTTGGCGGAGAAAGTAGGTCAAGTCTTATATATATGCATGTGAAACTTGGAAGTTGGAACTGATATTCTTGATTCTTTTAGTGATTTTATTGTTGTCGACTCATTTTTATTTCCCCTTCTTTTTACCCCTTTGATACTTTTCAGTTATTTTTAGATTTTGGGAAGAAAACATGCCTGTTATTTTTCTTGGGATAATGAGTAGTTTCATAAGCTGATACACCAATGCTTCCTCTTCTAAGAAAAATTTATTGAAAATATGCTATTAGCTGGCAGTCTGTCTATGCTTCTAATAATTTTCAATTATATTTATGGATAATTAGGTGATGAAAATACTTCTTCAGAACGTGAAGAAACACATACTCTTCCAAATTCTGGTTCGTCTGCAAGTTTGAACTTCTGCTTTTACCCCTTTTGGAAATTTTTACTTGTCATTTCCATTTTACCATTTATTAAGCAATGTCTATTTGTCTTATTGAGTTTGGATGCTTTAAGGTCATGAAAAACAATTTGATGGAATCAAGAGCAGAAATGAACAGCGGTTTCCTGTCTCCGGAGAACCTGTCTGTCTTATATGTGGAAGATATGGTGAATATATATGCAATGAGGTAAGTTACAAGATATAAATATTCCTTCAGCTTTTACTTTATAAGATTTGCTTTGTGAAATTACTGTGTATTATATTTGCTGGCTTTTGTAGACTGATGACGATGTCTGTAGCATGGAGTGCAAAAATGAACTTTTGGAAATTCTTAAACTTAATGAGGTACTTTTGCTTAAATATTTTTTTGCCTAGGAAGAAGTTGTAGCCATTCTAACCCAAAATATTCTCTTCTTCATTCATAATATTTTTAGGGATCCTCCCATGACCAAGTTAAAGATATTTCCTCATCTGGAATTAGTGATGCCTTAGCAGTTCCATTCTTTAGTGATGATACCTGGGATTATAATCGGCATCGCTGGTCAAAAAAGAGATCTAGTCTTTCTACTTATGAATGGTATGTTTCTCTGTCAATCAACTGTGCTTATAGAATTTGGACGGGTCTCTAGTTTTCCAACTGGCATGACAGATAAATAAAGGAAATGGTTTAATATGTTATTTTCTGCGTACTTATACAGCTACAAAATACAATATGGGTGCATATAATCAAATATTGACAAATTTGGTTGTATGCTTGAGGAATCCTTATCCCTTGAAAAATTTTGATACTTAAGGAAAAAGTGAGAGTGAGAAAGAGAGAAAGTTGAAAGAATTTGAGAGAATATGAAACTGAGAATTTCATTGATATGAAAAGTGACTGATTACAACTGTGATGAGTGTATTTATAAACTCAAACAATTGAGACAACTGTGACCGTCTTTAACTACCTAATTAACATGACAGCTGTAACTAACATCTGAAGAACCTTCTACAACCTTTCTGTTCTAACCTATTAAGGCTGAGTCAACCAGTAATATGCAGAGAAAGATATGAATTGCATTCCAAACCCGCCAGAAATGGATGCAACCAACTACATAAGTAAGGATGGATTCAGAGAGTGAAGAGAGAAGCCATAAACAGCATCTGATCCTGCTTTCCCAGCGTAGATAAGCCTAGTTGATGTCATCAGAGGCACAATCTGCTTCATTGAGATATCTTGGTGGATTTTCTGGATTCATTGCAAACCGATGGAGTCAATGTGCCGTGATTACTGCTTTGACCTGCTGCTTCCATAGTAGGAAATTCTTTTCATCATGCCAAAGAGAGAGTGTGTGTGAGAGCAAAATCAGAGAGCTCAATTGAGCATTTTCGATGCCGGTGCCGGAATTTTTTTTAGCAGACTGAGGTTGCGATTGCTTCACCCGAGGCAGGGAAGGAGGATCTAGCAGAGATTCAGCCATTACAGAGAAACAGGCCCTAACTCAGGCTCTGGATACCATGAAAGACTTTGATACTCGAGGAAAAAGTGAGTGAGAATCGAGAGTGAGAAAGAGAGAGAAAGTTGAGAGAACTTGAAACTGAAAATTTTATTGACATGAAAAAGTGAGGAATTACAACTGTGGTGAGTCTACTTATAGACTCAAACAATTGAGACAGATGTAACTGTCTTTAACTACATTACAGTGATAACATATGGCAATATACATGATATCCCTAAGGACGGAAAATTCCTGCACATGTAACATGTTCCACAGCCATGCACTTGCAAAAATATATATCTTCTCCCTTTTTTGCTTTGGTCTATGTTTATGGGTTTTGTTTCATTGTAGTTGGAAATGTCAAAGACCGGGGCACCTAGCTGAAGATTGTCTAGTAAATAGTTGCAGTCAGGTTTGTCACCAATGCTCTTTATGCACAAAAGTTTACCCTTTTTTTTTTATAATGATTCTTTTTAATTTTTTATAATATAGATCACAGTGGGAAGTAATAGATCTAGTTCCATTCCAAAGGATCTTCTTGGACTGTATAGAAGGTTTGAAAATTTCTATTAACTTCTTGTCTTGGAAATTCTTATTCCTCTTGTTCTATTTTTATTTAATCATTCTTTAGTTTGATACCAATACAAACACGCAATCTTGGTTTACTTTGAAGTTTCTTTCTGCAACATTACTATTACGTACCTATTCTTTTTCATCCAGTCTTTCATCTTCTGATTCAATTGATATTCTAAAGTGTATATGCTGTCTTGTTGGGTTGTAAGGAATGTGAATGATAAATACATCTACTTAAGTGGGTCAATACTTATCTGCTCTGCTATGAAGATTGCCAGGAAATGAAGCAAACTCAGCATATTGGTTGACTTTTTTGTGCAGATGCCACCAGATTGGTAAAGACTTGTTGGCTGCAAACTGTAATGCATGCCACAGCTCATCGAATTTGGCAACATGCATCGATTGTAGTATTGTTCTTTGTGATGGGTAAGCTTAAAATTTATACTCTGGCTATGCATCTTGTCTCAGAATTACTACAAGTGACAACGTGTAGCAGTGTCTAAGAATTTCTTAACCCCCTCTCTCATTTCAAGTATATTGACTCTGAATATTTTCGGTGTGGACACTACTAATGTATGATGATAATCAACCGTATATTACCATATTTGTAAGAACGCTGGTACGTGATGCTATGCAACAGCAAATAACAGAAGATGTTTTTAATGCCCATTCTGAAACAGTGCTGCTCTTTTGACTGATATAATAAGCAGCTTTTGCTGCCAAATGATTTATTTGCTTTTAGTAGATCTCTTGGGGCTAAGTTGTACTGTGATATATGCTCTTTTCCAATCAAATAAACTTGTGCTGAAATGTTTGTAGCTGATCCTTCTCTTGTATGTTGTAACTGTAGAACTTAAAGTAAAGCAAGAAAGAAATGAATGAATGCAATGGTAAAATATAGAAATTCATCACACTTGAGAAAAAAGCGCTTTTAATTGCAATAGGAAGACTATAATACTGTAATTACTATGCGTTCCTCCATGATCTTTCTGACCTCCAGCAGGTGATATTTTGATGTGTTTCTGCATTTTAATGAATTCTAAAATTCCTATTTTCCAGGGCAGGTCACTTGAATGATCATATAAGAACACACCCTTCCCATCAAAAATATTACTCACACAAGCTAAAACGTCTGGTGAGTTCTCTCCTTTAACTAGAACATGCTTTGATTGAATGAAGGTTAATATATATATATATATATATATTGATATATGAACGCATTTTAGCGTGAGTATCTAACATCTTTGAAGTTAAACTATTAATCTTGACCATGAAATATTTCATCTTCCAATATACAACAATAACAATAAGTCAATAACCAAGCCTTTTCCACTAGGTGAGGTTGGCTACATGGATCAATTGATGCCGTAAAGTCTTCTCATGTAATTGGTCTAAAAATAGACTATTTATTAAAATCTCTCTTAATGGTTTGATCTATAGTTTTTTTTTGGCTCCCTCTCCCTCTAGCTATGAGAACATCCTCTATTTAGTCAACCCTCCTTACCAGTGCTTCTAAAGGTTTTCTCCTCACATGTCCAAACCACCTAAAGCGAGTCTCTACTATCTTTTCTATAATAGGAGCTGCCCCAATTTTCTCATTGTGTCTACCAATATGACTCAGAAATTTAATGAAAGACACCCCCTTTAGATTCTTATTTCCGGCTTCCTGTTGTCTACAAAAACTTTGCCTATGTGCATTATATAGTTGGTCCCAAGCCCAGAGAAAAAGGATTTTGTTAAGCCGTCGACAGCCAACATAAAATCTTTTTAAGTCTTTATGGCATGGATCAACGATGGTTGTTATTGTTGTCTGCGTTTTCCTTGTCTTTTTTGCAAGTCTTTGCAGAAACAGTCTTGTCCACACATTTATAATTAATCTCTCTCCATTTATGTGTGTGTTACCGATTTCTGCTATATCTTTAGAAGAACAGGAATAGATTCACACAACTTGTGAAGAACCAAACAAATATATGGGGAAGAGATGGATGGATTAGTAGAGAAAAAGGGGATGGGGAGACATGAATACAAATACAGAGAGAGAGAGAGAGAGAGAGAGAGATGGAAATGAAAGGAGCCAATATCTGTGTTCCTTTATAAACCATATTACCCAAGATTTGCGGGTCATGTGACCCAAGACTAAGACATATATATGTGTTTCGTGTGACACATCTTTGAATGACATCCGTGTTTCATCCTACAGCTTACCAGCTCATGTCAATCTGTGTTGCTATAGGTTAAATGCTGCAAGTCGACATGCAAGGTCACTGACATCAAGGATCTCTTGATTTGCCACTATTGCTTTGATAAAGCCTTTGAAAAGTTCTACGACATGTATACTGCAACATGGTAGGTATCTTCAATTTGTCATATCATTGTCCTCATTCTTAATCTACTTCCAAACAATATGGTTATGTGAAACATATTTCTGCATTGATCATGCATGTGAAGTTTTTCAGTAGTGTCCTTTTTCCTTTTTATCGCCTTTCCTTCTTAAAGAGTATGTAAGTTGAAGGGGAGCCTTGGTACAGTAGTTGGAGTTGTTGCCATGTGACTAGAGGTCACAGGTTTGAGTCATGGAATCAGCCTCTTGCAAATGCAAGGTAAGGCTGTCTACAATAGAACCGCAATGGGTCCAACCCTTCCTTGAATTCCACTATGGTGGGAGCTCTATAGCACCAAGTTGCCCTTTTTTTTTAAAATAAAAAAAAAACACTTTTGCTCAATATTCAACCTCCCCCCTTTCTTCTTTTCCTATTAGCTTAATATAATATGTTATTTGCCTGTCATATGAAGGAAAGGAGCTGGCCTCTCAATTATATGGGGTTCTATATGCTGTGAAGACCACTTCACCTGGTAAGTATTGTCTCTACTCCTAAATAGGAGGTGTTTGGTTCGTAGATATCTTAAATGTCCTGGGTTTTTGGATGTCTAGGCACAAGATGCTTGGATATTTACAATGATTGTTAAGACATCCTACATGCCTAGGGATATGTGATGCCTTTACTTTGTGTCTCTTAGCAGTCTTAGATATTTAACTGAGTGATACTCTCATTCCCAATTTTTATATATAATATAATAAATAAAATCAAAATTTGTTACACAATTTTTTTTTGGATAAAAGAATTTGTTACACAATTTGTTTGAACATGATAACTGTTTTTATCATATAAAAACTTTTCATTTAATGCCGATGGCTTTAGAGGGCATCTGTTATACGTATTGTGATTTCATGCCCATTTACTGAAAAGAAACATCTTGGTCAGACATCCAATATTCATAGCCTCCTTGACATATGAGGCCTAGGTGAAGATATCTGTATGTTGAACTCATTATTTCATTTTCTGCGTTGTTCCACTCAAATAACATTTTTTTCTGCCTTGGGTCAGGCACAGGATGAATTGTTTGAATGCAGGTGTGGAAGAAAGTGCATCTATTGTACAAAGAAATGGCCATAAAGGCAAACCTAAACAACTGAGTGACTTCATTTTTTGATGGTTGAACCACTGTTTTGAACGAAATATTAAAATTGCTCTTCGAATGTGATCAATAGATAATGTGGTGAACATCTTGCTCAATTTCTCATTCTTCTTGGAGGCTTGATGATGAAGACTTTAAATTAAGAAAATAAGGCACTGTTAGGTGTATAGATCTTGTTAAGGTTGAGCTTCTTCCCCACTCTAGTCAAAAGAATAGATCTTGTTCCGGTTGGTGAAGATTGTTCCACTACGGGCGAAATTTTCGCATGGGAAGTTTCACCTGGGTTTTTGGCTTACTTGGAGGTTTATTTTTTTAATTTTTAACTCAGCTACAAATATATTTTTTTCAAAAAAAAGACTCAGCTACAATATTTTTTTAATCAAATTAAGATCCAATTCGATTTACAAACCTCATCAATAACATCCACACACAGACACGCGAATTTTGTTAGTATGAAGTGTGTTTATGTTAAAAGTACACAAGAAATTTTAAACTGGTTACTCATGAAATTTATTGAAAAATTAATTTTATCTAATTAAGTTTACTTTTATTGTATTTATATTGAAATTAATTAGAAAATAAAAATAATCCTAAAATAACTAAAAAATTAGGTTTAATTGCATTGATCTTTCTATTTTGGACTCTGCGATTTTGTTTCTTCAAAAAAAAAAAGTCAGTTAAGTACTATTTTAAAGATTAAGTAAATCTAGTACTACCGTCAATTTTTTCTATCTAAACTCTGTAAGTTTTCATAACTTTAAAAATTTAGAAATAAGAAATTTAGTAAATTTTTTATAGAACGTGAAAGATGTTTTAGAACGTGAGATTACAATTTAATTGAAAAAATTTGAGAAGTTTTAATTTCGAGTAAAATTCGATATTTTAGTTAGTGAATTTTGAGCAAATACAAATTTAAAATAATTTAATTAATTTAATTTATGAAAATTTTGAATAGAATAAAAAATAATTTAAGAAATATAAAAAGCAAGAAAATGGTTAACAAATTAAACTCACACTGTAATTTTATGATACAGCGACGAAAAATATAATTAAACAAAAAAATTACTAATAATCTTTATTGCGGTTCAGTCAACTGGGGGGAAAAGTACGAGTCCTATGCAAAACAATTAATTAAACAATATTTATTGAAGGGCGACGAGCGTTTAAACTTCAGAAGGAAAAAAAGTAATCACGCTGCGTGTTCTCGTTACAGGCCATCGTCTCCTTCCTCCGTCAGGTTAGGGGTCGCAGAGTATATTCACTGAAACACAATACAATATCGCAAAATTCGTCCGTGTCCTCAATTCAGTAACCGCGAAACTCGTGGTGAGACAGGACCCAATAGTATCCTTCATCCTTTGAACTTTTAAATTTTCAAATTGTCACAAGTAATTGAAAATGGGTGGGCATGGCGGTTTGAACATCCTCCCTCAGAAGCGTTGGAACGTTTACAATTACGAGAACAGAGAGAAAGTGCGGCGCGACGAGGAGGAAGCCGCCAGAGAGGAGCAGCTGAAGCGCGAGCAAGCTCGAAAACGCGACGCCGAGTTCCGTCTCGAGCGCCTCCGTACCGCTCGAGGTTTGGCACCGACCATTCAGCCTCGTGAACCCGAACCTGAACCCGACCCCGAACCCGAGACTCGCGACTCTGGTCACATCAACCTCTTCGAAGGAATTAAGATTTTCGACCCGATTCGAGAACCTCAGAATCAGAGAGAGGATGAAGGGCTGAAGAAGAAGAATAAGAAGTTGAAGAAAGAGGATGGAGGGTCCACCGCCGTCGTTGTGGGTCCCGAGGATGAGAAATATAGGTTAGGTTATGGGGTTGCAGGGAAGGGGGTAAAGTTGCCTTGGTATATTCAGAAACCTAATGATTATGATAACGATAACAATGATGCCGGTGTTGTTAATGGTGGCGGTGATAGGAAGGGTAAGAAAAAGAAGAAGACATTGGAAGAGTTGAGGGAAGAGAGGCTGAGAAGGGAGAGGAGAGAGAAGGACAGGGAGAGGGCCTTGAGACTCCAGAAGCAACAAAGTCATGGAGATGTTTATGGCAGTAGGAGGTTCTCCAGGTGAACATTATTATTTTTTTCCAATTAATGTTTTGCTTTTGGAGCTTTTTTCCTCAACTTCTTTTCATTTATATGTGTTGTTGTTAAGTCCTTCATAATCACTTCTGAGGTTTGGTGTGATCAAAAATTTGAAACAGAGTTAGAAGATCTGTATGTTTGATTCAGTGATCTTGTATGGGGAAAGATAGGTTAAACTAATTAATCAAAGTGATTTGGTTTTCTTTCATGAAGTTAATTCTTATGTATAGACTATTGCTGAATTGAGCTGCATTGGTTGTGATTCTCTTTTCTTCCATATGTTCGAGTTCTTTCTTGGCAGTTGTCTTAACTATAACTTAGTTGATTGTTATTAGCTCATGTTGTTAGCTGCCTGTGAATGTTGGAAATAACTTGTGAAATCTGTGATATACAGTATGATTTTATTTTTCAGTTCAAATGCATAAACCATCCAACTTTGACTTC
Organism: Glycyrrhiza uralensis; assembly: GCA_030159175.1. NCBI lineage: Eukaryota > Viridiplantae > Streptophyta > Magnoliopsida > Fabales > Fabaceae > Glycyrrhiza > Glycyrrhiza uralensis. The sequence goes on along the minus strand of BRZY01000001.1, from coordinate 48,830,887 downwards.
TCCTTAGATTAATTATTTGATTATGGGCTTATGACTTTCATAATAACTCAGCCCTTCCAAGTTCCTAGTACTCAAATTACCACAATATGCACTTTGTGCAGTAAGTAGTAACCTCATGTAAGCCAGTTGATTATGGAAATTTGGAGCCCTCAGATGATTAATTATGGGAGATTCAGTTCGGTGAGTTTAAATGTTTGTTTATGTTAGGGCATTGATCAAATTTTATTTTATAGATTGGTGCCACTGAAAATACAAGGAATTTTCTTGTAGGATTTTTTTGGGTAATTTTTTCACTACAGACTGTTTTATCTCTAATGCAACTTTGACACCATTGTTTAAATGCAAGAACTATTGAACAATGGTGGTAGTAAATTATATCGATACTTTGCTGTATTTGAAAGATGGAGTGATGACAAACTTGATTGCTGTTTGCACCTCAAGAGTTTTGAAATGTGAAGTGAGAATGAATTGGGTTTTTGCTTGTTCAACTGCAAGGTGGTTGAAGATGAAATGAAGGACATTAAAAGTATTAGAGCCAATATATTATATACTATCACTGTATAGATATGGTAACATTATATTTTCACTATTTTTACACCATTCTTAAATTAAAATAATTTGGAAGACCTATACGAAAAGGGTAGCAAATTCGTAAACATAAGAACTATTGATAGAATGAGCAATTACGTATACATACATGTGGATCAATGCAAAGCTGGTTTCCTACTTGCACTAATAAGAGCTAAAAAGTTATAATAGAATCATAAGATGTTGCACCAGATTGATGATATACATGAAAAGCGGATGCTATAGCTGATTTTTTTAACAATGGGATTGGTTTCTCTGTATTCATTACTTTGTTTAATGAAATGGCATATTCTATATTTTTACAGGAGATGATCGAGTCAAAGGTTCTGGACTTTCTTAACAACGTTTTCTCGATACGTTGTTTCCCTTTGAGATCTCCCTCGATTGTTCCTTCCTCGTGTGGGAATCGTGCTGGCTCCATTCTTGAGAAATTGATAGCAAATTCTCTTAAGCATTGTCTTCCAACTCATCTCCCCCTCCCTTTAAGAATATTGTGACCTTGTGAAATACGGGGTGGTTTGAGTGCTTGGACAAATCCTCCCAAGTTCATACCTGTAATTTGTTTTATGTCCTTGTTCAGTAATATGATCAAAATCAAATTGCTTTACCTAATGAAAACGAAGAGTTCAATTTTTTTTATTTTTATAATTCATTATTTTTGGGTTTGGAGTTTCTTAAGCTTGTACCAGCTGAATTAAATACTGAACTAAGTTTTAATCATTGCCTTGCATATGAAGAAATTATCTTTACTAGAATAATGCAGTTGCTGAGTTTGGAAGGAATATCGGAACGTAGCTACTGTGTCAATGTTCAAATGCCTTGTATATATATACTCTGCATTCCTTTGTGGTTAACATGCGTAGAAACTTCCTCCATTGCTCTATGAAGAGAAATTAACAACCAAAATGGATAAAAGAACTTGAGAAGTACAGGTTTAAGGACTAACGGATTAGCAAGCTGCTGACTCCAGAAGTATCAATTAAATTAAAGTCAATATCTAAATTGCGTTCTTTGGTTGGATGAGGTTGAAAATGGATAGAAAAAAAAAGGAGAAAAGAAAGTGGAAAAATAAATAGATTTTATATATTGTTTGAACGGAGATAAAATGGAGAGAAAATAAAAAGTTTGTCTCATTTATTTGGTTTGATGAAAAAATGATAAGAAAGAATATGAATAATTAATGTAATGTATTTTTTACCCTTGATGAAAAGAAAATAATCAAATGGGTTTTACACTAGATAAGAGAGAAATATGGATGAGTAAAATAAAAAAGAACTAACTTGTTTTCTTGTCGTGGTTTCTACTTGTAAGAGAAAATTTTGGCACTCGTTAATTTTGAGTCTTCCTTCTTAAATTTTTTTCTTTATAACTAAACTTTTATCCTCACATTTTTTATCTAAACAAACGCAGGTTAAAGACACCATTGCAAGAAATAATTTGCCATGTAATTCATTTATTGCTTAGCCCGCTTTCGAATTTACATTGCAGACTTGTGACTTCTAAAAGATAAAACTATAATTTTGAAAACTGGTATTGTAACTAACTATTTTGCGTTTTCCTCTTTTCCTCTTTCAGGTTAGACATTTCGTACGGGTCAAATTCTACAAGTTTATACCTTTGATTTGTTCAATCGATTGCTTAAAGAAAGTAAGTGAGCAAGTGGATTTCACTTCGATGGTGACCCTCCACAATAAATATGAAGTATATCGTTTGGCAATCTGTTACAACGAATTTTCCCGTTTCCAAATTGTTTTTGATGCCATATATATATATATATAATTGACTTTGACTTAGAATCACATTGGTAAATAAAATATAACTTCTTCCATGCTAGAGTACCTCTCATTGGTTTCTCTCAGATGACTAGTATTTTATTTTTAAGACTTCCATTTGTCTCTATAGTTTAAACTTATCTATCTAATTAAAAATCATAAAACTCATTTATTCGTTAGGAGACTGGTTAGTATCATGTTAAAATTTAAATGGTTGGCAAAGAGTTTGCCAAACTTTTCATAACAAGTTAGGTGAAAAATTCAAAGTAGATCAAATTGAAAATTGTTTATCATCAAAACATGACATAATCAGAAAGTCCTAAGTTTAAAAACGAGGAGATCATTACGAAGAAAGTTGTTGTTCGGTAAGGGAACGGAAGAGGTTGTTTATTATTGTATGAAACAAGAGAAGAAGAGCTTGTGCAGATATATAACGAAACATTATTATGGCCATTAACGAAACAAAGATTTGCTTGGAGGCCACCACAAATGAAAACCGTTCCTTGTTATGCATGGAGAACTTGACACTCCCCTCGGTAGGTTTACTAATACAAATCTCAATATATCTCTCTTTAATTTGCATTTGATTATTTATTTGCGGTGCTCCAATTATTGTTAATACAAAAATCCAAATTTCTTTCTTGCAACCAGTGAATTCTAAAATTAAAGTTTTTCAGAAATTATACAAACAAACAGATAATTGTTGCAATTCTTCCAATGAGTTATGTGTGATATATATTGCAAATAATTAGATAATTATAGATAGATATGTCAAGTGTGCTTTATTTTTGTAATGCTTTGTTCGTAAGCAGTTTCAGGTTGTGGTGATAGCAGCAAATATGGACTGTACTGGGTGTCGGGGGAGAGTTTCCAGAGTTGTCTCCAAAATGACGGGTGAGGTTCCGGATTTTTCCTTTGTCCTTTTCATCGGGGAAATGTTTTTTACTTTAATTTTTTATTTTTAATTACAAAATGTTGTTTTTTTTATTCTCTCTCTCTCTCTCTATATATATATATATATACAATAAAAATTTAAAAAATATTTTCTCAAACAAAATAATAAACACTAAAATTATCATATGAATCTGTTTCAAAGCAACCTTCATCGTAGCCCCAGCAATGCAAAGTCAAACGTGATATAAAAGGATATATAGCCCGAGCATATAATTCCTTCAGCTGCCACAGACACAGTTACGGTTTTTTTCTTTTTTAGGTTTGTTGAGTTGACATTCCTCTAAGAGCGACACAAAAGTTAAAAAGTTTTAATTTTATTGAAAAAAAATGTTCAATGTAATATTATTAAAAATATTTAGTAACTAATTTACAGTTTACTTATAAACTAGTTATAAACTTCAGCTAATTTATATAGTTTACTTAACTAGTTTATAAATTTATTTGACCAAAATAAAAATATTTAGTTTAGTAAATGAATTTATCCCACTAACTTATAACATTTTTTCTAGTGGGTCTCTACTGGCCCGCAGTTCGGTTAGTAACCTGGGTCAAAATGGACACTACAGTTGGCCTTCGGGCCCTCCACCTAAGGGCGACTGGTCAGTGCTTGGTCTGCGGATCCCCGGCATGCCATTGGCTCCCTGTCCGTTGGTTTCGGGGTGTTTTCTCCCCTTTCCAGCACTTTATTGATAAAAAAAATAGCTTATAATTTTTTTTATTTTTTCTCATTTTAATCGTTACTATTTTAATTAAATTTCTGACAACAACAGAGGTTAGCCTTTTTCTCCCACTAAGCGCCCATATAATTTTAGTAAGTGAATCATCTTCAATCTTCATGTTGCAAACCAATATATGCATTATGCAGGGTTGACAGAGTACACAATAGATGTGAGCAAGAACGAAGTAACTGTTAAGGGAGATTTCACAGCACGTTGCAACCTCCAGTATGAATCCCTTAGGAGCAGCACCCTGAAGAGTGCCACCGATCCACCCAAGTCCGTGTTTACATGTTTAACTCGTTTTGACAAACATCATCGTAACAAAAAGTAGATCCTAGCTACAAAGTTCAAATTATAAGGTTCACTTTGTTCTTTATTTCTAGCACACTATAAGACTAAACTAACTGCATAGAATCCAAAGAGGCCACTTAACTAGATGTGACTATGTGAGAAAGGGCAGGGTACGATTTTGTCCTCTTCATAATTCTCAACTCTTGTCTTCCAAATCTACTCTTTGTCGAGAACAGATAATGGATATCCAACCGAACTCCTATCCAGAGTAGAGGAAACTCGCCTCGCCCTGTCCCTGCTCATTACTTTTTCTTTTGTAGCTGTCCATATTGTTTTCTTCAAACAACTCAGATCAGTGAGATCACCAATATTTTGACTCAAATAACACATAAAAGATATTATATTATATATTAAGAAATTAAGATAAAAAACTTAAAACCAAATTATATTTATTTATAAAATAAATATATTTATAATTAAACTATTATTATAATTCAAGTATAATCAGATCGAGATAGATGCCGATTATTTTGTCATGTTTGTGCCAAAGCATTCAAGTTTATACACTATTCATAAAGTTTATTTTCTTAAAAATTAACAAATCGAAGATAGTTATATTAATATTAGGCTCTGGCTAGGGTGCGCGACCTACTTAGGTCGCTCACGTGCGCAAGGTAACAAGAGCTGTTAGATGTAGAATTGAGAAATCGAACGGTGGATTCTTTGTAGGTCTATCATGGGGACAAACACACATGATTATAATTCCATTTACTTTCTCTCTCTCCCACCATTTCACAAGTTGCTCTGTGCAAACCCGATGACACCGCCACGACGTACTCCTTCCTCGGCGTCTTCAAGTCCGTCTCCGCCACCAAATCCAGCACCACCGCCAACACCAAAACCACCACCACCAACTCGAATGTCGCTGCCGCTAGTGTGGGATCTGCGTCCTCAGCAGAAGCGGCACTGTCACCAATGTTAGCCTCCAGCAGCTGGCATTTGCTGAAGCAGTTGTCACTCTCCATGGAAGATTCGAATACTGTCTTTGTCTGAGTCTTTCCTACTACCGTCAACGCCTCCAGGTGCCATCGCCAGAGGACAGGTGGTCAACATCGGCGTGGACGTAGAACTCAGCGGCGAGGGCGGTGATCGTGATTGTGGCCTCAAGAAAACTCGGGCAAGATCCATAGCACCAATTCGTGTTTGTGAATCGGTGTTGATGATGGGTCAATCGGGGCGATGTCCACGGCGGAGAGAGGAGTTTTTGCTCGGCGGTGGGGGAGAAGGAGGATGGTGATGAATGTGGGGTGGAGAGGGATTCGATGTAAGCAGTTTTATGTGTTCTCCTATTATACACCAATACATCTAACTGTTAATTATTTAAATAATATATCGAATGGTGAATAAACAGGTCCCACATTTGATAAAAAAAAAAAACAAGTCGCTCATGGTACGCGACCTAAACAGGTTGCGCACCGTAGCCAGAGCCTTAATATTTCAAAAGTCAAATCAATCATAACAAGAGCCTTAATATTAACTAATATTTCAAAAGTCAAATCAATCATAACAACAGTGACTAAGAATGTATTGAAAGAGTGTTTATTAAATTCCTCAGGGAATAGAGGAATTAGAGAAGATGCATGCATTCAAATTTTGACTTTGACTTGTTATGAGATTTACTCTAGTTGAGGCTTAAGGCAATATTTTTGGTTGAGTAATTGATTAGGGACTAAAAAATAAGCTGTTCATGGGAAAGGAAGCTGAGAGGAGACATGGTAAAATTGACACCATAACGGTAAGAACTTTTCAAAATCCATAAAACAGGTTCAAATTTGAAAGTCATATTTTTATTATACAGTTAACTAAAAATAACTATAGTCAAATTAAAAATAAGATTGAATATTAACAAAATAATTTTCAGCTAACTCAAACTACTAATTTGAATACGTAAAAATCCAATTTCAACCCATTCACTAACAAATAAATCAAAAACTTCAGATCATTAAGTTATTAACCAAGTTACAAGCTACGCAACTCATTTTGCGGCTCTAAAGGATGGACGTGTTTTTTTTACCAACATTCCTTTTCCCTTTCACCAGGAGAGTTGTTAAAATTCGACTGAACTCACAGCTCAACCCCAAAAGCTAACTCATGAGGTGAAGGACTCCCCAGCTATATAAACAATGACCCCTTTAGTTAACCAACCGACGTGGGACTCGTAACACCCCCGCAGTTTATAAAATGCTGAAATACCGTACGCAGATCTCTAAATCTGATGACAGATGAAATGAAGCAATACCTATAAAAAACCGTGGTCAAAGACCAAAAAAATAATTACAATAACAAAGTTACAGAGAAAAGCAGCCACTCTATCATCTAATGGCCATTCTTAAAGAGGGAGGGAGAGAGAGAGTCCCTGAAGATTTATGTTATTCATGGTCATCGTTGACAACTTGACATTACCAGATAGTCGCTAGATGAACCACAGAAGAAACGACAAACTTCCCCTCTTAAGTTACAAAAAGAATGCACGTCACCGAAAGCATGAGTCAGTTCACAGTAGGAGTAACCAGAGACCCACAACTTCCCCCTAAATTTTTCTACTTCCAAAACGTTATCCACCCAGAAATACAAGAAAAATAAAAAGAAAAACCAACACCTGCTTAATTGATCTCCTTTAATTTTCGTCATAATTGCTTGAATAGTCAGGAACAACATAAAAATCTATGGTGAAAGATCAAGAAATGCTTAGGTCTTCTTCATGATATACCCCATGATTATGCCAAGTAAGCCAATTAATATGACAAAGAGAAAAGACACTCCACCACGATTTTTGTTGCCTTCACGCTTCAGCAGTTCCTACAAGTAGTAAATTCATCCAATAAGTGTTTCCTTACGTCCATAGGACCATAGCTAACATTGAAAGAATCAGTTGATGCCTGTAGCAGAAGTTAAAGTGCACGTCTCCCCCAAAACAAAACAGATGGCAGATATTATATATTTCTATTTGGCCTCCATACAATAGTAGCAGCACATAAAAGGTACTTACTTTAATGCAAATGAGATCATACTCAGTTGTTAGGTCATCATAGACTTACTGATAAGCACCAAGCACTTGCAGAACCCTCCCTTGAAAAGCTAGCTATCAAGGGGGAAGAACCAAGTCACTTTAATACTCCACCGAACATCCCATACTACTCGATGTGGGACTTAGGCACCCCATAATACCCAAGTCCCTATCATAGCACTGCCCGTGAGAGCATTGATAAGCACCAAAGCAATTGGGGAACCCTCCCTTGAAAAGCTAGCTATCAAGGGGGGAGAACCAAACCACTTAAGTACTCCACCGAGCATCACATACTATTCAATGTGGGACTTAGACACCCCATAATACCCAAGTCCCTATCAAAGCACCGCCCCTGAGGGCCGATGTCCCAGTGGCTGCACTCTACGACGCTTCACTCAGCCTTTTCGGTCAGCCCCTCCATAGGTAGCCCTTTCCAAGACACCGACAACCAGCTCTACTACCAATTGATAAGCACCCAAGCACTTGGAAAACCCTCCCTTGAAAAGCTAGCTATCAAGGGAGAAGAACCAAGCCACTTAAGTACTCCATCAACATCGAGCATTCCATACTACTCGATGTGGGACTTACGCGTCCCATAATACCCAAGGCCCTATCACTTTTCAATCAAAAACACATTTCGTCACAATTCAGACTAAAATTCTGGAAGACTATGTAGTCTCAACATAAACTGATGGGAAAGCAATTAACAGGATGAGTTACATTCCCAACAGATCATTGCTGAGAAAGGAAAAAATAAAAAAAAAGCAACAACCTAACAAATTTAAGGTAAAATACGCAAGTTAAGGGATTAATATGAAAAAACTTGAAACACAAACATTGGCCATTTTCTACACAAATGTTACTAAAACTAAGCTCACATGCTGGTGCAGAAAAATTATGTTCATCAGTTTTTCTAGTACCAAATAATTGAAACTCACAAACACTACCCGGTGTCATGAAAAAGAATAGGAGTGATTGAACACCAAAAAAATGATTTTTATAAAGAAAACAAGAGCAAGGATTCTATTTATCTAAAGCCCCTCTCCTGAAGTTACCTTGACAACACCTGTCACTTTTTCCCCATATCAAACTCAGAACATCATTCGTATTTAGTTACTTTTTATTTCAAGAGGGGTTTCCAAAGAAATAGTTAGAAAAAGCATCTGATGATATTTCAGAGACAGACAAAAAACACACACATTGAAAGCATATATTGCCACAATAATGTAAACAGAACCATCCTCATCCTAGTGAAAGGAGCTCATATTCCAAATTTACTTTGAAATCTTCCATCACCAAAAGGAAAATAAATATAGATTAGCATAGTGTTTGGTTGGGGGAAAAGGAGAAGAGGGGAAGGGAGAAGATGAAATTTTATAAACTTTTCTTATTTGGTTCAAAATTTTGGAGGGAAGGGGAGAGGCATGGGTTTCAAAATTATGGAAATTAGGAGGGGAGAGAAAATGGGTTTCAAATATTTTTATACTTGCCAAAATATAACATATATATTGTAAATCCTCACCAGTTCCTGGCGGAGCTTGCTGTTTTGTTGAATTGCGTTATTCTTTTCATCAGTCAGCCTTGAGATAAGAGCCCTTGCCTGCAACAAAGCAACTATAATCAAAATACAGTTGCCGGTACCAACTCTAAAAGTTACAGCATGTGAACCAAACAGAAAACTAATAACCACAATTAATTTTCCTTTTGTTTGCCATCTTTCCCTCCTAATCCAAGATTGATAATTCATACATCAAATTAGCAACCCTTCTTGTTGATTTTTGAAAGCATGAAATTATCCATCAGCAAACATGAAATGCTTAAATATGCTTTTGGTCTTTGAAAATGAGATGTTTTTTGAAATTAGTCCCTATCTGAATTTTATTTGTTTTTAGTCCCTACAATTAAAAAAATGTGCTTTTAGTCCTCACTAAGGGCTAAAAACACATTTATAGGGATTAAAACCCACTATTTTAATTAAGTGTAGGGACTAAAAATGAATAAAATTCAAACATGGACTAATTAAAAAAAACATCATTTTTGGGACCGAAAGCACGATTAAGCAAATCACTAGACATTAGGTCAGTTGGGGAAAGGAAAATTATATACCAACTTGGGGAGAGCATTTTTTCAGAATCGGAAGTAGAAAGCTATTTAGGCATCTAGGTGTTATTTCACAAACCTTTTGTAGATTGAAAATAAAATTATGGAATTCATATCTTACGATTTAAACTTGAAAGTTGAAACAAGTATTCTTTTCTCATGCTTACAAGTACATACACAATTAGAATACACACAGCAACTGTAGATGTTACCCAACCTAAGCCAGCATTACCAACTTATCTTTATTCTATATCATCATATTTTAGGACCTTTTTGTGTGTTTGAAATATGTATTTTGCAGATGTATTGACACTGTAATATATTATCATTGCGGATGCTTCCTGTGGTGGTTATGAAACTTGAGAATAAGACTAATGAAAATTATTTATTTCATAGAATTTTAGACAATTATTATCATCATTGTATTTTACAAAAGTATTTACTTAATAATTAATATAACTCAATCATGTAAAAGAGCAACTCTAGCGTGGGCTCAATGCTAGTTAACAAATAATGCATGATGAACACCAGAAATCCGAATTTTATTTCCTATTTCTATAATGTAACTGACAAAAACGTAACAATCAGATCAAATGTCACTAGGCTTCCAGGGGGAAAAAAAGAAAGAAAACTAACACCCCAGTCAGGAAAAAAAATTGCAAAGCAATATAATATACCAAATGATAATTGATAATATCTTGAAAATATTGAATAAGAAAATTGAATTCTATTTTTTATTCATTCCTAAAAATTCATGTATATATTCTATAGTAGCAATATACAGTAGTCAAGTACTACATCTGCTAACCACAAATCAACATGCATTTTAACAAACAACAAATACACTACACAGAAGTTCTTTTACTTTACCTCTGCAGATTTGTCTTGAGCCTCAGGTCGTTCAGTAAATCCTTTTGTTACCTGACATATCCAAAAAGAAAAGGCATCCCAATTGATATCTTGGAATCTTATATGGAAAAAGGAAGGTTCACCTAAAACAGGACAAGTTAAGGACCCACTTGCGCAAAGTCAGGACCATTGACATTTCCGTTTTCTGAAACAGAACCTCTAGGTGAAGACCCTTCATCAGAACCTTCTGGGACTGGAGATGGTGGCTGGGGTGGAGAGACATACACCACTCTCAATTTGCATTCCTCAACCACATGCCCTGCCTCCTTGTTGAACTAGACAATCCCAATGGTGCAAATCTTGTAACTTCACACATCGAAAACAGAAATCAAATGAAAATGCAACAGCAACTAGCATGATAAATCATACCATATCTGCAGTGATATCCTTCGGACTGGCACCATCATTAGTTTTTACGCTCTGAAGAAGAAACTTGTCCTTGCATTGCATGTCAGGTGGAGCTTCTTTTTGTGCTTGCATGGTAACTTTATAAAAACAAAAACAAACAAACATACAAACAAACATGACCAATATATTGATTGACAATAAAACATAACGGCAAAAAAATAATATGCATTCAGAATGGTACCCATAACATCACAGGTAGATCGCGGCATCACAATTCCAGTGTTTGGACGAACACAATACTTTTTGGGATTGGTTGTTTTCACCTGAACAAAATCATAATACAAACATAAACACGCATATTTTGCATTTCGTTGCAAAAAAAAAAAGAGCGCAAAAGGTGACGAAAATGTTTGTTTCAATCCGACATTGCGCAAAAACTAACAGGATAAATCACGTTAACTTCACGCGAACACTTAAAGTTACAATCAAATGATCAGATCTTGCAAGCGAAACAAAACTATAACTCAACCGAATCGTTCTCCAAATTAATGAAGAAGAAGAAGAAACCGAAAAGCAATGTAAAACGAAAAATCAGAAGCAAAGGCTGAAACAAAATCGTTTGTTACCTTGAAAGCTACATAGCTATCAGTCTTATTAGACAATTGAAGAGAACACGAGATCTGCTTCTTCAGCTCAACTAACACCATCAATCAACGAAACAACAAAAAAAAACGAAATCAAACACGTGCGGTTGAAACCCTAGAAGAAGACAAATAGATCCAGGGAGAGGGAAACTCACAGGGGAACTTGAGTTCGAGAGGTTCGATGCTGAGGAGGTCCCCGGAACTCATCTCGGACCAATTCGAAGTAGCAACAGAGGCGATGGAGGTTGAGAATGTTCGAGAAGGTGCGTTATGGTATGAAGATGGATTTGGAGGAAGAGGTCGAGATCGAGAAGAAGGAGAAGAGAAGAGGAATTGGAATTAGAATTGGAGTTGGGGAATGCGGTGATGACAGTGATTCGGTTTACCTTTTCGTTTTCTATTTTCTCTGTGGTGGAGAGGAAGTGGCAGTATCAACGTGCGTTGAAACTTAAGAAACAACAGAAAGGGAGAAAGTTCAAGGAATTCAATAAAACCAACCCTCCCTCACTCACTCAACCCCCTCACGCACCAAACCAACAAAAAAAAAATTAAAATAAATATGCCAGCTCACTAGTAACCATTATTGCGTAATTGCGTTTACTTAGTCATATAGTATTTTTTTATTCGATTGCTAATATTGTTAACTTCTTGCTAACCGATAAATAATATATTGAGGTGATGAGAAATCCCGATCCCCTCAAACGAAAATGTGAGTTTAAATCACAGAGAAATAGACCTTGGAAATAAAATGCATTACTTAAGAATGCTTGCATGGAAGCCTTATAAAGGGACACCTCACACCAGAGAGGATTCAAAATCAACCAGACGTCCTTAAAAGAAAGTTAAAAACAAAGAAAAGCCGTCTTATGCTCGATTTTGTTAGGCGGGTCCTGTCTTCTTTCCGTCATTTTTCATTTTCGTGTACCATTTGTGTTTATCATCATTCTACACTTTTCACAAATGCTTCTCATCATTCCAGCATCGTATGAAACCGCAATATCCGAGTTTAATTCAATTATTGTATATACTATTGGATAGTGATAGGTGGACACCCCACCAACCATCACACACCCTATCCCAATAAAATGGAGGGTGTGTCATGGATGTGGAGTGATGATCCATGGACCATTACCGTATGCTATTATCACATATCAATTCATGACCAAATCATGTTCTAGGTCTTTAAAATTCCTTGTCATCAAAATAAAAATATTCAATATATAAATCCGTGTGTATTCAGAATAGCATGTTAATGGTCTAACATGTTAGGTGGCACCTACTAATAATTTTAGAAAACATTTTATCTCAGCTTTGATGCAATACGTCCCGATTAAAATATCCAATTGAGTCGATGATAACCACCAGAACGATATTTAATATAATTAAAATTAAAAAGTGGTACGTAGCTTCTTCTTTTTTTGACAAAAAGTGGTACGTAGCTAAATCTTTACAGATAATTAAGAACATAAATACCATATAGATTGATTGAGTTATATGGTATTTATATTCTTAGTCTTTTACTACATTTTTTTTTGTCAAAGTCTTTTACTCCATTTAAGGCCTGAGATTTGATCCAATGCTTAGAAGTTATCTTACCAAACAATTTGGGCCAAGACTACATGAAATTAATAACCTAAATCAAGTCTAGGATATAAGGATATATTTGAAATGGATCCAGCACTCAACCTGGTTAGAGAAGGGGCCTAAAAGGTCAAGCCCAATAAGGACTATTCTTATTGTCAAAAGGATCTAGAATTTATTGACAAAAAAAAAAGGATCTAGAATTTTCTTTAGTTGTTGAACTTGCTTCCACTTTGGGCATAATGTTGTCTTCAACCCATTGAAAATTCACTAAAAAATGTAATAATTACGGTGAAGGCTAGCATGAAGCACCATTTAAGTGTTTCATATTTGCAGCACTACTTTTTACCTACAATAGTAGGTTGGGTAACCGGTTTGGAATATTTTTACTAAGGCCCAATATTATTAAAAATAACAGAACACCCACCATTGTCCTTCCTGTTGTCACTGCCTGAGAGCCCTTTTCTAGCCCAACGCCGTCTCCGTCACCTTCTTCTATGACCCCACCCACCGTCGCAAACAATCGTGGGTTGGGAACGAGGTGTAACTGCCAACCACCTTCACCTTCTTGTTTTTCCCCTTCACCCTCGCCTTTTCCCTATTCTCCTTCCTCATCTTCATTTCCAGGATGAAGCCATGGTGTAATTGCGACATTTGCTGGAGCTACCTAACAATGGGCTGGGCCAGCGAGTTCGTGAACCTCAACGACAGGTACACCCACCTCCTCCGAAAATCTCCCAAGGGAACCATCCACGTGCACGTGCTGGGAAACACTGTCACGTGCAACCCCAAGAACGTGGAGTATATGCTCAAGACCTGCTTTGACGACTACCCCAAGGGGAAATCGTTCTCCTCCATCCTCGGCGACCTCCTCGAAAAAGGAATCTTCAACGTCGACGGCCACACGTGGCACTTCTAGCGCAAGATGGCCAGCCTTGAACTTGGGAGCGTGGCGATTCGCTCGTACGTGCTCGAGATAGTCACCGAAGAGATCCACCGAGGAGGCGATGGACGATGGAATCAGATCTAGGTACATATATGGATTCTGGGTTCTTTTTCTGGATTCATATCTGGCGATGGACGATTTTTGGATTCAGATTTGGATTTCTGTTGATTTGAATATCTGGGTTTTTTTTTTCTGGTTTTTGTTTTTGACTCCTAGGACGATGGACGAGGGGATGGGGGTGGAACAATAAAAGGGGGCAGTGGTGGGGGAGTGGTGGCAGTTGACTTGGCAGCAGAGCCATGCGGTGGCGGTGGTGTGGGATAGGGGAGGTGTTCCAGGGTTAGGGATAGGGGGAGTGGGTTAGTTTTAAAAAATTTGATATATTTGAGGGACTAATTTGAAAATAAATGAGCTAATTTGAAATTAAACAAAAACCTGCACATTCAGTTGTCTGAAATAAACGTGAGCCGTCGATCACATTTTGCATTAGATCTAATGGTAAAAACAAGTGCTGTAAAAATGAAGCACCCAGAAGGTGCTTCATGCTAATCTCAACCAATAATTATTAGAGCAAAGAACCTTGATTGATTAGCCTTAATTTTGAATTGAAAGTTTTGAAATAATTTATCCAAATAAAAAATAACACTCTAATTGACATAATAATGTAAAAAAGATTTGATTTTTTTCTTCTCAGAATACATATACTATACTTGTAAAATTATGCCAATAATTCAGACAATCATTACCTTAGTAAATGGAAGTTTTTTGTGGAAAAGAGGGCTAAAAAACCCAAAATACAACTAGAATTCCACGTGGGAAATATGTACAAGCAGAGTCAGCCCTAACAACTAGGGAAAGAAAAGGAGGTACAACATCAAACACTCTACTTTGGCTTGGTATAGACAACAATTTAATAAATAATATTACATCTTTTTTTTGACAAAATAATATTACATCTTTAAAACTTAGAAAATAGATAAAAAATACAACGCTTCAAAAAATTATAAAAAAGTCATCTTAGAAATTCGCTTTGTTTAAGTTGAGTTTAACAACTTGTAAAAAAAAAGTTTTTTTTAATACAAAAAAAGGGGTTGAGTTTAACAAAGCCTGACTCAGTAATGCTACGGATACATTCACAAATCACACACACCAAGTTTATTCCCTCCGGATTCGAATATAAGAAAAAAAAACTGAATCACGTTAACTAAGAAAGTTGGTTAATTACATTAAATTTTATTGATTTCAGCTAAAAAAGAAATTTTATTCCAAATTTACCCTTTAGTGGATATTTAGTGCTAGGACAATTAAAACCAATAATCCAATAGTAAATTAAGAAAAGTGTGTCTTTGTATCTTCTCAAAGGAACATTGAAAATACAATTAGAGTTAAATAAGGGTATTTTTGGAATGGTCTTATTAAAGAGAATAAACATAGTTAAATTTTTTTATATTTTAGACCATAAAATATTTTTTTTTTTTATATTCGAGTCCGAATGGAGTATTTCATACGTGAAAGTCTGGAATTTGATATTTTCAATGGAAGAACAAAATCCAAAACAAGCCACACCTCACGAGTCACGGGGGGAGGTGGTGCGGTGAGATGAGAAAAACTTCAGCATAGGTTTCGAATCTGTGAAAAAGGCCACGCCCTTCAAAGTAACGCGCCACATATTCAAATGGACTATTTAATTTGATCATTCCAAAATACTCCTATTGCGCACACATTTGGGGTAGGTATGCTGAAAATGATTGTGCATAGTCATGATATGGATTAATTTCCAAGTAAACAAATAAATGAACGTTAAGAACGTATAATCATCTTAACTACTAGTAGTACACAAGGTCTTAATTATTCATTCCCGCGTACTCATTATTTCAATCACCATATTTTGTTATAACAAAATCTCATCCAAATTAAGCTTACCTACAGTGGCGGTCAAGTAGTATATAAGATGGCTGCTGTGGGTGGGACGGTGAACATTATGATCACAAACAACCCATAAAGTGAACTCCTTTTCAAAAATTTGTAGAGCAAAATAATAACAGACCACCAAGAAAGAAAGATACATGGATGAGGACAAACAAGTGTTTGAATTTCAGAAAGGCTATCATGACGCTTTCATTCGCAAGCTAGCGGAGAAAAAGAAATAGCGACCATCCAGTATGGTGGTCCTTGTTTTTTGTTTGTTGGGAGTAATGCGACAAGCAAGTGCTTCTTTTGCATTGCCACCAACTCTGAACCCAAAATCTACCGCGGATGTACAAACAAACTACCGACTTTGGCCCAAGGGAATTAGGGTCTTTCCTGGAAAATTACCCACACCACATTCTTTTCCCATTTCATTAATAATAATTAACCATTAAAGAAATTAGAACACTAATGGTATTTTTGCACTTTTTTTTTATATTTCTCTCTTATAATCCTCTTCATTACTATGACCATGTTTGGATAACAAATTTATTTATTGCTTATGGTATAAGTTGTATACACTATTTTTATAATCGAAGAAAAATTATAGTAAAATTTATTTTATATAAGTCATAAACTGTTTTGATAAATTATCTTGGGTAGCTTATAAAAAATAAATCCAAAATAACTTATAAATCAATCATAAATTATGTTTATAAACTCTGTATAAATCAATCCAAATAGACCTTATATCTCTTATTTTTCTGGCTTTTCTTCTCATGTTTCCTCCCGTCACTCCATCTCCAAGAGAGTGTCAAATACTAGTAGTATTTCACTATTTCTCCAAGAAATGAATGAAACCACCCTGATCTCATTGTTTGGTGGGACCCACGGGGTATGAACTGGTGTGGACCCCGCATGGAAAATTATCCAGATGCACACGTGTGCAGCTAGAGGACAGCAAAGCTAGCTGTATCCAGACTTTCAAACAGCACCTCGTCAGCTTCTTGGGACTTGAATTTTTGAACTCTCCTAGACGCGAAATCAATTAAAGTCACTTTTTTCAAGACGATTAATGCGTTTTAACCATGAGATACTATTAGGCTTTTTTAAATTTAAAATTAGCTTTAACCGCCCTAAACCATTAAGAGTGGCTTGTTCATTCAATAATCAATTCTATGTGTACCAAATGACAGCTTTCTTTCACTACAAGTACACATCATTAAAATTTAAAACAACGTCCCCCAGACCATTTTTTGAAGGGACCTGCCCTCTGCGCAATATCGAAGATGAAGAAAGTTCAGAGTAATAGATGATACTTCCAAAAGAATCCACCTAAAAAGGTTCTGTTGGCTGGAGTACTGCTGAATTCGACTGCTGCTTCCTTTTCACTCTCGTGTTTATACTTTTATAGAGTAAGCTTGATTGTATTTTTTTACAATGAATAGTACTGTGGTTTAAATCTCTTAATAAATTTCACTGTAATAATTCAGTTTCTTTATTACAAATATAACTCCTCACTCCCTATTAATCTATCATTAATTACAAATTAAAAAGTACTTAAATATAAGAAATTTATATAATGAGAATTCATTTTTTTTGTCAACAATTCACTTTTTTTTGGGTCCAAATGTCAACAATTCACTTCACTTGTGTTGATTGTACATGCACTTTGGGCTTTTGCCTCCCGTTTCAAAAAAAAAAAAGATTTTTTTTTGATTAAAAAATAGGTACCATGCAGATAAGTCATTAACCATGTCATTTACTATATTTATGAAGTAATTAACTAACACACAAACGGACAGCAATTAGTAATTACAGCACAAAAATGATTACTCTCCAACAACTCCAACACAATTCTAATTTCGTGTTCTGAAAAGTGAAAAGCATCGATTATTTACGTTTACTTACAGTTTTTAAATTGAAATATTAGCTATTCAGAATTCAAAAAATGAAGTGCAGTGTAAAAAATAAAAATCTTTCCTATCAAGTACATATTGATATACATATACATACATACATACAATACAATACATCATCCAAAGCACACACAGTGTATGGACCATAAGCCCGACTTATTCCGATTTACAGAAGACCCGACCCGTGACTGAAGCAAAGGAAGGAATCCAGTGTGTGGAGGTGCAGGTTACGCTACTAGTTTTTGTCACGGTTGAGCCGTTCCCAAAGCGACGCACACTGTCTCCTAGCGAAACCCACGCGCTTCTTTCCCAAGTCATACACAACTTCAAATCCCTGCTGTTGGTAATTCCCAAGGATGGCCCCGGGCCCACTTCCGAACTCAGCCTCATCACCACCGTTCATCAGCATCAAACACCCCACTTTCTCTTCCCCTTAGTCCCATCACCACCGTCAAAAAACTCGTAGAAGTAATTCTTCCTAGGCAGCACCACACTGGAATTCCCCCCAGCAAAACGCAGCGTCACCGCCGGCACTTCCGCCGCCGCGTCCAAGTAATAGCACGGCCCGAGCCCCGTCTTCTCCTCAACGCCCTTCGCTCGCCGGTGTACTTTCCCAACCCGGCGATCAAACGCCGCCACCACCGAGTCGTAAAACCCCCGCCGGCAACATCGTGAACGTCGTGCCGGAATCAACAACAACTCCTCCGTCACCTTTCTGGTTCACCCTCCTTAGCACCTCCGGCGCGCGAACGTTCCTTTTTCCGACGGAGATTCCAAAGAGCCCAACGCAGTAGAAATAGGGATGCTTGGGGTTTTCAAGCATGGGCGTGTACACAAACTCAGCCACGTCACCACCACCACCAATACCGTTTTCTCCATCGTTGTGACGACCCAGAATGAGTGGGCTTGGTCGGCGAACACGTTCAGATTGGAAGGAGTGAGAGACCAAGCAATATGAGAAGCGGTTCCCGAGTTGAGGAGCGAGTGTGGCTAACTGAGCAGGGAGAGAGAGCAAACCGCGACCGAAGCCGGCGACGCCGGTGGGTTCGGCGAGGGCGGTGTGGGGCGCAACCGAATGTGAAGTTTCTGAGACGGAGAGAAGAGAGGGAGAGGGAATCACGATAGAGTCTAGCGATTAAGCTTCCGTCGCCATAAGCGTAGTAAAAGGGTGGACAGTGGAAAGAACCGCAATCGGAGGTTTCGATTGAATCGAGGGGACAACGAGCCATTGCGCAGAGATCGGAGGAAGGGATGTTGTTGTGTGCTGCGGAACACGCTGGGGAGTCACACGAAACGGCGACGCTTCGGGAAATGTTAGTGGGAGAATAAGAAGAAGGATTGGGCTTGCCTTCACAGAGTATGCACTCGAAAGGGGCGCATGGGAACCAAACCATGTCGCTGCCCGTGTCCATGTAGAGTGTTATGGGTTGGGAGTGGGAGTGTGGGCCCAAGTTG
Source organism: Glycyrrhiza uralensis (assembly GCA_030159175.1). Classification (NCBI taxonomy): domain Eukaryota; kingdom Viridiplantae; phylum Streptophyta; class Magnoliopsida; order Fabales; family Fabaceae; genus Glycyrrhiza; species Glycyrrhiza uralensis. The sequence goes on along the minus strand of BRZY01000001.1, from coordinate 48,811,686 downwards.
AAGGAGAGAGTGTAGTCGCTTCCAGGTGAGAGTGGCAGAGAGAGTTGCCGTTGCCGTTGGCGGTGGTGGCGGAAGCGTGCTGCGGAGCGAGTGGAGGTGGATTTGAGGAGGTGGTGGGTATTGTTGAATTGCGTTGGGAAAGAGAGTGTGTTAGGGGTAATAGTACCATTTGGGACGATGATGAGGATGGATATGAAATACAGAGTATCATGAACAGGAGTAACAACAGGGGAGAAGCCATTTGTTTAGGAGCATTCGAGTGGGGGCGAAACAGAGTAAGCAAAGACAGAGAGAAGACCGGGTTTTTTAAATTTTGTTGTGAGGAGAGTGATGACGCGAGTAGAAATAGAAAGTGAGGGAGGGAGTTTATAAAGGGCAAGGAGAGTGGAGCAAAGGTGTACGAAGTTTCGAGAGGGCGATTTCGTATCCCTGGGTGGAAAGTGGAATGGTGGGCGCATCTTAACACAGTCCTAATATGTTATTATTGAATTAACTTAACATTCGGATAAAATATATGAATTTTTTCTTATAAAAAAAATATATGAATTTTGAAAAAGGCATTCAGAAGCAAAAAGGATATGTAATTCAAGAAAGAGAAGAAGCAAAAAGGACGATAATAATCAGACAAAACAAAAATATCAACGTCAATGTTCGGGGGGACTCAATGACTAATAGCAGAAAAATAGGACAACACAAGCCTTGATATCTAACAATGTGCTAATTAGCACACTGATTAGTCAAAAAAGGATTAATGTTGTACACTACTTTCTTAGAAATAAACTTTATTAAGATACAGATACTAATCATTAACTAAGTCAAATTTATCACTTCATGCGGTCGTCGACATATTGTAACAGCAAATTTAGTATTATTTTAAGTTTCAGATAGAGGCAAGATAGGCATAAGGACTTTATAAGATAGTTAGTGCGATTAATAAATATATTATAAATTTATCTCAGTATAGGTGATATTATTTTACTTTGTTATAATTTTAGGACATTATTTGGAGAGAGTAGTAATATATAATTTTATGTATTGAATGTGATTTTAGAAAAATGAAAATATGAAACAATTCAAATATTGGAGAAGAGCCTTCAATGAGAGAAGAGATTTTACTCATCCTTACTCATCTCTCCTCCGTTCCCCTCCGATCAAATACTGTGTTTTTTTTTTGGTTCAAATCAAATATTGTGTTAAATTTCACATATTTGTGTCTAAACATGGGGGGGGGGGGGATAAAGAACAGGGTGTTTGTTGCTAAAATTCCTTATGCCTGGTTTCACCGAAGCATAAGTGCACATAATCTGGATCCTTTACTTTCTTTACAGTTCAAAGCACTTTTTGCCATTGTTATTTGTATCATTAATCATTAATATAGTCGACAGACGACAATATGACAAAAGTATAAATGAAGACTAATTGCTTCGGAAAAAACAAAGTGAAAATCATATATTGTCTACTGATTTGCTACCTAAATACCTAATGCATGGGACACTAGTCCTACTAATAATTAGTATGTATATTGTCTGGTTCTGTATAGAGGTATTAACATTATGTAGTATAAATTTATAAATCTATTATGCTTCCATGAGCTGTAGGTGATGACCACAAAGAAGATAAAAACAAGATTGGCCATGCAGCTAGTATTGACAATTCACAAACTCTTACCAATCCTATGAACCAATTCTTATTTAGACCAATCCTGGAAAATGCATTTCATCCGGTCATTTGGAAGTTCTTCAAGTCATACATACATTAAATTGTGTGGACCAAATCCTTTACGTGTTGCTCGTTCCATTCTTTTGTTTGCATATGAACATTATTAGAGACCGTATATAAGACATTTTAACTACTAAATTGCAGATTATGGATCAATATGTGTTTCTGATTCTTAATTACTTCTCAATCATGGAATTTGACAACTTTGGTCCTTCTTTATTTGTTTGGTTTACATTTCCCGGTTACAATTTCATTTTTACACCTAAAATACATATGCCCATTAACTTGGAATCGATGATCATAACATGTTTATTGATGCTCTCTTTCTTGTGAAATCAAAAGCTGTCATAGACTCATAGCCATCTTGTTTTTACAACCTTTTTTTTTTGGGGATGCTCATGCTCGTGAGATTCTGGTGCTAAAGTCTTGTCTATTAAAGGTGATTAATAACTTCAAAGGATTGAGAGACAAATGACAAAAGGTATCATGCATGTTATAGCAACCAGACTCCCACATAGATTATGAAATGGACATCACCTGCACTATCAAGAACACGATGTTACAATAAGAAAATGCTCTTCTTTAAAACACTTGGATATGTTGACAAAAAAAAAACACTTGGATATGATTATATGATATATCAGAAATTTAACCCCACTGTCACATCCCTTAAAAAAAATAAAAATATTTTATCCATTACCATCCACTTTTTCCAAATCTGCTATTTGTTTGAGTTTGAAGGAAAAATGTCTAGGATTCAGCCTTGATAATCTAGGGTTTAGGACACGTTCTGTGTTTCGTTCACCATGTCATTGAAACCCTGTGTTTGTCTTCCATGGCTTCTGTGTTCTCCAAAACCCTAACTGCCATTCATTTCCTTCGCCGAACTCGAACCCATTGTCCTAAACTAACCGCTATTCGAACCATGAGTTCCGGGTCGACCCAGCGCGTCTTCCAGCTCAAGCTCGACCCTTTAACTGGTAACTCTGAATGGGTCGTCATCGAGGAAGACGACGAACAAAGCTTTGCCGAGAATTTCCACCAACCCCTTCTAGCCACGACGTCGTATTTGGACATGCTCAACGACTCCGCCAGAAACAGAGCATTTCGCGAAGCCATTGAAAAAACCGTCACCAAACCCTGCCACGTTCTCGATATCGGGTAGTCTCATCGTAAACGTTGTCGCGCTAATGCATAATTTTGAATTTAGTGTCTGCGGTCTTTGGTATAATGCGATGCTATATGTAACTGTGTAGTGCTGGAACTGGATTGCTTTCGATGATGGCTTCACGAGCTATGGGTGGGAAAGGGACGGTAACGGCGTGTGAGTCTTATCTTCCGATGGTGAAGTTGATGAAGAAGGTGATGCGCGTTAATGGGATGGAAGGAAGAATCAAAGTCTTCAACAAGCGCTCTGATGAACTCAAAGTTGGCCTTGATATCCCTTCACGTGCGGATGTTCTTGTAAGTTATACCATTTGGAGCTTGCAAAAGTGAGTTTGGATTGGAAGCAACAATTTTTTTGTTTTGAAAAATGTTGCTTTTAAAGAGTAAACTTGTATTTGAAAGAGTGAACTTAAGTTTATAACTGAAATCCAAACATACGTTGAAATTTGATCATATTGAACTTGAACTTGTGTCCTAGCACAGCACAAGCACTTCTTTATTCCTCACTTGTTCATTGTTAAATATAGTAATGAATTGGTGAATATAAGAGATCCAGAGTTAGAGCAAATTGCTCGCATCTCATAAGGTGTTGCTCTTTGAAGCCCCCTTTCAAACAAAGGAAATTAAAATTAAAATTAAAATCATTATTACAGGTAAGCGAGATACTAGATTCGGAATTACTGGGTGAGGGGCTTATACCGACCTTACAACATGCGCATAACAATTTATTGGTGGAAAACCCTTTGACTGTACCATATCGGGCAACTACATATGGACAGGTGATTTTTTTTTTTTTGGTTTTAATGTAGATTTGCCATGATATTTCATATGCTTTTATCATTAACAATAAAGATCTTTTTTTTTTCATTGTATTATTCCTCTTTCTTTTGAGTCTCACAAAAGTTTGTGCCTCTTACTCCCCATTCCCTTCTTCAGCTGGTTGAAAGCACATATTTATGGCAGCTGCATGATTTGCATAGGAATGAGGCTGGTGCATCTGATGGCATTCGACTTGCCCCTCCAGGACTTGATAGTGTTTTAAGTGTCAAACGTCAGCAATATGCCATGCATTGTGATGCGTTAGGAGAAGAACTGAAACCGGTATGTTTGAAAAGATTTCTGTAACTCAGTTCATTAAACTTTTTTAGTAGTATCTTTCCTACTCAAATAAAAATCCATCCAGCTTTCAGAACCCTTCAAAATTTTTGAATTTGATTTTTGGAAACGGCCAGAGAGTTATGGCGAAACTGAGCTGTGCATAAAGGCAACTAATGATGGTAGAGTCCATGCTGTTGTCTCTTGGTAATCATATATGTTTTTTAATACTGCCATAATTGTATTATCAGAGCATTTTAGTTCCTTTCAGTTTACAGCAGTCCTGTTTATTGTTTAGGTGGGTACTTCAACTTGATCGTGAAGGGACAATTTATTATTCTACTGCTCCTAGGTGGATAAGCTCACCAACAATTACAAGTGAGGGTTTGTTATGATTTAATTTGTTGGTTAGGGTCTATTGACTTCAGCATAATGCTAATACATTCCATTATTATCATTACTTTGTTACTGTTTGGTTAAGTTAGATGAATATGAATTATATGAATTTAAATCATGGCATGTTTTATGAATATTTATAACTGTTGATATTTTAGAACCTTGGTTAATGATGCTGCATTTCATGCTACACCAGGTCCTGTTGATTGGTGTGACCACTGGAAACAGTGTGTTTGGTTTGTTCCAGGCAGTGGTATATCCATATTCAAAGGGGAAGAAATTCATTTACATGCTACTCATGCTGATACTAGTATCTCATATAATTTAGATACCCAAGTGTCAACAACTGAGGTTTTGCATCATGGGTTGACGACTGGAGATTTTCAGCTTGTACTGCCACCAGAAAGGGTTGCTCTCTATGGAGACAAAGGATGGAGGGTTTCAATGTCGAAAGCAGTAGAAAGCGCGGTGAGCTATTTCTCCTTCCTCCTCATGACATAGGATATGACCTTGAACTTGTATAAGGAACAAATTATAGACAGAAACACCTTTTGCTCTTCATCCAAGTTAACCTATCCTGTTTGTTTAGAAGAACTAATAATTTTTACAGTTGCAGGGAAGAGGTCGCCCATTATGCTTGGTTGCAGATGATAGTGTGTTTTTACCTCTTCTTGTGGCACAGCTTTCAGAAGCACCACATGTAATATCATCAATTCCAGGGCTGAAGGAAAGGGGCGTCCAATATTTGCAAGCTGCTGCCCATACAAATCACCTGTCACCTAATTGCATAAAAGTTCTTGAAAAAGGGGTGAAACAGTTAACCATGCATGATACACACCAGAAAAAGGTTGAACTTTCCTGATTCCATTTGCTTGGTGTGGCTTTACTTTGTATGCATATGTATATGAATATCGAGCTCTATTAGAAACCTATAGCATAGATAACTTTATGTCTATGAAGCATAAATGCACAAAGTAAATGACTGTGCACATGAACAGAGAGGCCTGGAAATTATAGAATTGAACTGATTAATTAAGAAAATATAGTGTTACTTTGTTACCTATATGTTTTTTTTATGAAACATTATTACTTATGTTAAACTTTTAACTTGTAAGGACTCGTAAACTTTCTAAAATAATAGTATATCAATAAATTTTATTTACACATGCTGTATCTGATTATTGCATATAAACTAATTTGATTGCGTTTCTTCCTAGTGATAAACCTGGTGTAGATTGGACTATTAGTTTTGTTATTTATTTAGGATTTTTAATTTCATAATTAATGTTTTCTATATGGAATTATTTATTGCTGTTTGTTACTTGGGGGATTTTATTGTATGTTGGATTATCTTATTCTGGCTGAGAATAGGAATAACTTTTTAAGGGTGCTTGGCTATGTTCAGTTCTATAAAGAGTCTTTCAATGTAAACATTTGACTCTGAGATGCTTTTGATTAATATATCATTTTGAATTTCTTTCATGCAAAGAGTATTTGATATTTGAGTCAGAGGAGCACTTTGCCCTAGAGGAGTACTCTTGGGTTGTCCTATGTCAAAACCTTTCCTATTTTTTCCATATTATTTGTACTTAGAATGGATTCACTGCATTTTAAGAAGGTAGCATGTTCAACAGCATGTTGGATGCAGTATTGAATAGCGTCTAAGATGTATATGTGACATTAATTCCTTTTCCTCGATTGTTCAGGGTATTTTTCCCTTTTTCAACTTCGTATGATTTATGAATATCTATGCTTATATGTTCTTATCTGTAGGTTGATCTGTTAATAGCAGAACCTTTCTATTTTGGACATGATGGCATGCTTCCATGGCAGAACCTGAGGTTTTGGTATGTTTCTCGTTAGCTACTGTTGTAATGATCAACTTGATTTGCTATGCCATATCTGCTATGCTTTAATTGGTATCCATGATATATAGTTTTATTTTGGCACTCAACATTGTGTTAATTATTTCTACTTGATTATGTTTTAGGAAGGATCGTACGACACTTGATTATATCCTCTCTGAAGATGCTATGATAATTCCTAGTAAAGGAAAACTGAGGGCTTGTGCTATCTATCTTCCTGTAAGTTAAACACTTATCATAAACTGTGGATTAAGAAAAGCTTGCATATTTTTTGTAGCTTGGGAGAGCATTTATTTTTGTTTATGAAATGGATTAAGAGAACATAACTGTATATGTGGATTGATGGGACAAACAATTTGCAGGATCTTTGGAAAAGTCGTTGCTGCTTGAATAAGATAGAAGGTTTCGACCATTCAGTTGTAAATCCTACATTGGGGGCTTGCGGTCATCTACCTGAATTGGAAGAGGGTCCTTGTCTGCCCTTTTCTGTATGGCAGTGTGGAGAATTTGATGTAATTCAATTAGCTGGTTCCCTCAGTGGAAAAGAAAAGAAAATTCCATTTATTTATTTAATAACAGTAGTGCACTAGTATCAATGCACCCTTATTGTGTATAATGTTTCAGGTGCTTAGTGAGACATTTGATGTGATGGAGTTTGATTTCTCAAAGCAAATATGCCAATGTCAAGGAAAATCCCAGGTACTATGATAGTATGATATATCATCATGTAAGTTTTGGATGCATTTACATGATCAACGGGTTTGGTACCTAGTGTAGTAAAGGACTGTGATTTTAAATGATTATTTTGCGGTATAGCTTTTTTTCTCTGGTGTAGCCTACTAACTGAATTGATTTATTAATTACCTATAGAGAGCAGCGTCACATGGGAAAAACATGACCTAACTACTAAACAATTGTTGACAGAAGTTTACATAATGATAATAGATGGGAAGGAGACAGTTAGAAAAGTTAGTTAGGATTTATATCAGTTAGGAGCAGTTAGAGAAGTTAGGTAGTAATAGAGGATATCGGTTAGATAAATCAGGGCAATAAGAAGAATTTGGTTCTTCTAAAGTGAGGGGGGGTGCACTTTAGAGGATAAAATGCTAGGATAACTGTTGATTTTTCAATTAATAGTAAAGATTGTGATAAAATACATGCACATAACTTTAGACTGGTGTATGGACTGGGGTATGTTACAATAGTTTTACATAATGAATATTGAAAATTGTCTGTTGCAGGTTAAATTCACCAAGACTGGGGTATGTCATGGGTTTGTGCTGTGGATTGACTGGGTGATGGATTTGCAAAACTCTGTTGTGATATCAACTGGTCCAGGTCACTCTCAGTTCCCTTTTGAATATTAACTAGTCCTCTGAAGCCTACACCTGTGGCAGACTGCATGTGGCACCCACAAACAATATTACAGATAAAAGACTAAATCAAGACTTAAGACATAAAATCATATATCTTATAAAGGATCTAGAACAACACTATGAGCTATTGCTTATTCTTTCCATTTTAACATCGCAGATAAAAGATACTGGAAGCAGGGAATAAAGCTTCTTGCAACACCTAGAACTGTAGGGCCCCAAAGATCAAGAAATGTCCAAGCCTGTTGTTCTGCAGTTCTTGAAGCATTTTTTAATCCACTAAAGGGGGAACTCAAAATTTTACATGAATTCTTGTGATACTTTTACGCAAAAGCTGTTATGTGGTGCCATGCTTTCACTGACGTTTTCGTTATCAGTTGCAGACAAATAGATGGTTAACTAACATTAGCTTAGATTTTTCCATTGAGTAAATCTTATCTATAGGCTCCATGACCCTCGGAACTGATCCTGTATTGACCTTCAACATGCTCAACCAACAACCAAGCTTTATCCCACTAGGTGGGGTTGGCTGCTTGGATCACTCGATACCATAGTAGACCTTCAACAAGCACAAGCGGGAAAATAAGGACGGGTGCATTTGGTGCACAAGAAGGGGTGAACATAACCTGATCCAACCCAGCATGAGCTATTCAGGTTGGGTCTAGTCCTATGCCATAAGATAAAATATAGTTAAAGTAAAATGTCTCATTTAATGATCTCCTTTCTGGATGTCGAAGTTTTAACTTTGGAGGCTTTTCATTATTTATCTTTTCCAGTGAAAATGAGCAGTTCATAAAGTTGATGATGTACCTGAGTGCTTGTTATTACTCTCCTCACATGAAAAATCATGAGTAGTTGGTTTCCTGAATTAACGTTTGACTTGGAGGCTTGTTTCGTTCGTGCCTAATCTTTGTTGATCACTTTTCGTTTCAATTCATTTTAAATCTTTTTATCTGTATCAAACTCTGTGTGTGTATAAAATCTCAATCACTCAGCACAATGTGTTTGATGATTTAGTGGTGTAACAGAATTTTGTATATCGGCTTAAATCATGATAATTTTCAGTTGAGTTCACCTATAATCAGAACTATGCCAATTTTTTTAGCAAAAAAAAGGAACTATGCCAATTTTTTTAGCAAAAAAAAGGAACTATGCCAATTTTTGCCCGTTTTCTATTAAAAGTTTGAACAATTTGTCCACGTCACGGTATACTGCCCTTAATAAAGATATAGAACATTATTTGACTGCTTTCAAAACTGGCATGGAGGGTTTACCCATGTCATGGTTTAATCTAAAGATGTAGAGCAGTATTTGTATGCAAGTTGTGGATCCATGGAATAAAACATACTACCTCCTGTCTCTGTTATAAAAAACAAATAACTAATTCATCAAGATCAAGAAAAAATAATTAAGTTAGTTAATTTTAATTAATTTAAATTTTATTCCAAAAATATCTTTATTAAATGGTTAAAATGGTTGAATTCACTTATATAGAGAATATAAATCTCATAACAAAATAGGGATATAAAAGAATTTTTAACAATTATTGCATTTAAAGTGATTTTATGTTTCTTATATTTTGGACCTAAAAAATAACCTAATATTCTCTTATAATAAGACCAGAGGTAGTATTAAGTAATAAAATAAATAATAATATGATAAATCGTATATGGGAGGCATGAGATTTTGGTGTCTCGCATTTTCCATTTACAATTTCATTAAAGTATTTTTTGTCTCTCTAGTTGTTTGAGAAATTTTAAATTTTTTTTTTTATATCCTAAGCATGACTTTATTTCTTGTACACAAGGTCACGATCCAAATCTGTGAATGTTCCAAAAATTACACTAATTTGATAATTTTAAAAGCGAATTTCTGTAGTCGTAAGAAAAAGCCTATATTATGGAAACAAATGCGAATCACGTTTGGGTTTTAAAAAATATAATCTCATCAGATTTTTCGGAAGAGAAAATAGTGGGGGTGAGAATTAAATAAACATTTATTTCAAGTGGTGCTCTCGAACAGCATAAAAAAACATAAACTAGGTCGAGTTGAGGGGAAACGTAAAATCACGATCGTGGAAGAATACTTAAAATAATTAAAAGTTCCTGGACTGTGGGTGCTTTCTTGCACAAGAGTTTCCATGTCCCGTCAATGACCATTAATCTATTAATAGGTGCACTTGAAAGGATAAGTTAAAGTCCTCCGTGAAAGTGAAGTCCAAAATGGGGCTGCACATGGTGGCGGCTTTGGCCAAGCTTCATTTGCAATTTGCAGGGCACGGTTTAAGACCTCCGGTGGCTGGGTTCGCTAGCATACTGATTCTCAAGCTGTTGATGGGTTTCAGAATCTTCCGAGATGAAGCCCGTCACCAATCGACGCTCTTCCTCTTCCGTTTGACTCAGATAGCCTTCAACAGGGAACCCCCACTTTCCAACCTCGCCAGAATGGAACGAGCTATGCGATTGATCTTCACGACACTCCCCGTCACCCCTCCAACGCGTGAATCGCAAATTGAACAGGAGGACACCTTCCACGCGCTTTCAATGCTCGCACTCTAATTAATCACTGTATCACTCACTCACTTTACTCTCTGCTCACAGTTAGTGCAGCTTGCTTTCCCTTTACTCTTTATGTCATCGTTTAATTCAACTTGCTGTTTATTGTACTCCTATATATGTATATATCTGAGTGTCTGGAATTGATGTCTGTTTTTATTTGATTCTACGAATTTCGATTATTTTCCGGATCGACTTATTTATGAGCCATGGCCGAAGGAGTAAGATTGATTGTACGGTTTGTTCTTGATTGTTTAATTGGATTCTTTTGATAATAAACTTTGTCGCGTAAATTAGAGAAATATTGGTCTTGGATTATCTCTGTTTATTTCCGATTCGGTGTTATTTGATTTGTTTAGTTTTTTTTTATGAATTTGACGACTTCGACGATTGCTGTGCTCAAAGAAAAATCGTAAATTTGTGCAATTCTGTGCATAATATTGAATTTTTAAAGAGGGGCGTAGAAGAATCTGTAAAATTTATGCAATTTTGGCCACATTTAAGATGCATATATTGGATTTTAAAGAGGGACGTGGAAGCTAGAAAGAGAGTGATGATTTGTTGCGCTGGTCCCTTTTCATTGGTCACCATAATAATTTTAAGGCTTTAATATTAATTTGGTGCTTGTAATATATGAGTTTTTTGATACAGGTCCCTATAAAAAAAAGTTAAATTTTTTTCGTCCTTGTTTTATTTATTTTTTTGAATTTAGTTCTCTTTTTATTTTATTTTTTTGAATTTAGTTCTTCACTGGCGTTGATTGCTGATGTGGCCATGTGAGATCTCTGTAAAATTCATACGTGGCACTTATATGGCTTACACGTCACCTGATACATACTTATACAAATATTAAGTTTTAAATTTAGTCCCTATTAAAAAACGTGTTTTAAATTTAGTCTCTCTTAAAAAAACGTATTTTGAATTTAGTCTCTTTCCTTCTCTCCCGTTCTCCACCACCACCCCCACCACCCCTCTTTCACCACCCCCACCTCCTTCTCCTCCCTCCTCCACCTCCACCTCCACCCCCTCCTTCAAGCTCCTCCTCTTTGCCTCACTTCGTTCCCCTTACTTGTCTCCCCATCAAATTCCAACACCACCAACATAATAACAACAACCCCACAATCCCACGTAACACACAGTACATGAGTTTCAGACCCCAAGGCCACGAAATCCACAATCCCACGAAACCCCATCAAATTTTGAAATTAAAAAATTTCAAAACCCCAAGGCCCCAATCTGGGTATGCGATTGTTGTTGCTCTGTGTTTTGTTGTTGTTGTTGCTCTGCCATTTTTTGTTGTTGTTGTTTTATCTGTGATTTCCTTTTGGTGGTGAGGGAGGAGGTGGTGAGGGTGGATGATGGAGGAGAAGAGGGGAGAAGGAGGAGGGGTGGTGGTGAAGGAGAGAGGAGAAGAAGGTGGGGGTGGTGGAAGAGGGGTGGGGGTGGTGGTGAAGGAGGGAGGAGAAGAAGGTGGGGGTGGGGGTGGGGGGGGTGGTGGACAATGGGAGAGAAGGAGAGGGACTAAATTTAAAACACATTTTTTAAAGAGGGATTAAATTTAAAATATATTTTTTTAAGAAGGACTAAATTCAAAATTTAATAAGCCACATAGGTGCCACGTAGGAATTTTATAGGGATCTCATAGTGCCACATCAGCGGTCAACTCCTCCAAAGACTAAAATAAAAAAAAAACGATGACAAAAAAAGTTTGACTTTTTCTATAGAAATTAAATTCAAAATCAGAAATTTTACTGGGATTAAATTAATATTAAAGTCTAATTTTAAAAATATTCATATCTCTTTCATTTATTTATCTTTCAAGTACCTTAGGTGTTGTTTATTGCTGTTTAGCCTCTTTTTCCATTTAAGGTGGTGTCGGTTTCCTCCGGCGGGGGGATAGTGTGCAATCGCCTTCGCCCCATGGAATGGATAAGGACGTTGACCAAACCGGGAGTAGAAGTTATGACCAAATATTCTTGTTTTAGCTGCAGCTTATCCAAATTCATCAATCATTACAGATATTAGTCCAAAACTGTACTGGGCGGCTGGGCCTACTGGCTCTTTAGTGAATCTAAGGACGTTTTTTAGTCTGGCCATATACATTTCGCAGATTGCATCGCACCTAGGATGCGACACTAATATTTATTTGTAATGGTTCATATTTATACTTTTCATCATTCATCATTTTATGTTTGTCATTTTAATTTGTTGTTTATTTTATCAGTTCATCACCCTTCTTTTTCTTGATCAATTATCAGTTCATCACCTAATCCTAACAATTCATATTAAAAAAATTATATTTCATATTCCAATATTTTTTCTTATTTTATCCCTTAACACCAATCTTAAAAAGAACTTCAAATGAAACTAAAAAAATCTTTTCTTTTTTTTAGTCTTTACTGCCCATTTGTTTTAAATTGTTGAGAACGGAATAGTGCTAATTCACACTTTCAAGACACTTTTTCTCAAAGCAAGTGGGCACCTCCTTTTTCCAAATGGCTGTTTGAAGGCCTCCCAATGCATATACAAACGGGTCCTTAATGTTAGCTAGCCATTGCAAAAACAAGATTAAGGGTGAATATGGAATAATTTATTTGGACTTGTTGGGAATGGTAGACCGACCAATTCAAGGTTTATGGCAACAATTCTTGGTTGTCTTTTTGTCCAAAAATATGTTTCTTTTTTTTTTGGGTCAAAGGATTGTATTAGAAACTGGCCAGAGGCCCATAACACTACAGCGAAAGAGCGAGCCCAACATTGTTTTGCTGAATAGGCCCACGAAGTTAGTTAAGAGGCAGGCCCACCAACAATCTATTATCTCTCATTTAGCTGAAGCCGATCGCACTTCAATCGCCTTTTCTCCTCCTCCTCTTTCCTCTGTCCTTTCTCCTGTCTGCGAGAAGAAGGAAAAAAGAAAACCCTTCCTCCATTATTACCGGCAAACGAAGTCGGTGACAACAGAAAAGGGAACAACCTCGATCGAAAACGGTGCAATCCGATGACGACCGCTGCTCGACCAACATGGGCACCTGCTAAAGGTGGCAACGAACAAGGTGGTACTCGAATTTTCGGTCCCTCACAAAAGTACTCCTCAAGGGACATCGCATCGCACACCACTCTCAAGCCCAGGTACCGCTTTTACAAATCATTTTTTCCGTCTCTTCATTTTGATTGGAATACAAGCTAGGTTTCCTTGCAAATGGAACATCATGTCTTCGTGAAATCAGGCATGGTTGAAATTTATTAGGGAACTTAGGTTTGTGCTCATCTGATTAGAGGTAATCAAAATTCACATCGATACATGTATGTCAAGTTCACTGGCTTGTCTCACTTATGTTAAGTTCAATGGATCCTAAGGTATAAATTATAATTGCTGCAAAACTCTGTTGGACTTTGATATTTTTTGTTCAAACCGTTACACCGGTCATCTATGTCTGTTGACAAGTTAGCTGTTGGATTTTTCATTTTGGCGAACAAGTGTAGTCATGATTTTCAATATCAGATCCATTTGAAGTGAATGGATATAGTGACGACAAACAGAGTTGCCTTTGCTCGATAATTCCCTTTCCCCTTTCTGTAACATCGTTCTGCTGTTATGACTTTGTGAGGAAGCGTAACATAAAGAGTCTTGCTTAGTTTTTCATGGAAAAATGAAAATCCTCCATGTTCAGTCTAGTTTATGAATTGTTTTCGGAATCAGTATTATCAATAGGTGTTACATTGTCATATTGAATAGGCATATCAATTGAGTCATGAAGTTATTATAATGATATAGATTCATCTTATTTGAAACCCGTATTTGGTGGCTGGATATAAATGTTATCATTTTTGTTTCCCCCCTCAATAGAAGATTTGTGGGATCGCATTTGCATGCATGTTTATATGGTTTCTTTTTACCCCATGCATGCACTTAAATCACATCTGCATCCTGATATATGTTTGAAATGGTTTCTATATAGTTCCTTTTTTCTATCCTGCTTTTCTCTTTTAAAATGATTAAGAAGTCACACTGCTCTGTGCATGCAGTTAATGTTGCACATTATCATGTTGGTATGCAATTTTGCTGATGCAAGTGGTTTCTTTTTCCTCCCTTATAACTGTGTTTCTACCTTGATAGGAGAGAAGGGCAGGATACACAGGACGAATTAAAGAGAAGGAACCTACGTGATGAACTGGAAGACCGTGAACGGAGGCATTTCTCATCAAAAAATAAATATAGTGGTAAAAAAATCCCTAATGTTTTTCTAAATTTCCATTTGTGGCATTTGAATTGCATCATTGCTGTCAGACGAGTTTTCATGTTTTGTTGCAAATCTAAATGTTCAATTCTATTCTATGCTCTGACAGATGACAGGGATCATGGAAAGGGTAGCCATCTGTTTTTGGAAGGTATTCTATCTACTATTTGTATAAACTTACTGACTTTAATAACTTGCACATGGTCTATCAATTACCATCCAAAAAAGGAGGGAAAAAAGATTAGGAAATAAGCCATAAAGTAATTCCTATTCAGTCTTCTAATTTGATAGGTCTTTTATCTTCACAGGAACGAAAAGAGAAATTGAAGACCACATTGTTGCACGTAGTGTTGATGCAGATGATTCTGATGTTGAGGTCAAAAGTGATGATGAGAGGTTGGTATATGGCATAACCTTTATGTATGATAGTATCAATTGTTTATTTGATGTATCTTTGGTGTGCATACAGACAATTGAATTAAATTGAACAGAAGTTTTAAGAATATAAATGTGAAAGTGCACGAGTATATATAGCAATACAGATACTCATAGTAATATAACCGTATGCATATAATTCAAGTTATTGTTTATATTTATATATTTATGTATCATTTAGGATTTGCACAACAATTAAGGCTTGCTATTTTATTTAGACAATTTAAAATATTAAAATATATAGACCTTTTCAGTATGCATACATGAGCATATGTGCATCAATGTGTGCGCTATTATTATTGGCTATTGCGCATAGTCAATCTTTTATTAATACATATCATCACATATCGACACTTTGCTATTGGCACATGTAAGCGCACAGCACAGTTTTCACTTTTCACTATTTAGTATTTGTAGTTATGCTGGACGAGCAATTCAATATAATTTAGTTTTGATAACACTGACTTTGTTTGCAAATGAGCACGTACATCTATGTTTTTCTTCTTCTTGTTTTGTATTTTTTCCAGGGTGGGGGGGGACTTGTTACCTGCTTTCAATGTTTAAAAGCTGCATTTTTTAAAATATTTTGTCAATGTCTTTTTTTTTCCTTTAAAAATGATATGCTTATCAGATTTTTTTCAGCTAGTACATTGTTTTGTATGTGATGATTTTTGTTAGCCAAATGGCTTCACATTACCTTGTTCTCTGCTGTCTCTGGGGGGCATCTGGATAATCTATTTGTTTGGTAATTGAAGTCAGTTTTCTTTCATAAACATTTGGAATGAGACAAGTGTCTTCACTTGTTTGTTAATTGTTGTATTATGTATGTATACACTAAAGTGTCATTATCTCTGTCAGTGAGGATAATGACGATGATGATGAGGATGATACTGAAGCATTGCTGGCTGAGCTTGAACAAATAAAGAAGGAAAGGGCGGAGGAAAAGCTACGCAAGGTAAAGTTATTCCTTCTTTTACTCTCCTTATTTTTGTTCAAGTAATGCCATGGAAGCTCTCCAGATGGGGATATTGAACTGATGGTTGAGCACATAATAGTTCTGTTAGGATTGAAGGTAGGGGGACAGTAAGAGTAGTAGTTAGTTAGCAACTATTCACTCTTAATGATTCTACCTTGCTTCTATTCTTCAAATCTTACTTGTGGGTTCGTAACAACTCTCTCTCTTACAGCAACTAAATACCTTTTGCTAATTTTTTTTGGTAAGTGAAGACAAAAACAGGTTCTGATGATGTTACTAAGTTATAAACAAATTTAAATTTAAATTGCCCTTATTTACAGAAGAAATAAAATGTGAATTGTCTTTGTGCAGGAACGACAGCAGCAAGAAGAAGAGCTTAAAGTAAAGGAGGCAGAGCTTTTGCGTGGAAATCCATTGCTAAATAATCCGGCAGCAACATCTTTCAATGTGAAAAGAAGGTTTGCATCTAGATATTTATCAAACTGCCCGCTAAACCATAATTACTGCTTTTACTGTTAACCCTGTTGGTTTGGATTTGACTCCTTTAAAGAGAGGGAGTCACTTTAGAAGGAAACATGAAGAAATATAACTATTGATTGCAAAATCAACGATTGAGATTATGATTGCATACACATGTATAACAAATTATGAAGTTATTTGAATCTTAATTGTTGGCTTTCCAATCAATAGTTAAAATCCATTGATTTGTTGTCACGGTCCATTTTTTTAAGTTTTGCATGCACCTGTTTGGCTTAGGTGGGATGATGATGTAGTGTTCAAGAATCAAGCCCGTGGTGAAACCAAGGTAGCTAAGCGATTCATCAATGACACCATCAGGAATGACTTCCATCGGAAATTCCTGCAAAAATACATGAAGTAAGTCCTTGTGTCAGAAGCCTGAGTTGTTCGGAGTTGAAGAAACTTACTGTTTGTATCTAAATGTATGATTAACTGTGGATTGATATATTGATACTTCTCTTATTTGTATTTTAACTTGCTACTCAATTGTAGTAACTTCGTCTATGCTTGTTAATGCCACCTGGATTTAAGAATCTGGCTCACCTCTTACCTGAGTTCTATCTCTTGGCATTGAAACCCTCCTGTTTTTAGACCATAAAATAACACTCGATAAGGTTGACTCACTCTCAGCCTATATGATTGGTTGTTCCGTTCACCTTTCTGATTGGATCAACCCCGTAATTGGCCTAGTAGTTGGGTGCAACTTATCTGCTCTGGTGCACATCAATCACCGACATTGCAAAGAAATTAAGCTAGGGCCTAGGGACTCTTGTTTGCTTGGTGGTCGTTATTTTGCTTCTCGGTGAGCCTTTCTAAGTATACTGACGCAATACATTTTGCATTAACATGTTCGAACATATTTTTTTTAACAGCTACTAAAGCTGTGGGAAACTTGCAAAGCCTCTGTTTTCTGAATGGTGTAAGTTTATCCTCTTTGCACGAAGTTGAGGCAATCATCATCCTAGGATCTTGCACTTAAAGAACACGGGAGAGGCATAACCATTTGAAATTAAAATCTATTAAATATGTCAGAGCGTTAAAATAGGAATACGTAATGTTCCTGTCTTTTTTAGTGTATGTACATAATATTTATGATTGGCCAATTGGGGATGACTACAGGGATGGTTTGAGTCGGGGTATAATGGGGATACATTCAGATTTATTATCAGTTTGAAATATATTCTTTAATTTTTTTTCTAATAAACTAGTAAATGAAATATTATTAAACTAAACTATAAAAACCAACATCTAATCAAGTTTAAAAAAAATAGAAATTTTTCAAATATTAGTCAAAACATAATAAATATATTGTGGGAGGACGAAATCAAGCAAGTATTATCATATCTATACCTGTACTTTTCTATGGGTAATTACTCAGATTCTAATTCATATCCGTTTAATAAGTAAAAAAAAAAAATTGGTCGTTAATAAGTAAAAAACTTGTAGTCATAATTTTAAGACATGCTAATTTTTTTTGGGTCAAAAAGACATGCTAATTGGATTTGGATTCGTTTTGCATCCCTGGTCGGGGTCTAGTCCTGCGCGGAATGGGCCCTTAGGCCCGTTTTTCCCTCCCTATAGGCAAGATCTTTCAATCACCTATCGTTTACTTTCGACCAAAAACAAAATTCACCTATCATTTACATCTCGCGCGGGCTACCATATTTATTATGTTTTCTCATGGTCTTTCCCGTGATACTAAATTAAATTAAATTTTATCTAAAATTTACACTTCATTTAGACCAAAAAAAAATTACACTTCATCTCATTTGACCAAGTTGCTTACGTATTCAAACATTGATGATTAGTGTTTAGTTAAATTATCCATACTTCTATTTCTATTTTATTTTAGAAAATAAACCCTTTAACCCTTATTAACTGAAAATTAAATAGGATTGTGACACGTGGCGCTCATAATTGCTCTGGCTGGGAACACGTGGCTTCACAACATGGGATTGGGTGTTAGCTCCGTGCCTTCGATAGACGTTCGATGGTTCAAATTACCAATTGTTTGGAAAACGAAAGAATAAACAGTTATTTTGGTCCTTGAGAATATTAGGTGGTGTTATTTTGTTTTTTAATAGATGCAAAATTTAAAACGGTCTTCAACTGTCATTCATTAGTCATTTTAGTCCTTAAAAGTGATTATTTACTGTTATTTTGGTCTATGAAAAGTGATTACTTACTGTCATTTTAGTCCTTGAAAATATTATTTAGGGACCAAACTGAAAAATGTTTGTCTCTCTCATGGACAAAATTTTAATTTCCTATCTCTTAGGGACCAATGTGACACTGCCTATATCTCTCAGGGACTAAAATGACTCTACTCAAGATGAAATGAAAAGAACCACGTAGCGGGACCTTATTGGACGCAAGAAAAAACTGGCGAGAAATTGACGTGGGTGGCTGGTCTTTAACAGTAGTAACAATATTAAAATTAAAAAAAGCAGTATATTTTTTGACAAGAATTAAAAAAGCAGTACTTACAATATATGATTAAAAACAGTACTATATGTTACCAAAAAACAGTACTATACAATATAAAAATTTGACATTTCGTGAAAATAAATTAACATATTTTTTTCGATGAGGATAAATTATAACATCTATTAGCACAGCATTATATATAACTATAAAATTGTTATATGTAAGAAATTTTTTGTGTAATTTATTTTTTCACAATTTATACATCTTTTTATAATTTTAAATATTTTATTTTTTAAATTTTATAATACTCCCTCTATTATTTTATACATAAACATTTTGAGGTCTCTATTTATAAGGCTACTTTTATATTGTTCTTACATTAATTTTCTTTACCAAAATACCCTTATTTTTTTATAATTAAATGCAATTATATGACAAAAAGTTTATGAAAATCATAGTTTAAAAAATGCATGAATGCCAATACATCCCGTGCGGGGCACGTACTAGTTTAATTTAAGTTTAACTCTACAAATTAATGTAGTAAGAATAAGAGTTCATATAAAACAAGGTGAAAACAAACACCTCACCATTTCACAGGTGTAAATTTGTAACATAAGATAAAGCGACACTTCATTGACCATAAAAAACGCAACACTTTAAGAATAGACATATATGTCTGGACTTTAACTTTGTAAGTAGCTTGGGACACAATGTCTACCGTGTGTTATCCCATATGCCATAACATCATCCTATTAATTTGAATATAACTTTTCAATTACGTGTTCCCTTATTTGAGCATTTTTTTTGTACATTATAGCTCATGTTGGATGCAACGTTTGGAGTAAGAAACAGCTTGAGACATGTAATATTTTAGTTTAGGATATTGGACGAATGGACGCTTGGGATTTGATTTAAAAGTTCATTTAAATATTTTATAAATATCGTGTGGGATGTGGCATTTATGTATGCACGTGTGGAGGCGAGAGATATATTGGCATAAATATATGATAGCTGAATTTTTTATTTGGGAATATAAAAATGGAAACTCAAACTCAGATCTCTCTGTCCACAAACAGGAGACTACGAATCAAGTATGTGCAAGTATTTTGACCAAAAAAAAAAAGTATGTGCAAGTATTATTAAGATGCCATTATTTTGTTTTCCATCTTATGTAATGTATGCAAAGAGCATGACAAGCGGCACCTTGGCATTTTTATGCGACTCAGTCCCACTTGTAGATAATAACAATACTAATGAAACCACTTGAAGATTTACCTATAATACTTACTCCCTCCGGTCTCAATTATAAAAAAAAATTCATGTTTTGTGGTCTCAATTATAAACAAATTTAACTACCTTTTACTCTCTTTAATGAGTCTATTCCAAAAATATCCTTATTTAACTCAAATTGTATTTTCAATATAAGGGAGGTGGAATGAATAGTTTTAATTGATAGCCACTAGCCATATTGGGAAGATGGAAAAAATATTGTCTTATACATTAAATATCATTAAGGACAATTTTGAAATAAGTTTTATTTTTTAGTTAAAATAAAAAAAATTAATCTAATTAACTGACTTTCTTAATCAACGTAAAATCAATTTTTTTTGCTTATAATTGAGACCGGATGGAGTAATAGCATATTATAATAACAAACTTTAATATGCAAATATTTACAATTTCTATCAAAATTAAGTTAGATATAAACATATTGTATATATTATTTGTTCATTCATAAATTCCGCAGCGTTGCGCGGATAAGATTCTGGTATTGAATTACGTTTAATTTATGATAAGTAGACAAGGGTGCCAAGAAATATACCCAAAAGCCCAGAGAACAATCAGGTTTCTTTTATTTTAACCTTTCTCATACTTTTTGTGAAATTTTGGCATCTTTTTCATTTTTTTTTAGTGCTAATCAAAGTACCAATACTATAATTTTGATCCGTCTTTATCTGAAATCCACAGCAAGAAGCGTGACAAATTGGCAAGCAAAGGGAAAGTGCTGGATATACGTCTATAAGAAAGAGGATTTCTTTTCTCCTTTGGTGATTTCATCACTTTATGGCCTATATGGATCCTCTTTTGTCGCATCATTTTTATTTATTTTTTGATACAATTTTGTCTCATCTTTCTGAAACCTTTTTTTTAACCAAATAATGTCCAAGAAAAGTTTCATATATATCTACGTACGTAATATAGTGTGCTGCGTGGTGTGAAATGAGTAAACTAAATGCAAGTCAATGTTATTATGTTAATTTGCTATTGTGAGAAAAACTTAATTTATTTATTTCCTGCTGGTAGTATAAGTAAATGAATTACGTATACCGATGAGAAATTGTACGGTTAGTATGACCCACATCAGATGTACTCCATATGTATGCGATACATGCTTATTTACTCCTCGTCACGTCGGGTTATTTATTTTTGTACAATGAATGATAAGCAAATGGTCATTTTAGTCCCTGAGAAATATTGACGGTGTTACATTAGTCCTTGAGAGTTAGGAAATTAAAATTTCTTCCCTGAGAGAGACAAATGTTTTTCAGTTTGGTCCCTATCGTCATATCTTCGTTTGCACTGCTTAATTGTCACATTAAATGTCATGTATATATCCACGTGTGGCTCCATCTGTACACCACGTGGACAGGGACCAAAATGAAAACATTGTCTTCTCTCTTCATCTCCTCTCTCCCACCACCACCGCACACCCCACCGCCATTGCCACCCTCACCCCACCCCACCCCTTATCTTCTCTCTCCCACCACCACCACCCAAGCCGTGGCCACCACAACCCCCACCCCCATCGAAGGTCAACCGACTTGTCTTCATCCTCACAATAACAATAACAATAACGTTATTGATTCATCCACTTTCCCATTCCACTGATGAAAAAAAAACAGAGGAGATTGCAAGGTGGGGAAGGATAGGAGTGTTATGGTTCATACCTTGTGGTTTGAATAAAATTTATAGTGCCTATCTTTTTCAATTTCTCTTCTTCTTATAGGGACTGCTATTTCACTACTCCAACGCTCATTTTGATTTTTTCTTTTTACTTTCCAATGGATCCCTGGTTTGTTTTCATTTCTTGGCGTACAGAGAACTAGTTTTCAAGAAAAACCAAGTAAATCCCAACTTTACTCTGCATAACAGATCAAAAATCATTGTCTACAACACAACACAATATTTTCTGCTTAAAATGGGGAGAAAAAAACGAAGAAGAAAAAAAATTATAGTGCTTTTGATTTAATGACTATTTCCTTTGTTGAAAAAGGTGTTTTTGGGTTGTCTTCTACTTCGCTTTCCATCTTTTTGGTGGGGGTTGTGGTGGCCATGGCTTGGGTGGTGGTGGTGGGAGAGAAAAGATAGGGGGTGGGGTGAGGGTGGCAATGGCGGTGGGGTGTGCGGTGGTGGTGGGAGAGAGGAGATGAAGAGAGAAGACAAGGTTTTCATTTTGGTCTCTGGCCACGTGGTGTACAGATAGAGCCACACGTGGATGTATACGTGACATTTAACGTGACGACTAAGTTGTGCAAACGGAGATATGACGGTAGGGACCAAACTGAAAAAATATTATCTCTCTTAGGGACGAAATTTTAATTTTCTAACTCTTAGGGACCAATATGATACCGCTAAAATTTTTCAGGGACTAAAGTGACCCTTTACTCAATCAATTATTGAATTTGATGACTTTTTCAAAATTGGACATTTTTATATATAATATTGTTCTGACATAATATATATCATTTTTATTTTTTCTTTAATTAGTTTTTGACAAATTCTCTTTAATTAGTTATTAGTTATTTATTAATAAAAATAAAATTTTAATTTTCTATTATATTTAATACTCAATATCTTCAATCAACATGATAGAATATTATAAGATATATACCATTAAATAATTTTTTATCAATGAAATTAACTGTTTAAGATTTTCAAAGTTGAGAATGACTTATATTTTCTAAATTTTAATTTCTTTTTGTTTGCTGATATGATGGGAGTGTCTGCTACTCGTAGTGTTATTCTGTAGTTTTTTATTTTATTTTTCTAGGCTTAGGATATTAATCCAAAAAAAATTAATTTCTTTTTTATTACAAATAAACAAAGATCTTCTATCATGGAAGTGTTTAAGTAAAGTGTCTCTTTCGTGTTCGAGCAAGCACATCACACTGAAAATAGGGGTTTCTTCTGCCGACCTGCGGTTTTCATATAATATCGTATTTGCCTTCTCTTTTGGCACATGCGCACGTTGCATTTCTGTTTATTTTTGTTTCATTTAATTTTTAACATTGTTTGACTGGGGAGTTTTCTTTTCTTTTGTTTAATTTATTATATATATTCTAATCATAGAAAGAAACTAACACATTATAAAATTGATTATATCCATTAATCTTCTTTGCCTGCGATTATATAAATGATAAATTTAATCATCTTTTGTGAGTAGATATTTTCCTTGGCGGGAGGGGTGTCTAGGGAAGGACCAGATAATTAAGGAGATCGCATTTCACGTCAAAGTTCAAATGTCTTTGCATCTCGTACAGTTCGTGATCTTCTATAGCTGTAGCCTACCCCATGTGGATGTTAATCATCTTCTTTACTCATTTTAATATACTACACACACAATCGAATAGATGAGAAAATATAATAGAAAGAAGTTGTTGTTTTTTTTGGTCAAATAGAAGTTGTTGTTTTGTTGCAATTATATGATAATGCAACGGGGGAGGACTAATGCAAATAACGTACTATGAATTCAAATTCATATACTAGTGTATATTATTTGTTTCCTAAAGAACAGGGCCGGTCCAATGTTACTTTTTTTATGACAGGACATAAGTTGAGTTTTAGGCGAAAGTTTCCAGGTGGCGTTTAACCTGGTCCCGCAGGTTAAACGGACCATCGTGGTGACTGAGGTGTAGGCATGGACATGCCATGCGCCATGCACGTGCACCGGTTTCAAACAGTAATATAGAAATTGTAAAAATACCACACAATTTAACATAATTATATTTTTAGCCCATGAGTAAAAGCTATTGTCATAAGTGGAAAATGGTGCTGATACCAAAAAGCTGGTCCCCTTCCTCCGTTGCCGCCTGATTCCAGTTACCACGGCTCTAGCTACAGCCCTCTCTGTTTGCGCGATTCCAGTTACCACGGCATGACTACGACAGGTGAATATGGTAATGTGACTTCCAACCACTGTGAATCGAAGTTCGAAGGAGATGGACGGCAGAGAGACGGATGGCGTAGGGGTGAAGGAGAAGCTTCTCACGGCAGTAGCATGACTGTTTGCAATTGTTTCTCGATTCTTGAACTGCGAGGAGTTTGGGTGTCGGAAGGTGTCAGCTCGAAAGATGACGAGGTGGTCGTCGTCGAAAACAGAAGAGGGGTGGACGGTGACATTGTTGATGGAGAGTCCGTGGTTTGAGGTGGTGACGGTGAGGGAGTAGCCGTTGAGGAGGCAGCCCCTTACCCGAGCCATAGTACCTACTGAGCACCACCTCGTCAGAGAGCCACAGAGCTCTCGCGTTGGGCTCCCTTTGGGTCATCACTGTTCCCTCGCGCTCTACCGGAGAGCCACTGTTGCCGTTGTCGATGTTCTCGGCACGTTTGGGTTTTGTTTTTTGTTTTTACTTATTTTTGTTATTATTTTCCATTTACGTTTGTGGGTCCTTGCAAGCCTTGGAATTTAGCACACTATTGTACTCCTTATTGCAAATAAAAAAACTTCCTGCAACCTAATAGCAGCAGGTACCCAGTGCATTATCACAACCACTCATCCATTTAGCCTGTGTTTGGAACGAGTGATTTAGCGAAGAGAGAAGCAGGAACGAGAGAAGTAGGAAAGAGAGAAGGGGAGCCACGCGTTTGGTTCATCAAAGAAATGGGAAAGAGAGATAAAAACAAGTGGGACCCACAGCTTTTTTGTTTCTCCGCTGCTGTGCGAAGAAATGGCAAAGAGAGAGGTTTGAAATTTTTGCTTTTCTTTCCTACCCGTGTGTATTATTATATATGAGTGGGTCTCATGCCAGTATAATATTATATATTGAAGGATATTTTTATCTTTTCACAAAAAATATCATTTCTCTCTTTTCATTTTCTATCAAACCAAACAAAGAGAGAGAGATAAACACACTTCTTTCTTTTCTATTTCTTCTATCTTTCTCTTATACCAAACAACCCAATAAATCTACTCTATTTCTCACTTCTTTCTCTCTTCTCATACTCTTTCTCGTCTCTTTTTCTCTTCTCTATTTCTTCTCACAATCAATCAAAGCGTTAATGAAAATATCAGTGGTCTCAGTTTCATACATGTGCATGGCACATGGGAGGTCCACGCCTGCACCTCAAAGGACCATGATGGTCCGTTTAATATGCGTCACCAGGCTAAACGCCACCATCTAAATGAAGCTGTAATTTAAAGTCTTTTTTCAAATGATGTCAACAGCCAATTTGGGACTTCCTTGCCAACACGAAAATAATAGTCGTAAGAAATCAGCTAGCGCTTTTGGTCGATATGCATCTGAATCACATCATTCCATATACATATGTAGATTTAAAAGACTAATTTAATAATAATAAAATTTAAATTACTAATATGATACTCGATTATTTAAAATATGCTTAATTATATTTTTGTCTCTTATGACAATTGTGTGATTTTGATTTCTCATTTCCAATTTGGTCCCTATTTTCTCAGTATCACGATTGATTATGCGATTTTGGTCTTATAGGTTTCAATTGCGCAATTTTAGTCTCCGAATATCATGATTGTGCAGTTTTAATACCCTATGTATCCCAATTGTTACAATCGATCATTTGTCACTGTGTCGTTTTTAAACTAAGTGTTTAGCTTAATTATGTGAGAGGTGGGTAACGGCAATGCTCCTGACATGTAATAAATGGGGAGAAAGATGAAAAACAAAAGGCTGAAACAAAATAAAAAAATATATATAGTAAATTTTTTTAAAAAGCAATAAATATTATATTAACGAAAAATTAATTTTATAATAACACAAAATGCATAAAAGAGTTGATCAAATTATTATAATAAATTTTACTTCTAATAATCTAAATGAATAATAAATATAATTTTTGAGATTTTTTTTAACAGTCAAAAAAAAGATTTTTTTTAGATATTAAGAGAATAGGAAACATAAGATAAGTGCCTTACTTATATAAGGATTTCCATGGCCATGGGCGTGGAAGAAAGGTTGTCTGAGTAAAGAGAGAGCAACATAAATTATTATTAAGATTTGTCTTTCTGGTTAAGTCAATATTACAAATTTTAAATTTAAAAAAATCTAAAAAACAAAATGTAATAATAAATAATCGTATACGTGTAAATCATATGATATCGTAATACACGTTAGAATCCACCTAGTTATCATTGTTAAGTTGGCTAAAAGGACAAGTTGTATCCGTTTCTTGTTTTTGCGGGGCCAACTAAACGGGCATTAAATTCCGGATAGCCGTATGGAGAATTCGATGGCACAATTATACGGAGTTGAAATATTTTTATTCAATAATATAATCTGAAATAAACACTGGAAATATTGAAGTATTTGATGTTGTACCATCTGGAGATCTCGACCGAGTAGACACGTCATTGCCTACCGAGAACTGAGTCAACACTAGCAAAGAGCATTTATGACATACTTATCAATGAGACCAAATCCTCCGATTGCCTCCTCCACATTTATGGACCGAGCAATATAATAAGAGACTCATAGTACCAAGAGGGCAACTCACTCACTCACGTTCACATCTCACACGGAGTGGTCCTCGGTCTCAACACCAAGAGCTCGGGGTTCCATTTTCATACGTGAACAGATGTCATTCCATTGAGTTTGGATCCTATGCAGCAAGGGCATCTACAGTGGGTACTTAAAATATGGATACTTGGGGTATCTATCATGTTGATGCTCTAAGGGACTCCAACACAAATGTTAGCCGTTGGAGCTAACAAATTAAAAGGGAAAAAAAACATCTATGCGTGTACAAACTATCTCTCCAAGATTTTGTGCCCTCGCCACGGTAAGTCATCGCAATTCACGACAAGGCGCCACCGCCACATCACTTTGCCTATCGCGTTTGGATCCTCCGCCACACCACTTTGTTCATCGCACAATTTATACTTTGGGGGAGGGGTGTTGGAAGAGGGAAAGGGATGCATAGCGTTTTGCATAATGGTGGCGCTATTGAGGGCGTCGAAGACCCATGACTCGATTTCCTGGTGGGGGTGATCGAGGGCCTAAGGGGAAAGATAAAGAGGCTGATGTGAGAGGAGGAGGAGGAGGAGAGGCAATTGTGCTCACCGATGAGGACGTGGACATCTTTGCTAGCCGATGAGGATCCTGTTGTCGTCGTCAAAGCTTACTACCTCCATTGCGTTGTCATCACCACAAGTCACACGTGTAGATTTTTTTTTTAACAATGATACTTGGACACCCAAAATTTTCAATCACCCATACAACACTTCTTATCTCTATCTATCTATCTCTTCTTGATATCATATCACCTATCACATCTATCATTTATCTCTCTTCTATTTCTTTCTCACTCATGGTGTGTACACCTAATGGG
The DNA here is from genome assembly GCA_030159175.1 of Glycyrrhiza uralensis. Lineage (NCBI taxonomy): Eukaryota > Viridiplantae > Streptophyta > Magnoliopsida > Fabales > Fabaceae > Glycyrrhiza > Glycyrrhiza uralensis. The sequence continues at coordinate 48,784,338 of BRZY01000001.1, read as the reverse complement.
TGTCTAAGTAACATTTTTCTTTTATTTTTTTGTTTTTTCCTTTTAATATGTTAGCCGTTGGATGACATTTTTGTGCGGGAGAGAATTGCAGAAGGCGCCTTATTAATATAGAGGATCCAAATGTCATTCAATTCAAATAACTAAAATACCTGAACGATTGTTCGGTGAAGCATTTCGTAATTAAAAAAAAATTAAAAATGCCAATGTAAAATTTTTATTTCGTTTAGCAACAAAAAATTTATATCGAATTATATTGTTAGTTGTAATATCATCGCTTTTTTATGCTGAGTTCTTACTTAAAAAAAATAAAATAAGATATTGTAACTATAATTAAAAAAATTAATTATTGATAATATTTAATACATTTATAATAATTGTTAGGGTTAAATATGTTTTAGGTCCCTGTAATATGAGGGTTTTTGAATTAGGTCCTTGTAAAAAAGTCAAATTTTTTTGGTCCTCCTTTTATTGATTTTTTTTATTTTAGTTCATGGAGTGAGTTGACTATTTATATGACACTCTCACATGGCAAAAATGCTGACGTGACTTGTATAAACGACACATTACCTGATACATCCCTATAAACATATTACGTTTTGAATTTAGTCCCTCTAAAAAAATGTGTTTAGAATTTAATCCCTTAAAATTTATATTTTGATTTTAGTCCCTCTCTTTCCCCTTTCCCTTCCCCACCCTTCTCTCTCCTCGGGCCGCCACCACCACAACCACAACCTCCTCCTCCTCCATCCTTCATCCTCCACCCTCCTCCTCCACACAACAACAACAATAACCCCTCTCTCCCTCCCCTTTCCTTTCCCTTCCCTACCCTTCTCTCTCCTCGGGCCTTCTTCTTCTTCTCCCTCGCTTCTCTCTCTCTCTCTGTTTCCTTCTTCCTCGGCGGCCATGGGGGGGTAGATTGAGAATGGGGGGAGGGGGGACGATGGAAGTGAGCGGAAAGGTGTGGGGGGGGTGACAGGAGTGAGGTTAATGGGGAGAGGGGAGAGCGGGGAGGGGGGAGGGGGAGGGGGAAGGTGGGGGGACGGGAGTGAGGTTAATGGGGGGAGGGGGGAGGGGGAAGGTGTGGGGAGAGAGAGGGGTTGTTGTTGTTGTTGCATGGAGGAGGAGGGTGGAGGATGGAGGAGGAGGAGGTTGTGGTGGTGGTGGTGGGTGAGGTCCGAGGAGAGAGAAGGGTGGGGAAGGGAAAGGGGAGAGAGAGGGACTAAAATCAAAATATAAATTTTAAGGGACTAAATTCAAAATAAATTTTTTTACAGGGACTAAATTCAAAACGTAATATGTTTATAGAGACGTATAAGGTAATGTGTCATTTATACAAACCACGTCAGCAAGGTCACGTCAACATTTTTGCCACGTAGAAGTGCCACATAAGCGGTTAACTCACTCCAGGAACTAAAATCAAAAAAATAAATAAAAGAAAGACTAAAAATATATGACTTTTATTATAGAGATTAAATTCAAAATCTGAAATATTACCGTAATCAAAAACATATTTAACTCTAATTGTTATATATGTATATATAACATTAACCATTAATTTACGAGCAATTAAGATTATTTATTTTATATTTAAAAATGAATTGTTCAATTTAAAAAAAAATGGTTGAATCATTCCATGTAAATATAGGTTTTTTTTTAATATTATAGATAGAGAGATGTCTAGAAAATTTTTAACAAGGGAATGCGCATTAAAGTTAAAATGAGAGGAGATTCCTTGTAAATTTAATTGTCATTTTAGTCTTTGAAATTGTGAAACAGTTTCATTTACGTTTTTGAAATTAACGAAAAATAATTTAGTTTATGAAATTGTAAAACGTTGATTAAGTTAATCCCTAAAACTGTAAAATAATGGACTAACTTAACCGTCGTTTTACAGTTTTAGAGACTAATTTGACTGACGTTTTACAATTTCAAATACTAAAGTATCTTTTCGTTAATTTCAAAAACTTAAATAAGACCATATTACAATTTCAGAAGCCAAAATGACAGTTAACTCTTCCTTGTGAGCTAGCGTCTAGGGAGTACCGACCTGAGCCTGGCTACAATTTAAAGCTGTTGTGTTGCCTTCTTCCTCTTCTTTGTCCTCATTACTCCCTTCCCTCCCCTTCCCTTCTCCCCCTTTCCCTCAATTTACTCCCAAAAACTGACTCCACCATCTCGCTCCCCACACTTCTGAAACTTCATGCTCCACACAAGGTGAGAGAGAGAGAGAGAGAGGTGGTGGAGAGTTAAGTTCTCATAAACACCAATTACAGTGCGAAAGGGGAACATTAATTTCTCCACTACTTCCTACATATAAATAGCCTAATCCATTCCCAGTTTTCCCACCCACCCCACCCCACCCCACCATCGCTTCTTCTAATTTTATGGCGTGGGCGAAGCAGCAGCGTGAGGACAAGCACAATAATAATGCGGGTTTTGTGATGGTGGTGTTGTTATTGGGTTTGTGTAGCTGCTGCAGCACCGTTGTGGAAGCACACAAAAATGCATACGCGACCATGATGTACGTGGGTACCTCAAGGGACTACGAGTTCTACATCGCAATACGCGTCCTCCTCAAATCACTCGCCACTCTCAACGTCCAAGCCGATCTCGTTGTCATTGCTTCCCTCGACGTCCCTATTCGATGGATTCGCGCACTGTAAGTCCCAATCCCCTACCCATCATTTCATTAAATTCATTTTTCTTCTTCTTCTTCTTCTTCTTCTTCTCAAATTACTGCATTTTTGTTCTTCTCCCTATGTTTGTTTACAATTTCTTTCGGTTATATTACATTAATCTCGTTGCTCCCCGGAATTCCGCTTAGGTTTTTTTTTTCTTTCCGGGGAAGGGTAAAGCCAGGTAAGGTCTTAAAGACTGCAAGATATTAATAAAATAAAAATGAAAAATAAAAAGGGTTTATGAAAAGGGCGTTATGGATCGGGGAGGATAGGGACGGTTTGGTTTGGTTTGGTTGTCCAGTCACAGCACATCATGTTTATGGGTTTGTGGGCATGGTCATGGATATGTCCACCGTCCTGGCCCGGCTTGAAATTTAACCTGAGATCCCTTAAAATCTGTACCTGGTCCACACTCGCTTTCTCTCTCCACTGCATATATTAGGTTAAAAATAATCGGAATATTAATATTATAGTGTAATATATAGTAAGTATCGAACGATTTATTAAATAAATGGATTTTATTTTCTTCCCGTTTTTAAAGTCCTCACCAGTTGTAAGTCGTAAGTTGTCGTATGTGTTGTGTGTGTGCCTGTGTGGGTTTTGGGACTGCGCGTGACGGACTGTTTGAGGACGCTTTCAACCCAACTCGTCCAAAATGGAATGGTAGTTCTGGTTCCTTCGTGTCTTGTACGTATTTGTTTTTGCTTTTTCTGGAGTCGGCAAACACTAACTGGTAAATACTAATTGCCAATTAGTATTGTTTAGAGTAAACATTTTTTTAAAGAATTTTTTAATAACTCTCTAATAGGCTCTTCAAAAAATAATTCTCTAATAGTTTTTTTTAAAAAAATATTTTGAATATCAATTTAATGCTTACTTTTAGTCTCTGTAATTTTGAAAATCAAGTTATGAAATTTATATTTATTTATTATGAAGATCAATTTGACTTTAAAATATCAAAAGACTAAAATGAGTGTTTTTGTATATTTAAGGGACTAATTCAATTCTTTAAGTATTCTTCAATGATAATGATATGAATGAATTTAAAACCAGCTTTTGTATGATGATGTATAAGGTACTCCTAAATAGTATACTAATTTAGTCCTTGCGATATTGCTTTTTTTGGAAAATTTCTTTGTAATGAATGAAAGGATCATTGATTATATTAGACGAATATTCTTTTCCTTAAGAGACATGATTTGAAAACAGAGACATGATTTAAAAGGTGATTGGTTTGTCGGTGATCAATTTTTATCCGAGTCATAGTTTAATGTTTTTAAACAAAATATTAAACATACACTTGCACACAAAAAAACTTTTATGAAAAAAAAAAGATTACAGAAAAAACATGTCTTCCTTTTCTTTTTTTGGTGGAAAAAAACATGTCTTCCACTTCCTTGATTAAAAGAGCACCTAGTATAATTTTTTTTATACGGAACTGTTACATGAAACGCGCATCTTTCATTTTTATGGTCAAAAGCAAAACGTTCATGTTTGACTATATTTTCCCCCTCTTATTGTGTGGTGGTAGTGCCACATCACTTGCAATGAGATATTTCCCCTTCTTTCAGTCAAAAAAAAAAAGATATTTCCCCGTCTTATCACTAATGCAATCGTGGATGACTTAATTGTCGTTTATAGGATTATCAATTTATTATAGTATCTGCAAATGGTTTACAATAAAGATCTGTCAGCAATAATTGAACTAAAGAACTCTTTATCGTGCTTAATGCTTATCAATCTTTTTTGTGAGTCAACTCATTTTAGCATTTTATTATATTAAATATTGAAAATTAAAAATATATGTTATTAAAGATATATAAATTAAAAATTATACAGAATTCATGGTGCAATACTAATACAATAATCAGTTAATAATTGAATTGAATAAGATAATGTTTTTGAAAAAATGGTACTAGTATATAGTAAATTGTAACTACTACTACTATTTAATGAAGCTTCATGTATGAGTTGTGACAGGAATAATGAAATTGATGGCGGGGGTTTTAGAACAGCACAGTAGAATGGTCCATCCGGGCCCGGCCATACTATTATGAGATATGGAAAAAATTTGTGGATATATCTCCGTCCACCTGTAGGGTGAAATCAATTTCTTTTTGGAGTATTGAGACCGTCCATGTGCTTTCTGTTTGGATTTTAAAAATAAAAATTAGTAGAGTACTCCTATTTCATTGTCATCAATTCATTCAGTACTGACACCCACCAAAAAAAATAAAAATTCATTCAGTGCTGCATTTTTAATGAATATTTTTCATTTTTTTAATTCATTAACCATTATCCTGATTTGGAAGACCCTAGTTTTATTACTTCAAAAAGCATCCAGCTATATTTCTTATATGAATTTTAATGCCTGGTCCCGTGGCTATAGGCCAGTGGTCCCTATCATATGTCAATGTGTACTAATCAAAGCAATTAGTCACTAAAGTTAATTTTTATGTTCTTCTTTTCCAAAAGACTTGTATTAGATAAAGTGAAAGCTACTCCATCAAATAAATAAATAGAAAAGAGAGAGAGAAAAAAGAAGGTTTGGCTTTACACGAAAGGTTAACAATATTATATTTGATCCATCAGAAAATTACCAAGATAAACAATTTGATGGAGTGGCACTGACTACTGAGCCCCTGACGATATAATATACAAATTCAAATATTGTTGTCTTTTTTTGTGAGTTGGACAAGTTCACCTGTGTGTATGCACGTATGAATTGATAACTGAGTCGCATAATTGACCGTTGGTATATATTATTTTTATTGTATAGTGAAAAGGAAGATGGTGTCAAAGTAGTAAGAGTGGAAAACCTGGACAATCCATACAAGCATCAAGAGAACTTTGACAAGAGGTTCAAGTTGTCGTTGAACAAACTGTACGCGTGGAGCTTGGTGCACTATGACAGGGTGGTCATGTTGGACGCTGACAACCTCTTCCTTCAAAATACGGATGAGTTGTTTCAATGTGGACAATTTTGTGCTGTCTTTATCAATCCTTGCGTTTTCCACACAGGCCTCTTCGTCTTGCAGGTAAATTCACCAAATTTGTCCAAAATAGTCCTCCTACAAAATCAACAACCCCGAAAGTGGCATATAACTCCAAACTTTCACATGATTATTGGTGCCTTCAAATTCTTTAATTTTCAAGTTTCATTCGGTCATGGATTTGTTACAAACAATACAAAAATATTAAAATAGGGCTGCTACATAAAAATCACATGACTCACATTCTATTTTAAAACTAATTTGTCAATGTTCCTCTTAGATTTGTGGTATTAGATTTAATAGTCTAATTCAACCTCACAAAACCGGCTTGTAAAGTGAGCAGTGTTTTATATTGTCTTATCTCTCGTCAACATAGGACTTGGTTTTTGCCCAATACACCCCTCACACGCAATACTATTGGGCTTAGACACCATCTTAGATTTGTGGTATTAGATTTAGTAGCCTAACTTAGCATCACAAAATCGCCTTATAAAATGAGGGGTGCACATGTTTTATATTCTCTATTTAGGCCTTAAACTTGAACAGCTCCATTTTTATGCACTAATGCACCAAACAATTTTTCAATTAATAATATTAAGATCTTATGCTGCAGTATATGGTAAAAAAAGCATTTTTATCTGTAAAGTGACCATATTAATTGATCTCTATCATATAGGTTCTAACAATTTGATATTTGCAGCCATCAACGGCCGTGTTCAACGACATGGTTCATGAATTACAGAATGGGAGAGAGAACCCAGATGGTGCAGACCAGGGTTTCATAGCTAGCTACTTCCCAGAGTTGCTTGATAAGCCAATGTTTCATCCACCTCCAAATGGCACCAAGCTTGATGGAACATATAGACTTCCTTTGGGTTATCAGATGGATGCCTCTTACTACTGTAAGTATATTACAACAGAAAAAAAGGAAGAAAAAAAAATCAAATTTAATCTTAGATTTTGAAAATGCACTTCTTAATGGCAATGTGAACTCATGCTATAACATGGATCGTGACTTCAGATCTTAAACTTCGGTGGAGCGTGCCCTGTGGACCAAATAGTGTGATTACATTCCCAGGGGCACCGTGGCTGAAGCCATGGTATTGGTGGTCATGGCCCGTCCTACCATTAGGCCTCCAATGGCATGAAAAGCGTCGGCAAACCTTGGGGTAAGGTCCATTATTAATGGGTGTATTCATTTATTTAATTTGTCCGTGAATTGTACTTGATTCTATTGGCAAATAATGTTTTTAACACATTTTTGAACTTTGAAAACACTTGATTTAGCAAACAGATTGATAAGTGGTAACTCACTGGGTATCTATCATGTTCATTTGTTTTGTGGTAGCACCTTTATTTTTGTCACATGCTTTCTGACCATAACCTTTATGGATACCATTTTCCTCACAAATATTTAAGATATAGTAAAAATTGGTTTATTATTTTGTTCAGGTATGGTGCAGAGATGGCTGTGATACTTATTCAATCTGCAATATATGTGGGAATAATAGCAATGATGCGTTTGGCAAGGCCAAGCCTCTCAAAGTTGTGCTACCGGCGCTCTGATAAGAGCATCACATTGGTTCAGAACATCCTCAAAGTAGTAGCTTTATGGAGTATCCTTGCTGCTTACACAACACCCTTCTTCATCATTCCTCAAACGGTTCACCCTCTGCTAGCCTGGCCTCTCTATTTGCTTGGCTCCCTTGCTCTATGCTTGGTTGCAATCAATGCCTTCATGCTGCCAATGTTACCGGTTTTGATGCCGTGGGTTGGGATAATTGGGGTATTGCTGGTCATGGCATTTCCTTGGTATTCAGATGGGGTTGTAAGAGCCTTGTGTGTCTTTGCTTATGCATTCTGTGCTGCACCATTTGTGTGGGCTTCTTTGACCAGGATAATGATGGGGCTTCAGCTTTCTCTTGAAAGGGAAGCTTTTATGCCAAGATTAGGAGAATCCTCGCCGCCTTCTTGGTTTAACAAGTTATATTGAGCTGTGTAATTGAGCGTGATGATACAGTGGCAGGGACAAATTAAGGAAAGGCCGCCTTCAGAATCTCATTGAAAAAAAAAAGAAGTTAAAATTGAAGGGGCATAATACCCCACTTGTTGTGCACAGAACCGACAGAGGGGTTTTTTTTTTTTTTTTACGGTTGGAATTATTCCTTATTTTTGGGGGCCACTTAGCACACAGTGGTAGGAGGAGGGGAAAACGGGGAGTTATTGTGTATATAAGATTGTTTTGCCATTGTTCACTCACATAGCTTTATCGTGTGCCTGATTTGTTCCTGTATTAAACTTTGTAAGCTCGTTAGACACTGAGATCGGATGAGAGAATTCGGCATCATTAGACCGTTTATGATTTAACAACTCTGAAATCTTTTTGCTATGTTGATACTTGGTTGCCTGATTGTGGGTCTCCGGGGAAGGCTTCAATGATCATGTTAATAATTCATATACATGAACTGATGAAAGTAGGAATCATAAAACACAACAGTTTCCTTAACCAACCAACAAAAAGTGTTGGAGAGCCGAAAAAATATTAACATTTTATGAGAAGAATAATAGCAAAAACTATTTAATATTTTCTTTATTATTAAATAAAATTTAATGTCACCTTAACTAGAATCAATATCAAGTCTACCTAAGGAAAAAGAGAATATTAAAAGCAAAATGTTGGTGTGGTCAAAGTATTTTTTTTTTAAAATATCTTCCTTCTCGGCAGTGAAAGACTGATTTCTCAAGATACAGTTAGACGCACATGTTGGCCAGTCAAAAAAAATAAAAAAAGCTGTCATCAACCAACTTAGCGACTTAGCGCCATTGACCCAAAAAAAATAATCTCAAATACGTTCTTGGGTGCCAAGCACAATCACAAATAATAAGATCATGCAAATTGCCTTTTGGCATTTCTTCATTTGCATCCATAATTACTTATTGTGGTATTTTATTTGGACTTAATTGATTAAATTATTTTTTAAGTTATTGTGATTTCATTATTCTTTTTAATTTTGTTTCTCTCTTGATTTGGGCTAAATTGGAATCGAACTACCTCAGAACTGTGTTCTTCGGAGTATACAAGTGCCGGGGCCAACACGACAAAAAAAGAGGCCATACGTGGGGTCTTGTTGGCCCAAGAGCAAGATTTCGAATCAGCCCATCCATTCCTGGTTAAGAGTTTTGTCTACGGGAGACACTGGATTGCTCCCTCTGATTCTTAGCTAATAGCTACTCCAGTTTTGTTATCTTTATTCTTTTTTTTTTTTGATAAAATTGTTATCTTTATTCTTTAAGAGCGTCGAAAAGGAGAATAAGTTCCATAGATCATAGCTACAATCTATCCAAGGTTACTGCTGTCATTATATCCTCTTTTTGTTTTGTTAAACCATAGGAAATTCATAATTTGATCCGTTTAAATGCAATAAACTCATAATTCACAATTCTGACAGTGTAAGTATTCTTCTCTTTTTTCTTTGGTCCAGAATAAGTATTCTTTTCTAAATATGATGTAATAACAAGGATTTCTGATGGTGTTTGCCTTGGAGCTGGGTTTACTGTAATGACTGACTTATGGTGTGCCTGCACACAATACTCTCTTAGCGTCAAAAGAGAATAAGGCATCATTTAATGAAAAGTGCTTTATAAACAAGACTGGTTGTGGCATTTTACTTAAAAATACTTCAACGATCCAACACACATCAAGTACAGCCAGTCTTACTTTACAATGCTTGCGCCTTTTGGTCATCAAAAGGTGCTTTTCATCAGTCTTGCAAATAACTCATCATGAAGCATAAAGGGTATCAAATTCAAGGATCTCGAGATTAAATGGGAAATGATTCTCAAAGAATCGGAAAGCAAATTTTGTTTGCAACTAGCAACTCGTATTATCATTGCTCTCAGAAAATGTGAATGGACAAATCCTCATCATATACAACCTTGAAGGGAGGCTATAAAAGTGAGAGTTCCTTGTAACCTTAGTAAGTAGGAAAAGAACAGTCGTAACGCATAAAACTATTTTATTCTGATAAGTGAAAAATAAATGTTCCTATTAATCTGCAATCCAGCAGCTGCCACGTGATAAGAGGGAGGAAATAGCTTCACATTATACAACAATTTGTCTGAGAGTCAAGCATTTCTGGAGATCTGCAGAAGAAAATGTTCATATCAGTTGATGCCGCGTATAATATGCATAAAAGAATAAAGTGACAGACAATTCATGCTGCCAAGTGCCACCATGTACATTCTTTAGGGCAAAAAAAACAAAGTTACTTCGAAGGTGCCAGCGGAGAAGGGGATAGGTGGCCTAGTAGAGGATTAAACCTTTGATGTTGGAGGTTCCATCCTCAACTAGGGTCACGGGTAACTTCAACACAAAACCGTTGGATTTTTAATGATAATTTGATACCAATTTAACCAGTAGTAATCCCTTGTAAGTTAGATCACATAATTCCTACAACATTTAATCTGACATGCAAAGTAACTACAGTACTACCCCCCACCCCAAAAAAAAACTAAAAAAAACCAAAATAAACAAGACATGTTTTTTCAGATGATAAATAGCCAATTTATTTGAGTAAGTACTGAGTATCAAGTATCAGCCATAAACATGAACTAAAATACTGAGCACCACCCTTAGAAACAGCAGCTCTACTGTTAACTTAGACCACCAATTAGTTAAATTCCATGACAAAGCATTCATTTATTTGAGTATTTAGGAAGCTAAGAGTATGTGTGATAAACACCAATACATGCCCTGACACTGTTTTTCAAGACTCAAAGGGAACTTACAACTGGCCAAGGCTGGCTAAATCGAAATCGGGAGCCAGCTCGTGGACAATATCATTTGGAGGTTGTCCACATTCCTGCATTTTCTGCATGAGCTCAACAATCTTGTTGAAGTTTCCAGGATCATTTTCATAAACTTCATTAAGATTCCGTATCAGTTCGAATTGGTGTGAATACCGGTCATAATCTTCTTTGCTTAAGCTGGTTTTATGCTCTTCCAACCACTTTGGATATCTTTCTCCTATTTCCTTCATTGGTTCATGAAGAATCTCCTTGGACAGAAGTTGCTGCATCATGGTCTCCACCATAGATTCCATGTCCTAAACAAATTAATAAAATTATTAGCACTGATGCCAGCAAAGAAAGTCAAGATACATTAATCAACACATCCTGTAGTAGTTGCTTCTGTTATTGGACATTGAGCTTGTCATAACTAGAAAAGTTAAGTGATAGATACATCCAATAGTAAGTTATTAATCTACTTGAGTTCTGAATCAAGATTTTGATATGAGGTATTTGGGGGAGCAGTTATTGATCTATGCAAATTCTGAAGGAGGAACTTTGTGCAAGGCAGATGACTGCAACATATGATGCACTTTATACCAAGAAAAATAGTACATTGGCAATCAAGAAAAAATTAGCTTCTTTCCCAATGCAAGGACTATTTTAGTTTAGTCAGATGTCCACCTGATTGAAATATATGAACCTGAGGTGTTGCATAAAATAAAATAAGATCGCCACATTTGGTTAAAGCAAACAGTTGACAACTTGACATTATAACAAAGTTTTCCTCAGGCATTTTAATCTACAAACAGAAATGCTATTTAGTCCGAGAAATTTGTCACGAAAGTGAGTGCTAAAGAAGGGAATGCATGACCAAACATGGTCGGTCCCATGTAAAATTATTTTAAAAGCAAAAAAGAACCACTGATATTATGCGGTTTCAGTTCATGCAGTTTTCATAAAAGGGCTATTTGTGCAATTTAGCATTATTGATCTGCAAAATATATGTCAAATTCTGGATGAAGTGAATGACATCCAAACTAAGACAACACTAAATGCAGTGAGTCATCATACAACCACAACAACATAGAATTCTAAAGCATGAGATGATTAAGAGACCCGGCCCCTTACACCGGAACCAAAACATATTGGCGGTTCTCAAAATTCCACCTTGATAGACTATAATATTGTCCAAATCATCCAACGTGTACATTTCCAAATTGCAAGATAAAAGCCTGTTTACAGGACAAGAGGTGCCCTTGAGAAGGTGCAAAAAAAAAAAAAAAAAAGTGAAACGCAGATACTCATGTTCACTTCACAACTTGATAAATGATAATACATTATACATAATGGAAAATCAAGCAGTTTGACAAAGGAATGACTTAGGGTCTGTCTGGATTGGCTTATGCAGAGCTTATGAACACAGCTTATAACTGATTCATAAGCTGTTTTGGACTTATTTTTCATAAGCTACTCAAGATAGCTTATCAAGACAGCTTATGACTTATATAAAATAAGTTTCACTATAATTTTTCTTCGATTATAAAAATAACTTATACAACTTATACCATAAGCAGTAGATAAGTTTGTGTATCCAAACGGGGCCTTAGAGCCAGTTTGGATAAACTTTTTTTTATAAACACTTATAATACTGAGTTTTCTAACTATAAGTTTCTCATATAAGTTAGAAATCAGCTTTTACATTTCATTTTTTTTTCAAAAACTCTATATTTTAACTTCCCCATAAGCACCTATACATTTAACTGTGACTATTTAACAGCTTTGAGAAAAATAAAAATGCCAAGAAAAATTAATTTCTCCATGAGCTAGAAACTGAGCTTATGAACCAAAAGTGGACCTAACTAAATTCCTATGAGTTTGAAGAAGGAAACTAATTACCTGAGAGCCAGCAAGGTCCTCAAACTGTTTGACCCAATCCTCCATCATGGCATCCTTACCCAAATCACCATCCCCCACAGCGGGTTGGGACATGAACTCGAGGCCCTTAACAGCCTCTCTGGTCTGCTCCCTGAGCTTGTTGAGGGCCTCCGAGACATGTGCATCTTTTGAAACCTTCTGTTTCCCCTTCTTCTTCGTTCTCAAATCGGGTAGCCCCATGCCCAGTCCCTGAACCCCTGACGGCAACGAAGAAGGAGACTCCTTTTTGTTCGTAGCAGCTGGTTCCCCGCTTCTAAGACATAATAAAAACAGTTTAAGATTCAAGTTGAAGATAAAACTATCGCAACGAAGAAAAAGAGAGTTGTGTGTGTGAGAGAAAGAGAGAGAGACCTTGGAAGGGAAGAATTGAGGTTGAGGGTCTGGAAATCATCCAAAGCACCTGAAAACGATTGAACAAAGGAGTTTCAGTTCAGATGAAGGGAAAAATAAGAGAGAGTGAAGAAGAAGAAGAGAGAGAAAGAAGAGCATACTGTCGAGGAGTTGGTCGAGGTCATCAGAGGGGTCGGCCATGGTTGTCACCGCCTACCAAACTCCTTGCTGCTCTTGGAATTGGAATAAACGAGCGACCCCAATGCAATCCTCTCTCTCTCTTTCACTTCTCATCTATTTCCAATTATTGCATTTTTTCCCACGCCAAAATATTTTCCGGTTTATTATATTTTAGGTATCCAAAGATATACAAAAAAATGTTAACTAGTTTTTATTTAAGTTTTATTTATTTTTAATTCTTGAAATACATGAAAATCATGTGTATACTATTTAGTCTTGACGAGGGTTAAATGTAACAAAAAAATTTCGGTTAAATATGTTTTTCTCTGAGAATATAATTTTTAAAATTTGATTCCTATTTAGATTTTATTTATTTTAGTCTTTGAAAAAAAAAATACAAAAACCACGTGTTTTTAGTTGCTTGTGGTGACTAAAAATATACTGTTTTTGTTAAATAAAAGAAATAAAAATGAATAAAATTTAAATAGAAAATAAAAATAAAAATATTTTATTTCTAGGAAAAATGCTTTATCCGTATATTTTTCATCCTTATAAAATTATCAATTTTTATTTTAATTCCTATTTGAACTTTATTCATTTTAAATTCTTAAAAGGATATAAAAAATGTGTGCATTTAATCCCTATTAAGGACAAAAGATATTTTCGACCAAAAAACAAGGACAAAAAGATATACTACTTTTACTAATATATTAACTAAGATGAATAAAAACTAAATATAAATCAAAATCAAAACTTGCCGGGGACAAAATTATATATTTAATCCTATATTTTTTAACTCCTTTGTGTTCTTTATTACTATTATTATTATAATTAGTATTTAGTTTAATCCCTCAAAAGAAAATGGTTTTTGTTTTAGTTAATCGATTTTTTGAAGTTTTCACCCTCACTTTTCCACCGATAATATTATTAGTCTTTATTGTTAAGTGGGATTTGTTAATTAATATTGTCACATTGTCACTAACACATGCCACCACTTAATTGATCTAGCATAGCCGACTCTAGGGTACGTAACATATGTGAGTTAGATATGGTATGTGATATGCACATGGGAGATTATTAAAGACAAATGAAGGCACCCAATACTTTTTCAAATGAAGGCACCCAATACCACCAAATACCCAATACTTTTTCAAGTATTTATTGTTGTTGGGTAGAACAATACATAAGGATGTTGATGGGGACCATTATGCCATAATCCCCCCGACAAATGGGGGTTTAGAAAGCATTTTTCTCTTTTCTTTACTCCATTAACATGCAGCTGGCACTTTTTTTTTTTTTGTCAAGGGGGGAGGGGGGAGGGGCGGATGGGGATCGATCCCCCACCCTCATGAGATATCACCCCAGCACTATCCACTTGTGCTACAATGGGGGATCAGCTGGCACTTTTTTGTATGTCTCTTTTTGGCATCTTTAATAGGGCTTTTGAGTCTGATTCTGAAGACCAATATGGACTCTTTTATTTTATTTTTTTAAATTTTATTGGATGTCTTTTTTTTGCCATCATCTAGTTTTTTTTTTTCCATGTGTGTTGCAACTTTAGGCACAAGTATCTCTTTAACCAAAAAAAAAAGTTTAAGTAATATTTAAGGGAACTTGGTAAATACACCTCCAAGAATTTGCCATCCACTCCCCTTAAAAATTTTAACACCATTTTGCCCTCCGAAAATTGGTATTTCCGGGAAGTTTAAAAAATTTAATTTTTCGGAAATTCGGAAATTCAAATTTCCGGTAAATAAAAAAATTAAATTTTTAACCAAAAATACAAATTTTCGGAGAAAAATATATTTATATCTTACAGGAAATTCAAATTTCCGGTAGTACAAAAAGTGAAAATTTTGTACTACCGGAAATTATTCCGGTAGTACAAAGTGAAAAATTCAAAAATTCGAATTTCCGGTAGTACAAAATTTTCACATTTTGTACTACCGAAAATTCGAATTTCTGGTAAGATATAAATCTATTTTTCATCGGAAATTTGCATTTTCGATTAAAATTTTAAATTTTTTATTTACCAGAAATTAGAATTTTCGGTAGTTTAAAAATTAAATTTTATAACTACCAAAAATTTCAATTTCAATTTCTGGTAGTTTAAAAATTAAATTTTATAACTACCGAAAATTCCAATTTCAATTTCCGGTAGTTTAAAAATTAAATTTTATAACTACCGAAAATTCCAATTTCTGGAAAAATAAATTTTTACATTTTTCGGAAATTCTAATTTCCGGTAATTATAAAAAGCTGTGGGGTGTATGCGGGAAAAAAAAACAAAAAAGGGTATTTTTGTATTTTTACCCTTTAAGTGAGGTGGATGACAAAAATCTAGGGGTGTATTTACCAATTCCCTATTTAAGGGGGAGCAAAACATGTCTTCCATAATATGGACATTGACATATGGGTGTAGAACTAGTTGGATGTGACTCCGTCTTTGCACCTAGGCCCCGTTTGGATAACAAGTTTATCTACTGCTTATGATATAAGCTGTATAAGCTACTTTTATAATCGAAGAAAAATTATAGTGAAACTTATTTTATATAAGTCATAAGCTATTTTAATAAGCTATCCTAAGTAGCTTATGAAAAATAAGCCCAAGATAGCTTATGAATCAGTCATAAGTTGTATTCATAAGCTCTGCATAAGCCAATCCAAACTGGCTCTAGTACAAAATCTGGTTTGCTACTGTAATTGACAAAATAAGGTACCATATTTTAAATGATCATCTGTATAATATTTCGATCTCATTTTGAGAGATAGAAAATATATTTTGTTATGTAGTTTTAGATAAAGAAAATGATTGCACGTCTTAAACACTTTTTTTTTCATTAGCTTGGTAAAGAAAACGATTTGAATATAAAGTATTATTTCTATTATATTACCCAAAAAAATTGTTTATTACTAGATTATTGTTTACTGTTACCCTTTGTTTGGTTGTGAAAAGAAATAAAGAAGAGAGAAAGAGATGAGAAAGAGTATAAGAAGAGAGAAAGAGGTGAGAAATATGGTAGATTTAATGTATTGTTTGGTATAAGAGAAAGAGAAAAGAAATAGAAGTGAAAGAAGTGTGTTTATCTCTATCCCTCAGTTTGGTTTGATAGAAAGTGAGAAGATATAAATGATATTTTTCTTGAAAGGACAAAAATACCCTTTAATTAAATAAACTAAGATATATTTTTATATATATTGTTTTGAATTTTATTTTCTTCCAAAATTAATTTAATTTTTTTAGCAAAAATTTAATTTAATGTTATATTTTTAATTAATCAATTAATTAATTTTATTTTAATTAAATAGTTTAAAATACAAGGATTGTTTTATCCTTTATTATTCTATAGAATAAAATAATTGAATTAAAACCAAATATATATTTTGCAATCTCGGTTAGACGATGAAACCACCGTTCCATCCAATGTTATCCTTCATTATTTTGCACCATGAACAGCACCACAATAGGAAGAGGGGTATGTACAAATCGTGCAGGAAGAAAAAAAAATTGAGAAAGCAATGATGAGAAGAGTAATAGGAAGAGGGGTAGTATGGACAATAGCAAAAAATGGAGTCCATTTCTTCGCTACTTCATCGCATGTTAGGGAAGAAATGAAAAAGTTGAGTCCTACCAATTTCAGTTCTCTCTCCCTTATTTCTCTTCTAACCAATCAGGAGAAGTGCCCAATCTCTTTTCTAACTCTCTCTTCTCTAACTCTCTCTTGACTACTTCTCTCCAACCAAACACAGGGTTAAACACTAAAATCATAATTATTGTATTTTGAAAACTTAAAAAAGGTTAAATCAAAAAATTAGATTCTAAAAAACTAAAACCAAAATCCCAATAATAATGATTAACTTTTTTTTTAAAGAATAATAATATTAAACTTAAAAAGGGAGTATATTGGAAGGGGAGGAGAAGGAACATTAGTGTTTGAGTAAACAATCATTTTGATTACTAAGAGTGTCAAGTGGTATCACTTCGATCTTTGACATATACGAATTAGTTATTTTGGTCTTCAATTGTCAGTCGTTAATCATTTTAGTATCTGAAAGTGATTACTTGCTATCATTTTAGCTCTTAAAAATAATTATTTAAATGTCATTTTTTATTACATATTTAAATATCATTTTAATTCTTAAAAATAATTACTTTCTTGATAACATAGACCAAAATGACTCGTTCACATATGTTAGAGACCAAAATCGCCTGATACTCTCGAGGACTAAAGCTACCGTGTACTCTCGGTCTTTTATCAACTTAACGGATATAAGAATTGTCGGGGAGGGAGAAGTGAGTAGGGTGTGGTGAGCAGAGAAAAGCGGCAACAAGTCGAAGAGGAAAGCAAAGCAAAATGGGCGCGGCAATAGCAACAAGGCAGTTGCGCGCAGTAAAACCTTATTACGGCCACGCAGCCTTAGCATATCTCTCACTGTCACTATATGCAACACCCAAACCTCCCTCTCTCCGTCCCTTTCCTCATCCATCTTCTCCCTCCTCCGCCTCGCGCCGCCGCTGCTTCTGCACCACCGCAACTCTCCGTTCCGGCCACAATAAGGTCGCAGAATTCCGCAAGAAGCTCAAGGTCGCGGATGTAAAAGCCGATGATGACGTGGACATCCTCGGCCACACTCTCATCCTCAAGGGCTGGGTTCGCACTCTTCGCCTTCAGAGTAGCGTCACCTTCCTTGAGGTCAAACCTCATTTGCACTCTTTCGCCAATTAAACTTATCAACAATTTTATTGCCTTCCAATTAATTAGCATAATATACTGCATTTTGCATATGAATTCAATTCGTCTCGTGAAATGAAATTTGTATTACTGATTGAGCAATTTCGTTTGTTTTGTTGTGTCTAGATTAACGACGGTTCGTGCCTTTCTAACATGCAATGTGTGTTGGACTCTGAGGTTGAAGGTTGTGATCAGGTATGCTTGTTTTCGCTGTCTCTTTTGTTGTGGAAAGAGATTCCGTGTGTCTCTCTTCAACCTCTGGAACTTATTATTATTAGGTAGAATCTGGCTTGATTACTACTGGTGCTTCTGTGTGGGTGCAAGGAGTTGTGGTGAAGAGTCAGGGATCAAAACAGAAAGTGGAATTGAAGCTCAACAAAATTGCACTGGTTAGTTCTCCTTCATTCTTAACAATACAAGGTCTCTCACTCACCGTTTTGTTCTCTTATAAGATACTACCAGCACTTCGTTCTGTTTCCCTCACCGTTTTTTTTTTTGTAAATTTCTTCAAGACTTTATCTCTTTTATGTTTTGACTTTTTGCCCCATTTTTATGCTTCCTATATATTCCAACATAATGTTGCATAGACCTCTCCCCTGCAATGTTTTGGCACTGTAGCTTCTATTTGTTATTTTTGCATTTCAAACATCTTGATGTACATGTTTGTGTGTAACAGTGCTGACAGTCTCACTCGGCTACTTGCATAAGAAAGAGCTTGCTCTGGTCTTTTGGTACCGCCGATGAAAATTTTGGCTTTATGTCTATATTAAATCAATGCTGTTATTGATAAAAAAAATTCATTGATCATTATATATGGCTTGATTTTATCATTGAATCTGAGTTCTAGGTCTAAACTGTGATTTAGACCTCTAATTTCCTTTTCTTATTCCGTATGCTTATACTTGGTTTTTGGTTACATAAATATAAAGTAGCAGTAGTGCTGCAAATGGCTATGCTAGATTTTGTTTTTCTTCTTATATATAGACTTCTCATTTGACTCATTTAAAGCTGACAATTTCATGCAAAACTTTGGTCTTACCTGTTCAGGTTGGCAAGAGTGACCCCTCATTTCCCATCCAAAAGAAAAGAGTCAGCAGAGAATTTCTAAGAACAAAAGCACATCTCCGTGCAAGGACAAATACTTTTGGTGCAGTATGGTTTCCTTTTCTGTAGCATATTTTTACCTTCCTGCTTACACCTTTGCTTCATTAAGCTAAACGGAACAATTCATTAATCTGCTTTACTGTAACTTTTATTTTTCTTGAAATTTTTCCAACGTTCTTGTTTTTCATCCATCCTACTTTGTGATGCCAATATCTAGATGATGGAATATGCAGCTGGTTTGTCATAATCCATAATGAGAATTTCCTTCCCTCCTTTTGCACTGCACATGATGTTTTGATGTATTTTCTATGCATTAAAGTCTGACAGGGGGGTTAAGTTTGGTGTTAGGATAGAAGAGTAGAGTAACTGAATAAAGGGGAGTCAAAGTAGTTAGGTTAGATGAGGAGACTCAAAAATGGTAGAAGGGGATTATGATGTGTTTGTTTGGAAAAACAGAGCAGTGGCTTAATTGTAGAAGGGGAAGCCCTTGGAGGAGAGATTTCTCTCCCTGTTCTATTCATTTTTTTCAGTTCAGTAAAATCATTCTTTCCTTTTCTCTATTCCCATTGTGGATTCCTAACATTTGATTACTATTTCTCTTAGGAAATAATCTTTTATTTTTGTTTTCACTATTATCATTTTATTTTTTGTGGTATAAAATGATTTCAGGTTGCAAGGGTTAGGAATGCATTGGCCTATGCTACACACAAGTTCTTCCAAGAAAATGGGTTTGTATGGGTCTCAAGTCCTATTATCACAGCATCAGATTGTGAGGGAGCGGGTGAACAATTTTGTGTTACTACCTTGGTATTCACAGTTTCATGAGATACTTTCTCTTTGCATGAATGTTTTTATTATATGTTATTGGACTATTTTGTGCACTTTCAATACTCAAGGGCACAATTCTTCATTCTTCTTCCTCACCCACCAAAAAATCCCATAATTAGAATATTTATTACAAAGCTCTGCTTGTGGGGGAGGCTTTCCTGCACTCCAAATTGCTTTGAAATAGACAAGAAAACACCCATGTAATTCACAGTAGAGAAAACTAAAAACTTAGTAGAGGACGTTGCATCATCCATTACTTTTAGCCTGTGAGCAGAAGAAGGTTTGTTTATGGCTTGGATTCTGGAGCAGAAGAGGACCTCTGTGGATGTTGCTCTTTGGCTTTTTGAGAAACAATGGTTGATTGTTATTAATTTATAACAGCACCAACTGTATACAAATCTTTTTTCATCATGTGAGATCAGCTAAATGGACCATCCAACGTCATTGAACTCTATCTAAAGCAATTTTTTGTGAAACTGTTTATAGCAAGGCCTTTTAAATGTTTTTTCTTGGGTTTGGTTCCTCTAAAGCGAGGGATGTGAGGGATCCACTTTAAAGGAAAAATTGGAGTTATAGATATTCATTGGAAAACCAATGGTTGAGATTCAAATAACTCTATAGTTTATTATACACGTACATGCATATGGTAACAATTTCAACCAATGGTCTTCTAATCAATGGATATTGGATATAATTCACTTTAGAAGAGCCAAATCTGTTTTTTCTGATGTTTTCTTTGATGTAGTCACTGAAAATATTGTCCATACTTCTAAAGAATTCAAGAGTAACAAATCTTATGCAGACAACATTTATTTGAATTCTTTTTTTTATATTTTTTTGTGATCTGTATCTTTAAATTGCACAAGCACGTGTAGAGTTTATTACTTTGTTTATTCACTACTCAGAGCAGCCCCTTGATAGGTTTCTTCCCTCAACATAGGTCATAGAAGGTTAGTTTCGATAACTAAAAAATGATGCCAGGAGCGTGTCATAAGCCCTCTCATAAATATTAACACTGATTTTTTTTGTCTTATTATACATTCAGTTTTATTTTTTTCTCTGTTGAATTTACAGATACCAAATTCTCAAGAAACTGCTGATTCTCCTATTGATGCTATTCCAAAAATGAACGACAGATTAATTGACTGGTCACAAGTGAGTCAGATGCTGTCTCTACTCTCTTGATAGTTGATATCAGTTGTCAACATTCAATAAGTGTGCAATGTGGTTATCATATTCTACTCTAATTGAAGCCATTCTGTGCATCAGGACTTTTTTGGAAAACCAGCATTTTTGACTGTTTCAGGCCAACTCAATGCTGAAACTTATGCTACTGCTCTTTCTGATGTACACACACATCACCTTCAATCTTTTTTATTTTGTATGTTTCTGTCTTCTTTAAAATCTAGAATTTTAGAATTGGGAATTGAAATAAACCGAGTCTTTATACATGCAGGTGTATACATTTGGTCCCACATTCCGAGCAGAAAATTCTAACACTTCTAGGCACTTGGCTGAATTTTGGGTTAGTGAATTCTGTTTCTAAGCCTTAGTCTTTCCTATTAGTTGTTGACCTGTTGTGTAATGAAACAAGAATAAAGGAGAGGTATCTTTTTGCTTCTTCAGATGATTGAGCCAGAGCTTGCTTTTGCTGATCTAAATGATGACATGGCTTGTGCAACTGCCTATCTCCAGTTTGTAGTATGTAACCTTCCACAACTACTATAAAGTTTCCATGGTCTTTAGATTATTTTGTGAAGCTCATTTTTATATTATTTCTTCCTATTAAAGCTTGTGTTCTTTGTGTATTTTGGGCAGATAAAATACATTCTCGATAACTGCAAGGAAGATATGGAGTTTTTTAATACATGGATTGATAAAGGAATCATTGATCGCTTGAGTGTATGAGCTCTCAGTGTAACCATCATATTACTGGCCTTTATCTGGTTTATACCTGTAAATGTTAATTCTAATTACCATGTCATTCTGTGTCTATTATTTTGTTGTCATTATGAAAAGGATGTAGTAGGTAAGGACGTTTTGCAGATAAGTTACACTGAAGCGATAGATCTGCTGTCACGAGCAAATAAGAAATTTGAATTCCCGGTAACTCAATAGTCAATTTTTCCCTATTTGTAATAAACTTATTCAATGTGCAGTCACTTTTGTCTTATTGGTTTTTTTTTATCTCATTGTTTTGCATTTGTTCATTGCCTCCAACTTCCTTAACTGCATGAGGATATTCTTTATTAGTATGACATTCTAGATTCACTAGTAAAAAAGACACAGAATAGCAAAAGAAAAGGTAATCATTTAGAAGCTTTTCATGATGATTGTGCAAAACCAAAATCACTGCTCATTTTTTAACTATAAATTTTATTTATGTGCTGTATCAAATTTTAAACATTTCCTTTGTCAAAATTCTTTTTTAAACATTTCCAATTTCCATTCAGTTAGTGCATGTGCTCTTACTATTATGCTCTCACATATCTTGATGTGAGTTAGCAACTTGAGGCACGTATTATCAACTAAATTAGGCTTTATTTGAGTTGAACATAATATGAAAGAGTTATAGCCTGTAGTCCATTGAACCAGAGGATGCCATGTAATTTCTTTTGTGGCTGCTCTCCCTACCCCTTGGACATTCCCCGATTCTAACCTGTGTTTGGTTCACAATCTGCAATCTTCTACATTATTTTGAAATATTATTCCCAATATTGTCGATTGATCCATGTAACCAATCCCTTCTAATGACACAAGGCTTGATTGTTATTGTTGTATTAGCTTTATAATTTTATATTTGTAAGGTGCTTCCAATTTTTATTTTTTGTATTTGACGCATTTTTCTACTTGGCTATATTACATAGGTGAAATGGGGTTGTGATCTGCAGAGTGAGCATGAGCGTTATATAACTGAAGAGGCATTTGGTGGATGCCCTGTTATAATCAGAGACTATCCAAAGGCATGTTGCTTCCCCCTTATTTTTCTGTTCATCACTATGTGCAGTTCACAGCATATGGAAGACAATATAGGACGGCATTGTATTGTTTGAAATGGATGACAATGTAAATGAAAGAATAAGAACTTTTGATCTTGAGGCAAGCTGTAAAATTTTCTGCTCGAGAGAAATTGCTGAGAAGTAGAATAACAGTGACATTCTTCCAAATTTATTTTATTCTTCTTACTTTAACCCCACCCCCCTTTTTTTTTCCCAAAGAAAAAACACATTTCTATTATGCTGTCTCCTCTGTTTTGTCTTTTTTTTTTTTCCTCTTATGCTGAAGTTGTTCAATTTAACATTTTCAGGATATTAAGGCATTCTATATGCGACAGAATGATGATGGAAGGACAGTTGCAGCCATGGACATGTTGGTTCCAAAGGTAATTTATAAGATATCTCTTCTAAAATATTTTTGCCTTCAAGTCGTGTGTGTGAATAACAAGTTCTCGGTACTATCTCAAAGAGTAGTAATTTAGATTTGGTAATAATTAAGAAAATAAGACCTGCCTTGTGTCTGAATAATGTTATTAGGCTGCGGCCCGGGGTGTTTGACTGATGAGATAACATGTTAGCTATTCTAAGGTATACAGCTTAATAATCCTGGGCTGGTGAAGCCTTATGATTAACGATATTATGTTTTTTGTTTGTTATGATTTATTGTCTCCTTGTTAGATTGGTGAACTTATTGGTGGAAGCCAAAGAGAAGAGCGGCTCGAGTATCTAGAAGCTCGTTTAGATAAATTAAAGCTGAATAAGGATGCATATTGGTGGTATCTTGATTTGCGTCGTTATGGTTCAGGTCGGATGCCTTTCTCTTTAAGCCTCTTTCCTTAAGTTCTCGATTGTCAAATTATGAACCACACTGTTTCAGAGTCCATATTTTAAAATAATAGATCACCCGTTTTTTTTGTTGCTAGTCAGCGTTCTACCTCCTTTATTTGAACTCTCTCATTCCATCTTTTGGGTCGTCTGCCCTCTTCGAATAACACCCCCACCCCCACACAAAAAACTGTGATCTTCCAAATCCTCTACCATGTTGTCATGTCAGAACTTGTTGAATGAGTTCCGCATATATGCAGAGCTCATGCACATAAAC
The DNA here is from genome assembly GCA_030159175.1 of Glycyrrhiza uralensis. Lineage (NCBI taxonomy): Eukaryota > Viridiplantae > Streptophyta > Magnoliopsida > Fabales > Fabaceae > Glycyrrhiza > Glycyrrhiza uralensis. The sequence goes on along the minus strand of BRZY01000001.1, from coordinate 48,760,668 downwards.
TGATCTCTTGTGGAAACAAATGTAAAGTAATATAGACTTTAATGAAGAACACACAGATTGGATCCTCTCCACTCAAATAAATCTTGATGCTTCCATTTTTTTTTTGTTATAAAAACGTTTTATTTTAAGGAAATAGGAATTACAACTAAAATGGATGGTATGCCACATGTCCACGGTGGAAAACCTAAACCAAATTTTGCTGTTTTTATTTGGTTTATGCATGGAATTGATGCTTATTGAAGCAGCTAGTAAATTGTCAGTTCTATGCAATTGTTTGGCCTCGTGCTTTGCAAATTAAACTCTTGAATAAGTCTTCTAAAGTGTCATCACATCAGTCTCTTACAAAATTTGACATTGAATTAATCTTTTAAGAATATATAAAATATAATTATCAAATTTTTGTCATTATTTTAGTCTTTCTTAAGACAAATGTGATGATGCGCATTTTAGGAGTTTACTATGCTTTCCTTTCTACCTTTTGTTAGCTCATGACGATGTTGATGATAGTGGCTTTTATACTGTGTCTTCTTGAGTGCAGTACCTCATGCAGGCTTTGGTTTGGGATTTGAAAGACTTGTCCAATTTGCAACAGGAATGGATAATATAAGAGACGTGATTCCTTTTCCTCGAACACCCGGCTCGGCTGAGTTCTAGACCTTGCAGATATCTGGATTCTACATTCTTATTTAACGATTCAAATTGTGTATTAGGGCAATTAGTGTATTTTTTATTACCGTGTGAAAGTCATTTATTTGATGTGATTTTTACTCTATTTAATGGGATTTATTATTTGGTGAGATTTATTCGAATTTGATTTAAGGAGTATATTAAAGAGTGTTTTTAAGGTGATTTTCAACATGGAATTGATCAGAAAGGGTACACGGATGATCCCTCCAAATTATCAAAACATGTAAGTTTTGCTACAAATTAATTACACACATTGCATTTTTATCTCCTTATAATATTTTGAATTTTTAATGATGCCAATTCTTAAAATCAAGACTAACCATTGTTTTCTGAATTTTAGTGAAAGGTCCACAAAATCCAAGTAAAGGGCTCTTCTCAGGGGGAAAAAGTTTTTAGTGTAAAAAAAATAGATTTAATTTCAAGATTACATTTGCCAAACAGACTTTATATAAAATAGAAGCTATTTTTCATTTTATTACAATTATAAAAATCAATTTTTTTTAAATATTCTAATTATAATTATAATTTTTTACAGCTGTTCAAAAAAGTTTCTCGTAATTAAAATCTGATTTTTTAAAAAAGCTTAATCAAACAACCAAAAAAATTTAAAAAATGTTTCTAAAGATTAAAGTGATTTCTTCATTGAAAGACGGCTGAAACAAAAAAGGACTAAATCTAAAAGTCGTAGCAGATTAAAATCTAACCTAAAAGCACCGTGATTTTAGTATTTCTCGTACAGAGTTGGAGTGCAAGAGGGAAAAACACTTTAACTCAGAACTCACAGCATTGCAAACATGGAATTAAGTCTTTGAATTGGACATTTTAATTTCATTTTTGTTTTATGTATACAATAGAACTGGGATTTCAAATGAATCATTCCACAAAAACTGAATAACTAGTTTTGATGAATTCAATTTAGGAAGAAAGGAGAACAAAACAAAGAAGCCTAACAAGGAGGTCCTCCACAACTCAGCCATAAGTTTATCTCTAGCTCATCCTGATGAATGAGTTCAATTTTTATTATCTTCTGGAACTTTCGAGATGAATCAGGTGAATTAATCCATAACTTGTTTGAATGTTTTGAATTTGTAGTGCATTGCTGATAAAAATAGAAAAGCACTGCAAATGATTGAATCATTTATCGCAAAGAAACATGCAACATTTTTTTAAAAAAATAAGGAAAATAATGCAACAAGCTGAAGAACCGGCAACAGCTTTGATTTGAGTTTTTTTTCCTTCAAAAAACATCTCTCAAAAAGCTACAAAAAGAACAGCATTATTTCTTCATATTAAGATGAAACAACTGCAAATAACCAGTAAGGAAAGGCTAGGCTCAGACACGCACAAACACTGTCATCAAAGAGATATGGATTTGCTTTGGTCCTTGTCAGAATCGAGAAATGTTGTCAATCATCATAGCCTTAGCCTTTGCAAAATTTAAAAACAAACGGAAAAGGCATAAAATAAAATCTTCCCTCAGTTCAAAATGTAAACCGAAATAGATACGCACAAAAAAGATCAAGAATTGATAAAGGATTTGCAAGAAACATGACATGGCTCTCGACGTCAAGAAAAATATGCAGTGTAGAATGGATACAAAGTGAAACAGTAGTAGACCGGAGAAGAGGAGGCAATAGGGCAGCAAAAAAGAAAAGGGGGAGAGGAAGAGAGGCCACCCTATCCTCACATTGATTCATTCGAAAATAGGGATAATGACTTGGACGAGAATCAATGCTCCAAAATCATACATCTCTTTCAAAATCTTAAATTGATATGAACCGAAATAGGACAGAGGGGATTAGGGACCAATGATAGGATTTCAAGTATCAATAGCAGAATGGAGCTATATTGGTTACTGAGGTAACATGTTCTGGTTAACTACGATCCTTGGGGTAGTTGTCTTTCACACGAGGGTAGTTGTCTTTCACACGAGTACACCACCACTTACCAACAGCTGGTAGCATTGTATTCGTACGCTATCATAATATGAAGAGTATCACATAAACCGGTTACTTCAAAATTAAGAAGCATCATCTATTATTTTCAAAAAAAAAAAAGAAGCATCATCTATAAATCATGCTAACTAATAGCAGGCGTTACAAGCTCACTGAAAGCATTTCGTGACATGGCCAAAAAAGGATTAATACCACATACAAAGTGTGAAATACCTCGTGGTCTTTAAAAGGGAAAAAAACTTGAAATTATCCTAGCACTAAATTATATGTTCTCTTGGTAAGAAAAATATACCAATCACTTATTTTTATGAACACCAGAAGCAGGATGAAGAAGATAATGAATAAAATGAATCAAGTTTTTCCCTGAGGCCTCTTGAAGAAGAGTACAAATTTATACACAAAATGCAAAAATATAAACTATGAAGTAGCTGCAGCGAGTTTAATTTGATAAGCTTGACATTACAAACCATTTTGGATAATTTTTTCTATAAGTACTTATAATATGAGTTTTTAACTAAAAGCTTCTCATATAATTTCTTCATAAACACCTATCTATCTATCTATTTAACAGTGACTATTTAACAATTTTTCCACTTTTTCATATATATGAGAAAAATAAGTATCCAAAGCACAACTAACTTCTACATGGGCTAGAAGCTGTGCTTGTAAATCCAAACAGGACCTACCTCCTTCCCTATTTGCATCAATTTATAATGAAAACCAGACAATCATACTTGTAGAATAAATCTCTTTCACAATTGTTTATAAAGAAGTAACACAGTTTGATATCAACTAGCAAAAAACTCATCCATTAAACCATAATCAGAAGTGTCTCAGTTTCAGTTCATCAATAAAATCAAAACAAGAATACAGTCCTCAAGCTAATAAAAAACAAAAAACCTTCCTCCAAGCATCTTCATCACTTCTCAGATGAGTTTGGTCCACGTTTCTTCCCGAATCCCACCACTACAAATCACACAAAGCAAAAACCAACAAAAATAATTAAAAAAATCGACATCACAAGAGAAAAGAGGGAGTAGGGGAAAGATAAGGTTACCGGCGGTGACGAATCGGCGGTTGTATTGCATGCGCTTGTGAGCGCGGCCACGTGGCTTCTTCTTTTTGTCTTGCTTTGCCACTTTGGGAGTTTGGCCTCTCACTTTCCCAGCACGAGCAAGAGATCCGTGAACCTTACCTGCATTTTCAAAACACATCACATTCACATGCCACGAACACTCAAACAAAACACCAAATCCTATTATCCACAAAAAACTAGCATCACAGTACAAAGTAACTAACCCATTATGAAGAATTTCTGCTTCTCTCTCTCTCTCTCTCTCTCTCTCTCTCTCACTCTCTCTCTCTTCGTTTCGTTAGGTTCAGTTGCCGCGGCTACCAACAGAGCAGAAAATCCAGACGTAGAATGAGGCATGCTCTATTTGTATATGGTAGGGTTAAAGGTTCTCTGTGGGCTCATATTGTGGGCTTAAACGATAGGCCTTGAGGCCCTGTTGCAAAACCTGCTGGGGAGTTGGTATATACACCAACAAAATTATTCATGCACCCCACATTTACCCTTTTTTGGACTGGAGTTTACTATATTGCCCTCTACTCATCCCCTTCCCTTTTTCGTTTAAACAGCCATACACCCCCCTTCCACTTCCACTTTAAGCAACACAGCAGAGAGAGAGAAAGAAGAAGCTGGATCAGGAAAGAAGGGAGAGAGGAGAAGAAAGCAACCTTGGAAGAAGAAGGAGGAGGAGGAGGAGGAGGAGAAGGACCACGAAGGCCACCACGTGAAACTATGTTAGTTAAATTTTTTTTTCAAAAATGTAGTTCTTCCCGGAAACTGAGTTTCCGGTACATATAAAAGCTGGAATTTTATATATTCTGGAAACTGGAGTTTTCGATATATATAAAAACCAGATTTTTATACATACCGGACTGGAGTTTCCGATATGTATAAAAATCTGGTTTTTACATAAACTGGAAACCCGAGTTTCCAAGAACCAAAACGATGCAACAATGTTCTTACCTCGACGGAGAAGACAACCGAGGCTGCGGCGGCGCGGCACAGGGGGACTGGTACGAGCTCTTCCTCCTTCTTCCTTCTTCTTCCTCTTTCCTCCTGCTTCCTTCTTCTTCCTCTGTTCCGATCGTTGCTTCCAAAATTTCTCTGTCTCTTCCTCTTTTCTCTTCCGAAAACTTATGGGGGTGTATGTAAGTTTTCTCTTTTGTTTTTTAAAACGTAAAAGAGGGAAGGGGAAGGGTTGAGGGTAGGATAGTAAATGTATGTGCAAAAAAGGGTTAATGTGGAGTGTATGGATAATTTTTAGAGTGTATATACCAATTCCCAACCCGCTGAATCCACTTTTCTTATGGCCTCATATCAACAATTTTTTTTTAATTTTATATAGTTATACATGCTTGTCAGCTTATATCTTATTCGGGTATGTTTATTTTATATTTTAGCAAAATTAATTTAAAATAATTACGTTTAAAATATCATTCTAGTGTTTAAATATTACATTTTCAAATTTGGGTTAACATGATTTTATTTGAATGACGAAAAATCATGTTTAAAGTATAGTTATGGGTACATTTTATGAGAACAAAAAATAATGAGTTTTGTATCTAGAATTAAGTTTTTTTGTTGTTGAACATCTAGAATTCTGTTTTATTTAAAAATATTTTATAAAATTAACTTATCTAAAGTAACAAGCAAGCATAATAATTTTCAACAAAACATAAATATAAATTAAATTGTACATAGCAGTAAGATAACTACATATGTAAATTAACATTTCAAATCAAAACGGAAGGTTATGATTCGTAAATTAAATTCCATCTCATAACTGAAACAATTACAAAAAGGGGGCAAAACTTATATTTCACAATTCCGTAGACTACTCTTTTATCCTTGCTGAACATATTGTGTTTTCTAGTTTATTTAATAGAATAAACAAATGAGTGGTACTACTCGCCTCGCCTATATGGGCTATCCCTTGCTTAAAGACTATAGTTCCTTGACCTTAAGCCTTAGAAGTTGGCAGTGTCAACTCCCTTCGCATTTTAAGCCAAACACAAAGTGGGGGAAAGGGGCTTAGGGGAAGAAATGCAGCAAGGATGTCCCCACTAGTACTCTAATGACCATAAACAAAATTGATATTTACAGCTTAATTAAATGCTCAAAGTTCAACCTCATGAAGATTTCCAAAACTCACACTCTTCGTATGTGTACGCATTGAAGAAACCTCATCAGACATAAATGTTGATGGTGGCATTCCTAAAGCTTCCCCTAGAGGCTTAATTTCACTCATTTTTGTGGGACTAAATGGATCATCAATACTCCCACCCCATGAAGCTGTCCTCCGTGAATGAGGAGAATGAGAGTTACTACCATTCATCATTGCTTCTTGGTATGACATGTTACCCATACTTGGAAACCTTTGCCTGAACGATGGAGATGGGGCTTTAGGGGATTGGTATGACAAGTCATTCCTAGAAGATGTTGAAGGATTTTCATTAGCTACATTATCTTCCGGATTGTTTGTTGCTATAGCCTCCATTGTTTGCTCATTTGATGAAGGTGCAGGAGCAGGAATAAAAAACTTTGCATTGGCCGCAAGAACAGGTTTGACAGATGAAACAGAGGGTGACTGAAACAAGTTTGTAGAGCTTCCGTCACCTTGGTTGAAGGTGTCAACATATCTGTATAATCCATAAAAATTAATCAATATAATATGTTTTAATGTTGTTGATGGTTGAGAGAATGAATTATCAATAAAAAAAACTTTTCATCTTGTTTCAGGAAAGTGATATGGCTACGTAGAAGAGACAACACCCAAATGTTTTTCCTAATTTACTTTATTTTATATTTGATATTTCTATAATACATTTTTTAATTAGGCCTAGAAACAAGATAATTCTCCATTTTATAACTCTACTCAATCCTAATTAATAAAGGTAAATTATTCCTTAAGACTATACTAACCTTTTAATCACAACTATTCTTACAGTTCTTTTAGGGGGCATTTGACATGAAATCTTTTTTTTCCTCTCATTATTAGGAATCATGATTCTTAACAATGCCTAAAATATTTCTCAAAATGCTAGACAATATCCACAGGAAATATCCCACCATCATTTGAATCTTGAATTCCCCCATGTGGGAAAGATTTGCTAGGAAACATAATTTAAAAAACATTTATCGGAATACTTTTTAAAATATTCATACCAAACATGGCGATATAAGATTCACAAATTAAGCTTTCTGGAAAACTTTAAAAAATTCCCTGCCAAAACCCCAGTGGTCTTTAATTTTTAATTTTACTGAAAATGTGTCCATTTTACAATGCTTGATCACTGACAACTACTTCCCATACCAAGTCCCAACTACTTAACTACAACATGATCATAACAATAGTTACAACGTATATTCTTACCTTGATCGAACACCAATGCGGCCACGGGCGGAGAGTTGAATTGTGCTAGGTGGTATTGGTGGGATCCCTGGAGTAAGTTCAGGACTTGAAGTTTTTAAATCAGAACCTTCTTTAAAAGGTGATCCTTCTGTCTTTAAGGCAGATTTCAAGTTGTGTTCAGTTAAACCATTTTGGAAAACAGCAGTTGTTGGAGGTGGTGGCAGTGCAGTTTCTTCAACTGGAGGTTCAACACCTTCCTCTACCCATCTTTTTAGTTTTTCATCATAATAGAACTTGTTCTTTTCACCCAATTTAGCCTTCATATAGGACAGCATAAGAACCATTTGAATGGGCATAATCGAAAGGAAAATGAAAATAAAACATGAAATATAAAAGAACTAAAATACCTGTCGGCCAGGGCGAGGTTTCAAGACTAGCCCCATCGTCTTTTGCAAAAGCTGTGAGCCAAAACTAAAACGAGAAAAGCCAGATGTGGCCCCTGATACTGATGCTTTTCCTTGTGCGTCAGGTGAGGTTTCCTGTGTTGAATCAACCAATTTTTTGTTTTCAACAAATACAATATACTAAAGCTTAATCCGACACACACTAAAACATTCAAAGTACACTATACACTTTTAATAGTAATCACACACCTGTCGAGGGGTTCTACCAAAGTCAGGCTCTGAAACACTTCTATTAGGTTTTGTTATTCTATTGTTTCCAGTTGTCCACTCATTGGTGGGTTCCATTGAAGCGGATGGATCTAAGGATGACATGGCCATTGTTGATTGGCTATTGGATACTCTATTTGCCATAGGTTGATAATTTTGTTCATTTCCATGAACAATTCCTTGTGATGATGATGGAGCAGGTGGTGGTAAACCACCAACTACTCGATGTGCAGTACTATCAAAAAAGTTCAGCAATTTAACCACTAATTTTGTAGGAGCCAAATTTGCAGTATACCCACCCTAAATACATATTGTTAAAACAAGAGGATAAGCAACAAGACTAACAACATAATGAACACTCAATAAATAAGCAGGAAGTACCTGTTGGTGGGTTCTAATCCTCTCCTCAAGAGACAATATCAATTGTTTCCATGTTTCAACTTCTGGTGCGCGACCGGTTTTTAAGGATTTCAGTATTGCTTGACAATACCTAAAGCCACACAACAACAATAAGGCAGATCACATAAAGCATAATATCACAAATAATATTCTTTGAACTTACTTCAATGAGTCTGAAATCTTTCCCACTTCAGCAAGCATATATGCATATATAAGCTTATATGGCTGAAACGGAAGCAAAATAAACTGAGAGTTTCCAAGCACCTTTGAATATTCGTATAACTCAGTCCTCTGTCCATAAAACCATCGGATATGATAAGTTTTGAGAACTTCCAATAACGCACTCACAAAAAATTGGATCACATTGAACAGATTTTAGAAAATAACAAATTCTGAGGTGGCACAAGTATGTCACATGACTGCATGAGAGAGGTTATTTAAAAACCTTACAAAACACAAGGTTTTGAAAGTGACACGTTCATTTGTTGATAAAACTATGATTGGGGGATAATCGAGAGTGCATGCCATTTTCCTTGTGTAGGTACACCGATAAAGTAGAAAATATGTAAAATCCAAGTTTGAACCTTGTAAAATCACAAAAAAAAATTAAAATAATAAAAATGGGATTCGGAAAAAGTTTCAACTCCCAAGTGAGAGAGAGGAGCATTAGCAACAAGTAGTCATAGTGTTCATTATATTTTGTGAGAACTGGACTCAAAACATGCGCAAGCAATAAAACAATCAAATTTTGTGGAAGAAAGACAAGCGCTAAAGAGATTTCAACGAACCTGGATAGCCTCTGGACTAGCATAAGTTCGAGGAAATTTCCAGTGGTCTGCTCCTATTAGACAAAGCCTTGCACTGTCTGAGTATGACTCAAAGTTTGCTTCGGCAATTAAGTAGCAAATGTGTGCAGCACTGATCTAAAATATGAATCTCAAATCAGAAGAAAAGAAAACCACAAAAATTATTAAACAACATAATATATAGATTAACTATACCTCGCTTCTTTCCTTCCACAAGCAATCGCCAAGATGAATAATTACAAGTTCATCATCTTTGGTTCTATTTGCAGTTATTATAGCCAAATTCTCCTCCCAATCATCGAGCATTCCATTAGATCCAAACTGAAATTGTAAAGCAAAAACAAAGGCATGAGTTTCCAAGTCGAATAAAAATCATTAACCTTTGAAACTATTTAACTTTGGAAGTAAGAAAATGTTTGAATTGCATATCCCTTGCATCATTGCATGGTTTATTACTTTTGACTTTTTCCTACTAAAATCACCTGCACAGGCTGCTGAGGCATATTAGAAGCACTAGGATCCCCACTATTCGAGCTGCTAGAAGAGAAAACTTCAGCTGGTTGCCCAGCAATTAGTAGGCATAATGTGCGCATAGGAGATCCTGCAACCAATTGACGAAGTGCCATTTGCTTCACTGTATCAACATAGAACTGCAATGCAAACATGTACCGAAATCACTCCCCCAATAAAGGCAGGATGAAAAAGGATTGTAGGACGCATAAGAGACTGTCTAGCTTAGACATTTCAATATAGTATTCAACACTGGAAAATTGACAACTTACCCTCTCACCAAGTTGTGAAGCGAGAACAAGTGCAGGTCCCCACAACTGACCTTCTTGTGCATATTGCAATGCCTCCTTCTTTTTGCCAGAGACAAGAAGATTTTGTACCTCAGAAGCCGTTGCCTAGCTCAAAATAAAAATTAGAAAGAGTACAACTTTAAAGGGAACATCAGTCAGGAGTTAACTTACTACACACCCGCATTTGTGCTTCAGAAGGCAAATTTTTTAGGCAGTGACTCAATACACCATACTCCTTACCACTCATCTTAGCAGATGCAAAAAGCTTTGCAACTGCTGACCCAGGAGTATCATTTTCCTGTAGACAATACAAACCTGGTAAATTACCAAATCTGGAAGTGATCCATTAGGAACATTGTAGTAATATGAAGGGGCATGGTAAGTAAAGAAGGTGAATCATAATTTTTACAAATGAACCTAAATAATTCCACGAATTAATAGCAACAAATTAGCTCTTTGTCTTGTAGTTTGTCTGAAGACATCCTAGGACCTAACTTGGATTGTTTAGGGCTAAAGAAGGTACGAAAGATACCACACAAAACATCTAATTTTACTTTCCATGTCATCCTAAGGCAATATAAATGAGAATTTGACTTCTCCATAATTTCTCACAACTCACAAGATTGATCTTTTGAACCAAGGAAAGAGAATAAGGCATAGCGGCCATTTTGGAAAGCAAGTATAATTTTAAAAACCACACCAAAAAATAGGTAACTAAAAAATGCAGGGAAGCATGGGTACGTACATCATTTACATCAATATTAAATATCTCTGGAGGGTAGCAAACATAAAAAGGTAGACTCCTAAACACCCAAGATATGCATTGATAAAAGATAACATTATAAATCTACATTTACTCATGTTTTGATCAATTTAATGCACAGTATAGCTCTTAAAATAACTTCTATCAATCTTGCAGAGTATGGAAAATTCAATGAACAATCATGTAGAAAAAAATATAAAAGGATTTGAATAACAATAGATTTGACTTACTTTTAATATGGCATTTGTACCAAAAGGAGAACGTAGTTTTCCATAATGTTGACAAGCTATTTTAAGCAAGGAGAGAAGGAGTCTTAACCTTTCACCTTTCTTACGATCCATGTCAAGGGATCCACACTGTGCAATCCTCTCATCTATCCATTTGTACAACTCTTTACTTCCAACACTTCCACCAACCAATGGGCCTAGGAAAGATTGTTGGCCGAGAGTACGAAAATAATCACTAGAAGTATTTCCAATACTAGAAGAATCAATGCTTCCCTTGACAACTTCCATCAAGTTTAACACAGAAACAGAGCCTTGTACAACACTCTTTATATAAAAACAAACACACATTTTTAATCATTGTAGAAACCAAACAAAGCCAATATTGAAATTGAAAACAGGAATCAAGAATTAACCTGACTTCCACATGTTGACCTCAAAAGACTAGAATCTTTCATTACAATGAGTTTTCCACCAAATCCAAAAGTTATTAAGGCATGAGGGGGACGTCTACCTAATGATCTTCTAGCATGAGGGGCATAAGAATACTGATGCCCACCTTGGAATGATTGCTGGGAGTAATTGAAGGGCTTTTGTCTTTCAGCATAATCATTTGAGAATTTTTTTTGTTCATCAAACTGTGTATTTGAATAATTAACTTTATTATGTAATGGAACCGATCCAAAAGAGCTAGAAGTGTTTTCTTGATCTTTGTTGACAGGAACACTAGAACCAAAGGAATGATCAAATTGATGGTTTCCACTAGAAGTTACACTATCCCCACTATTAGTAACAGTATCGGACATGTGTGTATCCAAACCTTGCTGATGGTTAATACCATATGAACTACTCCAGTTGCCATATGCAGCCTGACTACCAATGCCATGTGACTCGTAATTGCTGGATTTGTTATAATCTCCATGCAAATTGTTGTCATTATGTGAGAAAGTACCGATAGAAGCATTTCCATTTTTGGGTCCCTGAACATCAGATTGCATATATGAATTGTAAGTCTCTAACAAGCGCCATTCTTGGGCAATTGTGTCATAATACCAACCAGGATATTGAGGATCAAAAACCATGTGCTCTGGGTACCCACTATTCCCTTGTGGAACCTGATTCCAAGTAGATACACTTCGAGTCATGTCAGATTCAGCTAAAGTTCCAGCAACAGACTGAGCAGTTTGTTGCAAATAAGAGACATCTGCTTTAGCATCAGAAGCATCTATCCAGTCCACAGTTGTATTGACTTTGGAGTTTCCATGAGTAGTGGTTGTTGCATTAAGGTCATATACTTGATACCATTGCCCAATGTTGTGATCATACTTCCAACCTGGATAAAGACTCTCCCAATACTGATTGCTACTTAAATCTAGCCCACTTGTGCTATTTCCCGTAGTTGCATCATAACATTGACCCTCTTGATATTGCACATAATCAACTAAAGCATTCAAATCATCACTCGGAATTTCATTACCAGGTTTCACCTCAGTATTAGAATCGTGATATGCTTTCCCATTTGGATCTCCCAATTCACTTAAAAAGTCAGAATATGATCCAAACCCAACACCTCCATCATTTGAATCAGCATAAAATGAATTCCAACCCACCTGCTTAACTTCTGAATTGGGGATTCCACTACTCTTGCTCACACTCGAAGCCGGCATAACCTCTGATCCCATCCCATGATCTATCACACCATCACATCCAAATGAACTAGAAGACCCCAAAAAACTCTCCTCTTGTGCGTTTCCACCATACACTTTCACACCACCACTCCCTTCCTCTTCCCCTTTCAGCTCAATCTCATTTCTTATTGTACCTGAATTCTCAAATGCATCCACAGCATCATCATCGATACCTAGATTTGCAAACACTTTGACGTCATTAGAATCATTTCCTTCATCGTCATGGCCATACTTCATGGGCCCCATGTCATCCTTAACCAATTTATCAAAGAAATCCTCATCCGTCTGATCCTCCACTTGAAATGGAGGATTCGAAGCCATCACGCCAAAACCATCGTCCTTCTCGCAAACCAATTCGCATGAAAACACAAAATAAAAGAATAAAAAAAAATGCACAAACAATCCTCGATTTTACCTCCTACAATTCCAAAACCTCGTGATCCAAATCTAAAACAACTACGACTTCCTTAAACCAATCCTCGAGTCGAAAACACAAATAACCGAATTGGAAACAAGATCTTGGAATTTTGAATTTCACACAATCCAAGAACCACAAGGAAATATAAAAAATCATTACCCAAAATCTGCAAAATTTTGGTCTCAACCAAACACAACATTTTGTACCACAAAGCAGAAAGAAGAGGAAAACAAAACACAAAAGAATAAAGGTGTGTTAGAGATCCATTTTCAGAATTAGCAGAGAAACAGAGAGAGAAAACAAAAGAGGAGGGAGAGAGTAAACAGGGGAAAGCCCTCAATTTCGCATCACCCCACCACATACTACCGAGACAGAACGGATTGGGTGACTTTAACGCGGGAAAGGCACCATGCCTTTCAAAGGTTGTGGTCCATTCGATAAATCGTCGGGTGTAGATTGTGCCACATGTCTTCTTTCTTTTTTTCAAAAAAAATTAATTTACAGAAGCAATCTCATAGGAACGAAGCAGAGAGACGCCTTCCATATATGTGGCGGAGAAAGAATTGCACAGTACCCCGCCCGCCACTGCCGCCACCCCGCCGTCGCCGGCGTAGAGGTTGGTGCCTTCAATGTACCAGATTCGAGGCTGGTCAGGATCTGTCTAGCCACATCCATGTGAACTCCTCTGTAAATTTCTTCAAGTTCATTCTGTCTTTTAAACACTAAATCCTTCATTTTTACTAGACATTTAAGCACTCAACTTCAACCTGTAAAAATATAAATAATCAAGCAACTGAAATTCAAATTATGCAAGTGAAATTGCAAGTTCACGTCAATGACATCCGCAGAAAGGCATCCTTGGGCTGATCCACATCCACGACTTGAGCTTTATGTTGTCCAAAATCTCAGCCACTGACTTCCTCTTGTTGGAGAAAATCAAACCATTTAAAACAATAATACCCTTTCAAACTCATGATTCCATCCTCCGGCCATATAAAAAAATGAAGCAAACTCATCCCTTACACAAAAGACTCATGTCATGTCAATAGTAAAAAAAAAGAAAAGTAAAAGTTATGACTTCTGTTTCATTCTTTTCATTTCTCGTGGAACAACTTCCCACAACACAGGTACTTAAATAATAACACAGCCGGCGGCGGCAGTGGCGTGGCGGGATCCTGTGCAATTTTTTCTCCGCCACATATATGGAAGGTGTCTCTCTTTGTGAGAACATGGAACATTGGGAACTACGATGTTTTTCAATTTTAAATAATTCATTTATTTATTATTTACTTTTAGGTGCCGTCTAGGGTGGACTAGCTTTTTAAGTGGTCCACCGTGGAAAAATAGAAAGAAAACTTTCTCAAAACTTTGATAGTAATTGGATTTAGTGATAAAAAATCAATGACTCAGATGAATTGAAAAATAAAAAAGAACAACAGAATCTTTCCTCACCCAATCCCTCCTCCCTTCATCCCTTCATCGTCTCCAACCTCCACCATCTTCAGCCGGTCTGCCACCGGTAGCATTGGTCAACTGTGAGTCACCGTCGATGGTCCCCCCTCCCCCTCCGTCGATGGTCCCCCTCCCTCGTCGCCGATTCTGCCATCACCATCTTCGCCGTCGTCCCCTCCTCATCAACCATCGTGTACGACGGTGGATTTGGTGAGAAGAACGCGAACTTCGCCGCCATCGACGACGTCGCCGCCCCCATTTCACCAACCAACAAAACAAAAAATAATAAAAAATAAAAAAGCTAAAATAATAATGAGAAATCCAAAAACTGTGAGGTTAATTTCGAAGAATAGAGGAAGAGAGGAGGGAAAGAAACAGTGATAGGGAAAGAAAAGAGTAAAGGAAGTTACTTTGTTGGAATGAGAGTGATGGGTGTAACATCCGTTTTTCTGAGTAACTGTTTTGATTTTTGTCTTATATGAATTTTTACAAAATAAATATTTTGAGATTTATTTTTAGTTTACAAATAGGATTTAAATATCTATGTTTAAAATTTCTTCCGAAAACGGTCAATTTTAGCTTCTGTCAGGTCTACCTACACGATCTATTTCCTTGTCTATCCGTCTCTATTATGTTTTATATGAATTTTTATGGCAAAAATGTTTTGTGATTTATTCTTAGCTTAAAATTAGGGGTGAAATACATGTATTTCGAAATACTTCTGAAACGGTAGCTTTTCAATCAACATCGAGCCTTTTTACAGAAAACGGTTTACGTCTAACTGACGAAAAGAGATTTAAATAGCTTGAGTGTGTTAAACAAACTCAATAAATAAACTTCCTTCGCAAAAGTTGGTTCTTTTATTATTTTAGATTTTCTAGAATTTTTCTGAATTTTTTAGAAAACTTTCGAAAAATACCGAAAACTATGCTACCGGGGGCATTTAAACGCAAAAACTTTGCTTCACAGGTATAATTTTCGAGTAAAAGGTCCATAAGCAATTTATATTTTATTTTTAATTATTTATTTCATGATTTTAAAAAAAAAATTGTGTAAGTTTTGAAAACCCTATTTTTCTGCTTTTTCGGGGTTATACCTGCGAAACGATAAAAATCGAAGAGTTTGCACTATCTATAAAATTCAAAAATGAGTGCCACGAAATTATTTAGACTTCTTATGGCATTTTCTAGCATTCTCATTGGTTCTCATCATTTTTAACTAATTATTTCAATTTTTGATTTATGAAAAGACCAAAATACCCTTGTTTTTTTACTCTTTTTCATCCAAACCCTAGGGGTATTTTAGGAAATTCACACCCCTCTCCTCCCAGCTCAATTTGGCCGACCTGCACATGGTCTTGAAGGATCATGAAGCTTCTCAAATGTTGTAGAAGCAAGATATTTTTTTGGATATTTTTAATAAATAGGATTTAATTATTTTTCCTAAAAATGAAAACAAAATATCTTTCTTCCTCCCTTGCTCAATTCAGTCGTGACCTTGGGCTATAGATACAAGAGGGGTGCTCTTCAAAATTCCTCATCCCTCACTTGAAGAAATCACTCCAAAATTCTCTTTTCTTTCCTTTGGTTTTTCTTATGTTTTCTTTGGTTTTACTAATCAAATTCTTGTGTTTTGTTCTAGTGTTCTTAGCTTGTTCTTCATGTTCTTGAGGATAAGGTATGGGAAAATTCTTCTTAAGATGGTTTTGATATTTGTTTTGGTGAAAATTTGTGTGTTGGGTGTTT
The DNA here is from genome assembly GCA_030159175.1 of Glycyrrhiza uralensis. Lineage (NCBI taxonomy): Eukaryota > Viridiplantae > Streptophyta > Magnoliopsida > Fabales > Fabaceae > Glycyrrhiza > Glycyrrhiza uralensis. The sequence continues at coordinate 48,744,636 of BRZY01000001.1, read as the reverse complement.
ATTATTTTAAATAAATTGTTATATATTTGTTAAAATGTTTTAAATGGTTACTATGTCCAATTTTTATTTAAAAATGTAATTTTTCAAATAGTAAAATTATAATGCTCAATTTAATTATAAAGTTTAATAATTGTACCGTTACGCTGGCCAAATTTTAACTATAAAGGTTTGATCACCCAGTGGGCTATGTCTCCGTAATCAACAAATTTAAGAATTTGTAAAATTGAACCTCTGTAGTTCTTTTGACGAATATGGATCAGGTGCTTTAGTCAGGCGTAAAAATACATCTTCGGTGTACTCATAGGTTGGGCTCAGGGGCCGTATCTCTATTACGCCATTAGGACGTGAGCAAGTGATTAAAATACGCTAAAATTCCTAAACCAGTGTTTTCTTCCATTTCCATGTCCTTTTCGAAAATATATATATATAGGCTGACTGGGTAAAATAATTTAATAGTAATGGGTTCTCAGTGAACTCTACTGTTAAGTTATTTGGTAGAAATTCCTGGTTTGGAGTCCTGTTGTATATAAAAACTTGTGATTTTTACTGTTTATATACAGACTGATGATTGGGTTAAGGTAGTTCATTTGTATGGATCTGTCTAGGAAAGAAAAAAGTCATTGAAGGGGCCTATAAGCTCACCTGATCTTTCCTGGGAACCATACCAGTGTGCTATTTTTCCTATCTTAGAAAGTTCGTATATACGTGGCGAAGATTACTTGATCAGCTTCCAAAGGGTTTTCCCAAAGAGAATGAGTTAAGATGATTTTTATTAATATTATTACAGTTAAGGTTGGTCACTGCGTTCGGCTCTGTCGCCGAGTGGCTATTCCATAGCAATTTTTTTCAAAAACGAGAAATAGTCACTTACCGATTAAAAATGAACCTGAGTTTGAATAAGCGTTAATCTCTTCTCTCTTAATCAATCCTGGTGGCTATGCCCCGTTTTGATATTCTGTTACTGCTTTGATCACTCTTATTTTATACCGATTCACTTTCAGGTAATCATCCCAGTTCGGCTTCGCTGCAGTGTGGTTACTCTTAAAATAAATTAATAAAGCCGAAAAGAGTAAAGTGATAAGAGTATTTTGGAGTATAATGTTTTACCTGAGATTCTATGTTTCATCTGAGTTAAGGGATTCCATATTTTTAATTGAGAAGTGTGATTTTATTCTTATCTGATTTTGGTATTATCTGAGTTATGTGATTCGATGTTCCTATCTGAGTAGTGTGATTCTATGTTTGATTGAGATATGTGACACTGAGTTCTTATCTGAGAAATGTGATTTTGTGTTTACTTATGATTCCGTGTTTTTTGGAAGTTAAGTCGTAAATTGGTGTCTGTGGTTAACGAGTGACTTACTCGTGGGTGTGTCCCGAATTTAAGTGAAAAATGTCTCGGAGTAGCGGGCTGAATGCTCGTGGCTGTGTTCCGAAATTCCTATGGAAAAATCTCCATGAGTAGTGAGTGACTTACTCGTAGGTGTGTCCCGAATTTAAGTAAAAGTCTCCAAGAGCAGCGGGTATATATACTCGTGGGTGTGTCCCGAAGGTCATTAAGTAAAATTGCCAAGTGTAGCGGGCAGAGTGCTCGTGGGTGTGTCCCAAAAGTTTAGAGAGTCTATATGAATTAATGTACTATTGATGTTTTGTGTTGTTTTGCTATTACAGTACAGGCAAAGACTTGGCATTTATATTTATTTTGAGGATGAGTATAACAGTATTATTGCGTGATATTTATCGTATAAATTTTAATTGATGTGTGCTTTATATCAGTTGAGTGTCTTAAATGATGAAGATTTGCACCCATGCCTACTTTCCATGTTTTATCCATATGTGGTTGAGTAGATGTTTTCCCAAGGAGTGGGCTAAGCCTTAGGAGAAGATCTGATGGAGGTTGTTGCGCGAATAACGAGAAGAATCAGTGTTTACTGTATTGCTTTGGGTAGAGGTCTAGAGATTTGACCGGCTCAGATATTCACTATTCAAAGTATTTTTAGTATCTTGGATTTGCTTTGTAAACTCTGAATATTTTATATGAGATAAGATTTTCTTTACAAATGTATTATCTTACGTTTCTACATTTAAAAACCTTAAGAAAAGATTTAGGGAAACATATTCCCCATCCTTCTCATCTTCTTTAAAAGGAAGAAAAAAAAAATTTACCCGCATTTTGGAAGAAGGATTCCAACTTTCACTAATATATTTTCTAAGTATTTTAAAAATTATTGGTAACTATGGTGTAATATCCTTTTTGGAGAAAGAGTGTTGCAATGGGCATGGTGATAAGAGGAGATAGAAGGAAGAGGAACGAAAACAGGAACAACAAAGGCACAAAATCAAGAAAAGGGTGGTTGTGGGTATTTCGAAGAATAGACGATGCGGCGGCGATGGAGGGATGAGGGGAGGAGGGATGAGGGAGGGATTGGGTGAGGAAAGATTCTGTTATTCTCTTTCATTTTTCAATTCATCTGAGTCATTGATTTTTTATCACTAAATTCAATAGCTATCAAAGTTTTGTGAAAGTTTTCTTTCCATTTTTCCACGGTGGACCACTTAAAAAGTCGGTCCACGCTAGACAGCACCTAAAAATAAATAATAAATAAATGAATTATTTAAAATTGGGTGTTTTCTCATTTTATTTGATTTTTTATTTATACTTCACCACCCAATTTATAAAGTAATTATGGATTGACAAAGAACGGGTACGTGTAATTTGCATGTAACTAAAACTTGCATATTTGGTATTTTGCTGCTTCCACCGCCTTTATTTTTGGGATTGCTAAATTCATTTTGTTTTTTATTTCATACACCCATTTTTTCTATTTTTTCTCTTTAATTTTTGTTGCCTAAAATGTCTCTTTCGTTCAAAGAAACACACCACTCTCCATATTTCCCCATACCGCCATCACCATTCCTCGCTTAACTCTTTCCACCCAATTTTCCCCACTCCCTATTTTAAACTCTACTCTGAAACCAATTTAACGATGAGAGAAGAGAGGGGGTTGAACCGCAAGGAGAACTCACAATTGTGGCGGCTAGTCCTTCCGGCAGTGAACAGTAGCAAAGCGGTTTTGGATGTAGCAATGGATGGCTGATAGAACATCATGTGCGGTTTCGGTGAGGACATGAGTTGTGGTTGCTCTTAGGATGGTGGTGTGAGGCTTGTGCTTTGATGTAGGCAGGAGCGGGGTTCACAGTGGCAGATCTTGTGTTGGGTCTGAATAGAGGTGCACTGCGATTGGGATCAAGATTTGTACCGTCCGGCCGAGTAATGTACGACCTGCTGCGGAGTCTGGCTCCTGACCAACCAGGTGCTAAGATTCCCCTTTACCCCGACCTGATATGCCCTAGCCGAGATGCGCACCGCCGAACCAGTAAAGAGTCGATGCCTTCCCTAGTGCCGACTTAAGTGCCCATACCGAGGTGTCTCACGACCTAGGTGGCCAGAGGACCCAGAGTCGCTCCTGAGATCACGCACTAGATCTTTCCTCATTAATGGGATCCCCCAAATCACGCCCAGGCAAGCAGGAGTTTCCTAATTTGTCTCAGGTCATTAATGAATAACCTCCCTTATAAATAGGAGTGGCCTAACCCTAGTCAGGGTATGTTGCAAAAATCGTTGGTGTGGTATGAGACTCATCCTAGAGACTCTCTCTAACGAACTAGGCTTGACCTTAGGTCGGCTTCTGGTGAACGAGGAACGAGGGAAGGTCATCGTTATGGACAAACATAAATCTATCTATTACTCTTAATTCTGATTAATTAATCGCGGGCATAGCCCAAACAATAACCTTGCCGGGGACAAATTCGATTAATTACATTTTGCGGAAGAATCTTTTTGACAACAATATCGTGGTGGGTCAAGAAGAAGAATGTAACCCCACATGTATAAAAGGCTCGTGATTTATTAAGTCAATCTCTATTCCCGCATTTCATATCTTGCTTCTGGAAAACAACATTTGTGTTTTAAAGGGATATTAGATCCCTTAAGTTCCTTTGCATTCTTAATTTTTGCTTCGTCAAAAAAAAAATATCTTACTTTTTGCAATCGCTAAACAAGGGAACTTGTTCATCCCCTGAACTCATTTGTTTCTATCGTCACTTGTCATTCAAACACAAATTATTTAAAAAATAAAAAAACACTAATGTGCACGGGTACTGTGCTAGTTAGAGATATAATGATAACTAGTTGCTAAGTCAGACCCAAAATTTGTTTTTGACTAGCAAAAAATTTCCATTCCGGTTATTTCTAGGGACCAAAAATTAAATATATTTAAGTTTTTATCTCCGATCAATGCATTTCAAATTATTCTTGATTTATATTAACCTATCAACAATTTATGTGAATAGAAGTGAATTGTAAACTTTATACTTTTAATATTTGTTATTCAAATTTTAGGGCCTCACTTCTTATGTTTATTTTTCCTTCTCATCACACTCACATTCACAAGATTTTTTTTTAATTACTCACCCTTCCCATAATAATTGCATTTAATTGACAGTTTTCTTCTGTTTTCACACTAAAAAGATTTTTTTTTTGATCAGTAGGAAATAACACTAAAAAGATTTAAAAGGAGAAAATAACCATACAATTTTTTTTATGATAAAAAAATAATAACCATACAATAGTACCATGTGTCATTATTATAGTATAAGGAGTATGTTTTACAGGAAGACTAGAAAAAAAATTCATGTTTACATAGGTGAAAATATGATGCAATAGAAATGGATATGAAACATTTAGGCCCTGTTTGGTTGGGTCATTTCTTGTTTTTATTTTCAATAGAAACAGGAAATGACTCGGATGGTCTTTAATAAAATAAGAAAATGAAAACGAGTCGAAAGTAATAAAGGAGCATTCGCCAAGTGTCATGCACGTGATTCTTAATGGTCTAGATGTCTTGCTTGCGACTCCTTCTTTGTGGTAAAGGACAATTGTGTCCCTTTGATAGATTCGTCTACTCTGCTCAGAAAGCAATGGGAGTTTTTTTTTTTACAACAATGGGAGTTTGGTTATGCCTTGACAAGTCAGTTCTTTAAACATATTATTAATTTGGAAAAATATTTGTGAAGTTATAATTTACCCAAATAGACTATTCAGTTCACAGTTACAGGTGAATGATGTTGATAGTGTTTCCTTTCATTTTGCAGTCTCAAGTTCTTGGCTGACGGCTGTTGTAGTTTTGTCTATTCCTTTGTTTCAAGGGCCCCCTTTAAGATTCTTTACACTCAAATATCATAATCATCTTGCCATTAACTACATACATAGCTACTTTCCTCTGACAATTTTACTTTTTTTTTTCCAAATTAAATATAGTAATTATATTCACAAAGAAGTTAAAATGCTACCCAATAAGCGCATGTTTGGTTTTTCATTATAAACATATGTTTGAATCTAAAAATATATTTACTATCTTAAATTCAAATGTATTTTTATAATCTTAAATCTTGTAACTAAAAATCAAACATGAACAATAGCACTTGGGAGTGTGGAGGGACACTGAACCAAATAAAAAAGGGGGAAAATAGCACTAATTGGTATCTGTTGCCAAAATACAAAATGACTTTCGAAATGCGTAAATTAGGAAACAGATATGTTGCCTTTTAGAAGACGGAGAAAGCAGAGCAAGAACGTTGTTATGGTTTATCACTGATGACAATTAGCACATTGCAGCAGAAAGGTTGGGAATAGACGACAATTTTCTAACGTATATATGGTCGTTTATTTATCTTATCCAATGGCCAAATTATACACCCTCCAAACTAAACCGACAAGGCACCCCTGGATGGCAATTCACTTAGGACCTAGGCTGGCTTTTGATTAGTCCTATATTTTAAATCCCTTTTTCTTTTTCTATCTTCATTTATTTAATGCCTATTTAGAGGGTCAAACTCAAAACCAATTGAGCCATACGACTCGGTATCACGCGGTTTGGGGTTCACGTTACTTACACTGGCTTGTGAGTTGTGACTAACCATATGCTCTGCTGAATCACTATCACTGTTGAAGTAAAATTCTTGTGAAGCAAGATATCACATGCACGAAAAGCCCCCTCTACCTCCCTTTTTTTTAATTCCATTTCAGATTTTTTTTACTCTATATATATATATATATATATTAATTAAAAAGGGGGTAGAATTCCTCGTTGTTAGACGCATTTAGTTTATTAATTAATCTATTAATGAGAATTTGATCGGCATATACTTTATCATATGTCGTCATAAATCTGACTGATTCTTCGACAAGAATAGCATGGGACCTCTTCCTTTTACCCGGAGACTTCGTTCTATTCAAGGAAGATAATAAAGTCTGCTAACCGCTTCGTCTCTAAATATAATAATTTTTTAATTAATTTATATTTTTAAAAAAATTAATTAAGTTAGTTAATAGTAATAAATTTGTTAATAATTTATTATACTTTTTCAAAACTAACTCTAACACTTACTCCCTCCAATCCTATATATAAGAAACAATTCACTTTTTTGAATCATTGAATAATTCATGTATCTGGTCTATAATATAGTCCAGATACATGAGTTATTCAATAAACCAAAAAAGTGAATTGTTTCTTATATATAGGACCGGAGGGAGTATTATTATCTCTCTTCTCCCCTATCTCTCTCATCACTTAATTAATGCATTAGAAAAGGTAGAGTAGTTGGATAATCATAAAGACATTTTAGTCAAAAAAATAATTAATATAACTAATTTTTTTAAAAAACTCTTATATAAAGAGACTTTTATTTTTTTATAAAGATCCTTGTATTTAGAGTCGGAAGTAGTATAATAAAAACAAAATATTATACCCAACAAAAGAAGGAGTGCACATTCAGAAATCTGAGTGGCTTTTTTTTTAAAAAAAAAATCCTAGTTATCTCTGAAACTCCCAGAGCAAGCATCAAAGCACAGAAGCAAAGAGACTAATAGTGTAGTTCTATTGGCCTTCTTTCATCATTTACAGTTTCTGACTCCCCGTCTTAGGAATCATTGCTTTCATGCTTCACGCTTAAAACAAACAGGAACTCAACTAGGGAAACAATACAAACAGAAAATAAGGCAATAATGAAGAGAGAGAGGGAGAGGGAGTGGAAAAAAAAAAGAACCGATTTGTTTATTTTATTTATTTTAATGAAAAGGTGCAAGGTTGAAGGACAGGTTAGAGACCGGCTGGAACAGAACCAAAGCATTAAAACAGAATTGCAGCGCTTTAGTACTTTTAAAGGGCAAAGTTGTTGGTCCACAACCAAATCCCAAATTCGCATTGCAAGTATATGAAGACTTGTATTGTATAGTTACTATAGTACGAAGAATGAACCAAGAGTTGAGTACTAAAATGAAGGGGAAAAAAAATTCAACCGTTTTTACTAGCAATTGATATCACCGTATTGTAACTCTGGACATATATAGCAGACAGTTGGTGAAAACATAAACTTATACTCAGCTACCATCATAGAATCAAAAGCAATTGATCTATTAATCTACCAATAATAATAAACATAATGAAACATTGTTACCTACTTTAATTCAAAAAATAAAAACAAAATCACATTACCCAATAGCAGAGGCCAGATCGATGAAGGAAGTTGAATTATAATTACGCATCAGAAACAACACTGAGGTCATCTTCTTCAGGTGGAGCAGGCAAATTGAGATCTATGAAGCTCTCTTTCATCAATCTAGTAGCTGCAGCAGAATCGTTGTTGTTATTAGCGACGGTGTTGGAAGATGAAGGTGGGATGAGGTGAGATCTCTTGTGTCCACCAAGTGCTTGTCCTGACCCAAACACCTTAAAACAAAAGGGGCATTCGAAAATCTTCTTCTTCTCATTGCTATTATTATTATTATTCCCTTTATCAGCTTCGTCACGACAACATATACTCCTGTGACTCCCCAACGCTCGAGAAGATCGAAACGATTTCCCACAATTGTCACACACGTGCTTCCCACGAACTCTCTTCAACTTCATCACCTTGTTCTTGATCTCCACCGATCCCTCACACCCTTCTTCTTCTTGTTTAACCACCACATTGTTGTTCCTTCTCCTCCACCACCTGTCTCTGGAGAGCATCATGAGGCACATGGCAACATCTTCTTCAGGGGAAGTGTCGGAAACAGAGCTAACAGGTTCGGGTTCGGTGGTGGGTGGTGGCGTTGAAACCTTGAAACCCAGCTTCGGCTTCTTCTGGTTGTTGTTATTCTGGCCGCCACCCACCACAACCACCGCCACGCTGGACTTGCGGTTCCGCTTGGATCGTTGGCGAGTTGGGTTCTTTGACTCGGTCTCGCTCTCTCTGTCTTGGAGCACCACAGAGGAACCAGTATCGGGTGGTGCGAAAGAGAACTCAGGATCTGCAAGCCTGAAACTTTTCTTGGGATTCTCTCTCAACCCGTAAATCAGAGCTTTTTCATCTGATTCTCTCTGTGCCTGTGCCACTTGGTATTCTTGTTCTGATTCCGATGAAGAGGAATATGAGAGGGAAGTAGCAGAGTCGGTGAATGGTGGTGGTTGGGGCTTGGGAGGAAGTGGCAGTGTGGCAAGGTGAGCCTTCATGTGTCCACCGAGGGCTCTGCCATTGGCAAATGTCCTTGAACATAGCTTGCATTTGTGCCTTTCCATGAACAACCCCCTCAAACTTGAACGATCGCTTTTCACTCACTCTTTTACTCTTCTTCTTCTTTAACTTCTTCTCTCTTCTTATTCTTCTCTCTCTCTCTAACGCATGAGTTTTAGGGGAATTGGGAACTTAAAAGGAGTAGGTGACAAGCATTCCTCCACCAAAAGACACACACATAACCCCGTAAATTATGATTTTTGTGCATATATATATATATAAAATGAATATGAGTGGTGGTGCGAGCTAAAATGTCAAAACACATTGTAACAGTGTCATTAATTATTCCGCGGCAAAAAAATTAAGAAAGTGTGATCTTGAACAGGGAAAGAGCTATATGTAACATGCAAACCTTGCTCAGCTGCCCAAATGGAACAAGTCACCTTTTTTCTAGAATAAACCATCACTTTCGTCCTTCATTTTATAACTCGCTAGCAATTTAGTCCTTATCTTTACGAAATGGGCAAATTAGTCCCTCATATTTATCACCGTCGATCACTTTCGTCCCTCCCTCACATTGGCACGTCAGTAACGCTCACTGACGGAGGGACGAAAGTGATCGACGGTGATAAATGTGAGGGACTAATTTGCCCATTTCGTAAAGATAAGGACTAAATTGCTAGCGAATTACAAAGTGAATGACGAAAGTGATGGTTTACTCTTTTTTCTATTTATTGCTTTCTGGGGTCTCCAAAGTACCATTAGAAAAAATTAATATTTTTATAATAATCAGATTTCTACTTGGTTAAACCCGATCTAAATATTTATTTTTTTTGTATTTGGGAGGGTGGTCAAGTCAGAACTTCTTTGCGGATTCCTGGCAAATTTCGTATATATACATTTTGCTCAACAGAGAGTATGCAATTACTTAAGAAACTAATTATATGGGTCCCTGAAATATATTCATTGGAATAGAAGTCGTGATAATAGATAATAATTTGGTTGTGATGTGCAACTCACTAACCGGGAATGATTGGTGGTTTTATTAGATCCTGATTTCAAAATGTAACGAAGATGGATAGAATTAGGGATTGACATCAGTGTGGCTTGACAGAGAAATTAAAAAGAGAGAAAAAGGTGAAAAGAAAATAAGAAAAAATAAAGAGATGAGAAATAGGACAAATTAAGTAACTTGGCAGGAGGGAATTAAGAAAAGAGAAATAAATTTACAATTCTCTCTACCTTTGTTTGGTCGGATAAAAAAGTGAGAAAAGATAAATAATGTTACTTTTGAAATGACAATAATGCCCTTAAAATAAAAAAAAGCAATATATAACTTCATATTGTATGAATATCATTTTACTTCAATATTAATCAATTAATTTAATTTTTTATCTTTATTTAACTTTTTTTATTTTTAATTAAATAATTAAATTTTAATTTTATTTATTAAATTAATTAATTTTTAACCAGATATTCATATATCGCTTTAGCGACCCAAATTCAATTATGTATATATCATATTCCAACTCCTTCATATTCTACCATAAGTACTCCTCCACTCCCACACATTTGGCTTGAAAATTCACAGCCCCGCATGTTGGATACAATGGTATAAATGGAACTAAAAATATATATACTTCTCTCCTCTCTTTCTTTTCATTTTAGCAAAGAAAACAAAAAAGTGGTAAATCTCATATTTCTCTCTCTCTTTTCTCTATTTCTCTTCTAACCAAATGGGAGGAAATTATTCTTTCTCTTCTCTTTCTCTCTTATCTTTTCTCTATTTTTCTTGAAACAAACACAGTGTAACTGTGTAACCCTCTTTGACTCTTTGTTCTCCTGGTCTCAACTTTGTTTTTCCAAAGGGACATGAGAATCTGTATCATGCGCGTTCAATATAGAAAGATTTGTGGCACCCCGCCATTCGAGATAGGCATGATATTCGCGATGCCGGTGGTTTATCCATGTTTGAAAGATATATAGCAACTTGTGCCGTGAATAATTGAGTTTTTTCTCCCTTTACAACAAGTTTAAGTAATAAATGTAAAATAATATAGAAGAGTATACTTATATGACTTTCCATTTAATTATGAGTTCTTATTAAATTTTGTTTGAAGATCAAACATTATAATAAAAAATTAAAGAAAATAGTGTAAGAAAAAAGATAAATAGTGTAATATTAAAAATAATAATGGAAAATAAATAATATGCTATAAGGTAAAGTAGGGATAAAAATGATAAAAAAAACAACGAGCTATAAATTATATAATCAAATACTACTTTTTTTAAAAGAATACTACTTAAAAAATTATTATAAATTAATGAACGATATTCAAATATTTGAATACTAATCTACCAAAAAAGGAAACTGATTACTAATATTTGAACTAGAATATTCCCGTCTCAAAATAGATTACCATGGACATATATAGTAATCCAGTAGAAGTGACTTTTCAACACTTTTAAACTACGATTTAAAATTAATGTTGTATAATATTACAATGAATTAAATCTAACCACCGCTAAAGAAAAGAAGAGATGTCACGGCACTCATGATACTCCTCAACAAACTAGATATAGTGCTAGAGTAACAACATCCACATCATGAAAACCAACAAATAAAGTATCTACTTGGTATTAGAATTTTCCTTGTGCTAGCCTATGACTTCTTTCAGCCACTCCTAGCAAGAATCACCATTAAACGCACAATATATGGACCACCGTGAAAGCACGAAATAAACAAATGCATTGTTGATTCGACCAGCTGGTTAATTAGGAGCTGAACAGGGAAGGAATTATTAACATGGAGGAGTGACCACTTCTATAGATTATTCTATTTACTTTATAAGTTTTCAAATAACTTTTTAATTTTTGTTTTATAAGACTAGTAGAGGATCCTTGGAGTACGTAGCCTCCTATAATAAGGCCATATGAAAGGGAGTGGGGGATAAGGGAAGGAAAATTTTCATAAAAAGCACTTGTAAGGATGGACTACAAACTCTAGCTGTGTGTCTCCAGTTACCAGATAAAATTATCAAAGATTTTAAGGGAGGGTAAACCCCGAAATTAGTTTTTACACTTACCACTGATTCAAGTTAATTTCCAAACTTAAAAAAAAAAAATTTATGTATTGAACTATTCAAATGTATATTGTCACTTATCTCTTATATGTAAAGTCGGTGGAGACTAATATACAAGGAAGAGGGAAAGCGAAAAAGGAGATTGGGATAGATCAATAGATGAGAAAATGGGAAAATGAGAGAATGAGAGAAAAGAAAACTAAAATTTCTATCTACTCTTGTTTAATTGTGTTTTAAGTATAAAAGAATATTTAAGAAATATAATAAAAACCTCTAAATAAAATTGAGATGTGATAAAAAGAATAAAAATTAGAAAGAATAAAATCATTTTTTATTGAAGCAAGAATAAAAATTGCAATCAACTCCTTGTTACTTTATTTTTCTCTCATTCTCTTCATTTTCATTCTTCATCCAAATGAGTGATTGTTGTTGCCGTTGGTGTGTTTGATTGGGTGTTTTGGGACAGATTTCAATGTGCATCCAATCCTATGGAACTTTATAGTTCTTTGGGGTTTGAGTGCATCGTATTTGGTTTTCAATTACAAATATATATTGAAAACCAAACATACATTAGAACGTGTCCAAACGTGGTTTAAACACTAGACCCTATATATTTTTGTTGGAACTTTCCTTTTCCTTCCTCTTAGAATCATTCCAATCAAACGCGTAATGTTGCAAGGTCAAAGTTTTCATCTCGTTGGAAAAATTCTTAACAGTTTTATAAATACTAATAAGTGTCTAAATCTAAAAGAGATGCATTTATAGAAATCAGGTACTCCAAAAGTAGACCGCAGACTTAACGTTGAAAGGACAAATTCTTATCTCCTTTACCATGAGGTACGAAAATTCTTCAAAAAATCTGTGGCTATGACTTGCCTATTTAACACTATGACTTGTTTTAATTGTCAAATGATCCTTCTAAGAACATTCAACAAAGTATGCAACGGTACGGGGGAAGATATAATTGGAACCAAGCATATGCCGAAAGCAAAAAGGGAATGTATTTTAAACATGGGTCGATTTAGAATGGACCAATGAATAAATTGGTCCACCAAACCCCAGTAAGTTTTTACCTGATATAGGAGGTAAATCCGGTTTTTCAGTATTTACAAAAATGCCCAGAATAATTATATAATTATAAATTGAGATTTATGAAATAGACCACAAAAAAATATAAAATTACAAAAATTTACCAATTTTTGAAATAATAAAAAAGATGGCAATCACAAGTTTATTATATTATTATTATTATTATTAAATTCATTTATTTGTTGCTCTCTCTCCGTCTCTCCCCTCTCTCTTGCTCTCTCCATTTCTCTCTCTCTCCCTCCCTCTCCCTCTCTCTCGGTCTCTCCTCCCTATCTCTCTCGCTCACTCACGCCCCCTCTCTCTCTCGCTCTCTCTCCCTTTCTCTCTCGTGCTCTCTCTCCCTTTCTCTCTCGCTCACTCACTCTCCCTCTCCCCCTCTATCTCCCTCTCATTCTCTCCCTCCCCTCTATCTCCCTCTCATTCTCTCCCTCCCCTCTATCTCCCTCTCATTCTCTCCCTCCCCCTCTCTCCCTTTCTCTCTCGCTCACTCACTCTCTCACCCGCTCTCTCCCTTTCTCTCTCTCTCTCTCTCCCTATCTCTCGGTCTCTCTCTCTCCCTTTCTCACTCACTCACTCTCCTTCTCTCCCCCTCTATCTCTCTCCCTCTCCCTCTCTCTCGGTCTCTCCTCCCTATCTCTCTCACTCACTCACGCCCCCTCTCTCTCTCTCCCTTTCTCTCTCGCTCACTCACTCCCCCCCCTCTCGTGCGCTTTCTCTCTCCCTTTCTCTCTCGCTCACTCACTCTCCCTCTCCCCCTCTATCTCCTTCTCATTCTCCCCCTCCCCCTCTCTCCCTTTCTCTCTCGCTCACTCACTCTCTCACCCGCTCTCTCCCTTTCTCTCTCTCCCCACTCTCGGTCTCTCTCTCCCTTTCTCACTCTCCCTCTCTCCCCCCTCTCCCCCTCTATCTTCTCTCTCGTTCTCTCCCTTCCCCTCTCTCCCTCGTTCTCTCCCCCTTTCTTTGTCACTCCCTCCCCTCTCTAGCAAGAGAGAGAAAGCAAGGAGAGAGAGCAATAGCAAGAGAGAGGGAAAGGGAGACAGAAAGGGGGAGAGAGAGAGCAAGGGAGAGAGAGGGGGAGAGAATGAGGTAGAGAGGGGGAGGGAGAGAACGAGAGAGGGAAATAGAGGGGGAGAGCGAGAGATAGGACAAGAGTGAGCGAGAGATAGGGAGAGAGAGGAGAGAGGGAGTGAGAGAGCGTGAGAGAAAGGGAGAGAGGGGGAGAAAGGGAGAGGGAGAGGTTTTGCAAAGAGAGAGGAAGATAGTTATCATCAATTATCATTTTTTAATTATGAAAATTATTAGGGTAAAAGTTTAAATTCATGTAATTATGTGGTTCATTTCTCAATTATCGGAGTTTATTTATATATTCTAGAGACCCCTATCTGCAATTACATAAAATATTTACAATTACCAACTCACCCGGTAACCCCCCTTAAATCCTGACCATACACTTAAAATATTATTATATCAATGGCTGAAAAGTCATTGGGGTTTGGTGGACCAATTTATTATTGGTCCATTCTAAATCGACCCAAACATAGGGTGGCTTTTAACTAAAGCAATGTTAATTAACTAAGCAAACCTCAAGGCTAATTCAAATAAATGGATCACTCTTTTTAACAAAATTTATAAAGAAAAATATTTATCGAGTGGTAAGTTTTTAGAATGTCGGTCACAGACCTTCATGTACAATACATAACAAAATTGACAACATTGAATGAATTGAAAAGTGCTATATAATGCAAAATGATGAACTGATTTTTGTGTATATAAAATGTTTTGCACAAGTTACTTGAACAAAATAAGCATAGGTAAGGCACAACATCAAAGTCTACAAACCATCCATGACTAGCTGGTAATTTACCACAGTACAGTATATATTCTGTGAGAATGATAAATACCAGCCTAGTTTTACCACATGCACTAATTAATTAACAACCAGGGATTCAAATTTCAAAACAGTACTACTTCAAATCATTCATGCCTTGTGACAGAAAATAAATAATTAGGTAAATTGCTCCTGCAACCAAATTGAATAACAAATAGTAAATGCGGTCCCAACAACAAACATAAAGTAGTGAAACTTTTCTTTTCCTTTTTCTCTTTTGTTGTTGATTTTGCTTTTGGCAGAGGCAGGGTGCTACTTCTGGTTTATAACTGAGGGCAAAGAAGTGACTGTGACAGAAACAAAAAAAAAAAGGAGGGTAGACACTAGGCTTTTCTTGCACTTCAGCTCTTCCATATATTTTTACATATCCTTGAGAGGACTTTGACTTCAATTGAGGGACGAAATGAATGCAGATGCAGGGGTAGACATGCTTAGAAAAATGAAAAAATAAATAAATAAATTCTGCTACTGAGTACTGAGAGACTTGGTTTGCTCCAGAAAAAGACCCAACCTAGCTTTAAAATCTGATCCATCATCAGATGCTTGTTTTTGGCTTTCAAGTCAAGTATATTATGACAGGAATGATGACAACGATGAGAAGAGGTATTTGCTTTTGCATCTTAACAAAGGAGAGATGAATGAATCATGAGGGACCACACTTTGTTTGGTGCTATTGACCAAACTTGAGAGTGAAAGACATGTGTCTAGATTATGCAATGGCCTACAATACAAGACGGGTCGTTTCCCTTTTGCTCCCCTTTGTCTGCTGGAACTGCAACCAACCTATATAAGTTGCTCTATAGCTACAAAACACACAACCCAAAAAAAATAAAATGAAACAACAACAAATTGAATCCTTAGAAAAAAAAAATTTAACTTCTTAGTAGAAGAATAGTCTCCAAATACAAAAGGAAGAAGCAAGCAATTAGAAATCCATAGTTTAGTTTTCAATTGCAAACGTATACTTGGGGTTCAAAAATACATTTGTCCAAAAAGAACTATAGTTACTTTGATTGGGTTTAAACGTATTTTTACGATCTTTCGAGAAAACCAAATAAGCACTTGGTATTTTTCAATTCAGACTTTCATATTAGTCTTTCCAAAAATGGTGCAAAGTTAAAGATAGGAATATCTTGTAATTATATAAACCGACAGAAAACGATGGAAAGTTGTTGGGTAAAAGAGAAATTGATGTTGCATGAAATGAAATGCATATCGTGTATTGCCGTGTTGCCAAATCCCAGTAATTAACTGCTGCCAGCAAAAATGCAATAAATAGATATTTTAATAAATTAAAGATTTATCTGGTAGTAAAGAACTAAAGATATAACAAAGTACAAACAGAGCTATGAGGTTTGTTCAGTTAATCAGTTTGCATTAAGCACAACACATAAGATGCAAACTTCTACCAAAATTGTTGGTTAATTTTTCTAAGACTGGTGAACGAATTGTTTGGTGACTGGTGAGTTTGTAAGTGACGAGGTGGTGTTGGAAAGTTAGGCAACACTAAGAAGCCCATGCGGATGTGGCTGAAGTTTTAGCTACCATCATTATGATCAATTAACACCAATATTCTAAAATTAAACGAGTATATAAGGTTGCCATCTTAATTTTGGGGAGTGGGGTAATTGGTCAATTTAAAACTTCCCAGATAGGGTCAACAGTATTGACATTTCATCCATTTGATAATTGAGATTAGACTTTGAATGAATAAACTTATGATGAGCTTCGAAATAAGGTATGACCTAATATTATATTAATTCAACTTGAATTTTTTGCTACTTGTTTGATTCTTTCTCACATGGTCATTTGGAAACTTACATTGTAAAATGTTTTTAGGACTAACTGACTCTAAGGATTATAGTTTTGTTAGATCCAGTTAAGAGAGAGTCCCACAGAAGAAATACTAGAACAAAATATACATGACCTGAGAAAGCCGCTTATTAACAAAACGGAAAAAGAAAAACAATTCTATATAAGGAGAGGAAAATCCTGCATAGTTGGTTGTACCTTTCTGAAGAGGAATGAGAATAAAATTGATATTGTGGCACAACAGCACATGCAGTGTCCGATTCCAAGAGTGACACAGGAATTTTGTTTTCAATACGTAGCCTTTTTTTTTGGTCAAAATACGTAGCCTAACTTTAACTTATGTGACTCGTCATGAAAAAAACGGAAGCCCTACAACGAAAAAGAAGCCCATCTTAAAGCTCGATCACAAAGGGCTACCTAATATATATGGTGGCACTTAGCCTGGTGCCGCTGGTCAACGGAACCATCCAGGTGCCGTTAAGTGCAGCCGTGGATATAATGATTAAATAAAGCAAGGGTTGCGATCAATTACAGGGTACTTGATAGTCAATTACTTAGACAATAATTTAATAATTGCAAGGAGGGGTCTATTGAATTTAAATTTTACAAAATAAAAGTAGTTTGTGGGCCATGCATTTCTGTGCAAGGAGGTGCTTTTCGGACACCAAATAAAGTCTAGGTTAAGTATTTAAATTGTTTTGGGTTTGGGAAATGTGTCAGTTTTGATTTATGAAATAAACTATGAACACCAAGTTTATGGTGGCATCTAGCTTGAGGTACTATGGAATGTGCCTCACCGTGAGCCACTAGAAATTACTGTTTATGTGAAATATGAATCATTTAATATATTAGTTTAATAATTAAGGGTCCAGATGATTTAGAAAAAAAATGAGAACACCTATTATTTCCCTACACAATCCATTGCCCCACCTCTTCCCTAACCTCTCGCCCAGACAGCCGCTCAGTCTCACACCGTTGTCGTTTCTCTCAGTCTCCCCTAGTCGCCCTCCTCCTATGCCCTCCTCGGCCACGACAAATTCGGCCCCGTCTTCTCCGGCTTCCTACCCCCAGGCAAACCTGTCGTCTTCAAGGCCAAGTTCACGCGCCTCGCCGATTCCCGGCAAAGGAAGATGATATGGTAATAGCATCGGTTCACTCCACCGTTTTCAAGGAATCAGAAAACCTCCAGATTGAGGGCTACGATTTCAACCGTGATGTTGATTATCCACAGCTTCTCAGGTCCATGCTCACCACTGGCTTTCAGGCTTCCAACCTCGGTGATGCCATTCAAGTTTTTTATTTTTTTTTATGAGAATGCCATCCAAATTGTTAATCAAATAGTTCGTTCCTTTTTTATTTTTATAATATATGAAAATAATTTAATTTCAATCTGCTACAATTACTTTTACTTGATAGCACCTAAAAAAGTAATTTTAATGTTTATGTAGGATGAAAATCTAATTACACATACCCAAGTTGCAAAAACGATATTATCATAAAAACTGAGAAAACTGACAGTAAGCGGTAGCAGTTAACGACACCTGGATGGTTCCATTGACCAATGGCACCATGCTAAATGCCACCAATATATATAGACTTGCATAAAAAATTTGAACCGAAAAGTCAAAAAACCAAAATAGAGAAAACCCATATAAAAAAATCATGTTAAATAAGAGTGGAAACATTGACCAAAAAAATGAGAGTAGAAACATGTCAAAATGCCCAATAGGCCAAGCTAGAATTAGCATGGACCACCATTTCATATGATCATACTCATAGTGGACCATGAGATTAGTTACGAATTAGTTATGGATTAACTATGGATTGTTTAACTACAGATTAAATACATCCTTAAAAAACTACAGATTAAAACAAAATTTTAATTGCTAATTTGTAGCTAATTAGCTAAGGATTCGTAGCTAATTTCATGATTTACCATAAATCATATAAAGTGATATATATAGTCCGTATTAAAATTCACCTTAAAAAAATCCGAAGTGTTATAAATTGGTATACAAGAAGTAATATGAATAGAAGTACACATTTGTAAATGTCATTCCTTTTTCTACAAATCAAAATTATCTCTAAATAATACTAAAATTTGGCACTGTGCCATGCTAGTCACCCTGGTGATAGTGTTATAAACCTAAAAGTTGGCACTTATCATGTGCTTTCACCAACCAATACAATATTCCGTTCGCCATAATTAAACATGATCCACAAAAGCCAAAGAGTAGTTCCATGCAGCGATACATGTTTAACGAATAATATTAAATTAAAACAAATGGTCTACACTCAATTGAATTAATAGAATAGTAAGTAGCACCACTAAATCTTCTGTTCACGTGTAATGGCCCAAATACATTATTATTGTGGCCCAATTAGTTATACACTAGGGTTAGAAAGATCTAGAATTATTGAGTGCTATAAATGTAAACCCAACAATGCAATGAAGATTTGACCAAAAAAAAACAATGCAATGAAGAAGAAGAAGAAGAAAAATGAAGAAATTAGTTAGCTCTTTAGTTTTTGTTTATGGAGACCCTCCGACCCTCCCCTCTAAAGGAGAATTTTACTTTCTATCTTTTAATTCTCTAGGTTCTTTCTTTAGCTTAATTTGCCATTGTTGAAAGAACATTGAGTTCCTTTCATTGGTGCTTTCATTGACGATCTCTTTCCTACATCGGCAATGACGATCTCCATTTTTGATGGCTCCGAGGATGCCTATGGGTGGGTTCTTTGCACTCATAACTACTTCAAGAGATGGGGCACACCAGAGATGGAAAAGATGACTGTGGCTGCAATGGCCATGAAAGGTCCTGCTCTCACATGGTGGCTATGGTGGTCTCGACGCCATCCCCAGACGAGTTGGGACTCGTTCACCACTGCGTTTCTTTCGCGTTTTAAACCTGAATATAGAGATGTTTTGCCGTTTTCAGGTGAGGAAGAGGAACCGTTCACGTTCACCCATTCTTTCTGTTTCTCGAGTCCACTGCCAGGTTCAACCACCATCAACCCCTTGTCAGTCATGGCTATTCCACCACCGCCCCCATCCTTCCTATATCAATACTACCACCTCCTAAACCAACAGCAGCAAACAACACCACCATCACCTCCTTTAACAGTTCCTCACCCCGACCAGCCCTAACCACCACAAACAATCCTTCCACAGCCATAACCACCACACCACCAAAAACACAACCACCCAACCCATCTTTACCCACCATGCATCTTCCACCATCTCTACAACCATCAGAACCACTAGCCGCAGAATCGGTGGAGATAAAAAAAAGGGACACGGGAGCCACCATTGAAGCAACTATACCTCTCTGTTATTGTTGAAATATCTGCACATTTCAGTAAGCAAGAGGTACGAGACCAATCCCTGTCGCCACAGCGTCCACGACCGCCGAAGCCACGACCGAAGCCTACCAAACCGCGCCCATCGCCGCCGACGAATACACGAGCACCACAGCCAATCACACTATCCGCCATGTTTGCTGTCACGGACACCTTTGGGTCTTTCGAGGTTAGTGACATGTGCATTCTCGTCTTTGACCCCGGTGGAGCTCTAGTAAGCCGTTTTCACTTCAACCTCATCTCCACCATCTCAACGTCCACCCCCATCTTCGCCGCCATCGCTCACGGATCCTTCTCCATCTACGACGACATCGAACTCGTCGACATCAGGACCCTCTTCGTCCACCACTCTCGCTCTACCGCAAACGACGACATCTTCATGGTGGTCGAGGACACCCTCCGCCACCCCACCAGGTTGCAGCGCTGCACCTCCTCTTTTCTGGTTCAACCGCCGCACCTTCTCTTCCTTTAGGGTCCACCACCGCCGCGCTAGTTAGGAGTTCTATCTAGGGTTTGCTTTTGGCATTTTGAACCGGGTTACCTTTGTTTCTTGGATCACTTCGGGTTTTTTCTTTTTTTTGCTAGAGGGATTACATTTTTCATTTCTTACTTGCCAGCTGTTACCCAATTTTTTTCAATCAGATGCAACATTTGCATTTTTTTGGATGCCTCACTCTTTTTGTTGGCTTGGTCTTTTTCGCGTTTTTATTTTTATTTTCCTGGGTCAATGTATGGGCTGCAACATATTTTAAGGCAATTTATATTCACACATACACACTTTACTATCTGCACATACATATCCGCGAAACTAATCCGCGGGTGTATTTTTTTCCAACACACACATGTCCGCGGAACTATTAGTTCCGCGGGTGTATTTTTTTCCAACACATACATTTCCGCAGAACTATTAGTTTCACGAGTTGTATTTCTCCGCGGAACTATTAGTTCTGCAGACATGTATGAATTGAATTACAACGTGCAGAACTAATAGTTTCGCGGAGAAATATAACTCGCGGAACTAATAGTTTAGTAGAAATGTGTGTGTTGGAAAAAAAATACACCCGTGGAACTAATAGTTCCGCAGACATGTGTGTGTTGAAAAAAAAATACACCCGCGGAACTAATAGTTCAACGGACATGTATGTGCAGATAGTAAAGTGTGTATGTGCGAATATAAATTCCCTATTTTAATTGTATTTTGGGCTTTATATTTTAATCCACCTTGAGGACAAGGTGGAAGTGAAGGGGAAAAAATGTAATGACCCAAATTCATTATTGTGGCCCAATTAGTTATGCACTAGGGTTAGAAAGATCTAGAATTATTGAGTGCTATAAATGTAAACCCAACAATGCAATGAAGAAGAAGAAGAAAAATGAAGAAGAAATTAGTTAGCTCTTTAGTTTTTGTTTATGGAGGCCCTCCCCTCTAAAGGAGAATTTTACTTTCTGTCTTTTAATTCTCTAGGTTCTTTCTTTAGCTTAATTTGCCATTGTTGAAGGAACATTGGGTTCCTTTCATCACGCGTAATCTAGTGTGAGAGTCGTGGATGGCTAATGTGAGGTCTTTGATGAGGTGATACGGCCAATGGTGGAAGCATCTGCAAAAGACATATCGATACTGAAAGGGGTTGAGGACTACATGACGCATCCTATTTTTTGGGCTGTCCATATAGAATCACATGAATAATTAAAATGGCTATGGGATGAATGGGGGTGGATGGGCCAAATTTTCCTTCTCCCATTCCACTCCATTCCATGACAAAACGAGAATTTTGCTTCAATTACATCCTAAAGTATTATTTATAGCTAGCCAAAGAATATTTTGAAGAAGAGAAAAACTTATGTCATCATGATCTGTTCCTAGAACTCATATAGTCTCTACTATCTTTTAGGGCGCTACTAAAAAAAAATCATTTGTTGTGAGGAAATTTTCAAAATATATTTGGAAGGTTGCAATGATTAATCATGAGGTAGAAATTGGTCCAGTGGTTGTGACCTTTATTCTAAGGGAAGCACCTTGTGTTCAAATCTCCCCGTGGACGGCTATGATTTTTCATTCGTTATTTTAACGGATTAAAAATAAAACATGAAAAGATACCCCTGCAAGGTTCGAACACAAAACCTGTAGTGAAAAAGTGCACCTCTCAACCGCTAGTCGACATCTTGCATGTCATGGGATGAACGTGAATAAGTATATATCGTTTGTGATTAACCAAAAAACTCATGAAGAGTTGTTTCCCTTCACAAAGTGGCATGACTTGCTCTATAAATAGAGGCACTCTGCAACTAGAAAGAAATACGAAAATTGCTACTTATCCTTGCCAAATCTCTGCCACTTTCAATATTTAAATCATTTCTTTTCTTCTTTAGTGCACAAGAGTAGAAAATAAAACTTTATTATGTAAACTACCATTGATCGATACGCTTGGTGTGGAAGTGCAATACACTCCAAGGAATCCATCGTATCCAAAAGGGGATTCGCTGGTTATCCCAATTGCATCCAGTTTACTTAAACTGGTGTGGGCGAATCGAACCTAAAGGTTAATGTATTTATACACACTTTGGATCTATTTGTACAACCATCAGCACCATCATCATCTTGTTCAAGTTGCTGCCTATTATCACCAACACCCACATGCAACATTTGTTACGAACTTGGTTTAGTAAAAAGGTTAAAATGCGAGTATTTTTCTCACCTAATCCATCTATATAGCATTCTAAAACACATATAAGGTTTCTCTAGAGGAGTTGTTTCAAAAAATGAGCAAGTAAAAGTATATTTACTATTGATCGATTTAATTTAAAGCATCATAAAGTTAACTGAAAAAAATAAAATAAAGTTGAAGACACCCTTGCTTTCTCACTTTACAGGCAAGTTCATTTTGGAAAAGCTTTTTTTCTCTCAAACACGTTAGGACTTGTTTGTTTAATGAAAACATTATTTTTATTTCATTTTTAATTACAAGTACGACATTATTTTTACTCTTTCTTATTTTCCAAATATTTATATAGAAAATAATGAACTTTGTTTTACCCTATTTATCATTTGTATAGGAAATGATGGAAATTTTTAAAAAAATAAAATAAAAAGTGATATTTTTATAATTAGAATTTTAACTAAAAAAGAAATAGAAAACATTTTCTCAAAAGACTCTTAATTGTTGGCTACATCTTGAGCTTGCTTTGTCACGTCTCGATATAGAAAAACTAGTTGCCAATTTCATGTCATCTCAATGTATATATACGCTAATTGCCAAATACCATACTATTAAGCTCATTTATTAATCTAATTTCATTGCTTAATTTCCCGTAAAAAAATCATTGTTTAATTAGAGTGTGTTTGATTTGCTAAAAAAAAAAGGGACAACGCAAAAATACCTGTTCAATGTTATATTTTAAAAATGGCCATCGGATTGAAGACGAAGCATGTGACAAAAGTCTTAAAATTTGTTTAGATATTTTTTTACCCCACACACAATATTGTGTGAAAGACAAAAATGTTATACTTTTTTCCCCCTTTTTCTTGATAATTCTTTTCCTTGAGTCCCATTCTCTCCCTCAAACCCTCTTCCGCCATTTTTTTCTTCTTCTCTCCCTCAAATTTATTTGTGCTATGCCGGAGAAAATAAAAAAGTTGTGTTGTACCTCAGCTACTATGTTGGTCCACTCGTGCCGTACCTGAATGTGCATCAAACGCACTCTTAATTAGAAGTAGGATTAGCCATACATAATAATAAATACAATACATTACCTTATCGCAAAACCTAGTTAATACAATTAAACTTCTATTTTACTTCCTCTGTTTCTAGTGATGAAATAATAATTACATTACAGTCTACGTGTTTTGCCATTTTGAAATACATCAACTTAATAGAGGTTTCTCTGCGTCGACAAACTCACTCTCTAAGCCACCTTCTTTCCCTTTGGCCCAAAGCACGAAGTAGAGCCCAGTGAACATGAGGAACATACCCGCAAGGCTGCAATGCAGAATAGCACTAATGAATAAGAAACTGTAGTTGGGAATATTACATCATTAGAAATAGCTATGAATCTTATCATTATCAAGGTACCTTCCAATATTAATGGTGTCTCCTAGAGTAATGACCGAGAAAATGACAGAGCATACTGTGGCAATGGGGCTGAACACCGAGACCAAGACTGGCCCTCTCTTCTCAAGTGCCCAACCATTGAAACTTATGCATATTCCACTCACTGCACCTGCCTGTGAATTTAGAATTTGTGCCCTTTAATACCCAATTACCCATGTCAACATATGAGAATATCAAAGAATTGCATACACAAGTGTTAAACCCAAAATTGAAGCCCCTTGTAAAGCTACATCATAAAAAGCACATGTTAAAGTAGGTGTCAAAGAGTACTTAATTTTATGACAGTAAAAAACAAATAAACATAGAATGAATTGCCAAAATCATCACTGAAATTGTAGGGTGTTTGTCAACTTAATTTCTAGAATGATTAATATTCCAAATCAGTCCTAAAATTAAAAATTCTTGATCATATTGGTTCTTTTTTTATCAATTAATTTAGTTCCTAAAATTGTCTGATAGTGACTAATGCGATCGACAAATTTCATTTTCAATAACTAATTAGAAATTAGAAATATTAATAATTTGAGCGACTAAATTAACAAAGTGTCTCTGACAATTCCAATAACTAAATTGGTGATTCACTCGATAAACGTATGATCAATAGGTAAAAAGGAGACTAGTTGAAATTACCAGAAGAGAATATCCAATCATGTCTCCAGCACTCACTAGCGGCCAACCAGTTTTGAATTCATGATCTTCAATTAATTGAGCTGTTGTAGTCATGAACCCCCCGAAAAAGGATGTTATTGCACACAAGGAAATGGGTGCAGGAAATTCTCCTAAAGTAAAAGCCTGCAAGAACACCACAATATTCTTGTTGAGTAATGAAACTTTAATGTAACCTGTTTGTGTCTCCTTTCCTACTATTTGATTAATAAAAAGAAAAAAAGTTACCTGCAAGACAACGGTGCTTGACAAAATGAGGACAGCAGCTAACAGATAGAGGCAACCGATTAACTTGTCTCTGTCAAACATTACAACTGGTGTTGGTGATGATAGTTGAGCTGTTCCATCTGTAACAGGCACAGGAGTAGAGATGCTTTGCATTATGCTCATTGTGAATGCCCCTAAGACGCAAAGCAATGTGCCAATGATTTTCACTCTACTATATGTGCAGCTTAAGTCGACTTTTTCCAACCTGCCTCGCATAAAAGTTTTTATTTGATCAAATTACACTAGTGTAATACTTGAGACCGGATAATTATATTCTAAAACTCATCGTTGGATTAAAAGTTACTATTACATATATTATTCTTATAAAATTTACATCAATCTAAAATCATTTGATGTGTTATTGAGATACGTTAACATTAACGTCTTTTAAAATGTTACATCTATTTTTGTACCATTAAACTGTTATATGTATTGTCACATAATGACTCTTATTAAGTACCTACCCCTTCCCCTAATAAGTACATCATCCTCTGCAATAAGCCCTTTATCCCGAGGTGTCAAGCCTAAGAAAATTATTGAAAATTTCGAAAGCCCATGTAAAAATAGATTATATTACCGAAAAATCCAGGCGATGATGAAGATGAGACCTGGAGCAAGGTTTGGCATGGCTGTTCCCATTGCTGGCGAGGTTTGACTGATTCCTTTAAGGAATAAAGACTGGACCAATGTTACACTGCACAACGATCATGAGAAAGAAAATGGTAAGGTAAGCCAGTACTGAACTACTGGCTTTTATAGGTAAATATATTAGAAATTGGAAACGATTAAAAGAAAAATTATTTGCTAACATCAGAATCACTAGTAGAGGATTTCTAATGCTACAGATTGGAATGAACATTGAAATTAATGAATTGTTGCGTGCGTGATTTGAGTTTTGACTAGTTTCTTTCTTCTCTACCAATTAATAACGATTAAGGATAAATTATTGACAACTACAAGAGCAAAGATTTCATGTGAGTGAAATCATAACCTGCAATCAAACTAATTAAGTATAGAATTGAAAAGAGAAGCGAATAAAAAATATTATAGCCCACTTGGATGAAGTTCACTACAGGAAACTAGAAGATGGAGTGACAATTTGATTAGAAATTCTTGGATTTGGATTCTGCCATTTAAACTTCTTAAAATATTGCCGACCTTTCATTATAAAGGGAAAAAGGAAGCCTTTGCTGTCAAAAAAGAAAAAGGGTATCGTAAGATAAGCCTTTCTCTTAATAGGGGTGATTAGCACAAAGCACGGTGTTTTCACTAAATACTTGGAAACCAGAAATTTAGGTGCTTGATCCAAGCATGCATGATTATCCTCAGAGAGATTCTAGGGATCAGATATTCCCAAAAATCCATGATAATGGATTCTCTTCAACAATTCTCTAAAATAAGTCTCTTATCCGCCCTTCAACATTTTGCAGTGCTCTTAATTTCCTTCCCATAACCGAAATTGAAAACACAGCATCTCTAGCTCTATGAAACTTGGTGAATTACCAACAAAAGTGTTTGCATGGTAAACAGGGAGATTCTACAAATTCAAAAACTATTTCCAGTTCCACGCCCATTTTTCTTTGAATTAAAAAGAATAAAACTTGAAAGTATCAAAAAAAAAAAACCGAAGGATTTAAATTGCCATCTAATTCCATGATCTATCGTCCATTATTTTCTCTAGACAGCTAATGGAAAAAAAAATCGAAAAAATAAGGGAAGAGAATTCAATGGTAAAGGAAGGAAATTAAAAAAAGCATAGTCATAAGAATTCCTTACCCTCCAAGCGCAAGGAGCAGAAACTGTATAAGCAACTTCAAACTGAGTTTCTTGGGCCATTTACTCCTGCAACAGATAAATACATACCCCCAAATGAAATTTATCTTCAAAGTTCAAACATTTCCCATGATCCCAAAACAGAACAGAGAAAGTAAAAAGGAATAAACAGAGGGAGAGAGAGAGAGACCTTTCATAATAAAAGGCAAAGGGGAGGAGAATAAGGAATGTAGCAAAGGAAGTGAAAATGACAATGGTGAGAGAGGTGAGGCCGAGAGACATGAGATAACTCATCAGCACCGCATTCCCTGCGTAAATAACCTGCACCCCTATCAACCCCCCAATTATGGCCACATCTTCCATCATTCCACCATTCATCGTCCCCACCATCTTCAATCAATACCCTTCTTCTTAAACAAAAATCAAGAGAGGATTGATATATATCCTCTCTTCATTCTCTTGTGCTTCCTTGTGTCCTTTCCAATTTCAATTCTCTCTATGGCATTTATTAATTGCTTTCAACAAAAAGAATTGCATTTATTAATGACTCATGTGCGAAATCCGAGTCAGAAGTGAACTGCCGTTCATGTTTTTTCTACCAGTCTTATTTCCACCGCTTCCTCCCTTGAATTGAAGGGGGATCCTTCTTCTCTATATTTCAGTTTTGGGATACCTGCTGCTCAATACGTTACCTACCCCTTTCTCTCTCTCTCTCTCTCTCTCTCTCTGTTTTGACTCAGATTGTTCACTTTTTCCTAGATATTATTATAAATATAGTGGGATTCGGTTATCCATGAAATGGTTTTTGCTAAATCTAAATCTAGATTCTTTTTTCCCTTAAAATTAGAGAAGGATTGTCCATCCCATTTTTCTTCTTTTTTTTTTCTTCAACAAATTTACCTATAACAAATTTACCTATTTTAATCTAATAAGTGCTTCAAATTTTCATTATTAAAATCATTTGTTTATTTACATGCATATAATATAAATGCATACACATACTCATAATATATATATATATAATAAATAAATATATAAAACAATGGTGAAATTGACTTGAAAAATATCATTAAATGCTGTACTATTTAATATAATATTAATCAAATATAAAATAGTATAAATAAATTTATTGTTTTTCATTAAATTTTAGATGTCAAACTCTCCTAACTACTTATATTAGTTTTATATTAAAATAATAATTCGGTCTTATATTTATATTAGAAATTTTGTTGGTCATTCAAGAAAGTTTTTGTAACTTTTAATATAAAATTTATACATTAATTTACTAAAATAAAAAATTAAGTTCTGTGAATTTTATATTATTTAAAGAGTATAAATAAATATTATTTTAAATAATTAATTATAGAGATTAAGTGAATTTGGACTAAAAATATAAAAAATGAATATTACCCAAAAGTATTATAATGACTAGTGGGAAGCGGGCACTCCGTGCCTGGATTCACATCATGTGCCTCCTGTATTTATATCCTTTTTCTTATCATTAATTATAAATTTTTTAAAGATAAATTTTATGTAATTTTGAGTAAATTTAAATTCAACTTTTCAATTCAAAATATCAGTTACCAATTTTCAGTTTAATTAAGAGTATTTTTGTAAAAAAAAAAGCTACACCGAAAGATAGTTATTCTTTGGTATTCTCTTTATATATATATATATATGTATATAGATAAGGTCTCATCATTTATTTATTATATTTTTTAATTTGTGTAAATTTTTTTAAAATACTATTACTATGGGATGGAGGGAGTAATAAAGGTAGAGGTAGTTTTGTTGAGTCCGGATTCTCTCCCGCTGGAATCGCTCTCCAGCTCCCTGCAGCCAAAGTTTTCAGCCGTTAGATTAATCTAACGGCTGGGAGATGAAAAAACACAAAAGGAACCTTCTGTCACCGAAACAGAAAGTGGATACATTGACGGTGAGGTCCGTCGAGATCGAGGTGGGATACACAAAGGGCAAAGAGACGCGGTGGTGCGAGGGGTTATTGTACGGCGGTCTGCGGCAACGATGCGATGAATCGAGACGTTGTTCGTGGCTATTATTTGTCCTTTTTCTGCTATAGGAATGAAGAAGCTCTACAAAGTCTGTTCACCGACCTCTTTTGCCTCTTGGTAGTGTAGGAAAATGATCTTTTATATTTTCATTTGACAAATGAAATAGAAATTAGAAATGAATGATGAAATTGGTAGGGATGCGAATGCTCTCAATGTAGACCAATGGTTAACGATGCAAGCCAATTGCTCTTGCAAGTAGTTAGACACTAGCAGCTAGATACCACAAAAGCTCCCACTACCAACCAATTGAACGAATTGCAGGCCAATGGCCCTTGCGGAGTTTTGTTTGACGACATTATAGTGTGAAGGAAGAAGATGAATGAAAATTTCTGTTGTACAATTTGTTTCGGAGAGAGAAGGTTCTTTTTGTGTTTTCTCATCTCCCAGCCGTTAGATTAATCTAACGGCTGGAAACTTTGGCTGCAGGGAGGGGGATGGAGAGGGGTTCCAGCTGGAGAGGATCTGGACTCAGTTTTGTTCCGGTACAGAACAGAACAGTATCATTTGTGTCAGTAATAACAGTATCGTACTATCATTTGAGAGGGGGGGGGGGGGGGGGGGAGAATACTGTATCTGTGTGTCTGCATGGGATGGCGATGAAAAGTTGAATGGCGGATGCGGAATTTCAGATGGGAAGTTTTGGCGTATTGGAAGAAAACCAGGTGACGTTTCACGTTTCTATTCTAATGACCAATTCTAACTGAACGCACCTTCCAATTCCATAAACCATCACAAATTTATTTAGTAACAATCACTCTATAACAGACAGTGAGTACAGAGTGGAAGAGTCTTCTTCAACAATGACAGGCATCCGAGTGATATCCACCAGTACAGTTCAAGCACCACCACCGAGTGATGATGACGACATCAACTCGTGCGACTCACCTGATCAGAAAATCCATTTGACCCCCTGGGACCTCGCCACCCTCCAAATCGAGATGAACCAAAAGGGACTCCTCTTCTTCAACAACGCAACAAAGCACACACCAAAACCAAACCAATTCATCCACCACCTAAAACTCTCACTCTCCTCAACCCTCGCCTTCTTCCCACCCCTCGCAGGCCGTCTCATCATCACACATCACCAAGACAACGACAACAACAACAACAACAATGCCTCCTCTTTCATCCTCTGCAACAACGCGGGTGCACTGTTCGTCCACGCCTCAACAACAGAACCCGTACGTGTCGCCGACATCCTTCGACCCAACTACGTTCCCCGCATTGTCCGCTCCTTCTTCCCACTCAACGGCGTTAGAAACTACGAGGGCACGTCACGGCCGTTGCTGGCAGTTCAGGTGACGGAGTTACTTGACGGCGTCTTCGTCACCTGCTCAATTAACCACGTGGTCGCCGACGGCAAGTCGTTTTGGCACTTCATCAATTCATGGGCCGAAATCTCACGCGCTAATAATAGTAATCGCCATCATCAATTATCCAAACCCCCATCCCTCGAACGTTGGTTTCTCGACGGCGTTGACATTCCCATACGCTTCCCTTTCACAAAAGAGGATAATAAGCAAAGCCCTGAAATTGAAATTGAAAAGCCTCTTCAGCCACCACCTGAGAGGATATTCCATTTCACGAAGGAGAAAATTGAACAACTCAAATCAAAGGCCAATGCAGAGGCCAACACTGCTGACAGAAGAATCTCTTCTCTACAAGCACTCTTGACTCACGTTTGGCGTGCTGTGATTCGTTATTATTGCAAACGCGTTGTTGAGATTGACCCGCATGAAGAAATCTGTTATTGCTTACCGATAGACGTTAGAGGGAGAACGGTTCCGTCGTTGCCGGAGAATTACTTTGGGAATGCTGTGTTGGTTGGTGCCGTTACCGTGAAAGCAGGGGAAGTGGTTGAAGGAGAGGTTGGGAAGGTTGCTTTGGAGATCAATAGGATGATAGCTTCGCGTTCTGATGATGCGGTGATAAAGAGACAGTATGAGTGCTGGGTGAGGAACCCGAGTCTGTTTGGGCCGGGTCGACTCGGGAGTGTTAAGGCGTTGGCCACCAGCAGTTCCCCGAGGTTCGATTTTTATGGGAATGACTTTGGTTGGGGTAAGCCTGTGGCTGTCAGAAGTGGCTGTTCCAATAAAAGTGAAGGGACTGTTACGGTGTTTGGAGGGGCAGAAGAAGGTAGTGTTGACATTGAAGTGTGCCTTTCTTATGAGATCTTGGAGGCCATGGGGAATGACCCTGACTTCTGTTGATGAGTGCGGGGTTCAATGGGAAAACTTCATTTTAGATTAGGTTCAAATCAATCAGCTCTCATTTTGCAATATTTTTGAAAAAAAACAACATTAATTAATAATATTATTATTAAGGTAAGATCAATTAGTTTCTGCATTTTATTGTGGAACTCAGATTGACAATCAGTTGAGATTGCAATTACTAGGGTGATTGAATTGGAGGGTGATGAGAATATGTGCGTCTAATTCGGGGAGTTGTTAGGAAGAAATGAAACGGGTTCTGGTTGGATGGGAACAAGTAAAAATGAAGGATCATTTTAAATTTATGACTGGTATTGCCTTGTATCTATATATTTAACGGGTTTTGACCCCTTCTATCTAAACCATACTATCAAATACTAGTATTTTACATTCAATAAAAATCCAAATCCAAATCATCTCATCGTGTTTTCAACAATTGGATTTTCCGAAGTTTCCATTCTCACCAAGACTAAAGCAACGTAGCAAGCACTCAATTATTTCGGCATTCATACTCACCATCAAATGTGACTTGTGCTGTTTTTTATCCACTCTATTTTATCTAGACAACCAAGGCAACTTAAGCTTGTAAATGCTTTTAACTCTCAAAATCAGAGACAATAATTGATGTATACGTAGGTTTCCACCTATTGCCAATAGTTTAATGGCAAACATCTGCACCATGTGGGGTCGCACTTAAGACAAGTGATGAGGGGAAAAAGAAAAAGAATCGACCACATTTTAGTTTGGAACAATAATAATAACTACAGACGACAATGTGTACATAACACGGAGCTGGGGGAAGCAAACATTTTTGGAGGAAGCAAGCATAATGGAGGTAGGTGTAGACAGTAATGTAGTTCTAAATATGCATATGAATGAATATATAGATCAGGGAGAGTAACTTTTATTTAACAAAAATCATTTTTCCATCCTGAAAGAATTACAGCAATTATAGCCACTTTGCGGGTATCAATATAACAAAACCACCACAAATCCAACCTTACAAACCTAAAAGGCTTTCTTCAATCTCTTCTAGCAGGTCACCTTGGAACTGATAGACCAAGCTCTAAAACAAATAAACAAAGGCTGAATTAGTAAAATGGTTGGAAAAAAATACCCTAAATAAAGCAGAGCAAATACTGAAGGACAAAAAAAATAAACAAGATGAATTCCCACACAAGTTACAGTGATGCCATCGTACAGAAAGAACTACAATGGTTATTTGTAATCTGAAAATTATAAGCTCTGTTCATATGACATTTGTACAATTTGCTTCAGAAAATTATCTATCTGGCTAAACACATGTTTGAGAACAAATTATGAATCGGATTTAGTTATGATTCTCCGAACAGTTCTTCAGACGGTAAAAAACAAAACATCCCACCTTAAGAACAGCATGCGTGTCTCACGTCCCATCAATGGCATCTGGTGAAAGTAACAGTTATGTTATCATATTATACGTATTTACTATAAAAGGATCATTTGATATATTGTGAATTTTAAGGCAAATATTTGGATTTCAAGAGTCCAGTTGGCTGTTGTAACGCATATCATAACAGTCGTAATTATCTATTCAGCTTCCAAATCTCGGCACACTCCTAATTTCAATTTCCCAAGTACCATTGCAAGGCTTTTCCTTTGTATTTCCAAATATATCCCACAGGAAAACCATTGGTGAAAATTTTGTAAGATGCATTCCAGTCCTGACTAAAAAGTGAATTTTTTTCTTTTTAAATATAACAAAATATCATTCGACTTGGGTGTTTATAAGCTTAATTATTTTACATCACCCATTTGTTAAGTTTGATAGAGTAAAATAAATTGATTGAGGTAACCAATTGAACTCACTACCAAGAGCTTTATATAATATGGCTATCTTAAGAATGGATTCGATACTCCAGTGTAATTATGCAGGACAAACTGTATGAACATAGTGACACGCAGAATATTACTTAGAGCCTTTTCTTGGGAAGCATTAAGAGAAGGGAAAGCATAGGACACAAAAATTGTCAATGAATCTAGACACAAATGTTATTAATGGCAGATGGAAGTTCATGGCAGCAAGTCTAAAATCCGCGATAACAATAGGGTGCATGGCATTGCAGCTCATAGTGGAATCATGGCAGCAGTGATAAAAATAGAATATATACACAAAAAGAATAGTAAAAAAACTACAGAATATGATAAGATAAGATAAAACTGAAAGAAAAAATAGAGAATAATCACTGAACAAAGAGGACAGAGTCGCGGAATAGAAACTGAAAACAAGTGGGGGAAAATAGGACAATGATAATATTCTGTTCACAAAACAGAGACTTAGAAAATCACAATTTACAGAACAGAGGAACAGAAAGAAAGAAAAAGAGAGGGATAGACAGATGGAATAGACAGCTATACGGAACAAAATAGGAGAAACATGAAAGAGATGAGGGACTTCGAAAATAAGGACATACAGAACAGAAAAGGAAGGAAGAGAAAACACAGTTGACCAGAAAAACATATACCCAAGAAAACCGAGTTTACCACGTATGGGCCATTTATTAGAGATGCACGACTGAGAGATGGCAGAGAAGTGTGAGCAAGAGAAATGTGCAGTGATTTAGTGGGTTGGATTTAAAACAGCTTTTTGGGGTTTGAAATGGGTCAAAACTCAAAACTAAAAATATGGGTAACCCACCTTTCGTTTCTTCGTTTTAAAGATGATTTCAGAGATATTTCCACAGTGAGCACC
Organism: Glycyrrhiza uralensis; assembly: GCA_030159175.1. NCBI lineage: Eukaryota > Viridiplantae > Streptophyta > Magnoliopsida > Fabales > Fabaceae > Glycyrrhiza > Glycyrrhiza uralensis. The sequence continues at coordinate 48,711,020 of BRZY01000001.1, read as the reverse complement.
ATGTAAAAACTGTCATGCCATGCCACCATGGCCACTGTTTAACAACACTAGCATGCACATAGATTAACTTCAATCTCATTCCTCTTACTGGTTTTCCTCTTTTGACTTTCCAGACAAAAGAAAAGAGGACCCATTATTCCACAGGGAATCTATTCAAACTTCCAATTAATTGCAGAAGCCGCCAAAAGAATTTTTTAAGATGACAAAAAAGGAAGCTCTATTCTAATATTGCCGAAAAGATTATTAAATATTAAAACTTAAAATAACACTAATTTTTTTCATACTTGATAATGAAGCAGTAGGCCTTAATTGGCTGGTCCCGCATACTCCCAATTAACTATGTGCCTGCAGGAACCAAATTTTACAGTTAGTTGACATCAAAATTCCCTGTTAGAGAACTTTTTGTCTTTCACTTTGCACTCATGGCCTCCAAATTGTTTTACCCCACAAAACCTCCCTACCCATGTCCCAAACAATGCCCTCATTCTACAAACTAAAGGAGGCTACCAGACCAGACAAGGCTGTCAGAAACATTCTATTTGTGAAACATGCTTCGGTTGACTTATTGAGATGACACTATCAACCAATAAGATTATCAATTTCCTTGACAAAGTCTACACGTGAAAGCCATTGGAAATACAAAAACATTGTATTGATCGAGTTTATCCAAGAACTTTCCCACGTGTTCTCTACACCCGAATTTTTTTGGTTTAAATGCTCTAAACCTTTCGTCATAGTTAAATTCTCTATACTACTTTGAAGTAGTAACTACTAATAACATTCAATACGGCAGTATCATGAAGAGGACAAACATTGCACAAATTTAACAGAAAGTAGCAGTGCCGGTAAGCAAAATACCAATGCATTGGCCGCTTAAATTAAACAAACAAATCGGTTAAACATTTTATTTATTTTTTTACTCGAAAAGCTTATTGAAATGTGGGAAAAAATAATCAAAATCCATAGGAGAAAAGGGGGCAATCCAGGAAGCAAGGAAGCTACTCACAGTTTATGAATAATTTTTGAAAAACAAAGTATTAGAGGCCGGGAGAGGTGCAGCAGAGAGTACCCTGAGAAAGCGCTCGACAGCTCCTCGAAGTTACGCTGAGGCATGACGTCATTCTAGCCGCCGACACCGCACTGTGCAGCGGCAACATCGACTGCAAGCATCCAAGTTCCGGCGCAATCCTACGACAACCACGATATCGAACAATTTAAGAGTTATTTATGCTTGGTGAACAGAAATGAACATCATAGGATGGAGAGAAACCTGGTTGAGAAGGACCGGCGAAGAGGAGCTGAGGTGGTGGTGGTGGTTGCTGGTTTGGAGAAAGAAGAAGCACGAATGTTCGATTTGATAGCTGATTTTATGGACGAAACTGATGCTCTTTGCGCAATTCTGCTGCACGCCGAAGCCATTGACGGTTGGATCAGTTCGGGGGAACGATAACAGTAAGCGCAAACAAGGGTTTAGGGTTTTCCGTTTTGCAGGGGACTAACCAAACACAGACCTTGTTTCTCTTGCGAAATGAAGTGTTGGGTCTGCTAGAGTGGCTAATTGGGCCTTCGGATGAATTGGGCCTGGCCTGTTTGCATATTTTTATTGGGGTTTTTCTATCTGTACATTCATATTTTTCTATCCACAAATATATGATGCGGAACTATTAGTTCTATAGGTATTTTTTTTCGAACACATACATGATGCGGAACTATTCCGCACGTTGTACTTCAATGTGGAACTCATAGTTCCACAAATACTTTTTTTTAAAATATACATAATGTGGAACTATTAGTTCTACACGTTGTAATTTTAATGCGGAACTAATAGTTCCGCAAACATTTTTGATTCGTTACGTATGCTTGCGGAATTATTAGTTCTGCATTGAATTACAAAATCTGTATTATGTATGTTTTAAAAAAAATACTTGTGAAACTATTAGTTTTACATTAAAGTACAGCGTGCAGAACTATTAGTTCTGGTCATGTATGTGTTCGAAAAATGATATACATGTAGAGTTAATAGTTTTACATTATATATGTGTGGATAAAAAAGTATAGATAGAAAATACCTTTTTATTGGATTATTCGTCCCTTATAATCTTTTCGACCGTTCCACCAGCCAATACCGCACAACCATTACTCCAATTAAACACAGCAGGGCGCAGGCGATGATCATCAAATCAGAGACCACACAAGGGTTAGGGGGCAAAGCAAGATACTTTGATTGAGACATTTATGAGATTTACTATAAGAGTGAGACATGTATTAATTTTACACTCAACAATATTATGTTTTTTTTTTTAAAACTGTAATAAATTTCAACAAAATTTTACATATTTAATTTAATACCTTAAAAAAATACAAAATTTTCAGGTCAATGAAGAAATGAAGATTTAACACTATATTTCCAAGAATGAGTGACAAGGGTAACCTAGACAAATTTTACCCAAATCTGAATTTAGAAATGTTACTCTTAGGAGAAATTTACTTAACTACTACCAGCACTAATGCCACAATATATGAGTAGATTTCAATAGGGAAAAAAGAATTTCTTGCAATCCATTAAAATGAGATCAATGCAATGTACCGAAAAAAGCATATAGGATCTATTTAATCCTTAACTGAAAATGGTTTGTTATTCCGTGCTCCTTTCAAGAACTTTGGTTCCTGCTTCTGTCGTCATTCGCGTAGTTTCATTTTCTGTCATTTTCTCGTGGTTCTTTATCAATTATCATTAACAGGAAATTAACCAATAAAACCATACTAGGGCTTTGTCATCCCTTTCCCCACTCCAAAGTCATCCCCTCATCAAATCTTCTTATATTTATTTCCCTGGTATAATCGGAATCTAAGGTATGCTACCACTACAGGTCTACAGCAATTTCTAAAGTAAATTAGGAGAAATAATAATAAATAAAATATAAAAAAAAAGACATTAAAGGAAGGAAATTTCTAAAGTCCCAATTCTTCTTCCCCCACCATTCTCAATCCCCATTCACATTCACGGGTCTCTCTGCAACTTCACAACAACAATACAAATTCTGAAAAACCCTAAATCAGGGTTCCTCATCCTCCATATCCACATTACTTCCTTTCTCTCTCAAAAGCTGCACCTTTACTGCACAACACTGCCCCATTCCCAAATGGGGTTTTAGAATCTGAATTGATGGGGATTCTGGGTTGGTTTTTGTGACTCAAACCCAAATGGGTGTGGGGAAGGCGTGGTTGTTGTCGACCAACCTGGCTCTGTTGCACCACGCTCACCCTAATGGCGGCAAACATCACGTGTGTTGGAGATCCACCTCTTGGTCGATGGTCTGCGGGTTGATGCTATTCGGGTTGGGTCTAATTTCGCTCTTAACGGGTCACGTGGCTTCTCACCTTGAATGGTACTCCCAACGATTCGTTCCCCACACTTTCTACTCTACACTGGTGCGTAATCTCTTCATGCATTACACGTTACTGTGTTTTTCGTGTTGCCAATGTGGTGTCAAATGTAAATAAGGCCCTAATTTTGTTTTGTATTTTTTTTTGGTATATGCTATATGCTACTAAACGTGTAGTGTAATTGATGTGAATCAGGATGGAAATGATCGTGCGCCAATTGATATTTGGAAATCACAGTATTCTAAATACTACTATGGATGCAAAGAAAGGGGACGTAATTTTTCTCGTGAGTTAATTCATCAACTCCTTGTGTTTCTTATTTGCTATCTGAAAATAATACCTTTAACATGTATGATCTTTCATGTAGTACAGTTCAACTATTCAAGTTTTCCATATATCAAAATTTGAGCCACAGTCACTTTGTAGTGTTAATGTTGCTATCTCTAATTATTATTATTATTATTATTATTATTATTATTATTATTATTATTATTATTATTATTATTATAATTTCTGCATAATCTAGAATGCATATCTTTTTATATGATTAGCTAGCTGCTGATTTATGAAGCTTAAAAACCTAATGGTAACTTTAGACTATTTTAATTCAAGAGTCTTGGAAGTCTTCATGTTGCTATGTGCTGTGATCTCTCTTAACGATTTCCATCTAGCATATGATTTAGCTGATGTCTACTAGACTTTTGGACTTTTGATATTTGTCCCCATTTTTAAACTCAATATGTTAAATTGTCTTCTTCCTGCTCTTTTAAACACACATGTAATGTTCAAGTGCAAGGAGTTGTAAGAGGTAGACTGGTGTGATCCAGTTGTAAGAGGTTTTCATCGTCCCTTATATGACTTGTGAACAAATTTAAGGGCTCTGTCTTATACTGTTTTACTTCTAGACGATTCCTTATGATTGGGATGAATTATTTAATTTTTCTACATGTCACTTTCTATCTCATTATGGTAATGGCATAAAATAGCTGCTGTACGTGAGCGCATGTCAAATGGCTACTTGCTTATTGCAACAAGTGGAGGACTGAACCAACAAAGAACTGGGGTAAGTAGGACATAAGTTTTATGATATGCTATTGGTCACTGGTTTGATGATCAATTTCACCTTTATGCATGGAAAAGATTAATGCACGTGGTGGTCTTAATTGCTCTCCTACTGATTAACATCATGAAAATGTTACGAACAATTTTATCATAGCTAGTTTCATTTCAGTTATTTTTGGAGAATATGAGGCTTGATTAGGTTCTCTTTGTAGTCATGAACTCATGATGGTAATTTTTCTCTCTCTTTTTTTTCAACAAAAGTAATTTATTTCTTTGACATGGCATTCATGTCCTTGTCTTCAGATAACTGATGCCGTTGTTGTTGCACGAATTCTTAATGCTACACTCGTTGTACCTGAGTTGGATCATCATTCTTTTTGGAAGGATGACAGGTAATCTGCAGAACCTATCATACACTCATTACAGATTAGAGTTGATGAGAATCAAGCTAACAATTGTTAAACTTTTTTTTAATACAGTGACTTCGCCAATATTTTTGACGTTAATTGGTTCATTACTTATCTTGCAAAAGATGTTACTATTGTTAAAAGAGTTCCTGATAAGATCATGCGGTCAATGGAGAAACCCCCATATACAATGCGTGTCCCGAGGAAATCAGACCCTGAATATTATCTTGATCAAGTTTTGCCAATACTCTTGAGACGACGGGTAAGGCCACTTATTATGATTGAATGTTTGAAATTTCGTAATTATTTCACCGGAAGATGTTTTGATTATGTAAATGACTGCCGTGATGAAACGCCTAGTAGCTGGTTAATGTCAGTTTGGACAATTCCCTTGTGAGTTCAGGTGTGGTGGTGACTGACTTTTGGGATATTTTGCAGGTTCTACAATTGACAAAGTTTGACTATAGACTTGCAAATGACCTTGATGATGAGCTACAAAAATTACGTTGCCGTGTTAATTATCATGCTTTGAGATTTACAAAACCTATACGAGAACTTGGTCAAAGACTTGTCATGAAAATGCGAAAGATGGAAAACCGATATATAGCAGTCCATTTGAGGTTTGTCTAATGAACCTGATGTATAAAGTTTAAATTCAACTTCCATCTAAAGCAAAGTGGTGTGGGCTGGCCTTACAATCACTTAAATTTGCAGAGATCTAGGACTGGTTTTCTTTCCTTTGCTCTCTCTCACTCTTAATGACATACATGCTGTCCATATATGATCTTATCCTTTTAAATCTTTTGACTCGTCCTATCTGGTTGATTTGCCTTTCCTTTTTTCTCAACACTTTTATGGTTGTCGGAAATTGATTTGAAAATGTCAATTTTTTTACGCAACTTAATAAGAACAATTTGGCAGGTTTCAACCATGGCCATTGCCTCTAAAAAATGTTTAGGTTCTCATAATCCATAATGATTTATGGCACAGGTTTGAGCCAGATATGCTGGCATTTTCAGGTTGTTATTTTGGTGGGGGTGAAAAAGAAAGACGCGAGCTTGGTGAAATCAGACAAAGGTGGACAACACTGCCTGTAAGACTACAATCCTCCTATTTCTGATGACAAAATCTTATCATTTCAACTGTCAAGATGATGAGTTGACGACATTTTGTCCTTTTTTCACCCTTGGGGCCGAAGTCCCGAAGGAGATAAGGGCTCGTTTGTTTAAACTTAAAAAAAAGTGATTTTAAAGTTGTGTAAAAAAGCGATTTAGTTTTTAGAGGTTTTATCTGAAATAGAAGCTATTTCTCATTTTTGTTATAATCATAAAAACCTTTATTTTAAAAATTAGCTATAATTTCAGTTTTTTTTTTCAGAAGCTACTCAAAGTTAGCTATAATAAAAATATGATTCTTTTTTCAGATTTTTATTTTTTTCAAAAGCTTCAACAAACACTAAATTTTTAAAAGTGATTTTTTTCATGAAATAAACTGAAACCAACAGGCTCTAAAACTAGTTATTTCTTTGCTGATATCAAGTGAATGAGCCATTACTTCATGTGATAATACAGGATTTGAGCCCTGATGGAGAACGAAAGCGAGGGAAATGTCCTCTTACTCCCCATGAAGTGGGTTTGATGCTGCGGGCGCTTGGTTTTACTAATGACACGTACCTTTATGTTGCATCGGGAGAAATATATGGTGGGGATGAGACCATGCAGCCTCTCAAAGATCTTTTCCCCAACATGTATACAAAGGAGATGCTTGCTGAGGAAGAGCTGAAACCTTTTCTTCCATTCTCTTCCCGCCTTGCTGCTATTGATTACATTGTTTGTGATGAAAGTAATGTATTTGTCACTAACAACAATGGCAACATGGCCAGGATTCTTGCTGGTCGAAGGTAAGAATATACAAGTTTACTCTGATGTCATGATTCTTTTCTTGTTTCTAAAAACAGTACGAATACTGCTTTATAAAGGAGTGAACATATTTCATAATAGAATATCTAGAGTCACAATTATAGCTATTCTGTTCAGCAATGTGGGTATTATTTCACGTTTACTCTTGAATTATATGCAAAATAGGTGGAAGAGCTGTATGATTTTGCTTGGATTTAAGAAAGCTTAATGTAATTACTCAGTCCTTTTTCACTTGCAATCTTGTAGGAAAATAAAGGATATAAATTATACTGTGAGGATCCTCTTGAGCCATGAACTTTAAAAAATGTGGAAATATAGTGAATAAAAAAAAACCAAAGTTGGGATATAGATTGGGTTAAAATAGTGGGAATTTATGTTAGTCTCCACTTCTCAAATGGCAGTAATTTTTTTCAACCTCTTGATTCTTTTATGTTGGTTGTATGGGGAGGATGGTAGGAGTTTATTGAGTCTATCAACTAGTTTCTGATTTCTTCTTGTACATGACAGGAGATACATGGGTCACAAGAGAACCATTAGACCAAATGCAAAGAAGCTTAGCGCGCTGTTAATGGCAAGGCATGAGATGGACTGGGATACCTTTGCCAGAAAGGTTAAGGCATGCCAAAGAGGATTCATGGGAGAGCCGGACGAGATGAAACCTGGACGAGGAGAGTTTCATGAATATCCAAGCACTTGTGTGTGTGAGAAACCATTTATGGATGAACTGAGCGAAAGTGGATTCCGTCCCCCTAAACTAGCGGTAAAAAACCTGACCGCAATGAATGGAGGAAATGAAGAAAGTGTTGTACTACCAAAGCCCAGTGGGAGACGGGCCAGCACATGACATGAGGAAGAAGATGAGCAATTTTGGACCAGCATGGTTAGTAGGAGGAAGATTTTTTTTAATAGCATCACTGAAAATTGAAATGCTCTACACGGCAATCATCCATTTTAACATGTGATTTGGCAATTATCAAGTTGGTAGCAATTATAAGTTTGTTACGGCCATGATGAAAATCCGGTTCTTTCACCTTGTGGTTGTGGATGGCTCAGTTTAGGTCCATGTATAGGGTAAAACGTAGAAGACATCAAATGCGTTGCAAATGTTAATAGATATGCTTGGTTTTAGATTCGGTTGTGAGCTCGTCTATAGGTTAAATGGTTGAGTTTCCTCCCACTTTGTTTCTGAATTTGTTTCCCTTTATTAACAGATTGCCTTCTGATTTCAATACAAGGTATGGCTAAAAATTGGAAATTCTTGGAACTTTTTTAAAAGGTTAAATAACAACAAAATATTTGATAAAATTGATAAATAGATTACATGTATGATCTACGAATCATCCATCATATATAAGTTACATGTATGATATACGAATAATAATTGATTTAGCTCCTACATAATTGATGTTATATACACAATAAAAATGCACATTTTACAGTATAGTCCTTTAATATTTTTCATCAATAATAAAATTTCTATACTTTATTTTTGAAAGAATCAATTCCATTTTCGAATTACCAGTTTTTCACTTTTAAATGTTATGACTCGTTCTTGTCCTTCACATTTTTGAAAGAGAACCAACGGACTTGATCTATTTTCAGCAGTGCTATACTGTACGAAAATGATTAGCATGAACCAACGGACTTAATCTATTTTCAAGTTTGCATAATTTTCATTTCATGTTAAATTGTTTCCTCTGTGGATATATGATTTTGCTATTTAGTAATCTCAAACATTTTCTTAATACAAGTAGGAGTCATTCTTTCTTAATTTAACATTTCAATCTAATAAAATTCATAAATATAGTTTATAAAACATTCATTATAAATATTAATATAATGTCTGATGTGAAGCAAGGAAAGTTATCATATTACAACGACAAAGTTAAAAAGCCTTTTAACAGCGAGTGAGGATGATTATTATTACTATTATTATTACCCCAGATTTTGCCAACCTAGACTAAAGACACGAGGCAAAGGAGAAAATGGGAGTTGAAGCGGAGGAGGTACAAGTATATATACCCAAGGTGAAGCATTACGTTAACATTTGATGGTATCGGTAAACCTCTATAAACAAGTCAACATGGATGAATTCCATATACAGCCTAGCAGGATTAGATCATATTGTAAACAAGATTAAATCAATATAAACATATACGAGACTAGTCGGCCTAAACCCAAGGAAGCAAGAATTTCCACTCCTATGTTCCCTGTAATATAATATACACAATTACACATTTATGCCGAGTAAGTGGGTCATTTCATCCAATCACTGTTGGTCTTTCAACTGAAAGGTGCCTATTGCAAACTCCTTTATTCAACCATGGTTATTATTACCTGTCAGTCAAAAATTAAGTTGAAATGTAAATATAGAATCGCCCGGCTACAAAAGCAGAAATCTCAATCGAAGTAGAATTATAGATACAGATTCTCACCCCTAGAAGTGTTACGATTCTGGTTTTTGTGACCCTTTTCATGTGAACCAGAAGGAATCTTTGAGATAATTAAAGAGCTCTGTAATCCTTCTAACAGCTGCCAAACCCAGAGTCAATCACATCAGGCTCAAAACAGAAGGCTAAAATATATAAATATTTTTTCACAGGTCAGACAGTGAAATTGGCTTATGTTTATAATCAAGAAAAAAGAGAAAAAGAAAAAAAATCACTAAACACAACCTAGAACAATCACTTTCAGTTAAGGAAAGGCAGACATATTCTTACCCTTGATGTTGGCTGGATCCTGCGATTGGATCTACGAGGCTCAAGGGCTTCAGATGTTGATTTCACAGGATTTCCATTCAAAGCCTTTTCCACCTCAACCTTACCCAACCTTCCACCAGCAGGTGCAAGTTTTCCTTTACTTGCCCTTGATGTGGATGTCTTTTTAGTTGGATGAGAATCAGTTGAAGATGCAAGTGATGATGGATACAAGATTGGTCCTGCTCCAGCTCCAGTGGTCCCAGTTGAAGATGCTCTTTCCACCTGATTTTCACTCTGAGATGTATTGTTAAAATGACCAATAGAATCCTTGATCCTTTCTGTACGACTTGTCAAATCATTGGTATGAAAGTTTGACAAAGGTTTTTCTTTCGGTGGAATCACTCTACCCGATACACTCTGTGGCCTTCCAAACTTAGAAGTGGGCTTGGAGTCAGCTCCTAGTTTCTCCTTGGTATCATGTTTTGAGCTATTTTTCCATCCACGTGATCCTGAACCTTGAGGTATCAAGAAACTCGCAAGCTTAACTGAATCATTTCCATCATTAATCTTACTTGTCCCATCTCCAACGTAATGCTTGCTTACTTCCATGAATTTCCTTTTCTTCCCGGGCTTAGGAACACCAAAAATCACTCTTGGTCCTTCTTTCTGAAGACCACTCCTTGCCAATCTGTGTGCATCAGGTTTGTTTTCATTCTTGTGGTTCTTACCAACATTGAACATTTTATCATTTTCAGTCAAATTAAGTAACCTCAATTCACTGGGATTTGCTGACTCCACAGCATCAATGCCTTTAAAAATCTTGTTTTTCCCTTTTACTAACTCTCCTGCAGGACTACCTAATTTAGGTCGTTTTTCATGTGGTGTGTCGCCCTGCATGCACAATGCACGGTTAAGTACGGACAGGCATCAAGTTAAAACATCAGAAGTTGCAAACAAAGTACCTCATTGGTGGGCCTGTCATTAGCTCCCACCTTGGGAGACTCAATCCATTTCCCATCCTTCCAAATAAGGGATGGACGGAGATGCCAAGCTCCAACAACTGATGTTTCTCCACTTGCTGTAGAAAACCAATTCAATTATGTATTTCCAAGAAGCCTATTCTATACATTGGAAGCACAATTTTAAATTAATGTTTAATCAGATAACTCACATACCTGGGAAGTGAACAGTTAATGTTTTATCTTTATTGTTCTTATCTGTAATAACTCCTTCCTGCCAGCTAATAACAAAAAACTACCAAATTTGAGATAACTGCCACATCAAAATATAGACATAAAAAGAAATACACATAAAAGGTGCTGCAGCATAATGAAATTTGATAGGGACTTGGGTATTATGGGGTGTCCAAGTCCCACATCGGGTAGTATGGGATGCTCGGTGGAGTACTTAAGTGTTTGGTTCTTCCCCCTTGATAGCTAGCTTTTCAAGGGTGGGTTCCCCAAGTGCTTAGGTACTTATCAATTGGTATCAGAGCCAGGTTGTCGGCGTCTCGGAAAGGGCTACCCACGGAGGGTTTTGACCGGTGGAGGGTTCTGACCAATGAGAAAGTTGAGTGAAGTGCCACCGAGTGAAGTGTCGTGGAGTGAAAGCCGCCGAGGACGTCGGCTCTCAGGGGCAGTGCTATGATAGGGACTTGGGTATTATGGGGTGTCCAAGTCCCACATCGGGTAGTATGGGATGCTCGGTGGAGTACTTAAGTGCTTGGTTCTTCCCCTTTGATAGCTAGCTTTTCAAGGGTGGGTTCCCCAAGTGCTTAGGTACTTATCAAAATTGAAGTATGAAAAGCAATGATGCTTCAAAACCAAACAGCAAGACCACCACTAATTGGTCAAGCTTTTAAGTTTCTGTAAGATAAAGCTATTAGGATGAGTCGAATCTGTAACACTTTTTAGTGTGTACTTTTCCCCTGAAGGAACTGAATGTGCAATAAGATACTATTTATTGGTCTTATCCAAAAAACATTACTCAGAATGATGGGTAATGTATATCAAAAAGAACAATTATTCTTGTGCTTTGATCATACCGAATCCATCTTTGCAATAAAAATCCATTCCCCGTTGCAAATTTCCTGATTGGCATCTTAACTATAAATACAAACCCATAAAAAATTGTCCATACTAACAAAACATTCTATACAATATACACTCAGTACAATTTAAATAATTATATGGTTACTTTTTTATATGAAAGAAAAACAAATTGGAATTAAATGACTTCCCCTGTATCTATTGGATAAGGGTCAAAGAAATTAAACCTTAAGTGAATGCATTAGAAGTGTCATGGGAAAATACCTTTTAAAACATACTATATAGTATATATTCCATATATAAACATCAGTTTCTATCTCACAATCATCCCTTGAAATCTGTAGATAAACTATATAGTATAAAAATATACCATTCTTGAATCCATGCATCAACTCTATCCCCAACGGACCAAGTATAATCTACCATAGTTGCTCTTCGTCTCTTTCTTGTCCCTTCATTATGAAAACCAGTAAGAGGACGACCAGCTCGTATTCTGGGAGGTTTGCCCCCTTCACCTTCAAGTGAAACCCATTCCTTTAAAGGCCCCGCACCTAGAAAACAATTATTTTTTCTTATTCACAAAGAAAGAATATCCACTGTATTGCACAATTATACAAGATATTCATTTGAAATGTCCTGTGACTTGTTCACACTCAAGATGTAAATGCATGGGAGGCAAGATGGAAATCATACAAACAATTTTAATTTTTTTTCCATTTATTTTCAAAGCCTCAAAGTATTAAACTAATGATAATACCTTCAGAAAAATATCAGGAATAAAGTTCTATGATCTGATCTATTAACTTTTACATTCCAATGTTATATTCTAGAGGAGTCATGAGTTACACACTGAGCTCTGCAGTGGCTCATGTAAATGTTAAAAAATATTGAAAAACAAAGTCATGTAGTTTGTCTCACTGGTCAAGTAGCTAAAACTATTTCATTCTCATTAAGTATGCATATGCTTCTAACCTTCATCAGCTACAAGCACACTGTAGCATACATATGCTTTGCCATCCTTCAAACTTGATATATTGGCTGTGTACCATGCTCCTTTAGATCCTTCTCCATTTTTAAAAACCTGATACATATGATTGCTTCAGTCAGTCACGAAAAATACAACTTAAAATCAGTAACTTTTTCCAAATTGGAAATAAAGCATGTACATTTAATAAAAATTAGGACCTAATCATCATCAAAGTTGGTACGATAACAATAAAACCCATGGTCATTAATCAGCCTACTTTAACTGAATCAACTTAAAGAAAGTGAAGAATTCATGAAAAAACCTCTACAAATGAGCCCTCCTTGATGTTATTTTCCTCCAGTTTTTCAGATCCATTACCAACAGGGAAAGAAGTCTGTATTTCAGTCTCAGATTCAGGAAGCATATCAATGGGATTGACTAAATCAGAAACCTTGTGGCCCTTTGGTTCTTTTGAACTCTTTTCATTGATGTTAATAATTATTGAGGAAATGCCATCAATGGGTCTCATATGGTCCAGTGATATCTCAGTATGCAACTTATGAAAAGATGTGTTCTCACTTGCAGCAATCTGCTTCCTTATTTCCTCAGATGAAATATCTCTGTCAAATATTTGAGAAGTTCCCGGTCTGTCTCCAACATTATCAACATTCATCAGATTTCTGGACATGCTTTTCAATAATCCAACTTGCTGGGAAGACTCTTGGGTTGTTTTCCAACAACCCTCTGGACCAGCTTCTATTAAGTCACTTAATGGCAAAGGATCACCCATAGTAACAATCTTTCCAGCCTGTGAAACAGCCTCTGCTGCTAGCTCAGCAGCCTTCACAATAGCATCCATATTATCAGCTCGTTTTCTGGCAGCTGAAGCAGCTTCTACTCTCCTTCTTGCAGCCTCCTTTGCCGCACCAATAATAGAACTAGAGCTATTGGTTCCATTAGCACCCTTCAAGATAGAAGCAGGGGTTGCTTTTCCCAAGTTACTCATACCCTCGGAAAGAGAAATTTGGCAAGAACTCTCATAACCAGAAAAGACCAATGCTTCATCAGCCATCAGTTTTGCTTGCAATGCAGCATTTGACGCAACATTGGCAGCTGCAGCTGCTGCCTTTGCAACAGCAGCAGCGGCTGCAACTGCAACTGCTGCAGAAGCTAATGTGGCCTCAATATCTGACACCAATCCAGAATTTTTTTGCTTATCCAACTGTTTCCATATCTCCATGCTATGATTCAAAGCAGCGGCAGAAAGAGCAGAAGCTTCCTCTGCATTTATCCTTGCCTCCTCAATTTTTGTAAGAGACTCGTCTGACATAATTCTCTTCTCAACATTCCAGTCACTTTTGAGGCGATCAGCAAGAGATAGAGGAGATACAGACACAACTGATTTTTCAACAGTAGTTATTGGCACATTCCCAACAGGGGCTGCAGTGGCAATTGCAGTAGATATATGGCTGCTGACAACAGGAGTCGATACAAGGTAGGACTGCAAATGCATGGCCTTCTGACCAAGATCCTCAGACTCTATAGCCTTTTTTCTTTTTTTGGGCTTTGGATCTGAAGAATGCCGAGCATGTGATACTGTCACATTGTTTGTTTCAAGCAGAGGAGTAGTTGCTACAAATACACCTTGCACACCTGCATTAGAAGCTGGCAGGCCAGGTGGAACATTCTTTATGCTAAAGGAAGAAGGTACAGAAGATCCTTTGGCTGAACTGGACTTAATTGTATCTGTGACAGGTGATGCAGAGAGTTGGGAACTGTTATCAAGGGCGGGAATAGGAGAAGCAATCCATGGTCCACGAGGGGGTGCTTGAGATATCCAAGATGTGTTATGTCCAAGAAAGTTTCTCAGTGGTGGAGTTTGATATGGATGTAAAGAACTAAGTGCCTGTGAATAATCCACAACAGAACCTCTTGCAAGGGCACTAGATTGCAGGGAATCACGAGAGGGAGTTGGTAGACTCCAAAGGGGAGATGAAAGGGGCATTAAAGGGTTTACGATTGTTGGAGTAGCCTTGCTACTGGGTGGGCCAAGAGGTGAAGAGATACCTTTTCCTTGAAGTGCACTTTGCTTAACTGCCAAATCAGGGGTTCTAGGACCTGCAGATCTCATTTCTCAATAGTTACACAATCAAATCAGAGAAAAATCTAAGCATATATATACATGTATCATGTATGCATCACAAAATATACCGGATCGTGATTGCAGAGGTGTTTCTGGGTTAATGGGATGAGATTTTTTACCACGCTGCCTTTCCATGCAGGAAGACCAGGCTTTCTCCCAAATGCTCCTTCCACCATCTAAAACCACAATTTCTAGGAACTCAATATCTTGTTACAAACAAAGGGAAAAGGGCAAGCAAAAAGATCAAGATTTTGAGGGGAAAAAAACCTGGACCCCCAAAAGCTGATATCATGTGTGCCTCATCAGGTACCGTGCCTTGACTGCAGTAACATCAATAAGAAAAAAGATTAGCACAATTGATTATCATACCTGTAAGTATTGAACATTTCAAGCTGCCTAAAAAATTACTCTCATAAAGATATACATGTGCCTTGGCTTCAGATAGCATAGTAATTAGAACAAGCATGAAATGTGTCTAATTCAACACCAAATAAAACTGAAAGCCTTACAATAAAACTGGCCAAGAATTTCCCATTTTTTAATTAACCATGGGAGAGTGGGGGTGTGAGGCATAAGGTATAAGGTATAAGTGTGGTGGGGAATGGACGAACAAACACATGATTAATAAGCACATGTGCACATCATATATGTGTAGCATCCATAACTAGATAAAATATAACATGGTCAACATTTGAACTTACATCAAAGCTCCATAGACAAATATCTGTGCACGGAGTTGTACTTGCTGAACATCCATGACAGGCTGTTGAAAAAGAACAGGAGGAGAAGCAGAAGTGTTCAAATCTGGAAGGCTAGATGTTGAAGCATTTAAAAGAGAAAATGGCTTTGTACTGATGGAATCAATGTGCCTGTACTGCTGCACCTCGTTGGATTGCACCAGCTGGAAACCAGGTGATGGGTTCAGAGATACACTAGTTGATCTATCCCCTTTTTCTGACTGTCTAGCTGGAGTTTTTCCTTTACTTCCTTTTCTAGAAGATTCCTTTCCGGCTGTCTTACTAGATGATCGCCTAGTTTTGCGCTCAGGTGTACCTTTAGAAACACTGCATGCTAAATCACCACCAGGTATTTGTGGACTTTCACAAGAGACATGTACTGCTACATTGGTTTTGGGAGTACCTAACCCAGAAGCCAATGGAGATTCTTCCACGACCTTCAATAATATGACGAGGAAAAAAGAATAAAGCAAGTCAATTAGATCACTTCATAATGAAAAATACAGAATATCTTGCAATGAATCTTTCAAGAAGTCCCCTCGCATGTTTAGAGGGAAACTAAATTAGGAAATATAAGCAATATAGAGAATAACGTTCAAGTAATAGTGCTTTTAGAATTGGATTATGAACTGCAACAAGAATTACCGTTGATTCTTTGTTGGTTGCAGTAACAGGAACTGATTCCTTCTCACCAGCATTTGTTCCTATTATGGTCAAATCTGTAACATCCTTTTTGGAAGAATTTGCAACTGGATTTACCTCAGGAGTTGAGTTTCTCTCATCTTTAGATACATCATTCCCCTTATGATCATGATCAGATGATGTGTTTGTTGCATCCTTATTTATGAACTCAGAAACTGGAGGGTTCAGATTATCAGTAGGCTTAACTTGATTCTCATCATTTCCAGTTTCAGGAGGGCTTTGAAATGTAACAGATGGACCACAAGTATTATCGGACGGATTGGCAGGAGAGCCTCCAGTCTTATGCAACTCATTGTGTGAATCAGGTAAGGAAGATGATACAGAACCTTCATTTGCAAATAAAAAGTCACCTACAAAGTTGGTCTTCTAATAGGTATGGAAAGATTTGAATGAATATTACAGAAGGAACAGGAGATGTACGTTGCAACTACAAACAACTCAGCACATAGTTTGCACATGCTATATTTAACAATTCTACCACAATAAGATGGGGTAAATCTAAAACAGGACAGGACATATTGGTAAAAATTACAAAACATTTTCCACAGTTCTACCCAGAAGTTCACTACTATCTTTGCAATGTAAGAACACAGATTAAACAGGAAACATCAAATACAAACTCAATAAGTAAACAAGTGATCAGAGATAAGACGCCACAATCAATACACTAAGCAGGGACCAGGGACCAAAAGTAAGGGTGGCATGCTTACTATATGTAACAACAAGATGCTTCGAGGAATAATGACATGCTCTTAGCATTCAAGAATGGATACATAATGATAATGTGTTTCTAGAAGTTTCAAAACATAATCAATAGACAGAGTCATCAACAATGAGCACATCTACAAAAATTTGCTAATATCATTCAGTTAGAGGAAAAAGACAGAAATTGTCATAGTAGATGCCATGTATTACATGAATAGCTTTTTCCCATGTTCCAGAATTAACACACAAACCTCACACAACAAACTACAGAATTTGAAAGGAATCACAAAAAATGGACAAGACTAGATTAAAGATTACCAGGTACTTTTAAGCATGGCTTGTCATGATGCTCTTGCATTCCCTCCTTCTCTTCCTTAATAACAGAAACAGTAACTTCATTGCCCTGTTTCTCTATTGATTCACATAGAACTGCAGCCACACCAACCTCTTTTGTGCACTCCTGATCAACCTTATCACTTAGTATTTCTTGAGGTTCACCAATCTTTTCAGTAGCAGTAGTAACCATATTCTGCAGACAACTGCTTGCTGTCTCACATAATTTTTGTTTTTCAGTTACAGTAACAGGACAAGGATCAACTTCCTGTTCAGAAGACACAACAGGAAAGGAAATGCCTGCTTCCTCAGTTATTTTGGCTTCAGAGTCTTCCTTTTCTTCAACAGAAGCAGACCCAACAAGCTTCATCTTTTGAATCATCTTTTGAATTTCATGGTGATCTGCAACTCCTTGTGTAAACACTGTTAGATTGAGAGAAAGTGAATGAAAGTGTAGGAAAATGATAAACCAGAGAGAGAAATTCAAGAGTCTCTATTGATTGAAAACAAGGTGGCAGTTTAGTAATTAAAAGTGAAAGCAAGAAATGAAAACAAAAAAAATTCTCAAAATAAACAGACACTTTGAGTCTTTATTATGGGAAATCAATTATATGATCCACTTAAGCTATCAGAAATGTACGCGGTTTACTTATACAGAGATCAAGCTTTAAGAAGCTCACAGTAACTGAATCATATAAGTAACATAAAAAGATAAGCTGCGCCAGCACATTCTGCTACTACAGTTGTTAACCATCTAGTATAATCACATAAATATTTATATATTCCTAATTGCATTTTCCTATTCCTATTCCTATACAGATACATCTACTATATTACAACTGACCAAAAAAAAAATCTACTATATTACAGATGTCAAACTAATATTTGCTAACACATATTTTGAACCTGAAAATGAGATGAAAAGAAACCTTGGGGTTAAACCGTACAACAAGTTAGATCCTACCTTATATTAAACCAACTTTATTTTCTAAATTATAATATACCTGAATTATTGACAGGCATGACATCAACTGATACTGTGGAGATTGTCAACTTAGTTTCCATGCTACCTGCACCAAGAGATGGTGACGAAACTTCCCTATCAACAAGATGGGATTGGTCAACATCACCATGAATTAGGCTAGAATCAAAAGGAGCCTTTTCACTCTGTTGATCAATGACAGAAATATTTTGACAAAATATATTATGGTCACCCTGCTTGTCAGGTTTGTTATTTTCACATACTTGAGTTGTCTCACCCAAAATGCAAGATTTTGTCGAAACCACAGTATCTGAACTGAAAAAACCGCTTGCTCTGCTATCACTATTTCCTTCACTGACAGTGGAAGTGTCTTTTTCCACTACAGCAAACATAGATGACCCTGACTTAACCTCTGTATCCATCTGGTTACCAATGTTCAATACCTTCTTGGAAGCACTGCTCTCAGCAAATGTCTTCTCAATGGTAACCACATTCTGCTGAAAATTAGAACAAGTCCCGCAATCGGAATTACTGACCTCAACTTTATGCCCCTCAGAACTAGAATCATCTTTTATTGCAACATTTGGTACATCACTTGTATTTAGTGCAGATTGATCATCCATCACTGCATCTTTAATAGAGACCACATCTTTATTTGCATTGCCCTGGGACAAATCTCTGAAACATGTATCTTCATTGCATCTTTCTGCTTTCTGCAGGTCAGGAATACCATCAGATACAATGTTCAAGGATTCCTCTAAACTACCTATACCAGTCTCATGGCCTTCAACTACCCTCCCACTTTCCAAAGCTTCTTTCGTAGGGATTAAACAAGGCGGCTTATCAGAATGATGTGCATCACCTCCAATTGTATTCATGTCCAAAGTTTGAATGTCAACATCAGAATCTTTGTCAATCACAGAAGATTCCAAATATTGCCTATTAGTTTGTGTTTTTAAAGAATTTTGCTCCCCATCACCCATACCAACTATTTGATTTTGCACATTTTGAATGTTTGAGACTTCACAAGTAGAAGAGATATTCTGCGTAGAAGCTGCAGTAATATAAGTCTTCACCCCAGAAGCATATGAGTCATCTTGAGTTTTTTCGTCAAAAGAACCATCACCCAGAGTCTCAACTTTTCTTTGGTTTATATTGTCACATTTGCCATCGGTAAAGAGAATCCCCTTAGACTCAGGCAAGTCCATATTTCTGTGAATATCAGGCGGTTTCAAATTATTTAAACTTCCATCTATGGATAATTCACCTTCATGACCTTGGGAAACTCCACCCAGAGACTGCTCCATTACTACATCCTCCTTTGATCCAGAGAAGTTTTCATGAATACAACTAGGTGGCTGTAAATCTGTAACAATATCTTTAGACTCGTTTTTCTCATTAGGTTTTGGATTGGGCTCCATTTGCTTAGCTAAGCATGCCAGTTCCTCACAGGCACCAGATTCCTGTATAACAGCTTCTCTAGGGATAAATTCCTCCTGTCCAACAGATTTTAATAACATTTCAACAGATTCCGAGGAAGTGGCCTCAGACCAAACATTATTATGCCTTGATATAGAGCAAGATTCAGCAGCAGTTGAACCAAAATCTATGCCACTACTCCCCCGGGAGTATGCGTCAATCCACTGATTATCTTCGTTACTTTCAATGCCAAGGAAAACTTCACTTTCAACCAAACTATCAAATCTTAAATGGCCCTGAAGGCTTTCATCAAAATCAAACTTGGGGAGAGCATATGGCGTTAATACTGGAGGAAATTTGGTGCTCCCTTCAGCAGCTAAATGGGGATTCTGGCTTTGAAAATCATTGTCATCATAATCCATGGGTGTATCCCTAAATCAAATAAGCATATTAGAATAAGAGAAACAACTAAAAAAATGTGCCTAAACTTGTTATAAATATATTCATAAACAGACAAACACACATGCATGCAGACAAGTTCACAAGCAAAAAGAGGTACATACTGCACGTAAGATCCACCACACAGACATGCGCCACATCCATCATTCATGCATCAGCATACACATAGACAGGAAAATAATTTGAAACTCCATTTCAAAAGTTGTTGAAAAACGAACAACCAAAGTAGTTTATGGCTGTTGGCATAACACAAAGGGGTGCTGCCACCCCCGAAAGCACTAAGGGCATAGCAGGTTTGGAGTCTACCTGCTGGCAACTATTATTATTTATTATCTTCCTGACCAATAGCATTGTTATTCTTATTAGAAAAGTGACAGTTTTAAAAATAGATACAGGCTGTCTAGTTCGCCAGTGACATGAACGCGATCGATTTACAATTTTACAGCCCCAATCTTCACAAACGACCAAGCAACTGTATTCCTGAGTCAGACATCCTTAAAAGCGGTCGCAGAAAAATTATTCTCAGCACCAATTAGCCAGACCGGGCAGCCAGAAAGAAAGCAAACAATTTTAATGTATAAAAAAAAAACTCACCATTTACAAACAAGCGAAGCCAAAACAAACTCCAAACAAAGCCAAATTAATAACATTTGACAGAAAAATAAAAACTCACCACTACAAAGCAAAGCCTAATCACAACTGAGAAAGAAAATGAGAACCCTATATCTCAAAATAAAGTTGGGCATGAACAGTACCAGAAGAAGTAAGTCTAAAGACGCTACCTCCCTCCATCCGGCGAGGAAATCCAGCCCCTTTTGATCTCAACTATTACCCAATCGTACACTCATCTACTGCATCAACAACTCATTCTCAGTGAGTGTAACATCAACCAATTGAATAATTATTCTTTTAATAGAGAAGTATTATAATACCAACAAGGTCGGTGAAACCTCGGCGGAGACCGGAGACTCACCGGTGAGTTCGAGGTCCGGCGGATCGAATTAGGGTTCCGGCGACGAAAGAGAGAGACGGGTAGGTAGAGTGGTTAGAGAAAAAGTGGAAACGACACCGAGACGCAAAGAGTGTGTGATACTTTCCAGTTTCCAGTGGATTTTTTTATTTTATTTTTATTTTTCTTTCCCTTTCATATTCTTCCTTGGCAGATGTCGAAATTTGAAAGGTGGGTTTTTTTTCATCAGAATCTCATGGATAGTGTAAGAGTATCTCCATTGTAGTATCAACTTTTAGGTATTTAAGTGGGTTTTATTTGTACATATTATTTATTTTTATTTTTTTTAATTTAAGTACATAATAGGTACTCAACCCCTCCAATTTAGTAATTCTAAAAAATTTATTAAATCGGTCTCACTAATAACTCTATATCTAACTATAACTCACAAAAATACATGGGACCCACGAGGAAAGAGGAGAGAGATGGTGTTTGTAGAAGCACCCCTCTCCCATTAAGTACCCAATTTCTTCTCCTCCATTTGGGGTACTTCTTAAGTACTCCCTAAATACCCATTAAGCACATTACAATAAAAATGCTCTAACATCCCCGTCCAAATATTTTGGTATAAATTTTCAGTTTTAACCTATGTAATATTTGTCCATGTTAAAATTAGTATATGTAGATTAAAATTCCACCCATACACTACCTATAAATAATTTCACCTTAGCATGACCCTTATTATAGAGGTTAAAATGAAAACAACGATGTTAAAAAAAAATTCTATATTTTATGTACTAAAAAATATACATAGGGACTAAAACTGAAAAATATTCATATTACATAAAATAAAAAGTTATTCAAGCCCAGATTTTATTATATAACATTCTAATTTTTGAATTGAAATAATTTAGTTATAATTTTGCTATTTCTGTTCAAATAAGAAGAGAAGGCTTTTATTGAACACGGAAAATCACTTTGTGCAAAATCCTGATTCGAAGTAACACAAATATATAATTGATTTAATCATCAAAATAATCTCATTGTTTATTGCATGGGAAAAACATCAATCATAATTAAATAGTTAATTTCAGCTCTCAACTACAACTATGCAAATATTTGGAATAAATTATTTAGACTAACAACATAAACACATATATTTAAGTGTTTAAAACAATTCATTAGAATCTTAAACAAACAAGTTTTGGCAATATTTTTTAAGAGGATAAAGTGACTCCTAAGCTACATGAAGGTATTACGGTAAAAAAAACACTACATTAAGGTAATAGTTGCAATTTTATTGTGGGAGATAATTAATATTTGCAATAGATGAATACAACTTTATGGGATAAGTACGTGTGTATTCTCTATCCGGAAGAAACGTGTTGATTTCTGTGACAAGAACACTTGTTTATTTTGTTGATCAATGTTAGCCACAACACTTACTTCTTTCACTAAATATATCAAGATTGAAGCGTTGCTCGATGAGAATCACGTTTGGGTTCATGATGAGAATGACTTTCAAAGACATGACGATATATTTTTTTGGCTTAAATCTGTTTTTAGTCCCTCATTTTTCACTGAGGTTCGTTTTTAGTCTCTCATTTTTAAAACACATCTTTTTAGTCCCTCATTTTTGAAAAATGGTCTCTTCTAGTCCCTCAGACCATATTTTAAATTCAAAAAGTATCTTTTAAATTTATACTTTGACCCCTCTCAAACCTAATGCTCACTTTAACCCCTTTTTTTCGTTCTCCTCCCCCTCCACTGATGTACCGCGCCTCCCATCCCCACACGGCCAAGGGAGGAGCTCCGCGAGGCCAAGGGAGGCTGCGCACAATGGCGAGAAGGGAGGCGACCACCGCGATCGCATAGGGAGGAGAACGAGAGAGAGGCCGCAGTGCATCGGTGGAGGCGTTGGAACTACTCCTAGAGGAGATGGGGGGCCGCGGTGCATCGGTAGAGGGGGAGGAGAACGAAAAAACGGGTTAAGGTGAGCATAGGCTTGAGAGAGGTCAAAGTATAAATTTAAAAGATACTTTTGAATTTAAAATATGGCCCGAGGGACTAAAAGAGATAATTTTTAAAAAATAAGGAACTAAAAATATGTATTTTAAAAATAAAAAACTAAAAAAAAACCTCAATAAAAAATAAAAGACTAAAAACATATTTAAGTTTATTTTTTTTCAAGCATTTCTATACCACACAAGGTCTGGTTGCAACACAGCTTTGGACCTTTCATGACTTTTTAGTTATCCAAGGCATAGCTCGCATATGCGTGGATCAAGAGGTGTGCTTGGAAGAAACAGAACAAGCATTTTTCAGTATAGGGAGCTATGAGTCACTAATGGCTTGTTTGGATTGACTTAAGCAGAATTTATAAATACAGTTTAGAATTAATTTATAAATTATTTTGGGCTTATTTTTCATAAGCTATCCAGAATAGCTTATTAAAACAGTTTATGGCTTATATAAAATAAATTTTATTATAATTTTTCTTCGATTATAAAAGTAGTTTATACAACTTATGTCATAAGCAGTAAATAAACTTGTTATCCAAACAGGGCCTAAGTATGGATGAGTCCATCCATTTTCTTCAAATCGCATGCAATGGGAAAACCATACTCTCTCCGGACTCAAATATAAGAAAAAAAAACGAATAACGTTAACTAAGAAAGTTGGTTAATTACATTAAATTTTATTGATTTCAGCTAAAAAAGAAGTTTTATTCCAAATTTGCCCCTTAGTGGATATTTAATGCTAGGACAATTAAAACCGATAACGAAGGAACATGTGAAATACAAAGAAACATTGGAAATACAATTAGAGTTAAATAATGGTATTTTTAGAATGGTCTCATTAAAGAGAATAAAGGTAGTTAAATTTTCTTATATTTTAGACCATAAAACATGACTTTTTTTTTCTTATATTCGAGTCCGGAGGGAGTAGACCCTTTTTATATACTACCTCTGTCCCTAAATATAAGAACATTTTAATTAATTCACACCCTTTAAGAAAATTTGTTAAGTTAGTTAATAGCAATAAATTTAGAGTAAATCGTCAAATTGGCCCCTGAAACTACAAATCGCTCTCACTTTAGTCCCTGAAACTAAGAAAAATATATAATAGCCCCTGAAATTGTATACTGTCGGTCAAATTGGTCCCTGACGTTACATCCGTCATCTGACGCCGTCTACTGTGCTGAGCTGGCACGTTAAGTGCCACGTGGAAGCCAAGCTAGCCTCCCACGTGTTGCCCAGTCAGCAGGGACCATATTGAAGGTTTTTTCGCACAGGGACTAAATTGAAGGAATTTACGCGCAGGGATTAAATTGATGGAATTTTCGCACAGGGACTAAATTGAAGAATTTCGTTTTGACAAATACTATATTTTTAAGAATCTTCACTTCCACCCCCACACTGTCAAATTTGGCAACAGCTTCTACATTCCCAGTATCCATTCTTTCAATTACATCAGCTAGCTGAATCCCCACACTATCAATCTTGCCAATAACTGCTGCATTCCCAGCATCCATTCTTACAATTACATCAGCTAGCTTAAATTCCTCAAGTTCATCTAACCATGCAAAATATACACATTCATATTCCTGTAAAACAGAGACACAATAAGAAACCCAGAAATCACTTGAAAATCAAAATCAGTTGGTACAATCACAGGTGCACTTCACCTTGGGCATTGCACATGTGTAAAATTCCCTATTTGGGTTATTTTGGGTCCTGGAAGTTCGCTTAACATCTCTTCTACCGCAGTAACAAAAAGGCACAGTGGAAGCTGTAGTTTCGCCCCCATTGATTTTCGAGGTAGCAGACTCACTCCATGACCCATTTGATGTTTTTTTCCCTTCCTTTGCTGCGCATTTGGCCCTCCTCCTTCCATTGTCATCCTCCCTATTTTCTCACTCTCAAAGAACACAACGATGGTGGAAATGGGGAAGATTGTGATTTTAGGGCCAGGGATGAAATTGCATAATTAAATAGACTAAACTGCTCTGCTCTGCCCTCCCTCCAAAACGAAATTCTTCAATTTAGTCCCTGCGCAAAAATTCCATCAAGTTAGTCCCTGCGCATAAATTCCTTCAATTTAGTCCCTGTGCGAAAAAAACCTTCAATATGGTCCCTGCTGACTTGGCAACACGTGGGAGGCCAGCTTGGCTTCCACGTGGCACTTAACGTGCCAGCTCAGCACAGCAGACGGCGTCAGATGACGGATGTAACATCAGGGACCAATTTGACCGACGGTATACAATTTTAGGGGTTATTATATATTTTCCTTAGTTTCAGGGACTAAAGTGAGAGCAATTTGCAGTTTCAGGGGCCAATTTGACGATTTACTCAATAAATTTGTCAATGATTTATTATACTTTTCCAAAACTAACCCTAACACTTATTACTATCTCTCTTCCCCCCTCTCTCTCATCACTTAACGAATGCATTGAAAAAGGTAGAGTAGTTGAGTGATTTGTTTTTATTCACCAATCTTTATAGGAGAGAGAAATAATATACAATAAATATATAGCATTTATGATTTATTGAGTAAACAAAATTGTACAATAAATAAGGATATTTTAATTAAAAAATAATTAATGTAATTATTTTTTTTAAAAAAAATTTATATAAATTTTTTTTTATTTTTTTATAAAGGTTCATATATTTAGGGAAATAGCAGTAACTTTGTCAAGAAATTCTTCTTATGTCCTAGGCAAATTCGTATGAGATCAATCATATTCTCCTCGCACTAATTCGCAAGTGTGGGAACCCAATTTTTATTTTTTTTTATAACAAGTGGGAACCCAATTCTATTAGTTAGGTCCGGCTCATTACTTTATACAATGTTATGTTATTTGCTATGTTATGTTATATATATATATATACACAAGGTGGTCGCAAAAGTCATATCCAATAAAATCAAGAGTATCCTTCCTCTTGTGATCTCTTATACCCTTGGTAGTTTTGCACTCGATAATTTATTATTGGTATAGATGAAATGAAATAAAATATAATTTCATTTTATTCAACATTTTTTTTCAACTGAATTACTCTGTAATATTAATAAAAAAACTCTAACTTGTAATATTTCACCCTCATCCATCATGCATACCTTACTTATGGCTGTTTTATTATTGAAAATAAAATGGTTAAACTTTTTTTAGTCTTGACAAATAAGTGAATATCTATTTTTTAGTCTCACATTTTTAAAATGTCATTTTTTAGTTTTTATTTTTTAAAATATACTACTATTTATAGTCCTTAATAGTATATCTTTTCAGTCGACTGATGACGTGTCAAATGGAGTAATAACTAAAGTTATGAATCATAAATGATAGACTATGTGGTCAAAACTCTTCAACTCATCTTATTTATGTATCAATGAGGTTTTTTTTTTTAAAATATATCAACGAAGTTACTATATATAAGGGATTAAAATTGTTTATTTTAGAAAATGTGGAACTAAAATAAAATATTTTTTTTGATAACACTAAAATAAAATATTTTAAAAATGATAGAACTAAAAACAAATATATCTCGATTTACAAGAAATAAAAACATAATTAATCCAAAATGAAAATGAGATTCCAAGATCCAGTTCAGACCACGTAATTTTAAAAAGGGAAAAAAAATCTGTATACAAACAAAACGGCGTATGGTGGGAATCCTGAAATGATAGGGGGTCGGAGTAGGAGAGATAGAGAGGGCGGTGTTGGTTCCACACGAAGTAGCAGGTTGAGGTAGGTGGTTGAATTTAAGCGTTGCACTTTAGAGAGAGAGAATGGGGATGGTGAGAAGAGTCTCCCAAGTTCTGGGATTGGCCAACAGGAGCAGGAACAGGAACATCTCCTTCAAATCTCTGGATCCCCCATCACCATCATGTTCCTCCCTCACCCATGGAATCCACCTCTTTCATTGCCCTGTAAGTCGCTATTTAACTCCCTTTTTAAGCTTGGGAACTCGTAAAGCAACCATTTTTGGATACACTGCTACTACTCTTATCTTCTGCAATTCTATGCTTTGGTTTGTGAATTGTGAACTACTCCATGGGAAAGGGGTTCGGTTATTAGTTGGAAAATGGTAATTGAATTGGTTCTGTGAATAGGATGCGGTTGGAATTGTTGCCAAGCTATCGGAATGCATTGCCTCTAGAGGTGGAAACATCCTCGCTGCTGATGTTTTTGTACCTGAGAATAAACAAGTCTTCTACTCTAGAAGGTACCCTCATTCTCTTGTTCCCATGATGATGCATCTAAAAAGCACAATCAATGTCGTTGTTTTGTGAGTTTATTATGACTTACTTGGGTTTAAAAGGGATTTCCACCCCCCCCCCCCCTCTTCTTTCTGCTATTTATTGTGTGCTAACACTGACTGTGCCTACTTCTGAAGTATTTTTCAACCTGATTTCACTATGCAATGAAAGGAATTTTGATACACTAGCCCTTACGGATAGTTCTTAACAATAACAAGTACTAATACTATTTCTATATTCTTTAACATGCTCTGATGTCTAATTTGTCTCAGTGTGAGTGCTTGAGTCCCATACTCTAATGCATGCTTAAAAAGGTGAGATCTGAACGAACACACACGCACGCAGAGGTTAACTAGTTAGCCATTTGAATGGGTATATGGAAACAATGACTGCAGCTGCATTAACTTGTGTTGATCATTGCAGTGATTTTGTTTTTGATCCTGTTAAATGGCCACGGGTGCAGATGGAGGAGAATTTCCTAAAACTTTCACAGGCATTCAATGCCATGCGATCTGTCGTACGAGTGCCAGCTCTGGATCCTAAATATAAGATAGCTGTTCTTGTATCAAAGCAGGTGTGCATTATAAGATACATTATCATAACTAACTTCGAGCTCATCTGCCTCTTTTAAAATTTGAATACCAAATCACCGAATTAGATTTGCTATCTAGGACACAAAATATGAAAGATGTTTATTTCATACTGAGTTCCCGGTATTTGCAGATGGCTGATCAAATGTTAATGCTAAAAGTAAACATTGACACCATGTTCATTTTCTTTTTGATTGGTAAAGAAAAGAACGAACTCAATTTGAGTAGGAATTGCTAATGAGATTTATTCTGTTATTGCAAATATTAAAAATCTATACATATTTGAATGGTACAAGAAAGTCAGACTAGGCAATCTAAAACATGAATACAATTTGGAATAATTTAGGAAGCATAACAATGTCTAGATTTAGCTATTGATGCCTGAGACTATAACTCCAGCAAAGTATTGATCAAGTAGAAGGAAGAAAATTAAGCCACATGGATATAGTGCACTGCAACTTTTCCTCATTAGTCACACTAGGCATTGCTTCAATTGCTTCCTTCTGAGCTGGAGGATTACATTGGCATATCCACTGGGGCCAATCTGTGCCAAATTCTGTAGTAACAAATCAAAGACAGATCCTACCTCAGTCATTTAAGGAGCCAACAGTATTCTCATTTGGACTACTTGTGTGATTTAAGTTAGGACCTCAGACAATCAAGGCCCCTTCCTTGAATGGACGAATGACAAGTGTACTGCTATCTGTGTTCCTATTGTCGTCTGTGTTCTCAGATTTAGACACCATTCTAACATGAAGATCCCAGAAGAGATGCATCATATAAGTTGAGTTTCTTTTCCTTCTCCCAAGTACAAGTTCATTTTCCCTCTCTTGTTCTACCTCTTCTTCCCCTCTTGAGCTGCTTCTTTCTTGAGATAGCTAGAGAACGGGTAAAAGCACCCATCAAGCCATGAAAGATTGGGGCATAGAGTGGGAATACCCAGGCTGAGCTAAAATCAATAGCATCATTCTGGTCACTTTAGGTTGTGTTCAACCACCCATATTGGTCCCCTTTGTGGGTTTTATTCCTGATCCTCATTATGTTGACCCCCCACTCCCCCACTCTCTCCATTTCAATAGCCCGTACAGCCCATTCTCTGGCCAACTTTCTGAGAAAAACCAATTCTCAGAAAGGTTTGGAAAAGCAATGTGTGGTCGTAACACGTGGGAGTGAAATTAGGATGAAGAGAAGAAAAGAATCTGTGCTGAATTATTTTTTTGGGCACAACCAATTCTAAAAAATTGAAGGTATGGTATCCACAGCAAGCTTTCTTTGAAAGTGTTTGACAAATCGATGGCAAGCTTTTTTTCAAAAGGGTAATCCTTCACAGATGCAGCAGGCTTGTAACATTTGGGAAAGGAAATAGAAGAAAGATCACGTGAAGGGTAACTAGTGATTAATCCTAGTCATTAACTTGTAATAAAATTAAAAGTCAAGATTGGGACTTACTTTAGTTTAAAGAGTTACTCTAGGAGTCCCTTCTCTCTCTATCTGCACCTGTGTGTGTGTGTGTGTGTGTGTATTTGTTAAAGTTTTCTTTCTTTTGGTGCAGGACCACTGCTTGGTTGATTTATTACATGGATGGCAGGATGGAAGATTTCCGGTGGATATCACTTGTGTAATTAGGTGAAGTTTCAGAAATTACACCACTAAATTGATTTATGTCTCTTTATATTTAAATTATAATTTTTTACTTTCTTTTTTAATTGTCTTATATGATGCATTCACCAGTAACCATCATAGAGCTTCAAACACCCATGTGATCCGTTTTCTTGAAAGGCATGGTATCCCATATCATTATTTAAGCACAACCAAAGATGATAAAAGAGAAGGGGAGATATTGGAGCTGGTTCAGAATACTGATTTTTTAGTACTTGCGAGATATATGCAGGTAACTAACTAATTATAATTCATGTTCTCTGCATGTTTATTATACTTCTAATATATTAGAAAGAATGTGATTATGGTAACTGAAATAATTCTTAATATTTGGATGGTTTTGGAAGAACAACTCTGCCTCTACAACTTATGAAAATCTGAGAGTAATTTTTATCTATTGCATATCAATGTTAATATTTGATTGTATTGAACTATTGATACTTACAGCATTGATTTATGTGTAAAGATATTATCCGGAAACTTTTTAAGGAGCTACAGGAACGACGTAATTAACATTCACCATGGTCTGTTGCCATCATTCAAGGGTGGTTATCCATCTAGACAGGTTGGTCTTCCTGCACTTTCACAAGTTAATCTGTTGCCACTTTTAATCCTTTGTTATGTGCTCTTTCTGATTCCTCTCTACATTTGTATACATGTTTAATATGCTATATATTATTTTGGCAGGCCTTTGAAGCTGGTGTTAAATTAATTGGTGCAACAAGTCACTTCGTGACTGAAGAACTTGATGCTGGACCTATAATTGAACAAATGGTGAACATAAACTTTTTCATACATGTTTCTCTGTTGCTCAAATTCCATTGCTTCCTTTGTAATAATATACGTGAATGGTAATGCCGATCTGAAGATTGGCTCTATATGTTTATCTGAGGGTAAAATGGTTGAATCTCATTTGCAGGTTGAGAGAGTTTCCCACAGAGATAACTTGCAGAGCTTTGTGCAGAAATCAGAAAACCTTGAGAAACAATGCCTTTCCAAGGCTATCAGATCTTATTGTGAACTTCGAGTATTACCTTATGAAGAAAAGAAGACTGTTGTATTTTGAGGGAAACAACAAAATTGCCCGAACATAATGCACCAAAATGAAAATGGGATGCATTTGTATTTACATTCAATTCAATTATTTAATTGGATAATTCAAATAATACCCACTTTACTTTAGTTGCTAAATAAACATGAGAATAGAAAGAAGATTGAACTTTATTCGTTTGGTTCTTGTCACATTGATAATTCTGTGAAATGAATTCAGCAACTTTGGAGTTTTGTGATTCTGATTGTCACTCGTCATTGTTTGGAGATTCAAGTGAGTCAGGAAGTCTTACATTGGTTAATAATGAATTAAGTATAAGGATAATATAAATGTAAAGATTCCATTCATTACCTTCGGTTTTGGGTAAAGAAACTTAAATTTAAATTAGAATTACGTAGTCTTCAAAGAGACTTAAATTTAAATTAGGAATTAAATAGCCTTTCAAGAAATTTAAGGTTAACAGGTGATCAATACGAATTAGCTAATAGGTAATCCATACTCTTTTTAATGTTAATAGGTAATCTATACTCTTTTTTTGACATTGCTTTTTTAATAGGTAACCAATATGAATTAAATAGTATTTAATTTTTTCTTTAAAATAGTTACATACATTCTCTTTACGCCAAACTCCCTTTCGTTTCTATGAATCACATATATCAGGCTTCAATATATGTAGTTCTGTTGAATTGATCCACAGGCTTCAATATATGTCTAGTGACTCCACCAAAAACCATGAAGGCAATTTCAATCAAGTTGGCTTTCTTGATGATCTTTATCCTTGCATCTGGTTCCTCTCTCCCTCTCGTTTGTTATTATAATTTTAAAAGAAAGAGTAAAAAGAAAAAGAAAAGAAAAGAAATTGATATACTTCTTTTTGTGTGTGTGTGTTGCAGGTTTACCATTAAGAAGGATGGTGGGATTATTAGGAGCACAAGCCCAAACTTATCAATGCAAAACTGATGCAGATTGTGAAACACAGTGTGATTCCAGAGGCTGCATGAAGAACTGCCTTGGGTTGCCTAGTGTATGCTTCAATGGCCTATGTGCCTGCCCCTTTGGCCTAGGACACACTGCCACCAAAACCCTCCCAAGTTCAACTTGCACCCTTGATGGTGATTGCTCCAACCAATGTCTTTCTGACTGCACCATCAGAAGCTGCCTTAAGCACAAGTGTCAATGCGGGTGTCAAGGATGAGCAAGCACACCCTCCTTCACTATGTTAATATGTTTCTGGCACTTTGGAAATTAACAAACAAATATGATTATAAATTATAAATTATACTTGATAGGCAACTCCTAAGATAATGAATCATGAAGTGTGTTTGTTTTTATATATTATCTAATTTTCGTATTCCTGCTTTTAATTGGTTTCTGTTTTCATCTCTATTAACATTAGTTGTTACTTGAGCGAATCAAACTGTCCTGCATTCTAAGAACTCTACTAGGCTCTTGAGCAATTAAGAGTAGGAAAAAGCTAGTGTGGAGAAGCAGTGATCTTCCACTCCTAATTATTTTCCTATCAATTCAATTACATTTACCCCATTTTTTAAAATACTCTTTTGAATGATTGTGAACTTGAAAAATGAATTAAATGAACACACCATTGCTTTGCTTCTGTATCTTAGTGGTATGGCCATCATAAGAATACATGCATTTGGCAAAATTGTTTATTTCCTACTCTTCTAAACACATACATATACATATAATAATCGGTTATCATTTTTGAATACCCCTCACTTTCCAACACCCATCTAACTCCCTTATCTCTCTTATTTGTCACATCACTCATCTATCATATCTATCTCTCTCCAAATTGGATTTTAGGTGTCAATATCATTTTTCATACACAATACATGATACAACACAATCCAAACAAGTCATATGCTGGTGCTTAAAAATTCTAGAGAACGCTCTGTTGCTTCAACAGAGTTGACTCGACGAAGTAGACCCTCAATCCCATCAACCCATTTCTGCTTGTGGAGTTTACTCTTGCACTTGAACTCTAGAAGACCTTGTGCAGTTCTGAGGCCAAAGTAGAACTCTTCCGACGCTTCTCTTTCTGTTCTGTATGGCCATGCACCATCTTTATCACAGACTTCATAAACCACACCTAGTAGTACAATGTGTTACAATCAAAGTTAGAATACGCAACTCTAGAAAGACACAGCCAAAAGGGAAAAATAGAAACTTCCTGATGCCCAAATAAAAAGAAGAAAGGAAAAAAAACGATTTTTAGAATGCCAGTAGATATTTGGATAAAGTGTAATCCGCGGAATGCTAAAAATGCTTACATTTATTCTTTTTGGAGAAGGCTCCTCCAACGTGCTTGCTTTTGATCTTGATTTTGACCTGAACAAAAAGAGAATTCAAAATTCAGATAAATCTACTCCTTTATCACTATGAACCAAACCATTCAGTGCATGATTAGGCCCGGATTTAATTTAAGCATATACCTGACATTTCTCGTTGATGTAAACAGAAACATGCTTCAATCGTAATGCACCTGAAAAATGTAAAGCAGCCCCTTAGAAATAACTATGAGAAAACTCCTATTAATTGACATTTAAATATATCTGGATCTTTAAAACTAAAAATTGATTATAATTGAGAATGTCTTTGTTTTTATCACCTTTTTCTGTGAGCTGCAACAAGTTTCCCACACATGGGGGATGTTGTTCCCAAATCTGACCTCCAAAAGCAGGAAACCAATGAGACTGTGGTAGTCCTCTATCATATGGACTTATAGATGCATTCCTCTTTGCTTCATTTGGCAATCTTGCTCTTAAAGCTGCTTCTCCTCGCAAAGCTGGTTTAGCAAGGCAAAAAAAGAATCAAGCCGTGAATGATCAACAACTCATGTTCTCTTAACATCTTCAGAGTTAACAAACTCTCGTTTATTCTGTTTTTATTTTTAATTAAAAAATTGTCACAT
This sequence comes from Glycyrrhiza uralensis, assembly GCA_030159175.1. NCBI lineage: Eukaryota > Viridiplantae > Streptophyta > Magnoliopsida > Fabales > Fabaceae > Glycyrrhiza > Glycyrrhiza uralensis. The sequence continues at coordinate 48,677,612 of BRZY01000001.1, read as the reverse complement.
TGTTTTCAATCTATTTCCTGTTTTCGAAGAGTTTTATAGGAATTAGTGAAAACAAATAGTACAAATCTTTAATAAGATCGAAAATAAAGTGACAATTTTGTGATTAAAAATGAAAACAATGAGCCATAAGCAAGCAAGTACCTGTTGCAGCTGCAGCGGTGAGAGTCATTAGATCACCCGGGGTGTGAATATCAACAGCAGACTTCACAATGGAAGCCACACGGTCATGATCAGCTCCTGCTAGCTCAGCCATTTCAATGCAATGAGATGCCAAGAGTTGAGTGGCTGAAGCCAGGGCAAAGTTCAACTTGGAAGAATGAGAGCCACTGGTGGTGGAGTTCTCTGCTGCAGCCACAGCAGCCAAGGCCGAAGCTAACCCAGCAATGGACACAGCAGAATGCACACGTGCATTTTCAAGACGTGCCCGATCTTTCTTCTTCACAGTGATGTTGTTACTTTTATAATAATTACCACCATGCTGCTTCTGATGAAACCATTTTCCTATGGCACCCATCTTTCTACAATTAGCAGAAGGTATGACCTTGCTTGTCTGCAAAAGGAAAAAAAAAGTAAAAAACTTGGAGCTTGCAACACAATACAACAGCACATGTATTTATGCACTTGTGAATTTCAATGTTGTTTAGTGTATACTCATATGTTCTATATTCTATATTTATCATTTGGACTAGTTTAGATACTTCAAATTAGCAGGTAATTTTGGTAACAATTTTTTTTTAATTACAAAATAATCATTCAGATTTTTGGTAGATGAAGGAGATTATGAGCTTCAATATATTAATAATTGATGCAAAAGGGCATTGCTGAGATGGAAATAAGAGGAGCATGGCTTACTACTAGCAAAGGAGGTGCCAAAATAGTTTCTGGCATTGTGGTTGGATTGTTATGATCATGGAAAGCCGAAGTTTGCTTTTGTTTTTCCAAAAGGGCCTTTGAAATTTCTGCAGCTGAGAGACTCCATGATCTGGACAAGAACTCCATAGGCTCATGTGGTGTTGGTGGCTGAGGTATGGCTGGTAAGGATGGGACCACCAGTTTGAGTTCCTCATTTTCCTGCACATCCTCTAATTCTAACCCTTGCCATGAACCACTTTTCCAAGGTGGGAAATAACCACCTTCCATTTTGGTTTTCTATATATCAAACTGTCCCCAGACAAGTACTGAATGAATGCTCAAAGAACTTCAAGTCCTTATATATCAGCAACAGAGTTGATCATCTAAAAGAAGAAATGACCCATTAAAAGACTTAGACATAACATATCAGCAAACTTAAAAACTTTGGAAGGCAGACAAAAAGAAAAGCTCTGAATTGATCATTAGAATCCAGAATATATAAGTGCTCTGCAATTACAAACTTCAAAGGCAGAATCCAGAATATATAAGGACCTGTTCTGTTTTAAAAAACTGTTTTTTCTTAAAAAAAAAACATCATTTTCATTAATAATTACAAAAATATTACTTTATTTTTATTTTATTTCCTAATTTTAAAAATTTACACAGAAAATGGTAAAAAAACATTTTACTTTTGCTATCTTCCTTATTTCATGTACAATTATTTTTATGAAAAAATAAAATAATGTTTTTGAAATTATTGATAAAAATACTAATAAAAAACACATTTTTTAACTAATGAAATCTTAACAATCTGATTTCCCAAAGTAAATAAATAGAAAAAAAAGGAGAGAAAGAAGCCTGCTTTACAGAACTTGCAATCTCAAGAGAACCTTTTGACCAGATTTGCTGCATTCCCATCAACTTCAGTCTCAAATAAAAAGTGAGCTTAGAAGCAGTGCGGCAGAATAGCTTACAAGAACAAAAAATATTGTACTATGGTCTCGGGATGACCATGAATTCTGGTTGAAGTCAATTAAAGAATCGGAGACAATCCGTTATTCACGAAGCTCAAAAAACAAAGTATGTACTATATAAATTATTAATTTAATAAAAGAGAATCCTGGAGAACCGGGCATTGGTTCGTATATAGGACTCATGCATAAGCATAACACACTGTCGTCGATGATGGTAACATATTTTGATTATTATTATTATTATTATTATTATTTAAAACTATATGGTCACAAGTCCTAGAATATGATACAAGAAAGAATATTGTAAGATATGTGTCATTTTAGAACGAGGGTAGGTACTCTTGGTTGTGGGAAAATTGGAATAAAGTCTATGATCGCCCTGCATGCATGGACCGTATACCGGACGGCGTGGGGGTGATTAATGATTTCTTCTCATCGTCTAATTCCTAATATTAAATACATTTCTTTACTCATATCCCATTACTAGCTAGTAGCTATCAACGTGCGTCGGTCCGATTAGCAACTGCGGTTGGTTTTCATCTCAAGGTTTCGTGTTCGATCCTAGTAGCCAAAGGATACTCCCGCCAATGTCATGGTACCAAAAAAAAATAAAAAATATCCCATTACTAGCTTAAATAAATAAACACTAAGAAAAAAAGAAGAATGGTATGGAAGGGGGTATTATCTTACTTGCACGTGATGTTATTAATTGTGATGTCATTAATTGGGTAATTCCCGTGAACTTTCCCACTTGAAATCGATAATAATGATGTTCCCATTCAATTATAAATTTGTACTGACTACAAAGCATAAGCATATCATCAATGGTAATAGTTCGTGACAGTAACAGGCATAAGCTTTCGAACATACAACAATCCGTCCGGTTAGGCTAATGTTGCGTCATTTGTACAGTGCCTGGAATAGTTGGATGTTAATTATGTGGAGGGCTAACATGCAATTTACTTATTAGGCACATAATTGATATCGTGTGACTGCGTCATTGTATTATGAATTAGACGTACAATATCACATATATATCATCTCGTACCAAAAAATTACTATCTAATAACCAACCATATATATATATATATATATATTCACATCCGTCCAGAAATTTCAAGCATATATTTATGACATACACATCATTGGGCATATATCCCACTTTCCATTTCTGATAGAACAAAAATTAAAGCTTTTAGGGGCCCCAACTTGTATAGCAAGAATATGAGATGTATATATTTTCCCATCAGAGTAAAGGAATTGGCTTCACACTTTGGGTCTCTGCCATATTTTATTTTTTGGTGGGTTTCCTTTGAACAACGCGGGAGGATGAGGAAACTACGTGGAGGGGCATTTATAAAATTTGCACACAAGCTGGTCAATAAGTAAATTTTCTAATTGAAGCCAAGATAAGTAGTAAAGTTTAAAATTGAAGATATGATCAATTCGCGTAAACTGATCATCATCATCATAGCTAGTATAAAGTGATGGGAGAAAGCGGAATATTTGTCTGCCACGGCGAGGCTCGTTTGGCATGCATCTCCTCCACTTACTAAAGTCAATATAAACTTATCCATCATATAGATGTCTTTTTTGACTTGTTCTAGCTCCATGTACCAAGATAATTTTTTAGCTACTAATTATCAATTTAATTTTTATTTTTTTGTTGACAAATTCAATTTTTATTTAAATTTAAATCTAGTTTTCTTTTATTTTTAGTGACTAATTGTAATTGACTAGTTATTTCACTGGAGTCTAATTAACATTTTTAAGAAGTAGCTATGGCAACTTTAGAAGAAAGGAATAAGCATAAAAAAAAAACTCGAGAAGAAAGGACAAATTGGTGTGGAAAAAATAAACACACAGTGGCGTACCAGGACCCTGGGTCAGTGAGGGCATTTTATATAAGAAAAATAAAAATTAATAATAATCATTATTGTTATCGTATATATGAAAGTAAAGACATAAATGTTAAAATTATAAAATTATAATATATCCAATCAAATGAATTACATATATTATAATTATCCTTTACGTGATTTCAAAACATCATTGAATGATCACCTCTTCGTATCTTATCTCGATCATTAAGATGATATGCTGAAATTTTAATTTGTCTTCCTTGATCTGATGGCAACTCTTCTAAATTAATTTTACAAAATTATTGTTGCTCATTTGATGGTAATCTCCTCTTAAAAAATCTTTCCATTAATTCCTATAATTGAAAAACAAAGTTAATGGCAATTAGTATAATTTTTTTTTATATCCACGGTATCTTAGAGGGAAAAATACCTCTAAACTAATATGTGTTCGACTGAGAGGTAAGTAAAACCTAAAGAGTTAGCATTGATGCTTGCTATCTTGGAGAGCTGGGTCAAGTTGAGTAATTGAGGGTTCTAGTGGGGTCAAAAATGTAATCCCAGTGGGGTCAAACTTGAAAAAATATAGATCATAAGTGAAAGATTTAAATTTTCAGTGGAGGCACTTGCCCATCCTCACAAGAGTGTGGGTCCGCCCGAGCACATGGGCATGATCTCAAATCATGCGGAAAATATTATTTCATTTTGTGTGGTTAAAATATTTCAATCATATGTTAAAATACATCTTAGAAGTTATCACAATGTCGACAAAAGCAAAGTTAATCACAATGTTGATTTTAGAACTTTAAAATTTCCAAAGATCTTTTTTTTTTAATATTTTTTAGATCTTTCTTGTTTGGTCAAATATATTTTTTAGATCTAAACTATATGTGGTTAAACTACTATTACTTGGTCACCTACTCTTATCGGGCAATTTATATCCGCACATACATGTCCGCGGAACTATTAGTTCCGCGGGTTTATTTTCTTTCCAACACACACATATTGTGGAACTATTAGTTCCGCGGATTGTAATTCTCCGCGAAACTATTAGTTCCGCACGTTGTAATTCAACACATACATGTCTGCGGAACTAATAATTCGGTGGAGAATTACAATCCGTGTGTGTTAGAAAAAAAATAAACCCACAGAACTAATAGTTCCACAGACATATATATACAGATAGCAAAATATATATGTGCGGATATAAATTACCATCTTACCGATAGCCCAAGTTTTTAATGGACACACATGGCCATGTGCCAGTGTCCTACACATTTGGGTTGGAGAAAGTTCGGCCCAATATAATATTAAGGAATGCGAGTGCAAAAATATTTTTGGTCACCAAAAATATATTTTTAATTTTTGACCCAAATTTTTTTTTAATCGTAAATCTATTTTTATTTTTATATTTTTATTACGTTGTGTACAAATATTAAAATATTTTATGCGTTTTAGAATTCTCGCCCTTGGTAGATCCATTCTGTATTCGCATGGAGCATGGTTAATGCGAGTGTTACTGATTTCATTTCACTTATTCCATCACAGACAGATTCAGAGGAGAAGCTTCGTTACCTCAAGAGTGTGGAGCGAAGTGAGCGAACGACACGACAATCAGTTGGTCGACACCATGCCTGTGAGTAGATCTGGTTCGGACGAAGATGCTTCTTAGGGTTTTGAAAAATAGTTGATCTAATCAATCAAATCCCATTGCGAATTTGCGATGCAGATTAGAAGCTTGATAGAGGTGGAGCCTCCAAGTCCACTCAGGTACCTCATCGGAGCCGCCGTCATGATGATCGGAGTTGTCTTACCGGTCGGTTATATGATGTTCCGAAACAAGCGCGTCCCCTCTTCCTCCTCCTACTCCAAACAGACGTAGGTGTGCCCTTTCTTTTTTCAATTTTCCATTTCAAATCAACAAAACATGATATATTTATATTTTTTCCTCATAATTTCATTTTTGGCCGTTAAAATCAGCGAATCGCTTAGAATGCATCGTAGGAGAGTTGAAATTGTATTTTTAATTCGCAGTAGATCCAAACGTGGTTATAATGTTTGGCATTTCAAGTTGTCTTAATGTACAGCGTTGCTATTTCAGGAACAAGGTTTTGATATAGAGACATGATGGCGATGACGTTGGTGATGAGGTGAGAAGGCTCTGATTTTAGTAGATTTGGATTTGATTTGTCAGTGGTGAGGTGAGGTGGTTATGTTAGATTAGAGGCTTTGGCAGATCTACCATTTGTTCAATTGTAAATCCATTGACATTGCGAATCTCCTGAAGTGGTTGTTCATCTGATTCTGAACTCATACATGCCATTGTCTTTCCATTTTTTACTCATGGAATTCAATGTTGTGTACTTCATTCCTTTTACTGGTACAGGAATTTTCAACATACATATGATGTGCTTTTTTTTTTTCTTTTTTCTTTTGCATATGTTTTTCTTTAAAACAAGATGATATACCTGCATGTTGTTGCTGGCCATGAGAGGATGTCTTGTAAGATATGTTAGTAACATTTTTAGTTTAACTAGAAACTAATTTTCATTAATGTAGAGACTGTTTTAGCAGTGTGTGGCATATTAACAAGAATAGTTATGATAAATTAAGTTCATATTTTGCATGGGTTATGCATCACCAATCTAAATCGATCAACGCATGCCCTTGTACTTCAAGGTGATGTTGGAGGAGAAATGGTGAAGTACAGGAAAGTGGAGAGCAATGTAGCTCTTGGCGTATATTTAACTGTTAGATGACTTTATAAGGTTTAATCTCTAGTAATGAGCTCAAGATTTTTACAAACATTTTTGCTATTGTGCTTATTTGAGACATCACACAAAGATATAAGCTGCACCTTCTAGAGAACCCACTATACAGCTCCACAGTATTTGAAAGAGCCCTTCAGAGTCACTCATGCTGCCAGCTGCAGGGCTGCCCTTTCACCAGAGCCATAAGAATTTATAACTATCTGATGAAGGTGTAATTGAATGTTGTTAAAAACATCTCATTGACTCTTTAACTGGTAACTACTTATATTTGCAATGTCGCTTGATTGAAAAGTGCACCCTTAAGTCTTAACCCATATCGAGCAAATCAGTGAGAAGGAACAAAGCCTTCTCAGAAAAAGCAAACAACCTCAAGGAATTGATCGTGCTGAATAAGCGTGTGTTTGTTTCCACGGTGGAAACTGCGGTCAGTGCTCTTTGACGCAAAAGCTATCTTACATAGCTTCTCTTTAACTCACGGTGGCGGCAAGAAAGACGCACAAACAAACATGCACTAAAACAGTTTCACATTGGATAGGTCATGGGTTTGATTTCTGACTTGTTTGCTTAAAGTGAGGTAAATATTAATTCTCTGGAAGTATTTTTTGAGCCTAGAGGCCTTTGGACTGGGATACCATTATCTTACCCTATGGTTTTTATAACAAAAAAAGATAGCCGGTAAAGAAGAAAGTTTATTTTCTTCAAATCATTGCTCAGTATCCAAATTTAAGAACAGCTCTTTCAAATTCTTCATGGTACAAAATTAATTGTTTTTATTTGAAAATAATTTTTTTTGTAAAAAAAAATAAAGAAGTCAGTCCCACCATCTGCACTTTATGCTAAAATTTTCAAATTTTATATTATTGTGAAACAATTTTATGGTGCAATCTGGAACCAGTTTAAACCATTTAAGACCATTCAAGTGAACATAGGAAAGCAAATGCATTTACAACCCTATTGTTCATTTCCATTCAGTGATTTTAAAAATTATTCAGTGTCACGTAATAATTGTGTAAATTTTTTTAACTAGTACTTATAATATAATCAGTTTAATTGTCTAGAGTGATTATTTCCTGAATCTTTTCACCATCTAAATTTTCTATGAAAAATCGGTATTTACAATATATAATTTTGAAAGAAAAAAGTTTATTAATATCAAAGTGAAATAGAAAGCGAAGTTCAAAAATCTCAAACGTATTGGGGAAAAAATTACCGCGCGTCATGCAGCTTCAACAATGGTGACGGTAGGCGATCCCCATCCGAGGGAAATATGATAGTAAACAATAATTGTCATAATTTATTTTCTTTATAAAAAAATAAAAAAATTTAATTTATTGAAATTTTTTTAAGGAGAAGACAATGGAGTCTATGTGGAAAAAAGAGGTGAAAGAACATGTTGATATTGTCGGATACGAAACAACCAATAAATGAAGTTTAATCTGCTGTACAGGTTAAGTCAAAAAAAAAAAATCTGCTGTACAGGTAAATGTAAATATCAGATTAAGATATTTTATAAGCGAAAACAGAAAGGTAAAGAGTTGAAGAGTGAGTGTTGGATTGGATTAGAGGAATCAAAAATCAAAATCCATGGCGAGTGCAATAGTAAAATACGGAATCATAGGAGTTGGGATGATGGGAAGGGAACATCTGATGAATTTGTACCATCTTCGCAGCGAAGGTGTGGCGGTTGTCGCCATTGCTGACCCTCACCTTCCCTCTCAACAACTCGCCCTCCACTTAGCTCACTCCTTTGGTTGGCCTCTCAAGGTATCACTCTCAATCACCATCATGTTCCTCTTTCTTTCTTTCTTTCTTTAAACAAATTAATCTCTTTATTAAAATTCTCTGAAGATATCATCATCATCATTATGGTTGTTATTGCTATTATTAGTATTTTGAGTCAGAATACAAATGCTATTAATGAGATTTGATATGTAAACATGTATGTAACTGCAATTATCTGGATACTAGTATTCGTATTTTGCTGATGGTTTAGTTAAGCAGATAGTGCTCTCCACCCATAGTGAGGTGAATGAGTGAATGAATGAATGACGTTGAGTTGAAAGTTGTGAAGGTCTTCTCAGGTCACCCGGAGCTGTTGGACAGTGGACTGTGTGATGTTTTGGTGGTATCAACTCCTAACATGACCCATCACAGGATTCTGATGGACATAATCAATCATCCCAAATCCCATCATGTACTGGTAGAAAAGCCACTCAGCACCACTGTCTCTCACTGCAAAGAGGTTGGTTTGTCCTTCCCTCCTTCCTTAAAATTGGGTGTCTGCTTAGTGTAATTTTATACAAATGAGTGGTCTTCATGGAAAAAAGGTTTTGTGTAATTTCTTATATCTTCTTGATCAAAAAATGGAGATATCAATTATACTTATGGGTATGGTATGGCGTTGTCTTTACTGTGATCATGTGCAGCAAATTGTCTCTTCTGATAAGTATTCGGTAATGCTCTAATTTATTGCCTTTATGTGTTTGGATTAGGTCATTCATGCTGCTCAAAAGAGACCAGATATATTAGTACAGGTTGGACTGGAATATAGATACATGCCACCTGTTGCAAAACTGATAGATATAGTTAAGGGAGGAAGCCTGGGGTGTGTTAGAATGGTAGCAATTCGGGAGCACCGGTTTCCGTTCTTGGTTAAGGTTAGATTTTTTACCAATTGAGGTTACATTACATGTTTTGCTTCTAGTGTTGAGTAAGCTGTAAGAGTGATACTGGCTGTAGGTGAACAATTGGAATCGGTTCAATGTTAACTCAGGGGGCACTCTGGTAGAGAAGTGTTGCCACTTCTTTGATCTGATGAGGCTGTTTGTTGGTGCAAATCCTGTTCGTGTGATGGCTTCTGGAGCTATTGATGTTAATCACAAGGATGAAATATATGATGGAAAGGTAGACTAGATGTGGCATTTGTAGCCATAATGAGATCAAGCTTCAATCATCAATCTTTGTGGTAGTGTGTATGATTCCTCAATTAATACCAATTATAAACTCTATATAATATTCATAATCCAGATAATGGAATACGCACTGAGCTTGGTTTCAGTTGTTTCAATAACAATGCATAATCCCTTGAACCAATAAGGTATTATCCCTTGCTCAATAGGGAATATGCACTGATTATATGAATATTACGCTATATTTTGCATCAAAACGTTCAGAATTAACGACTTCAGTTCATATTGTCACAGTTCTAAACAGTAAATAGGCTTGGAGTTTTTCTGTAATAATTGTTGTTTCATATTGTTATTGCTAATGACTAGTTTACTTTGTGCAGGTTCCGGATATTATTGACAATGCATATGTTATAGTTGAATTTGACAATGGTTCTCGAGGAATGCTTGACCTTTGTATGTTTGCTGAAGGGAGTAAAAATGAGCAAGAAATATCTGTTGTCGGTGATATTGGAAAGGTGAAATTCTCCCCATTTCAGCTACTCAAAAGTACTTATTATCTTGAATTGTAGTATTTGTTGCAGTAGCCACATGATTAAGATACACTTGATGTTGATAAATTAAGCTTCAATATAACATTTTAATGATTAGGATGCATGATTCAAAACTATAACAAACATGCAAGATGCTACTTGTCTTGAATCATGCACCCTAATCATTGAAATGTTATGGTGCATCTTGCATGAGTTTATGATAGTCTTGAATCATGCACTCTAATCATTGAAATGTTATATTGAATCTTAATTTATCTCCATTTAAACTATTTTTAACAGGGAGAGGCCTTTGTTCCTGAGAGTGTTGTGCGGTTTGGAACACGAGAGGCAGGGCGAGATGGTGTCCAGACTTTGAAAGCTGAAGATCAACGAATAAAGTGGGTAGCTTCTCTTTCTGTTAAATATTTCATCAACTAACCAAGCTTTGAGATGGTGAAATGAATTAAAAGTGGATCTTATTACAATGAAAAATCTTGTGTGATTTGGATTTTTATTTGGCCTCTACAGATATGATGGGTTACACCATGGGTCTAGCTATCTGGAGCATCTTAACTTCTTGTGTGCAATTAGGGGTAAAGGTGAAAAGGCTCCTGCTGTAGATCTCCAAGATGGATTAATATCTGTTGCAATAGGAGTTGCAGCACAGGTCTCCATAGAAAAGGGTCGATTTGTTACTATTGAGGAAGTTATGGATGGGCTTGAAGTTTGAGGGCGTTTGAACTCGGAAGGGAAAGTTACCCCTCCTTTCTCTCCCCAGTTCTTTTTCATTCATGTTCATTCAGATAAAAGCAATAGCCTCTGCTGAAATCTCACCTGTTCAAAGTTCTTTTCATTTTACTTTTGCTCCAGGATCCAGATCGTTTATTGTTTAGTTTGCAAGTGTTTTTCTTGTTCCTAATGAAAAATTATGCGCAGTTTCTACTAGGTAAAGCATAATATAGTGAAGTGATTTTAAATGTTATTATTGACCTTTTGTGGTAGGAATTTCAATAAAGCAATAGCAAGCATAGTTGTGTAATTTTATATTTTTACTTGTGTGCTGAGTATTGCTTAATTTGGTTCACAGCGCTTTGTTTCTTTTGGTTAGAAAAATTAAAAAAACAAATGAAGAATGGGTAATAATTAAGGTTTACGAATTAATATATTGACCTGAAATTCGAAAGGTTTGTATGAAAAGTATATCCAAAAAAATTGAGAATATTCAGTGAAGTTAGACATGACAAGCACATCTGCGCAGCAATGTAATGAGCATAACCTAGATGAATTTATAACCTGAGCTTTCGCATATTCTTAGTTTCAAGTACATATATAAAAAAATTATTATGCATAAACGTGAATAGTACTGATAATTAATTAACCTTGCAATGAATGATTAAAATTACTTTCAAGTAAACCTTCAGATTGACAAACAAAAATATGACGATATAAATTATCATAGCAAAAAAAAACGACAAAGAGGACGACAACAAAATGGGAAAAGCAATTCTGCCAAGTGGATATAAAAAACTTCATCGTTAATCTCTACTATTTTAACACCGAAACAAGATTCAAGAAAAAATACATAATTCGAGCGTTCAAAACTGGACGATTTCCAAAGTCTAACATATAATGCACTCCGAATATTCAGAAAATAAAGCCACATAAAATAACGCATTAAAATCAGCGGTAGCGACGAAGAGAAAGGGTGTTGTTTCTCTTCCAGGTTGCCCTGCGGGATGGGCGTGCTTTGTGGTACAGATGTCCTTTGCCAATTAAACCTCTGTTGTGTTTCCCAGCAGAAGTGAGGCCACGCAGTTCCCTGTGTTTATGGACTGGATTGCAGAGCCAGTTGATCCTTGGATCATTTCTTATAGCACTGTGGGCAGCATCCACCAAAATGATCTCGAAATATTTGTAAGTCGAATCCTGTAACAATAGAAAAGCTTTAGATCAACCAGCCAGTGATTCGTAACTAGGTCTCACCTTTCATAATGATATGGCATAAGAGTACAAACCTCATTCACCCAGTATGAATTGAGGACCCTGAGGCCACCCAGTTTCCGTCCAGCTCGCTCCTCGGCCACTGACCTCTTGCTGCGCTGAAATTTCAGTTGGGTAACACCTTGATTTGTAGGCTTCCCATAGACAATACCTTTGGGAACTGGTCTCTTCCGGCCACCTCTTCGAACACGAACCCGGTAAACCACATAACCCTGGAATGTTTTGATAAATATAATCAAAATCATGTTCATATCATAACAAATGAAGCAAAGTGCATCAGTTCAACAAGAACAGGCACATTTGATGCATGAGAATAACTATTAATGGAGAAAGGCACGAGTAAATAAACTATAGAGATAATAACAATGTGTGTACTTATTCAGTAACAGTTAAACAAATTAAACAAAATGGTGCAAATAAAAATGTGCCGGATCGAGACAAAAGCAAAATTTGTAAAAAGGAGGAAATTTGCTTGGTCAGATGACCGGCTGCTTTGACTATAGCTGGTCTCTCAGGAAGCATCCACTCATTTGTACACATGCAAGTTCCACAACAGAAATACATGTGCATCAGGACACCGCTTAACCAGCACTATGTAATCATATACTTCTGGTGCAAGCACAGTTAAGAAGGTCTCCTTTCGAGTAGGAGTAACTCCAGAGAAAAGTATAGAAAGTAAGAAATTGAAACTTTCATTCATTTGCTACTGAGGTTTATAAGAGTTTTTATTTTCCTAACTTAAAGGATCCATTGACAAGTGTACAATGACCCATACAAGATGTTAACTAAAAGGGAAATGCTTACAGGAATGGAATATTCATCTGCTACTGAAATCCTAACAGAATTCATGAAAGAAATGCACTATGACTACTGATAATCAGCCATCCAAACTGGTTGCTTCCTTAAACATTTAGGCCTTTCCTTGGGTTTACTCGCATTACTTGGCCCAAAATCTGGTTGAGGACTAATCCCCTGGCCCAACTTTGTATCAACTTCATAGAAATTACCCAACTCAATTATGCATTATTCACAATGGTCTGTTTCATCCTAGTTCTGATAGTGGCAAGCAGTTATGACACCTTTTCATAAACAACTAAAACAAGAAAGGAACTACATATTATTCTCACTGTCACTGCTCAGCAATATAGGGTTGCCACTTCCATCTATGAAATTTTCTTATTTGACAAAAATTCCAGCTATGATACACAGAAAAAATGACATGTTCAACAATTATACAACACTCAGAACTTACGTTAAAATTTTAAGGTGTATAAACACAGAAACATTAACCTCTAAAGCAAAATCATGATAAACAAATATACAGTTTCTCTACCTGCTTAGCCTTATAACCCAAGCGGCGAGCCTTGTCCGGGCGAGTAGGCCTTGTGAGGCGGACAATAGAAGGTTGCTGGCGATATTCCCAGCACCTCACCCGCTGCAAGAATCTCATGACATCGGACTGCTTCTTGCGCCAAAGCTCCGAAACATACTTGTAGGCACCTATTATTGCCACACAAATCAACTCACATATTTCATCAGTGCATTCCTCTTTACAACACAACCTGCGCCTAATGCTATGTAGCAAGCAAGTAACACAGCATATTGAATAAACCAAGTATAGGACAAAGTGACAAAACGTATCTATAAAATCTCACACTCTGAAGGCCTATTTTCCACGGATCATTTTTTTTATGGAGTTTTACAAATCTTACTACTGAATCCGAAAGCATTCCAAAAATGGAGCGAAACACGTTCGATCTTAGCAAACAGGACGTCAGAATGAACAATGAGAACGAGGCTTCGGCGGTGAAAGGCAACACAACACAGTCTAATCATCAGAAAACCAAACCAACCAAAAAGCAAGTAACTAACGAGAGAGAGTGAGGGGAATACCCATCGTGCAGACGACAGCGGGAACACGCAGTGGCAGTACGTTAGGGTTTTGGATGGAGAGTTGTTCTAACTTTTACTTTATATATACGCCGGCTAGTGGCTACCGATGGGAATAGGCCGGGTCCATCGGGGCCTAAATTAAACTTAAGAAATTTTTTTTTAAAATTATTCAGCCATTTAAAAAGTTGGCTTAAATGCACTTTTGGTCTCTTAGGTTTTATGTTTGTGCAATTTTTGTCTCTCAGTTTTTAATTGAGCACATTTAGTCCCAACGTTTACTAACTGTGCAATTTTGGTCCTTCCGTCCAATTGTCATCCAACCCCAAATGGAAATCGCTTAGGTGGCAGACGGTAGTGTAACGTGGCACTGTTATTGCCCAACTGAACTGCTGACATGGCATGAACTACGAGTCAGCCTTTTTTTAAAAAAAACGTGAAAATCACTTTGAGGCCAAAGCACACCGTTCCGATCTACGATGTCCCTTTATTTTTGAGAAAAAACTAAAAATGGATGTGGCCCCAAGTCCTGCAGCGTCCCCATCGTCTATTCGTCTTTGTGTCCCCATCGTCTATCCGTCTTCGTCTCCCCCATCTTTGCTTTTCATCTTATGCTTGATGCTGAGAACATTCTTGCTGCATCAGATCTTATTCCTGTAGCTCTGTCATTTGTAATGCATCGTGTTGTAGCTATTATAGCACCGATGGAAGAGTTTAATGTTCAGGAGCTCTAGCTTTTGCTACTTATTTATCGAAAAAATATGGCAATGTGGTCAATGTCATTCAGTGGGAGAATTTTTTTAAAACTGCATGTGAACTTTTAGAACAACTGTGACAACAATCTGAGTAGCTATGTATGAGTTATTGTAAGATTGAGATGAGGAGAAAGAGAGGGGAAAAACAACAATTCCACAGATTCAAAAGAATTATTACTGAAAATTGAAAAGCAAACAGCTCAGGAAAAAATTAAAATGAGACACCGAAACAAACACCTTTTCTTTCTTCTTCTTCTCCTCGGGCTCGAGCTTCTTGTCGTCCTCTGTGAGTTTTTTCTCCTCTGCATGAGGATTTGGGATCGGAGAAAGAAACTCAACCTGCGTGACTCCATCTTCTGGTTCCTTTGAGTAAAGGGGAGATGAAGATCGGTTCGGAGAGGATGGAGACGCGGCGGGGCTTGGCGGCGCGGATGAAGGAGGCCGGCGGCATGGGGACGAACGGATTGGCCAGCAACATGGCGTTCTGTGACATCCATTTTAAGTTTTTGTTTAGAAAAAAATAAAGGGGTACGTGGCCGAATATGAACCATATGATTTATCTAACGTTCCCCTCCTACTCACGTGATTTTCACATTTTTTTTTAAAAATGTCTGACTCATAACTCATGCCATGTCCGCAATCCAGTTGGGCAATAATGGTGCCACGTCACACTACCGTCTACCACCTAAGCGATTTCCATTTGGGGTTGAATGACAATTGGACGGAAGGACCAAAATTGCATAGTTAGTAAACGTTGGGGACTAAATGTGCTCAATTAGAAGCAGAGGGACAAAAATTGCACAAACATGAAACCTGGGAGACCAAAAGTGTATTTAAGCCTAAAAAGTATAAGGTCTTTTTCAAAATTGATTTATTTGAGTAGATATAAATAATATATTAATATTTATTATTGATATTACTATATTTTAATTGTATTATTTTTTTGTCCTCATTTATTATGATGTTTTGAGATTATATGTGTGTTGATTTGTTTAAAAATTTAGACCTAGTGGCTAACAAAAATTTAGACCTGATTCATCGTCTGGTTTGTAAAATGTGGAATCACCTATCCTGTGTGGCACTGCCATGTGGACTTCCATTTGCCACGTAGGCATTTTTGTAACGGTATATAACGGTATGGATCAAAAAAAGAGGGTCTGAACTTTGCAGGGACGAAAAGAAAAAAAAATTAGAGACGAAAAAAATAAGACCACCTATTTGCAAGGACTAAAAGCATATTTAAGCTAATTTTTAAATTTAAGATGTTAGAAGATAGACCCAAAAATTTGTCAATATTACCTAGGAAAAATATTATAGACAAAAATTTTACTAGATTTTTTGAAAACATAAAATCTTCAAGGCATCAATATAAAATGTTCTTATGACATGTTTTCATATACTCTCTGTTATTAATTCATTTTTAAAAAAAAAAATCAACTGTCGAGACAAGTGCATTAATTAATTTAAAAAATAATAATTTCTCGATTTTTAGTTCACATTTTCTTTTGTTCAAATTTGTAGTACAGTTTTGTCTTTGGTTCACATTTAATTTTGTTTTGTCTCATAACCAATTATAAAATCAAACTAAAAACTTTGCGCGGCACGTTTTTTTTCAAGCAAGTTAAACACACCTCCATTGAATCCAAAAAATAAATAAATAATAAAGCGGCTTGGAAATCTTGTGTCTATTAAACGGGGATTCCTATTAATTTCTTATTATCCATCTCAATCACTCGAGAGAAAAAGAAACAAACCATCCACGAACGCAAACTAATTGAAATAAACAAACTAACCAGAAATTACAGAAACAATAAAAGAAGGGAGAGAGACGAAATGTGAAGCAGCAAAACAATAAACAGTTTCATTAGATCTTGAATAAAACAGGCATAATTTTACATTGGCGAAATTATTGAAAAATAATTGGAGTCACGACACAAAGTTACACTGAAAATCCCTCCAACGAGTTTATTTTAAGCATTGGAAGAGAAAAAAAGAGTTTTTGTTGGTACTGATTACATAGCGAAGCGAGTAATCTGATGCGGTTGGTCTCAGCACAGCAGCAACGGTAACAGTAGTTGAAGAGTCTCCTCGAGTCGACGAACTCTTTTCAAAATTCTTCTTCACCTGTGCTTGCGCTCCCTCGATCCTCTCGAATGCCTTCCTTCATCCTCCCAACCGGTGGTCTGCGGCGGAGCAGACGGCTCGTACCTCGACGGCCTCCGTTTGAAATGCCGCTCATCGTCGCTTGATTCGTAATCCGCCATGGCGCTGCTCTTCCTCCCTTCGTAATAGCCGTTCGACTGGTGCGCCGAAGTCGCCGCCGAGGCACTGGCAGTGGGGCCGCCTGCTGCTTCCGTTGCGGAAGAGGCGCTGACCTTTCTCTTCTTAGCAGCGGCTTCCTCCTCCGCCGCCGGGAAGCTTATGCGGGAGAAGACGCTGGCCTTATGCTTGCGATCCGCAGCTGCAGCTGCTGCTGCTGCTGCTGCTGCCGCCGCCGCCGACGGTGCAGCGTTGGATGAGGTTTTGGCCACTGGTTCAGATGACTTTCTGGACGAGGATTCTGATCGGTGATGGCGGTGCCGCTCCTGCTCATAGTCGCGATCCCTGTCATCGCGTTCACGTTCAGAGTGGTGCTCGGTTTTTCTCTTGGGCGGACGAGGAAGTTCCACCTCGCGCGGAGATCGATCAGGCGACGGCCGTTCCGAACGGTGACGGTGGTGATGGTAATCGCCCCCCGATGGCGGTGGAATTGGTTTCTGCACCAAAATAGAAAAGCCCAACTGTCAGGGCCATAAATAAGTCCATGGAAAGAAGAAAACTGGTGTTCTTGGATTTATCAGACCCATTTACTTAAATTTTTTTTTTAAAAAAACAATAAAACATAAAACCATCTGTAGCACCAGCAAGTACCAACATTGGACACGCCTATCGCATTATACCAGGTGGACAATTTCAAAAGATAAATCTAAATATTTTTCTTCTTTTACCCCAAAAAAGGCTAACGCAAGCGTTTAGATTTTAAAACTTTAATGTTCATGTCTAGCCTTCATAATTTCTGCAATATTTAGTGCTTTTTTTTTCTTGCTATAAATTTACTTGCCATTTTCTCAAGATTAATATTGTCCGAGCTTACCAAAAAATTAGAATTATTCATCCAACAATTTAAAATACCTCGACTAAGAAATCATAGAAGAACCAAACAAAATAACTAAGACCACTACACTAGATTTAACGCACACGATTCAGTTGTTTAGTCAGTTGAATGTTAAAATGATAGAAAACATAACATTCGTTTAGAGTTTTTTTTCGCAAGAGGGGAAGTGGCCCAAGCCCTCTTATTTTCACCAGTCAACCAAATCTGTCGGGCTAAAGAAACAGTTTAACATTTCACCAAAAAAAAAAAGTTTAACACTTTTTCTCCAACTTCCAAACCCCTTGGGCCTCTTAAGCAGTAATTATAATCAACTCCAGAAAGATTTTTTTTCTATTTTTCTTTATAAAATAAAACAATATTTACCCATCGAAAGGTGGATTTATGATGTGACAAGAATGATCAACATATCCTTAAAAACAATTCGGTGGGCAAGCTTACCCCAGGACCCGGGGGATTAAGTTACCCCCGGGCTCGCAGCTAATACAGCGAGAAGTTGAAAGTAAAAAAATATGCCACAAGATCCTCTAGGTTCCATTTGAATGAGAATCTCAGTCAAATCTCCCACTGACATCATTCACCCATTGTAACCCATTACCTTATACTTTAATATATGAAAAAAAGACTGATGTTAGGAGACCCACATCCCAGACATTAGTCATTACAAGCAAAACTAGAAAGTTAAATTCAAAATCAAATTATCCAAAATTTAATAATCTGAGACTTGATGGACAGATTTATTCCACCCTCATCAATAGACATTAACTACCATGAAGAAAACCAAATGCAGAAAAATCAACCATGATCTTGGATGAATAAAAAAAAAAAGCTTGACAGTTCACCCAATACAGCCCAGAGACAAAATGCTTCAAAATTGCAAAGATGAATCTAAGGTGCTTAAATGATTTGAATCTCTTTTATGGTTCAAAGCATGTCCATAAACCATAGTCTGAAAAAATGATCACGGGAGAGGATCCGACATTGGGAGCATGGAGATTTAATAACAGCATTGCACCATTATCATATGCATCGATGCAGCTATATCCACTATTTCGTTATCATCATTTTCTTTTAACCCACTTTAAACCATTTGTTGCTGTTGACCACAAAATAATGGTGAGACTGGGCATCGCTCCCTCAACCATTTCATGATCAACCAGAGTATCACTTTATAAACAAATCATTTTATCAATAAATGAAGCCAAAAGAGATAATTGCCAAAGATTGCCATAATTAAAGAAACAAAAAAAAGTGTGATTATCTAGTGCAATCAATGTTCTTTTGCATGCTTGCGGTTCCTGGCCAAACTTTTGGTTGACAAACCACAAAAAGTAATTGACGCATAGAAGTCCACGGAGTGAGAGGGGAAAATTAAGACAATAAAAAGCACATACAGTTTTTGGTTTCATGGAAGAAACATCACCAACACTGCTCACTTCCCTACCAAACTCTCGAGCTTTGGAGAAGTCCCTGTTCCATGAAGGAAATAAACTCGTTAAAAACAATGAGAAACTGAACACAGATACCATGCACTACATACGATTACACCAAAAAAAAAACCATCCATCCACATGTTATCTCTTAACAATTAAAAAACTAGGCAACTAAATTCACCTAGGTAATTATGAGGAAGAATATATCTTCTGTAAAGCAGTGTTTTGCAATTATTTTATCAAAATCCACAACATAGTACCCACCATCCGCCTTATCAAAAGGGGAAAAGGACGATAGTATGTCACTCTAGAATAATAAGTTCCCAATTTAAATCCCAATATCCCACTGTCAGGAAACAATATAATGAAACGTTAATGCAACACACCAATGAAATACTAAAGATATGCAGGAGGTTGAAACTTCGTAACAAGGATACAAAAGCCAGATGATAATGTCTTAAATGTTGCTATTTTACAATTGATTTGTAAATTAAAACTGTATTGAACTTCTTAAACATGCATATCAGAACATGACATGGCCACCCAAGAGAAGTTCCATTTATACCTTTCACCCCGTCTCTCATTTTCACGCTTCCTCCTCAGATCAGCTTTCCGAGCTTCGAACTCCTCTCTACTCATAACTGGAGGTGGAACATTCATCCCCATACCAAACTCAGCAAGATCCCTGAATAGAGTCATAATTATTATATTACAATATGACATTCCAGAAAACAATGTATCAGCATATAGAGTCAAATCCCTCCCTCAAACATGCAACCACATTTTTTATTGGTGTTCACTCAGCACCCCTTTTTAAATCCCTCCCTCGTCATCAACAAGACACAATGCCCTAGACTGTATCTGTGTGTGAGAAAGAGGAGGGGGGAGAGAGAGAGAGAGAGAGAGAGCAGGGGGATGAAGCGACAGCAAAGGAAATGCAGTAGTTTAATTTTGACAAACATACTATTGCATACCTATGAGGTGGAACAACAGGCATCATGTAACCGTGCATGCCAAATGGATCTTGAGGCATACCACTTGCAAAGGACATGTCCAAGGGGCCTAAACCGTAACCCATCATTTGCATTGGAGCAGCATATGGTGCCATAAATCCATCCATACAAGGTTGCATGCCATTCCAGTATGAATTATAGCCAGGAGGTGGGCCCATTGGCATCATATAGTTCTCAGCCCCAAAGTCGTGTGGGGTTTTCCACTGCAAATCTACAGGATAAATAAAAATTATTTGAAATTATTACCGTTGTAAAAACCCTTGTATTGCCCCGATCCACTATATGTTCCAGCAGTATACAAAACCAGATACAGAAAAAAAAAATACAGATACTGAGATACATGTCACAGACAAAACAACAGATTTACCATTTGTGGGCATACGGACTTTCTTCTTTTTCTTCTTCTTTCCTGCAAAGTTAAAAAATCAAATGAGAATGCCATCAAACATTCAACAGAAAATCAACAAATAAAATATATTTTTGCTGGCTCAAGCAATAGTGCCGCACTATCTTCCATCTAAATCATATTCAAGAAGCACACACAACCACCACTGCCGCAAAAGAACATAGGATGACATAGCAGCAATCTACATCACCTGCCTCAGTGGGAACCACCTTTTGCTGCACTTCTTCCTCAACCTGCTGAGCACTCCCTTGTGAGGCTGGTTCCTTCACACTCATAGACTCGTGAGTAGCTTCAGAGACATCAGCAGCTCTAGGGATCTTTACTTGCTCTGATGTCTGCTGTGGAGCAGAAACAGCCTTTCTCTCATCAGCTGTTTCCGGTATATTAGTTGTTCCTTCATTAACAGGTAAAATCTTTAATTCTCCCTTGGAGGCAGCCGATGAGGTTGGAGATGGAATCTTAGGCTGCGGACATCGAGCAGACTCCATATCTGAAAAATCAAACTCCAATAAGAAATGTTCATATTGACAAATAGATAGCCATTAATATCCAAGTAAGAGTCAAAGCATAAAAGTTTCAATAACCTTGAACTTGAAATGTGCTCCCAGCATTTTCGGTGCTACTATTGCCCGACTCCAATATGCGATTGATGGTATCTCTTAGTGTCTTATTTGGTAAAAGATCATCTGCAAGAATATTTGTTGCACCACATACACAAACAGACTTGGAGATAATATAGTCCCTAATACCTGAAAAGAATTTTCAGAATGATATTACATAACTTCAATATAAGATTTCTATACAATAGTTCAGGGCAAAAAATAGAAGAGAACTACATCTAAAATGTTCAGTGCTTGTTTAATGAGGAAGAGGAACTATAAAGCCACATTAGTATGATACTCAAATTCTAAAAACCATAAATACTAGAGTCACATAAAAACATACATTTGTCACAGAAGCTTTTAAAACAACACTTGCTTGTCAATACAGCATCTTTCATGACATTATTACACAAGGTGCAGTGGAGCTCAGGTGGCAGATCCCCAACAGAACGTGTTGATGGCAACCCTTCTATTTCTTTCTCAAAAGCAGCCCTGTTTACAAGGAAAACACGAAACTCAATTTCATGTCTACATACGACAGAAGGGACAAGAAGAAATGAGATATACTCACTCATTTGGCTTCAAAACAGCTACTGAACCATTTGGCAAAGCATAGGAACCTTGTGGATTTACCATCAGCATAGATCTAGGAATACCAGTAGGGTTCTTGACTCTTTTCATCTCATAATTAGGATCGCCATTTGTAGGACAGTGCTGAATGAAATGTCCTAAACAAAAAGTGAGAGGCAAAAAGTAAGCTAAGCAAACTGACATTGGTGTCCAGCGGTATCCTGTATTTGTAAGCACAGGGGATTATAAAGTTCAGAAATATTAACATACCAGGTACATTGCATCTGTGACATACATAGCCTTGGGGAGGTGTTTTCCGTTCCAACCCTTCCAGACCCCAGCAAGTAAATAAGCATTAGTTCATGAACATATTAATATTTGAATTCAAAGAAGCAAATCACTCAAAAATGTATAGAATAGAGAAAGAGAATCACCAAAACCACGCCCACCCCCCATCCGTCCACCCATGCCCCTTCCATAACCTCTTCCAGAGCCAAAGTCTGAACCTTGACTGCATGCAAAAAAAGTCAATATAAAAACATCATAAACCCAAGAATGCAAGTGTTTTCACCAAAAGAAAAGCAAATTTAGCTTGTGGAATGAAATCTTCTGAAGGAATGAGAATTCCTTAGACTATGTATGGATTTGATGGAATGCAGGGAATGGGAAAGGAATGACACAACTATTCCAATACAGGTCTTTCAGAGATGAGGAATCTCCATTTCCTCTTGAAGAGATGGTACTCTACCCATTCTTGCAAGAGGGAAAGAATTAGTACTTGAATTGTTTCCTTATATCGATTGATTATACTTATAATTCCATTCTATGCTGACTCCATGCACCAAACAACACAACTACCGAAAGGAGGATAATTTACTCACCGTTGCCAATCCAGCGCTGGAGTATCAATCAAGGCTTTGATCTTACTGTCTTCATCAGCTTTGTTAGTTGGAGGAGCCTCTGGAATCAAGTTGCTCGATTGAACAGGCAGTTGATCAGGTATTGAATACAAATCATTGCCAAATTCATCCCAATCCGAATCTTCAGGCTGTTAAGTGTATGCAGTGCTCAATTTCCCAGGGAATGCATCTAAATTGTTTATAAAAGACAAAAATGAAAAGAAAAAAGGGACTAACATATTTCATGGCAGATGTATCATCAGCTGGTAAGCTACTGTTCTCGGGTTCAGTTTCCACCACCTTATTTTCCACCTTTTGTCTGCAAAAAGCAAAATACAATTGCAACTCAAGACCACAGAATTTATCTCGCAAATGAACAATGTAGCTCTTGGTTGTACCACTATATATGGAGAACATAGGCAAAACAGAATGACAAATTGATGATTGCCCATTTTAACAAACTTACATACACAATGCATGATCAATGGTGAAAAATTCAACAACAGTGAGAAGATTAAAAGTTTGAGATAGTACTCTAGTTCGGTAACAATTGGTAAACGTGGCCGTCCTGGAACCCGACGAATTAACACTGATGTATTTCTAGGAATCAACATTTCTTCATCAAGATATTCTGAAATTCCAAGAGACAGAGCAACTATAAAACACTGTAAATGTGCTATTTCATGAAGCTTAATATATGAACTACTACACTATAAATTTCGCAGCAAAGTTGGGCGCTTGTAATTCTTACAGCTAGATTGCAGCCTAACTACATCTTACTATCCAGTTTAACTTTCTATGCATTTTAATTTGAAGTGCTTTTCTTTTTTCTCTCTCTCTTATCTAGGGAAATGGAGGGTAAAATTCAAATCAACCCTGTTTGGGTTAATGACAGTAAAAAATTGTACTTTGGGAGGTACAAGATAAATACTGTGAGTTTATCCAGGACACCCCTCCTCAAAGTTAAAGAATATGCAAAAGGCCAATATTTTAAATTTACAACCAAGCACCAAATTGGAACCCTAAAACCCACACTCACATTATCGCCCCTAAACCACTAGTTCAAGACAATAGTTTAATCAAAATCAGAACCAACCTTCATTGGTCTGGGCGTTGGTGACCACGAGGTCGAAATCGGTACCCCTCCCTAAATGCTTGCATTCAAATATTTTTTCTTTCAATGTACCAACAGAGATGAACTGACCGTCCATGGGAATAGAATCATAATCTCTTGCACTCTTAAATTTATAATACACCGCCATGGTATATTTCTCTTTCAATCTATGAAAAAGGATTAACACCAGAGTAATAACAGAAAAACGATAATCAAAGGGCCTTTCAAATTATTAAAAAATAAAAGAATAAAAGGCCCTGTTATTGAAACTATAACAAATCAAACAGTACAATATATCCAAGTTCCTTTTTTCTCTATTTTTTTCCTCCACTTGCAAAATACTAGGGTTAAGATCGAACAAATCGAACCGCCACAACGATGAGATCACTTCTAGAAATCTTCGTAAGCGACAAGAGGCCAAGTCTTCATCTTCGTCACAAAACCCGGCAAGCTCAGAATCCAGAGAATTCAGATTCCTTGATCACGAATCAGAGCGATGAGATAGTCATCAAAATGAAAGATCGAACGTGAGAATCAGACGAATCCAAATCCAGCGAAGCGAAACCCTCTTCCCAAATCCAGAGCAATAGCTAGGAATTAGTGGTGGAATCGAATCGAAGGGGAATAACAACGAGATTTGTTCCTTCGGTGATTCAAACCCAACACGAAGAGCCAGGGAACCGCGTGTTCGGATTCTGAGCGAACCTCTCTGATCGGCGGCGATGGAGCCTTCAAACGAGAATCGCGAACATCTCCTCTTCGTCCTCCTCTTTGTGGTAGCAGCAGAAAATCTGAAGCGATTTCGTTGAGCGGCGAAGCAGATCGAAAATCGGTTGCGGAGAATTTAATATATTGGTTAGGTTAAGAGCGATTGGAACCGCATCGAAGAGGTGGTGGGAATAATTAGGGCTAGCGTTGGGAAAGTTTGGGGTAACTGGTGAGAGAAGCACAAGTAGAGAGGAGAGGGAGCAAGAGAAAAAGGGAACGAAGGGTGCGGGTGAGGTATACCCAGACCAGGCCAATAAAGAATAAAGAAAAGAAAACAATTCGTGGTTTTTATAAATTAATAAATTAATTAATTATTGTTAAAACTCGAATGGCTTACTTGCCCTCGCTTCTCTGCGCGTAAAGAGTAAAGACGCGTCTCTGCGTGACTTGTTTCGGGATTTCCTATGATATATCAAATCAAACTAAATTATTTTATATGATGTGATGATATATGATATATCTGAATATCCAATTTTGGATCGTGATTACTCTTTAATCATATTTCTCTTTTAGTTTTGTTCAAATTTTGAATTTCGAAAATAAAAATCATTGAAAAATATATATATAATTTTTTGTAAATGCTCAATCCTATTTTAACTTTTAATCTCTAAATTTACAATTAACAAGTTTGACAGAAAAAATAGATTAACATTATTTTCTCAACTAGCAAGGCCAAAGACCAAATTAAACTATTGTAAAAAAAATACCAAACTAAACTAAAACACTCATTGGGAAACAAATACCAATAATGTCTTGCCCGAAAAATGAAATATATCTCCGGTGAGGGGAGGCAAAAAACTAAAACTCCTCTATAGAAAGATGGGTTAGTGTTGTGAGAAAGTCAATAACACGATTACACTTCTGATACAAATGGTATAGATGAACTATCCAGTCTAAGGGTATGTTTGGATATCTCAAAATGAGCAGAGCGGAATTGAACGAAATGGAATGAAATAGAGTGGAGCAGAACGGAATGAAATATATTTTTCATTTCACTGTTTGGATATTTTATGATGGAGCAGAACAAAATTTCCATTCCTTCGTTTGGAAAGTGAGCGAAATAGAATGAGTTATAAATTTTTTATTTCTCTTTTACCCTTTTCAAAAAAGAAAGACTATAGTGTAGAATTAAAATATATGTTTGATCGTAAATATAATAAAAGAAAAGAAAAAAATCAATAATTAAATATTTACGATACTCAATTCTAAAAAACTTGTTTTTATATTTAACAAAGTATTTTTCTCTTGCAAGAACTATCAAGTTAAATTCTAATTATAATTAAATGAGCTAGTTCTACCAAAGTAATCTCTATTCTTATCATCTAATAGAAAGAAGGTCCACACCTTTTGCATATCGAAGCAACAAGATCAGCATTGATAGGCGGTAATGCAAGTAAAGATAGGCAGCATCAATTGATGTAATTGATAGAAATCAAGAAAAAATTGGACAATTCTGTATTAAAACTCAAGTTTTAGGAAGCCACAATTCCTATCACGTCACATAGAATCCCGATACGAGCTAGATTGCAAGTTCGATGAAGACAATGAATGCAACCAAGTTTCATAAAATGTCCAAGAGGCAGCAACAATAGTGTTTCTGTCGCTGTAGTGAATACAATATATGTTATGTGACAAATTGGTAATTTGTTAATTATAATGAAGGATTCCATCCCATACCTCCTAAATTGGAGGGAAAAAAAAATAAGGATAGAGGATGGAATGGGATGGTATGGATCCCATCACTTTCCATTCCATTCCATCCATTTTTTAAAAGTCCAAATAATAGAATCTTCTCCCACTCCACTCCACTCTATCTCATCCCATTCCACTCCATTCCATCAATCCAAACATACCCTAAGTGAAGCATCTGGAAAATGCTATACACCATGGCATGGTAGGGGGTGAATGGGAGGATCTTATTCACCAGTCATGGTTTTTTTTTTTTTGGTCAATACCAGTCATGGCTTCTGATCCTACATGTCCTCGTTGTCAGTGGCGGTCGAAGTCCATTGAATTTTATGATTAATTTGAATTTAAGTTTATAAATTAAATTATAAAAATAAAATCAACTAACACACAGATATTTTCCAAGAGAACAATTGCACTGGATAATACGTAGGCACGAGACTTCACTCCCCCAAGTCAAAATTAATTATTGGGTTTAACATGTTTTTGGTCCCTCTAAATATCGGCATTTTGAATTTAGTCCCTCTAAAAAAAGTCAAAGTTTTTTGGTCCCTCAAGAAATCAATTTTTTGATTTAGGTCCCTCTTTGGCGTTGACCGCTAATATGACACACTGAGGTCCCTGTAAAAATGCTGACATGGTCCTTCTAAATATATTAAGTTTTGATTTTAGTCCCTCTAAATATATTAAGTTTTGATTTTAGTCCCTCTAAATATTAAGTTTTGATTTTAGTCCCTCTGCATGTAAGTCATGTTAGCATTTTTACAGGGATCTCAGTGTGCCATGTCAGCAGTCAACGCAAAAGAGGGACCTAAATCAAAAAATTGATTTCTTGAGGGACCAAAAAACTTTGACTTTTTTTAGAGGGACTAAATTCAAAACGCCGATATTTAGAAGGACCAAAAACATATTAAAGCCTTAATTATTTTATAATATAGTCTCTTTGTAAATGATCATTCTATTTTGGAGTAAAACATATATTTTTTCAAACTTATATTTTTTTTAGTAGGAATGGTAAACACACACACACAAGTGCTCCAACTAGATATCGAACCTAAGGATGTAAATGGGGCGGGGCGGGCACGGATAGTAGCTCCTCGATACCCACCCCGTTTAATATACCCGCTATCCGTACCCGCCCCATACCCGAGCGGGTACCCGTTATCAAGATTTTAGCGGGTATTCGCGGATATCCATGGATATTAAAAAATTCTATAAAAATTTTATTAAAATAAATTGTTTCCACACAATATTTGTCATAATGAACATCATATTAATAAGACTAAATTATACAAATCATATAATTTTAACTTAATTATTATATCAATAATTGTTCAATTAAATAAAAACAAATAAAACTATAAAATGAAAAATATAAATGTGAGAATTAATACATGACACAACAATAATATATATTTTGGAGTCACTTTATTCAATATTAAAACAAAGCAAGACAATAACTAAAAATATTGTATCACACTCTAATATTTGTCAAATTGTGCATTGGTGTTTTAGACTTTTAGGTATGTATATAAATAAAAGGATATTTTTTGTAATTTTACTAACGGGTACGGATACACGCGGGTACGGATACCTCACTACCTACCCCATCCTCATTTATTGGCGGAGTACCTCAAGTACCCATTTAATTTACCCGCGGGTACCTGTTAAGGTACCCGCTCCATACCCGTAACAGATTATATCCGCGGGTACGGATTTTTTTGCCATCCCTAATCGAATCATGTCTAACCTAGCAACGGAGGATGGTTTTAACCATTTGTGCTAGGTTTTGCACACTTTTCAAACTTATAATTAATCTGCCTAATTAAATTTTAAGATAACCATCTTAGGATGAATTTTATGTAAAAAAAATCTTAGGATGAATTTTTTTTAGAGGTATAGTGCAATTAGCTTTCACTCTTCTCTATACATAACAAATTATCAAACGTAACCTAGTATTATTCACATACTATTTTCTTTAATAAAAAGTTTTCTAAGTTTTTCTTGGTTTAATAAATTTTGAAAAGTGACTTCAAAAAGTAATCATAAATCCATTTTATCTATCATTTTTACCATTCCTCCGACGTGATCCTGAACGTGATAATGTAGATCTCACGCATAAAAATACCCCTCTTGATAATCATCATCTCCTCTTCATTCTACTTCTTGTTTCATTTTGCATTCATTAGAAAACATCATCCACTTACTGAAAAATTCAAATGGTTGCTTAGACGAGATGTTGGTGATATGGACAACAACATTCAATTGTTGTTAGTGATACTGGTCTTGATGAACCTTTCTCCACCTAAACATGACTTGCGAGCAAAAGGAATTTCCTACTCTTTGCAAAGATAGGATTTTTCTATCTGCCGTTGTCATCCACCTTTTGCCATCTATGGCGGGACTTTAGCGTGCAAGAGACACTCAAATAACTCACTTCATTTTTTAAGGGTTTGTTTAAGAATTTTGAAGGGAAGATGAGAGAATCTATGATCAATATTTTACTTATCTGAGAGTTTAAAAGTATGAAAAAATCCTCCAAAGCTATCTCCCTGTCCCTAGTACATTTTTTTTGAAATTTTTCCAAATGGGAGATTTTTAAAAGTTTTGATTCTTTTATATAAAAGGAAAAATTATTCTTTTGATCTTACAACTTATTTATTTATTTATTTTAATTTGGTCATATAACTTTTTTGTGTCAAGTTGGTCCCTTAACTTCGCAAGTATTTGATGATGACTTTTAGTGTACGTATCTCTTTGTGTGCTTATTGAAATGTTGTGTTTTTTGTTTCATATGAAAGTAAACAAAAAATATTTCAATTTAGGGTTTGGAATGACCTAATTTGAACATGTATTAGATTAGAAATTGTTCTTTTCAAGTTTTGGATAAAAAATAAATTTCTGATATAAAATCCTTATTTTTTTGAAACTATCAGCTTTTGAAAAAGTATACATATCTAACTTGAAAAAACAATTTCTAATCCAATATATGTCTAAATTAGGTCGTTTTGAAGCCTAAATTGAAATATTTTTTATCTACTTTCATATGAAACAAAGAACACAAAATTTCAATAAGCACATAGAGAGATATATACATTAAAAATCATTATCAAACACTTACGAAATTAAAGGACCAACTTGACAACAAAAAAATTATAAGGCCAAATTGAAACAAATAAATAAATTGTAGGACCAAAAGAGCAATTTTGCCTATAAAAAATGTGCATACAAGGCAGGAGACTTTCCTTCCCCTTCTCTTACTACTCAAATTGTCAAACCCTTCTTTTCCCCTCCAAAACTCCCAAACAAACCCTAAAAAAAAAATTCCAAAATAATATGATTGAAAGGTTGAACATAATCCACAATTCATCATAAGAACGACTAGTCTCGAAATGAATCAAATAAGTTCTCTTTTAGTGATATACATAAAAGGATAACTTGGATTTTTTTCTAAAAAAAATTGGCAGAGGATCCACTCATCCACCTAGTGCCAACAAGAAATCTGTTATGAACCGAGGAATCCAAGGCTTAATTTTTCTTCCCTCTCCCTCATTCCAGCATCTATACTTAAGGTAAAACAGAAGAAAATAAAAATTACAAAAGAAAATAACAAGTGAATTTCATACATCTGTCAATATTAACGAAGATACAATGACAACATAGGCCAGAAAAAAGAAAAGGGCAATCTGTATGAAAAACTTTGGATTTTCCCTCATGTTTGGCGATGTCACCGCCCTGAAAATCAGAAAATGAATTATATTATAAAGTCACTTAACAATCCACAGGGAGGGAAAAAATGAAAGCATGCAATGCAAGCAGGAGATGTGGCGCGAAGAGAAAGTCCATGACAGTAATTAAGCTGATATTGTGATTTCAATTTGCTACTCGTAGAGGGTTACCTAGCAATGCGCTGAGAGAGTCGGTGAAAAGGTAAACTTTGTATGAACACAATGCCTGGTCCAGTTAGAAGAGCTGTCACCGCATTGTCACCCTACAATTCGAGATCACAATCATATACATGGCATTCTTCGGAAAATTATGATGCACTTTGAAAGATATGACATTAAGATCAAGAGTGACATTAAGATAATTGATACATAAAATTTTACTTCCTTGATTTTCTCATCAAGGCTACCACTTGTACTTCTTTTGAAAGAAAAATGGCAAAATGATAGAAAGTGGAAACTATAAAAAAAATGAACGATTTTATTAGATCATTGAGAATAGGAGTGTTTCCCCTTCAACAACAGGTTCCCCCTTTTCACAAAAACTATTTAAATCCCCTAATAAATCCTTCCATCCTTATTTCCTCTATTTATCTAACATTCTAATTGATATCCCCTCTAACTATCTAACTTCTCCAAGTGTTCCTAACTGAATGCATTCTAATAACTAACTTCTCTAACTATCCCCCTTCCTTCTATCCTAACATAGACAGGAGAGCCGAGGGCCAAAAAGGAAACAAAGTTAGCAAGCTGCAATGACACAAGGCAAAGAAACCCCAGCAAAATGTCCATGAACGAAACTTTAATCCCTCACTTTAAATAAAATATCAAAATCCCTGGTTGGTTTCGTAGTGTAAACTCCCAATTTTAAGCAACATATATGCTCAAATAATAACAAAGTTCACTATTCAAGTTGTCAGCTTGTGAAGTCTTTAGCAATGAGCATAAAGACTTGGAATTGAATCCTACCATTATTAAGGAGGAAGGGAGAGAATTGCCTCCCTTCGGAGTAACCCACAATTTACAAAGTACAAACTTCTATTTTCACCAGCCAATGAGCATAAAGACTTGGAATTGAACCCTACCATTATTAAGGAGGAAGGGAGAGAATTGCCTCCCTTCGGAGTAACCCACAATTTACAAAGTACAAACTTCTATTTTCACCAGCCACAATGACAACATAAATGTAAATAACGAAGTACAAATTTCTACTACGCTAACCATGCATAGTTCATGAGCCCATACAAAAAGAATACTTCACGATAACAGTATTTACCCGGGAACATAAAAAGACTTCAGAAATAGAAGCTACTTACTCCAAACATTGTCCTTCTTGCAGGAACATTATATTTTATTTGGATATTGACTGTACTCGTCACAGCAACAATGCAAGAAACATCAACAGCTAGAATTTCACCAACCTCAAGATTTTTCTGTACAACTAACAATAAACAGAATACAATAGAGCATTCCAATGAGAATAATACAGTAGTATGGTGATAAAGAAAACTAAAAATACCCTGAAGGTAGACCTTAATCAGAATGGCATTTAAAAGTTGGAAGATGAAATGGGAAGGAGGAAAGGGTTGAAACAGGAACTAAAAAAAGCAATAACTTTATTATATGTATGTATATGTATATAAGTCAAGAAAAATATACCAGATCCACCCCCGAGTATGAATGCAAGCCCTTGGCCAGATAGCTTCTGTCTCAAGAATCCCTATAATAAGAACATGGTCTTAGAGAAATAATATACATGCATGACAAGGGGACTTCTTCCCACATTTATTTTCCAACAGAAAACCTCTTATATTAAAAGAAACGTGGTTATTAAGTTTATAGTGACTTTAAGGAAGATTATAAAAAATTACTCAAATATAAAAGTCATGTGCTATATGTGGCGGTAGATATGGTACAATACAATAACTAAAAGCAAAGGGTTAAAAGAATAGTTTATGATTTTTGAACAGGACATTGTGCATCAATCACACCAATACGTAAACACATAATGTATCCAAAAAACATTTTTCATGTCCATAATACCTTTTGGTACAAACAACAATTCAATCTAGATAGTAAAGCCTACATAGATTGCAACATCTTGGAGTGCAAGAACATTGTCCAATTCATGTAATATATCGAAAGAAAATAATATTAAAAAAGCAAGCTAAGATTGCTTCCCAACCAAATGAAACAAGTATAAGTTAGTAACAAAGACAACAAAAGTAACAGGAAACATCCCAAATATCTCACCTCAGCACCAGCAACAACATTTCGTCCCCTCTGATCAACTATGTTGCTGACCTTTACATCATTGACAGAGCACAGAAATGCATCGGGCTACAGAAAATTCAAAATTAAGTTATGTTTGTAATTTGGTCCTTAGATTGAAAGAGGAAAACTATCAAACAGTAAACCCATAGAAATCAAGTTTTACTATTTAAAACCAAATCAAACAACAATTGCAAACAAATTAGTTATACCTGACACAAAATCTCTCCGTTAAACATTGCCAAATCAATCTGTATTCAAATAAGCAGCAGACATATAGTCACATATGAAGAGAATTTCAGTCAGATTACTCAGATAGATATTTCAGATGATGAATATTGAGATTCAAAACAAGAGGCGTAACCATCAATTATTGAAGAAAAAAAATTGGAGAGGCATTTAAGTACAAACCGGGAGAATTCTGGCAAAATATGGCGCGGTGATTCCAACAAATCCATCACTTGATCCAGAATTGCGAAGAACAATGTTAGTTATAGTTTTGCCAAATAACCACTGCCATATGCCTACTTCATTTTCTGGAAGGTAGGCATTTTCCATTTCAATAGATCCAGACATAAAGCACATGGAACCTACAATTGCAATAGCATAGAGATTCAATTAAAATATTGACAGGTGTGATCCACAAATTCCAACTGTAAGTTATGCATACATGGAGACAGAATTGTGTGTGCTTTTATTGGTATCAATCAATATATATATAAAAAGATATCACTAGTAAAACACCAAAAAATTATCTGCACATCTCCACTTGCAATAAAAGTTACTTGAGGTTAAAAGTTAACTCGTACTAAAACCTAGGGAAGCTAATAAAATCACAAAATGCTTACCGGCAAGCTTGTGGACCGACAAGTCATAAAAGAATTTAAGAACTAGGGAATTATTATACATTATTGTCTATCAAGGAAATAATTTAAACCGGGGATTTTAAGCAAATTTGAACAATTTAGTTAGACCAATAAAGCCAATTAAATATATGCAAACCAAATAAATTGGTTATCTCATCCCCAGTAGATTAGACGCTTAAGTGCCTTGACCAGTATTGGCCATGTTGAACGAATAAACATCAAGACGCATAATTGACCTAAGCCTCCATTGCAAACATTATTATCTATACTATAGAAATCATGTTTGCACCAATAGTTCAATCCCATATTCTAGCATATGACGTATATTTATAGTTCAAAAAAACAGAGCACAAAACTTTCATCTGAAGTCTGCAAGGAAAGACTATCAGTGAACAAACTCAAGACCATGAATAAAAGTACCCAACAACTTACCAGTCTTTGCGATGATTTTTTCTTGTGGCTTCAACATGATCTGTGTTGCAAGAACCAAAATGACGAATGATGTGATACAGCTGTGGATAATATAAAAAAGAACGGTAAAAAAATTGACACTTTAAACTCAGGTAATCACATATACCTGAACCACCTGAGCTTCACCTCCTAAAATCTGAAAAGGTATGATTGCGTCTTGCGGGCTCTAAGCAGCATTACATGAAAAAATTCATCAGGAGATTGTGAAAGATATTTGATAAGAGAAAATGAACACTGTAGAATGTCAGGTATTTCTTCTTCTTTCTTTTTTCCATTTTTTGATAGAATTCTATCCCTATAATAAGTTGAGGGGCACCGAGACACCCTTAATAAACAATGCTCAGAATCTGATAACATTCACTTGTAACACAAGCAAATATATGAATCAAAATACCAAGAAAACTTTCCTTTTTCTTTAATTTGTGTGTTAGGATTACTAGTCAACTTTACCCATTTTTTTGCATCTGTTTTGTGGGTTATTTGAGAGGTTAACTGCTCCTTAACTTCTTATCCTCCTCACCCTAAGAAGGGCAGCTCTTTTACTGAGAAGTGAGAACAGTATGCATGGAAATAAATTGCACCCATTTATCAATTTTAACATTCCTCAAAACTACACCAAACATAAAAATAAAAAATAAAAGTTTTCTTTTAGACAATTTCATTTTGCACATTCCAAAGGAAATATGCAAGTTCCATTGACCAAAGGAGTAAATTATCATGATCCTGAACTTAAACAAAATTTAGTTGATCATACAGTGAAGTCAACTTATCAAACTAACTAGAGACCAATCTCAATTGTAAGAGCCTAGTGACGTATAAAATAAACATAAATCAATTTTCTGGAACACTCCAATTTCTCAAAATAAGATCCTAGCTGATAAGTCATTAATGCATCAAAATATGAATTTAGTATTCAAGCTCATCTATGCTGTTCTAGAATCTAGGTTAACAGAAAGCAGATAATTGAAGCCAATGAATGATTATTAAAAATACATTTTCTATCATCAAGAGAAATAATCGATGCAAGTACCTGATAAACATATGGCTGAAAAGGCGTTGAGAAAAATGGTGCAGCCATGGTCAAGATTCAGGGACTTTTTTGAAGTTACCAGTGATAAAGGGCTTATCTGGAACCAAATCAAACAAGAATTCAATTGAGTTTTTTTACAGAATTTATTTGAATTCTATTATGTAAAATTGTTTATCATGTTTGGATGATGCAATGGATACAAGGATTCAACTAATCACTCGATAATGCAATATCAGTAACAAGGCATTTGTCTCATCTTTAATTTATAAATGTGGAGTAGACAGGTTTAATCCCAATGCGAGTCATTATCTTTTCTATTAATAAAATTTAGAGCAATAAATTGCCAAACTCTGGATTCAGGATAAAATAGAAGTTACAAAAGATATCTTTACTTCCATATCAAACTAACGGTTTCTTTAATCATTTGGCTATCAACTTATCATCCTTCTCATCATTCCCCATGCACCAGAAGCTATTGCACACCAAACAAGCAACTTACAGCTGTTTTATTTCAGACTAAATGAAACAAGAGAAACATTTACTTTTCCCCAAACGGCTCTCAAGGTGGGATCTTTACAAGTTACTGTCCAGCTATTGACATTTTGACAGATTAAGCTACCCAAGTGGAATGAGCAATATAAAGTAAATTATAACTTCACCCTTCAACTGCACAGCATCGTTCTGATGGTTTGGGATGTTAGGAAGGGCAAATGGGAGCAGAAGCTAATAATTAACAAATAATAATCATTGAAATACAAAGTCACATAATAACACGTAGATAACCAGCCTGCAAGTTTGCGGACATTCAAACAGAATGCAGCACTGTTAAAACCCCTAGATCCCAGAAAACACTTCCCTAATTATGGTCTAGCCCACTGATCCACCCACTCGAGCATTTTTCATCTCATTTTCTTCTCTGATTACTCGTGTTCAGAACCAACTAGATATAACAAACACATTAACACGTGGAACGTGGATGCACTCTTATCCTTTGAACCTAGATGCACCTGATTCAACTAGCCCTATGAGAGAAAACCCAATATTGTTTGAGCCTTTGTGGTTGCTGCAGCAACTCTAAATGGAATACCTACTTTTAATTAAATCGACAAAGATCGTAATCGTATAAGGTAAAACCCCATTGAAAAATCGTTGTCAATGGAGGGTTAATAGACAACTAAGAGAAATATATCTAATTTAATATTGCAGTGATAAATCTCAAATTGCAACTGTTCTAGTCGCATGACAACTTACTGAATGATAATTGGTACCTAATCGAACATAGTCACAGATCTGGTTTAACAATTGTTTCCCATCATAGGCGAGCAAGTCTGATTCAGAGGAAGATGATAGATTGGGTTATTCGGGTTTGGGGGTTCTATGCGTTATGCTTCCTTTTTTTTTTTCTTCTTCTTTTTGTTTTTTTCGCCGCTTAGTATGTGTTTGTTGTTGCCATTTGTTGGATACACGTGTGTTCCATTCTGATATGGCTTATTTCTATTGGCTAGAGTGAATCGTAGTGATATGGCAAATTCCTATTGGCTACCGTGCTCGGAAGATTCCAAACGGTGCTCATAGTGGTACTTTTTTCATTTTTTTGGTCAAAGTTCATTTTTTTTCCACTTTGAATGGTGTATTTAAAATTCTAAATTGTCTAGGATACTAGGACTTTGGGTGTAGTAATGTAAAATTATTTTTCTTATGAAAATTACGATAAAAAACATTATAACAATTTAAGAATAATAAAATTTTATAAGAAATGTATTATAATATATAATAGAATTTATTCCTTCGTCAAAAAATATATATAATAGAATTTATTACAAATATAAATTTGTAGCATAATTATTTAATTAATTATAATTTAAAAATAATATTAATTTATTTTTAATAATATTTTGCAATAAATATTTAAAAAAATCGATATCAAATAAATAAATAGAAAAAAGTGCATGAGAAGAAATATATCATACTTGGGTTTTTTTTATTTTTTTAAACATGGCCTCGATAATTTTTAATCAATGCACTAGTAAACCTTAAAGTTGTCAAAGTGAGTCATTCAAAACAATACCGGTCAGTGTGACCCAAAGTATTACAAAAATTGTAAAAAATACTAAGTCTCTCATATTTGAATTTTAGGATGCGCCACTCACCCCTCGGCCTTTGAACCTTCTTCTCCTCTCCTCAATGGCAAGCGAACATCAAGTTAGATATGAAGACACATAAAACTCCTCCGGTCATTCTTGTCCTTGTTTGAATCATGCTTCATGAATGATCCAATAAAGTTCCCCAAATGCCATCCACAAGTGTCATAAAAGCCACCAGGTAAGTCATGCACTTTGACCCAAAGTTTGATGAAAAACAAAGGGATCTATGTCAGTATGTCTTCCACCTTCATATGCTCTAACACAAACATGTAGTTATCGAATGACCAATGTCTACCATTGTAAACTTCTTTGGTTTAAAGTTTTTGCATACAAGTTAAAAAAAAATTATATCTAGTCCTATTTATAAGAAAGAAAAAGTGATTTTTTAATCTAAAGATATAATTGAAAAAATATTTAATTGTATCTTAAAATTCTTTTTTTTTACTACAGAACATAACAACAGAACAAGTGGAATAATTACTACATGGCAAATTCAAGATAATAATAGCAATATTGTGATCGTCCAAATCCCAAGACATTAAAGTTAAACTAAAATATAAAAAAAAGGAGGAAAAGGCCCAAAAAAAAAATGTTGACCGTGGACGCAGGAAGAGGTTGGTTGTTCTTCTTGCCTCGGCTTGGAATTGGCATCGCATCGTCGTAACAGACCAAACAGTTTGTAATCGGAGGCCGTGTTTGTCTTCATACCTTAACCTTCCCCCACCAGAATCGTTAGTTACCGTCAGCATCACCGTCTATGTGATCTGTGACACAGTTTAAGTTTATCAGATTCAGATCCATCGTCTGAACCAGGTACAGTTATCGTGTGTATTCATTTAAACCGCGATTTCCGAATCATGCCTGCATACTATTACTTCACTCCACGCATTCTTCTTGAGATCCACCTGATTCAACCTTGCGTGCAATGCATGGCCTTTAAAAAAACAAAAACAATAAAATAGTTATTGATTAGTGATATTACCATTTTTAGCACTCGATTCATTGTGCAGAAGTTTTATTAATTTATCTTGTTCCTTCCTTCTATGCATTCCAGATTTCCAGTCTCAGTTTTGAAGTTGGGAATTTGAGAGTTTGGTATTGGTGGTGCTGGCACTCACCACATAAGCTTTGAGAAATGAGGGGATTTATAGAAAGGCATGCTCAGGTTATGGTTACTAGGGCTTGTTCAGGTGTTTCATTAGTTGTGTTGTGATATATTTTATCCTCTGTGTTTGTGATGAAGAAGGCTCCCCAGCAAACAGTTTTCATTCTATTGAGGGAGCTATCTTGGCGTTGCTTTGGGCACAGGATTTATTGGCGAAGATTGTTTCTTCTTCTTGTGGTCGTTTTGTCAGTATCTGGTTTTGTGTTTCAGATGCTTGTGCATAGTTATGTAACTCTACCAAACAAACTGTTCCCTTCTCCTCATGAAACTGATTTATTATCATACTCATACCAATCCTCCAATAGCACCACCATACAGCCAAATGGACTCCTCAGAGGGGCAAGACTTCAACAGGTTCACCCCACTCTTCCTAACTCTGTTGTTTCAACTAATTCGTCTAACAAGTTTGCCCAATCAGTCTCAGTCGAGCGGGACGGTGTAGAAGCCCGAGCACGAAGGAAGAATATGGTATCTGGGAGTAAAAGGGACAAAAATCTTGCTGGTACAACAAAAATTACAATATCTTCATTCCCTCATAGACATGTTCCTTCTGGTAAGCAGGTAGAAGTTGAGAGATTTTGAACTTACTTATTTCTTTTTTTAAGTATGATGAGGAGAGGCATCACCAATATTTTGCTGGATATATATATCTCAGATAGACATAAGGCTGTTGCCACCTACTGAGGCCCTTGTGTGTGCAAAGAAAGAGATTGATCATGCCCCTTTAGTGAATGAAGATCCTAATCTTCATGCTCCTTTATTTAGGAACATTTCTGTTTTCAAAAGGTACTTTTTTGTTTGTAATTGTGCATAATTATTCATCTTTTTGTTACTGAATTGTGTCATGAATTGCAGGTGATGGTTATTGATTTATCTGAAATTTTTTTGAGGATTAAAGAAAAAGGAGAAAGCTCCTATAAAAATAGCAAGGGTGTATTCATCCTTAATTAAGCTTAAGTGTGCATTATAAGCTTAATCTACTAAATGATTTAAGGGTGAATACATTTTTTACTTGTTTACCAAAAGGACAAGTTCACTTTAGATGAGACTTGACCAAAAAGTAATCACATTTTATTTGTCACATTGATGTAGGACAGATAACTCCAAAAGTATTCCTTCTACAAGGCATTTCCTTAATAAACCTAGAGTATTCCTTTAGAAGATAAATGCTCCTCCGATTCAAATATCAAATACTAATTTACTGAAGAAAACTTGCTATCATGTAATAACAAGAAGCATCTCAAATGCTTACAATGAAGGTCTAAGAAAAGAAAGAGAAAAAAAAAAATCCTTGTACTCAGTAAAATAAGCATTATGTCATATGCTCTTCACAACTCTTCAGTTTATGATTACTTGTTTAGAACTTTTGCTAGTGTGAATATGACACAGCTTAGTAATTGCTGTTGAATATCGCTGATTATGTCTTTGGAATGTACTGCACCCTTGGTATGTTAATAGCATGTACTGTGTTAAGAAACATCTTGAAACAATATTGTCCCTCAATTTCAGGAGCTATGAATTGATGGAAACGATACTTAAAGTTTATATATATGGTGATGGAGCAAGGCCTGTGTTTCACAAACCTTCCCTCAAGGGAATCTATGCATCTGAAGGATGGTTTATGAAGTTAATGGAGGAAAATAAGCAATTTGTCACCAAGGATCCTGAGACTGCTCACTTATTTTATCTTCCATACAGTGCACGCCAAATGGCATTGTCACTCTATGTGCCAGGGTCACATAATTTGAAACCATTATCAATCTTTCTTAGGGACCATGTAAACAAAATTGCTGCAAAGTATCCCTTCTGGAATCGCACACATGGATCAGACCATTTCCTTGTTGCTTGCCATGACTGGGTATGTGTCAATTTTCCACTGGATTGGCTGATTCTGATAATTGAGATCGTATTGACTGTATCAGCGGAGAGAGATTGAGGATCATAGATTTCCCTTTCGCAATATAGTCTATTCAGTGTTATCCATATTGGAACCTGTTCATTTGCATTTATTATTACTGTATTGAAGTCATTGCCATTTCTAATGCCTCCCGTTCATATTGGCAGGGTCCTTACACAGTGACTGGACATGAGGAACTAGCCAGAAACACCATAAAAGCTCTATGTAATGCTGATCTGTCTGAAAGAATCTTTATTGCAGGAAGAGATGTTTCCCTACCAGAAACTACCATAAGGGCACCAAGAAGACCTCTTAGAAATCTTGGTGGGAATAGAGTATCACTACGTCCAATCCTTGCCTTCTTTGCTGGAAGCATGCACGGTAGAGTGCGCCCCACTCTTCTTAAGTATTGGGGTGGTGGAAAAGATGAAGACATGAAAATCTACAAGCGTTTACCTCTGAGAATCTCCCAAAAGATGACTTATATTCAACACATGAAATCAAGTAAATATTGTTTATGTCCAATGGGCTTTGAAGTCAATAGCCCTAGGATAGTTGAAGCCATATATTACGAGTGTGTTCCTGTTATAATCGCAGATAATTTTGTCCTTCCACTTAGTGAAGTTCTGGACTGGAGTGCTTTTTCTGTGGTGGTGGCCGAGAAGGATATTCCCAGGCTGAAGGAAATTCTATTGTCCATCCCTACGAGAAAATATCTTATCATGCAAACTAATGTGAAGATGGTGCAGAAGCATTTCCTTTGGAACCCAAAACCAATGAGATATGATCTGTTTCACATGATTTTGCATTCAATATGGTTCAACAAGGTAAGCCAGATTCAAACTCCGCAAATATAGAATCATTTTAGTATTTATCGATTAGCACGAATATGGTTTGCTTGAGGCAATGGAAGAGTCAAAAGTATTTTCGATGGGGATCATGGAAGACTCCGGTAGCCCTTTATTGCTTAACGGTTGGCTTCATGATTGAATTTAATTTATTAATTGGTCGAATACTTGATGTGAGGAACTACGAATCTAGATAGTTGATTCTAAGCCAGGTAATATGGTTTAACCTTTTTGGAAATTATCTGGAAATGGAATGCCCTGTTGTTGTTAATTCTGTACTGGGTAATGGTTTTTTTCTCCAAAACCTTGAATTCCTTGTACTCTATATTGCCTCTTTTGTACAAACTATAGAGGGAATTATTTTGTTGTATTCCTAGTTACTTTATCTAGATAAAGAT
Organism: Glycyrrhiza uralensis; assembly: GCA_030159175.1. Lineage (NCBI taxonomy): Eukaryota > Viridiplantae > Streptophyta > Magnoliopsida > Fabales > Fabaceae > Glycyrrhiza > Glycyrrhiza uralensis. The sequence continues at coordinate 48,636,614 of BRZY01000001.1, read as the reverse complement.
TTCAATGTATGACAGTTGCTTTCTATCATTTTCACTCCTTCCATTTTTTTCCCTGTCCTGTCAACTCTATGGGGCAACATGTGTTGGTATTAAATTGTTTCTGTTCACTGACCATTGTCACACTACCACTCATTTTTCTTTAACCATTAAATAGGCCTTTATTTCTTCATTAAAACGAAATCATGTCTCTAAGACGGCGAAGAAAGTAATTCTTTACAGTTAACGTGCTAAGACAGCAAAGAGATAATTTCATTTAATCAAGTAATAAGTAATGCCACATAAACAAAATAAAAATTCAAAACAGTGAAAATTGATGTATTCTGCTTTTAAAACACGAGAGAATGAGTATAATTTAACTTAAGAAGGCAAATAGGTCGTCCGGAAAGCTGTTTGGACGTTCCAAAATCATATTAGACGCAACAAATCACGATTTAGGAAAATGAATGATGTCTGGGTGTTTCAAGTAAAAATTGCCTTTATTCCTAGAAGTACATTTGACTGAAATGTATTAAGTTAAAAAATCATATTAAATTTTATTACAAATTCACTTTTAGAATAAAAAGTTTACTTGTAATCTAAGTTAATTTTGTAAAAGTTAAAATTATTCACAACACACAAACTCGTGTATGCTTGAAACAAACAATCGGAGAACTTGCTTATTTTAAGACTCAAATTCTCTATAATTGCATTTGAGGGGAAGAGAAAGAAGCTTGAATGGCGATAAGTGTGCCACGGTATCAAGGATGAAAATACGGATGCTTATAGTATGAATGAAAACACGGATGCTTATAGCAGCAACTGTGCACTGCTAGTCCTGTATTATATTTGATGAGGACCACACAATTCATTACATATTTACTTTAACAACAACCATTATTTCCAAATTACAAAGCAAATGACTAGTTTGAACAAAAACTCCTACTTAGAAAATTGAGATCATGTAACTTAGAACAACTTTTTCTTTTCTTCCCACACAGAACATGCCACTTCATTAGAACTACTGATATACAACAATGCTCACTCACTCAGATCTTTCTTGTGGAATGTGATCAAGTTCCAAGTACTTATTCACCCAATCAAACCCAAACGGTCCTTCAGTGGTAAAGTTGAAGAATTCGTCCACATCGAAGCTAACATCTGAACAAGCACTTCCATCAACGGCATCTTTATTCTCTAACATGGCGCTGTCCCCAACAAATTTGTCCTGGGCTATGGTTTCTTGTGCCGTGGAGGTTTCTGGTTTTTCCTCTTTGTGATTGACTTTTTTGCACAAATGAGAATTCCAGTAGTTCTTTATTTCATTGTCTGTTCGTCCTGGAAGCCTCCCAGCTATCAAAGACCACCTGCACATCCCAAAAAGTCCATCACCATTCACCACAATGCTAATGAAACTATACCCAAAACTGATTTTGCTACCAAATCTTGGTTTGACTAAAAGTGATAAAAAATAGATTTTACGTTATGTTGAAAAATTCACACTAATAGCTTGTTTGCTTCTGCAGTCGGAAATGATCCACTGTGCATCCACGTAAAAGCTACAGAGAGTAGCTTCCACGTTCACTGTGCATCGGGACGCGATTTTACATTTAACCAAACATACGCTAAGCTTTATATCAAAGTTGCTTTCAGAGTAAAAACATCCGAACATAAATTACTTCACTTTAAACTCGATTCTAACCCAATTATTCAAAATCACTTTTAGCAACTCACACTCATAGTGTTTTCCTTCAACTAGAATTGCAAGTGACAAACCTGTTCCCAAGAAGTTTGTGAAGCCTAACAATCAAATCCTCTTCTTCGTCTGATATGTTCCCCCTCTTGATATTGGGTCTCAGATAGTTCAACCACCTCAGCCTGCAACTCTTTCCACACCTATTTAGACCTGCCCACAACATGTTAACAACATTGCAGCACTTGCTTTGGTTTCAAGTTACAATTTTTCTTCCTTTTTTGAACTTATCTTTTGACTTGTAAGTAAGTACTACTAAGTAGTAAGTAGTACTTGGTTGGAGCTATAAAATTAGAACTTAGTGTAGTCTTACCTGATTTGACAGCAATAGTCTTCCACTTCTTTGCACCATGAGTTTCAATGCATTGGGCTAGCTTTTGATCTTCCTCTGGGGTCCATGCTCCTCTGTTCATTGCTTTCTTAGTTGGGGGAGCCATTGGGAATGAGTGAGGGCTTTTGGTGTGTTGAGTGATGAGAGTGAGTATGTATGTATCTATGGAGATATTAATTGGTTTGGATGTGGGGTGGCCCTTATTTAGGGGAAATTGTCAAAAAAACAAGGTGGAATGGTCGTCGTATATGTTGGAAAGAATATCAGTGAGTCCACGCATCTACCCTTCCTTATGAAGGAGTTGGGTAAACACAAAATGGGAAACACCAACCATCAGTTATTAGTTATTACAGACTCCCAAAGTGAAGTGAATCTGGTTTGAGAATGGGGGTTAGAATAGAATCACACAAATGCTTGGGTTGGGAAACCTTTGGGATTGGGGTTGGGGTGAATTCTGTTTTCTCATTCTGTGTTGATATATATAGTACTGAATGGATAGTTTATAACTTAACAGTTTTATTTTTATCTTACTTTTTATTTTAGAGGTTCTGCTTTTATTAATTTTTGTGTCACCAAAACAAGAAATGAAATCTATATCTATAACTATATATAATGATAATACCAACTTTTGGTAGAGCCTTTTTCTATTTCGATTTTACCTTTTTTATAACTACTCACAATATATCAATAACTACTCCATAATCACAAGATTCACAACTACTTTATTATAAAAAAACTACTCTATCATCTAATTATACAATAATATCTAAAAAGAAAAAAGAAAATGAGCCAAGCACGAAGCCTGTCTCCCCCTAGTAAAAATAATGTCACACATTTTTAATATTGATGAAAAATTGTTAGGTAAAAAAAATTACGTTCTTATAAGTTCATGGATAAAAACATTTTGCATTTTTTATAACATTGTGTGTATGAAACACAGAGATATATTAGTTACGCGATCATATCTCGTACTTTAATTTTTACTTTTAGAGAAAAGAGCTTTGATATATAGACATTCATTCCACCTATCCCACATACAATTTTAACTAATTTTCTCTCATGAAAAAGTATAGTATATATTGGGTTCATGTACTCTTATTTAGTTGGTACTTGGTTCAAACTCGATTATGTCCCATATAGATAGACTCAGCCTTAATTAACCTCATATATCATTGAATTTATATATGATCAATTTCGGATTTAAAAAATTTGACCCGATATTTAGAAGCTGGTGACACACAAGCATACCCCTCCCTTAAGACTCTATTCTTGTTCTTGATGTCATAAAAAACAGAAAGATAAACTCTTGTTGGGAGAACACTAATGAATTTATAGAAGTAATTTCCTCTTTTGCCGCTCTTCCAAGGTGCCAATAAGTTATTTATTTACTATGCGTATTTAAAAGATAATTTGCCTTCTTTAACAAATTTGAGAATATAAGGGTCAATTTGTACTCGTATGTGTCTTGGGATTATTTCATGTGTTTTTAGGCTCTTTCGAATTGTCAATGTGTGTAATGTCAGATTCCATGGTCAGTGATGAAGAAGCGAGGTCCTTAAAACATAATTGTTTTCGTCCATATTTGAGTTAACCGGAGATCTTGCAGTGCACCCTGTTGACAGTTTCAGGCTGAATTTTCAACGCAGGACTATCACGCCTGAAACACCAACTGTTCAATCTGTAAGGAGTTGTTGCCCGGACAATGATGGGAGAAAAGAAAAGAAAAGAAAGGATAAATAAAATTATGTTTATACAACGGTGTCTATAACTATAAGCATATATAATCGATGAACTCATTATAGTTGATGAAAGAATTTATATACACAGAGTAAAATGAATCCGAATTTTATCTTTTATTTATTTCAATATATTTTAATCTTTGAACTAATTATGCCTATAATTAACACTTGTGCAAACCCTGGAGGCAACATGATACTTGTTGATTCCTTTTGTGCAGACAATTAATTTAGATGAACAATGTCATGTAGTGAAAAAAAAAAAAATTATGTTCCACCCTGAGTTTCGTAGGAAAAACTCAGGTTCCTGGGTCAGCTGCTGCCACATTAGTTTCCACTTGCAAGTAGAAAATAGTTCCACTACAATAATCAAAACAGAAGGCAAGAGACATTGCAAGTCTTATACAATCAATTTCTTTCTTGAAAAGGCAAATGATAACAATTAGTATGTTGTGTTAGTGGATAGATTTAAATCATAATCTTTAAGTTTTTATCATTGTAACCCTTATATTCCTCTCCAAAACCATCAAATCATCACTCCATAGTCTTGTACTATAAAATGACACATCAATAAAAAGACCAACAACTAAAATCATGTGTTTAACACAATTTACGACTAAGCCCTGTTATCCTATGAGTAACTCAAATTTACATAAAATAAAAGTATGGGTTTTATTTGTTTTTGAAATGTTTGAAATGTTTACACCCATGATTTGCTTCTCTATGCAACTGTTTTCCTCTGTGAGTGAAGATGGTTTTCATTTTTCCAAATGTGGGTTTATGGCGTAAGCGGCGTCCAAGACCGTGTTTGAAATCTCGTTAACTCGTTAAGCATTGGGGCCCTCGTATATAATGTGAAATGTAGATTTGGGGACCATTTCGTAGTTCGTACTCACTGAGAAAGGAAGCCCAAGCCTGCCCTACGTTATAAAAGAGGTTCAAAATCCAGTAATAAAATTATCACAATGATCAAATGAAAACTTGAAATAAATAACAATTAATGACCATTATTATTCTAATCGCACTTTTTCAATTTCAATGATTATTCATTTGAAGAATTTACAAAAGGACTCGAAAAAATGTCAAATAATATCTGTAATTTTGAGAGAGAGAAAATATCTACATCAGACAATTTTTCATTTCACTAAATCAAAGTCCCCTCAATTTTAGTAAAAAAGAAATACTAAAGCACAAAGATAAAAAAAAATTAAGGTTTAAATATCTTTTTCGTCCCTGCAAAATGACCGAGTTTCATTTTTCGTCCCTGTAAAAAATTTTGTTTGTTTGTGATCCCTGTAAATCAAAAAGTTTTATTTTTAGTCCTTGCAAAATTGTTTTAATCCCTGTAAAATTTAGATCATGTTGAATTAGTCCCTGTAATATTTAGATATTTGCCAAAGTAGTCCTTGTAAAATAAATTTAATAGGGACTAAAAACAAAATTGTTCAAATATTACAGGGACTAATTCAACATGATCTAAATTTTACAGGGACTAAAACAATTTTGCAGGGACTAAAAATAAAACTTTTTGTTTTACAGGGATCACAAACAAACAAAAATTTTTACAGGGACGAAAAATGAAACTTAGTCATTTTACAGGGACGAAAAAAGTATTTAAACCAAAAATTAATTACCCTTCATGATTATCTACAATTACAGACAATAAATTATAACTTCGTTTATCTAAAATGCTTAATGTTCTGAAACAAAGATTATATTGAAATAATTGCTCTGGCATTCAATAAGTCAATGTATTTACTATTTACAATGACAACTCGATAGAAAAATTATAAATATCCACTTGTTTGAATTTTTACAAGGAAACAATAGTAAAATTCGTACACAAAATGTAAAATTATAAAGTGCGTGACGTGCATTTTTCCCTACAGTCTCGAGGTGAACGCTTTGTTTGGATAAAAAAAAGAGAAAATAGTATAATTTTATACTCCCTCCGGTTCAAATCTTTGATGGTTTTAATTTTTTATTTTTGTCCCAAAACTTTGGTTGTTTTAGAATTTCAAGAGATAATTTATCACATTTTTCCAACTATACCCTTAATATAATTAATAAGTTTTGAGTGGAGAAATAATTAAGATAGTTGATAATGATGAATAATAAATAAGGTCATTTTAGTCTAAAATTTATTCAATTAATTATTTTTTAATCTATGTGCCAAAACTTTAAACAATCAAAGATTTAGAATGGAAAGAGTACATGATAATAAGAAGACTTTTCTAAAAAGAAGCTGGAATTATATTTCTATTCCCTCTTATTTTAAAATATAAATTCCTCTTTTCTGAGAGATAAATACACATTAAACATAAATATATGTTAATATTTTAACATGGACAAATTTTTTAACAGTTGTGAACAATTTTGAATGATCATTATATATTTTTTTTAGAACTTTCGAGGTCACTAATAAGTAATAACTAATCTTAAATAGTTTATTATTGACTTTATGATTTAAAAAAAAAAATTTATCGACTTTACAATTTTAAACAAAAATCTTTATCTAATTTTTTATTATTTCATAATTAATAGTACACATTCAAAATTATGTATTAATGATACCAAGAATCGAAAATGAAAAAAAAATCCAAAACAAACTTGATTATATTAAAATGCACTGTCACGTATACTTACTTTTTAAAGAGAATAAATTTTACCAAAATGTTACATGGACCCCCATACAACACCCACCACACACCCGCAATAGCCATTTTGTTCACTGGCCTTGGGTGTTGAGCGGGTAGTTGGGTGTCCGCGTATCATTGCTCTAAATTTTAACACAAATCTTTTCCAGGAAAGTGTAACTTACTCAAAGATCAGCATAACTAGCTTATTTTTTAAATCAATAATAAAAACAATATCCCAAAAATCAATGCATTGTTCAAATTTGATTTTCGTATCCAGAAAAAACTAGATTCTCAGTCAGACTTCTTTTATAATGTCGTCAGATTCCAAATTAACATAAGATATCCTTAAATTCTTTCATTGTGACCTTAATATGATATTAGAAATCACAACGAACTTAAATTTACCGAGCTGCGTTTAAACCCTGTTGATTGTGATCGCAAGCGTAGAAGTGTAGAACAGATGCAGTTAGCTATTTTCCATTACTGCATTCCAACTGAGCAAAATGCCAAACTGACATAATTTTGGCTGCAAAGCCACTCGTAATTACAGAGGCAGAAACACCTTATGCACAAAAACTTCAAAGTAACAAAATTCTCTCTGTACTATACTCTGTATATCCGCTGTATATTCCCTACATGCTATGGAATGCTCGAATGAATCTCTTTAATATGCTAAAAACAGCATATAAAACAAAAACCATTACGACCTTCTTAGAGGCTAGTATCCTTAGGTTCACCCTCAGACCGTATTTTCGCATTAAACCCAGAGAGGAAGCACCCAGAAAAAGAAACCAAGAACCAATTGTACAGATAAAAACCTTGAGGGCCTCTGAAGGACCACATATATGAGCAACATCAGTGGATACCTCCACGTAGGTACATGTGGAGCTTACCTGAATGCTCTCTGCTTGATTTAATCCAAGACTCTCATTCAACCAATCAGACAACCTAATGAGCACTTTTGCAAGCCACGCGATCTCATCGCTGGATATGGGACGCCTCATCCAATCTCCTTTGTATTTAACATCTGCAAACGCATGGATGCCAGCCCTTCTAGGCTTGAATATCTCATCACGACATTGTTGATACTGCATTGGTTCTGGACAGGGTGATGGTGACCTTATAGTGTGCCCATCAAATAAGCAGCCTAACTTTGCCTTCAATGAATCTATGCATTGAAGGCTGGGTGTAAGCTTATCTCCAGATATAGCTTGTAACTCGGCTTCTGCACGCAATATAAACAACTGCAGATACAAAAGATAGGATAATGGGGTGAGAAGATAATAACCTACACCACATGTATAATGATTATTACTATAGTTAGAAACACAACTCAGAGTGACAGTCCCAGACTATGTGGTCCCTTGTTACCAACATTTACATTGTTGGTCCCAAGCCCAAAATAAAGAGGGCTATGATGGGCAATTAATAGACAACCTAAAACTTTTGCCATTACACAGACAAATAATTGATTGTGTTATACTATAGTTGGAAATACAAATTTATAATGATAATAAAAAAAATATAGGACCTGAAGGAGCTGTTGTCCACCATCCTCCCCATCAACAAACAGTCGCAAATCTTTGTTCCAATTCTCATGCAGGAATGAGCCATCAGCATCAGTCTCACATAAACCATCCTCCCAGTCCTGAAACAACCAGTATTATTAATAATAGAGTTTAGGTCACTAGTGCTTGTTACCCAAAGAAGCATTTAGGCCCATTTGTTCAAACTTTACAGGGGAAAAAGTGATTTTAAAGTTGTGTGAAAAATTTGACCAAAAAAAAGTTGTGTTAAAAAGTAATTTACTTTTTAGAGACTTGATATAAAGCACTGCAGGAACTATTTTTCATTTGGTTACAATTATAAAAAAGCACATTTTATTTTATGAGAAATTATAATTACAGTTTTTTTAGAAGATACTCAGTAGTCAGTAGCTTCTCAAAACAATAAAAAAATTCCGTTTTTTCTTCAAATTTTTTATTTTTATTCAAAAGCTTAAACCAACACCCTAAAAAGTTTCAGAAAGTGATTCTTTTCTTAAAAATAAGTAAAGAACTGAAACAAACAAGATCTTAATACTATGTCTAACCAGCTATGAACCAAAATCAATCAATGAGTGCAAAAATTCAAGACACGAGACATCAAAATCAAAATATATAACAAACAATAAGAACATAAAAAAGGAAGTGGGTGTCTATTAGTAGATATAGAATCAATACAATCAACTTATAGGGTGAAAAGTTATATAAAGGTGCAAAAAATAACCATTAAATTCAAAATAAATGGAATCGGAAAAAACTCTAAATTCAGAAGAGAAAAATCAAACTACCTGCAACTGTTCACGGATAATAGGAACATATCTGTACAAGTTATTCACCATTGATTTTCCTGAGCCAGGCTTTTTGGAATGGAAAAGGGTATCAACATTCTTCAAAAGGTCAATGAGCTCTTTTGATGATGTCAAGGTGTCTAACACCTGAAAAAGCAGGTTAGAAAGTGAAAATTCCATTCAGGTCTAACAGGAACAACACTGCAAACTTTCTCAAGGCAAGCAGGCCAATAAAATGCCCTAGTTGAATGTGAGATTTAAATGTGTTTAAAACCTAAAAACGAAAAAATGAAATAAAAAAGCAATATAAAAAATGAGGAGTAGATCTCTACAAAGATCAGGTTATTGAGATCCAGTTATTGAGATCCATCATACTTTCTAGAATTATCTTTCGCGCGGCTTGCACCAACTCTGCCTTGAAGCAATGTCATTTTCAGCAATTAAGCAATTAATGGATGTTACAAATATTGAAATTGAACTAAAACTGTCCATTTTCCTTCTAAAATATTCTAGCAAAATAAAGAAAATAATATCCTGTATCTAAAACCAAAATGCTTAGTCAACCAATAATACAGAAGTGCATCACTTGCTTCAGGAGTTTGGGTTACAGATACTTCTAGAAAGTCTAGTGTCTTATAGGGTATATATGTTAATATAGTTTCAGGTGTGCAGGTGAAATAATCAAAGGCAGATGATCAAATGATGCTCAAATACAAATTCCAGATACAAAAATGAATATGCAAAACATTGACTGAAAGAGAAGTGATGCTCTAGAAGCTAAAATTACAGGAATGCACTCGTAAAACTATCCTCTCTTTTTCTTCTAGGATGATTTCCCTGGCCATATGATGACTAGATTTCCCCAGTAAATGCACTGTTGGTCAGCCTTACCATTGACAAAATAAAGAAACAAAATTGACACAGACACCCATACCATTCAATAGCCAGATTTTAATGCTCACAACATTCCTATGTTTTTTTTTCTCCAAATTCTCACAATCTCCATCACTTCATGCACAACCTAGTGAGAATAGAATGATTCATGTACAGATTCTCTTTAGTTTCAGTTTCCACAAAATGTCCTAAGCAGAAACTTCTAGTCAGAGACAAACATCTACCACCACAAAGCCGTAAGTCAGTAAACTAAACTGTCCTTGCCCCAACATAAACTCACCTAGTAAAAAGCGTAAGTTACCTAAAATTGGGAAAATCTGCGAATGTAGAAAGAACAGGGTTAAGAAACACACCTTGAGCACCATCTGGACTACAATTTCAACATCACTGTGGAGAAACCTATGAGCAAACCCAATAAAATGCATAACCAGGGAAGTGTAGTACAAGTAATTAGAGAGAACATAATCCTGCCACTGCAGCGTAAACCCACCACCACCACTTGCAGATGCAGAGACAGAATTATCCGTTTTCCCATCGTTCATCATTGCATCCAGCTCAGAAAACTCATCCCCCTTTATGGTCCAAGGCTCAACGTAACTAATCCAAACAGAAAACACCTGAGAAACATTCTTCAGCGAAGCAGCCATTGGGCAGAACAAGAAGGTCCTCAACAAAAACCTATACAGAGGCCTCTGCAAACAATGGTTCCAACACCCATAATAACCCAAATCCTTGTTCTTCCCAACAACCTCCACATTCCTCCACCTGGGACTCTCACCTCCACCACCCTCACGAAACGCAGAAACAGTGCTCAAACCCAAATACCTGACAAACAGCTTAACCACCTCCCCCAACCCCGGCGTCGGAGGCGTCTCCCCCGCCGGAAACGACACACCGAGCGCCCTGCACGCACTCACCGGAAACGGCGAGAAATCGTTGTCGACGAGCCAGAAGTGAATAAGCGCGTTGACCGCAAACTCGGCACGCGCCGCAAAAGTTGCGTCGTGACCGGAACCGTAGTGGAGGATGGAGCTGCGGTATGGCTGGTGCGAGGCCAAATCGGAGGTGGGAACATACGCGCGAAGGTAAGCGTAGAGGAGGCGCGTGTAGAGACTGAAATTGGGTTTCTGGTCTGCCACGTGGCGCTTGGAGGAGACGGAGAAACCGGGAATGGAGGAGGCCCAGTTTTCTAACCTGAACTTGTTGGTGGTGCCGGCGGGGGAGGTTCTCTGGAGGGAGAGGTGGTGTGAATTGTCGGAATTGCCCCTGGAGACAGGGTAGTAGGCGAGCCAGAAGAAAAAGTATTGGAAGACGTTGAGTTGGACATGGGAAGGGGAAGGGGAGGCGGAGAAGAGGGAGGGGCAGAGGTCGGAGAGGAGGTTGTCGGAGAGGGAGGAGCGTGCCCAGTGGGGGAGGCGCTCGGCGGGGAAGACGTACTTGACGAGGGATTGGCGGTCGACGGCGGAGATGGAGGCGGCGAGTGTGCCGGAGGGGGAGAGGAGGGAGAAGAGGGCTTTGGAGAGGTCGGGGAGGTTGATCCAGCCACCGTTTGGGGAAGGGGAAGGGGTGGATGAGGGTGTGCGAATGGGGTCGTCGAAGCCGAAGAGCTTGCAGATTAGGGTTGGGAAGGCGAGGGAGAAGAAGTGGCGGGATTGATCGGGTGAGTGCGAGTGTAGGAAGGCTTCGATGGAGGCGCAGACGGAGCTGATCTCGGAGGGCGTGTTGGCTCCCAGGATGCTCGATAGTAGCTCCTGGGATTTGGAGACAGAATCCAAGGTGTAGGAGTGAGGGACAAGCATGTTGTCACTCTCTGTGTGAAAGTGAGTGTGGTGGATGTTAGTATGTTTTAGGGTTTTGAGTGTACTGTTAGGAGAGGAAAAGAAAAAGGAGAAGGAGAAGGAAGAAGGAGAAGGAGGAGAATGAGAATGTTTTTTTTTGGGGGTGGTGGTGGTGGTGGTGGTGGTGTGATGGAAAATGGAAAAAGTATTTGAAAATGAGAGAGGAGCAAATGGCGCCCTTTTATGAGGGACTGGGGGAAGAGGTGGAGTGGAGGAGGCAAACAAGGAAAGGAAAAGAGTGTGTGTGTGGTTTTGTCTGTGTGCGTGGGCAGCGTGGCGACGTAATACGGTTCCTTCTGTCTCTATGGAATAAGCATTGGTGGGGCCCTTTTCTATTTCAAAAAACAAAAACAACAAGAAGCTGAAGAAGACCACCGCCTCCACTGCTACTGTGACATTTTTCTTTGCCCACAAGTTTGATGGATGAATCAGATTAGACAAACGGCAATTATTACGTTAGTATTGAGTAGTATTGTGGTTTATTAAAATAAAATTTAATTAATTAAAATTTTAATACAATATTAGTCTACATTTTAATCTCATTTTTATTATATCTTTAATTTAATTGGTTGTCTATAAATATTATGCTTATGTAACAAATTATTATTTATTGAAAAAATAAAAGATTGATGAGATATTTTGGGTCGAACTTATCTGTATATGTGCCGTGGAAATAACTCAATCGCATGAAATAATAACTTTGTTTTGATTTTTTTTTTTCAATTAATTACAATTAGTTATTTTAATTAACTGGACTAATTCAAACATGTATGGGCTGGATTCTTTTAATCTTTTTCCTTTTTGGGAAAAGGGGAAGTAGATGTTGATTTGGTGGTCTATTGTTGTCATAATTTTATTCATACTATTGTTTGGGATAAGGATAATGTTTTAGATTAAAAAAAACCCCTTCATCTAGAGTTCCAAAAGAGACGCTTTTAGTGGATTTCCTATGCAAGCTTCCAAACACATGTTGCTGCAAATGAGACTTTAATGAGCTCCTCTTTTAGCATCATCAGCATGGATCGAGAACCCACCAAAAAAAAAAAGCATGGATCGAGAGTCCAATAGGGTCGTGAGTAGCAAGTCTTGCATTATCATTATTTTTTTGAAAGGAATTCTTGCTATTGGGACAATCCGTGCTAACCACACATACATAACAAGTTAAAAACTTAAAATACCTTTATTGTATTTCGTTATCGTGCGAAACTATTATTTTTACATTAATACAAAACTAATAATTATGTATGTGTTATTAGTATGTGTGTACTACAAATAATACATACGAAATTATTAATTTCACACTGATGCGGAACTATTAGTTCCGCACACATAGTTTCATAGCCCTTCTGCAGTTTATCGTAAACATACACATACACCAAACCTATGGGTTCGATTCCCGAAGAGCTCCTAACCATATTAAAAAAACAAACTATACAAAGTTATGTAAAAAGTTTTGTAAAAGTTCTGTAAAAGAGACTTCATTTAATTAGGAGCGATTTCTTCGAGGTAGGATTGATTGAGATTCAAAAATGGAAGATGTATTTTGATGGGGCAAAAGTGTGTGTGTGTGCAGAAGTGTGTATTTTAATATATGTGTACAGAACTAATTCAGTGCAGAATTAATAGCTTCGCACGATAATGAAATGCGATAAGGATATTTTAGGTTTTTAATATGTTATGTATGTATGGTTAGCAATGTGTATATGTGTATATATAAATAAATTCCCAAAAATGTGTTTAGTTTACCGATGGCCCAAAACAAAACGAATGGCTATCCTTTTACTCTCACCACAAGCGAAGACCAAAGTCCATGGTCCAACTGTTGGACTTACATTGGGCCATCTAAGCTAAAACATTTGATGGGCTAAATCTCACCAGGAATACAAGTCTATATTTATTTTGACAAAGACAAGAGTCTATATTTATATATATCTGATTGTCTGACTTTCTCACTGGGGTGTTCGTAAATTGATCTAATCAGGGTCATATTTGAAAGTTTTAGTGTTTTAGGCAAAATTTACATATGAGGTATAGTCTAAATCTAATATAACATATCAGTATATATTTTATTTTTTTAACATTTTAAATTGTAAAATTATTGATCAAAGTTTTATAATTTATAACTAAATAGTTCTAAAATTTCACTATCATGATCAGAGATATCGCGGGTAATCTATTTAATCTATCTCAAATATGATACAAACAACTTTAATTTTAGAAAACTTCTTTCATAGTAAGCAATAGATATGTTGCATTGCAGGTCAAATCAACCCAGAACCTAAACACCAATGAATTGGATCATCCACTTCACGCTTGCCTCTGGTCCATCCATCATTTGCCCTAATCTTTTTTGGAGACCTCTAAGAATCATCCACGTGGCTTTTTTTGCATATAAGCAAAAGGACGACACTTGTCTTGTGAATTGTGGTCCTTTTTTAACATAGAATTATGATCTTAGATACTAGTCTTTTTAAAACTTTTTCACAGTAAATATTAGTATAAAAATCAGGTTTAGACAAAACAAAAATCTGTAATCATTAAAACCACATCACATAGATCCCTCAAAAAAAAAAATCACATCACATAGAGTTTTGACTAAACAACTTCTGTCAATTTATACTTGGTCAGAGTTTAGTTTTTGCATATTTAAATTCCGTCGCTTTTTCTTTTAACAATTCACATTTCAAATTCATGTCAATTTGTTACGAAAATGTAAACAATAGGATTGATTGAATCGACTATAGGTCTAACATATATTCATGACTGAACTGATCGAGAGCTTCAATTAATTTTCACAGAGGTAGTTGTTCCAAACTGATAATTGAGTATAGTTTATCAATAATAGTGAGACAGAGTATTTTTTTACTTATTATAATCTTAATTAATGGCTACGCTGTTGATCAGCACGTCACTATTAACTAATTACATCGAATGATAGGGGTTAAGATAAGGATTAATATCAGATCAGAGCGCGACAATTCCCTTCAAGTTTACAATCACATTGGATTCTAAGCGTGTCTTCTAAGTTTTGTGGGGCTTCTTCTTTTCTCCAACTTATTTTCATTTTCATTTTCATTTTTTTTACAATCTTTCCTGATATTTACTTACACTACACTTAATACATGCGTTCCTCACTATTTGACGGTTTTTTCACCAAACTGGTATAATTTTATTTAGAAATTATCAGTTTAGTGTAGATTTAAATTTTTTTACTAAATTAGTGTAAGTCGTATAGGGCATCTGCGACTTTCAATTTTTTTTTGAAGTTATCACCCAATAATATGACTTCTGAGATTTAATTTTAAAAAAAATTATACTGAAGTCATATTTTTCTCTTACGACTTTGTATGATTTTGGTACTTTTTTTCACTCTAAAGTGAAGTCGTAGAATCCGTATATAACTTTGGTTTTATTTTTTATTTTTTTAAAAAAGTGAGGTCGTATGTGAGACATATGACTTCTTCACAAAGTTTAATTTTTTTAATGAACTATTTTATTAAAAAAATTAAATAAAACCAAAGTCGTATACGAATCCTACGACTTCACTTTAATGTGATCAAAATCATACAAAGTTGTAAAAGAAAAATATGACTTCAGTGTAATTTTTAAAAAAAATTAAATCTCAAAAGTCATATTGTTGGATGACGACTTCAAAAAAAAATAAAAGTCACAGATGCCCTATACAACATATACTAATTTTGGTCTAGAAATTACCAATTCGGTGAAAAAACCCTATTTGACTGCATGTCCGTACTCTTCAATGTCTTTTTTTTTTTGCTCTGTTATGCTTTAAAGTAGGGGAAGTGGCCCATGTCTCCCGTGCCCATTGTGACTTACTGACTTATGGCCACCGGTCCAAAGTGGTCCTTAATTTGAACCTTTGGTAATAGGTACTGTACGCCCTCCAACCAAAAAAAGCAGAATACAAATACCCATCATTTGATCAAAAACGATTTGGACTTTGGATTTGAAACTTGGAATGCACGGTTCAGAGATTGTGACTGGATGAACGAAACAATGTTTTAATTGGTTGCTTTTTAGGACTCGCAATGAATTGAGTTGAGCGACGAGCGTCGAGGGAAGCCTGTTTCATCAAGAAATTGATTTTACCCCCCTTAAAGCTTGGCTTATCTTAACAAACTCTTCGAGCTTAATGAATTAGACTAAATAAAGATAATCTAATTCATTATTTTGTAATATTTTTTATTTAGTCTAATCCAACCCCCTTCAGTTTTTTATATTTCTTTATCCGTATGTTTCGTCAAACAGAAACTTCTCATTTATTGTTGTATGAAAAATAAACACGTGTCTATTCATGTAATTCATACCATATCAATTTCGTATCAAGTAACAGTTTTCAAAAACACAAATGCCGAGTAGTACAACACTAATTATAAACAGAGAAAAAACAGAAGCGTGGCTAAATATTACTCACTCCGTTTCAAAACTATAGCTTTTTAAGGTTAATATACACGAATTAAAAAATATTTAATAAAAATAAAATATAATTATAGATAGACTAAAATACCTTTATTTAATGGAAAAGTATTTATGACAAATTATTTACAAATCTTTATGTTATTAATGTCAACTACTCCTACTAATAGTTATTAAATAAAGGTATGGGTGAAAGAAAATAATTAATGATACTTTGGAATTGTAAAATTGCAATAGTTTTAAAATAAAAATAAAAAATTAAAAAAGCTATAGTTTTGAAACGGAGGGAGTAATAAAGTTTGCCTCTTGGTTTTCCGCCAAGGTGTAATTTGATTGGCCCATCCATAATTTGTGGTTTTCGTACACTTATTGTCGCGCTAAATAGCACGGTTCTTTCGAAAAATACATATAATTTGTGAACGAGGTTAATTAGTCAAGTTGTCCATAGAATTTTAGTCCTGATTTACAACTTTTTTCAACGAATTTAGTAACATCCTCATCTTTTTCTCTTCTTTTTTTCACATTTCAACGTGTTCTCCCATGGAGCGTAACCTAGCAAAGCAAAACAATGCCCCTATGGGGGGTTTCTCCCTCCTTTGGGGGACTTTCTACCTCCATGGGAGGCCTTTTTCCCTCCCCACTTGAGATGAGTTTTTCTCTCCTTGATGAAAGTTTCTTTTCTTCTTCCATTCACCTCCATTTTCTTGCCACCACCACCCTATCTTTACCTCTTCTAACACCTTCATTTTCCTTCCATCACATTTCTCCCTCACATGTGATCTTGTTAGAACCATTAGAGGTTTATTTTGCAGCACCGAACTACTCAGGTATTCCCTCCGGTTTTATATATAAGCAACAAGTTATTTTTTTGATTCATTGAATAACTCATGTATCTGGTCTATATTATAGACCAGATACATAAATTATTTAACGAACCAAAAAAGTAATTTTTTACTTATATATAGAACCAGAGGGAGTATGCTGAAATCTAGCTCTACTACGTAGAACTATGAGCAGTTGGACATGTGTCGATCCAGAAGGAATAAAAAAGGAAAAAAAACCCATAGTTCTATGAAGATTGCTTTGTAATAGGAGAATGTGATTTATTTGGTTATTTTGGTCTTACTAATTCAGGATTGATAATATGTTTTAATTTAGAGTATACGTGTTTGGTTTATTATTGATTATAGGAGTATATATTGTACACTACTGTAATACTCTCTTTTTAGCATTTTGTAAGTGCCGCTGGGCATTTTCCCGTTTTCTATTAATAAACATTTGACCCAAAAAAATGTGTTCTGCCATGGTCCAAGAGGGTTTTTCATGATCAATGGCCAAGTGGTTTCAACGTGAAAAGAGCTTTTGACACTGTCTAAATTCTTAATTTATCCTCAATTTGGTCCAAAGAAGTAGGGATATTCAAAACCGAACCAATCCAAAAAAAACTACAAACCGATCCAAAAAATTGAAAATCGATCAAAAATTGAATTTTTTGGATGACTATTTTGGAAGACCGAATTGAACCGCTCGGATTTCAGATCACTTCACTAAAATCGAACCGTAACTTATAATATTATTCATTTTGGACTTGCATATATAGACTACTAATCAATTGTTATATTGTGTATTTTTTAACAATTGGCTTTTGTAAGTAGTCTTTGTGTTAAATATTAATTCACAATGACTTTGCGTGTTTTAAATATTATTTCACATTTTTATTTCATTTGTTTAGAATATGATTTTGTAAATACTATTTTTTTATAAGGCATATTTTTAGAAATGACATATGTGTGTTTAGAAATTGGCTCTATAATTGATAATCCATTGGGAATTTGTTAAAACAAATGTCATTGAGTTGTACTCAAAAATATATATATTAGAAGTGAAACGAAAGAGGAATCATTTCAGTTGATTTTTTTTTAAAAAAAATTATAACCGCAAAAAAAAATCGATCAAATCTAAACCATATTGTTTCGGATTGGATCGGATATTTTTTAAAAGCAAATCGAACTGAGCTGAACCACGTACTATTTTAAAACTTTGGATCGAATAACTTTTTACCTTAAAATTGAATCAAATCTAGCCGCAAATACCCTTACAGAAAAGGGAAAAACAAAAATTTTAATAGAGGGAAAGAGAGATGAAAGAAAGGGAGAGATTTAAGAGTACAAACTATTCCACCACTAAGATCAAACTCGAGTACTAATTAAGTACTTGGTACTTGTACAGCCCTTCCCCTAGTTGGCCGCCGGAGCTACCTAGCTAGCCATCCAAGCTATCTTGCTAGCTATATACTATTCACCCATCTTAACCGGTAGACAAGTGATGACTTTTTATACAAGTCAAGAAATAACGAAAAACCGCTCCATTATTACAATCACGAGGGGGGGGGTGGAATACATTATGTAATCCCCAAATTAAAGACTCCCTTTAATTAGCCACTAGATATATAAAAAACATAAGCATCTCTCCCTCTAACTCAACTTATTGGATCCATAGAGTAACTCGGTGTCAGGATATTATTTGCAGGCATTTCCCCTTTTGTGCACACGGCCTTTCCCCAAGAGTTCAAACACAATTAATTAAGACTCTAATCCAGAACACCAGGTCACCAGCCCATGTACTGACAGAAACAACACACTCCCACATGAAGATATATTCATGAGTAATTTTAAATATTTCTTCCAATTTCCAACCAGCAAGAAGATCAGCTAGCATATCAAAGAAGATAGGCAGAAAATAATAATTTTTACATTTTAAATTGATTGAGACAACGAAAAAGACTAAAACTTCAAACTTCAAATTTATTTGGACGTAGTCTAGGATGCTTCCATCCGAGTAGCAACCCAATTCATGAGACAACGTGTTTCTAGATACTTTTATTGGCAAAACTCGTGCTTATTCTTTTGGGAGTGTAAAATAAACAAGAGAAATGTTATATTCTCTTATAAAGTCTCTTATATATATTTTTTTTATTTTATAAAATAAGAAAGAAAATACAATTAATATTTTAAAAATATAAAAAATATTTAATATTTTCTCTATTTAATAATTAAAAAATTTAGAAAAATAAAATATAAAAAGATTTAAAATTATTCAATAAATAAATAGAAAAAATCTTTCGTAGTTATATCTTTCTCCAAGATGCCACAATGAAGTGGGGGGACAACAGTATGTCAAATTGAAAACAATGAAACCAATAATTGGCACCCATTTTTAACTAATATTTTGCCACCTTGCCCAATCCGCAAGGGTTTTTCTGTCAATATAAGTCATCAATTGGACATGTGACGTCACGAACTATTTTTATATTTTATTCTCGGGCCATCTCCAAGAAATGCCAAAACCTTTCATGATGCAAATTCTCAAATAGCCATAATACGACAGTGATATGATATTCACATAGATTTGAATGTGCTGATATATATATATAAATTTTAAATCTTTTTACTTTTTATTTTTACAAAATTTTTCTATTTATTAAATTGAAAAAGAATTAAATAATTTTTATATTTTCATTGTTTACTTTTTTATTTAATATTTACTTTTATGTAAAAAGATAATTAGGAGGATAAAACATTATTCAATTAAAAACTTCTTTCTCCTTTTTCTTGTGATGAGAAGTGATCCCAGTATGCTTATACTCGTAAATTATTAAATGAAATTAATTACATCTATAAGAAGAGAGAGAGAAAAAAAGCATGAGAGAAATCAGTTTTTTTAATATGAGTTTAATAATTTGTACGGATAAACTATACATTATTTTTTAGTGGGCTTAGTCCCATCCTTGTAACAAAAACAGAACAAAAAACTATATTTTTTAAATAAGCCAGGGGGAAAACAATTATTAATAAAAAAATAACTCTTCCGGTAAAAAAATAATAATAAAAAAACTGAATTTTATTTCACACCAACAACTATTAACAAAAAAACCCAGCTGAACTTCATTCCACACTTTCCCGTACATAATTAAACTGAATCGGGGAGAATATACAGATGACGACACCAAAGGTGAGGAAGTTATAAAACAAAATGAGGCAGATGATGCAGGCAACTCAATTACCTTATTATTTGAACGATATATTAGGAGTAGACACAATTTGGGAAGGTAGGGAGGGGGGGGGGGGAGTGATATTTACAAAAATTATTACTTTATTAAGTTGCATATAATACTCACAAGTGGCACCCCATGACCCATGTCATGCAGCCACGGACTTCAAGAATCTAGCTTCAAAAGAAAAAGAGGGGGAGAAGAAAAAAAGGGAGAGGAAGCACAAGAAGCTGCAGCAAAAAGGGGGAACTTAATATGAGTCCCATGGAAAAGGATCATCGACCCTGAAAACAGAGTCTACAAGCAAAACAGAGGAGGAGTAACTGTAATCATAAAACCCAGGGCCAGGAGCAGCACTGTGATGATTTAAGTGGAGTGAGAGATCAGGAAGGTCCAAGAACGTGTCATCCTCACCCGTCAACGACGTGTCGCTTGAGGCTTGGCTCGGCTCCGACTCAGCTTCGGCTTCCAAATCCACCTGGTGAACCTGAACAGTACTGGCTGCTGCTTTGGCGGCGGCGAGTTGGATGTCCTTAGGGGAAGTGGAGGCTGGGCGTGGCAGCTCGGCGGCTAGTTCGGGGAAATTGAGGTAAGCCGAAGAGCCTTTGATGGCTCGAGCCGCCACGTCATGGGCTCGAGCCGCCATTTCTGGAGTGGGGAAAGTGCCGAGCCAGATTCTGGATTTCTTCCTCGGCTCTCTTATCTCCGACACCCATTTGCCCCATTGACGCATGCGCACTCCTCTATACGTTGGGTGCTTCCCTTCATTGCCTCTGTTCTTTTCGCTCTTGTTTCCTTTAGCGGCGGTTGATTCTTCTGTGGAGGAGGTGGTTGGTTGAACTTCACTGTCTATAAGGACAGAGTCGTCCATGTCCATTGAGAGATTATAATTGCGATGGAGTGAGTGAAGGGGAAAATGTAGTAGTGGTGAGTAGAGCTTTGAAATTTGGGGTTAGGTTCAGCTGTGAACTACTCTTATAATTCTTTCACATATTAAAGATATGGGTCCAACTCAAAAAGAGAAAAACAGTTGCATTGTTTATGCACTTGTTGCCTTTCTATTCTTTAATCCCTCGCTCCCTCCCTCCCCGGAGTTTTGATTCATAAATATAATTAGTTTGTACTTTGTAGTAAGGTTTTTTTTTTAACCAAGTATTTTCCACGTGCATATATCATATTGGTTTTGTAGTAAGGTTTTATATTGATGTTGTGAACACATTTATAATTATAATGCAGTTTTTAACATTATAATATATCTCGAGATAAAAAATTTATTTAAGGGATTAATTTCTCATAATAGATAATATTTCAAATACACACCTTTGAGATTGAATCCAAACATCTTGTGTCCAAGCATTAGGGACTGTAATTTAAAATCCTGGATTTTGGGTTATTTAACAAATGGAGTACATATTGATTTTTTAAAGTATCCGTAAAAAATTAAGGCATCAAACTTGTCTTATATAGTTACTTAAGTCAATTGCGTAACATCTGTAACTATAAGTGCCATACTATCAATTTTTTAAAGGTGATTGCTATGGTATCTTGAAGATTTTATGGGTACCGGTACTTTGGCCAATAGTATTTCTCCATTTGTACTCCTTTGACTATGTCATTTTATCATTTTTATTTTTATCTATTTGCAAATATACCCATTTATTATTTTTGAATAAAAACACTAAAATAAATTTGCCCAACCTAAAACAGAGCTGGGTCATTGCATCCATTCAATTCCATTGATTCACAGCATAATTTCTCATGATTCCTTAGGGCTTTTGATCAAATTATGATGCTAAATTGATCTCACATGTCAATTTCGGAAATTGTTGTCCATCTTATAAAGAATCAAAAACGAAAAACATAGGTATTTTGGACATTTTAGAGATAAAACATTCTTTCTGTCAGATTAATATGCTCCATTCCTCTCCTAATGTCAATTTTCACGCATTAGCGGCAGAAAATATAATAAGGTGGAACTCCCATATAATTTTAATATTTTATTTTAGTTTTTATTCAAGAACAGAAATATGACATCAAGTTCAAATCTCTCAACCTACAGCACCAAATTCAACGAAACATGAGGGCTTTTGATTGCCTAATTATGTGCATGAGAAGCCCCAAAATGATTTTGAAAATCATTGATTAAATCGCGCAGAATTGAAACAAATTTGTAGGGTTCTTCAAAGTTCAAAGCCGCAACGGGAATAGAATTAATAATCATGATAACAGCAACACCAAGGGACATTAATATAAGAAAATTTTAAGACATAATACATCTGGGCTTGATCTTAATTGGGAGACCCGTGGATGGATATGAAAATGGTTGACGGATAATTGTTTCCTCTTGGATTTAATGGAGACCATTAGTACATCTTCACAAAGTTGTGAATGGTAGCCAAGGTCTACACCATGGAAGGTAAGAAAAGGGTGAGATTAGCGTGGTTGGATCAATTTTCGGAACAAGAGGGATCAAACTTGTGTGGATTCTCGAATATATCGTTTTCCATATGCGTTCCACATGCTGCAATGCCCAATATATCTGGGCAAGAAATAGAATTGCTATCTCTTTCAGGGTTTAGAAGAGTAAATGTTTAAGTTTGAATATTTTATTAAAAGTTATTGGGACATAAACAAAAATAATAAAAATATAATTTCAAATTAGGTAAGTGTTGAATCAGTATTTGCATATTTAATTTTTTTTTCACTTATCATATTTTTATTAGACCAACTCATCTATGTACCCAAACCTTTTAAACTAACTAGGTACCATAGAATTTGCCCTTTTTAAACTCTTTTTATTTGGTGCAAATCAATGCTACTTTTTTGTAATGATGATTTTTTTTGGATAAACAAAAAATATTATTAAACAAAAAGCAATTAGATCAGTAATTTCTGAATAAGTTGGCCCTTAGATCATATATAAGTGGCATCTCTTTTGAATCATCATCATAACATAATTGATCATTTTATGCGAGAGATCTTAGGTGTCATGACTCTCTTTGCATCTATGTATTATCCTTAAACCCCATCGAAAGCGGAGAATAGAAGACAATAAAAAAATGACCGCTAAGGTTATTATATATTCAAGGCTTTAACATATTTTTTGTCCCTCTAAATATTCGCGTTTTGAATTTAGTCCATCTGTAAAAAGTTAAAATTTTTTGGTCCATCAAGAAATAAAGTTTTTGATTTAGGTCCCTAATTTGAGTTGACCGCTGACATAACACACTGAAATCCCTGTAAAAATCTTACGTGACATCTCATTAAATCTACACGGCTTACACGTCACCTGACTATACCTCTAAAAATATTAAGTTTTTAACTTAGTCCCTCTCAAAATTGTGTTTTGAATTTAGTCTCTCTCCCTCCTCTCCTCCACCACCCCCTCCTTCTTCTCTCCCCTCTCACATGGCTTCCCCTTCCTCCACCACCACCCCTCTTTCTCCTCCCACCCACCACCACCCCCTCCTTCTACCCACCCCCCTCCTCTCCAGCCTTAATACTATTTGCTCCTATGAGAATGGAATGGAAGTGAAGAAGAGGAGGTTACTTCTCAACCAGTAGCGTTGAAGAGGATGTTGATTCGAACCGGTTATTTTTTCTAAGTTGCTGCTTTAAATTCATGACAAGGAGGGGGTGGTCGTGTAATTGACGTTTGTTGCAGTGTAATTGACGTTTCTGGGCCATTAAAATTCCAAGAAGAATTCTTGGAATTTTTGTTTCAGAAGAATGGGAAGGTGGGGGTGGAAGCCATGAGAAGAGAGGATGGTGGTGGTGGTGGTGGTGGAGGAGAGGGGAGGAGGGAGGGGGTCACATCGTGATTTGATCGATGTCACATGGTCATTCTAAATATATTAAGTTTTGATTTTAATCCCTATAAATAACAATGTAAGTAGGTCATGTAGTCCCTACAAATATATAATATTTTAGATCCAGTCCCTACAAAAATTACTATGAATCATATGGGTTGGGTAAATGACGTGTCAGTTGACTTGGCGATGTATGTAAATCATGTAAGATTTTTACAGGAACTTCAGTGTGTCATGTCAGCTGTCAACTCAAATTAAGGACTTAAATCAAAAACTTTATTTTTTGAGGGACCAAAAAACTTTGACTTTTTATAGAAAGACTAAATTCAAAACGCGAATATTTAGAGGGACTAAAAATATGTTAAAGCCTATATTCAATTTTGCATGTTTATTTTGTCTCACAAGTCACAAGCAAAAGACATTTTCAGTACGTATAATGAAATAAAAGTAGGTGGGCAGGGCCTATATAATTAAATGTCCGTTTGTTTTATATTTTGGTAGAATTGTATTTAAAGAATTGATTTTAAAAAAATTGTGTTGAGAAGAATTGATTTGTGTTTGATATTGATATTTTAAAAATATGTTTAGAAAAATTGATTGTGTTTGGATAGAATAAAGTAAAATTACTTTTGAGTGATAAAATTACTAAAAAGACACTTTTGATTGTGAAGATGGAAGTTTTTGTCCGGACCCTGCAATACTGCATCCTGACGTGAATGAGGGTTAATTAGGTAAAAAACAATTGGTACAGTGGCATAATGATTCAACGTGAATTGCACCCGAACGGAAAAGCAAGGGGGGCCAGCGTCCACTAAAATCGCGTTCAACCTCTCCTAAACACACTTTTGGTAAATGTGAAAATTACCAAATAGAATATTTTTTTTGCCAAAATCGAGTTTGACAAGTATGTTTCATAGTCTAAAACAAACACACACTAAATTGTTTATACTTCCCAAACTCATGGCTTAAACATCATTTGCACGTGGAGACTTATTTACACATACAAAAGTACTAGTCTCGAGTAACTGGGATTAGGCCAGCAGTAGAAGTTTGGTTGATTTATACGAGATTGTAGATTTAAATCTCATTCTCACGTCCGATTATATATTTTTATATAGAAAAAAAAGTCTCACGCCATGAAAATAGTGTAGAAAAGAAAAATAAAAAATGAGACATATATGAATGATGTGGTAGAAATAAAGAAAAAAAATATAAAAAAGGAGATGTAGGTATGAAAATATATAACATGAATGAAAGGAGGTATAAAAATACCAAAACTCTTTCATATAAATAAAATTAAGGAATTATATGGTCTACAGGACATATACATCCCCCCTTTTTTCCTCATCCATCTGGTATGCACCCGTCTGTACGTACATTTTACCTTTGACATTTTTTCTCCCAAAACAAACCAACTTATGCCATTATATAAATAAATACCTTTGACTATTTTAATCAAGACTTAATTGCATAATCAAGTCTCTCCATTAGTGTGTCGTCTAATTTTTAACACAAAAAACCTACATTGAACATATGGAATTGATTCGACGGAGTAAGACCATTTTGGCCAATGCGTATTGCCAGAAAATTATCAAAACAAGCTAAGTATAAACACACATGATTATGCAACACATATTTAAAATTTTTGATATATGAGAGTTTTTGCCATGATATTAGTGTTAAGGTGGACCGATTCAGTGTCAAATTAATTTCATGTGTGTCAGAGGTTATTGATATTAAAAAATTGAACAACACAGAAATGGAAGAATTTGATTGTAACAATTGGTGGAATTAGAATTGAGGGCAAAAATCGAATAATTATACACATTAGAAATACAATTAATCCTTTAATCAATTTGAATAGAATGAGTGAAGGAGGTGGCTCAGTGACGGTAATCCACATCATTGCATGTCGATCATAAGATTTTACTAAAACCGTCAATTTTTTTAATCCAAAACTGTCAATATACATATACATATTGATAATATATAACTACCAAAACACAAGTGGACCATCAGGTGTGCAAAGAAGAGTTTACTTGTTTTCTTTTTTCCCATTTACTACCTGATCTCCTATCAAATTTACCTTTTCTGTCAAAATTATTTCTAACAAAATATTATTTTCACTTGATTTCTTATACTGCTCAAATTCACAGACAAGGCGTGGCCTTATTTAAAATGATTCCCTATATGACAGCAACATAATCTCTACCCCCAATTTTATAAAATATTTTCTGC
This sequence comes from Glycyrrhiza uralensis, assembly GCA_030159175.1. Taxonomy (NCBI): domain Eukaryota; kingdom Viridiplantae; phylum Streptophyta; class Magnoliopsida; order Fabales; family Fabaceae; genus Glycyrrhiza; species Glycyrrhiza uralensis. The sequence goes on along the minus strand of BRZY01000001.1, from coordinate 48,610,580 downwards.
TGGATGAGTACATGGTCTCTTATTCAAATTAAACTCTCTTATTTGGTTGATGTGGCGGATAATAATTATTCATAATAATAAAGATTCATATAAGACTTTGTAACCAAAATATATATTATCTATCTATAGTATAAATAAATCAGCACAATGTCATCATTATTTTTCACTGTACCTCCACGCGTCAATGCTATATTGCTGTCCAATTTCATTGACTCGTGTGATGCTGTCCAGTCCCTCTCTCTCTCTCTCTCTCACTCTCTCATTTTATCGACAAAATGAAAATTGAATCTTTCCTTTCCTTTTTATTCTCATAAAATATAATATATTAGTATATTATTTGATATTATATATATATATATATTACATAATATATGTGATACAACTCTTATAATATATCTAAAATATCATACTTTTAATTTTATTTTTCATAAATAAAATAGTATTTTCTTACTATAAATAAAACAGTATTTGTTTATAGTTTTTATTTGCGTTTTTTTTTGTTATTTTTTATTTTAATTTATTTTCGTTAAATAAAATAGTATTTGCTTATGAGTTTTATTCATTTTTTATATTTATATTTATTTTATTTTAAATAAAATAATATTTACCTATGGGTTTCATTTATTTATTTTTTATTCCTATAAATTTTCAATTCCAAACTTTTAATTTTATTTTTGATAAATAAAATAGTGTTTGCTTAACATAGTCTTTGATATTTTTTGTTCTTCAAAATTTTTAAGCTGTAAAATTTTAAAATTATTTTCAATAAATAAAATAGTATTAGTTTACACAGTTTCATTTTATGTTTTCTTCTTATAGTAAATTTTTAGCTTTCAAATTTTTTTAATTTTATTTTCTATAAATAAAATAGTATTTACTTACAAGTTTCATTTATATTTTTATATTCATGTGAATTTTTAGATTGTAAAACTATTTTATTTAAATTTTATATTTAATAAATAAAATAGTATTTGTATACAGGTTTCATTTACATTTTTTGCAATGACAAATTTTCTGGTTGCAATATTATATTTTTAATTTCATTTTTAAAAAAAATGAAATAGTGTATATTTACTGTTTTCATTCATATTTTTATGTTTATGTAAATTTTTAGGTTTTGAAATCATTTTTTAAATTTTATATTCAATAAATGAGATAGTGTTTGCTTATCAGTTTTATTAATTTTTTTGTTCATGTAAATCCCATGTTGCAAAATTATTATTTTTAATTTTATTTTCGCTAAATAAATACTATTTGCTTACATATTTCATTTATGATTTTATTTTTCTTTTAAATTTACTTTCAATAAATAAAACGATGTTTGTTTATGGGTTTTATTCAAGTTTTTTTTGTTACTATAAATTTTTCCGTTCCAAACTTTTAATTATATTTTTGATAAATAAAATAGTGTTTACTTATGATAGTTATTCATTTTTTTTGTTCATCTAAATTTTTAGGTTATAAACTTTTAATTAATTTTATTTTTTATAAATAAAATAGTCTTTACTTGTGTGTTTCATTCTTTTTTTTTTGTTTCGATAAATTTTCAGCTTGAAATTTTACTTTTCTTTTGATTTTATTTTTGATTACTAAAATAATATTTACTTATAGGTTTCATTCATGTTTTTCGTTCATGCAATTTTTTGGGTTGAAAAATTATGTTTCTTTTACTTTTATTTTCATTAAATAAAAAAGTGTTTCCCTTACCGGTTCATTCATGTTTTTGTTATTAGATATCACTAATTATTGTGGATTAAAAATATATTTTATTTATTTGTCTCTATTTTTTTTATCTAATTTGACTGCCATTTTTTTATCACTATGGAGGAATAATTGTTGATTTATTACATAGAGTTTGCATATTTAACTAAGCTACACAATGTTATAGAATCAACACTATTATAAAGTATATTATATATCAAATTTTTACTTTATAAATAAATTATTTTATATCATTTATAAAAATTGACATGATATTTACACGGGTCAACCGGCTAGTTATGTATAATACTCATTTAAGACTTCTGTAAAAAAAAAAAAAGACTCATAAAGACTAGTCACAGTAAACCGGAATCAAATTCTTTATATAGTGGGGCCACACTTTTTCTTTTGACTCAATAGTGGGGCCACACTTATTCACTTGGAATCTATAACAACCACTCTCATTATCTTTACGCATTCATTTAAGGCTTAAATTAAAACATCTTATAATAATTGAGTATATATAGAAAAACAATACTCCAATATTAATCCACTGTAAGAATACATATACTGACAAGTAAATCCATGGACGTGTTTCTATATATGTGATAAGTATATATGAAGCACTAATATTTGTATTTTCTTCACATACATATGGGATATAAACATATTCAATAATAATATTTCTGGATGTTTTTTGTGAATAATATCCAAGTTATTTTTTAAAAGAAAATTATCGAATACTAACAAGGATGATATACTTTAAAATATAGTTTAATTAAGAGGTTTTAATACGACTTGAATAGCCACTCGTCAATTCTCTATAATATTTTTTGCTTAAATATGTTTTAAGTCATTCTAAATTTTGGAGTTTTGATTTTAGTCCCTGTAAAAAAAGTTAAACTTTTTAGTCCAATAATTTTTTTTTAGTTTGGTATTTTAAGTCATTTTGAGGTGATGTGGCACCTACACGTTATCCCACTTATCCGACGTGTCAAATACTGGTCCCATGTCAGTCTGTCACGTAATTTAATTTTTGGAGGGACCTCTGACTAGAAAATAAATTTACAGGGACCTCCTCCACCACCTCCATCCTTCTCCCCCACCACCACCACCATCCTTCTCCCTCCCTCCAGTATGATAAAAAGCTCAAGAAAATCTTCAAGAATGGGATCGGAGTCAATAACCCGTTGATGCGCAGAACCCAAATGAAGAGGTTTTAATTAAGAGGTTTTAATACGACTTGAATAGCCATTCGTCAATTCTCTATAATATTTTTTTATTTTTCTGCCTAAATTTACTTCAATTCTCTGATCCCTAAATTTATTCTCAAATAAGCTGAGAAAAGCCAACCATAAACTTTTCCCTCCCCTTTTCCAAACATTGGCTGACTTGTCAGTTTTTACCAATTTCTAAAGGTAAATAAATGAACATTATTCAGTAAAATAAATAAAAATAAAATGAACATTATAGTAGCTTTATATATGATATGATCCGATTTTGCACCTAGAGCCATCTATTGGAGCGAGAGGCAAATTAACAATAAAACAAACCAAACCAAAAACCAAAAATTGCTTCTCAAAATTAGTCGCGAAATTAGAGGTTATGTGATGAGGAAAACCAAACCCAAACGGTGGAAGCGAGAAGCCACCGCAGCACCCCAAACCGCCAAATTGACTCGTGCTCAAACGTGGAAGGAGAGACAGCTTTGAGGAGACAAAACTGCAAGACCAAAACATTTTTTTGTTTGTTTACTGTTTTGGAAAATAGCTTAATATCTTTTTTTTAAATAAAAAATTTAAAAACTTGTTTATGTAATGTTTTGTGAAACTGTTTATGAAAATTGTTGCAGTTTTATAGTTTTATTATTTTAAAAACAGAAATTCGAAAATATATTCTTGTTGTTTTTGTTTTATGTTTTCTGTTTTCAAAAAGACAGAGACCAATAAAATTGATACAAAACTATCAAACACTTTTATTACAGGAGCAAAACTTGCCAAACACATTTTTCAAGTTTTGAAATTGTTTTTCCATTAATATCATCAAATAGATTTTTTTATTTTTTATTGTTTATAAAATAGTTTTGTAAAAATAAAATAAAATAATCAAAATCAAAACGGCTCCTTTGCTTCTCAACTTTGAATCGCGAAATTAAAGTAGCTCGTGTCGTCGTGTTTAAGGAAGACGGAACACATTAGGAAGTGGTTAGTACGTATACCTTACTCTAAAGTAGTATATTGAAAATAAAAATGTTATTAAGAAAGCTACAAAGATTAACCCTGAGAAAGCAGTATAGTATAGAGACGAGAATTAGTGCACCCAATTTTTCCCCACAAATTTTTCCCTAGATTTTTTTTATTGTTGTCAGCTTCCACGTACTCTTGCTAACTCATCTTGACGTCCACAAGGGTGAGAGTGTCATGCAGGGTAATTACTGTCATGCAGTTTAATGGGCTATAGAATTTTATTTGTTATGTGAAAATTCCTAGTTTGAAAGAAGTAATGAGGTTCAGACCAAAAAAAAAAAAGAAGTAATGAGGTGGTTTTCATCAAAAAAAAAAAGAAGAAGTAATGAGGTGATTAATTACAACCTCCAATACAATGCATCTGTGAGCACATCATTGTTTTTTTTGGAAATTACTGTAGAAGCTTAATAATTGTACCATCAAATCAAATCTAGTACAACTATGACGCGATATCCCCGACTCAGCCGTGTTGTTTTGTTATCACTACTTTGCCATATTTATTTTTGAAAGAGAGATAACAGGAGGTTATTAATATTTAATATAAATAAATAAAGCAGAGTGGATTCGTGACACTTTCGTCATAGAAAGTCCTGTGAACTAACTGATGATCACCTCTTTTTAAAAAACGAGATTCACACACATTTCATGAGAGGTGTGAAAAGGGAGAAAGAAAGAAAGAAAGAAGAAAAGTTGTAGTACTAGGTCATGTGTAGATTGGTTTATGCAGAATTTATTTGAGTTTATCTATTGTTATAAACATTTGTCAGCGTATTTGATAGAGTTTATGAAAATAGTTTATGACTAGTTCATAAGTTGTTTTGAGCTTATTTTCATAAGTTCACCAGGATAGCTTATCAAAATAGCTTACAGTTTATATGAAATCAGTTTCACCATACTATCTATTCAATTATAAAAATGGTTTATACATAAGCACTTATATGATAAGTGCTTAAATAAGTTGTTTATCCAAACCGACCTTAGGTATTATGATAAAAAATACTCCATCTGTCCCAACATAAGTGTCATTTTAGGTTTATTTACACAGATTAAAAAATACAATAAATAAATGAGTGAGAACAACACATTTACCAAATTAATCTTGTAATAAATAATAGAGTGAAATTTAATTTTTATTATTCAAAAACTAATTCACTACGGTTATTATGGGTAAAATTGAAATAAATTAATTAATGTTTTATTGAAAACATATATAAAATGACACTTATTATGAGACAAATATATTTTGCTAAAATGATACTTATTTTGGGATAGAGAAAAATACTCACTCTATTTCATATTTATTGTTGTTTTAACTTTTTATTTTTATTTTATAACTATTGATGTTTTACAAATTTAATGTATAATTGATTCTTTTTTAGTTATACCCCTATTTAATAAAGTAGTTGGAAAGAAGGGAAAAGAATTCGTAATGCAAATTATGACAAATATATAATTGAGATTAAATAAGGATATTTTAGTCTTATTTTACGTAAATTAAATACTTATTAATCTATGTGTTGAAGTTAGTTTTTATTTAACTACTGATGTAATTAATTAACTATAGTCTTTAGTTAGTCAGTTAAGCTCAGTTTAGTTAGTTAACTCAGTTTGTTAGAAGCAACTCAGTTTGTTAGAGCTAACCTGTAACTATAAATACAGTTAGTTGTGTGTACATATAGTTCAGTTGAATCAGAAGGTCTCACACTGAGATTTGATCATTGCTTTCTCTCGTTCTTTCTCTGTCTCAGTTCTCTCCCTTTTCTCTTCTTCTTGATTCAACATCCATGATGTCTTCATTTGTAATATGGTATGCAATAATCTTAAACATCAATAGATATAGAATGGAGGAAGTAATATAATATTCTCTCTATTTTTATTTATTTGTCTTTTTAATACTTTAGAGTTATCTTTTGTCAAATGTATACCTTTATTAATGTAGAGAGAGAGTAAATAAAAAAGCAAAAAAGACAAAAGGTATAATAGAAAATTTTCTTGTCATAAAAAATATTTGATTAGTTTAAAACAACTTTAAAGGTTAGTTAAAAAAAATGGAGGGAGTAATATACAAAAAAGGAAAGACTTTAACATGTTTTTGGTCCCTTTAAATATTGACGTTTTGAATTTAGTCTCTCTAAAAAAAGTTAAAGTTTTTTGATCCCTCAAGAAATTAATTTTTTGATTTAGGTCTCTCTTTTGCATTGATCGCTGACATGACACACTAAGGTCCCTGTAAAAAGATGGCGTGGCCAGTATGCAGTGTCATGTCAGCTGACACGTCATCTGTACAGACTATATGACCTACGCAATAGGGACTAAAATCAAAACTTAATATATTTAAAATGACTAAATCAAAACTTAATATATTTAGAAGGACAATGTGATATCAATCACACCACCACCACTACTCTCTCTCTCTCGTTCTCTCTCTCTCTCTTGTTTTCTCTCTCTCCCCACCCCACCACCAGATTTTCAATGGGTCACGAACTAGCCAGAAAAAGATTCAAACTTCAACATGAAAACAAGGTGGCGTTTAGCATGGACCAATGAAAGATTGGTCCAAGTTAGTCCAATGCCTTTTTGACCTGTGATAATAGGTAGAACCAGTATTGTGTTATTAGTAAAATTACCCAACAGTCTCACTAATTAATAAAATTACCCAAGACCCATTTTTCCATGAGCAGAACGGTGGGCAGAACAGCAGGCCGCACGATGTTTCCCCATACCAGAAACTCTCCAACGGCAGTGATGATCAATCCAATTCTTAATATGCCACCACCAGTTCCGCAAACAGCTGTCAGAAATGGCAGAGGTAGACTCTGGGTGGACCCAATCACACAAACATCTACGAAAGAGGTGCGGGGTGGTGGTGGTAGCACTGTCACCGGTTCCGAAGATGCAGGATTTGCATCTTCGTAACAAGGTCGGAGAAGACGAGGTCAAGACTCAAGAGCCTTCACCCAGTGATGAAGCCTCATCTTTTCGTGATACTCAAAATTGAAACCCCTCAACTCCAATTCATTTGTTGAGTTAACTGGGTTGTAGATTTACTTGGTGAAGCATCGTTAGCAACTTCTTCTGTCATTTTTTTCTTTAGTTTTTTCAATTATTTGGAATAGTTTGAGTTATTTGTTTATGTGCATAATAGGTGGGAGATTCTTGGACTCCATTCTCTTTGCTTTAGATTCATTATCCTCTTTTATTTTGGGTGTTTCAATCTATTGGGTTTATATTAAGTTTGGTGACTTTTGGAAGGATTGGGTATGTGGCGGTTACGGGTTCCACTGCCTGCAAGTGTGAAAAATGTATGCAGTCCCGGGTGCTGGAGCGATTGAGAGAATTTAAGTGGGTGAGGGTCCATGATTGCAATTTATTAAATTTCTAGAAACAAAAAGTATAGGTTGCAGGTAGAAAATCTGGACCATCCCTATTTTTTACTATTATATCAACGTTTAGAAACCCATTGGACCAACTTGGACCAATCTTTCATTGGTCCATGCAAAACGCCACCTGAAAACAAATACCCAAGATGCAAAAACGAAACACCCAATTTATAATTTATAGAAAAGGTTCAGAAAACGGTTTTTCTTCGAGAAATGAATGCAGCCCATGTCATGTTCATCTGAATCAAACGGTGAAACAGTAGGAAAAGAAATAAAATGCATTGGATGTTACCTTCATCTTTGGAAGCTCGAAACTGTTCCAAAATCTGAGAGAGACAGTGTGTGGGTGGTGGTGGTGTGATTGATGCCACATGGTCCTTTTAAATATATTAAGTTTTGATTTAGTCATTCTAAATATATTAAGTTTTGATTTTAGTCCCTATTGCGTAGGTCATGTAGTCCGTACAGATGCCGTGTCAGCTGACATGACACTGCATACTAGCCACGTCAGTTTTTTACAGGGACCTCAGTGTGTCATATCAGCGGTCGACGCAAAAGAGAGATCTAAATCAAAAAATTGATTTCTTAAAGAACTAAAAAATTTTAACTTTTTTTAAAGAGACTAAATTTAAAATACTATTTAAAGAGACCAAAAACATATTAAAGCGAAAAGAAAATATTGGAATTGGAACATAGCCTCTTTCTTTTAACGTCAGAGGTTGTTATTTATGTAAACTGTGTTTTTTTAAATAACTATAACCTGTTCTCTTTCCTAGGGATGTTTGCTTATTAAATCGATTAGTTTTAAGAAAAAAACCAATCTCTTTGATTATTTGATTATGTTATTTGACTATTCTATCAGTTTGAAGTAGAATAATTTTTTATTTTTCAAAAGAGACTACAAATATTAAAATAAATTATGAAATATATAAATTATTTTTTTTACACCAAATACACAAATTAATTCAACATCAAATATCACCTCCCATATATAACTTGCAACATAGTTCAAATATAAATTAGAAGTTGAAGATAATATTAAAGCTTCTCAAAGAACAAATAATAATTTTTTATTTTATACAAATTCTTGAATTCATATAACTAGTTATTGGAACATAGAAAACAAAAACCGATCCAATCTTGTTATCAGAAAGAAAAAAAAATCCGATCCAATCCAATGAAAAAAGTCAGTTTTTTGGGTTTTCGGATGATACTTAATTAAACTGTATTTATTTTTGGTGTCAAAATTAAACTGTATATTTAAACGCCATCTATACATAAATGTTAGAGAGAGACTGCAAACAACCCAAACTATTCTGCCAAACGAATAGGCCTTTTGCCTATGACATTAACCTTTACTGTCAATAATTAATGTAATAAATGATATCATCGAAGTACACCAAATTGCAAGCTCTTTCTCATGAATAGCCACCATGGAAACGAACTTGCTTGGGAATTTCTACGTATATTACTAAAACATTTTTATTTTTCCTTCCATACAACTTCATCAGTACACATCTTTATAGAAAGTGTACTTAACTTCCTCCTGCATCGACAGTCCAGTTATATAAAATTTATTTAGAGTCTAGCATTACGAAGTTGTTGCTTTAGCATTGGTCGAATATACTCTTCAAAGCCATCTGGCACAACTGAATCATTCAATGGATCCTTCCATGCCTCCTCATATAGCTTTGGATACACATTTCCATCATAGCGACCAAGTACCGAACTGAGGTAGTGATCAGTGTAGTTAAACGCATCAACAAGCGCAATTGCATTCGGACGAACCTAACCAAACATATTCTCCATGAGTTTCATATAATGAAAACATATACACCAGAAGCGGCCAATGAGTTGAAATCATTTAGGACAAACCTGTGAATACAATGATCTTAGCTGGTCATTGGCGAGTGAACCCTGTTTGGGAGTGACGCAGCCAGTTGAAACAAAATCACCCAGATGCTTATGAAGAAGAAACAAAGCATAGATGCTACAGAGAAGTTCTAGTTGCTGTTTCACTCCCTTTCCGGGTATATCTTGCTGCAACTTCTCAATAAATCTGAAAAGCACAAGGTTGGTCAGCTTAAACGTAGAATATCCAAACAAATACTATCATCAAATATAGAAATCTTAAACAGACGATTGATTTGTATATTTCGTTTGGGATCCTATCAGTGAAGGTCTCTTCACCCAAAGGATAATTCATCACACTACAGATAAACTACAAACATAATGTGAATGGGAAGAATCTCACTTGGAAACAACAATCAACTGGCAATGAGCAACAGCTGTCTCAACTAGATCAGCTGAGAGTTCTTGGAAACCTGCCATATTAAAATCATTAGCAATTGTGATGATCATATCTGATCATGTTACTTTCATTACAACATAGACATATGCGCTAATTTTTTTTTTTTATCTCTGCTCTTCTATGATACTGTGGTCTCTCGGTCTCCCCCACCAAACAAGAAGAAAACAAATCAACCATAAAAAGATATGAGGATATAGCTTGTGACTTAAAGTAGGGTTGAATCATTTACCCTCTTCAGGATTGGTAAACTTGGTAAGATTTTGAGCACAGGCAACTGACATCCTAGCAGCCCTAGCTTCAAATGCTCCCAGAATGACATTAGGCTTCAACCAATCCTCCGCTGCAAGCAATCAAATTAACTATAATTAAATTACAAACTCCAAGAACAATACGATTAGGGATAAATTGTGTCTGGACAGTAGTGTTAGTAATAATTACTATGGTTCTAATTATACAGATATACAATCCCAAATTAGTTCCTAATATGCTCCTTACTGATTCTACCATATATACATGATGTGCTACCATAAATATCTAAGATATTCTAACAAATTATAACTCTAGAAAGACAGAGGCATAGTTAGTAATATATTATCTGAAACTGTTGATTTGGGATATCAAAAGATTGATGAAGTTAGAATTTTCATATTCTCAATCAAATCCTATGTTAAGGTTTATACCTTTCTGAACATCGGAACGAAATTGCATTAGTTGTTCCACTCGTCCCATGTAAGCTGTTGTACCAACCGGCTTTTTTCCAGAGCCTAACTGAGAAATAGTCTTCATGAGATGCCTTGCAACCTACAAGGGATTTTTTTGGAAGTTATCAAACAACACACGACATTCTCAGTTAAAAATATCCAATAAATCTCAAATCGGACTGCACCAGGACATATGAAGCACAGTAATATAGAAAGGGCACATGAGAATACTTGTGAAAAGGATGAAGACACAGCCACACGAGAGTAGACAAGAAAAACTAATTATTATTTTACTTATTTCTATCCATTTGGGACTTTCTTTCCGTTATAAATACCATAAACTTGATAGCCCTGAAATCTTAAACTAAAAATCAGTACAAGTACTTTTTTTAGAATCCAATATAAAAAAACAATGGTCTTAATCCAAATATGCAGATTTATAGAATAATGTATGAGAATGAGATCACAATGAATACGAGAAAATAAAATTCCAGCCCTCCACAAATAAGCAAGCTCCCATACTGCAATCAACAAATAATAGACAACGTGATGGTATAAAGTATATTCAACATATATAAAACCTGTAATTGCAGCACAATGTTGTCTCCTTCATATGTGCAGGTAGGAACATATACGGCAAATAACTCAGGGAGACCACTGCTACAAAGGTAACCATGGCCACCACATAGTTTGCGGCATTCTTCAATTCCATCCTGCAAAAAAAAAAGTGAATTTAACTAAATTTGAGCTTCAAAGAATTCAAAAATGTTATGAAGTGAGCACCGTGCAGCATGACACTATAAAATAGTAACAAAAGCACAATGATAACATCAGAGACACTTGGACAATTTATATGCGGAGAATACTACCAATACAGCCTGTTATCCAACATAAAAATAGATGGGATGAATAAATGCTAATAGATTTCAATGTATTGCAATGCAGAAAAAGTGAGATTTTTCCTTAAATTAATGCATGAAATGTTGGATAAATCTGATGTATAATTGAGTGAGCAAAATACCATAACCACAACATGCTATGCACCTGGCTTTTAAAATTTCACTTCTAATTGACAAGGAGTGAGATACAGAATTAATATGCATGAAGAATCATAGTCACAAATATTCACATAACATTCAGAAGTTTTATCCCTGATGTTTGATCACACCCATCAACACCCTCACACTATCAGCATATTTCAAACAAACACAATAAAAACCAAGAAAAAGATAGGTAGATACAAGTCAAAATATGATAAATCATGATGCACCCGTTACAAAATGAGATAAAATGAAGTTCAACATGTAAAGAGGAGTTAAGGGAGGAGGAACTAAAAAGGTAATAAATTATCAGAGGTGTCCTGTCAGTGCTGTTTGTGTGAATCACAAAAGGACTGCACAAAGTCATATAAGATAAAAAAAATCTCCCCAAATGAACACAAGTAAAACCATGTTTTACATTCTACAAAATGGAGCTAAATAATCAATTAAATTCAGTGACTAAAATCAAGTGGTGGAGTAATGAACATTAGTGATCAGTAATCACATACAGCAGTCGCTGAGGTAGTCAAGGACTTCAACCCCGCTGTGCATGCATGAGCCTCAGGCAACGTTGAAAAATCATTGGCTTGCAATCTTTTCATCACATCCGTATATAGCCATTTCAACCACTCACCAACAAATCTGAAAGCATAAGCAGAGGCTAGCAAAGGGAAGAGCCTAGCTTGCTGTGTTTTATAATCAATCACCTAAAAAGAACAGATAGCAGAGAGTGAGACACACATTATAGAATAGATGAAAGACGTATGTCTGGAAAAACCCATTGACAGGAAAACACATATCAACATTTTGACTGGTTAATATATCTAAATATCAAAAAAAATCCTGTTCAAGAATCAAAATGATTAGGAAACCTGTCAACCTTCCCATTACAATTATATAAAACAGCATATGTTGGTGAAATGCATGACTGCTTCGAATCTAGACAATCAAAATTAAACTTTCATACTAAATTCGTGTTTGGTTCAGCTTTTCCCCACCTGAAATAATCACCTTATTTTAAAGATGCCCTATTACAAAGTTTTAACAAAGTTTGTTGTCCCTAAAATAAACTTAATCCAAAAATGCAGCAAATCAGCAACTTCACATTAAAGCAAACTGGTTCATTTTCGATTTGTATCCTGTAAGTTTGGGATTCATCCCCCTTTTGTTGCATTCCACAAATTCATTTTCATTAAAAAAGAATGCCAGTAGTATATCGTGATGAAATAAGACTGCTCCAGCAGCAACCAATACCGTGCAGCAACAAAGGGCTTTTAGAGCTTGCCTGTGTTTCAAGACCTCCATTATTTGACCCAAACTGTCTTCGAACAGCACTATATCTTGTAGCAATGCATACAGCTCGCGACAAAGCAGTTGATGCATCAGATACAATTGTCTGTCTCACATATACCATAGTACCATAAACTAATTGTCTTGGAACATTTGATTGTACATATTTTCCTTCCCTTGTAACCTGTGAAACCCTGGTAGAATTAAAAAACAGTCATAACCTGAATCTACTGACATAAACTGATAAGCAAGCACAGTGGCAATTTAAAATGCATAAAAACAAAATCAGGTTATTATATGCTTATCTTGTCACAGATTCAACTCGCAATTTATCTCAGTTCTTAAGACAGATTACCTTCACCAGTCGACCTTCCACTATTAAAATCCGTTGTTGTTGTTATTACTTTTTATTGATTGGGGTGGGGGGGCTAGACATTCAATCAATGCAGATCATATATGAATTAAATACCATAAAACCCCCAATTCTGATTATTGGATTTGCCCCTGTTGAGGGGGTAAAACAAACTAACCTCATTAACATTTGATTCCTTGGAATTCGTACATGGTCAAACCTTAGAACCCCATTATCCATGGTGTTATATGCTCCATTTCCAAATTTCATTCCAATATCACCAATAGTTATGCCCGGAAGGGGTAAGTGATCATCCAGGCTACGCAGCTGGACAATGAAACCTTTCATTTGGACATAATGTTGTTAATTGATTGAAGTCTGAATCTAACAGCAGAAATTTGTGTGATTAAAATTCGTAATTACCATGCACTCCATGATCTTGACCATCGGTAAGTAGTCGGGCATAAACAACAGCATGTGTTGACACTTTACCCAATCCACCAGGCCACCACTGTTTAAATCAGCATCAAAAGTGTGACAACAATATCCAATCATTATATAAAGATATCATGTTCACCAAATACCCTTTAAAACAAGTATGCACAGTAAATAGCAAAAAAGGGTACAAGCTACTTTTCCCTGATTGTGCTTATGAATGAAACATTAACATCATAAGACTCTAGATCCTTACATCATGAAAATGCATCTTAAAAAATCAGTAAAGGCTCTCATAAGCCATCTCCCATTTTACTCACTTTGCTGGAAGTCAATGTGGGGCTGTGAATTACAAACTCGTCTGTGTTGGGATCAAATGTTGCCGTTGTTTCTAACCCTTGAACATTAGATCCATGGCCAAGTTCAGTTTGGGCATAGCAACCAATTATTTGCATCTTATATGCCAAAGGCAGCCACTTTTGCTGCTGTTCCTCAGTTCCTTGTCCTTTGATAGCAGGAACAAACATTCCCTGAAAAGAATTTATGGTTTATATCTATCTCATGAGAGTTTTCATCCACGTATCTCTTTATAGGTAAGTAAGAAATTAAAGATAAGAATGCCACCAGGGCAAGAAATTGAATCGTACCCAATGAAGATCCGTAAAAGCAGGTTCGTCCACGAAGGATCTAAGCATAGAAGCTTCCTCCTCTGTATGATAAATATTAGTGAAAAACAGTAGCAGGCAACCTCCCATTGAAGAAAACAACAAGACATCAAATGCAAACTACACAAAGAATAGAAGAGGAACCATTAAGACGGAGCTCAATAATCCTTTTCCATGCATAAGCTGCTTTCCTCAAAGTGTTCTTAAATAAATCCTTCCTGCCAAGCATGGGTCTATTATCCTTTCTGAATGCCTACAGATGACAGAAAACCAATCAAAGGTTTCACTTTCAGTCACTTAAAGAAGTCAAAATCAACATTCATCACCAAACTCTAACATAAGTGCAGGAAACCAGGAACACAAGCACCAGGCAGCTTTACATTTTGGGGTCGTAAGTAATATGCGAAATATTAACAAGTAACCGTCGAATTCTCATCATAATGCATAGCTATAAAAACCCATCTCATATCGGCAGAAAATCCCCGAGCAACACCAATTTCACAAATATTTTACACAATATCTTCACAATTCATAAAATGGTATGTTTAAAGTAAAATAAAAAAAATTCAAATATCGTCCATTGATTTTATTTTCAAAAAATTAAAGTAAATTATCACTTTTCCCATGAATATTTAAAATCAGCCCAACATTCAAAAGCTATTGGATCCAAATAAAAAAAATAAACATATCCTGATATTACACCAAAAACCAAAATCAACACATGGGGAGCAAGGAGCGACAAATAGTGAACTTGAACAAAAATGGAATAGTAATAAGAACTGTGACATATTTGTGTTATTGTTTCAAATATGCATTTTCGAAAACGTTAAAGAAGGAGGAATTGACCGGATCGCTGGCAACGAGGCGAGCCATTCTGTCAGAGACTTCAAAAGCGTGAGAAGAACCAGCCCACACGATCTTCATTGCGTCGACATCGAAGTGAGCCTTGTTCCTCTCGAAAGCCAAGTGATCAACGCCTTCCATCTTTCTTCTTCTTCTTCTTCTTCTTCTCTCTCTCTCGATGCGAAAGCGAAAGCGAAACTGTTTGGTTTTTGTGCAATGGCTCTGTTTGGCTTTGGTTGGTTGGTTTGATTTGAGGAGTGAATGAATGAATGAATGAATGAATGAATAGGAGGAAGAAGAAGGAAGAAGAACTACGGCATTTGCTAACTCTCTGCCCCAACAGCCAAATGTAATGACGCCAGAAATTAGCGCCTATTACTCTTCACTTTATATATTGTGTGTGAAAATGAAAAAAAAAACATAAATAAACAAACCAATGATTGAGATCTGGATAAAGTTTGCTGACAGGTACGCCTTCCAAAGCCTATTTCTTTTTTCTTTTCTTTTTTTGAAACAATTCCGAAGCCTATTTCTCTACTTTTGTTTTGTTTTCCTCGTTCAGATTATTTATTTAACAAAAATATATATATTGATAAAAATTTAACAAAAATATATTATTTAATACATTAGAAATTTTTAAATATATAAATTCATATAATATTTTTATTTTTAATATAATTAATAAGTGCCCCTAAGACAAAAGAAATTTACGCGAATAAGTTTTTTTTTCAAATATGATTAATTAAGAACTTTTTTTGTCAAGAATGATTAATCAAGAACTTAAAACACATTAAACAATGACAAAAAGAACAGTAAAGACTTTATTAAAATTGTTTTAACATTATATCAAACTTTTTATTTAATTTATTATGTGATTATACTTATGCAAAAAAAAAAAATCTCGTAAAATTTTCAGCATTTTTGAAGATATTTTGACTCGGAAAAATTCAGGTGGCATTGAAACTCCTTCGAAACATGTCAGCTAGGTTGGTAACTTGGTATTGCTTCAACGACAGGTTTCTACGAAGTCTCGGTGACATTAATGTTTAGGAGTTATGATACATGCATATCCAAAAATTCAATCAATTCATTCAATATTTTTTATGTATATTTTATTATTATTTTTATTTTACTGTATCTCTTTTCAGTGGGAATCCACCGATCTTTATTCAATGTCAAACTAGTCAGGTTAGTTGGTTTTTAACTTTTCGCTTCACCAATTAATCTATATATTATAAATTTTTTGGTTAAGATGTGAACAGTATTCCTGCCATTCAATTACCAATATCTTAATCTTAATCTTAATCTTAATCTTAATCTTAATCTTAATAATATACACCAAGAGCTCATTCTTAGAAGCTCATTGTTAACGTGTCATTCTTGGAGTTAATAGCTTCTTAAGTACACTTCTTGGAGTTAAATCAGCCTGTCATTCTTGAAGAAAAATGAAGAAGCTTGCTTCATACTCCCAGGCGAACAAAGCAAACGTCCAGCAGAAGTTTGGTTGCTCTGTTCGATAAAGCATTGCAAAATAAAGCAAACATTACAGAGACACACAAACACACACGTTGGGTTAGCTTCTCTCCCCACACCTCTCCTCTGGCTTGGTGGTGGATGACAGCTAATGTGTTTGTTTTTAAAAATCAAAACTTTGAATTTGAATTTGATTTCACACTCTCTTCACCTACACAAGTCACTCATCCGCACAAACTTCTCCCTCTCTTTTTCTCTTCTCATTCTCTGTCTCACACAACCCTCACCCACTCTCTCTCTCTGCCCGACAAGCAAGAACACGCGGCGGCGATTCAAAACGGCGAGGATGGAGCTACTGATGAGGGGAAGCCAGCATGGCGGAAGTGGAAGGAAGCAGCCTTGAGAGAGGCTATCGTAGGTGGTTCAGGTGAGCCAAAAGGGGACTACACTGGTGTGCCCAGCTCAATCCCTTTCCTAGAATTTCGTTTACTTCCCCCCCCCCCCCCTTTCTATTGTATACCTTTGTCTCTTCTCTAACATTTTTGTTCTTTGCTTCCCGTTTGCAGTTTCAGACCCGGCTCTTCTCTGTTGGTCTTCTCATTTTCTTCTCTTTCTGAAGACAAAGTTCCTTGCTCCACCATCTTCAATGTATTGAATACTGTTATGGTGAGCTTCTCTTTAACCTTTATTTATGTCCCTTTTTATTGTAATGTTTGTCAGTGCTGGTTTATACACAAAAAAATTGTTTTCTGTTTTTTAATCTTCTCTGTTTATTCATTGGGTTTGATAAAATCCCTATGATACTGCATTGAGTTCTTCAAAATTCCTATGATACTATTCATCTTTCAGTTTCTATGGCTTTCGTTAGTTTTTTTTCTCTCCCTTTTTTGCTTTAACACTATTTTGAAAGTTGTATTGGCAATGAATCTGTCACTGCTGTTGACCTACCCCTTTTTTGGATTTTCGCTTGATTCCACATGTTGGTATCCATTTTAAATTGCTTTGATTATATGATTTTATTGGTTTGCCATTTGTTCATTAGGTGCTTGATGAAATGCTTGCTCCATATATTGCTTTGATTACATGTATCTTGTGTTTTTGTTAGCAATGTATCCATTTCTAATTTTCTTGCAATTGATTTTTCATTGATAATTGTTAATCTTTTTTATTGATATATTGCTTGATTTTTTGGTTCTATATAATTTTTGTAATCTTTTTTTCGTGTGGTTTTTGTTGTTCTATTTTTGTGTGATAGTTGTTGTTCTATTTCAATTATGGTGTTAACATATCTAGCAATTTTTGCAGGTAAGCCCAATTCTTTCAGCTTTATGCCTTCTATGTATGTAACTCAGGTTAGTCAATGTGTGCCTTGGCATTTGTTGTTTAATCCAAGTCCTTATGTTTTTTGCATTTTGTGTGTGTGACTG
The DNA here is from genome assembly GCA_030159175.1 of Glycyrrhiza uralensis. Taxonomy (NCBI): domain Eukaryota; kingdom Viridiplantae; phylum Streptophyta; class Magnoliopsida; order Fabales; family Fabaceae; genus Glycyrrhiza; species Glycyrrhiza uralensis. The sequence continues at coordinate 48,592,716 of BRZY01000001.1, read as the reverse complement.
AGGTTAGGCCTAAATAAATAGTTATTGCACATTCTGATTACTCTATTTTTTTATGTTAAGGCTGATTTTAATGTGTTCTTCCTGTGTAGCCTTATTTTTATAATTTTTTATGTGATGGTGATTGCTGATTGATACTTACAACCAAGTTTCAAATGCATAGGAAATTAGTTGGGTTCATATGATTCAATGATAGACTCAATTTGGTTTTATCATGCTTGAGCTTAAATCTTAATTTGTGTGTCTGATTTGAATATTAGTTGTTAATGTAGATGACACCTAAGAAGAAAGAAGCCCTAATCATACCTTCATTGCATGTTGAAGTAAATTACATTACTACAAAGTAAAGAGAGAGAAAAGTCTTTAATCTACCTGGGCAAATATGTGATTCCCCATAATCAGTTCTAAGTCTATTGCAGTTGATCTTGCACAATTGTGGCCCATTATTTGCACTAATTGAGATGAACATCACTAGCATAAAATTAATTTTTGTGATGTTCAAAAACAAGGAATTTGAATAGTCTGATCCAGAAGCAGTTTGAAGTCCTTTCCATTAAATTTGCCTAAAAAGTTTAACATTTCTTCTACAATATGCATGATTCATTGAAATTTTGTGTTCATTGTTTTGGTAATTTAATGATGCTTTGACTGTGGGGATACTTGAAAACTAGCAAAGAATTGAAGAGTCCCTCTGTTAAGATTATTTTCGCATGAATAATGCTTATAATGGGATTTGGAGTTCAAGATATATTCTTTGGTTGCCGGGACACAAGATTCGTGCTTCCTTTAGTGGAACTACACACATCATGGAGGGAACTGCATTCTGCTGGGACAATAATGATGGGAGCTGCATTCACACTTCTATTGTATGTCTTTTCTATTTCTATTTCTATTGTATTGTCCATAGTTAGAGTTTGAGCTAATGTTTGGAATGACATACTATTCATTTGATAAATTGTCTTTTCTATTAAGGAGGAGGTTTAGAAAATGATTTGAGGGCCTATCTTGCAAATACAAGATTCTCAACACTATCTGCATAGTGCATATTCACCCCAACAGTGATGGATGATTATTTTTACCTTCCCCTTTTTTGTGTTTTAGTGGCAGCTTTTTCCATTAAGAATTAAAAAAAATGGGTCTTATCTCATCTCTAATTGCTAATTGGTTTTGTTCTCTAATGCAGTGGGCACACCAAGAAGATTAGAGAACTGATGTAGAAGGGCTGACAAATGATGAAGTGAAAAGTCATTTGCAAGCAAGAGTTCAATTTGCAACCTTTTGTTCTTATTTATCTATTTATTATCAAGAGTAAATCATAGCTCATAGCTGGTTGGTGGCAGTTCTAATTTATCTAGCTATTTATCTATTTATGTATTTTTTATGTGGCTCAAGCTTGCAGAAGAGTTTACTTTGCGGTTTATTGTTTTGCCAAACAACTTCTTTGAATCTTTGGGAGATTATATTTCATCAAAAATATTTCTTCAGATTGATCCATATTCCTATCTTCATAAAGTTTTTCAGTATGAATTGAAATTAATATTAAATCAAAGTTCCAGTTAAGTTTATAAGATTTGGTATTTTAAGTATATTCCCTTTCCATGCCTTACTGGTTTTGAATAGTAGTTATACATTTGTTGGAGATTTATTTTTTCTTGTGACTACAGAAGCATTCATATTCAAGATCCGAAACTCACAGTCTCACCTGATTATAAACTTTCATTGGTGGGCCTCATTTGCTTCTGAGAATGACCTACTGGCCTCTCTATTTTTTATTTGGTTAGAGACTTAGAGTACTATTTTGGTCCTCATTCCTGCTAATTACTATAAGGTGTCTCCTCTTGAATTGTTTTTGATTCCTTTTGTTCTATTCAACACTAATAGGTTTTAAAACATTTTATGTGCAATGTGTTCATTTTTTTCAATAGGAGTATTTGCCAAGCCACGGACTTTTCTCTTAGAACAACATTGAAGGTTGAAATACAATTCTTCATATCGCATTTCAGAAATTACAAACATAACAGTGTTGTATTATTTACCTCCACTAAATCCTTTGAACTGTTATGACTTAGATTAGATTAGATATTAGATATTGGGATCGTATACAATTCTCCATTTCTTTGATAGATATTGTTAGTCAAGCTTTAGTCATGTTTTGTGTTAGAGTGGATTGAATAAAGAGTTAGTTTGACATAGAGGGTAGATGTTTGGAGGGCAACTACAAGGAGTGGCAAAAGAAACTGAATCCTATATCCTGATTTAGTGCATTCAAAATCTCAAATTGGTCTGAGGATAACTTTTCTTCTTCCTTTTTATTTCATACTTCTTTTCCCTGTGATTACTGACAGAGGTAACTGAATAGAGAATTATCAGTCCCGTCTCAAGTTCTTCAAGTTCCTCAAGCTCCTTGCTTTCCTACGCTTAGGCCAGTACTATCAATAAACTGGAGATTTTAACTGAGTATAGTGATTTGAAAGATGCAAAAAAATAAAAAAAAACTTAAGCGAAGAAAATAAACCAGAAGAAGAGGCTTTTGGATATGTATAAGAAGTTGAGGTTGTTTTTTGAATTTTCAACAGAGAGCATGCTCAAAGACAACAATGATTTTGAGTTTTTTTCCCTGTTTTTTTTATTTATAAGTTATGGCTACAGTTATAGGCCTACAACAATTGTAACAAATTTTCCAACTCTATCAAAAGGAATGTTTAAAATTCCTTCAATATTGTCATTGTATACTGAATTCAAAATATTCTATGGCTTCTTTTATACATAGGAGTTTGTTGTATGAATACTTGCATGATTCTTTTGGAGATGGGCAATTTTTCAATCAAGATACAACCACCAGTATTCGGTGGGTTGTTATTTATAGAGATAGAGATGCTTGGCAAAATATTGAAAGTTGTCCATTGTTTTATAATTAGTCAGAAATTAAGCTTCCTAAAGCATACGTAAAAAATGGGTGTCCACTAGAGCAAAGACCAAGTGAGAATGTGACTGGATCTGTAATATTAGCAGGGGCCTTTATGTTTTGAACTTTGTTTGGTTGCTTCAATAAGTTACCAAGTTGGTCTCATGATGGAATCAAACAAAGATGCCATAAAACCCCATATTCCAAGCTAAAGTTATTAGCACTTTTGGAGACCATGAACTAACAGCAAGTGGAACATACCAACTTGCTGTTTGGGTTTAAGATTTTAATATAAACATATATTTATCTAATTTTTTTTAAAAGTTTTGTTATCAAACAGAATTTGGGTGTTTTACATACTTAAATATACAATTTAGATTTAAATAAATATCGAAAAGTCAAATTAATTTCTTTTTTTTCTTCTATTTCGCTCCATCCACCTATAAAGTTTAAAATCTTAATTTTTAGAAAAGTTATTATTCTTTTCTTATTAATTATTATCTCATCTAATAAATTATTGAAGATTTTTATTCGCATGGGAAAAGATTTTTATTCTTTTCTTATTCACTGTTTTGGTGATTAAAAATAAAATTGAAAGAAAAATAAATTTATAGCCCGTGAAAAGTTATTAGAACAAATAAATAAGTGAAATTATTGTAGTGATTGTTGTAACGATTTATTGGAGCGATTGCTATAACAATAAAATCAAAATCAAAATAAATTTATAGACTGCAGAAAGTTATTGGAACAAATAAATGAGTGAAACCTATAAGCAAACACTGTTTTGTTGATCGAAAATAACATCGAAATAAAAATAAATTTATAGCCCATAGAAAGTTATTGGAACAAATAAATAAGTGAAATTATAGTAGCAATTGCTGTAGCGATTTACTGTAGCGATTGTTGTAGCGAAAATAAAATCGAAATAAAAATAAATTTATAGCCCATAGATATTGGTTACAATAAATGAGTGAAACTTGGAAGAAAATACTGTTTTGTTGATCGAAAAAAATCAAAATAAAAATAAATTTATAGCCTGTAGAAAGTTATTGGAATAAATAAACGAGTGAAATTACGGTAGCCATTGACTGTAGCAATTTATAGCCCATGGAAAGTTAGTTGAACAAATAAATGAGTGAAATTATTGTAGCGATTTATAGACCACAGAAAGTTTGTGAAACATATAAAAGAGTAAAATTACTGTAGCAGATACTATTTGGGGGTGAGTTTTATATATAGTAAATAGATTTACTCAAATGAACAACCTGCAACATAAAAAATGGCAAGACAAAGGAATTGTCATCGAACACATCATCGGTTATGCCTCTAGATCAAGTTTTTAGGAGGATTGCCCTATTTACCCATACTCTAGGGACAAAGAAAATCCTTATAATGGCTAAAAGATAAAATCAAGGGGAATGAAACAATTAATGACATATTTGTGTATTTTCTCTTTTCGGTCAATAAATTGGTGTCTGACGGCTCATTCTCTCTATCCCATTTAAGTTTTAATTTAATATATTTTAGGAACACATTTTCATACTCTACATTTAATTTTGAATTTTAAGTTACTGTTAAGTGTATCTATAAATCGGTAATATAGAAGAATTTTAACATTAGAAATAATTAAATAATAAAAAATTTATCATATTAAATCTGTATTCAAAATTAGAAAAATATATTCATAAATTTTGAAATTGATTATAAATCTAAAAGTATAATAACAGACATGTTTAATTAATTTATATTTGAATTTTTATTAGAATTTTCACAAGTCAAATTTAAATTATTTTAATTATTACTTTAATAAATATAATAAATTTAATCTTTTTCTATTCTAAATTTAATGTGTTTTCAAACTAATTTCTTTATCATAATTAAATTTATATAACATTTATACAGAATGTAAAAATATCATAAAAGAGATTTGATATTTTAAATTAAATAGTATTAATATCCAAGCTAATACGAGTGATTTTTTTAGTAGAAATTATCAAATAGTATAAGTTTTTAAAATATGTAATTTATATTCTTTTAATATTTATCATGCGTAGTATAACCTATATATTATATTGTTTGCTTTGGATATTTTACATGAAGTAGCATAACGATCACACTTAATATGAGTGAAGACTTTAAAGGAAATTAAACATTAATATCAATTTTTAAATATAAACTTCATACTTTTTTAATATATACTATGCATAACATGAGGGAAGAAATACACAATGACAAGAGATTTTATTTTTATGCATCATGTGGCTGAGGTTGAAATTGAGGATAAGGGAAGAGATGCTTTTGTTTGTGTTGTTGGAAGGACATAAAAAAAAATGTTGGAAGGACATCAATCACAGGGTCATCCATGTCAAGGTTCTCAGCCATTGAAAGAAAAGAATGTTGTTTATGCTAATGTTTTTTCTTTAAGTGCTTTGCGATAATGTTTTTGTTTAAACACTCTATGACTTACAAGGGTTTGTAAGTGTATTTATTTTTGTTTTTTCACTCTACATAATTTGTTACCATATTTATTTTGATGTACCAACTGAGGTTGGCGTGAGTGGTTAAGGCCTCTCGCCCCTTAACCAAGGTCTCGGGTTCGAGTCTTGGGTATGGAAAAAATCTCAGCTGGGAGGGATGCCACCCATTAGAGGTGCCGAACAAACTCCCGCGGGAGATTAGTCCCCGCCGTATACGGCGGTGGGATACTCCTCGAAGTAGAATCAAAAAAAAAAAATATTTATTTTGATGTTTGCCATGGTTATTTGAGAAGAATGAGTTCACTATTACTCTCAAACATATGAATACAGATTGTATTTCAATTGTTGACCCAACCAAATTTATTATTCATTTTTCATTTATCTACAGTATATTTCTTTTTAAATTTATGATTCATTTCTCATTCATCTACAAAATCATTTTCTTTTTTAAGAAATTTTTATTTTTTAATATTTAATTATTTAATTTTCATTAAATTACAAAAACGAGCTTCCTTGCCCGTGCATTGCACGGGTCGCAAATACTAGTTTTAATACAACAAGGAACTTTCACTTTTCTTAATCCAACTATTATATTATGTTATTTTTAATTTAATGACACATTAACGAAATGATCAATAAATTAAGAAAAATGATCAATGGAAATTTATACATCCCAAAATAGATAAATGTAATAGATAAGTGATGTGATAAAAAAAATAGATATTAAAAATAGATAAAAATGTTAAATAGGTATTAAAAATAGTTAGATGTTTAAAAATGCATGATAACCATAAATTAATAAATAGATATTTACTTACAGTTTTTTTGGGTACAATAGGCAAAACAAATAGAAAGAAAAAGACCAACTTCTGTTGGTCCAAATGATAACTGCGGTTGGTCCTTATCCCAAAGTCTAGTGTTTGAGCATTGAGTTTGATAAAAAAATGGGGTTGGGAGGGATATCCTTAATGCAGCCAAGGTCTCGAGGGAGATTAGTCTTTGTGTTAATAGCCGGATGATACTCTCGCCAATGTCATGGTACCAAAAAAAAAAATATCTACTTACAGGTTTGAATGCCATGGTACCCAAAACAAAAAATCTACTTACAGGTTTGATTCATGTTTTCGTACTCCTGTAAATTTTTTGATATTCGATAAAAAAAAGTGTTTTATTACCTGTTTCATTCATTTTTTTGTCCCTATAAACTTTCAGGTTGTAAAATTCTTTTTTTCTAATTTATTTTTGATAAATAAAATAGTATTTGTTTATAGATTTTATTCATGCTTTTTGTTCTTATAAGTTTTCAGTTTGTAAATTTTTTTATTTTTTATAAACAAAATAGTATTTGCCCACAAATTTTATTTATGTTTTTTCTATTAAATATAACAAATTACTATGGACTGAAAAATTATTTTACTTATTTTTTATTTATTTATTTTGTTTCTTGATTTGATATTCATTTTTATCCATATAAATACTTTTTTTTTTTATGAAACAAAAGGCTTACAACAAACTAACAAAAAAAACTACAACTGATACATAAGCAAACAAAGCTAAGGAGCATAAGGAATGAGCATCTCAACTATTTAGTAGTAATAAAATCTGGTTGTTTTCAACTGCATTTATAGTTGGAAAGGTTTAGATTCTCGGTGCACTCAAATGAGAAATCTCGCATTGCGAGGCACGTTTTTTCAAAGGAGGGGGATACCTCTTTACTATTTTTGTTTGAATTATTAAAAAAGATAGTAATATTATTTCTTTTTCTACTTTCTTAGGTCACATGATATATTTGACCAAAAAAAAAAGTCACATGATATAAATTTTAATGCTCCATTAATGCAATTATCATATTATTATTCAATTGTATATAATCTTATTGTCCAAAAAGTCTTCTAAATTACTCAATTTAAAAAATTAAAATTTCTTGTGACGTAAAAGTAGATGACTTATTACAAGTTAAAAAAATATTTACATTAAAACTAAGCATGCATTACATTTTGAACGATTTAGAACCATTTGTTACGGATAAAAAAATCATTTTTTTATAAAAAATAACTATTTTTAATCTGTTTGTTCAACTTTTAAAAATAATCAAAATCTAAAAATAATAAAAAATTGGATTAAATATGTTTTGAGTCTCTGTAATATAAGGGGTTTTTGAGTTAGGTTCCTATAAAATAAGTCAAACTATTTTTGTCCCTCTTTTTATTTTTTTATTTTAGTCCCTTGGTGTATTGACCACTGATGTGCCTGTGTGACTTATTTAAGTGGCCACGTCAACTAACATGTAATTATTTTAATTTATTCCTAATTTCTGACGTGGAATTTACCCAACGGGATCCAAAACATCATATGTTTACATGGACTAGATCTAAAACACTCTAATTTTCGTAGGGACCGGATCCTAAAGACTCTAATTGAAGCTCATGTGCTTTGGCAGCAGCCTCTCTGTCATAGATTTCACTCTCTCTGCGTCTCCAAGCCTCTTCCCTCTCTGCTCGTTCTCTGTCCATTCTCTCATTCACCTCCAAAATCTTATTCTGAATTACCTCCTGGTGATTCACCACACGTTTCACCAACCTTGTCATAGGAATCCTACTCGAACCTTCCCTTCCATCGCAACACCCGTCCCTGCATTAACAACAACTGAAATAGAGCCATAGGATAGAGCCCATAGAGGTATTTCTTCTTATTCCTCGCCTTCGGAACTTCCCACCACCTGGACTGGCTATCTCGAAAGAAATGCTTTCATATCATAAAAGGCTGCTGCTAAGCCTTGAAACTCCCAATACCAACTTCCAATGGATAAGATGGGATGTTATAAATTGATATTATAAATTGATAAACTGCTATCCAATAGCGATCCCTGCGTACACGATAGATCATCATCCTTCTCTAAATCATACATGTTGATTTGTTGTCGCGGTAACCTCCTTCGGTTATGTTCGTAGATCAGGAACATTCCACTATTATTGCCTCTTCCCAGTATTATTGCCTCCTTCGCAATAACGATTTCTAGTATTATTGCCTCCCTACGAAAATTATAGTGATTTGGATCCGTTCCCTGTAAACATATGATGTTTTGGATCCAGTTGGGTAAATTTCACGTCAAAAATTAGAGATAAATTAAAATAATTATGTGTCAGCTGACGTGGCCACTTAAATAAGCCACGTAGGCACATCAGTGTGCCATATCAGTGGTCAACACACCAAGGGACTAAAATAAAAAATAAATAAAAGAGGGACGAAAACAGTTTGATTTATTTTATAGGGACCTAATTCAAAAACCCGCTATATTACAAGGACCCAAAACATATTTAACCCTAAAAAATTTGATTAAAATAAAAAGTTATTTGTAGTAGCTTTTGAGAAGAAAAAAAGATGATTTTAATGAAGTAAGAGATGAGAAAAAAGGTTAAAAAAGTAATTTTTAGAATTATAAACAAATACAAATTAAATTTTACTTCACATAAAAATCTCTAAAAAATAATCACCCAATATTTTACATAAAAATCATTATTTTAATTTTAATACGTAACAAATGACTGACAAACGAGTCCTTAGTCTTTTGCCAATCCTTTTTATGTGGACTATAACCATAAAAAAATGGAACGGGTGAATGCATATTAACTCGCAAAGCTTTCCATGGCAACAAAGAATTAAGTAGAATTTTTAGTTTGACCGCTGGGTGGCTTCTAGGATGGATCACTTTTGTGAGTGTTTGTGAGTGTTTGTGAGTGGTTTAAGGTGAACCACCGATTATAAAACTTTCACAAAACTTTAATAGCTGTTAGATTTATTGATAAAAAATTCAATGACCCAGATTAATTGAAAACAAAGAGAGAACAACTCAATCATTCCTTACACAATCCCTACCCCACCTCACTCCTCCACCCACATGCTTCACGCATGACTCCACCTCCATGTCCCTCTTCTTCGGCGAACATTCAGATTTTGTGATGCGGTTGTTGTCTCAGGTGGGTCAAATTGGAAGTAAGAGATAGAGGGAGGATTTTTTTTTATGAAGCAGAGATAGAGGGAGGATTTTTTTTTCATGAAGCAGAGATAGAGGGAGGATGGGGCAATGATATTGTGGATTCATCGTGAGAATGCAAATGGAAGGCCACTTGTGGCAGTCACGGAGGAACGCCGCGTTCGCGGCGGCGAGGTGTTGTGGCGGGTGATGGCATGCTTGGCGAAATTTTCAAAGAGGATGAGGCAGATGTTGGTCTAGATCTCACGAGAGGTATAATGGTATGTTTCTTGTTGTATGAAGCAGGTCTAGGAACATCATGTGCGAGCTCCTCAATGTGGGCTCCTCCTCTGCTAGTTTCTTCTCACCCTTGGCCATGGATGACGATGAAGAAGAGATTGAGGAAGGATTATGTGAGAGAAAGTGTAGATGTTCTCACTTTTGTTATCATTTCATCTGGACTTTCGATTTTTTTTAAAGGAATAACTTTGCAATAACTAGCAATAACTTCCTCACGGTGAACCACCTAATAGGCGGTCCACCCTAGACGGCACCCAATGTAGTCAAAACCGGACCGGACCGGACCGGCCGGTCCGACCGGGAACCGAACCCCTGTCCGGTCCGGAAGACCCTGCGAATCGGCCTGCGAGAGAGCCGGTCAAGAACCAGAAAAATTGGTCAAAAAGCGGACAAAACCGGAAAAACCGGTTGAACCGATTCGTATTTTATTATTATTTTAAAAAAAAAAATTCAAAAAAATTCAGTTTTTTTTATTTTTTAAAAAGAAATAGATATTATTTTCTTCAATTATTTATTTGCTCAATATTGTATAGAGTTTAGGGTTTAAAATAATATTATATGTTATATATTGTATTATATATTATATTTATAACTAAAATAATATTATTTAATTATATCCCGGTTCAACCGGTTGAACCCCAGTCAAATCTCTGAACCTTGAACCCCTGCCTTCACCGGTTCAATGACCGGTCCGGTTTTAACTACCTTAACGGCACCTGACCGCTGATAGTTTATGAATTTGTAAATGTCCCTTAAGTGCATAGCAATGCAGTGCAGGCAGCTATAGTTCGTGCTTTTGATTTTGTTCGGGAGAGACTGAATTTTATTGGGGTGAAGTCCCTTTTTATCCAGCACATAAAAATAGTAGGAAGCACAAGTTGGTAGATTGTCAAACTGCACAATCAACTTTACATGACCCTGAGAAATGAAATTACTGAACAAACATAAAAAAGTTTTAGTTTTAGAACCCAAATACTTCCTAGATGCTACTACTTCCTACCAGCAAAGAAACAAACTAGGTGGTTAATCACTGTGGAAAGGGCAAATAAAAAATTATTAAAAGGTTATCCCACAACCACATATATATGATGAATAACACAAGACCACATCCTCGGAACACAAAGGCACACTACTACTACTACTACTACTACTACTACTACTACTACTACTCAAACTGCATGGATGGCACTGCCACTCACATTTGAACTGTCACAAGGTGGAGTTGCATGAAAAGCTGATTGTCTAGAGGGTCCTTCTTCAAGTAGTTTACGCGACAGAGAGGATGGGCCGGAGTCGCCCATAGAGTCTCCTAAGCTCAGTTTTGACATGCCAACCAGTTCATCAACATTGATTGGGGCTTTTGAGTGTACTGCGGTTGGCTTCAGCACTTCATGTGTCTCCTTCTTAGTGGGCTGCTCTGGACTGTATCCAGACCAATAGGGAAGAGGAAACGGGAAGAACGGAGAGTAGTATGCAGGATATACCAGCGGGTAAGACGGTTGTGTGGTGGTGCTGTTGTTGTTATCAGACTTTAACGAGGCAGAATCTCCATCATTTGAGTTTGTGGAATCCATGGATTCGCACTCTTCATCGAGTGGGGGAGGAGCAGGCAAGGGGTTATTGCCTTCTGTTTCAGCCTGTGGCTGATTAGCCGACAAGAAGTCTTGTTGTACCATTGGAGCATCAGCCGCCTGCAAAATCACGGTAAAAATACAAGATCATAAAAGTGATATGGTTACAAGGGAAGAGGGCAAGGAAAGTTACATAATGCTTATATTGAATTTCAAAAGAAGCATCACATCAGAAAATGCAATGTTTATCTCCAAACTACCCTAGAGCCATGGTTTTATAAACAATCTATACAAACATTATATTAATGCACAGTGAGGCGGTCAAGATCTAAAATGCAGAAGGAAATGGACAATTCTCATAAATTGCAACCGAAGTATTGTGCATGAAATTAACTATCTTCTTTGTCACGGAAGCTGGAAAAGGTCACAGAATATCTTCAAAGAAAGAAACACATTTTGATAATCTTATCAATGGCTATGAGCATGTTATGTGGCATCAGTTCCATTATATGCAACATGATGTAAAAGAAACACATATTTCATGCATAGTATTTGCAAATAAGGGTACAAACTTCATCTGCAACAATATCAAACAAGCTGGACCGTCTTTTCCGCCTAGACATGTTGCTTTGCCTGATGAAATATTTCTGAGCATGACTGGCCACTTGAGTAGGAGTCCTTGATATAACATAGTTCCTTGCAATTCCACGCCAATCACCTTTGCCCAGCTTCTGCAATCCAAGTAAAAACATTCTATGCTCCTCCTCAGTCCACGGAATGCCTGCATATCAGAAATTATAAATTAAACCTTGGAAAATGCAACACGAGATTTTTTTTGTTTGGCCATAAATGGATCAGGAGTTGAAATATTTAAGGCTCCTCATCATTTATTATGATCTGTAAGCCTCATCAAAGCTATGTGTGATATCTTTTTAAAAGAACCACAAAAATTCATATTCAGCTAAAGCTTGCCACCACTAAAATGTAATTATTTTATCTTCTAATGTCTCTTCGGAGCTGTGTGTAATGTGAAAAGGCTTAAGAAATCATCATCAAAAAATTCCTATTGCACAAATGCTTGCACACATTAGGGGTGGAAATAAGGTAAGCTAGGTTTTGTTGAACAACATTTTATCTATCATAGGCATTTTATTTGGAATCATACGCCTATGATAGATATAAACCTGTATTACTGAATTCATTCCCTGACAGTGTGGATCAAACATATAAACCTGTATTGCTGAATTCATTCCCTGACTTTCTCCACCAGATTTCTATATGGGATGATAAATTATTCACAATTGGTAGCAAAAATGTATACTTGCAAGCAGGCTTGTCACCCTATCTTTTGATGCATAGCATAAGTATCAAATCAATATAGAGTCAGCATTCAACGCTAGTTTCCATAAATATACCATACATACATATACCTCTTTGGACTAATTGGTGTCTATCTTTTTATTATAAACAAAATTGTTCAAAAACTATGACAGCAGCAGTTTCCATACAGCTAAAATAGTGAAATACAAGAATAGACATGAACAGCATGCCCACATAACTTGGGATACAATCCCAAGGTAAACAAACAGTAACCCAACAGAAATTAAGCAGAATGATTTTTTTTTTCTTGGTACATAAGTTGTCTCCTGAGCCAAAAGGGTTCGGTCGGTAACCTGCTCTTTTTGCAATGGGCCAGACTAGTAAATTTTTGGACAGACTCTCACTTAGTGATTTAGAGCCTTCAGTGAGCTTACATGAAAAACTTCTTTTCCAAGCACATGACTTTGACTGAGACTTGTAAATATGTCCATTTCATTTCATCATCCAACATTCAATATACTTCAGATTCAAAATTTACCCAACAAGCATGTATGGTACAAACATTCCAATAATTCACTCAAAAAAAGACAATCTCCAATAAAGTTAACATGTACCTTTCTTGTCTAGTTATTCGGTTATTCCCACAGTGACACCAGCCAAAAAAAATAAAAGGAATTTTGTCACAATCATAAACACAAACTAATCCAAAACTAAGATCACATAATTAATCTCAAGATACTTGAATTTATCTAATTCGATCAACAAGTGCAAAACAACACTAGGTACTTCCCAATCAAAGTCCAAAAACACGCATGCAATTTACACTAAAGCTTTAGGGGTGAAGAAACGAACCCTTCTTTCTTTCACGGGAAGTAGAGGAAGAGCCAGGAACGAAGTCCTCAGAGGCGTAACCGTCGGCGGCGGCGGCGTGATCGGGGGTTTCACCGGGAGAACCCGGGTTATTAGACCCGGCATGGAGGGGTCCTGACCCGGAACCAGCATAGTGGGTAAGATTACCCATACTGGCACTCTTTCGGATCGACCCGTCGGTTAATCGGACTCCGAAAAGCTTAACACCGCGGTTGGGGCAGGTCCTTGAGTTGTGGCCATTGTGGCTGCAATGCGAGCAACGCCGGGTCATGGCGTTTCCGAACCGGATCGAACAGGAGGAGATTGAGCGGGTCCTGGGGATCCGAATCACTGGATCCGAGACATGAAATTGGGGGGTTTTAAGGTTAGTAGCAACGACCGAATGGTGTTTTTTTTTTGTATTTTTTTTGTTTTTTGGTGTTTTTAATGTTTTGGTTTGGTCTCCCTTCGGCTTTCGCAGGTGGGAGAGAAAGAGAGAGAGGCCAACAACGCAAACACTATCCATTTATCTTGTCGCGGATAAAGAGGGGCGTTGATGTTGTGCTTCGCTAGTGTTTTCAGAGTTGTGGTCCATCATCTCTGACCGTGGATTTATTCGGTGCGGGTTGACGTGGCGGATACTCAGAAGTTTCGTATTGTGATAGGGTTGTTCTGAGCAGTTACTTATCAAGTTGATCAAATAATACTCCATCTATTTCAAATCTTTGGTGGTTATAAGATTGATCAAATAACACAATAACGATAAAAATTATTACACTTTAAATTTTCACAATCTTGATAAGAATTTATATTCAAAATTAAATACTTTATATTTTTACTATATTATATATTATGTTTTATTTATTTATTTTTTTGATCGATTTACAGAAAGAGTATATATTATGTTTTATTAAACATTGTTAACTAATTGTTTTCCGATTGATAAAAAAAAACATTGTTAACTAATTTCCTTCAAAAAAAATTGTTAATTAATAGTATATAAAATATTTTGTAAAAAAAAACATAAAATATAAACAGAAGATAATACTACGTTATGTAAATCCTTTTATTCCTTATCCATTTCGATTAGCACCCTCGGCTAGTGGCGTGACTTTTAATAATAATAAAAAGTTCCATCTTATCCGTCTAGACACTGGTTAATTTGAATGCAACTAGAGGCCTGCAAATGCAAATTGTAAACTTTTATATGGTTTTATTTTCCTCTAGAAAAAAATAGACTTCTTATTCTTGGGAAAAAAGAGAATCTCTGTGCAATAATAATTTTTCATAAAGTATTTTGTGCAAAAATTTCACTCATTTAAGGCAGATTTTTATTATAACGAGGACAAAAAAAATGAATATAACTAATAATGAAATTTTTGTGAAGATTTACTTTTAGAGTATAGGAATTACATAATCAATCAAACAAATCCACTTCACCAACAAGCGTAATAATCAATAGAGAAGTATGGTATAGATTATAAAAGAATTAATTTTAATAGAATTTATCAATGTGTTAATAAACTAATGTATTCAATCCTTTTTATATAATTTTTTTAATTATAAAATGAATTGTTTTTAAATTATAAATACAGTCGGAATATATGTTAGATATTTTACATTAAATATATATCCTAAAACTTCAATTATCAACTAAAATTAATGTTTGTGCACTGCAACACAACGAAGTTTTCTATTTTATTAATGATATTCAATTAAAATAGTGTAATTTAATTAATTTTTTAAACAATGATTAATAATTATTATTGTCTCTAAGCAATTTTAATATATTACCACCGGTCCTATATATAAGAAACATAGTACTAAAATAACGCAAATCAAGGAATGTATTAAAATGTGTTATTTTTTATTAATGATATTATAATATTAAATTTTTTTTACACAAATATTCTTGTATTAAATGACTAAAAGTGACCTAGTATAATTAAGTTGTGTGATAATTAATAAAGGTGAAATTGGAAAGAAGCAATTAATTTGTTGAACATAAAGTATTATTTCTTATAAAAACGACCAAAGAAAAATCACTTTTTGTTTCTTATAAATAGAACCAGAGGTAATATTTTATTTGTATATGTGTATAATGTTTTGTATTTAATAGTTGATATTCAATATTATATAATGTCTTAAAAAAATTAAAAAATAATTTTTTAGATAATAATTAAAAATTAATTTTATCATTTTTACTTTGCAAGTAAATTCTCATAGAAATAATAATACAAATAAAATATATAAATATAGATATAAAAGAATATATAGGTAATTTACTAATATTATCATGTATATTTCTAAAATGGTAACATTTTCTTAAAAAAACTAATAAAGGTCTATTAAAAGAATTTTTACATAGATATTCAATCATATTTCATAATTTTTTAACATCATACTATTACTTCTTAAAATTTATTGTAAGATAGTGAACTACAATTAGATATTTATGTAAAAACTATTTATACTGCCAATGTAATTATGTTAATAAACTGCATGTAAGAAAAATTCTAAAACAATATCATAATCCCTTAAATACCTCAATAATTTTAAAACACGCCTTTTTCATTTTGCTCAAGAGAACCTTAATTGGTGTAACAGAGGAGATTATCATATATGTTTAGATTTAAGTTATAAACATTATAAGTTTAGCCAAAAACACACGTTCAAGACACCAAACAGAGGAACTATGAGCTTCTTATTAAAATGAATATACTTTTGCCTCCCTAAACGGTAAACCAAACAGGCTATAAGTAGTCATAATGGATCTAATCTTTTCCTAAACCTTGCCGTGATATGTGTTTTTATAGCACCAAATTGTCTTCAATACTTTTCATTTTGCATAAGATATTCTTTATGATAAATTACTTCACTAACAGGTTTTGCAACGCAAAAAAAAAAAATGAAAAACAAAAATTATAGAAAAACTTTTTAGTAAAGAAAGTAAGAAAGTGACTATGGAAAAGAGAAAGAAAAAGAAAACAAAGATAAAAAAAATGCGATAAAGCGTGTATCTAGGTATTCGATCTTTAATTTCCACAGTACTAAACTACATTACTTCCACACCTACAAGAGGCGTCCTTATATGTTTGGGAGTTTTGGAAATGGGTGTTATGGTTACCCAAACACATGCAAATATACTGTGAGAAATCTCAGTGGTACTTGATACTTTTTTTCATGTTTATTAATTCTTTTAACCAAAATTTCGTTCGAGTCTTTCTCTCAGTTTTTGAACAAGTTCATCATATCAAACCTGATATGATAAGGCATCCCAAAAACTTGGTCTAAACTCCAATTCAAAAAACTAGGAACATATTTAGCGGGGATTTAATCCACGTGGGGATGCTTCCAAGTTCCAAGCCGGAAGGTTGATTATATTCTTGTACATAATAGCATATAGGAAGGATGTCTTTTCGTACAAAAAGAGGATTGTAAATGCTCATCCACCTTAATTATCCCATTCCAAAGGCCATTTTTATCACCATTTCCCCCAATTATATTCTCATTCATCTTTATTTCTAAAGCCCCACCACGAGTTAATTAAAGGAAAGCTATCCACGAATTATTCGTGGACCACAAGTCAGATATATACATATATATATCTTGTCATGTTGGTCTTTTTTTTTTTTTCCTTTCATTCCAAGGAAGCCATGGTCACCATAAGGAACCAGATAAACGATGCACTTTTTCAAGGAACAAAATAGAGTTTTGCCCTGAAAATTGTGCTCTGGCGCAATGTAAGTAATTACTTGTTAGCTTAGTTGCGGCTTAATTAATATATGTTTCAGTTTTAATTTATACTAACAATAATAATATACCAACAGCAAAAACATTAATAATAGACGAGATAGATATGGCAATTGCAACAACCAACAGTCATAGATCACATTTTGCAAATTAATTTAAATTGAAGCAGAGTTTTCTGATTAGCCTGCGCACACTCCACATATTTTCAATTTGTTTGTAGCCCGTACAGCCTTTATTTCTTTGACTGGATGGATGGAGCATTATTTTAGATCCCTTTCAGAACCATATATGAGCCTGAACCGCTCATTCAAGTAGTCCCCACTTCGTATTGGAGGGAATCTGCAGCGAACATTGACAAATTAAAGCTTATAGCATCTTGCGTGTAAAAGTAAAAAACTTAACAAATGTGCACACACACACACACAGATATAGCTTTCAATAAAGACCTTCACTAGGGACCTGGGGAGTGGGGTGGGTTGATATTATATTAATCTTTGAACAGGTTGTGTCTCTTTTCTTTAGTCTACGTAGATCAGTACCCTTCCTTTTCTTAAAGATTAATTTTTGGCTTAAAATAACTTTATTTATCTCCTCCTTTCTGTAAGGGATTTTGATCTCTCACAATAACTTGAAACCGCTAACTAATGATGTGGCTAATGGCTGCATGTATCATTGATTTAATTACATCATTGATTTGTCATTATTTCAAAGTGAAGTGAACACTTTTAGTCTCGGTCATTAAGTGATATTATGTGATGATGTAGCAGACTAGATGACACATCATCATTATCATGTGGTAATAATATATTGACTTGATATGTTTTTAATCCCTTTTAATTTGGGGGGCAATGACACATGCTGAGGAAGGGATGGGGCTGAATAAACTTGTTGTCAGTGAGGTAGAGGAATGGGATTGAACTCTTTCTTTTTTTTTGTTTTGCTTAAACTCTTTACTTATTGCTTACACCTTAGATTCTTAGTTCAGAAGGAACCCGAATTGGATAGGTTTTTTTTTCTACCTGGGGGGAGATGATTCGCTGCAGCAACTCTCAAAGCATTCCACTACACAGTCCGAGGGCGCGTCCAAGAAGAATGCCACCTGTTGGAAACGCATATGCAAATCATGCTAACAAACTAGAAGATCTCATCAAAATGCAATTAAAGAAGCCAAATATGTGATGTAGTGGGTACAAAGAACATTTTCACCATCTATGGCATCATATTCCTTATTTTTTTTGTTAGGATAAAGCTTAAATCTAATTAAGACTCTTTGAAAATATATCATCAAACTTCAGATACAGTATTTACAGTAGACAATGCATATCCTACTAGTTATCAAAATTTTGTCGTGGCAATGTAGCACCTTGGTCAGACAACCGTGACAGGGAGAGAAGCTTTATCTAGATGTGATGTCATCTAGCATTATAATTAAGATAGTTCACCGACCTCGGCTGCATGACCCTTTTTGTCGTTAGAATTTGCATCACTTTTTCACCTTTCCTCACTTTGTGTTTGTGTGTGTGTGTGGAGGGTTTGCTCTATCATTTATCAGTGTCTACTTTAGAATAACCCAAATCGACCAATAAAATTTGTTGGATCACCAAGCATGTCTTAAATTCAATTTCTAAGTCTAATAATGAGTACTCTAATCCAATCCAGTCAATTATCCACTTGTCATATAATGATTGCGAAGAATACTCTTGTTTTGGTTGGTATATATGAAGAAAAATAGAAAGATATAAATTCCATCTATTCTCTCCTACCTTCGAAATAAAAAGCCTTAGTAAGCTATCAATCAAGAAAAATAATGGAACAACAATAACAAAATAAAGCAAACAAGGAAGTGGCTAGTAATTACAGAATAGCGTTCTTTTCCTGTTGGCATAACCCTGTGAAGTGTTGACCTGCAAGAGGAATGACGGGAACTAAGAATTATAGATACCATTGCAAAGTTGCTTAACAGCTCCTATTAGTAAATAAAACAAAAGAAATTAATAGCCTTCAAGTTGTTGGATGATGGATTTTACCGGTACACACAATTTGTCCACCTCTCCATCATGTCCCCGATGTTCACAATTAAGGCCCTGCAGATAGATACAAACTGAAAACACCTAAGCACTAGGAAGGAAGAGCAGATAAACTGCATAGTTTTAAATGGAACTATAATCTAGAATTTCTAGAAAATATGATTCAGTTGTGATTCAAAAGTACTAGTATATTATTTATAAATTTCTTAATCATGAACTTTTACTTACCCTTCTACATGAGGCACATCCTCCCAGACTTGAGGTTGCTTGAACTTCTCCTTGCAGATCTTTAAATACGAATATTCTTCAGTCTTTGGTTATATGAATAGTAACTTTTAAACAAATTATGAATCAATATGAATGACCACTAATAAATAAGGTATATGTGATGAAAGGAAAAATAGGACTGAGAGAGTGAGAAAGAAGGAATAGGAGGGAAAAGAAATGATGGAAGAGGAGGCTGTTGGTAACATACTGGACAGGTGGGAGTCCATAAATGGAGAGGAAGATTCAGGATGTATGAGGAAAGAGGGGAAGAATGATATGGTTAAAGGGAGAGGGGAGAGAGGAGGGGCAGAGAGGAATTTGAGTGAAGGTTATGGAGAGGTGACTCCCAAAGGGCACAGGAGTATCCAATCCTGAGATGGTTTTCCTTGCTGTTCTTTTTTCTTTCTTTTGTTTCTAGCCCAATTCTGATCTACAATCTGAATCCCAATATAGGGAGATAGAATCCCTGCTTGTAAAGAGTTCAACTCCATTTCCTTTATCTAATACCAAGGATTTGCCACAATACTACTACTAGAACAGAAAGTTGTACAAAGGGAAGTTGAGAACCTGCAGTCCTGGAACACCGTTGGTCAATAGGAGAGTGATCATGCCAAAATCTGAGTGAGGAGAGGCACCACATAACCCTTCATGAGATCCCAATTCACCTAATGTAATTGGCAGAGATATTGTCAACAGTAAAAGGTTACATAGGATAAATTGGTTTGGAAACCTTGTCTCTGCTGATAAAACAGCATAAAGAACTTTACATTATAATAAAAAACAAACTTTAAATGGCACAAGGATTGCAGTTTTTGAATCAAATCTAGGTACAACTTAACAACTAGCAAAAGGAATGTGTGCAAAAAATAAACAAGCACATTACAAATAAATATACCATACAATTCAATGAATATATTGCATTATGTATTTCAAATTAACATCTGGATTTTGAACCACTGTTACATCCATGTGCATTATAGCTCAGATATCACAGTAATATTTGAAAATAAAGAAAACATGCAATAATGCTGAATAGTACGAACTATTTGGCATGAAATAGATACAATTTACAAAACATCACTTGGCACTGTCACCACTTTCCTCATGTATAACAATGCACAAAAATATGTTCCCTTTTACAGATTGATCATGAGAAAGTTACAATAAATAAAACAAGATATAAATCAACAAGGATGATAATCGTGCTATGTGCTTACTTAAGAAGATTCAGAAAAGCAAATAAATGCTAATAAACCTGGATAGCGCAAAAGGCGAAGAAAAGCTTCTGGTTTGTTTACGGGGCCTATCTTCTCAAAGTAATCTTCATCCAGACTCAAGGACAGGGCAATTAGAGACAGTAGCTCTCTTCCAGCTGACCTGTGGCAGATAAGAAGAATATTTAAATTCTAAACTTTTTAACAAGAGAAAGAACAAAAGAAAATATGCATGCATAATACAAAGGCAGCAAACCTTCCCTGTCCCATAGATTAGTGAAATTTACAGAGAAAATAAATCTGGTATTGACACTGTGTAGAACAAAACAAAAGCAGAAACATAAAATGACAGCAGATTTTGCAATTTTATATTTGCCACTGAGTAACAACTGATAGTACATATTTGACAACCGATAATAAAAAAAGATACACTTGGGGGGTATTAAAACTTACAGTATTTTCCAAAAAAAGGATTCCATTGTGGGTCTCCAATTTGGCAGTAATTCTGGAGTGTCCTTGCCAGAAAAGAAAACATCTCAAGTTAGTTAAGCTCATGTAAAAACAAACCACGTGCAGAACTTAGAGCAGATGCACTCACAAAATTTTCATTCCTAACTAATGAATGAATGAGCACAAAGGAAAGCCATACCCTCGGAAGGCCATTGATTCAGATGAGCACTAGTGGCATCTGCTATAGAGCCAATGTAATAGGTCTCTTTTGGATCACCTGCATTTAAGGAATGGTCAAAAAGTTTTCCATCTTTCTGAAAAATGAAAAATTGCATAATGATATAGACAGTTTTCTTTCAGCATTGGCCACACAAATAGCTTTTATGTCCTTCTCAAAGTGCTTTCTTTGACTCCATCATTTTGGAAATCTCTCACGCATACCATGCATGATACATCATTGACATTACTGATATGAGTCTGTGTTGTGATGAAACCCCGTTGCTAAATACCAGAAAGGTGGTTATAAACCAGAAACAATGCTTGAGGGGAAAAAAGAAGTAGAATGAACCTTCTATTGAATAATAAAAGTACATTGGCTTTATAGATCTCCGCCAAAATAATCTGAGCACTATTAACCAAGTTGAAACGAGCAAAGAAAAGGAAAATAAATAAAAAAGATACCTTTGGTTTGTGAAGTGGGATCAAGTTTCTCGGCATAGAGAGGAGTATAACCTCTGTATTCCTTGCGAGCCAAGTTCATTTTGTGTTGGAGTGGAAGTGAGAAGAAGTTGGCACTGTGGTGGAACACTTCCCTCACAAAGTCCTCGTCCACCCCGTGGTTCACAAGGTAAAAGAAACCATGCTCAATGCATGCCTATCAATAGTTATCATTTATTAACACGCAGTGATTATGACTTATAAAATAAACTCTTTCAAATATACTTTAGTTTCAACTATCTAACACATAACAAAGACATAATCAGGGACGGATATTGAGGGAGGGGCCGAAAATTTGTAATGATAAAACTTTAATTAAATATTAAATCATAATAGTTAAATAGATCAAAGGATAAATCAAATGTTTTTTTGTTTTCATCAATCCTTGAGATAGTTCATAAATTATTGATAGAGTTCTAGTTCAGAATGAAAAGAAACATCCAGTTCATAATGTTGAGCTTGTATTCTAAGATGTAACTTCTCTTATTTGGTAAAATTATCAAGATAAAACTTAATTGCCAATTCACAAATTTTCTCCACATTGAATGATTTGTAAAAATCTTTTGGATCTAGAGTTGAACCCAGAGTAAGCAATTCCAATTACACGTAATTGTAAAAATTAATCTCACGAGGTATTAAGATCTATTTAAGGATTGATCTATCAAAACATTTATATTTGAATTCCAATTAACTAAAATCTATAATATGAGATCATCTCTAGGAAAACTATTTGATCATCTCCTGGCGGGCCGTTTGGATTGTGAAAATATTTCCTGTTTTTGTTTTTTATTTTCATTTTCTAAAAATAGTTTTCATTTTCAAAATTTCAAATTTTAAAAAATGTTTGTTTTGCTTTCTTATTTTTATTTTCAAAAAATGAAAATACCGAAAACATGTTTGGTTTAATCAATTTTTTATTTAACCAATTTTGATTTAACCGATTCATAAAATAAGTTGTATATATAAATAATAGAAAATATATTATACATGAAATTATCATAATTCATCATGACACAGAAAATTCATCAAAAAAAAAAATCATCACACAGAAAATTGTCTGGGATGATATAATTGCCATCACATACCACATGCTCCACGATATTTTTTCGGTGAGTACATGCAACAAGTCTTACCACATATACTAGTTTCGCTGTGCACTGAATTAATTTTATATCACTTCTTCATCCTCGTGTAGAAGAAACTAGAAAGATTGGACGGATTAGGTAGAGAACCCCACAAACCGCTTCTTCTCCATCATCCCTCGCTCGCTCTCTCTCGCACAAGATGCAACCAAGCTCGACGGCGGCGGTTGCCATGACTCACCGTAGTTGCAATGACGCCGGCATCACTAAGCAGTGGTCCGGCGAGCGATAACGGTTGTCGGAGGATGCACCGATTTGAACGTGGAGGTGATGAGGGGAGCTCTTGGGTGGCTGAGCAGAGGTTGTGTGCTCTGCAACGCGGTTGTTCACACCTCAGGTGGTGGTTGGCAAACAGTGTCAGTTGTTCTCTGTTTCCGCCGAGTCCAACAGTGTTGACGGCGTGCGAACCAGCTCCGCCAGGAGAGGAGGAAGCATGGAGGTTGAGGGTGGTGCCGGTGGTTATGAATATGTTGCAGGGTAGTGGTCGTAGCCTTATCGTTGCAGTGGAGAAGATGAAAATTTGTTATAATTACAATTGATGCCACCGCGTTTTCATTCGATTCCATTTTCAATCTTTGTCAAAATGAAAATAATGAAAACGACTTTATTGCAAAAGGATTGTCTACAGCGAGGCAGCCTCTGCAGCTAGCTGGAAATGTGAGAGTGAGAGGAGAGAGAAGAGGAAAGAAAAATCAGAAAATAAAAAAGAAAGAAAAGAGAATTTAGAGAGAGATAGAGAGGCTACAGAGAGATGTAGAGAGATTCTGTTGTAGAGGATCTAAATCCGACTTTATTTCATTTTCAATTTTTGGCTCATTTTTTAAAATGTTTTTTAGTAAAACATTTTCTAAAATCTAACCAAACATATTTTCACCTGTGTTTTCTGTTTTCAGTCAAAATGAAAATAGAAAATGAGCCAACCAAACGGCCCTAAAAAAACTTAAATCAAGATCTAATCCAACATAACCGGCAAAAACATATAAATCACATGAAAAGTTTTGGGAAGATCGAGGGGAGAGAGAAGAAAAAAAAAAGGAAGAAAAAAGAACAAGGAAAAGACAACGATGGACCCCCAACCTACTTCTTCATCATCGCCGTCACGCAATGAGTAGCAGTACTGGTCTACCTGCAGTTCCACCACAAGATGCCTGGACTCTCACTTCCCAACACTTGCTCCCCTCGCTGGGAATCCCTTTCCCTGTCTCACTACCACCAGGTCCTTTTCTCCATTCCCCCCTCCCTTTCCCTATACAATTCAATCTTCAAACTCTATCTATATACACATATGACCTCTACACATATATATATTCGTTGAAAATATTAGGGATGAGGGGGGGGACCTGGCCCACGCTTCCCCCCCCCCCCCCCCCCCCCCCCGCATCCGTCCCTGGACATAATCACAATCAGAGAAGGTAAGGCTATGAATGAATTCAAAACCTGACGGATGGAAGTGGCTGTGGAAAGACGATCGGGTGAGGAGAGGTCTATGATAGGAAGAGTCAGTGTCGCCACCATTTCCTTCTCTACTTTCCTTTCACTCTGTTCAACTTCAATCTTCCAACTTCCAATTCAGCTTCGGATGATAAATAATCGCTGCAATTTTTTTTTTATATATATTGGCTTTTCCATTATTATGATCACGTGGGAAGGGTAATGCTGATATTATCAATACTTGGCAATCATTACCAATAAAAAAATCAAAACGTGGCAAGCGTTAAAATAAAAAGGCTTAATGGTTTGTTTGGTTGTGAGAAGAAAAGGTGAAGAGAGAAAGAGATGAGAAAGAGTATGAGAAGAGAGAAAGAAATGAGAAATTGAGTAGATTTAGGGTATTGTTTGGTATAAGAGAAAATGAGAAGAAATATAAGAGAAAGAAGTGTGTTTTATCTCTCTCCTTCGTTTGGTTTGATAGAAAGAGAGAAGAGAGAAATGATATTTTTTTTAAAAAGACAAGTATATCCCTTTATTAAAAAATTTATATATTTTTTTTTATATTTTATGAGAGATACAGATAGGACAAGAAAGAGGGTAAATGTGGAACATAAAAAATAGCACCCTTCTTCTCTGCGATTTCTTCGCTAGTTTGCAAAGAAAAGAAAAAGTAGTGGGACTCGCATGTTTTAGATCTCTCTTCGCTATTTCTTCCTTGAACCAATCAGGCGAGTTCCCCTCTTTCTCCTCTCTTTCTCTCTTCTTCATCTCTTTCGTTTCAAAATCACCTCTACCAATCAGAGGGTAAATATGTTTTTAGTTCCTCAAGTTTGGGTAATTGTTGCTTTTAGTCTCTTAAATTTAAAATGCCTATTTTTGGTCTCTTATTTTTAAAAATGTGTCATTTTTAGTCTATGGGACTATTTTTCAATTTGAAAAATATTTTTTAAATTTATATTTTGATCCTTCTTAAATTCTGATTCTCACCTTACTCTTATTTTTCTAACTTCTAAAGATTTTTTAAATTTATATTTTGACCCCTCTTAAATTTAGAAAATACTTTTTAAATTTAAAATATAACTCCAGGAACTAAAAGTGACACATTTTTAAAAATAAATAACCAAAAATAGACGTTTTAAATTTGAGAGACTAAAAACAATAATTTCCCAAATTTGATGGATTAAAAACATATTTAAGCCAAATAAAAATAACATTAATGTTACACACACACCCACCACACACCTTATTTCTTCATTTTACTCATTGAAATAAAGTGTGGTGTAGATATGTGGTGGTCCATGTATCATAGCTCTAAAAATAAATCAAAACGTGGCAATTATTAACAAAAAAAAAATCAAAACTTGGCAATCGCGTGATATTTGATTGTGACATCGCAACTACTAAGATATGATGTGATGTCAGGTGGAATGGAAGACAGAAGTCTGTTTTTTGTTTTTCTTATAGGTAGAACCAAAATTTATTATTTATTATTTTATTTTATATTATCATCAAAACGAAAGCCTCACCGACCCTCACCCATTCCACCGCCTAGAATTGCAATGCATAATACACACCTGATTCAGATTGTACCCAAATTGATCAGCACAGAGAAACTAAATTGATCTATCATTGAACCTTGCCGCCTTCAACATTGCCCATGTTCTCGTTCACCTCCCCGCGAACTCCACCACCACCACCGTGTTCGTGGCGACGCTGTCCATCATGGTTGAGATGGCCAACCTCATCTACTTCCGGTCGATCTTGATGCTTGGGTTTACTCTAAGATTTTAGAGTAAACCGGTCGATTGTGTTTGGGAGGGTTTTTTTGAAGGGAATAGGAGGAGGGAGTTTACTCTAAGATTTTAGTTGTATAAATAAAGGAGAAAGATATAAAAAGTAGTATATTTCTAAAAACCCTCTAATTTGGGAGAACTTAAGAAATGCACTAGAGAAGTGACTTTAGAGGATTTTAGAGGATTTATAAACACTCAAATAGATAAAATATTGATCACAAACCCTTCTTTTCCCTCCCCTCCCCTCCCCTCTCCTCTCCTCTCAAATTCCCAAACACACCCTCAGTCGCGGGGCTTTGGGCCGAACACCACTCCTCCGCCGGGCCAGAGCGGTGTCCGGGTGGATCCTCGTCGAGCGATGCCGGTCTTCTTCTTCTGGCGGTAGGGTTCAGTCGTACATAGCAATTCGAGAGAGAAGCTTTCTTCAGCAATTTACGAAATTTTAAAAATCATCCCAATAAAATTTATATATTATGAATTCACCCACATAAAACTTACATATTGTGGTCTCACCCCCATAAAAACTACTTCTAAGATGATACTAGCTTGTTAAAGTCTACCCCAAAATTTGTTTCGCTTTGGGCAAACAGAGAACTTTCCTTTTCCTTTCTAGAAAATTTCCGGTGCGCTTTTTATCAAAAGGGTTGTGCTTTCATCTTTTGACAAATTTGTTTTGTCTTGTTGTCCTGGTTGGAGTTGCACGATAAGCTATCTCCATAGCTTTTTCTAGAGACTGATCTTCTTCATCACTGGTTTCATCAGATCTTTATCTAGGTCCACCATCGATGTTGTTTTCTTCGTTGTCTAATTTCTTCTTCATATGGCTAATCTAAACAAACAAGCAAAGTTTAAATAAAAGGATTCAATTGTCAAAATTATTTAACCCTTATCTTTAAAAGCATTAGGATAATGCACACGAGCAACTTCTTATATCCATCCATAAATTATACAAAACAAACGAAGTAAGAAAAATCAAAGAGAAACATATAGGATTGGTAAGAAACAAGTAGTTGAGTCTTTCCTCAATGAAACATTCATTGGATCATTAACGGGTCCAAATTCCATCATCTTTATGCGGTTGCATATTTCTTGGGAATTGCTTGGCGATGTTCTGTTAAATCCCTTTAGAGGTGAAGCATTCATGAAACGGGTCCTATGACTCCTTGGAGTTGAAGTGTTATCAGTTATCTAATTTTGCCAATGTTACCTTGACGCTTTAGCCCTCTCTTGCTATTGGCAATTAATGATTTAATGGTACATGGTGATGCAACGGTGAACCAAAATTATCAAGCTTGGAGCAAGTAGTGGTGAAATGTGTGCCTATAATGATCCCAAGAAGTCAGTTTCATAGCTTCTATGCAGCACGAGGGAAGAATATACGTGGGTAGCAAAGTGACATTTACAGAACAGCAAACTAGTATTACAACACTTAAGATAACATGATAGGTGGAATGAGCCAGAAGAACCAATGTTGGATAAGCAGCTATGTAAGTGAACTACCTGAATAAAGAACCAGCAATGAGACTTGTTGAGCATAATGTTAATGCAGGACATGGGTAGACAGATAGAGGAAGAATATATAAGCACAAGAGCTGAATAGGCAACATTAATTAAAATTAAAATTATTACCAAAAAAAATAATAAAATTGAAAGAGTAAGGACAAATTATCTGTCACCCAAGAAAATGGTCCTCTTATTAGTCTTACACACAGCATACAACAGCAGAAATTTGTAATTGTCATCTACACTTTTTAAAAATAAAACATAAATATCATACTAATATATTTTAAATTAAATTTAAAATTATTTTTACTTGTTTTCTTTAGATAAATTTTATTCGGCCACAAAGCTAGAGAAAAACAGTAAAATAAAACTTGTATGAAAAAAAAGATATTTTTACCACTACGAAAAAAATAAAAGTGAAACTGGTTTTATTTCAAAATATAAAAGGATGCAAATAAACAAAAATTATGATCTGTAGTATGTAGAAAAGTGGTGATGGTATATTCTCTAATATATATTTTAACACACTGCTTGATTTTATTTTATTTTTGAAGGACTAACACTCTATTTGTTATTACATAAAATTGTGAACTCTTACTAAATCGGCTCACGTAATTTAATACATCTTAATTACATCAATTTCACTTGATAAAAAACGTGATAAAAGTTAATTGTGTTACTGACGTTCTCATAAGGAGACGTCTATACTCTACCCAAAAAAAAAAGGACACGTGTATTACCATTTTTTTGGTCTAAACTTATTACCTGTTTTTTGGTCAAAAACTTATTACCTGTTTTTGTTTTTTTTGTCAACATTACCTGCTTTTTTTTGGGTCAAATGAACGGGTTCATAAAGGAGAAAAACTTCAGTCATACAACATTTATAGCAAGAAAAATAGCATATGCAGAGTCATAAAAAATACAACAATTCTAACCAAGACACGATGCTGAAACCTACACCAAGCTGTAACATACTACAGATAAGGAAAGCAACTAAACCAAATAAATAAAACAAGACAGAAAAGAAAAAAAAACTACAAATAGTACACCAAAAAAGGATACAAAAAGGATACAGACATGAAGGATATCCTTGGGATACAAGGATATCCTTAAGTGGGTTGGGTTTGGCCCATTTGGGGCACCCAAAACCTTCTATTTTACCAATATAACTCACATGTCACATATCCAAAACACAACACATGGATCCTCATCCTCATGATGCACAACAACAAGACATAGCAACTCACAAAAACCAGAACAAACACAACAACAAACAACAGAAACACGAAAATAAATTGCAACAACAGAAGCAAAACAACACCAAACAAAACACGAACAAACCAACTCCAGCAGATCTGGAGCTCCCCCACAGCGACAGCGGCGACGGTTACAACCACGATGAACCTCCACGCTTGAAGGAGACGACAACGCAGTCCCAGACGAGGGCGGCACTCGTCCAACCCATCGCTAACAGCGGCACCTCCAAACCCAGCCAAGGAACTCATGTGTGCAGCAGTCCCAACACACCAAAGGAGAGAGAACAGAGGAGATACAACGGTGAAACTTCATCCAGGCGAATGGAGGAGGTCAATTGGCAATGGAGATGGTGGAAGACACCACCGCGCGGCCCAAAGCCAACAAAAGGGAGCGTCGAAAAACTAAAAAAAAAAAAAAGAAAGGGACGAAACAAAACCGAAATGGAAAAGAAAAAAAAACGAAGCAAAACGGGAACACAACGAAAAGCAGAAACCGAAAAAGGGAAACAACACAAACCAAACGCGTCGGCGGTGGGGGGAAGAGGAAGGCACCGCGCAGCCTCAGATCACCACAGGGAGCAAAAAGCAAAACGGGAACGAAAAAGAAACAAAAAGACCAAAAAGGGAACAAAAAAAATAGGGAAACGAAAAAAGAAGGCAGAGGGGCTGCGCGCAGCGGAATACCGTCGGCACAGCAGCCCCCAAGCAGGAGGGCGGCGAACGAAAAACTTGGGGGGGGGGGGTTGGGAGCGCGGCACTAGGTCTAATCGTTTCTAAGGCAACTGTAATTATGTCTTCCAACTTTTGGGTACTTGAACCGTCAACATTACCTGCTTATGGTTAGGAAAAATGCTTTATCCTTTAATTCAGCCCATAGGTTATGTGAAGCCCAAATGATACCCGACCCATGATATCCTACACATGTGTGATCCTTTCACACTTTTTATTATAATTATTATTATAGTTTCTTTTCAAATAACTTACATGTATTTGAATAAACTTTTATTTCGCTTGTACCAATTCAAGTGATTGATGAATTCGGAAACATACCTAGATAATCCATGAAATATTGATAAAAAGGATGACATTGTAGATGATTTAATGATCTTCCCATTGCAGAATCGCCTTAAATAGGTTTTTCTTTTTTAATTCTTTTATAATAATAAAAATGAAACATCTGCGCGTATGTTCAGCAATTAGAAATCAATGATAACCCCGAATTAGGGGTGTCAATTTGGGCTTGGCCCAACAGGCCAGCCTATTTGGCACGTAAAACGGGCTGAGTCGGGCTGATATTTTTAGGCCCTGGTTTGTTTAGGCCCGTCAAAAAAGGGCCAAAACTGATTGACCCGAAAACAGGCCAGACTGGCCCGTTTGACCTTTTTTTTAAAAAAAAATAATTTTTCTTATTTTTTATTTTTTTTATTTTGACGGACCAACTCGTTTTGGGCCATTGGCCCTGTCAGTCCTCTCTTAAAACGGGTCGCGCTAGGTTTTTAAGCCCACTTTCAAAAACATGGCAGACCGTTTTTCACGCGGGCCAGAACAGACCGTTTTGCCATCCCTACCCTGAATAATAATAATTCTCAACAAGTGATCACAATTTTGTTTTTCAATGTTTTTGATTTGACCCAAGATCAAATTATAAATATTGCTTATGATATCTATACAATATTTTTCTCGACAATTATGTCCTTAGCCATAAACAATGACTAAAACATTTAACCATTACATGTGTTTCCCTAGTCTTAATATTTGATTATATATTGTCTGAATGGAAAAATAATAGAGAGAAAGAAAAGTAAAAAGTTCTATTTTGGTTGAATGAAGTTGTGAAAAGAAAGAAACTGAACAATTGTCAGGCTTTTGACACATTGTTTGCTACTTTGATTCTTTTATGGCGGTTAAATTGGTTAGGGGGATTTCAACAGTCAACCTCTTGGCTAATGATATTTTCATGATCAGGAGCTTCTTTTCAAGGGATTGGAGCTACACGATTCAACACAGTCTAAGAAAAGGGAACCATTGTGCAAACTTCCTAGCCAAGCAGGGAGTCGCCACAAATGAGAGGCTCACGGTGATTCAGTGCCCCACCTCCGGGACTTTGTTCGTTGCTACTAGTTGATCCTTGTGGAGTCTCGTGAACGAGACTGTAGTTGGGTGTTATCTTTCTAGTTTTCGTTTCTTTTTTCCCTTCCTTTAGCCTTTGTAACAAAAAATGTTTTTAGTTTTCTGTAAATAGAAAAATATTTACATTTAGTTCCTTATTTTTTAAAATAAACTATTTGGTAGTCCCTAGTGGTAACTCTTTTTAGTCACATGATAATCTGTCAAAAGGAATGATATCTCAAGTTTGACCATGTTAACCTAAATAACAGATCATGTGGTAAAAATTCCCTAGTTCACCTACCTACACCTCAGTGAAATTGCCATAAATAATCATAAATAATGTATTTTAAAAATAAAAAACTAAAAACATATATTATTCTCTTTTTTAATTTTATCTTTACAATCATATTAGAAAAAATAATATTTTTTTTATTTTCTCTCTCCACCCCATATCATTTTCAGCCTAAACAAACATAAGGCAAGTAAGAGCATCTCCATTGCAGCACTCTAATTTTGGGTATTTAAGTGGACCCCACTTGTCCACACCACTTATTTTTATTTTTTTAATCTAAGTACCTAATAGATACTCAACTCCTCCAATCCAGTAATTTCAAAAAAATTCTTAAATGGACTCCACTAATAACCAAACATCACTTATTTTTATTTATAAAATGCAACTGGGCCCACAAAACAATGCAAGCACTTGCACGCACAAGAACCCGTTCTCGTTAAGTACTCACCGTGTCAGGGCTCCATCGCTAAAGTGCATAGTACTTAACGGGAAAAGAAGCTTTCGCTGCGGATGCTCTAAGCGTGTTTAGATAAACGAGTTAAATAATTATATACTCGCGATATAAATAAATTTTTATAGACGTATAATTATATTTTATTTTCTTATCATATTGTATTTATATTATTCGTTTTTTTTAAATCTATTTGCATTGTGATAAAGTAATAAAATACGATTATATGTATATATGTAAAATCAATTTATATTATCTATATATAATATTATAGGTATTAAACTCAATTATATTTACTAATTTAGACATTTTCTTAAGCATTTGGATAATAATCTTCTGTATAACAACAAAAACAAAGGGCAAAGCGACCGGTATTCACTGGGACTGGGACCCGAGAGAGAGAGGGAGAGGGAGAGGGAGAGAGAAGAAGGAAGAGGGGAGCGCCGGGGGGGGGGGGGGGAGGACCTTGAGGGGAATAAGTAGAAAGGCAAAGGGCAGAACGTGGGAAGAGGGAGCAATTAGGATTTAACAAGAAGTCGACACAAAGGAACTAACTCTTCTTATATTTTCCCATACCACACTCTTCCTCCTTGTGTTTCGCCTCTGCACGCAGACGCAGCAGCGCCTCTTTCCCTCTCTGAATACCAAAACCACCTCCACCTCCTCTCTCGTTAAATCCCTAGGGAAACTCTCGCATGCTCATTCATTCCCCAACTCTCCAACGACACCGTTTCGAAACCAAAACAAAAACAAATAAAACAACCCTTCCTTCCTCCTTCTTCGTTTAGCATCTGAGGCGAGTGCCGTGCTGTTTCTCGATGGCCACTGCACCTGCACCGGTGAAGTCTCAGCCTCTTCACAACTTCTCCCTCCCCTTCTTGAAATGGGGTGGCACCGGCAAGAACCACACCAACGCCAGCCACCACAACCGCTGCCGTCGCCCCACCGATCACGCCTCTGAGCCTGACTCCGAACCCGACTCCCGTCCCCACAGGGTCGGATCCAGAACCGCCAGGAACCGATTCGGACTCCCCTCGAGCTCCCACAAGCAACAGCCGCCGCCGTCATCCTGCAACGACGAAACCGACGACGATGCCGGGGAGAGAAAGCGAGAAGGCGAAGACGAGGAGACGGTGCAGAAGCCGTGGAATTTGAGGCCGCGGAAACCGATGCTCCCGAAGTCTGCGTTCGAGATCGGCGCCGGAGCTTCGAGGAACAACAACGGCGGTGAATCGCAGGAGGCGGGCAACCACAACGGTGATAACCCGGCGCCGAAATCGCTCCGGCTGAGGGGTTTCGCTGATACGCAGTGCTCGGAGAGGAAGGAGAAGAGGAAATTCTGGATCGCACTGTCGAGGGAAGAGATCGAGGAGGACATCTTCGTCATGACTGGGTCCAGGCCCGCACGCAGGCCCAGGAAGAGGCCCAAGAATGTCCAGAAACAAATGGATGTATGATTCATTCATTCTTCTCCACTTCTCATCCCTTCCTTCCTCAACTTCTTTCAATCACGCTTTCTGATTTTGGAAACTCTCCCTTTTTTTTTTCAGAGTGTTTTCCCTGGCTTGTGGTTAGTGGGGATCACTGCCGATGCTTATAGGGTAGCAGATACACCAGCAAAGGTCCTCTTTTTTACCTTCCTCAGTTTATTACTGTTATTTGCTTCTTTTTTGTGTGTGTGTTTCTAGATTCGGGTAACTGTGTGATTTATTTACTGATCCTCTGATGATTGATTCTTGCAGAGGTAGAGTAGCTGCGAATTCCAATTGCAGCTTCAAGAAGACACCGGTTAGCGAGCTTTTGGACATATATGGTAAATTGGAAGAACATGGAATTGGCAGGGCTTTGTAAAGAGCAAACGAGAAGGAAATGCTGGATTGGAGAGAACAAAGGATGCTAATTCCTTTGTTTGTGTTGGTTTTACTTGTTAGTTTTACAAGGGGCGACTTTAGTTGGTTTTTCTTTTCTTTTTTTTACTTGTTCCTGTTAGTCGTACTAGTCTATTGCTGTAAGCAAAGAAAATATATGAGTATATATAGGTTAATTAAATACAGTCTTAATATTCAATGATAATTTCAGAGCTTTTGTTTGGAATTTTGCTGCTTCTTTTTTGCATTGATTCTGATATGCGTCAACTTGCTTTCGGTGTTTGACAGGCTTCCCTACATCATTGGGGGGCAGAGTAGCAAGCATATAGTTAAGTTTGCAAACCCTCAATTCAATGCTATTGGAGGCACTGCAGTGCATGCTTCCTGGCTCCGGAAGAGGCCTTTGTCAGAAGAGAACCCTTATGACTATGAGGTTGAAAGTTTATACAATGATTGCATGATGCTTTCTGCCTTTCCTGTGCCTATATGTTTTCGTAGAATAATTCTAAATTCTCCTACTTTTTATTCTTACAAATATTCCTAATTACTAAATGGAGAAAATGTTAAATGTTTTTTATGTTTTCAAAATATTAGTTGTATTTTCTTTCTTACTTTATAAAGTAGTAGGAGAATATGTAGGAGGATTTGTAGGAGGATATAACATTTCTCGTTTTCATATTGTTAATTGATTTGCTCCTTTTTAACTTTTTGCATTGATAAGCTCAATCATTGCCATCATTAGCTAAAGCTTTGCATGAAGACAGGCAAAATCTTTGGCAACAATGAAAAGAAACTTCTGAACAGCTTAAAAATCGTGTATTCTGTTTATAACCAAACTAACCAAATGGTATCTATCTTTAAAATTTTACTAAAGATTTTTGGGGGGTTGTTTGTTGACTTTGCTTGTAGCTTTTACAAAATTTTGCCCCCCTGGAAGCTAGCAGGTGTGCCTTCTATGAAATGTTTTGTCCAACGTGCTTTACATTGTTCATTTTCCAGAGGACGAAAGGTCCTCAAGTCTCAAATCGCAACCTAGTGTCTTTTCTGATTAATCTCAACAAGAGTTTCATGTTTTTATGCCATTGATTTCTTTCTGTCTTCGAATCTTTTTCTCAAACTGCATGTTTCATGTACTAGTTTATCTGATGAATGGTGACTGATGCCCTATTCTATTTTACTTGGCAACAATCGGCATGAAGAGCAAATAAAAAAGCAAAAAGCTAATTGATGCATCACCTTGTGGCATAAGAGCCTAAAAGCTACTTAGCTTTCTGTCTGTCGTTGAATCTGGCTCTGCAGAGTTTCAATTCTTAATGATTAAGTGCAAACAGTCTTCATTTGCACACA
Organism: Glycyrrhiza uralensis; assembly: GCA_030159175.1. Lineage (NCBI taxonomy): Eukaryota > Viridiplantae > Streptophyta > Magnoliopsida > Fabales > Fabaceae > Glycyrrhiza > Glycyrrhiza uralensis. The sequence goes on along the minus strand of BRZY01000001.1, from coordinate 48,557,704 downwards.
ATAGTTCAATTGGCTCGCACGCTGTGTCCTAAGTCCTTGTTGCAATATACATTTCTGTTTACTTCATTTTGCGAAAGATCTGAAGGATCCAGGAATCAGGATGGAGTCAGGTTTGTGTATCTTTTGTAGGTTAATAAGTGGTTGCCAAATGCGACATGCACTTTTCAAATTCCGTACACTTTCTGGCTCCGCAATTTGGTTAAAAATTGAGTTAGTAAATTGCCAGTTGAGTGAAGTTGATCTAGTGAATGATTGATTAATGATTAACCTTTTGTACTATGTTTCTCCCTTACTTTCATCTTTTACAAATGAGTTTGAATATATGGCCGTGGGTTTATTGAAAGTCAAAAGCACTGAATTGTAATGACAAGGGGGATGTCGTTTTTCTGTGTGAGGGCTTGCAGCAATCGTTGTATCTTATTCTTACCTGGTGATGGAGCTTTTGTTTCTCTTTTTTTGGCCATTAAAGAGTTTGATTCTGCATATTCGTTTTTCTGACTTGAAGCATTCATGCATCTATCTGCTTTTTGGTGGAACAATTCATGCTATCTGTTGATATTGATAGGTAAATTTGTTTCGATTGTTCGAGTTTTTATGATATATGTTAAAGTTTTTTTAAATATTTTTTAGAAGTCATTTTTTAAGTTTTGAAATAAATATTGGAATATTTTAATTTAAATATATTTCTAATTAAAAATATTTTTTTCTTCTGAAAAACCACAAACACAATAGTCCGTCCGCGTCGGCGTTATGCGAAGCTCTAATGTTGAGTCAGTTTTTGATACCATTTGTGACAGAACTGGAGGATTTATGACTAGTGGTTTATGTTGGCCTTTTCATTGTTTTGTCCTATTTAAACTGTTTAAGTTTGCACTTGGTCTGTATTTGTATTGTTTTTTTAGTAATATATGGTCCAAATATATATTTATACTTATATCTATCTATCTATAATAAAACAAATGGATGGATCTATCGGTTTGGCTGCTGATTTATTTGTTATTGTTTTTCTTGGTCAACATTTGTTATTGTTTGACTGACTCGTGGTCAAACCCTGATGGTCTTAATTATAACTAAGAAGGCCCACGAATAAATTATTTCCTTCATACTTAAAATCTTGTACTTTTGTTGACCAAAAAAAAAATCTTGTACTTTTTGACCCAAAAAAAATCTTGTACTTGATTTACACAGGCTAATAATGTATCTATTGGTTAAAGGATGACTAACAAGTAGTTTGTTTTTTTTTTTTACTAAGGGCCTTATTGGATTGACTTTTATATAATTTATTTACTGACATAAGTACTTGCGATAGTTTTTAAAAGATCTTATGAGAATAGTTTGTGACTTGCTCATACGTTGTTTTAAGTTTATTTTCACTCAAAAATAGTTTATCAAAATAGCTTAAAATTTATATATGAAGTCAGTTTCATCATATCCAAACATATCTTAATTACAATGTCATATTTTAATATTTGTAAAAAGGAAAATAGGTATTGGAATAGTTTTATACGATAGCTATTGATTAAATTATTTTTTGAGAAATAACTATTGATTTAGTTTTTTTATATGATGATAATCGGTTTTGTAAGCAAATACCGTTTTTTCTAAATGAATTTAATAAAATATTTTAAGTAATATATGCTGCTTTGTAAATTGTAGTTGCATAGGCAAAGATTTCACAAAGAAAATTTGTCTATTTCTCTTTTTATAGACATTAAATAACTAAGATAATATCAAAAATATATCTTTGAAAAAAATATATAGACACAAATATTCCTATGATAAAGTCACTGAGAAATCTTAACACGAGAATTTATAATATAATAGGGTATTGATATATAATTATTAAAATATTAAATATTTAAATTATTTGTCTATTAAAACATTTTATGAATTAGATTACGTTTTAAAAAAAGTAATTTTGATTTTTACCTTATCATGGAACTACCTGTGGTACAATATATTTGATAATTTTTTCAATTAGTTTTTCGGTCAAACTATATGAATATAATTTTTAAAAGATATATAATTTACTTTTTTTAAAATTATATGAAATTATACCGACCCAATCTATTCCATGAGAGCTTTTAATCAAATGATTACATTAATAAAATCATAAGAAAATATTAAAAATATCATATGGTAATAATAATAATAAGTTTTATAGAAACGCCCAACTCCGACTTGCCTATGATATTTTGAGCCGAAGCAATAATAATAACCAATGTAAAATTTTCATGTAAAGGCCAAGCTCCGACTTGCATATGTTTTGCAAAATGAAAGAAAAACTACACCTTCATTTCCTGAATTTTAAATTGCGCCTCTTGTGGAGACTTTTTAAATATTTTCAATTTTTTTGGAAAACCACTCATCTTTAAAAAAAGACAAGAACAACTGTCCTTTAACTTTCCGCTTAGGTTATCTCCAATGGAGCACATATTTTTGAGTGCTTAAGTAGGTTCTATATGTACACATCACTTATTTTTATCTTTTTCAATATAAGCACCCAATTCCTCCAACCTAACAACTCCAAAAAAATCACTAAATGGATTCCACTAATAACTTCACATCCAATTAAAACTCATAAATACATGTGGGATCCATTAGGAGAGATGAGAGAGATGGTGCTTGTGCAAACACCTCTCCCTATTAAGCACCCTATTTTTTTTTCTCTATAATGGGAGTGTTTCATAAGCACTCCCATTGTAGTTGCCCTTGTAGCGCTGCAGCTGAAGATCAATACTCATTCTGGATTCCTTTTTTTTCTTTGCCAACATCTGGATTCTTTGTTTTTTTTTTTGGATTTTTTGGTCAAGAAAAAAAGGACTTGTGTTTTTGGTCAAAAAATTCTTGGGCTTTCTAACCAAGATTTTTGGGCCATACCCCTTCACCCTGCAGTTTCTTATGGACGTGGTTTTTTTTTTTCCGGTCAACAGCTTCTTATGGACGTTTGACGTTTAGACTACTCAAACGTCAGGTTGGTTTGGACCAAAAAAAACACAGGTTGGTTTTGTCCCAAAAACAAATAAATAACACAGATCGAGTTTGTTAAAAAACAAAACCAGAAGTTTAATTAGCCCTAGGACCAAAAAAAAAAGTTTAATTAGCCCAATATTTTAGAAGAAAATGAAAACAAAAGGATAAAACAGACTAGCCAAGAGATGAACGCGCGTCTACTTGGTGGATCTGCCTCATGCCGCAATTTTAACATTTTCCAAACACACAACTATTCATTTTTCTTTTAATTGTCCTTTTTTCTAATTTATTTGTATTTAATATGTTATCCTTGCAATTAATTACTACCTCCGATCTTATATATAAGAGAATTTGGGGTTATTTTCTTGATCTAAATTATAAGAAATATAGACCCATTTTAAATGCATTAATTGTATAAAATTTCTTTTATACCCATTGGAGAGAGAATAATATGCTTGAGAACTAGGAGTGATTTAATGTCATTAGATGTATAAGTCACCATTTTAATCATTTACTATAGGAGTAATTTTGAAATAAAGTTTATATTAATTACAACTAACTCATTTAACTACTTTTTATTGGTGTTAGTGAATTAAATATTTGTCTCTTATATATGAGACCGGAGATAGTATTACACTTCCACGGTTTTTTCCCGTGGTTTCCATGGTTTTGTTCTGGGGCGCCCTTAATTAGACCCTCTTTTATTATAAAAAGAAAAAGTTATGACATAATGGCATAGTTGCCACTGTCATTATGTCATAAATAGCGTTTGGAGGACATATGTGTCTCTTTTGTGTGTGTTTATGTCCGTAAAATATAATTATCACTATTATTATTGCCTTACTGATAATTTTAGTATTATTGGGTAAACAATCATCAGGAGGTGACCTACAATCCTAGCTAGACATTAAGTAGGCAAAATGGCCCGAAACTTCGCGTGCGGTGTTGTAAGCAATCCAATCAACCCACAAAAAAAATTCCAACTTTCGCTTTCAAGTAGAAATTATTCTAAAGCAAATAAGCAATTGATCGATCAATCCCAATCTCTAATATGTAATCTACAATAAAATAATGCAAGTAGACCACGTTTAACACCGAGAAGAATTGATCATTTAATCTGGACAGTCGGGGACACTCCTGCATAAGCTACCTGTTTAATTTTGTTCATTATTTAATCTATAACCAGATGACCCCTATCATGCACTAACATATACAGCCTTGTTACCCAGATCATCATTTGGTAATCTTAATTTAATTATTTTCACTTGGTCCTTCTTCACCTGTATTTAGTTTCTATAGTCTTCGTTGAATTTGAATGAATCTTCAGTGAACAAAATAATAAAATTAGATTAATGATACTCTAACCTCCATGATACACTCATGACACACCCCAATCCCTCATTTTATTCATTGGGATGGGGTGTTGGGTGGGGGTATGGGTGTATGTGTATAACTACTCATAAAATTAACTGAATATATAATTATTTATAATATATTAATAATCATTGTCCCATGCTTTGATATAATTGTATAGAAATCTTTCATCATTTGAAGAATCGGGAACCGAAATGATTGGGTTAGTGTAAGGCAACAGCACATCTACATATTTAAAAAACAATTAAAAGAATTAGTTATATAAATCATTGCTCCATCATGTGCCCGAATACGTACATATTCTCTGTCATTCAAGTTATACATAATTAAGACCTTTATCAACTGAAACATGCTTTCAACCAACATCGATTCCTAGATCGTTCTCTCTTTTTCCTATTATACCCTTCATCCAAGCTTAGTTGCGGTTTTTAAGAGTTTTTTTTTTCTTCCGTTGGAAGCTGTCAAAACTCAGTTTAGAGTCAAAGTCACAATTTCTGCTTTCTCACAAACATAACTTTGGAAAAAGTCTCAACGGAATTTGAACGACTATCCAAACACAATTAAGCATAGGCATGTATGTCCTTTGGAGCAGTACTGGTTTTATAATTTTATTTATAACTCAGGGCCGGGGTATAAGTATCCGTACCTGCAATGCACGTGCGAGCTAACAGGAACTTAATTAATCATCGATTAACGATATAACACATCCAAGTAATCGATTCCTATAACCGTTTAATCACATGATAACCAGCTCAGCCGATCACATGGCCAGATATATATGGTACCTAATAATAATAATGCTTACATTCCAAAATCTTAGTAATTCTTAATTAAGCCAAGTGGGCGTTGCAACTATATATTCCATGAAGATGGTTTGCACATGCACGTGTGGAGAATCCCGCAATCCCACAAGTCCACTTGTTTAATTGATTTTTTCAGGACTCAGACGGCTAGAGGTAATTTCCTTTGTGTTGGGGGATGACCGACTACACCGGTTAAGAAAGATGGAGGAAGCTTATTAGCTAGAAAAATTGAATATACAATATTTAGAATTAAGAATGAATTTAGTGAAAAGGAAAACGTAGCTTGATGAATCCAAGGAATACTCTAGACAAGAACAGACTGCACAATTTGCTACAAGAATACTCAAGTTAGAAGTTATCATCGTTTCGAACTTTAATTATAATTATTTTCTTCAAATTTTGTCAATAATTTTAACTACAGTTAATGCTAAAACCCAATAAAATAATATGTATATATATATCCTTGCCATTGGAGTATTGCTACACTTACATAAGAATTTTAATTTTATTTAGAATTACCCGAAATCCCGAATGATTTCAAATTGATAAATAACTACTAATTCGTATAATTGTTATCCATAACAGCTCATTTTGCATATAATAATATATTAACTCCATCTGTCTAGAATAATTTTTTTATTAGAAAGACTAATACGATGATGAGGCTATAGGTTTTCCTAATTTCCTGAAGTGAGGTTTGACCGTGGATCAGATCCAGCAAAAGAAACTGAGTAACTTTGACCAAATATACACGTGGGATAGACATATATATACACGTACGTGTGCTTTGTTTGCTGTCTGACGAAATAGAGGGTGCCGAGTAGGATCCACGTGATCGGGCTAAAGCATCACTCAAAAGGTTAAAACAAATCTGACTTTCAAAGCATTTTTATTCTGTGATGATGATGATGATAAAATATGCCTTAAAATAAGAGAAATTTTAAAAAAAAAGCTCCTAAAATTTAAAATCAATGATCATTTTAGTCCATATTTTATCCTTTTTTAAATTTTTCTACTAGTATAAAGTTAAATATTTATAATCAAAATTATCATTTATGAGGATTAATTTGATATTTCATAATTAGTATTTAAGAATTAATTTAATTCTAAATATTTCACTTTATAAAAGGTATGAACTAAAATTATTTAGGATTTACAATTTCAAGAACTTTTATTAAATTTCTCTTATTCCAAAAGTAACCTAACACCAATCTACAATTTTCAAAGAACAATTTGGGATTTTTATCGAGTGAAGTGAAAGACACTAGCGTTCAGAATTCACGTGCCAATCACATGCGGAGGAACACTGTACGGACCCAAGGAAAGAAATGGGACCCTTATTTGGCGTCCGGATCCTCTCCATTTCAAGGAGAAATGGAGATCACCAGTCCTTGCAACATGAGGCTGACACGTGGATGTACAATCAATCAACGGTTGAGATTTAATTTCTTTTAATTAAAAAAAAAAGGACAGTTCCAGTGTTAAAGAGACGAATTCCCCTTTCCTTGTGTCGACCATCGTCGCCGTTAATCAGAGTGCTCCTGCTCCCTCGTTGCCCACCCACGTCACCATCTCCGACAACGAACTCACCTTGACGACTTTGAGGACCACAATCGCAGATACAAACTTGATTCCCTCCATTCCTTGTGTCGTCCCGTCGCTGCGTCGCCTTGAAACTGTGTTCCAAGTGCCCCCATGTCTCGGCCCTCCTTGGTTGAAATATATACTGCTATGTTGTAATCAGTTTCATTCAATGGAATATGCAACGAGATCCCTCATAGACTTAGTGATTTTGATACTAAATTGCATCTCTAACCTGCATGGAAAATTTGTGTTTCCCTTCAAATTTGGAGATTGGTGTATGGACTGATCAAACTTATTTATTAACACTCTAGATAATGAAACAAACATGTGTACCAATCTTATAGAATATATACTTAGTTTTACAAGAGACATAAAACCGTGGGCTAAAAATATAAAATGAAAAATATGAGAAAAGTCCCCTGCATTGCATATTGGGAGTTGTCTGGTTTATGGTCAATTATTGATAACAAGCTAGACAATTGCATCTCTTTTGCTAAATTCTGTTTTTAGGCTTTGGGTCGATTGGATGGTGACCAAAGGCAACGCTATGTCATGACAGTATGGAGCATATGGAACAGTAGGAATGAAATGCTATGAGAGAATAAAAACTCAACTCCTGCACAAGCAGTGTATCATGCAAGTGATTTCCTTCATGATTGGATCAATGCTAACGTGCCATAAACGTGAGAGGGGTGGTTTGTTAAAATTAATTGTGATGCAGCAAATGATAATTCTGAGTTGGGTGAATTAATAAAGGCTTGCAAGGATATGCTAACATTACATCCTTATAATCTTGCTCAAAAGGCTACTACTTGTAATGAGCCACTAACTTATTTTTTACAATTTTCAATGAAATGCAAAAGGCTACTTATTTTTCCTGATATCTGCATAATTCATAAATGCTTGTTTTTCTGCAAAGCAAAACTAGATGACAATAGATGAAAAGTAGAGCATAATAAGGTATTTTAAAACTAGAGCAAAACTAGAGCAAGTCTTTTCTTCCTTCAAACACAAACCAGTCCTTCTAAATGAAGCAAACAGTAGATGAAAATAGGGACACGTTAATAAGAAAGGAGATTGAAGAATAAATTATAAGAGGAATATTCAAACAGAGGGAAATGGGAGAAAAGTGCTGCACTTGATCAATCATGGTCTAAGCCCACCAATTGCCACTGTCTCATATCAAAACTATTTCTATTTTTTTCTTTTTTTTTCTCCCTTTCAACTGTTAAAATAAGAAAATATTACTACCCATTTTCTATTTGCAAATCCAGTGCAAAGCAATCGAAAGTCACACACCCCTTTAAACCAAAAACTTGTCCTATTACCCAACAATCTAGTACATAAATTCCAAACCATTGCCTTGCCACACCCAAACATATAGGAAGGACCAAAATACTGATAAAACACAAGCTACTGTCAAGTTAAGAACCATTTAACTTGTCATATAATTTTCTATTTGCAATGTTACACTATATCAGTCCACACACCATGTCAAAAGAGTGTCAATAAATAAGCTTGATACCAATCTACAAATTTCATTGATTGAAACTGATTACAAAGGAAATATATATTTCAGTACAATAGCTAGATCTACTTAGTACATGTAAGAGCTCTTTTGATTACAATTTGGTACAAGACCAATTTCACCACCTATCATATCTCTTGTCTCAGCCACTATCTTCAAACTTTGTTTCTAATTTTCAAGCTTTTAGTAAACTTTTAAAGCATTCTATCACCCATTTTGGGAGCCAAACCATCAACCACCTTAGAAGCATCTTTATCAGTAATTAATTACTTCAAAAACATCAATAGGTATACGCCAGAAAGAGGGTTTTCAATGTCAGTTCATCACTTGCTACAAGCAATCATAAGCTGTCGACATCTACAAGGAAACATTGAAGCTGATCGATTTGCCGCCGGTGGTCTATGGAGATCTGTTGACAGTGGTAGAGGGGGGTTGCAATCTGGGTAGTTACGGTGGTGGTCCGACGGGTTTGTGGGTAGCTGTGACAGTATCGACGGGATCGTGGCAAAGGACGGCGGAGTAGCCATCGGAGTGGTGGACGACAGGTGAAGATCTGTTTCCATCGTCGTCGGAGGATAGGCGCTGTGGTGTTGGGAAGTTGGAACGACGACATCGGGGTGTGTGGGGAGGAGCTTGGCAAAGAGACACCGTCGGAGATGGTGAGGTCGCCGCCGGAGATGGTGACGTGGGTGGCGACGAGGGAGCAGGAGCGCACCAAATACGGCGTCACGGCGACGGTTTCGTCTCCTGGATATTTGTGAACTGTTTTTGTCGTGTTTTTTTAAATTTAAATTTAAATTTAAAATGTTATTAAATCTCAGCCGTTGATTCATGTTGGTTCCACATGTCAACCTCATGTTGCAAGGACTGGAGATCTCCATTTCTCTTTGAAATGGAGAGGATCCGGACGCCCTTATTTGGGTTGTTTTAGTTCAATCGATGGTTCCAATTATTGGGTGCCTCATGACATGACTATGCATTTTAGCCGAAAAGACTTTCTTAAAAAATAAAAAAGGAAATGATGCTATATATAAATGAGAAGAAAACTTTCCAATAAAAAAGGAAGTTAAAAACGAATAAACTGATACCCCTTTGTTTTTTTTTTGTGACTAAGTAAAGTGTCTTTTTTTAGAATTACTGCTATAAGTCTACAACAAAGCAGGATATTTATAAAACTTATTCGAATGTAAAAAAAAAATTAATCTCATCCTTTTTTCTTTCACGTGATTTGTATGTATATTTTTATTTTTATATATTTTTTACTCTTCCTTCTTTATATCACACGATTCTTGTATTCTTTTTTATCTCTCCACTTTTTTTTGGTAACATTTATCTCTCCACTTTAATTACACCTCTCATTTTTTTTCTTTTTTATTATCTCTTCAATTTTTTCAACTTTTCTAATATATACTTTTTTTAAACTTCTTTGGGGTATTTTTTTGAATTAATTAAACAACAATATTTAAACACAGACTTATTTTCAAATTTTAATCACATTTAATACATTTATTTATTTTTATCAGTTTTTTCTTATTACACCATTTATTTATCAGTATATTTATTACTACCTCCGTCCCTTAATATAAGAACCTTTTAACTAATTCACACCCTTTAAGAAAATTGGTTAAGTTAGTTAATAGCAATAAATTTGTCAATAATTTACTATACTTTTCCAAAACTAGCCCTAACACTTATTACTATCTCTCTTCCCCCTCTCTCTCTCATCACTTAATTAATGCATTGGAAATGGTAGAATGGTTGGGTGATTTGTACAATAAATAAGGGCATTTTAGTCAAAAAATAATTAATGTAACTGATTTTTTGGAAAGGTTCTTATATAAAGGGACTTTCATTTTTTTGTAAAGGTTCTTATATTTAGGGACGGAGGTAGTATTATTTTTCTTTTAGCAGGTGTCCAAAAATTATTATTGAGGAGGGAAAGTGAGACGAAACACGAAGGAGACGTGGAAAGGCCCCTAAATTCACGTGAAAGTCACATGGGGATGAGCCTCGTACGGGGAAGAGGAGGAGCAAAGGATTTTAGGTTATGTTTGTTTAACAATTGTGGGGTGGGAAAAGGTAGTGGGAAGAGGAGGGCAAATGAATGATGATAGGTGGGTTTGTCGGGTAGTGGGTGTTACATTAATGAGCGTTATGATTTTATTTTATTTTTTATTTTTTTGGTCCAAGTTATGATTTTATTTAAGTTAGAGAGGGATCCATTATTGGGGTGTGTGGAACGACCCAGCCCAATTCAAGGGAACACGTGGGACAGCTAGCACGCACTCGTGGGGACACCCATAATCATCACCCGACATCTTGTCTCTCACTGCCATTCACTTAAGTAGTTTAATCCCTTGTTAGTATATAGTACTCCACCATTCTTAGCATATTTTTATTCTAAATGATAATACTCCTAGTAGTACGTTGGTAGTAATTCTTTAATGATGATACAATACAATACGGTTTCAGTCTTCAGAAATATGCTTAGTCCTTTCCTTTATTAGCTAGGTTCGGTGCCGTAAATTGAAAATTTCCAATTAATACATAATACCCTTTGCACGGACGTACTACTTCTACATGCGAAGAAATTTCTAATGGGGCTAATTAGAGATTAGTCAAGATGAGGTTGAGGGTGGGATCAGCTGGCTAAGAGCCTTCACCTTGTTTATGAGGTTGAGGGTTTGAATCCAGTTTCCCCACGTTTACCTGTCTAAAGCGGATTTGCGCTGTGGGTAGGGGGAGGCAATCCGTAAATTTCACTATAAATCCTCTTGAGGTTGGTGGTAGGCTCTGGCCTTGCATGGGGTCGATCCTTGCCCCTAAACTAAACTTTTCTTCACAAAAAAAAAAAAGAGATTAGTCAAGATGACAAACAGTGGTGGAGAGATAAGCCGTATTCACTTCAATCATTAGGCCATTGGGTGGGAATGGGAAACCTTTCCGCCCCCCGTGGAAGAGGGTATTGCTTGTAAGTTGCAAACTCGATTCCATTTGTGAACCAAACCAAATGGGCAGACAATGGGTCAGTCGCAATTTGAATTTGAATAATTGAACAAGATAGGGATGGGAAATTGGGAATGCTAACTAATACAAATGATGGACTTCACCTTCTTAGGCTCTGTTGGGTAAAAAATAACGGATAGCAGATAATTTATAGTAGATAAGTTAGCGGATAGCGAATGAGCTTATAGCGGATAAGTTACCAAATTGAATTTAAAGTGTTTGATAAAATTGGCGATTAAACTAACTGATAAATGTAAAATGATATAAAAGGATGTATTTAATTATTGTTTTTATTTCTCTAATCATTATTAAATTAAATATTAAATATGGTAAAATATTTATAAATAATAAAATACTCCATTCGGTACAAGATATAAGCAACATAGTACAAAAACACATAGACCAAAGAATGCTTTGAAATTGGATAATCTTAATTAATATTCACTAGTTTCAATTTTTTTTCCAAAATTACCCCCTTTGATGTCTCTCATAAATATGAATATTGTATTAAATGAATGGTATAATTGAAAAACTAACATTTAATTTATATGAAAATTGATTAATGTTGCTTATATTTTGGACCAAGAAAAAGTGTATTTTTTGCTTATATTTTGGACCAGAGGGAGTAATAATTATTATGATATTTAGAAGTTAAAATTTTAAAATTTATATTTTAATGATATTATTTATTTATTTAGTTGTAACCTCGTTAAAATAATTTTTATTGGTTAAAAGTATTATATTTTTTATTTTATTTATAGTTGTATTTATTTACTTGTTTATTTATTATCATTAAAATAATTTATTTATTGGTCAAAATAAATAAATAATTTGTTTAATTATTATTATTATTTTTATAATTTTTTTTTTATTTAAGAGATGACAAGGAAGGAATTTAATAAAAAATAATGAGGGTAAAAATGAGAGAAAAAATCATACATTATCCGCTATAAAGCTTGATCAAACGCTATTCCAAGTAGCGTATGATTATTATTTTTATAATTTTTTTTTTATTTAAGAGATGACAAGGAAGGAATTTAATAAAAAATAATGAGGGTAAAAATGAGAGAAAAAATCATACATTATCCGCTATAAAGCTTGATCAAACGCTATTCCAAGTAGCGTATGAAAAAATGCTAAATGCTATTGAAAAAATGTTAAACGCTACCTGTTACCAAACATATCTATTTTTTTAAATCTTCTAACTGATAATTAAATTCGCTAACCACTAACGGATGAGACTTGCCAAATGGAACCTTAATGTTTGGGTGGATGGATTTAGAAAGAATAAAATTATAGAAGATAATATAAGATAAAAAATAAAGTAGTATTTCATTTGGTTGGATGACAAAATAAATAAGGAGTAACAAAACTTGTGTATAACTCACCAAACAAAAATCTCCATATTTGAGGAGAATTAATGAAAGAGAAATATAACTCTTTTCTTATTTTTTTCATCATGACGGGTAATTATCCACAATTCTTTTTTTTTACACATGTTTTTCAACTTATCCAAATAAGAGAGAAAAATTTTAGTCTTTTTAATTTTTATTTCTATCCATCTATTTTTTTTTTAAAAAAAATTTTGATATATATTTCTACCCATCTATTTGAACAAAAGTGTTCAGTGGGGAGACGCTTCTTCAAAATTCAAACCCGAAATTTCCTTTCCATCGAGTAATAAATTTTTGGCCACCCACGTGCCCTGGCCAGTGGTATGAATTCTCATATGTGTGCAACGTAGAAAAGTTTAAACGAGTACGTGAAACGCACGCACTGTAAGTGTGAGTAGTGGAAATTGGCAAAGAGGCATGGGGAGTTCAAATGATTGTGATAAGGAAGATGTCGGTGCGTGCAGGGACAGGATGACACCTATGATATCTTTTTGCGATTCTCTTAGAGCATCACCATCACCGTTGGTGGGTAACTATGGGTACTTAATGGGTACTCCTATTAGGTATCCCTAATGGGAGAGAATAATTTGGGTACCTAATGGGGATGGGTACTTATATAAGTACTCTCTCTCCTCTTTTATCGTAGATTTTATGTATTTTTGTGGGTTATAATTGGATGTAGAGTTATTGATGAGACTCATTTAGTAAATTTTTTAGAGTTACTGAGTTTGAGGGGTTGAGTACCTATTAGGTATTTAAATTAAAAAAAATAAAAATAAGTGATATGTATAAACGAGACCCACTTAAGTATCCAAAAGTGGATACTCCAATGAAAATACTCTAACATTTACAACAATTAAAAAAAAACTCTCACAAGGTAGTATATTTTCATTCCTTATATCGCTATAAATTTTGATTTTAATATCTATAAATTTTTATTTAATTTTTATCTTTTAAAAATTTAAAATTATTATTTTTAATCCTTATTGTCCCATTAACTGATAATGTGTTTGACAAAAGGTTAAGTAATTATTCTAAGTGACACTCACTAATGTCTCTAATATCAAGTAAGCATGTAACACTAAGAATTTTTTTAAGCCTTATAATGTATGTTATCAATCCGTCATAAAATGAACACCAGGAACCAAACCCAAAATTCTCTCATTTTAAGGGGTAAAAAATAGTTATTTTAGATTTTACAGAGATTAAAATTAAAAAATATATTGGGAACAAAATCAAATTTTACTTATTATATAGGGATAAAAAAGTATTTAAGTAAAAAATATTAAATAGTAACTCTTAAATTTCTAAATTTAAAAATTATTTTTCCTGATATTTTTTGGATAAATGTCAAATATTATCGAGTGGCTAGTAAGAGAAAGTCTGCTACAAAAAATACAATAAGTTAGTGGCATCAGCACATATATCTAAAAAAATATCTTGAACAATGCTATTGGGACATCCCATCTATGCTAACACTTCCCCTAGTACTACCAACACAATACTTGAAATTGTTTTTTATGATTGGATAATTAAACATGTTTAAAATATTTTTTTATTACTACTACATTAGTTTTAAAATTATAATTTAAAAATATCAAATATATTTCAATAATTATTAAAATATAACCACCTCCACTTAAATTAGTTACTTCCTCCGGACTCAAGTATAAGAATAAAACATATTTAATTGTGATGGTTCAAAATATAAGTAAATTGTAAAACGATTTCATCTTATTTAATGGTCACTTTTTTTGTAAAATATCCTTCATTTAATATAGATTTTAATTTTAATAGATCTTTTATTAAGTGTAATTTAGAGAATGAAGTTTATTTATTTAATAAGTTCAATAAAATTAAATAACGTTAACTAATTTTTTAATTAGCGTGAACTAGTTTATATATATATATATATATTCGGAGGGAGTACAAGTCAAGATTTTAAATAAAAAATACATTTGTTTAATTATATCACTTTTATTATGTCAGTATCTTATTTTATTAGCGTTTTTTAGTGTAGATTTTAAAAAGTTGAAATAAAAATACTTAATATATTATTAAATATTCAAAATAGAAAAATAACTTTAATTTGAATGTAGTGAAATTCAATATTTAATTGAACCAGTTCTCTTCTCTTTTCGTCTTTTTCCGTTCACAATTCACATGTATTGAAGGCCCTGATTACGTACGAGCCATCCCATGTAGAATGATCTTGGGAATTATTTTGGTGCGTATTGCACTATTTATGATTGCTTGGCTGGTGTTGGATTTACCTAACCAAGACAACAATTATCAACGGCACTTGTTACCGTAAGGTTCCGCATAGGCGCATCTTGTAACCGTGAAATCACGCGAGGTAAAGCAGGATCCTCTTTTATCCCACGCGCGAGTCATCGCAGGACACGAGGAAGAAACGTTAACATCGAAGTTGTTCTCTTTTTTAATTGAAAAATATTACTTGTATATCTATAAAAATATATACACCTAGAGAGAAAAAGGCTTTTTTGTAACAGTACCACGTTTGAAAAAATTAATTTGCCATTTATCACTGTTTTTTTTGAATTAGGTTTCTATCACTGTTTTCGTTTTAAGTGAGAAGTCCTATTCCCAAAATTGGACTTCTCACTATGTTTTTATTTTTTTTTCCAAAATGCCTATGAAAAGTCCTATCCCCTAAACAGGACTTCTGAACACATTTTTTTTTATTTTTTGTTTAATTTTGACGGTTTAGGGTTTAGTTAAGGTGGTTTATAGTGTTAGGTGGTTTGTGATTTTAGGGTTTAAGTGGTTTTAAGATTTTGGGGTTATTCAAATTTATTTATTTATTTTGTTTATTAATTCAATTTATTATTTAATAATTACTACAATTAAGTTAGTTTATGACTTAATAGTAAATAATAATACAATAAAATAATTACATTAAAATTATAAAAGGAGTACAACGATTCACATTTCTTACTCATGTGTGGAATGTCTAGGATTGTAATTAGGACATTTATTCCTACTATAACCCTCATTTCGACACAGTCCACATCTTTTAGGGTGACGACGCCTTTCTACCTGATCCATGTCAGTGCGAATGCGGATAGATTGTGGATGACCCTGTGGTAGCCTCTGTATTTGTGGATCATGGCACACTTGAGGTCTAGTATATTCTGGCCAATATTCTTCATTGGGCAACACACTGAACTCTTCATGGTAAACGTTGAAGATGTTTTCCAACTTGTACACAGGAGGCACATATTGTACCTATCTACTCCACTACAACTGCAAGACCCTCACAGTTATGTATAGAACCCTCCAGATGTTGGACCTAGTATGCCCACACAATGACGTCCACGACGTACTACACACCGACAACTTAGCCCCCTGTTGCTTTCACTCTGTCGCAACAACATTTCGACCCACCTTGCCATTCATTTTATTGTAT
Organism: Glycyrrhiza uralensis; assembly: GCA_030159175.1. Lineage (NCBI taxonomy): Eukaryota > Viridiplantae > Streptophyta > Magnoliopsida > Fabales > Fabaceae > Glycyrrhiza > Glycyrrhiza uralensis. The sequence goes on along the minus strand of BRZY01000001.1, from coordinate 48,541,612 downwards.
TATTATTTACTATTAAGTCCTAAATTAACTTAATTGTAGTAGTTATTAAATAATAAATTGAATTAATAAACAAAATAAATTAATTAATTTAAATAACCCCAAAATCCTAAAATCACTTAAACCCTAAAACCACAAACCACCTAACACCATAAACCACCTTAACTAAACCCTAAACAGTCAAAATTAAACAAAAAATTGAAAAAAAATAAAAAAAATGTGTTTAGAAGTCTTGTTTGGGGGATAGAACTTCTCATAAGCATTTAAAAAAATAAAAACATAGTGAGAAGTCCGGTTTTAGAAATAGGACTTCTCACTTAAAACAAAAACCGTGGTAGAAACTTAATTAAAAAAAATAATAATAAATGGCAAATTAATTTTTTCAAAAGTAGTACTGTTACAAAAAAACAAAAGAAAAATGGAGAAAAGAGAAGTGATGACGTGATATAGAAGAAGAAAAGAAAAAGATTGAGAAAGCGACGTTGCTGGCTGGGGGGAAGACCCTCGTGGTGATCGCATGGGCTAAGATTTGGGTGTCGCATATGGGAAGGGATACTTGGGACCCACTCAGGGATAAACCCAAATAAAATGAAAAGGTTATGTGTTTGGTTCCAATCATGACCATTGGCTGTGCTGATTTTGATGGGTGTCCACTGTCCAGGGACTTAATGCTGATCGGTGTTGTGTTCTTGCATGTGACATTTGACCTCACCCGTTGATGTAGGGAACTGATGATTCAATACAGTGGCAAGTCTTCAGGTGCGACCTGGCCCACTCGGTTAAATGCTCAAGATTTCTTGCGATTTGCCACAGACCACCCTATATGGCTATATGTATTGTGTGTGTATTTTGACACCTATAAAAGCTACTATCTTTGGTCTCAAATATAAAAAAAAAATACATGTATCTGGACTATATATGATCTAAATACATGTACTTTTTTTTTATATTAGAGAGTGAAGGGAATAGCTATGTACCTTAAATCTTGGGTTTAGTTTGGGCATATAGGGCAATTAAAACTTCAATTTATGATTTTTAATTAAATTTTATAAATGTTCACGTGTTAATTAAATAACCAGTCTTATCATCCTCGTAGCACAAATTTGGAAAATGGAAAACCACTAGCTACCAGTCTCATCAGCCAAAAGAAAATGTAACATGGGCAAAGATGTGATGTATATAGTTTTCGTCTTATCAGAAAGACTTCTTCCTGATTTTATCGATGGCTTTGTGGATGTGAAATAACATACTCTTTTATGTGAATTGAAAGGTGCTATCATTTTCGTATTTCCCCATTTCTAGCTAGTTGTATTCCACTACTGTTTTTCCCAATATTACACGGTTGAACGTTTGAAAAAGAAAAATGTTAATTAAACACCCATTAGATATATATATTTTGAGTGAAAAAAAGATAAAAAAGAGATAAATGATAGATGTGAATCATGTGATAGTTGATATAACATGACAACAAAAAAGAGATAAATATAAGAGGTATTGTATAAGTAGTAAAAATATTTAAGTGTCCAAGTATCATTGTTGTTTTAAAAAATCTACAACATGATGTTTGATTAATATTTCATTTATACATGTAAAAGTTTTTACACTAAAAATGTAAAAATCATGTATAAAACTAAATAACATAATACAGCTTTTATCCTCCCTTAAAAGGGGTTAATTTGCATATTTTTCTAATGAAAAATGTTATATCAAATTTAATTTATTTTTCATATGTGCATATCACTGGAGAGAGATAAAGTGGGATGAGAGAAAAATAATAAAATAATAAAATATGTGATGTAATAGTTAAAAAGAGATAAAATAAAATAAAAAATACTAAATTGATGGATTAAATTTTTGAAAAATGAGAGATGGATCCCTATCCTACACCTATTGTCTCATTAAAATGAGATATGAGATTAGTGATTAATGGTCCATGTTGAATTACTCGAAATTTTTAGGTGAAAGAAGTAAATGAGGGGAGGGACAGACAAAGCAGGGTTGTATTATTTGGGGTGCAAATGCCATGATTGAGATAACTGGCCCTTGCTGACATAAGTCATGATTGAACTTACACACCACTCCCACCTCCATTTTCCCCTCTCTCCTTTTTCTATATAATCTCCTCCCACACACCTCCCTATTACCTACACTCCAAAACCACTCCACATCTCTCTCCACCATCTTTTTTCCCCTCACACCCTCTCTGTGTGGAAAATATCACCCTCTTTATTATCGCCTAAACCTTTTCTACCCAGTAGCCTCAAACTGATCAGTCTGAGAGTACACAAGTTATTCAAAGCTAAAGTGCTTAATTTGTGTCCTGTCTTACAATAGAGATGATGGTTGAAAAGGAAGATTTGGGTTTGAGTCTAAGCTTGAAGTCGTTCCCTCAGATCAATACCCCAAATCCTCACCCTCTGAATCTCATGTCGTCTTCTACTTATTCCTCTTCTCCTTCTGGCTGCGATCCTCAGAAAGTACCCTCTTGGAACGAGGCTTTCACCTCCTCGGGTATGTATATTGTTTGATTTCTTCTCCCCTGATTTTCACTCTGCATGGTTTAGTAGTGTTCCAGATCTAGTGATCAAGTTTCTGTCTTTATTTCCTGGGTTACCCAAAATTTATTTATTTTTAAAACCCCTTTCACTTTTGCTCTTCCCCTTCATTTCGCGGGTGTAATACAACTGATCAATAACTGTTCTTTTCCTAATTGAACAAAAAATCAATTAATTATTAATTAATTACAATTGGATTGGACCAGATTCAGAATATCCATCACTTGACTTTAATGATGCTTTGTACGTATAGATCGAAACTCGGAAACATGCAGAGGGGAAGTTCGGGCTTTCCTACGCGGAATCGACGTGAATCGGTTACCATCTGCGGTTGACTGCGAAGAGGAAGCAGGGGTTTCTTCTCCAAACAGCACCGTTTCGAGCGTGAGTGGGAAACGGAGCGAGAGGGAGCCCAATAACGGCGAAGACCATGACGTGGACAGAGACTGTTCCCGAGGGATCAGTGATGAAGAAGACGCTGAAACTTCACGGAAAAAACTTAGGCTCTCCAAAGACCAGTCAGCTATTCTCGAAGAGACCTTCAAAGAACACAATACCCTTAATCCCGTAAGCCCAATAATACAATTAATACCCTTACCCTTTTTTTTTTCTTGCCAACCAAACAGAAAAAGAGTCATCTTTTTGTTTTTTTTGTTGTTGTTGACCAAAGTGTGATTTTATGTTTTTGCAGAAACAAAAGTTGGCACTGGCAAAGCAGTTAGGCCTTCGACCAAGACAAGTAGAGGTCTGGTTCCAGAACAGAAGGGCTAGGTTAGTTAGTTAGTTACAGCATATTTTGTTTTTAATTTAACTTGTGGGATTATTAGAAAACAATAAATTTAACGATTTTTTAATTACAGGACCAAGCTGAAGCAAACAGAGGTCGATTGCGAGGTGTTGAAAAGGTGCTGCGAGAATCTGACGGAGGAAAACAGGAGGTTGCAGAAGGAAGTTCAGGAGCTTAGAGCACTGAAACTTTCCCCTCAATTTTACATGCAGATGACCCCACCAACGACCCTCACTATGTGCCCATCTTGCGAGCGTGTGGCTGTTCCATCCTCCGCCGTTGATGCTGCCACCCGCCATCACCGGCCCATGCCCATTGGCCCATGGGCTTCTGCAGCTCCCCTCCCGCAGCGGCCGTTTGATGCCTTCCGTCACTGATGATCCATGCATGGCGTTTCAGGGTGATTTGGTCATTGTAGCCTTGAGGGGAGTACCCCAAAAGAAAAAAGTTGGGGGAAACGGTTGTAATAGCTAGCGTGCCCTGGAATCGTGTGTTCCAAAGTGCGGTCTAGGATATGGTGACTGGAAAACGTGATTTGGTGGGTCTCCAATGTTTTGTACCAGTTTGACCCATCATCTTGCGTTTTATTGGGTATGACCTATTTAGCTAGGAGTAGTTTTTAAAATACTTGACTCTCTTTTTTCCCCGTTTCAAGACTTAACGGAGACTTCGTGTAAAGTGCAATTGTCTAATTAATCAATCATATATAGAAGCTGTTTTAGTTGGCATTCCCTTCTCTAATTTTCCTTTCTTTTTTCTTTTAAAACTTTGGATATATTTATATTAAAAATATACTATATTCAGTCTAAAATATAAGCAATACAGTACAAAAATACACAGACCAATGAATGCTTTAAAAATGTGATAATCTTAATTAATACTCACTATTTTTAATTTTTTTTCCAAAAATACTCTATTTGGTGTCTCTCGTAAATATGAATATTACATTAAATGAATAATATTATTGAAAAATTAGCATTTAATTTATTTAAAATTGGTGAATGTTGCTTATATTTTAGACAAAAAAAAGTGTCTTTATTGCTTATATTTTGGACCGGATATAGTATACCACAATCAAAGAGTACCGTATGCGGTCTGTCGCTTTTTTTTTTGTTTAATGTGAAATTTTTCTCTTTTATAAATAGATATAGATTATAACACAATATTATAAATGTTTCGTACTTTTCACTTAAGTGTATGATATTAATCATTTGTGTAATGATACATTGACACTCATACACTCACACCACACCCCAGTTCAATGTGGAAAATGAGAAAGTGAGGTGTGTGATGGGTGTGTGATGGATGTTTGTGTAACATTTTTGTAATCATTTTTCGAACTTACACGTACATCATTTTTCATCGCATTTTGCATAATTTTTTACTAAGCATTGAAGGGAGTTAAAATAGACTTCAAGTTTTTAAATTTAAAGGGAATTAAGCATTCAGGTTTTAACCTCCACCAACTTCTCAATCCCCCACTAACCATGTTCCAATCAATCAAATATTTTCTTTTTTTCTTCTTCTAGAAGCATCCTAGAGGAATAAGAAATAAATAATATAAATAAGAAGTGGTCCTTAAAAATATGGCACCAAATAGAAATTATTTTTGGCAATCTCCTTTATACGTAGTATAGATGAAGGAGTAATATGAATAGTTAAAAATAATAAAAAGTATAAAAATTTATAAATTAATAAATAAGAGTATATTAGTCTGAATTTAATTCAATTAAGTATTTCTTAATTTATGTGTTAAACTATATATTTTTAGATATAATTTTTTATTAAAGCAAATTCTTTATTTCCATTAGAAATATGTGTCTCAAAAATTATCAAATAAGGTAATAGTTTTGGTTCTTATAGCCTAATTCGTTTGGTTTGAGATTGGGCTTGGCAACGAAATCGAAACCCGTAGATACTTGCCTGAACCTGCCGTGGCTTTGACAGGTAAAAATCATTTTGACTAGGTTTAGGTTTTCCGCGTTCTTAAAAGTTACACTGTGTTTGGAACGAATGAAAGCAAAAGGAAAGAAAGGGAGAGAAAGGAAAGGATCATGAAAAACTGTGTATCCTTCGTTTAGTTCCATTGATTTCAGAGCTGACAAAATGGGCTTTGCCCGCCGGGCCGGCCCGAGTTCGCCCGAAAAAACACTGGGCTTGGACACACAAATTAGAGTCCGTTTTTAATCCGGGCTTTTTTGGCCCGGCCCGACAAAGCCCGAACTCGTAAAAGCCCGAGCCCGAAGCGGGCCGCCCGAAAAACATAGGCCAAAAGCCCGAGCCCGGCCCAAAAAAACCCAAAAAATATAGGGCTCGGACACACAAATTTGAGCCCGTTTTCAATCCGAATTTTTTTGGCCCCGGCCCGTTAAAGCCCAAACCCGATGCGGGCCGGGCTCGCCCGAATTGCCACCTCTAGATTTGAGGGAAGGAAAGAAAGTTTTCTGTGGGCCCCACCAAAAATTGCTTCCTCCCGATTTGGGAAGGAAACTAGAGGGAGAGCCTCTATTTGAGCCAAAAAGACATAAATATCCTCACTTTTTTTTGGTAAGAATAAATATTCTCACTTTAATTGCTCTAATGCCCTCAATCTCTCATTCCATTTTCTTTGACTTTTTTTTTATATTGTCACAGTGGTCTTGCAAGGCTATCGAACTCAACCCATAATAAACGTGCATTGCATCTCCATCTTGCTATGCGTTGACACAATTAAAAGTATTTAATTCATTATAACTATTTATATTTATATATTTGAAAATAACAATTTATATTTATATTTTTGAAAATAACAATTAAAATTAAATTAAATAAAAAGTAACTAAATGTCTAAAATACCCTTATCACAAATGTAAAATTACATAAAAAAGTCACATTTTATTTTTTATTTAAGGATATTTATGTCATTTTACAAATACATATCTTTCTTTCCTCTTACTTTCTATTCAATCAAACAAGGGAAGAGAAAGATTTTATCTTTCTTTCCTTTCACTTTCACTCAAACCAAACAACTAAATAATCCTCTCACTTTCCACTCCTTCTTTCCTTTATACTATCTTTCTTTGCACTTTCTTTCCTTCCACTTTCACTTCACAACCAAACATAGTGTTAGGGATGGGAAAAAAGTTAAATCCAAAAAAATAGAAAAAAGTAGTGTTTTTTATGCTGTAATACGAAAGTTGTTTTTTTTTTGTCACTACGAAAGTTGGGTTTTAACTTTGAAATTTGTGCTTTTGTTTTCGTCAAATGAAATTTGTGCTCTGTTCGATATTATACGCCAGTACGCCACTTCTACGGGCAGTTTTTTTTTTTTGGGTCAAAGGGCAGTGGGTTCTAATAACTTTTTTTGCTCCTGGGGTCCAACTCCAAAGTTGGTTCTGATATTGTTTTTAGTCAACGTGGGTTCTGATATCTAAATGACCAAAAATAAAGTAAGGATCTTGGGTCATTCAAGGCCCAAATGACGATGGTTCCCATCACGTTTTTCTTTTAGAAATTTAATTTAAAATTCTCCCCCGTGATAAAACTCGGGTTCTATCAACTTATTAAGCTACAAATACTTGCAAATTAAAGTTCATTTTTCAGATTAAGGACATGTTTTTTTAGCAAAAAAAAAAAAGAAGAAGATTAAGGACACGTGTTTTAATTTTTATACATTTAATTTTCATACGATCAAACTTACACAAGAGTAACAATTATTTTAATCAAAGGATGCATAAAAATATCATACTTTTTATTCATTTGCTGAACAATATTTTATTGTTGAGTATTAAGCTTTTATGATTTAAGTTGTTTAATAATATTATCTTTATTTTCTATAACTAGGATGTGCATATATAATAGTTGAGATAATTAGCCCATTTATTTATTGTCTATGAAAAAAATAAATACAAGAATTTCACATGTTCATTAGTTCATACGAAATTTTGACACCATCAAATATTTTCTCATGTGCACACATGATTTGTAAAAATGGGAGTGAGTGGTGGCTAACGAACTTGGTACGAATGGCCTAATACAAGAGAAGATCACAATTTCCCATTCAAAACCATACAAACTTGAAAGCATATAACCAAGAAATTGAGAATGTATTGCAAAGTGAAATAAACTGGGCAGATGTTAGCCGGTGCCTAAAGACAAAGTTAAGAAAGAGTAATGCTATATATTACGAATCAAAAGCGGCACGAATTGCACGGAACCATTCACATTTTAAGGTGGGGATTTTTAACAATACATAGGGAGTTGATTTGTGGGATCCAACAGCTAATGTTATTCGTACGGATTCAGTCAAAAAAATGTTATTCGTACGGATTCTTGGTTAAAAACTTCCGTAAGAATCAACATTCTCCTTTTTGTAATTTCTTAACTAGTTTCTTCAGAGACATACTAGGCAAAACTGTTTTTTATATTATGAGTTCTGCTATGCCACTCTTCCATGAAACTAAGAAATTTAAAAACTAACAAAAAATAAACATTCAACATATTAATTTTTTTTAAAGTATTTAATCTGTTCATTTTAAATCCTTGATTTTTTTTCTTCATATGTTTATACCGTAAATTTACGGGTGGGAAAAAGGGACACAATCCAATGACAACCTTAATACCGTGGAAAGAAAATGTCCACTTTATAATTACGCCCCATTTTTAAATTTAAATAACGTTTATTATACTAGCAATAAGTAGTACTACTAATTAATTAATAAAGAACAGTAGGATCCTCAAGATTTCTTCACCTTGAAGAATTTCTGGCCATCCGTGTAGTACTTCTCTTGATAGACTCAATTCTCTGAAGCCTTATTTGCTCTCTAAATTTGGCGATGAACTCATCGGCCTTCTTATCCACATCGGGACCTTCATCACCCATATTCGTGCCCGAAAAAGAAGAAGAAGAGGCTCCATCTTCTGTTTTTGTACCTCCCTCAACAACAGGTTTTTGTGGACTTTCCCCACTCTCTTTCCCATTCGTTAATCTTCCTTCTCCAACATCTTCATCCTCATCAGTTTCCGTGTCTTCTTCATCCTCCGATTCCACAAGTACCTTGTCAAGAAAGCTTTTTTTCTCTTCTTCCCCTGCATATCCCATTGAAGAAGCATCTGCCTCTGACACAAGAGGCACACTTGCATACCCCGTGTTCTTTCTTGTTGGCTCTAATTGCATGGAATGCTCTTCTTCTTCTACTTCTTTCCCTGATTCTTCAACAACCCTGTTCCAGTTCCTGCCGATTCTCTCCCCCGTGAAGCTTCGCTTCAACTCCTTATCGAAGGAAGAAGCTCCTTCATTATTGAATGAACCACCATGCCTTGGCCTCATGGAGATTGATTTCTGAAACATATTTGGCGGGGGAGGTGGAGGTGGAGGAGGACATGACTTGTAGAAGCTCTTCTTCCTCAACAAATCCTCTGCGTTCTTTGCAAGTGATTCCGATGAAGGAGTGAGCTTTGGTGAAGAAGAAGAAGAAGAAGACACGGGACTTGTTCGTGATGATGAACGTGGAATTTGAGACTTCACAGGTTTAAATTCCACCTTGGTGAATTCAGATTCCTCCATTGAAATCTTTGAAGCGTGTTGATCAGTAGAGGTTGTGTCAGGTTCTAGTTTATTAGGTTCCATATTCCTTGCTGACCTCGATCTCCATGGGATTGGAGAAGGAAGCACCACGTTCTCCTTTCTTGGACTACCGACACGATCACCTTCAAGTTCTGCATTCCTAGCTCTATTCGAACTGTTGCTTGAGAATCTTTTGGAGACTGTCTTATCAAGAGAGAAAGATCTGGTGTATGATGATCCATCAGCAACAGATGGAACAGCATCAGAATTATTATCAGATAAACGATACTTCAAACTTCGAACCGGCAAAAGCAAAGGCTTTTCAGGGGTTCTCGCGCCACCACCACCACTCTGTTCTTCAAAATCAGGGTGCTTCCCCTGTCCCTGTGGAGCCACAACAACTACGGGGGGCTTGTTCCTGTAGTGTTGACTACTCCAAGTTTGGACTTTGGTTATTTCATCGGAAGACTCGGGTGGGATTTCAGCTTCGTCCTCGAAGAATGACGACACTTGTAGGAGCCGAGAAACCAGTGATTGCGCAGTGTCGAACTTTGTGTTGTTCTCTTTCTCTGTTTCGTCGTTTCGACGGCTGAAGAGCCCGTAGGAGACAGCGATACCAACGAAAACAAGGTGGAGGAGTTCCCAGTTTCGGGTTAATAGGGATTGGTTGACGAACTCAGGAGCTTGTGAAGGAAACAGTGGGAGAATGACAAAGAATATGAGGACTATGGAGGCTTTGTATAGAAAATTGTAGTAGAACTTGTTGGGGTCTTGTTGGTTCTTTTCAACAATTGGTTTTTGGGGTTTGGTTGTGTGGATTGCTTTTGCACCTGCCATTGAAGAATGGAAGGAAAGGTGTGTGGGAAGAGACAGAGAATATCTGAGAGAGATATTGGAGGAGGAGAAGAAGAAGAAGGGGAGGGGAGAGTTGGAAGTTGCGGTTTAAGGAAAAGAGGAAAGAGCACAGAGAAGGTCCTGGGAAGAAAAGTCCTGGCGCAAATTTGAGGCTTTTGTTTTGCCTCACACCGTCAAAGACAAAAATGTCAAGCCTAGCCTTGCCTTTATTCCATTTGCGCCCCCTTGTTGTTGCCTTTTCGCCCTTTCTCTCTCTCTCTCTCTCTCTCCTCAGCAATCACCCCTTGCTTTCGGTCATAAAATAATAAAAAAGATTTTTGGACACCCCAAAGCTATTATACATCTCAAGAGAGATAAAAATAAAGAGAAACTTTTTTTACAAAAAAATTAGAGACGAGTGATAGATGTGATATTATAAATGAAGGGTTTGATAACATAAAAGAGAAAAAGAAAAAAAAAAAGCGTTACATGAGTGTTGAAATATAATTATAAAAATAATGTTTTGACAATATGCTACAATCCACTTATCAAGAGGCCCACCATTTCCACTTATCAACAGCTTCCTGGTTATTATATTTAACAAAATGAGGGTTCAAAATAGTGACAGTAATGTAAACAATTATATGATAATAAGATAATGAAATACAATTGAACAAAATATAATTGAATAAATTTAATCAAAAATTTTGCATATAGTAAAATCATGTGGCGGAAGTACTTGTTCCAACTTTGTAAATTATGTAGTTGATGGTTTTTATTTAAATTTAAAACTAGAAAGAGAACATTTGCATTATCCATTTTCAAGCTTGTAAAACCTAAGGATCAGATGGGGTGAATAATTAAAAGTGTCATGTATTCGCTAGAGTCTATAGTCTACACTCAAGAAATAAACTATGGAATAAGATTGTCTTATATTAACCATTTCACACAAGTTATCTACAATTAATAAAACAGATAAGTTGCTCTAAACTCTGGTCTTCAAAATCAGAGTGCTGCCCCTATTTGTGCTACAGATTGATGGAATAAAAATAAACGCGAAGATTAGGTGAAAGGGAAAACGACAGCTTGTGAGATCTATGCCTGCCAGCCACTAGTGTCCAGTGACTCCAATTAAGCAGATCAGTTGGAGGAACATATGCAGTTGGTCCATATGCATCTAGTAATAGTTGCAAAACTCATATTGATAGACAAAAGGGACAACTTGGGAATAAAAAAATGTAAGGTCTAAATGGTTAGCGTTGGATTATTTAGTCATATGATTCCCCTTTTGGAATGCCTATATATACGGTGGCTTTAATTCACCTGGATATGTAGGTCGTTCGATTCCACCATGTGTTTGCAGCCGTGAAGGGAATGCTTTTCTTATCTTCAATATTTTTCTAATTCTTGAAAATCCTATATATATATATATATATATTTGGCTGTTGTTAGATTCTCTTAAAGGTTACGCAGTACTGAACCAATGTGGCTGCAAAAAGATTGTTTTCAAACACCATTTGTTAATTTAAATTGGAAAAAGGAGATGGAATAATAAGCTGATCTCAGTTAGTGATTTGTCTAATCATGTACACATTCTCTTGACTATGTGATGAGTAAGAAAGTAAGTTCTAGGCCTTCTAGCTAGGTCCAATAATTTTACTAATTTGTCAAACTTAGATGATTCAGAAATGGTCCAACACTTTCTCAAAGCTGCCATATTAACTTGCCATTTCCTTTTAATTAAATATTTCCAGTAATCTTTCTTTTTGTGAAAGAGAACAAACAGGGTTGGGTTGGGGAATGACAGATCAGATAGGATAATATTGCAGATCATATTCATAATTATTATTATTATATAATTATCAATTCTTTTTCTCTAAATATACTACAGTACTAAATAATTAACAGACTGGCTTAATTAATTAGGTACCAACGTTAGACCCCAGGACTATATATATATAGCAGGACGAACTTTAAGGTTGTGCTAACTTTGTTGTCTCTCTATAGGAGGAAAGATTAAGGACACTAGTTAGGGAGAAAGTAAGTAGTAGCAAAACGAGTGGTGTTGCTTAGTTATGAAGGATGAATTAATGAAGTGTTGTTAATAATAATAATAATAATAACTTAAATTTTCAGTGAATTGAGAATTACGCAGTAGATTATATGAGCTTTTTTATTTCATTTTATTTGTTTCTTAATTTATTGTGTTTTCTATGGGTAGGTGATACTGATGAGGTGGGGGGAAGAATTAGGAACAATCGTGGGCAATGAATCTGATTCCTACCCATCTGTGTGACTTTGAATATTTTCTGAGAATATGTATGAGCTTGAGCTAGGATGTGCTCTTTACTGCAACGTTAAGAAAACTCAATAAAGAATATTTTGTGAAAAATATAAGTAACAAATGGTTCTGGGAGACAAAAAATTTTACACAATTTGTGTGCCCGTTTGAGTTGCTTTCGCTCAACCCTTTTTTTTTTTTTTGAGGGGTAGAACAAGTAGAAAATAAGTTTGAAAACAACAGTCTAAGGTTGACAGATACAGAGAGGAGAAGCTAGCGTCCCCTTTTTCTCGTAAAAAAAAAGTATTGATTTACACCTGTATGCTCTCCCATTCATGACTCAACCCATTACTAATTAACTCATTTATTAAGATAACGAATAACGAATTTGACAATAAGCCATCCATTTTTTACCTTTAGAGTCTGTTTGGATTGACTTATGCAGAGCTTATAAACACAGCTTATGATTGATTCATAAGTTATTTTGGACTTATTTTTCATAAGCTACCAAGGATAGCTTATCAAAACAGCTTATGGCTTATATAAAATAGTTTCACTATAATTTTTCTTTAATTATAAAAATAACTTATACAATTTATGTCATAAGTAGTATATAAGCTTGTTATCCAAACATGGCTTTATTTGTATATGATGATCATGACTTTTAAATTTTTAGCCCACTCTTAGATTATTTCTCGATCCATGTGCATGTTCAGAACAATAAAAAAAACAAAAGATTAAGATCGTATTAGGAGTGAAATTAACAGAGCTGTTTTTTATGTTACAATAATGATGTTACTAATATCTAAATAATAATTTTTTTTGGGGGGGGGGGGGTGTCATAACTTGTCAAATTACAGAGCTAAAGAGTTTGGGTAATTAAGGTAGTTTTACTCTTGCATTATATAAATAAAAGCAGATCTAGCTTTACTTCATTTCAAAATTTGTATTTCTTCTAAGGAAGTGTGTAAGAACTGGCCGGCATAGAGTGAGTACACAACCTTGCTTCGCTTATGTTCCGTTGGATTCTCATCATGCTTCTAATTGGATCAAAGTCGGCATCAAGTGGCTATATATCCCCTATCTATAAACTAATGAGAAACCGTTTAATATTCTATATGTGTCAGTCAGCTTAAGGCACCCCTATCTATTATTATGAGAAACATCAAAGGCACACACACTGCTTCGTAAAGAATGAGACACGGGGAAGGGTAGAGCTTGCCAGAGAATGTGTATAAGATGAAACTTTATCAAATGCCTTGCCCTCTTATGTGATATTCCTTCCTAGGAGTACTTTACAAATTACTACTCCACTTGTCCTTGCTTTCAAGTGAAAGTAACGGACGGTTGTGCATGCAAATATAGTAATTAATTAACACCATGCGCAACCCCCTACTAAATTTACTGCAATAAAATTAGCTTCAACACAAATGCCACTAAAATATTATCATTTATTATTATTATTATGATCATTTTATTATTTGTATACTATCATTTACTATTTATATTTTATATTTTTAATTAATTTTATGTGAATTCCTTAAAATATGTTATTCCTTAAATTAGTTGTTTAGTTTACTAAAAAATATAATAATAAAAAAATAAAAAAGAGATAGTGGATAATGTTAAAAAAGGATCACGCAATAATCGGATTGTATTTGGAAAATAGTTTTTAAATTAAAAAAATATGAAAACTATTAAATAACATTAGCTAATTTTTGAGTTTTTTTTTATGAGAGCTGATTTTTGAGTTAAAATGCACTACCTAAATATGATATAAATTATAAATAGAGTAGAACATTTTAATTTCATTAAATGGTGGAATTAACAAAATTAAAATAGAATCGTTTCATTTATTTCTCTCCACGCACTAAACCTGACTTTAATCAAGCACTATTACACCTTTCAAAAGAGTAATAATTATCAAGTTTAATTTTTTGTTTTTGAATAGCACAATGTAAAATAAAAATTGAGGAGAGCAACATACGAAGAAAAAACTAAAGAAAAATGAAAAGGCAAGAACTGTAACCAAAATTGTGCGAATATAAACCAATAAACCTCTGGCCTGTCTGTCGGCAATCTCGCCCGAAAGACAGGTCTTGGTTTACGTGTCATTCTATCCTCGACTTTCACCTTCCCTCCGTCACCATTGGGTCATCCAAACATTGCCGCACCCCACATTGGCCTTTTCTTCTTCATCCATTTCCCGTATCCTATACTTTCTGATTCAGAGTTTGTTGAGCGAACGAGCGATTTTCTGATTCAACCAAATCCAGGGTTAGGGATTCCATTTTCTAATTTCATCTCTCTTCCGATTCTTTTCCCTTTTACTTTTCCTCCCCCCCCCCGGCGACAAAATTTCCCACCCTCTCTCTCTCTCTTGCAGATTGCGACAATCACTCAATCCATCTTCCTTGCCCCGATCAACTATTTCTGAAACATGGTCTTATTTTCCCGGGAAAATTTCGCTTACCGTTTCATCTGCGAAGCTCTTTTCCTATCTATCATTCCTTGTTCGAGTTGTTGCAGAATTCCAATCTCCTAGGTTTCCACGATCGATCCCGTGATACACAAATTGAAATTTGGCACAATTCATTTTTTTCCCTCTTTTGGATTCTGTATTTTTTGTTTTGTTTTGTTTTGGTGGTTGTTGTAATAAAGCCGTGGAATAGGATACGTGAAGGGGGTGAATAGTGTAGGTTATACATACGTGTTGATAACCCGTGTGCATAGATAGCTATTTGTTAATTGGGTTATAGGTTATTGTGAATATTGTTTTCTGATTTGTAAGTGAGTTATGCATATAGAGGAATTGAAGGGAGGTGAGGTGGGAGAAGGTGGAGAGGAAGGGAAATGGAGCCTTGTTGGTCCTGATGCGAAAAGGGTTCTGGTTGGAGCAGGCGCTCGTGCGCTCTTCTATCCCACGCTCTTTTACAATGTCGTTAGGAATAAGCTTCAGGCTGAGTTTCGATGGTGGGATAAGGTCGATGAGGTATGGTTAATGGTTTCGTCATATGCTTGAGCTTAACCATATATTGAATGATGTTACGTTGTTGTTGTTTTTTTTTTCTTCTGTTTTTTTAATCAAGTTGATGCATGATTACTACATTTCATTCTCTCGTGTCAAATGCATTTTTAATACGGTTGCATATTAAAATTGTTTTCTATTGTTTGGGAAACCAGGCTTCTCCTAAATCTGACACACTTGATTTTTAGTTCATATTGTTAGGTGCTGTTCCATTTCCTATTGATGTTCCCCGCTTGAAGGAGCTTGGTGTTTGCGGGGTCATCACATTGAATGAGTCATACGAGACTTTGGTTCCAACCACATTATATTATGTGAGTATTTACCATACCTCTTGTTTTGGCTGTTATGGTGTTTTATACGAGGGTTGATTTATATTATTATTTAGCACCAGCTTTCTAGCTGAATACTTTTGAATGCTAGTGTGTTATATAAGCATGATGTTGAAGTATAATTTTATATCTTGTAACGAAACATGTAATGTGATTAGATGAAGCATGTATACTGGGTAAATGGTTAGTGACCAAGGAAACATTGTTACTATTAACTATACCCGCAAATTTTGTTGTTTAACGTTTACTTGTATGTTTATTCTTAATAATAAGTGTATGCTCTTGGTTTTTATAATATGATTAGAATTGAAATTTTTATGTGTGGGATTTGTTTTATTTCGTAAAAGATGAGTGTTGTGAATTGTTCTCTCTCTCTCTCTCTCTGCTGGTATGCTCTTGTGCTTCAGGAAAAGTGACAGAACAATGCTTATTTATACAGCTAATTAGTAATATTGGGTTTCTCTAGTTCTCCATGAATATTCTTGTTGCATAGGCGTTGTGGCCTGCTTTTATTGTACTGGTTTATTGTAGCATCTTGGGTGTTTTAATGACATTGAATTTCATGTATTCTTTTATATCCTGAATTTTTTTTATTTCCTTGTTAAAATTTTGCAGGCTTATGGAATTGATCATCTAGTGATTCCTACTAGAGATTACTGTTTTGCTCCATCATTGCATGACATACGCCGTGCTGTTGACTTTATACATGGTGAGTATTGTGCAAGTTGATTGATGATAATGATATCCAACTGTTTAGTGGCATGTATAAGTTCCTTTCTATGGGGCAAAAATGATTATTGATGAGAAGAAGGCTTGTAAAACTACGTTCCTCATTATAATTTAGTTATTACATTCATTTGTAATTATTTTGACTTTTTCCCCTATTTGGTTCTTTTTGATGAAGAAAATGCATTGTCTGGACGCACTACATATGTCCACTGC
Source organism: Glycyrrhiza uralensis (assembly GCA_030159175.1). Taxonomy (NCBI): domain Eukaryota; kingdom Viridiplantae; phylum Streptophyta; class Magnoliopsida; order Fabales; family Fabaceae; genus Glycyrrhiza; species Glycyrrhiza uralensis. The sequence goes on along the minus strand of BRZY01000001.1, from coordinate 48,525,314 downwards.
AAAGCTGGACGGGGTCGCAGCACAACTATTGTTATCTGTTATCTGGTTGGTGCCAAAACTTAAAATGAGGATAGAAAGATCAAAACAGAAAAAGAGAAGACATTGGTACTTTGATTGTCTAGTTGTTCTTACATTTTGAGCTTTTTGGTATAGGTGCACCACAAACTGATGACACCTGATGCTGCGTATGAATATGTGAAGTCAATTCGGCCAAGGGTGCTTCTAGCTTCCTCTCAGTGGCAAGTAAGTATGAAGCTTGTCTTTTTTTTTTTTGATAATCATGAAGCTTGTCTTTTGGTTGTCATCATTTTTAATATTGAAGTTTTATAGATGTTGTAGCTTCAATTTACCTATGATGTTTATGGTTGAGTTTGTCACTGAAAATATGAAATGGAATTTATGTTTTCTATGATTTAATCCTCCTGTGAGAATGTGTACTTTAAAAGTTGATGTCCAATTTAATTCTTTCTTGATCCTTCTTTTATATCGATAATTTTCTTTTGATTTGTGTTAGGAAAATAATTAGTATTAATGGTTAATCTTCATATCATATCATTTAATTGTTGAATTTTCAGGCTGTCCAGGAATACTACCACTACCTTATGATGAGGAGGGCTGTTGGATTTGTGCCTACAGCCAATCTATTAGTGAAGACTTCTGAGGTTGCAGCATCTTCACGGGATCTTGTAATGTTTGATGACAATTCTGTTGTCGTGGTAACAGAGCAGGATCTTGAAGGATACGACCCAAGTTGTCAATCAGGAACCATGGCAGATGAAATATGGGCAGATTTAAGCGTTGTTTATCGTGTGCGAGTTGCTGGACAGGCAGCATTGGCAAGAATATCATGCCTTTGGCTGCGATATGGAACTAACCAGAAGATTTCTGCGGAAAAACTGAGCAGGGAAAGCGGTTGCTCTATCAGGACTAGTCACTTGGGAGGAATTAGTGTTGATATCCACGTATACTAGCCTAAGTTGCCTATGAGTTTGACATCTTTCCCATGTTCTGCCCAATAATAATTCATGTTTGGCAGAGCTGAATCTATAACTCGTACTTTCCTCTGTATATTCCGTTACTTTTGCTCTTCTGAATGCAAATGTTGAGTGTCATACGGGTCAATCATTCCTTGTGCTTCATTTATTTTTCTGCTAATATAGTGGGTTACTAGGTTTGTCAGGGCAGTTACTTCAAACCAGTGCTTTGCGTTGCTCCTTAGAAAAGGGGAGAATTGTTTTGAGGGTTACTTTTGTTAATTCAGGCATGTGGGAGCCTTATGTTGGTTTGACCGCTACAAGCTACCAAGTACCAATGCCAAGACAGTCTGAAATTAACCACCTACCCTTGGTTGGCACGTCTTACATTTAAGTTTAACAGGCCATAATTGTTACAAGGTCACGCATCCAATTTTGCACTTGTGAAATATTCCCAAATAAAATGTTCACGACGCATTTTCTTCCTGACCAATATTGCTATTATCATTGCGTTAGGTTGATTCAAATAATTATTTTGATTGGTCAATACGAGCGTTTGGACTTTTGGCATACCTTGTTTGATCTTTGTTTTCACAGTGACTTCTTCTCGCAGACTCCTATTCCTTAATGTCTATTAAGTGCTAATACACCAAACACCTTGAATGGTCGAGGCTATCAATCAATATGCCAATGATCCTTTGAGCAATGCTGTGGTTCCTACTCGGTTTGAGACAACTTGGTAAAAAAGCTACTACTGACCATATAACCATTAATAGGTGGAGCTAATTTCAAGAATAGATTGACACCTAACATTCGTTTGCCTTTAGTATTAGCAAATTCCTACTATTAAACATTTTTCTTTCAGAATAAGTGTTCTTAAGAAATTTCTAGGACATTGAAATGGTAATGACATTTGACTCTTAACACTGCATGAGTTTCTAATATACTCTCTCCAGTCTCAGTTATAAGCAAAAAAAAATCCATATTTTGTGGTTTCAATTATAAACAAATTTAACTACATTTTACTCTCTTTAATGAGTCCATTTCAAAAATACCCTTATTTAACTCAAATTGTATTTCCAATAAAGGGAGGTGAAATGAATAGTTTTAATTGGTAGCCACTAGCCATATTGGATAATTTTGGAATAAGTTTTATTTTTTAGCTAAAATCAAGAACAATTAATCTAATTAACTGACTTTCTTAATTAATGTGAAATCAACTTTTTTTTTTGCTTATAATTAAGACCAAAGGGAGTATAAATGAGAATGAATCCTCTCATATTAGCACTTCACATTATCTTTTCTGGTAAAATCTGTATTTAGTTCTGATATTGTATGTGTAGGGCATTACATTCCAAATTTATAAATATTTATAAAGAGAAATATATATATAAATTTTTTTTTTAACATAACAAGATAACACACTCGTATTATTTCTACATTGAACGAGTAAAAGGGGAAGAAGTGAAGTTTCTCATGGTAGCTAAACTCGTGGTGAATTCTTGTTCATCCCACATGACACAAATTAAGAAGAAAAGTGCTGAGTTGTTGTTGTTGTTGTTATTAATATTAATAATTAAAAACCAAATAACTAACAGAGAAAAAAAAATAAAAAAGTTCTTCGAAAAAAAACAAAAAAAGGAATATTTTTTCCGCTTCCATTGTTTTGCTTATTATCCTCATCTTTTTATGAAACTTAATATACTAAAACACACTGTGCTTGTAAAAATTGAAAAATATTATATAATTATTTATATTTGTTCGTAAGGATGAATTCATTGAAATCAAGGGAAACACAATTTATGACCAAATTTTGTCCTTGGGATTGATTCAGAAAATAAGAATACTGTTTTTTTTTATTGACTATACATAAATTGTGTATATTTATACAAATTTCTCCTTTTATTCCCTTTTAATGAAAGTTACCAGTACCAAAAGCAGCCAAGGGGATCCACCTTTGCATGACCCTTTTTTTTTTTGGGTCAACTGCATGACCCTTTCAATTCATGCAGAACAAACGAACAATTGATGCAACATAATATCAGCATCACTCTACACATTCAGATTAACGGTATAGCCAAACAACATTGTTTGTACCTTAACAGCATGTACATGACAAGCCACTCCATTTGGAAGCATACCAAGAGATATACAACAGACTATCGTCTTTGTAGTACAAAACATGTCTTCTGGGTCTCCAATATTCCAGCTGAGAAAACTTGTTACACCCCGTGAGAGCTAAAGATCGCAGACCCAGTTGAAGGATGAAAGAATAATACTAATAATAATAATCACAATTAGATCAACAAATGGAATTATCATTGGAGAGCCACTGGTTTTTCCTTTATAAAGGAAACATCAGCATTGGGTGAAGTTAGCAGATGGTGGTTGGAACCCTCCTCTTCACTATCAACTGAAGCAGAATTGCCATCAGAATCTGATTCCTCCTCATCTGCAATTACAGAAGTTTAGGTCCTTACCTTCACCAGTTGATTAACCACAGTGCTTCTTTCTAATGTCAAATTAAAATGTATTTATATATAGATATAGAAATGATAGTAGACATGCCATATGCTATGGTACCGTCCATATTAGATTTTTCTTTCTTAGACAGACAATAAAATCAATCTGAAAGATACAAGATTGTAAAACTATTAGTTAATAATATGGTTGTCTTCATTCATAGCTTACCGGTATGTGTGAGATGTTCAGGGCTATGTCTAACAGCAGCAACCTGAAGGCTTTCTGGCAGAAGACAATTGCAAAAAGAACCTGAAACTTCAAACTGCATATGATCAGCTTACAACTACACTAGTAGATGCAATCACCAAATTCAGAAAAATAAATTCAATGCCTAATTGTAAGCGCCGTGGATCACTTGCTAGCCCCGTCAAACCCCAACACAACCTATTTGCACAGTATTATGAAACTTTATTTTGTGCATCCAGGGCAGAATCTAATTTAGAACATAAACTGGGGGTAGATGCAATCAGTATAAGCAAGCAAAGAGAGTCCTCACCAACACGAGCCAACCGATTTACCCATGCAGGGATAGGCTTTCCAGTTAACTGTTGACAAACTTCATCCGTAAAATGGTTGCAATTCTTGGCAATCAGATGGTATGTGTCTCCATGATATTTTGTGGAAAGGCGCTCAATGAAAGAACGAAATTCTGAATAAGACATATCAGTGCTGCCTAACAATACAGCACGTCTGAAGATGAAGCCAGGACAATTTCTAGGTTCCACCTCAAATACACCACTTGATGGGTACTCGTGCGCTCCGAAGCCATATTCCATGCCATGCACTATTCATGAAAACAATGAACAAAGTTAGTTCAAGGGTATTAAAACAGCAAGGCAGTACTACATCCATGCTCCTGATCAATAATTTGTTTGAGGTACTCTCTCTCTCTCTCTCTCTCTCTAAAATGCTTTTTCAAATCAGCAACTTGTTCATAAGGTGTTGTAATCTTGTAACTTAACAATATCCAAAGTAGTTATATTAAACGATGAATGAGATTTCTTTCAGAAAAACATGTCTGTGTTAAGGTCGAATCAGATTTGGTGAAGTAGAATTCCATTCCTTGACTTGAACACAAACAGGAAATGGGCACCCAGGTTTGACATACTAAGTATAATTTATGAAATTCCTCAGTTTTTGATGCATCTTTTGGATGTACTTATACTTCTACTTGATACTACTCAAGCTCGATGTGGGCGTACAGGATTCTCTTTCATAGCCAGCCTTTCACTTAAATAATGAAACCAATAATCATCATCCAAAAATATCAAAATTTTGAGGGAAATAAAGTTAAATCAAAAGCAGTAAATCCCTCTGGCTTAAACTGTATAATCCAAGTTAATTTGCTTCTTTACTGCATGCAACTGTGCAAGTACTGTCTAGGAAGAAAAAGATATACAAACTTCTTATGTCTTGAAATGACAAACAAAATGACCCACTAGAAAAAGGTAGCAACAAGAAAAAGCAAATGGTTTATGACAGCACAATACTCTATGAACTTATCAAATCAGCTAAGAAGTAATCAGTAAAAGAACAGTGCATAATAAATACTTAATCAAATGAAAACCCTTAAACCAGTTTATGAGCTATTGTTATTCGGAACCCACAAAATTGTCAATCATCCAGGACTTGATAATGCAAAACGCACACCGGCAGCAACACAAAACCCATAAGACCACAGTTCAATGATGTAACTTCTGGAATCCTTGTGTTTTTTTTTTCTTCTTAAATCTCCGAATTGCTAGATTAATCCAACAGCTGGGAGTGCTGCTGGAGAGAGATGAAGGTAAAAAGCGGCAGGAGAGGATCCGCACTGGTGGATGACCTACTGTCCAATCATGCATCCTCATGCCATTCTTCTCGGCAGATCAACACACATAGCAACTTCATCCTCATTCATATAAATTATAGCAATGTTGTATTCAATTACCACTTCGTTTTTTTTTCCTTCTCTTTCATCTCCTCTTCTCAATGATAAAACATTTCACCATAATGTCATACAAGCAATTTTATACCAACAAGTGCAAAATTTAATTCTCTAAAATCACACCTAGCTCAAAATTAAAACAACTTGAGAGGGAAGGATCACGCAGACAAACCTTCTATACCCGAATGAAAGATTCCAACCCCAAACAGGTAAAGATAATTGTTGGCAGGGGTAAGATCATACACATTGAGGTACACCATAGCACCACTCTTTTTCTCGCTGCTATCCTCCACCTTTTCCGAGCTCGAGCTAGAGCTAGAGCTCCTTGGCAACGACGGCATTGTCTATGATTTCCTCCCTTTCTTCTCCCTAATTCTCCAATTACACTCCCAGGGCCACAATCACATCTTCGCGTCGCAAAGACATGCCTATAACATTGTCCAAAAAATATTATATATCATTTTCTTAAAAAAAATATACAAATACAACAAAAGGGAAGATGAAAAAAACCCAAAATTTCTATCTGGGGTTGGTTTTTTGAGGTGAAAAAAAAAAGCTTGATTGAAATCGTTGCGTTAATAATTCATGGGGTTTACACTGAGAAAATGTAGGTCAGGTTCAAAGTTTGTTAGATTAAATTACCCTTAAATTGTCTCGAGGTATTGAATAGAAAAGACTTTAATCAAGTGAATTAGATATAAATGGGGTGGTGGGGGGTTACAAGGAATATAAAAGATGGATGATGCTGGAAAACCCCGAAATGGGAAAGTGGAAAGAGGCTGAATGTTTATGCAAAATGAAAGAGGAACTTACGATACGAGAAGAGGGAGGGAGGGGGAGAGAAGGGAAAAGGAAAGGGTAGGAGTTGAAAATTCGACAAGGATTTGGAGTGCAAGTTTGGACAACAAATGTATGGTGACTACTGACTCGCCCACGAAGCCTAAATCAGACACAATCTCTCTTTTCTCTTTGCCTATGCGTTTGGGGCATTCAAAGTAACTAGTTTTTGTTTTTCATTTCTATTGTGAAACAGGTTTCTGATGTTTTTTTATTCAAAGCAACTGCCCTCTGCCATTTCTAAGGATCCTTAACATTTATTTTTTTTTTAATTTAAAAATCTACCTACCCTTTTCTTCACTGAATTTTAGCCTAAATGAACTTGAGTTACAAAAGTTAGATTAGTGACAATAGACTTAAATAGTTTGTATATAATCACTAATTTTTTTTCATAAAATAAAATAAGAAATGACTGAAATATTTCGTGATCATGTATTATTTAATTTTTCATTATAAAATATTTTTAAATTAAATAATATTAATTCAAAATAAAAATCACGCTCTCTTCGGTTACCTAACATCCTCCATCCTGGTTTAAATCACTCTCGCTGGAGTATATTTTAATCTAGTATAGGCTGTTTTCAAAGGAAAAATTAATGAAGCACATATAAAGCTACAGCTTGTTCATAATTTTAAATTTTAAACAATGAAACGGAAAAAAACAAAAAAGAAAGAAAGAGAGGTTGATTGAATGGACCACCGATTTTGGTATGGGAAATAATTGAAACTTAATAATTATCTATGGAGCGTTCTGAAAAACTCACATGGCGTTGTCTTTCTCTGGTTGTGAGGGGCGCCAACCCACTCCAAGTTCTTGGCCCATTTGACTCCTAATTTACTGCCATATGTTTGTGACAAACGCAACAGTTGACCATGACGTTACTAGCTGTGGGAGGGCAAAGGAAGGAGCCAATTACTCATATTCAATTCAATTTGAAGGGTCTAAAGATTCATGATAAAACTACATGTCGGGATTCACTGAGGACTCGTTTGATCATTGGTAGTGAAAGTTCAATACCAATATATTTTTCCACAAGATGGTTAGAAAAACATATAGGAGCACGAGAATTTAAGTGTGATTATATGTACGTAGATGCGTAAATGTGTCATATTGAAAAAACAGACAAAATAATGGATAGCGAGATAGATATTCGAGAGAAAGATCTTTTTGATTGCTTTCAAAATATCAGCATCAAACCGGAAGTGGGTTTGTCAAGGCGAGTTAGTATTCTCTCTTATTTTTTTTTCTATTGTTATGTTTTTGAGAAAATAAATAGAATAAATGATACTCATGTATTATATTTATGTCATTTATTTTTCCTAAAAGCATAGTAATAGAAAAAAGAAAAAAAAATGGAGAGGATTCCAACTCTGTCAAGGCACGGTGACTGTTTCGTTTTATTGTTTCGTTGTTACTAATAGCTGTTCTCCTTTTGGGCTTGACCAAATTCTTTATGATGATAGCAAAGAAATTAAGGAAAATGTAACAATTTTAATTAGAATAGTTTATAATTGATATATATCGTTAGATGATTTTAGGCACTGTTGAATTTTGAATTTAGTGATTTTGATTGTTGAAAAAACATTACTTTGCGTTTATAGGGATGTAGAATGCCGGAACCTAGAATATGAGATCCGGGTTAGTGGCCCGTTAGACATATAGAATAGCAAATGCATTGAAAGTAACATCTGGAGAGAGAAAAAATGAAAGAAAGAAAAAACTTTTCGTCGTGGTTCCTTTTAATATATTTGAATTTTATTCAAGAATTTTTGTTATGGGTTATAAATGATTCATGCCATGGGATGTTAGAAAAGTTTCTTTTGTGTAAATAGTTATAACCTCGTAAAAACTACCTAGGACTATATAGAGTCTTCTCTTCAACACTGGTCCCATTGTTGAAGGACTACATTGATCATATATGTGGTCAATGTGTAATCTCAACAAACATCCTAATTTGATTCCATAGATTATAAGACGGAGGCCCATTAACATAGGGGATGTTCCATTAGCAAAGTTGTTATTGATATTGACATTTATATACATTGGGAAATAAAATTGCCCTTATATATATGTTACATACATATTATACTGGATATATGTAGTAGTGTAGTGGTTAGCCTAGTTCTCAGCTTTTAGAGCCCTAGTTTCCAACACAGTTGACATCTTCGATGACATTGTAGTATAGGGAAGAGGTCTTGCCATCAAACTTGGAAACTACTTGATGAGTTGATAGGCCACAATAACGCTTCCCAAGACGAGCAATAAAGATGTCTACTATCTTCTTGAACATGGAATCTTCTTGGATAAGTGGTTGCTCTACAAACTCAACCAGGGGCATCCACTGCATCACAATTCACACCACATAACACAAAGAGTTATTGAAAATCCAGAAATCAATCTTGAGAAACAAGACACGTCCAATTCAATGAGCAAGAAAATATCGAACCTTTGCTGCTTCAATTTCAAGATCATCAACAATGATCTTAGATGACAGGGGTCTTAACATACAGATGAAGAACAAATCTGATTTCTCAAAGGCCACATTATGTGCATGCCTGGAATTCATGATGAGGTTCAATATCAGATCTTGATGGTTAAGAAAAATACAAGACAAATGCTGCAGTAATGGAATTAAAAACTAAGTTATGTAGCATTCTATGACCATTCTAGAGAAACCTTCCAATAATCCAATTCCTTTGAACTTTGATCACATCAGAATTAGATGGTGAAAATTTATTTGAAATGAATATAGTATATACACAGAATCAAATAGTTACTACTCTTTTCAAATTTATTTCATTAACAATTATTTTAACCTTCTTGGTGACATGATTGTGAGTATAAATGGTGCTTTTACCTGAATGCTATGACTTCAATGAAATCTGTATCAATCTGCACCATTAATTCAACAATTGAAACTTATGATACAACCTCATGAATAAATTCAATATAAACTAACACCAGAGGAATATCCCAAAGTTACATCAAACTTAGTAATTTACCCCCGTTTCTTCTTTCACTTCTCTTACAGCTCCTGTATATATCTCCTCTGCCTGAGATAATTCAGACAAGTGATGAATTCAAGTTGCAACACGATTACAAGAATGAAGTAAAACTATCTTTAATTTAGTTTTCTATTTCGTTTCTAGAACATTTAGGAAAAATTAAGTGAAGCACACCTCATGAATGAATCCAGTTGGTATCTTCCAAAGCCCAAGAGTTTCAGGACAACAGTGTTTCTCTTGCACTACAAGCACCTTTACAAATTTATAACAGGAAATTACACTAATGTCAGTGCTTGCATGAATCAAATTAGGTAAGTAACTGTTTTATAATCATACTAAAGAAATGCAGAAAGTCTAGTAGCTTAAAAGAATTCCTTGCAAAGCTTTTGCAGAATATTATGCTCAGAATATCATGGCTTCTCTTTAATGTTAGTTAAAGAAGCAATCATACTTCATTGTTGTCATTGATGACAAATCCTCCAACTCCTACTTGATGTGATGCATTTGCTGGAAGCATGCAAGGTCCTTCAGGAATCCAATAGGTTAACATCACATATCCTGGCTCTGCATGGTGGTATTGAAAACCTTCCTGAGACCAAAATAAGTTACCTCAACAACTCTTTGATGAGTGGAAAAAAAGGTCGAATTGAATAAAGACAGATGAATTGTAACACAGTAAACATGAGATCTCAAATATGTCATTTGTATATAATGTAAGATTTTTTTTGTTTTTTTATTTCTTTGGTGTTAGGCATGTAAGAAGTTAAATTACCTTCACAGCAATTGGGACAAGGTCAGATTGCTCTAATGGCAACTTAAGCCAAATTCCCTTCTTTCCCTGCAAAAATATCAGACAGCACTTATGTAAGGTTTTCCATGTGCTAGCTAGATGATGCCTTCACAAGGCAACAGGTGGAGTCACAAATAAAACCAAATGGAAACTACTTGTTTCTTTTGATTTCTCAAACATGATATATCACAGAGGGAATGAATATATCCAAAAAGATAAGACACAAAATTTCACATGACCTTTGTCATGTGAAAATCTCACATGAGAGGATACCTTCTCAAAGACAATAGATATGCTTGCCTGAGTTGCCTCACAACTTAAGTTATGATATATTTTTATTTTTTTCACAGGAAGAAGAAAACATCAGAACCATTTAGACATGGTGGCTGATTTCTTAGTGGGCATATATAGTTAATGCAAGTGAAATCGGAGTCATTTTAGACAGAGGATTTACCATCTTTTTCCATTGAGAAAGAGATAAACGCAGCAAAGGTGCAAAGGCATATGGGTTGGGTGGTAACCTACTTGGATCAATGACAACCCCCCCATACTCATCATCAAAGGCATCAAGTACTCTAAGATTCCTGTAATAGAAGCTTGAAGCTGAGCCATTTATTCCATTAATACAATGGGAACTCGTTTCTGCTACAACATTATCTGGACCAATTGAACAAATGACAGCTTTATCTGCCAAATAAGAGTCATCCGAGGCACCACTACAAGTCCTGAGAAACAACCCTGAAATTGAAGATAGAGAATATTAAACAAACCCATTTACCTATTGGTCCAAAAAAACAAATCTAATTTCAACTAAACAAGATACTTGAATTTTTCCACATTCTTTGTACTTTGTAGTAGGGAAAAAAGGGCACCAGTTATTAGCAAATGGTCAATTTTAGAAACGTCAAAAACGAAATCAACCATGACTTTTGATTCATCAGCCTAAACATGCTCAAACTAACAAGCAGGCTCAAAGTTTCATGCATACATATAGAAAAAGGAAACAACCAAACAAAACAAAACGAAATAAAAAAAGCTTCTGAGAATCTATTTACCTCTGCGGCACTTGAACTGGGTAGAAAATCTAACTCCAACTTTGTGCCTGAAACTGGAGAGGAAAGTGGAGGAAGATCTTCCAACATGGGCAACCTCAAATGTGGAGACAGAATTGGAAGAGAAGGAATTCAGCTCCATCTTAATCAGTGGTCAGAACCCAAACACTGACACTGGTAGCCACAATTCCACGGTCAAATGGAATCACAATCCGGGTACATATATACACTTTGAGGGGGCGAATATATAATTATATATGGATGAGAATCTTCAGCAAAATCAAGGCAACCATAGCAGGTATCGAACTATGACTAAAGAAACATCATGGTCATGGGATTCATCATTTTTTCTGAGTGTATTATAGCCTCCTTTCCCATGCTTTGAGTTAAGAAGCTTGATAATAATCCAATGAGGCGCAAACAAAATCATCTATCTGCTATATGCCTATAACCCACATTGGGACAAGTTATGTAAAATCCCGAGTGAGTATCTTGGCCAAACTTGGCTTGTTTGGCGTCCTTTAAACTTGTGGTGCATAATGAGCGATGCGTGATCATGACAAAAAAATCAATCGGAAACGGAAACAAAATGGAAAGGTTCGTTTCTTTCTTATTATTATCAATTATAATTATAAAAAATTATTATAATAAATGGAGAAGACGAGGGATGTTATTTATCCAAAATTTCCAAGTTAATAATAACAGAGGATTCTAATTTCTTTTAGCAAATGGGTGTATTATTATTCACAAGAAGGAAGAAGGATATACCCCTCGTCAAATCAGTGAAACATCTTCACAATCACAAAACCAAGAATATACCTCTCATCAAAATTTGTGACATCTTTAGTCTGTCCCGCATGGCAAATGATTATAAGGACAAATGCATTGCTGACTTGCATTTGCACTTGTAAAATTTTCAATGTTGTTCCAATAATTGTTTATTATCTTTACCAACAATTGGCTCACCACAGGTTAAGTATGCGACAAATTTTATATGTGCCATTCTTAAGTAATTTTCAAACACAACAATATATTTAAGAAAAATAAAAGTAAATTTAAATATGTGAAGTTCTTAAATAACGTGCGAGTTTTTTATTAAAAGACTTAATGAGTTGTTGTACACATCTTAAAAAAATCTAATGATATGCAATAATAGCATTATCTTTTCAAAAATTACTAAAGATGGATTGATCATGGTGCTAAGATGGGTCCGGGGTTTCCACTTATTTGTCAGAATAAATAAATGACAATGACAGAATCCTATCAGGCATCTTGATTTCTATCATAAATATATAAAAAATCCATTCCCTGCTGATTCGAAATTGATTTTAAATGAATAAATCCAATCCTGTCACAATGTGACATGTTTGAAATGTGCAATGCAACAAGAAACTTGTATATATTATTATCACTGGGGCCATGGTAGCATATGATATCTAGCTTAAATTAATGATATCATATCATATATACTAGCCTTAATCCCAATCCAACCTCTTCATGTACTTTGCTATGGAAGATAATATAATATATACCAGCAAGCTATAAAAGATATATATAACATACACCTGCAAGAGCCATTTATATTGCACGGATATTTAAAAAAAAATTAAGAAAGATTAAATTTAAAAGTGTTTAAAATTTAATTTAATTGATGAAAGTTATTTTAATAATAATTATATAATTAAAATATAAAAATACAGATATTTGAAATTTTTAAATGATATATTGATAGAGATATTTGATACAGATATATATATATTTGAAAATTTTATAATCAAATAGTGTTAATTTGGCGTGGAAGGCATGTAAAAGGCAGAAATTGAGGGACAGCGTTCTCACGTGATTTGATATTTTCATTCATCTTCTCTCGCTTGAAGAGCCAAAAGATTTGTTTTTACAGCAACCAACATAACACGCTATCTTGTATATCTGATTAATTTCTTATATTTAATTATAAATTTACATTATTTTTGTAGTTGTATTTAAATTTTGTCACGTATACATAATGTAAAAAATAAAAAATCAGACGTAAGTAATGCACAATAATTATTTTCCAAATGGAAAACACGAGAAGAAAGCAATTATGGGTCGATTATTTTCCAACTGCTTAGGCCCATTTGGAGTAAATGAAACTGCTTAGGCCCATTTGATAGATGAGAAAAGAATGAAGAATTAAAAAAAAAAACATACACACTCTGACCAAAAAATAAACACACACACACAAATGAGCGTGAAGAATTGCAACGAAGGTCGCCGCCATCTAGTCCGCTGCGTCTTCCGTTCCATCCTCACCGGACAGCTCCACCGCCGCAGATCGCCTCTTTCATCTTTTCCAAAGCCTTACGGACTAGCCGTCGCACCACCATGAGTCTCTCCTCCTTCAAAGGTTTGATCCCATCGCTTCCCCCCCACCCCAAATTCTCGTGAAAATGTTCGAGTTTAGAGTTTCCTCTTTTTTTTTTCCTTTTTGTTTGTTTTAGTATTTTACTGCTGGTGTGACTTTTATTATCTTTTTGGGTTTAACATGTTTTTTGTTCCTCTAAATATCGGCGTTTTAAATTTAGTCCTTTTAAAAAAAAATTAAAGTTTTTTTGTCCCTCAAGAAATCAATTTTTTGATTTAGGTCTCTCTTTTGCGTTGACCGCTGACATGGCACACTGAGGTCTTTATAAAAATGCTAACATGACTTACATGCATTTGACGTGGCTTACATACATTGCCACGTCAGGGGACTAAAATCAAAACTTAATATTTAGAGGGACTAAAATCAAAACTTAATATATTTAGAAGAACCATGTGACATCAATCAGACCACCACCACCACTCTCTCTCTCTCTCATTTTCTCTCTCTCTCCCCACAACCCCCCTCCCCCACTGCCGCTGCCACCACCCTTCTAGATATATTAAATTTTGATTTTAGTCCCTCTAAATAACTATGAATGACGTGTCAGCAGCTTTTTACAGGGACCTCAGTGTGCCATGTCAGCGATCAAAGCAAAAAAAGGGACCTAAATCAAAAAATTGATTTTTTGAGGGACCAAAAAACTTTGACTTTTTTTAGAGTGACTAAATCCAAAATGTCGATATTTAGAGGGACCAAAAACATGTTAAAGCCTATTTTTTTTCCCGAATTTATTATCTTATGGTTATAGACTGGGCCGAAGTTGTATATGACCCAATCAGCCCAAAGTACTGTTATGAAATGATTCTTCTGAGGAGTACTTGGGCCCGATAAATTGGTGATCAAATGAGCCCAAGAAATTTGATGTTAAAACTAGTAGAAGCTAGACAATTTTTCAGATCAAAAGAAAAGCTAGACAATTTTACTCTACCCTGTTTGGATAACGAACTTATCTACTGCTTATGACATAAGTTGTATAAGCTACTTTTATAATCGAAGAAAAGTTATAGTGAAACTTATTTTATATAAGTCATAAGCTGTTTTGATAAGCTATCCTGAGTAGCTTATGAAAAATAAACCCAAAACAGCTTATGAATCAGTCATAAGCTGTGTTCATAAGCTCTGCATAAGCCAATCCAAACAGGCCCTAGATCTCCTTGAAGGCTGAAGCACAAGGTGGTCGTGGGTGATGCGCGCTTTGTTGGTTTTGTTAGATTTATGATAAGAATTTTCCCTTAACCAAAAAAAAAAAGAATTATAAAAGTTTCCGTGCTTAGAGAGGAGTTACAATAAACAAATCATTGTCAATTGGATTTTAATAGAAGTATTTACATAATTTCAATCAATTATTATTGATATATTTATTTAATTTTTATAGCACGTAAACAACCAAATAATCAATACGTGGGTATTGTGTAAGAAGGTTATAAGTTGCGTGGGTTTAATTTATGTGGAGTTTTAATTTTGTCCGTCTTTTATAACTCCCCTTCGCTACTGTCAATTCAGTTGTCATCACTCTCTATTATATTCAAAATTCAAACTAGAAGATATACCATGCATTGATTCTTCTTTTATTTTGATTTGGAGCACGTGGTTTGACATTGACTTTTCTGTGTTTGAACATCATTCGCATGCTACGTTCACTGCAACTTAGCAAGTCAGTATTTCTCGTCTCAACAATGCGATCGAGTCGAGATCATCACATAATTAATTATCCTCTTAGAATCACAATCCCTGAAATTGGTCAAAAGGGCGTGCAGAATTCACGTTTTCATCCCATCCCTTTGCCTTCTAACTATACAACAGCAGAAACCATATATACGTATTACATATATTACATATATAATATAATAAGTTGTGGGGTTGCATAATACTACGCCAAGTATCACCCATGAGATATACTTACATATGATTTGTCAGGTTTATCTTTCTCCATGTACACCAAGACAAGATAATATAATAAGTGATCTAGGCCTGAGTCGGTCAAAGTCCATGGCTTAGTTTTTTATTTGGATAAAGATTCCTGCACGCACACTCCATTTTAGGGTGTAATATAGGAATAGAAAAGAAAGAGATAAATAGGAAAAAAAATAAAAAAATGTAAAGAAAAGATGTACAAGAAGACGTAAGAAAAATCAGTATGAAGATTTTGATTTTGATTTTGATTTTTTTTACTTTTTGGGTTAAAGCCTTTGATAAGATTTTGTGAATAGGGAAATAGGTGCTGAAATATATAGTTTTATTATTTTATGAGTTCACATAATTCAATTCGGATTAGTCATGGTATAATGTTATTTTCCAATATTCTTTTTTTTTTAGTTGCTATTTTCCAATATTCAGAGACTAAACAAGAAGTCAAAATTTCTTCTTTACTAATTCAGTGGTATAATGTTATTTTTTTCTTAAAGATCAAGGGTCAAACTTAGGAATATTTTAGTAAAACCACGTAAGGTTACGTGGCTCTCTGTGGTTTTCTCTACAATCTACGTGCACGTATATTTAATCAGGCTTGACTTGTTGACTTGCATTTTAGATCAAATAAGGAGCTGATGTCATACTTTTTTTTGGGTGTAAAATTGCAATGAAAGTGCAATTTACTCGAATCCCTTCCCTTAATCTCCCATTCAATTTTACTCTCATTATTGCCCATCACGGTACGGTCGCTTTGGTCGGATAGGTTTGTCCAATTACCTAGGAGTATTTGGCTATTTCCTTAGTTTTGTTCGCATATATAAATACATTAGTGAATGGAGGATTCCGAAATAAAATACATAACATCACATATAATTAATAAGTGCAGGAGAGAGGTCAGAGGTGATGAGTTGCTTAAGCCTTAAAGTAAACAATCAACAATACAATGAATGATACGTATGCAATAATTTATTCGTTTAGTAAATCACTCCCCTTTTAACAAAATCCATAACCGACTCATCAGATACAACCTCTACTCATTAATTTTTAGTTTGATTATACGTTAATCCATTAATCCAACTATTAAAATTAAGTCCCCATCAAGTTTATTAGGAAGATAGCAAACCAGATTTCCTATGACTTGGCTAAGGCGACCAGTTTTCTATGCACCGAAATGCCATGATCTTCTCTCTTTGAAAAAAATGTCCCCATCACAATCTGCATTATTACAAACTCCCAATATTTTTACAAATTATATTGATTAAATTATTTTAAATTTTCTTTTACTTCAAACTCACCTTCTAAAATATCTAATTTTACTCAAAATAAAAAAAAAATCTCAATTACTCCTTTCTCCGAACTCTAATCTCATGTCTATTAAAATTCTTTAAATTTGCTCCATTTTTGAAATAAGGAAACTTGTTTAGCTAAAAAAATTAAAAGACAAAAAATGGCACACAATCTAAATTGAAAGAATTAAAAATGTAATTAAATTAACCTGAATAAGGTTTAAATTGAACTGAACGATTCAAAAATACAGTAGGCACTTGAAATCTAGCAAAAAATATATATTATAGTGAATGAATTAAATCTTTCATAAAATGTACACTGGTCATCTCTCAACAGGATGCATTAAAAGACCAAGCAAAAAAAAAAAGCCCTAAATTAGAAACTTCGGTATTTCAAACAACCATAAGAGGAAAGGGAGATAACGGCGACAACGGGGGGACGTTGAAAATCCCCTTAACATCACTGTCCCAGTCCCAGAATCCGGTCCAAATAGACGGCGTTAACGGCGCCTCCCTAATAAAGTTCACGTCCGATGCCGTCGTTTTCTCCTTTTTCACAACTACTTTCACTTCTTCTACCGCCTCCTCCTCCTCGCGGCGTCGTTTTCTCTCGCTGTCGCCGGAGGTCTCCGCCTCTGCCGTCTCCGGCGCCGCGGCGACTTCGAGTGGGAAGTTGAGAATTGCTTTGGAGCCTCGTAGCCTGAACGCAGCTCTGTCATAGGCTTTCGCTGCTTCAATGGCGGTTTCGAACGTTCCGAGCCACACCCTCGACCCGCGCTTGTTCGGGTCGCGGATCTCGGCGGCGAACTTCCCCCACGGCCTCTGTCGGACCCCTCTGTAGTGCTTCTTCTCCGCCGGTTCCGGCTTGTTCTGCTGCACGGCCACTTCCGGGTTCGGATCCGGGTTTCCGAACCGGATCCACTCGGTCTTCTTCGGGAGTGAGATCTGCAGCGACGGTTTGCGGTTCAGTTGAGGCTTCTTCTCGTCGGTTGATGTAAGGGATTTTGGGGTTTCAAGTTCGATTGGTTGGGGATTGGACTGAAATTCGAAGAGGGGAACCTGGGTATCGGTTTCGATGAGGTCGGTGAAGTAATGATCCAAAGAGATTGAAGAAGAGTCAGAAGATTGGGATTCAGATTGAGAGGGGCTAAGGATAGGGTTTGCTATTGCTCCTTCAAATTCAAACCAGGGTTGTTTGTTTTGGGCAGACACTGGAGTTCCCAGTGGAGATAGTTCACCTAGAAGATGCAATTTGATGCGATTGAGAGCTGAAACTTCAACTGCGTTAGCCATGAGTGAATAATCAATAATCACTTGAATTGAATTGTTCTTTTTTTTTCCTAATTAATAAACGTTGAAGTTGGTTTGATTGATCCTATCTAAGAAGAAGAACTGAAGAAGGAGTAAAAAGAGGAGAGAAGAGAGGATAAGGTTGCGATTTGTGGGTGTGTTTTGATTGTTAAGTTGAGTGGAAAAAGGGGTATATATAGTGGTGGGAGAAGGGTGAATGGGTGAACGTGGATGCGACTTTCAACTGAGGCGCTATGATGCAAGCAGGAAGCATCGTATTTCCTTCTCAATTATTATTCTTCCTGGCTTGAATTTTCTACGCTAGGGAACACCTTTGTAACTTTGCACCATCTCTTGTCCATGTCAACTGCATCTTGTTTTTTTGTCCTTTCTACTGTCCTCGCTTAGAAGGCGCTTTATCTCAATTTTTTTTATTCTACATTGTGGAGTATTCCACCGCTTGTATAACAGAGACTAATATTTCACAGGAATTTATTCGGCATCTCTAATGGGTTACATTTCTTCCAGTTGAGATTTTTTCTATACCTAAGACTCAAACCCAAGACATTGGTTAAAGAACGAGAGGCCAACTACTCACGTCAACCTTGGATGGTTTTATCTATTTTTTACTCTTTTCTTGTATTTTTTTTCTAAAAAATAATATGATTTTTCTATTTTATGTTTGAGATAGAATCGTTTGAGGTGTGACAAAGAAAAGAAAAGAAATTATGAAAAAAAGAGCCCAGAATGGTGGTGATATGTTACTTTTCTTTTTCATGTTATTCGTATATTTAAAATCTTAGAATTTGAATTTAAAATCTAATTTAACCCCATAGAATTGATTTTATAAGGTAAAAATTGTTCATATCTTATAAAAAATAAAAAATATATTAGCCAGATTTCTAATAAATGCGAGACTCTCGATACAAAAGGCTCGTGATTTTAGTTTTGGGAAATAGTCTCAAACCTGTGGCTGAATGGAAAATGTAACAATATTATTATCATATATTTTTCTTACAATAAAATATTATGGGAAACGATTTATATAATGGAAGCACACATACCTAGAGTAGGTGTCGTGTCGTGTCGTACGTGTATCTAGACATGTATTCATGTTAGACATTCATTTTTTTTTTAAAAATGATTGGTGGACAACCAATGCCAATCTACCACCAGAGAGAGAAAGAGAGAGATGAGAGAAAAGTGATAAAATAATGTGATATGTGATGTGATAGTTAGAGAGAGATAGAGAAAAATGAGAGGTGTTGGATAAGTGGATATATTTTTGAGGTGTATGTGTATCATTGCTCTTTTTTTTGGGTGAGTCATGTTAGCAGTATTTTATAACACTGTTTATTTTTTTGAAGTTTTATGTTAATGTAGAATGAAATACCATTATAATTAAATAAATAATAGCATTTTATTATATGTAAAATAACTCATACTAATTTTTAAAATATCACTTCTCTATTTTTATTTAAGATTTATATTTTGTACTAATTTTATATATATGTTGAATTATATTAACGTTGAGTCTTTATTTTATTATTTTAAAAGTGAAAAGGAATATAAAAGTTATAATTTCTTGAAATGGTTTCAATTTGTATCTCTAAATCAATAGAATAAAAAATATTAAATAAAACAAGACAAATTTTTTAATTATAATCAGTTTTATTTTATTTAATAATTATTGAAGGACTCTGACAAAAGAATATCGTGGTATAAGAAAGTTATTTTTTGAAAAAATGTTAATATTTGGACACTCATTAATCTCTTACACGCATCCAACACCTCTAATATCTTTTTTCTTATCACATCATATGGTCTAGATGCATGTACTTTTTTTTTCTTATATTTGAGATCGGAGGGAATATCAATTGTCTCTCATTTATTTCTTTATCTCACTAAGTATAGATGAATTTGAGGTGTCTATGAAACATTATTCTTTTTGAAACAACGTACGCTAATAGATAACTTAAGATCCCTTCACTACACCGACTCTACCCCCGGTGATATTTATTTTGGGTAAATTGACTTCGTCTTCCATTTGCATTCTATTACTACTATCTGCTATTTTGTCTACAGCCGGCTACATTATGATTCCTATCTTTAAAATATCATAGATAAGAGTTAGTCACTGAGCATAAATTCTAAGATGGTACCACTACCATTTATCATTTTAAAGAGAGTAGCTTTTTTGTTTTGGCTTTCTTGGACTCAGCTCCTACCCTTAAGTGCCGATCAAACTTTGTTTATCCATGCAATACGATCAATTGAGCTCTCATTAAATCATTTCAATTTTAAACAAATGAAAGGTGATAATGAAGTAGTCAATGCTTGTAGGTTCGTAAGTCACCACAATCTGTTTGCGTCTTCAGGGCCTTTCTCAACCACTCCATTCTTTATTATATATAGTGGTTATTAGGGACCACCATTGAATGCATCTTGGTCTGGCTCATTCGTTTTTGACATTCTAATTCCAACAGAAAGTTAGTGAAGAGAAATATAAAACTAAGTTCTTTGCCAAGTCTTAAACGCGATAAGAGCTAAAGCAGTTTAATTAGTCGTAAAATTGGCTTCATAACATAAATTTGTTGTCGTCTCTTCATATATTATTCTCAAACTTCTTTCTGTAGTTGACCTTACTCGTCATGTAGAATCTTGGGGGTGGCGTTCCGTTTTTACACTTTCAACAGCATGAAGATTGAACTTGTCATTTGAATTGAGGGTTACTCGCACAATAACTAAATTATCAGACTTAAACTTTTCAGTGCAAATTAATCAAGTGATGTAGGACTCCAATCGTGTAGCACTTGGGTTTGGTTTTGTCTTCCTGTAAACATTTTTGTCCTTCCCCTGGTGCTTGGCTACTCATGTACGTACTGATTTGCTGGTTTCCAAAGGCACACCTTTGTGCTTTTGTTGTAAGCCATTTTATTAATATATTTGTTAGTTTATCAAAAAAAAAAAATCTTTATGTATCAAGCAATTTAATTTTATATATAGAAATAAATTCTGAAGACGTTCATACAAATTTCATGGAGAGAACTGAGACGTGATGGATACATAACATTATGGTAGGGTGTCAAGATGTCTCTCTTCTGAAGTTGTTGGATGATTTTTATGGAGGAGGTGAAGTTATTAGGTAACCTTATGAATGATATGAAGTGTTCCCTTCCGGTCAAGCATGACCTATTTTGGCCGTCTCAGTTCTTAGGTCCGGTGTTCGAGCATCGAATAGATGACTTAACCGGACTAACTGTAATCAACACTGTTCAGTATGGCCTATTAGGTCCATTTCACTTTACATAGTTCTTTTTTTTTTAACATAGGTTAAGCACATCCACAATCTCACTCATGGGCCTTGAGGCTCCCCCTCTTTCTACTCTTTTCTCTGTTTGCACCCTTTCCCGCTCCCCCCCGCGAATCTCTTCCACGTTGAACATGAGGTTAATTAATTAATTTCTTCCACTGTGTCATCAATCATCATGAGTCATTGGGTCCTATAGTCATTGGGTCCAATTATCATATAAAGCCAATTTTTGGGGTCTAGCCCCTTGTACCCACCAAAAATATAAAGCCAATTTTAACAATAATAGCAATAAAAATGAGCAAAACAGAGAGAAGGAAGATAAGACTAAGGGCTTGTTTGGATTGGCTTATGCAGAGCTTATGAACACAGCTTATAACTAATTCATAAGTTGTTTTGGACTTATTTTTCATAAGCTACCCAGTATAGCTTATCAAAACAGCTTATGACTTATATAAAATAAATTTTATTATAATTTTTCTTTGATTATAAAAATAACTTATACAGCTTATGTCATAAGCAATAGATAAACTTGTTATCCAAACAGGGCCTAAGTCTTAATAATAGAACCTCTTGAAATTATAGTGTGCGTCTTGAGATAACGTCAAAATAAAAATGCATATGGAAAGTACACATTGACGGAAAGTTAGTATATATTTTCTTTACAAATAAGAAAATACTTTTATTTCAATCGCTTTTTTAAATATTGTAGTAATTTTAAGAATTGGACTCATTATTCAACATGATCATCATTCCGCTGTCTTAGAGACAAGATCGTGGAGGTTCAACTTTTATAGAAAGGTTGAAAGAAGCTAATAATAAATAGGAGTATGTGTTTATATGTAACTAAAGGATTATCAAATTCTAAGCCTATCTGATTCCAGATACCCCTTTGAAATTATGTAGGTTATTGGAGAAAAATTTATTAAATTACTATTGTTCCTTGCAAGTTGATGTACTGATAGGGATGTAAGGCAGGTTGTACTGTTGTGGGATACTATCTGTTGGAATGAGTGTTTAATTTGTTGGATTTTTTGTACAATTGAGACTGATCAGCACAACTTGTGTTTTTAGTCCTTTATTAATACAATTTTGCTTATAGAAAAAAATATGATCTATGTCAACACACTAACTTGATAGTGTTTGCCATAGGATAGTAACCCTCTCAAGTATTGAGCACAAACATAAATCAAAGAAAGTGGCAGACTTGATATGCCCGAGATTGAAACTTTCAAGATAGGTGGAAAACATAAATGAGGAATGGACCCTCGTTCCACACTCCTCCGACACCCATCACTTCATTGGGGTGAAGTGTGAGATGGGTGATGGGGTGTATGTATATCATTGCCCAGTAGAAAAGGCCAAGTTTACTTTTACTCTTTTATCTTTCAAAAACATGGAAAACTTACATGATACCTAACCCGGCTGAATGATTCATTCCATTCGTGTACACATCTGTATCTAGATGAAAGAAATGAAAGACGATTCCCAACATATGGACCAATTAAGCTTCATTTAGTTGGATGCTTGATGACTTGATCTCTCTCCCCATATTTCTGCACTCAAAATCAAAAGGGGTAGTTGAAAAAAACGCATGAACGTCCACTTGAGAAGAGACTAAAAAGGATAGCACGTACACTTATAATAGTTATATTTAAAACGTGTAGCATTAGCGGTTAAGTTTCATTTTGTATTTTTAATTTGTGTAGTTTTCACATACTCTTGGTGCTTCAAAAAGTAATTAAGAGACAAATTGATAAATAATTTCAGTGATCCTCGTTATTTTAAAATGGATGCGTCTATCATAATAATTAAAGACTTATTAACAGTGTCTTTCATAAATAAATAGATAGATAATACATCATGATCAAAAGACCCACTCATATTTTTTATTAATAATTATTACATTTATTTTATTTTCAAAATGAATACGATATCCCTTCAGAAGTGTACACTCAAAACATTCGTTGAGTTCGGATAATATATAGGTAGGTATAGTATAAAGAGAACGGAATTCCTAGCATAAAACTTATATTTTAAAAGTAATTTTACTTTATCATTCAAATCAAACAAATTATTCTAAACTCGTTTTTAATATATTTTTCCCATACATGAATTAACATTTTTAACCTCATTTTTTTTCAAAATCAATTCTATATTAATATCAATTTTTCACGATAATCTCTATTAAAATCTAAAATGAAAAGACCCTTAATGTATAATCACATAATTACTTAAAAAGTACATAAATTTTTTAATATTAATTATTTATCATAAAATATTAAAATTAAATCATCAATCTATTTCCCGCATATAAAAATAATCCTCCTGTTGCATCTCATGTGTGTATAAGCAATGATATATGCTAGCATAAAGCTAAATAATTTAGAATTAAATATTATTATATTTCTGGCCGACTTAATTTGCCAACTATCTACTAATAATATATGAAGTTTTTCAGCTACTTTCGTTTTTATATTGATAGATATTTGGCGGTTTAGTCCACTAGAATTTTGGAGGCTTTGAGCCTCAAATTTTAGTTTGCGGGAGGAATCGATTTTTTTCCAATAAATGGATCAATCAAAGGACTAAAAGAAAACAGCGCAACACTAACCTTAGAGCTGGCGATCGAGGCTATTAAATAGGACTCCACGGCAAAGGAACGTATGAAGAAAAAATAATAATAAATTAATAACGATAAATATCAATTTCCTTCTGGTAACCATGTGGATGTGGGTTACCATACAAAGAAATATTCACACATGACACAACATATATATATGGTTTCAGATCTAGCATGATCAATGCCTTTAGATTCGTTACAGAGTTCAATTATATAGCTACCTAGTTTTAAATGGCGATTTAATTAATTAGCGAAACTAATTGTATTATGGACTCTGTTTGATCATTACTTTGAAATCTGTTCTACCTTTTGGAGAAAACACATGCATTCCCTCAATAATTTAGTTTTCAAAAGCACAATTCCAGGCCTTACGACAACATTAATTATTATATTGGCAACTTGATGAGAAGATATATTTTTATATTGAAAAGTATTTCAACTTGTTTGAATGAAAATATTTTACGTAACTGTGCGAAAATATGGCCGAACTATATGGTTAGAATATTCAACCACTTGTTCTAAAATTAATTAATAATACAGGCATTGGAGGAGAAAAGATATTGTATTCTTATTATTCAACTAAATTACGAATTGAATTGCTAATATGATTCGCTTACTTATTGTGCACGTGAAGATTTCATTCTACTTTTATCTTTTTATTATTTATTTTTTCCAATTTCAAAGTTCATCAGGTAAATCCACTGTGGGCCTCTCATGTTCAAACTAATATTGAACATTTTTAGCCATGGCAGTAGAGAAAAAGGGTGAGAATACTCAAAAATTGCGGTGATGCGCACGAGTTGGTAGTTGGCACGTAGTGACTAAAATAGTATACATGCTCGCCCATACTATATACTATATTAATGAGAATTTCTCAAGTCAAAGTCAAATGTCTCACTTTGTTACGGTCATCGGTCAGCTTCGAAAGGTCCTGTTGTTATACTTATGTTATGTTATGTATGTGGATTGTCTTCCTTCGTCATGTGCCCCATTAACATAATTTTAGTAATTTAGCGTTGAAATTTATTACTACATTATTGTCTAAGTAAAAATTATAGAGAAATAATAAATTTGCAAAATTCCTTTCACGTGAAAAAATATAATTCGTGAAAAAATATAATTCATAAAAAACCATAAAATACTATCCACTTCTTAATTGTCCTCTTAAAACATTTTAATTGTCCACACACACACAATTAAATCCACATTTATTACATGATATGCGTTGCTTATCATTTAATGGTATAGAAATTACTACTCTAAACTCATATATAAGCAAAAAATAAATAATTTATGCTAATTAAAAAAATTAATTAACTCTATTTAATTTTATTGATCTTATCAAATAAATCAACTTGATTCTCTAAATTGTCCTTAATAAAAGAACTATTGAAATTAAAAAATGCATTAAATGAAGAGTATTTTAATGTAAAAAATAGTTCATTAAATAAGGTGAACTCATTTATGATTTATTTATATTTCGGACTACTATATTTGAAGTCTTTTTTGCTTATAATTCAGTCCAGAGAGAGTAAGTAACACTCACACACCCCTCACCATTTAGAAAATGGAAGTTGCATTTTACCTTGATTTCGAGAAGAACACATGATAAGTGAAAATTAAATAAAAACAAAATATTTGAACTCAAATTCATAAAGAAACCCATCTTTTTATGTTGTTGTTTATTTATCAAACAAGGTAATGAGGGGGCCGGAACATTGGCGAACATATGAATTTATTTTAATTTTTATTATCATAAGGCCATCTTCAATGGGTATTATTAATCATTTTACCAAATGAGCATTGATGGTGCATTTACCTTTTGAGATGCTTATTAAGCATAGGTATTTAGTTAAACACCCTTCAAATTTAAACACACGTGTGGCCATGTCATGGTATATAAATAAAAAAGTCAAATTAAAAAATCAAAAAATTGATATTGGTGAAATGTAATGATGTGAGGTTATTGGTGGGTCTATTTAGGAATTTTTTTAGAAGTGTTGGATTGGAGAGATAGAATGCTATGAAATACTTAAATTCAAAAGAATAAAAATGGATAGGCTTAAATTTGTTTTTGGTCTCCCATTTTTCAGTAATATTCATTTTTAGTCCTCCATTTTTAAAATGTAACTTTTTAGTCCCTCATGTTTAAAAATGTGTCACTTTTAGTCCCTGGAGCCATATTTTAAATTTAAAAAGTATTTTTAAAATTTGAAAGAAGTCAAAATATAAATTTAGAAAATCATTTAAAGTTAGAGGAAACAGAGTAAGGTGATAATAAGGATTTGGGATGGGTCAATATATAAATTTAAAAAATAATTTTTAAATTAAAAAAATGACTCCAATGACTAAAAGTGACATATTTTAAAAATTAAAAATTAAAAAATTGTGTTTTAAAAATAAAAAACTAAAAACGAATATTACTGAAAAATAAAAGACCAAAAATAGATTTAAACCAAATGGATAATATATAGTAATGAAACATATTTAAACACCTTAAAATAGAATATATGCTTCCACCGTGGATGCTCTAATACATGCAGACAAAGAGAAAAATACTTGCGCTGCGCCACGTTCTCCTTTGAGTCAATTCCTATATATACTTTCATTTTACTTTGTTCCCGTCACACTGATGTGGTATGTGGTTGATGTTAATTTAAGAAACGAGTCAAGTTTAGAATTAAAAAAATGAATTGGATTGAACTAATTAATTTCTATATAAGGATTGAACTAATAAAACAACGTATCATTTCTTTATTATATAGTATATAGAAGTATATAGAATATAGATAGATAGATATATTATTTAAAATATAAGTAAATTGTCAACTAGAATATATCAATAAATGTTTAAATTATTTGAAATTTAATATATATTATCATGAAAAATAATATTACATCATTTAACTAATAATTTATTAATTTTTTATTTTAAAAAAGTATTAAATAGAAAAAGTACCGTAAATGTTTGATGTTTAGGGTTATTTGGATTGACTTAAACAGAACTTATCTGCTGATATAAGCAATTGTGACAATGTTTGGAATAACTTATTATGAAAATAGATTATGGCTGTCTCATAAGCTCTTTTGAATTTATTTCCATAAGCTATCTAGAATAGTTTATCAAAATACCTTACAACTTAATTATATGAAATCAGTTTTATTACACCGTATTCGATTGTAAAAATAGTATATATATAAGTACTAACTTATGTTAGGAGTGTTTAAATGCATTGTTTATTCAATCAGGTCATTAGGAAAACTCATAATTACGTCCAAGTTGTACGGCCATTCAAAAGGAATCCAACTGAACCCCATTCAAATAAGTATGTATAGCTGTTTTCAGTATGTGTCACTACTGGTTGATCATATGTTCATAGTGTTAATCCAAAATGACAAAATCTCGAAAGGTAATGTTTGTTGAATTGTGATTCGTGCAGGGTACCGTCGGGGGGAAGAAACACTAATGCATAAAGCATATAGTTACTGTGAGATGCAAATTGAGAGTAGTGGGGACCTCTTGTAGGCTGTTGGAAGGGTTATTGAATTTGAAAGATACTTATCCACATTGCAAACCTCTCAAATGTGTCCACAATCGTTGTATCCGTATTGGTGGATCAGGGTCATTTTTATAGTCTTAGTCGTTGCTTTCCTCGCCCCACTTGCCCATTTTTCTTTTCCTGTGGTTTTTCGTCCCGCCGGTAAACAAGAAAACCATTTTTCTTGACATTTATAGCAAGGTACGTTAGACATTGGAGCATAAAATTTTCAGTATTTTGGTACTTATGTTATTTCCTTTTTCTTTTTACAATTACAACGATGAAATTTGTACTTATAACCTCAATTAAACTATCTAATTACTACCTCATCATTAATCTAATCGTAGTGACTTTTCTATAATCCATTATGATATCCGATTTAACATAAATCTATAGACTTAAATGAATAAGTTTGCATGATGCTCTATCATGCGCGCAATGAATGATTTCTTTATGGGCTTCCTTATGAAAATTCCCAAATAGATAGCTAATTCAGATATAAATTATTTTTCATACTCTTTATGTCATTTCTCAACTCAAATAGTTAAAATTTTATAGACTTAAATGATTTCTTTATGTCATTTTTTTATTTTTTTTATTTTTGACTAAAATTATTTTATTTGTTAATTTTTTGACTATTTTTATTAAAAAAATATTTATACTTTATACGAGTCGAGTTTATAAACTAGTTAATTAAATTTACATTTAATTTATTTTTAAAATAAATAAAAAATATTTAAGCATAAATTATTCACTTCAAATTCAATTTTAATCCAATTAATTTTATAAAATCAAATTTCTTTAAATTATTTCAGTTAAACATTCCGCTAAACATTAACACAACAAACAAATATGAAAAATGAAAAATCGAGTAATAATCGTATAATAAGCAAAGACACTGGACGATTGTGAAGCATGGAAAGTGACAGCGGACAGGACAAACAGAGCAGCAAGTTGTCTGCGCTGTAAGAAGAATGACGTCACGCGTAACATATGTTTACTATTATTTATTAGAAAAAATGGACAGAAAAAATTAAGCACGTGATGAAAATCCCTCCCACTATGACCTTGCCGTTTACACTATACACATGCGAAACTTCACCGAAGCTTAGCCGACGACTACCCATCATCATGATGGTATCGCAATAAAATAATAATAATCACCATTCCCCACCCCACCGCAATTAACTTAACTTTAAAATAAGAAATCCAAAATTCAAAGTCGGTAATTCATAAATCCAAGTTCATGAACCTACAATCCTATAAATACCCACCAATTCCCAATCTTTCAAGTTCGAATATTCACACCTCCTCTCAAAACAAATATCTCACAGACACAGTTGTTCATTCTCTTTTTTGGCAAAGTAATATTAGAGCACAAAAAAAAAAAAAAAGCACGCCTGATGGCTGATACAGATACAAAGGTACACAGCCCCATCATGTACGGACAGAGTAATTACGAGTCCGATTTGGCCCTTCTGGACTCTATTCGCCGTCACCTGCTGGGTGAGGCCGAATCCATATTCGGAGCCCCGACAACAGTTTCGGGTAACACCCGGGTTTTCTCCCGGAGTTCCAGTTTCAGCAGCTTGTACCCGTGCCTGAGCGACGATTGGGGCCAATTGCCGCTCAAGGAAGACGATTCAGAAGACATGGTGCTCTACGGCGTGCTCCGCGACGCCGTCAATGTCGGGTGGGTCCCATCCCTCGATGCCGTTGGGTCACCCGAAAGCATCTCTTCGGGTTTCCCGCCGGAGATCGTCGTCAAGCCGGAGCCGGACGTCATGCCGGAGGAAAACATTCCTCCGGTATTCTCGGCAGCACCCCCGGTGGCCGCCGTGCAGTTGCCGAAGGCCGCTCCGTCGAAGGGGAAGCACTACCGCGGCGTGAGACAACGGCCGTGGGGGAAGTTCGCGGCGGAGATCCGAGACCCGGCGAAGAACGGGGCTCGGGTTTGGCTCGGAACGTTCGAGACCGCCGAGGATGCCGCGTTGGCTTACGATCGTGCCGCGTACAGGATGCGAGGGTCGAGGGCGTTGCTGAATTTCCCTCTCCGTGTTAACTCCGGCGAACCCGATCCGGTTAGGGTGACCTCGAAGCGGTGTTCGCCGGAGCGTTCTTCTTCGTCGGAGAGTGGATCGCCGGCAAAGAGGAAGAAGGTTGTGACAGCTCAGGTGGGGCTAAAAACGGGGCAAGTGGGAAGTCAAGTGGGACAGTGTACACGTGGAGAGCAGTTATTGGTCAGTTAAATAGTAATGCTGACAAGAATACCACGTGCTTGTTTTGTACTAGCGGACTTACTATTGTGTGTGTCTTCAATGCACTTTGTAATTATTATCTGATGAGAAGAGAAGAGATGCGTTTATGGCACTTGTCCTTGTTCCTTCGTGCCACTTACCTTAACCTACCCATCCAACGCACAATTTTGGAACCAAGGAAAAGCCAAAAGAGGAAAGAGAAAAGTTTAGTAGGCCACCAAAGATGGTGACTCGTGAGGGGAAAAAAATGAGGGAAAGTGGGAAAGAGAAAAAGAAAAATTAAATGATGAAATCTGGAAGGTGGTGAAAGGAAGTCATGAGGTTTTAAGTATGTAACTTAGCATTGTGAATATAGAATTTGTTATTTGTTTTGTTCCAACATTTTGAATTGTGAATGCGTTAAAGTGTTAATTGTAATAAATGAGACGAGACTTTTAATTTTTCATCCCCCAATTGGAAGTGATGCAGAACTGTGCACGGAGTTGACTTACAAGACGAGAAGGAAGGAACCCTTCTATTTTTTATCAATGCATCATCGATCATATCAATTGTTTTTTTTTTTAGGTCGAAAAGTATAGCGAAAAATAATCGTCGGCAATAAAGCGCACCAATAAAAATAGTAACACGTACCAGTTTAATCCAAGTGATTATAAAAATGTAAGGACAAGACAAATATGTCGATGAAAATATATTAAGCCTTTAGTACAATTTTAAACAAAGCTAATGCATTGTACCTTTTTTTTTGTTAGTTTATGGCCATTTATTAACTTTATAATTATTTACATGTACGTAGTGAGATGAATTATGCCAGCTTATATGTAACCTTATATTCACAAGTTGACATGAGATATTTTTCTCCTGTCCAAAATCTCTAATCCTCTTTGAATGGGAACACAAATGGAAAAATAGAAAAGATTGAACCTTTTAATTAAGTTTCGATTGTACTCTCTGGTGACACTTAATATGGGAAGCTGTGTTTTGTTTTCACCAATGGGAAAACCCTTTTTTGACGTAGATTAAGTATGAAAAATGTTAGACTTTGATCTAATGGATCAGATTCATTACCTGCTACCTGCTATTAAAATAAAGGTAATAGAGGTAATAGAGTTATATATTTGCGAATGTAGATCTTCAAAAGTTTGAATTTGTTAAAAAACCCCAACCTTAAAAAATAATTTTTTTTGGTCAACAGATCTTAAATTAAAAGAAAAGGCCAAAGCCCAAAGATACAACCAGACAACAGACAATACAGATAGCAAAAGCCAGTCCCACTACCACATGATACACAAGAAACAAGGACTGCTGCTATCATAAAACCAAGAACAGAAACAACTTCCAACAAACAATTAATAGCATCACAACTACCGTGGCCTAGAGAGGACCAAAAAACCAAAAGACACCAAAACAAACTCCTCCGAAACTGCACAACAACTCTCAAAGGCAACAACAATAGTATGTGAAAAAAGATAGAACACCACAAAGCTCAAAACTTCTAACTCCACACCGAGAACAAGCAACAAAAAAACTTCAAGATCCAACATCTGGACCTGCCCCATACCAGTTCAAAGGTCACGTACGGAAGAAAACAATGAAAAGGCAAATTTTTATTTTTAGCAGACCTCACCAACACCAGCACTTGGAACATCCGAATGCTCAAGGTAAGAGCTCCCATCCACCCTTCCATTTCTGAGATTTACACAACCCTTCTTTCGGGAATGATTTTGAACCTAGCCCTAATTTAATCCCAAATAAATTAGTTTGCAATTGAACGGAATCTCTATCATCTATTACAAACTCAGGCAAGTCCTAAATACAAGCCAACCAAAATCGCAAAATTGAACTAATACGAACGACAAATAACCATACATGCTTGGGAAACACCTCTATGCGAAGACAAGCACGACAACACTGTAGATCCAAAGTAGAACAACCAGAAACAACCAAAAATCGCTCACCAGAAACAACCAGAAATCGCTTCGCACACTCGCTCACCGGAAACAAACCACAAATCGCTTCGCATATGTCCTCCGCCAAGGACTTCGTTGTTCAACGGTATGTCTGTAAAATGGGAGCAGACTTCAAGTACTTTAACCATATATGGTCTAGATGCATGTACTTTTTTTCTTATATTTGAGACCGGAGATGGTCCAGATGCATGTACTTTTTTTCTTATATTTGAGACCGGAGGGAGTAACTACCTATTAAATTAAACTAATCAATCTCTGTATTTGCAATTATTAAATGTTCCAGGAGGTACAATGCAATTATGAAAAACCGGTTAAACCTACTATAGTAGGTAACTGACTGGTTTCCCATTGGTGGGAGCAAAACACATGTTCCCATGTTAAGTGCCACCGTACTCTCTCCGTTTTTTTATTTGTTGGTTTTTTTTAAAAAAAAATTATTCTTTTTTATCTGTTGTTTTGATAATTTAAAGTTATATTTTGACAATTATACCCTTATTTTTATTAATTATTTTACACATTTTTTATAATTTATTAATGTAGTGGTTGAGAAGTTCAAAGACTAATTATTACTCTAAAAAATTATTTTACTTTCCAACAATATAACTTTATTATTAATACAAAGTGACTCTAGGAGTCCATAAAAGATGAGTTGGATAATTGAATAAGGGGATAAAAATGATTAAAATAATGGTACACATTAATGTAGAGAGATAAAATGAAATAGTAAAAAAATAAAGATATAATAGAAAAAAATTTATAAATTAATTGATTTTTTGGTAGTGGTGAAACAACCTTAAACTACAGATAAAAAAAAACTAAGTGAGGAGTAACTTTAAAACATTATTGAATATAATTTCAAATCACCCTGTGCTCTAATTAATCCGATTCACATTTGAAATAGTATCAGACACACTAAAAACAAAAGAAAAAGTTTTTTCAAACCATCGGACTTGGGCTTAAAATTTGGCTAGTGACAAGGGTTGTGTTTATTTTTACTATTGTATGCATAAATCTTTTTTTTTTTATCAATCGTATGCATAAATCTTTAAAAGTAAAAATAAATAAATAAATAAATCAAATAGATCGAATTTAATAGTATCTCCTAAACGTTCCATAGAAAAAAAAACAATGTTTTATTAAATGTTAATTGGTGTTGACAAAAAGTTGAAACAAACAAAGCAATAATTAAGGGCGTTGGAAGTTTGTTTCAGACATGACTTCCTGCAACGTTAACTTATTTTTTGGTGATATCCAGCAACGTTAACTTAGCACACAGTTTTGTAGGCATACAATACAATTAAGAGGAGTGCTAGGGATACAATCTTTAACACACTCCTTTGGACACACTCTCTTGTGTGAGGCCACGCACACTTTTCATTTAAACTCTTACCTCTTGACCGGTTGTACAAGTTTTGTTTTCAATTTTATTTATTCTATTTTGTTATTTTTAGTCAATCACCACGCACTGCACTTTTTTTGTTATGAGAACGCACTGCACTTAGTAGCACACTAGCACCACGACGGTGCTCAGTTGATAACCATGGCAGCACCATGCTCCAGCGGACCGGTTCACGGATCTCTTAGCTCTTGGCCAACACGAAGGACCCGTTCATGGAGGAGCTAATAACAGAGACAGTTGTACAATGAAGAGGAGCTATAGGGATTTTGAGGGATTTGATGGGCCAATGGGGGAACACCGCCATCGGCGTCGATCTCACCGCCATCGGCGTCAATCTCACCGCCATCGGAGTATACATTTTTTCTTATTTTTCTCTATTTCATTTTTCTCTCAACAATTTATTTCCTTTCTCTTTAATACCTCTGTAACCACAAGCACGTTGAAGATTCCTCTGTGGCTATGAAGTTCATTTTTTATCTTCTTTTCCTTTTTTGAAATTTGTTTTGATAAATTATTAGTTTGCTTCCAATTATGTATATGCCAATCTTGAGTCCATTGAATTCTGTTTTGGTCTGTGCTGTTTTTATTAGAGGCAATATGAGTGAGTGTGTACTTGGTGTAGGTAGTTAGTATAGGTCGAATCTGGTTCTGTCATTGCGGGTGGGGGGGGGGGGGGGTTCCTTGCTGTTGGAATTAATCTCGTTCCACTGGTCTGTCTCACGAAGGTCACCTCGGAATGGAGTGTCGAAGTGGGAGACGAAGGGCCTCGTAGTAGTGACGTGCGAATGAAACCTATAGTACTCTTCAGGTTTGAAACCCAATAACAATAAAAAATAAATGGAAAAAGATGGAGCGTCTCAACCTTTACAGCCGGTTACCAATTGAAGGTTTAAATAAAAGGAGTGACGTGGCCTTACACATGAGAGTGTGTCTAAAAAAATGTGTTAAAGGTGTATTCTTGGCACTCCTCGTACAATTAAATTACAAAAAGTTAGCGGACACGAATTTGCTTCGTGAAAAAATATCAATTAAAGAAAACAACTCGCTGGCACACTTGTGAAAACGACATGTGTAAGCATGCCGAGACGATTTTTTTTTTCATGATCAGTACGTGCTAACGGTATGTTTGTTTTATATTTTGATAGAATCGATGTTAAAAGAAATGATTTAAAAAATTGAGTTTAAAAAAATTGATTTATATTTAATAATGATATATCAAAGATGGGTGTAGAAGAATTGATTTTATTTAGATAAAAAATGTAAAATCATTTTTGATGTGTTAATATAAAAAATCTTATAGACTTCACACACATAATTATTTTTATTCAACACAAAAATTAGAAATTCTTGCTTCTAATTATATTCACTCTAGAATCATTTTATTCAATGCGATTTAAAATAAATACTACTTACTGTAGCAATCACACCACACCTAGAATTAATTCTGAGCCCTAAACGTGGTTTTGGAATTTAAAACAAACGGATACTAAATCCTTTCCTTAAAATCACAACAAATGATATGTGTAGTTATTTTTTTTAAAGGAAAATAAGAGGAAATTTTGTCAAATTATAAACTGTTACAGGAGTGGGTATTATCATAAGACTACTTCGCCTAAGACATGTTAAAAGTATATTCAGTTACAAAATTGAGGTGTATAATTAATAATATGGAAAAGGTGTTTTTTTTATTTCATAACCATTTAATTATTTTTTGTTACAAATAATTAGTTGTTTTGATTGTGAAGCTAGATTTTCCTACATTCCCACCCACTGTTACTTGTCCGGGTCCCCTGACTTTACTAATTACCGATTACACTGTTTCAAAATATTAAAAAAAAAAAGGATAACATCTTTTTATGTTTAAAAAACTTCGACATATCCAATCTTAACTCATTGTCACTGGCTAGTCGCTACGGACCCCGAAAATCATTACCTCACTTTTACGTGTAAGGTGTTCAATGAAATACAGACAAAAAATAGATTAATTATTTTTTTGTCCTTTAAAAAATTTTAAATTTGAGTTTAGTCATTTAAAAATAAGTTAAATTTTTTTAATTCTTCAAATATGTATTTTTTGATTTAGGTCCTTTAAGTGAGTTGACTTGCTACGTGGCATATTATGACACAGTCATCATTCCTACGTGACACGAAACGCTAACGTGACAATATTAACTTTTAAATTTAGTCCCTCTAAAAAGTGAGTTTTGATTTTAGTTCCTCTATCTTTTTCCTTCCTCCTCCGCCACCCCCTTCTCCTCCTCCAATGGCTTCCCCCTCCTCTCCCACCTTCCTCCTCCCATGACTTCCCCCTTCTCCCCCACCTTTCCCCCTACCCACTCCCTCCTCCCTTACCTTCCCCCTCCCTCCTCCCATGACTTCCACCCCCACCTTCCCGTTCATTCTAATCACTGCCCTTCTCTCAGTTCCTTTCTGCTACTAGTATCATACACACACACACTAAATTCCTCCTTCTCCAATTATTACCTCATATGTTGATAGTGGCAACAATCAAACAAAAGCAACCATTTAAAAACCAACAACACATGCTAGGTCATGAAGATCAAAAAAACAAAACCAAACGTACATGTATCAATGGAAAAAAGATCTGTTATTCACATATCTGGGTTTCTGCTATTCAAATTTTTTGATGAAAGTATCAATGGAAGTTTGGACTCAGTTGATGTGCTTTGGTTTCTATAAAAATTATGGTTTTTGATTTTAGTCCTTATAAACATGTAATGTTTATATAATAGTCCCTGTAAATATAATTTATTTTGAGTTTAGTCCTTACTAAAATGTTAGACTCAACATAAGGTCCCTGATGTCATTTTCTTCTTCGAATAGCAATCATGTTCGACGCAGTTGGCAGGCTTCACCGTTTTCTGAAATTGATTGAGGGGTTTTGTTTGCTTCATATAAACGACCAACATGTTCAAAAATATGACATTGAATCGTGTAGTTTGCTAGTTTCAAACAAGTGAAATTTGCGAGTTATGTATCGTTTCATCCACGATGAACCATAACAACTTCAAGCTAGATTTCTCTCACATGGTGCTTCGATCACTGTAATTTGTTTAGGGTTTTTGTTTCCCATTACATATCGACCAACATACTGAAATTTAACAAGTTTTCATCAATCGGATTGAAAGATATTAATTGTTTTTGTCGTGGTTCATGTTCTCCAAAAACCCAGATCTCGTTCTCGAGATCTCATGCCAAGAAGGTGGGGGAAGGCATAGAAGGAGGAGGGGGTGGTGGAGGAAGGAGAAAGGCAGAAAGACTAAAATCAAAACTCACTTTTTAAATTCAAAAGTTAATATTGTCATGTCAGCGTTTCATGCCACTTAGGTATGATGACTGAGTCATAATGTGTCACCTAGCAAGTCAACTCACTTAAATAACCTAAATAAAAAAAAATTTAAAGGACTATAAAAGTTTGACTTATTTTTAAATGACTAAACTCAAATTTAAATTTTTTTAAAAGACTAAAAACATAATTAAGCCAAAAAAGATATATGATTTAGCTCCTCTGATATTATTATTATTATTATTATTATTATTATTATTATATAAGCTAGGAATTCTTCCCCTTCAAATTAGCGACCCAAAAGACACCGCACGTGCGCTCTTACGACATTATGGAAGACCTTGTTGCAGCTTATCCTCAACCAAAGACTTTCAAACTTTGACCTTGTCTTTTCCCTATTTCCCCCTATGAATATTCAACGGTTGTTAAAGAGCCAGGGAACATTTTTTCCTATATAAAAAATAATTTAAAGTGATATGGGAAGAAAGCTAAGAACAATATTCTTTTATGTTCTTTCAATAATTTAAACGCAGCAGATAAACGTTCAGAGAGAGAGAGAGAGAGAGAGAGAGTTGAAGTATTACGTATCAATTTTAAAACACTGCAAAGGGTTCACGCAGCCTCTTATCTGATGCATGTACCATCAATTAGCCACCAAATTGAGGAGATTAATCGCTTTCAAATGTTATATCTTATTATAATCAAGTATAAATTAGGAGATTTTTAAGTCAAAGTTTATAGAAACTTGAATCAATTACTATATAAGAAAAATATATCTTAATCTCTAAAATTGTGACATGTATCTCTTCCTAAACTGTAATATATATCACATTTTCTAGTCTTTTTTATTTCCATTGGTTTGTTTATTATTTTTTTAGAAAAATACACTTGCTTTGTATCGATCAGATCCATCATCCGTTGACTAGCTTTTGTAAAATTTTAAACCATTTGAATTATTGTTCGCGACCCTTATGATTTTTAGTTCTCGTCATAATTTTATGGACTTGAAGAATATGTAATATAGGGACACTATCAATCAATAGAAGATGTAGCAGAATTTACGTAGAAACATAATTAAGCTAAATTACTTTTCAATTAAAAAAATGACAATCACAAATTGGAAATGTTGAGGAAATTTGATGTCAACTCGGAGTTCTTCTTATAACCCCAAGTTATAGCGCTGCTTCCCCCCTCTCTTCAACCTATGGCTCTTGGCATCATGGCATGCCTTTCAAATTTGTCACATCGCCCAAGACATTAGAGGCTCACTAATACCTTGGTGGCATTCGTTTCAAATTATATAAATATATTTCCGAAATGTTCATCATGAAATGTTACTCGCACTGCATCAATTTTTAATGAAAGAGGCTCCGCTTGCTAGATCACATAATGAAAATAAAAATCCGAGCATACACAGAGATAAAGTGAATGAAAAGCTGCATGAATGCCTGGGGATTATACTATAGATTAACTTAAAGAAGTTGCTTCGATGCTACCCACCAAAAAGGACCAAATTGACTGCATTATTATGCATCACTGGATTTCTTTGATATTGCAATGACATTGAAGTTGAGCGAATCTGGATTTTTCTGGATCATGCTCTGGATGGCTTTAGCTGCATCCTGTGGTAAATTTAAATATATATTATTAATCAAAAAATAATATACGGGAGGGAGGATATATGTAAGATGAAAGGCAGCAAACCCAGTAACTTAGAAGTCATGATTAAATAACTAACAAGACCCAGGGATGAAAATGCCTAGGTAAAGAAAAAAGCATATACAAGCAGGTTAAGTTGATGAACTATAGATGCAAAAAGGCACGGTTCCTGGAAAGCATGGCAGCGGCCGGCAGAAGTGGCGAGGTTGAGGAGCAGGGGGAAAGGGTCTACTGTTATGAAATTCAGACAGTCTACAGCCTGACTTTACAAACTCAAATTTTGAAGTATCGTCTATCTATAAAATTTTCCCTAAAAAGGTGGATAATGCCTTTAATCCAGGTAAAATGCTTGAGCTGCTTTCCTACAGAATCGTGGTCACTGTTTCTTCATGTATCATTTACATTCAAAAGCCAACAATGGAACCACTTGACAACAATATTATGGAATCTTTTCTCTCTATATGCATTTGCAAATCAAATCAAATCAAATCAAATCAAATCATCAATTCCTTTTGCTAAATACATGTCTTTCAGGAACAATACAATAATAGCCTGAACATTGAAAGATATTTACCCTCAAGAGAGTATTTGGTGAGGATGGACCGTGAGATATTGCTCCTGACTTTCTTCCATCAAGCTCATAAAGTTCACCTGCATACAATAAGATTGCACAGAAATTAATGAGATAAATGTAGGCAACCGCAAAAGGGAGAAGAGCTCAAAATTGATCCAAGACATGTACCCGTTCCCAAATTGTTTTGATATAGGCTTTATACAGCTGGCTCCTAAGATTTAGATATTTAGGTTTCATACTTTGTTGTTGCTGTTGTTATTGTTGTATCTTGGTATTATTGTTTAGCTCCTTTTACAAACACCACACAGAAGAAAATACTAATAAGATATATAAAAGAAATTACCATCCACACAAGCAAAGCAGATGAAATGAGTATCCACGTTATCTGATGCCTGTATTACAAATATTTTAAACAAAAAATTGTTAATACAACAAAGGAAACAAATTGAAATAAGTAAATTTTTGTATTAAGAGGGGGTGTTATCTATGTTTTATGATACTGTCAAAGTTTGCCTCACAGGAATGGATAACAACATTAACATATTGATAAATACTGGCCCATAAAGTAGCAATTACAAAAAAGAAAAGAAAGATTTTAATGATCCGTCACCCCTAACCTCATGTCAAGATAACACAGTGCAAAGAAAACAGAATCTTACAATGGAAATCACCAGGAGCCTGGTCTCTCCAACCCAAAATTCACTAACCAACTAAACTAACTAACTGCCCTTACATTCTGTCCCTCTATTTATATCCTACTCTAACAAGGGCCAGTCCACTTTTTTTATTCTAACATATATTACTGACAATATTTACTCTGCACTAACATACATAGCTAACATATATGAAAACACTTTGACAGTTATATCTCATAAAACCTCAGTAGTTTACATTTCCATCTTGTTGAACTCAGCATAAACAATATTACCTTTAAAAAAACAGATAACTTTGCAGTTCACATTAAGAAAAATAGCTTTCTACATATGTAAGATGAAAGGGCTTCATAATTTACCAGAATTGACATCCCTTGAATACTACAGCTTATATAGAACACATTCAGCAAGTAACAGGCATCTTCCTTACTTTCTACGATAGAAATAAAAAGCACTTGCCAACTTTCCTAGAAAGAAATATATTTTATAGACTATACTGTGAACCACTCCAAGATACTTTCAACTTGTGGCAGTTTTCATTGATCATCTGCCACCAAACAACTACTCTGGTGCTGTAAGGAAATTTTTTTTTTTGGAAAAGACAAAATAAGAAATTGGGTACTTCGTACAAGACTTTTTCCCTTTTTCAATGCAATCAGTAAATTATTTGGGTCATGGTCACAGTTATGCAAAAGAATGTTTAAAGTATCAATTACAGGAAAGTTAGAGTTGAACATAAGGATTAGTAGTTGTTGAGCCGATTGTGTTTTCCTTTCCTCTAATACACTAATATTGGTGTACTGGCCTTGGCCTTAGCTAGTTCCAGTAAAGGTGCTAATTCTTGTGCATTAGAAAATAAAAAGAGAAGGGGGGGGGGGGGGGGGACTTAGGAAAGGAGGACCAGTAGGGTGTAAGATCGGGAGATCATTGGGAGTCTCGAGGTATGGACTGTGCTAAACTAGACTACAGGGTGGCTCTGGGAGTTTCTTTGGCCATGATATCAGTTGAACAGTGAAAGAGAGAGTTGTGAACTTGTGAGAGCTAGGGCAACCAAAGTGTCAGACCAGTGGAACAGCTGCACGGGACACCAGCAAGCAGATTGGGACTAATGGTGAGTTGGACAGAGCCCTGGACAGTGTCATGTGGCTTACACACACTTACAGGTGGACATGTGTGTGGACAATTTTTTTGTCAACAAGGCTCAGGGAGATGACTGATCAAAGGTCTGGCAGATGATGGGTGACCTTGTTCTGGTGGTTTGAATGTTAGAAATAGGTTAGTTATGTCCTAGTCACAAATACACAATGAAGGTAGAGGGAACCCAATGATGAAGGCTGGTTCAATAAGCAATGAAGCTGATGGCAAAAGAAAAACAGTCCCAAATTGGGAACTCTTATACCAAGTGGAAAGAAAAATTTTCAAATACTATTTCTTAAGTACGATTGTACAGAAGTTATTTACATTATACAGACTTATGCTAATAACTAGTTGTCTAAAATAGAGCTATGTTATAAGAAGTAAATCTGTCAAACTAAAATTTGAACAAACTTGCACAAAATTCAGTTGCATAACAAAATAAATTTGAACCTATGTTCAAATTTATAGTCTAAAAGGCCAAATCTAAATTCCCAAAATTACTTATCAATTATCATACAAGAACCCACAAATATAAACTACGTCATGTAAAAGTCCCTGCATAAGAATCAGTTTATCATATCCAAAGAATAATGATAAAAACAAACAAGTAACACTAAGAGCAAGATTTTTCCAAATGCATTGGAATATATTTTCAAGATAAGAAGGATGAACTGAGCCTTTGATCTCTACATCTAATCCAATTTTACTAATACATCACACCATACCCCTCCCCTCCAATTTACTGTTGCTTTAAAATTTAAATTTAATCAATAGAATTACCTCTGTATCACCAGCAGAGGCTGCTACTGTATGAGCAACTTCCATCTCTTTGTCATTCTCAAGAAATACAGCACGCTGCATGGTACAAAAGTTAGAAAATGCCAAATGAGCATTATATTTACCTGACAATTAGTCTCAATGCTTGCATTTGTGAAATATGAGAAAGAAAGAGAGGAGATCTGGGTAGGGAGAAATAACCTGCATTGGGTCCAAGTTTGCAGTAGATTTGAAGAACTTATCAAAGAATGACCCCTCAACTGATCACAACAAAAGAGACACAAACTGAATAAGATTTATGGTGTGTTTGGATAAACAACTTATTTAAGATCCCTTATGTATAAGCTGATTCTACAATCAAAGAGTTTATGGGCTTAAACTTTGCATAAACTCTGTCTAAGTTGTTTCTATAAGTTATTCTGGAGAGCTTATGAAAATAAGCTGAAAAAAGCTTATGAACATATCATAAGTTATTTTTATAAGCTCTTCCAAAATTCAAACACTTACATAAGCACTTATACCATAACCAAATAAGCTCTTCTAAACGCAGCATTAATGGCTTATGCACCAAAAATCTTAATTGAGGCAACTTGATTGTTGAAAACTTACCAAACTTGACTTCAGAAGTTATGTTACCAAGAGCATGAAGAAGCCCTATGGTACCACAAGCATTACCCACAGTTTGCTTCATGAAATACACTTTATTGCTATATTCCTACACCAAAGCAGCACATGAAAATCCCACTCAAGGGGTGCAGCTAAATAATCAATGATATGATATATGCTACCCAAAATTCAGGTTTTTTGGACATTATTTAATAAAATAATCAAACAAGCTTGTGAAATGGCCCAATAATTCATTACGATAAAAATGAATACTCACAAATATAATAAAAGATTACCATAATTAGATATGTCCACTCACCTTTTTTTCATTTTCCTGTTGCAACCTCTCTTCTTCGGTCTGATAAGAGATAAAAACTTTCATAAAATCAGAAGAGACACAAATGAATATGATACGACAGCAAAAAAATTATAAAAAAACACATAAACAGAGGGGTATAGACAAAATAAAGGTTTATATGAAAATAACCTTGGCAGTAAGGGGATAAAGAAAAAGCACGGCGAGAACTGGCTTTGGAACCATTTCCAAAAGCTCTTCATCTAAGCCATAAACATCATAGCACGCTGCCTCATTCTCTGGAAGGCCGAGACCCCGAAGGAACTGCAATTCACCGAAAATAACTAGAGAATTAAAGTATGCATGCTGCTAACTTCACTATCATCTTATCCAACAAGAGCAAAAACAAAAAATTTGTAAGTCCAAAACAAATAATAAAAAGGGTTGTCTTTTTCTGCAAAATTTGTTAAATGGTTATATTTTGAATTCACACTATCCTAATCGCATGCATCATTTTTAACATTGGTAACAGAACAATAAAGAGGGATTCAGAGATCCATAGTGATAGAGATGAAGGATCGGAGGGTATACCTGGTTCATGACATCAGGGTTAGCTTCAAGAGGAAGCCACCTTTTCACAGAAGGTTCGCTTAAGGTAGCCATTCTACGCTTCTCTCTTTCCTTTTTGGTTTCTAATGCGGTTTTATGCTTATGTACTTCGAAGCTCTCCGATGATGAATCGAAAACAACAATGTAAGTGAAGGGGCTATATGTATTCGGTATATATATAATAAGGGAGCATATCAATATCAAGTGAGAGGACTTCTGTTATGTTATGAGAGGATGAGAGGAATGAATCATAGCCATAAGATCAAACCATAAATGGTTAAGATTAAAACATAAAAGTACATGATTTTTTAAGTGGTCATGTGACCACTAACTAACTTTTAATCCCAGCCATCTATGTATGGTTATACGATTCAGATTTAATCCTCTTACCCTCTCATATTAAAACTCCTCTCACTTGATATATATATATATATATATATATATATATATATATATATGGTTTGTGTTGTGTCTATCTTAGTGGGCCTATTAGAAGCCCATGATTTCTGCAAATAACCATGGCAATTGTTAAAGGCACATACATTCTTTTTTAAATGCACATACACTTATACCTAAAAAGACCATAAAACCCTTACTTTAAAAAAACCCCCAAATACTATCTCTCTCACCTCTCCAAACTTCTCTGCCAACTTCCGCCGTGCTCCCTCCCTCACTTCTCCTATCTCTCTCTCCTCTCCATTCTTGAATCAGATTTAAATTGAACATTACTAAAATAAAACTATTGCAATTTCATCATTGTTGATTTTAACTATAAAAGGATAACTCGTGCCAATGCTCTGGAAAGTTTTTGTTTTTTTTTTTGTACAAGGGGAAAGAGAAGGAAAAGGATAATTCATGCCAACTTCTGTGCTGCCTCTGATGAAATAAACCGAAGAAGGAAACAAAAATAAAAAAGCAAGAACAACAACAGAAGAAGAAATAAGCCCAACGAAGCAGGGGACGGGGGTTGACACATTCTTTCTCTATGTGCGAGGAAGACCGAAGTGCATAGAAAGAGTGTGTGCAGAACTGATAGTTCCGCATCAATGTGAAATATTTGTACTGATACGGAATTAATAATTCCGCATGTATTATTTGTATGTGTACATGCGGAACTATTAATTCCGTGTATTTATTTCAAATGCGGAAATAATAATTCCGCGGTAAAAAAGCGACCCAGTCCCTTCTATGTGACATGCGGAAGTAAGGATTAGGATTGTATGCAGTCATTAGTATATGCAGTCAGTGCAGTCAAATAATTATCCACCATTGGATTCATTACAAGCTCAACACCATTTATCTCCAAAAGTGAAAAGAAGCATGGAATCATTTCAACACATTGAAATTGAAATAAAATAAAAAAGACACGTAGGGACTTGACTCTTCGGTCTGCCATATCTTTCCTTCTACGCAATATGCAACTTTCTCTCAGTCAATAATAAAAAAATAAAATACGATTAATAGGTTGCAGCTTTGGGCACCAACATCGAGGCATTTGGCTGGTTGACATGGTGCAGAGAAGAGACGGTGACTGCGGAATTAACAGTTCCGCGTGGAGTCATTCATCGTGAAAGTCTCCCGCGGAACTAATTAGTTCCGTAGAGACCAAATAGTCACGCAGAATTAATAGTTCCGCGGGAAGATTTTCACAATAAATGTCTTCCCGCAGAACTATTAGTTCCGCGAGACCATTTGGTTTCTGCGGAACTAATAGTTCCGCAGGTAAGTTTTATGTCGTTTTTAATTGTTATGTATGTGTTCTTTTGCAGAACTATTAGTTCCGCGGTGTCAGAAAATTGCGAAAAAAATTACGTCGCGATTATACCTGATAAGTTCCATGTTTTTGCTCTGATAGTTTGCTTTTAGATATTATAAATGGCATTTCCTTATAGTTGAAGGAGAGAGGGGAGAGTGGAGAAGGGAGAATGGAGAAGAAATTTGAAAAAGAGGGGAGGGTGTGAGCTGTGGTTTCACCCGCGCAGAGAAGAAGAAATGAAGGGGAAAGAGAAATAGTGGGGGGAAGAAGAAATAAGGAGGGGTAGTTTTGGAATTTTGAAAAAAAAAATAAGTGTGTATGTGTGAATAGAAGGTTATGTATGTGTGAATAGAATTGCCCATAACCATTTCAAAAGTGATGATCAGAAGTGGGATAAAAACTTGACCAAAAAAAAAAAGAAGTGGGATAAAAAAAATATGTGACCAAAAACAAAAGTGGGATAAAAAAATAATTTGTTGACCAAAAAAAAAAGTGGG
Source organism: Glycyrrhiza uralensis (assembly GCA_030159175.1). Lineage (NCBI taxonomy): Eukaryota > Viridiplantae > Streptophyta > Magnoliopsida > Fabales > Fabaceae > Glycyrrhiza > Glycyrrhiza uralensis. Next base: position 48,480,348 of record BRZY01000001.1, on the reverse strand, counting down.
ATAAGAAATATTGAATGTTCGTATTTTTTTAATTACTTTGAAAATGCGTATTATTATTATCGAAAAGAAAATAATATTGCATGTGTTTCTTTATTAAATTGGACATGTCCCTCAACTTGTAAAAATGGTGGGCTAATTATTTGAAACCTAATTGTTATTAAATCATGATCAAATAAGTGATAATTAGATATATTTTGATAATTAGAATATTAAGCAATGAATTAATATAAAATGATAAAAAAATTAAGTTTAATTAAATTTTAAGTTAATATAAAAATGTTATATATCTTTAAAGATAAAAAAACAAAAATGAACAGCTAAAATAAGAACCATTTAACAAAAGCATATGAAGTGAATAAAAATAACAATAACCATTATGTTGTTTAGTATTTTAAAGTTTCACATAAAAGCAACCAAGCATATAATATAATATATATGTACACTTTTTTTTTTGGGTCAAAATATATATGTACACTTAAGGGAGGCAAGACACCATATACCTTTTTTTTTGGGTCCAAAGTGAGAGACTTGTATTAACGCAGGCCAAAGCCCAATAACTACAAGCAAAGGCAACTAGCCCAAATTGCAAACATAAGCAAACAGGAAACGCAATTAAGACCCAAAGCACAAAGCACAAAGGGAATCTGGAAACACAACAGAGACGGTTCCCAAAGACCTGAGACGCCACCCACCATCATCAAGCCTCAAACACCGCACAGCAGAACACCAAGGACCACCCAGCTACCATACCCAAGCATGATACCCATCAAACAACCAACATCAAATTGGTGACACCATATACCTTTATATATGCGTTTTTTGTAGTTTGACACTGAACTGTTAATTATGTTTTTAAAAATATTTAGTTGAGTTGTAGATAATAAAAAATTAGATCAAACTAATAAACCCTCACCTTTTATTGGATTTGCGGATTTTATACTGGATAGGCCACCCGCCAACAACTCTTCTTGGCTGGACTCCTCCAATTTTATGGGCTGAACAAATTGGACACAATACTATTCGCCCATGTTTTTTTGATAGAACCCGTCAATTCGAACCTATTTTTAATATTTTGGACCCAAAAAAAAACCTGTTTTTAATATGGGGTTGTAAGCAAACAACGGAAATTTTCTTTCCAGACTTCTAGTTTATATGTTGACCAAAAAAAAAAGACTTCTAGTTTATATATATATATATATATAAATAAATAAATATAACAAGTATTACAATTTGTTGGTAAAGGAAACATGGGCTTCTCTTATAGATGTTATAGGATAAGAAAGTTGAAACTATTAATAAAATCGGTAGCTCGAGATTCCACTGTTGAAAATTTGGGTGAACAGGTAATGTGAGGGATTTCTAAAATATTAGAAGTCCAAAGAATACCAAGAAAGAAGAGATGCCTTGCATGCATGAAAGGTTATGTCCTTTCCTAAAAGTGTTTTCTTTGTTGTAGAGTCATCACCAACATGTCATAGCTTCCATCAGCTGCGTGCGCGTGTGTAATATACAGGTTTTAGGTTTATAAGGGTTGCTTGACAATCCAAATGTACTTTAATTTCTAAGCTGAATCACTAGTGTATACTACAAGTTCCCAAACGGTTTAATTATTGCCTGGAAACATCCGAAAGACAATTTTGAATCTTTACAGCAATAAAATAAATGATGAGGAAAAGCACACAAGGCCAATTCATTGAAAGAAGAAAGATTAATTATTGCTTCATTATGAATAGTGTCTCAAGGTGCATGATTATAGAGAGACACTTTTCAGCTTTAGGAATTTGACTGTAGTAAAAGGGGCAAACTGTAGTGACACTTCCTCAACTAGGTAAGTTGCCTCCAGACTCTACATCACTTTAATCACTACATGATAGACATTCCTCTCTAGCAAAATAGATAGAGAGATAGTCACCAGAAGACCATTCCTTTCACTCACCAGTATACCTTGGTTTCCTCTTTTCAGCAAATGCAGCCAAGCCTTCTAGTCGATCTTTAGTATTCAACACCTGATCATAACAATCTTCTTCCAAAACCAAAGCTGATGTTAGATCAGTCTCAACACCCTCGTTAATAGCTCTTTTAGCCATCCTTATTGCTACAGGACCCTGTTAAAAATTTAATGCAACTGAATATCATACAAGAATAATAACAACAACCATGCCTTAATGCCTTATCTCAAAAATCAAATTTTCAAAAGGACTGCTATATTTTGGAAATTTCACACCCACAAGTAATTTCTCTTTATAATATCCAAGCAACTCAATTTGACAAAATTGGTTTTAGGCTAACATTCTCAAAAAACAAATATATTGTTCAACAAATAATTCTTCCAAAATATATTCTAATTGAAAGTAATTTTGGACAAATTACCCAAATGCGCTCTTGATTTGCACATTCAGATAGATTACAGGGGTCCATTGCACTTACTGAGTCATTTATGAGTATTTGCACAAGAAGTAAAGTTTTTAGGAATGTGTTTATAAGTTAAAACATGTGCAATCTTTTTCTTTTTCTTTTTCTTAATAGATCAACTTTTTTGAAAAATTAAAATTAAAAAATCAACATTTAAAAAACCAGTCACTGCCATTTATTATATATGGACTTTCAAAGGCATAAAAAGCCTGATCCCTGCATTTCTAAATGTCATAAAACACACTACATCAGTTTCAACATAATATATTTCCCAGAGAAATACCTTCTGATTGATATCCCGAGCAACTGCAAGTGCCTTGGAGTAAGCTTCACCAATAGGAACACAGTAATTGACAAGACCTGATGAACAAATGATCATGCAGCTACGTATCATCGATTAGTTGGGAAAAAGAGAGAGAAGTGGCATACTTTATTTGTGAAATGGAGCGAGCAAGAGGTTTTTTTTTTCCAGTGACAAAAACTTGGTAATTGTTATTGTATTGAAAGCTGCACAGGAATGGTGGCCTATGGCCTTTCTCTTTGCTTTCATAGAGTTCAAAAGGAGATGGCCAAGAGTAAGACTGTCATAATGTTGGGAAGGGAACTCCAAGACAAAAGGAAGTTTGATAGGCACAAACTAAAACTTTAACTTTAGAATGTCTTTAATGTTTTCCAAGTTAAATTGTCATTGAAACAGTGAGCATCACGTGAACAAGATGCTCCTATATCTCTGTGCTTGATAATGACTTTACTAATTAGAGAAAGAAAAGAGCCAAGTGACTAATCAACATACCTATGGATACAGCCTCTTTGCCGTTAATCTTTCGACTAGTAAATATAATATCCTTTGCTATTGATTTTCCAACTAATCTTGGTAGTCGCTGTGTTCCACCTGCCCTGTGCACGACAGGATTCCATGAGAGGTGATCTACTCCCAAAGATTTGAAGAGTTGTTTGCAATATTATGACAACTTTCCAGCACAAGGAAGAGATAAATAGTTGGTCATTTATGCTCATTGCAGGCTTTAGAGGCTTCACCTCAATTCCAAAGAAAGAACTTTTAACTGGAGACTAGTTGTGGGAGTATGGGCAGCAGTCATATTTGATGCTCATAAACAAACAAAAAAAAGCCACTAGTGCATTAATTGCAAGACAGTATCATAGCAAGAAACTATTGTCCAGCATATTGTGCTGACCATATTTGCACTCATTCATAAAAAATTAAAAACCAATTCAGATACCCCCACCTGGTTTTATATATATTTACATATTTTAGATAGATTCTACATAATGTGTCTGAAATAGGTGGTGTCAAAGATGAAATATGATGAAGAGAATTAGTTATACAGCATACCCAGGGATTATAGCAAGTCCTGTCTCTGGCAAACCCATCAGAGCATTTTCTCCTATGCCATGAAAGAAGAAACAAGTAAAAACAAAAAGACTAATACTCACAGGACAGTCAGAAGCATCCAAACGATCCTACAAACAAATGAATCCAATTTACAAAAGTACAACATGAGTGACTACCACATATTCGAATATCACACGCCAAAGCCATTTCAAGTCCACCACCAAGAGCTACTCCTTCTATAGCAGCAATAGTTGGTACACGAATTGCCTGAATAAAGAAACAGATATTATGCTAGTTTGAAGGAGCAGTGTCGAACAAAATGGGGGGAAAGTAAGTACAGCCACAAAAGAAGAACATGATAGAGTCCACTCAGAGAGATTTTCAAATCACCAAATTTCTTTTCACAACCACACTAAGACAAACTGAAAGCGGAGGTAAATGAATTATAATTAGGTCAGCTCATGAGCTGAATTACTCTCCTCCCCCCCCCCCCCAAAAAAAAACCAATAAGATTGAAATAGAACGAAAACCTACATTGCATGATGCTTCATCTGTCATTCATTCATCATATGATGTTGATAAGCACACAATTAGAATGTAAATAATTGAATAATGCGAACTAACCTCTAGAAATGACATTGTGGAACGAAGAGAATTCACAAAAAACTTAACCTCTGATTGATTCATGGTCCTGCGCTCCTGTGATTGAATAAACATGAAACCGTTAAAACACACAGGTTGCACTGCTCTCTAAGAATGCAAGGAGTAAAACTAATTAACCTCACAAATTAGTTAGGGAAGAATCCATCAGGGAAGCGAATAAATTATGTCTAACTATCATGCCTTGAAACATTTCGGTTTACTTTACTGTGATCACAGACACTGTAGAAGAAAATTGACCTCACAAATTAGGTTAAACACCCCAGTCATCTTCCTTTTAAGATCTAAAAAAGAAAAAGAAAAATGAAAGTTGGTAATTAACCTTCAAATCGGCCCCAGCACAAAATACCCCAGGAACTGAACTGCTGATAATAGCAACATTAGCATCGGAACTCTGATTAATCAATTCAAACACGTGACTTAGGCCTCGCAGCATGTCTTTCCCGATAGCATTTTTAGCTTCAGGCCTATCCAAGTTAACCTCAACAATCCCTGTAAACAAGAGTAGTTTTTTAAAATGTTCTTTCATTGTGGATTTTCAATTCAAAAACAACTACGTAACGCACAAGACCAAAGTTTTCCATTCACTACACATATTAGCGAAGAGACAACATATATTTTTTTAATTTATTTATTGAATAATGTTTGCATAGAAATTGGAAAACCAGTAATTTATCTTTGGCACTTTCATTTCCATCAGTTAAAGTTATGAGTCGAACTCCAAAGTTAAAAAAAATAATCATAAAAAATTACCGGAATCTGAGCCAGCGAGTCTGTGAAGCTTGACGAATTCAGAAGCGGAAGATTCCAAAATAAGGCTCCTGCGGCTGTGGTGCTGATACAGTGTGGTGAAATTGAGCGGGAGATAGGGTTTGGAAGTTTTCACGTAGTAGGAGCTGCTGCACGCAAACCTGGTCAACACTCTCAAAGCGCACATTTTTGCTTTCATTGTTCGTTTCTGAATTGAGGTTCACTTCCCTTCTCCACTGCTTATTCGGACGCGATCTCTATCTCTGTCTCGCTGATCATTTTGCTTTATCGCCTCTACATGTATTACAAATTACAAAATATTTACATTTCTTACTTTTTTTTACAGAAAAATATTTTTCTTTATTAAAAAAAGTGAATCACCTCAGTCATCCATGAAATTAATAATATTTTAAATTATTTTTAAAATTAAAAATCATTAATTATATTATTCTTTTTAAATCAGTGAGTTTAGTCTATAAAATTATCTTATAGGAATTAATGTAATTGTATGTTTTCAATTTTATGAACGAATTTAAAATATTCATAATTTCGTGAATTAAATTGATAAAAGTCTAAATTTTAGAAATCAAATTGTTAATTCACTAAAAAAACTACCATGTATCTCCATATATAAAAGAAAAGCGTTTTGTAGACAATTATTGGGGCAAAAAGGATCCTCTTCTATATAACCTCTCCAACAAAAAAATAATAAGGGTAAGAGTATAGAGAATATGGAGAAAAAAATTGAAAAATGATAGAGAGAGAATAATTAAGAGAGGTGATATGATGTGAAAAAAAATAGAAATAAAAAAGAGATAAAAAATATTAAATGCTTTTTCTTTTTTCATCAAAAAATTAAATGCTTTTACTTTTATATTTTAATCAAATTTCTGAATGCACTCATTATCAAAATCTTATTTTATATATATTTTTACTGATTTTCCAAATGAGAAATTTTAAATCCAAAAATAGGTCAAGGCATCATTGTCATATCAACATTTAAAATAAAATACCTTTTTAATTTGAAAATAACTTTATGGAATTATTTGAATTATAAAATATTTAAAATTATAAGTATATATAAATTATAGAAGTGAGATTTTCTATTTATGAAAAAATAAAAAGTTTCCTGAATAAAAAAACAATTGTTTTTCTATTATTTTTATTAAAATATTAATCACTCACACTTATATATTTAATATATTATGTTTTGAATTCTTAACCAATATGTTCTCATTGACTAATTCTTATAATATTTTATTAGGTAAATATGCAGTACTAAATTAATAATACATTTAATATATTATATTAAATGTTTTCACATGCTTAAAAATAAAATATTAAATGTTGGATGTGATTTTAATGTAATAAATTTTTTTACTATTTAAATACCGTTTACTTTTATTTTCTATATCAATGTCTTGAATGCTTCCATGAGCATTATCTAATTTTATTTATATTGTAAATGAATTCGCCAAGCAGTTATTTTTTTGAATACATTGCTAAGCAGTTATTTTAAATCCTAAAATAGAGCAAGGCATGATTGTCATATTTAGATATAACTTTTTTTAAATCAAGAATAATATTAAAAGTACTTAAACGATAAGATTATAAAATGGTTTTTAATAAAAAATGGATTTTACTTTTATATTTTAATCAAAATTTTAAATGCACTTGTTATCATTATCTTATTTTATATAAATTTTAACTGATTTTCTAAAGTAGAAAATTTAAATCCTAAAATGGGTCAAAGCATTATTGTAATAACAACATTTAAAATAAAATATTTTTAAAATGTGAAAATAACTTTGAAGAAATGTTTGAAAGATAAAATATTCAAAATTATAAATGTATATAAATTATGGAAGTGAGATATTCAATTTTTGAAAAAAATTTGCTTGGATGAAAACAAACAAATATTTTTTGTTGATTTTTTTTAAATATTAAAAACTTCCATTTTTATTTAATATATCATATCTTTAATTCTTAACCAATATGTGCATTGAAATAAATAATACATTGAATGCACTCTTTTTTTTTATCAAAATACATTGAATACACTCTGTTAAATGCTTTCATATGCTTTCATATGAATATTAAATAATGGTTGTGCTTTGAATGTAATAAACATTTTATTTACTATTTGAATGACTTTTAGTTTTATTTTCTAAAATAATGCCTTAAATGCTTTCATGAGCATTATCTTATTTTAAATTATTTTCCCAAGTAGTAATTTTAATCCTAAAATAGTGCAAAGCACCACTGTCATATTATCTATCAAAATAAAATATTTTTATATTTAAAATCGATATTATAATATTTTAATATATAAAATTATTAAATGCTATTTAATTTTTTAATCAATTTCTTAAAAGCAGTCATTATCATTAACTTATTTTATTGAAATTTCAAATGATTTTCCAAAGAAATAATTTTAAATCCTAAAATATATAGGTCAAGCCATCATTGTCATATCAACATTTAAAAAGATATTTTTAAAATATAAAAATTACATTGTGGAAATATATGAAAGATAAAATATTCAAATTATAGATATATATAAATTATGGAATCATAAAAAAATATAAATTATGGAAGTGAGATGTTAATTTCCGAAGAAAAATAAAAAAATTGCTGAAATGAAAACAAACAATTATATTTTTTAAGCTGATTAAAATATTAAAAACTTTCACTATCAGATTTTGAATTCCTAACCGATATGTCCTCATTGACTAATGCTAACAATATATTATTTTATGTTTTTTTACGGGAGCTTATAATACATTAAGAGATGAATATGGATCAAATATTACATATTAAATATATAATAGAGAGAACTATCGATTTTAACGAGGATTTATGGTGAAATTTATGTATAGTCTAAGAGAAAAATTTAAAATTCAAATCCAAGTCATAGTTAATGTGAAGCAGAAAGTCTGACTATCCGTGTCGTTGGCTACATTTAACACACTATATTAACAATTTTCTTATACTAATTAAAAATAAATATTAAATAATGATTATGCTTTTAATAATTAAACATCTTACTAAAAATAATTAAACACCTAATTTTATAAAAAAAATAAACATCTTATCTATTATTTAAATGATTTTTACTTTTTTGTTTTCCTGAGCAATGTCTTAAATACATTTATTTATATTTTAAATGAATTTCTAACGTTCTCATTGACTAAGCTTATATATATTTTATTAGATAAATATGTATTAAATATTAAATTAAATAAGTAATACATTTAATGCACTCTATTAATGATTTTCATATACTTAAAGCAAATACTCCCTCCGGTTCAAAATATAAACAATAAAGACACTTTTTTTTTGTCCAAAATATAAGCAACATTCACCAATTTCAAATAAATTAAATGCTAGTTTTCCAATTATACCATTTATTTAATGCAATATTCATATTTACGAGAGACACCAAATGGGGCACTTTTGGAAAAAAAATTAAAATTAACGAGTATTAATTAAGATTATCACATTTTCAAGACATTCATTGGTCTGTGTGTTTTTGTACTATGTTGTTTATATTTTAGACCGGAAGTAGTATTAAATAATGGTTGTATCTTAAATACATTCTTATTTTATTTATATTTTAAATGAATTCCTAACGTCCTAATTGACTAATGCTTATAATATTTTATTAGATAAATATGTATTAAATATTAAATAAGTAATGCATTTAATACACTTTATTAATGATTTTCATATACTTTAAACTATATATTAAATAATGATTGTGGTTTTAATATATAAAAAGTTTTATTTATTATTTAGATTTTTTTATTTTTTATTTTTTTGAGCAGTGTCTTAAATACACTTTTGAGCATTGTCTTATTTTATTTATTTTTTAGATGAATTCCTAACGTCCTCAATGACTAGTGCTTATAATATTTTATTACTAAATAAATATGTATTAAATATTAAATAAGTAATACGTTTAATACACTCTATATGCATCATATTTGTAAAAATTTACATCAATTCAAATACCACTGAGATATATCAAAATTACGACATTATACTAACTACTCCAACCCGTTACATTGGTCCAATTTGCGACTTTGTTGTATACACTCTTTTTTTTCTCAATAAACTTGTTGTATACATTCTTAAAATATATAAAAATAAGAACTACTCTTCGACTATAAACTTATTGCCGTTAAAATTTTATAAGATTCAACATAAATAATCAAGGTTATGAATAATTACAATTTAACTGTTAGTAGACAAAAATCACACAATGTTACTTGATATATTCTCGTATATCATTACTAATTAAATTTGTTTTTTTTTTCAAATATTTGTTAAGTCGATCATTCAGTATTTTTTTGCATTCCCTACTTTCTTATTCACGATTTCTTCACTGTATTTGAAGTTGTATACTTGTATCAATATCAATATCCTCCTTGTGACAGGAGACTCTTAAAAATGGCACTATGGGGCTTAATGGAACCCACAAAAGCCACAAACACAAGGCCACCGTCACTGTCAGGTGTAAACATTGGATTTTATTTGGAAGTGACAGTGAAGTAGATATGGATCTATAATCTCATATAACCATATAAACTACCTAAATTTCTCTGATTAGGTCAATTCCAGTGGCATGAATCAACTAACTGCTGAAACTTAATCACAAAATATTTCTCATTTTCTGTTCGGATGCTTAGGAATTTTCTTGGCAGTCTAAAATTGCAACTTTTTTTGGTGAAACAAATTGAAAAGGCACTTCAAAGAAAACGCCAGCCCAAAATACAAATTTTTGGTGAAACAAACTCAAAAGACATTTCAAAGTTCACAGGAGAATTTGAACAAAAAAAAAACTTCACAGTGGAAGCCAACACAAGCCAAGTCTGAAACAATACGGACTCTTAAAAAAAAGGAAAAAGAAATTAAAATGAATTTGTTTTCTCCTTGTTCAATTCCTAATTGGGAACTCGAGAAGCTTCACTTCAAGGCTCAAGCCCTCACCTTGGCCAAAAACAAGTGCTTCTAAATTCGAGATTCGCTTCATAATTACCAGATTTCATGCCCTCTGAAACAGATTCTTCGGAATCGAGCTTCAAAGTTCAAATCAAAATGGGCTTCTATTTTGGGTTTTGGGGTTGCTATCTATGCTGGTTAAAGATGAGGACTTTGAGAAACCCCAAGTTGAAATTCGCAATCAATTCCTCTATTTCATGCTATTTGGTGAAGCAAAAACGAATCAAAATGAGAAATTTGGATATAGCAATACTCTGCTCTAACATCAAAGCCATCAACTTTGTTTGCTGCACTTTCTCGGCATCCAAACGGGAAAATGCAAAACCTTTTGTGGATGGGGGAAAATCACAAGCCACGGGTACGATTTGGGAAAATTATGACCTTGGTATGAAAGCTTCGAAGAAAGGTTGTGGCTGAATCTATCAATGTGTTTCCAAGCAACAATGTGAAATGGTAAAGCTGTTTAGGCTTTTGGTTTGTGCTTTAAGTTTTTGTTATGTTTTTTTTTCCTCTGACAAATGTCAATGATTTTAGGACAGATTTATTTCAGTTAGTCTTAGTCTTAGTAGTTACTCATTTCACATTCCCCTCTGCCATCCATGTTTTTTATTCCTTCACCAATGTAAAATTACTTTGGTTTTGATTCAGATACTTTCCTCAAGTAATAATGCAATCAATTTGTTGTCTTACCTCTCAAACACTAGGCAATTTTCAATGGCATAATCAATGCAAGAAGTAGCAGCATTATGTTTGTTGAAAATGTCTTGGAGGCCACTTAGGTGAGTTACAAAACTTCTATGCAATTTTTGTAGTAGTTCCTTTACTTGCTCAATCCAAATCAACTCTGGACAGCTAGATAGGCCGGAAGATAAGACTAAATTATGTGTAGAGAATGTGCCTTAAAAGAATTCCTCTTTTTCTATCCTTTATTAATAAATGTTTTATTTTTTTTGCAAACATGCTATAAAGTTTGAAAGAAGGATTGCATTATAATCAAAATGTAGTTTGTGTTATAAGTACTACAACTAAATGTAGTATAGGTAAACAAATGTTTCTAAAAGGAGTGCCTCTATTTTCTATCCTTTATCAACAAATCATTCTTTTGGGGCAAAAATGAAACAATGTTTAAATGAAGGGCCATATTCTAATCAAATTGTAGTTGGTGTTACCCAGGTTGCATTTTATCCGATGAAGTGGTAAAAATTTTAAATTCTGCATAAGATTTAAACTACTTGACAACAAGTTCTCATTGTGCATACACATTGCATTGTCATAGTAAAATAAGAAACTACATTTCACAATTTCAGTAAGCCTACCTAAGTTGGCAGATGGAGGAATGGAACAAAACAATGTACTTCTTTTACATGGCCTAACCTGTTACAAAGAATTACACAAGTTTCTTATCTTATTCTTATTTAAGACTGGGCGTTAAAAACACATCTAATAGGATATCTACACGAGGAAGCTTACAATTAATGATGGATTAGACAATGAATAAGTGAAACGCGTTTGACAATGGTTGGCTCAACAAATGACGGCCAAATCATCCGGGTTGTCATTTCGACGGTTTCATACTTTTTACTTTTTTAGCTGTTTATAATATTAGTTGTTTTTGTGGATTTTTCAATACAATTTGAGAAACGGTGCTCTCTTAATTTCAATTATTTTAAGAGAAAACTTATTTAACGTGAAAAACCGAGCTCTCTTCGGTATAAGTACACCGTAGCCCTACCCTTCCTTGCCTTGCACAATTTCCTTAGCGACTCCAATTTCAGACCAATTTCAAATTTCAGCCACGGCCGGCTCCCTGCTAGCATCAAACACCTAGCTGGAGAAGACTGCTTGCGGTCTAAATTCGCTGCACAGTGACTTGCTCTTGCTCAACGACGCGGCATATCTATTCACTTTTCAAAGCACTGAAAGTGAAGAGCACTATCTCAGTCTTCTCTGGTACTGATTTTCCCATCTTGTTAGCATATATAACAGAAATTTGTCATTGAGTTCAGATATTGACTGCAATTATCTTTACCATTTTTTAGCCGTGCAGGCATTTCATAGATTCATAGATCATTTGCTTCTGCAGTGGTCACTGCTCAAATTTCAAAGGAGTCTATAAAAACATGCGCGGAAAAAAACGAGGGCGAAAATCTCATTCCCAAAATGAAGGTATGTTTTCTCTTCTGTATCAATTTGTTATGGTCGATTTTTTATACCGTGGATAATTACCACTCCCCGTTGGTGAAAGTGGTCAAATCTCCTCAATTGAAGTGTGAATCACCTGAATGACAGCTTTATTTACACACATAGGAAGCTTCATCAGTTGTTTTGCTTGATTAATATACAAATTTTAAGATTTATTCTAGTATAGATCATGCCATCCATCATAACCTATTTGACTTTGGAATTTTTCACTTCTATTTCATTAAAGTGGATTGCTGATGTGTGTATTTGATGCGATGTTTGCCTGGATTTTCATCTTTCTTGACCATTTCTTTCCCTATTGATCATTTTTATTTCATCAGTTCATAGATTTTTTACTCTTCAAAATAAGTTTTTTGAAGTCACTTGAAGAAAGAACAAATGCTCACTGGTATTTGTTGATTGCCATAGCAATTAGCAAGTTTTTGTAAATAATCTAATAGATGGAAGTTTTCGTAGAAAAAAGACTTTTATTATTATTGTCTTACACCCTGATAATGAAAAATTAATTATGTGGATCATAATGGATATCGCAATAGAAGAAAAAAAAATTGTTAGAAAAGCCTAACTAGATTGGAAATGTATGAAAAAACTTATAATTTGTTTAATACGGCTACATGCCCCATGACTAAAAAATATCAGATTTGCTTAGCATTTTGGAAGCAAAAGAAAGAAAGCATTTTCACTAGTCCAAAAACCATGAAGAAGCAGATTATGTGCTCATGCAGCATTTTGTCAATTACTTATCATGAAGAGAATAAAACATTCAATGTTTTCCCACATGATAAACTATGATAGAAAAAACATTATGGTTCTTCTATTAGTGTTCAGTTTTCAATCTGTTTGTGTTGATTCAAGAACATAATAGGAGTATACTACAAATAACTGCATATTCATCAGATATGATTTTATGACATAAGTTTCCTCTTATACTTGCATAGAAATGAAGCATAAATCAAGAAGTAAAAATTAACTGTTCTAATTACCATATAAGATGCTAAAACTTTTCACAAACTTCAGCAAAGGCAAGTTGTTACTTCCTCATAATTACAGCAAGTATTTTTTTTGGGACCCTGCTTGAACATTACAAGTCTCAATAAACACTAACTTCAAAATGGTAATGAAAATTTATGTAATTGTTTCTTATACAAACATGATGGCTTTGCTGGTTTGTGAGCTTGAAAGTCCTTTTTAAGCTATTTACTAATCATGTCACAGATATTTTGGCACATTAAATTGACATTGTTTGACCAAAAGTTTTAGATTCAGAGGCTAGAACCTCCTACGCCCTTAGGCATCGTGATCAAAGAACAAACTATGAAGAACAAAGCGATACTGAAAGTGAAACACACAATGGTGGTGATTCACATACCTCAAAATCTAGACAGGTTCGCGGACGAGGTGGAAAGAGAACACCATCCACACCAAGAGCAATGGAGACTAGAATTGGGGACTCAAATGTGGGTTTAATTGCTGAAAACACAACACCATCATGCGCTCAAAAAACAATGGAGACTGAAATGGTGGAATCAAGTGTAGATTTGATTGCAAGACCTGGAGAGCGTCACGAGCAAGGTGGGAACCCAAGATTATGCTCTGAAAGAGCAACGGAGACAGAACTGGTGGATTCAGGTGTGGAATTGACTGTTGGAAACACAAAATCATGCACTCCAACAGCAATGGAGACTGAACTGGTCCACTCAAGTGTGGATTCAATTGGAAGGGGTCGCGGACGGGGTAGAATTAGGGGTCCCAGGTCTAGTGGGCGTGGTGGTGGAAGGGTAGCAGGGGATATAGGGTGGGGAGAACGGGGTACACGGAGTCGCCCTTCTCAGCAAAGTGAACAAATCAAGGGAATTAGTAATCCTGAGCCAAGTTTGATAACGGAAAAAAGTCCATCATCACCTGAAGGGGTAGTAAGGTCATGTAAAAAAACCATTTTGTCATGGTTGATAGATTGCAAGCTTATTGAGGAACATGAACAAGTATGCTACATGGATGGGACAAAGGCAAGTGCAAACATGACAGGAATGATTACCAGGGGTGGAATTCTGTGCAACTGTTGCCAGAAGGAATTATCTGTTTGGACCTTTGAGAAGCATGCTGGAAGTGATCTCAGACAACCCTATGAACACATTTACCTCCACAGAAAAGCCACATGCCTCCAGGACTGCCAGATTGCTGCTTGGCAGGCTGCCAGCGAACGAGAACGCCGCACTGTGTTTTCATATGTGCCCAAAGAAAATGCTGCAGACCAAAATGATGATGCTTGTCCAATCTGCGGAGATGGGGGTGACTTAATCTGTTGTGACAAGTGCCCCTCCACATACCATCCTTCTTGTATGAATTTGGAGGTAATCAAAATGCTTTTCTGTATAAGGGTCTGTTTGTGTTACTCAGAATCAGGTTCTGGCGTAGATGTATTTGATGGCCTGCATAATTATTGTGAACTCTTTCCTTTTTTACTGCAGATGGTTCCCCACAACGACTGGTTATGTCCTTATTGCGTATGCAAATACTGTGGGGTCGGTGGAGAGAGTAAGGACTTCATCACGTGCTGCCAATGCGACAAGAAGTGTGAGTTTTATCTCGTAATTCATTTTCCTCCTTTTTTTCCTATTTTTGGGGGGTTGGTTAAAGTTTTCCAAACTTGCGTGTTAAAGCTTCCCATCCCACCTTAATTTTTTTTTTGCGATTGATTTACGTGACATAGGCCCTGTTTGGATTGGCTTATGCATAATTTATTTGGGTTTATCTACTGACATAAGCACTTGTCAGCGTATTTGGCAGAGCTTATGAAAACAGTTTATGACTGGTTCATAAGCTGTTTTGAGCTTATTTTCATAAGCTCCCTAGGATAGTTTATGAAAATAGCTTACAGCTTATATGAAATCAATTTCACCACATTATCTTTTCGATTATAAAAATAGCTTATATATAAGCACTTATATGATAAACGCTTATGCCATAAATGCTTAAATAAATTGTTTGTCTAAATAGGCCCATAATCTATTGTCGTCTGAAAAGAGGCAGTTTTTTTTATATTTTTATTTATTTTATGCTATTGTAGTTCATTGGGGGTGCTTTAAAGAATCTGAAAATGAATTCTCAAAAGAAACCTTAGACCCTAGCTGTAAAAGATTATATTGTGGGCCAGGCTGCAGAGAGGTACGGATTCTTTATCTATGATTATTTTTGTGCATCAAATCTGAAAATCAAATAGTAGAATATTTTTTTTTCCACATCACATTTAGAATTTTGACTGTGTGCTTTGTGAAAGATATACGAGAAAATGGAGGGGTCACTTGGAATCCGAAATGATATCATTGCAAGCTATTCTTGGAGAGTTGTCCGCCAAATGGACATGACCCCCAAGGTGATGTCTGCTGCTAGGAACCTACACATAGAAAATAATTCAAAGGTTGCAGTTGCTTGGATGTTAATGAATGAAGCTTTCGAGACTATAACAGACAGACACACCGGCACCAATGTGGTTCAGAGTGTTGTTTACAGTCGTGGGTAAGCACATTGGTGGTATTATTATTCCACATTGATTGCAAAAACTTACTAGTAGTTTTCTTTGACTTTAAGCACCGCAACATCATCGATACAACCTTTTGATCCATTGCTGTCATTCAATTCACTGTTCAGATCAAACTTATCTAGGATCAACTTCAGCCGTTTTTATACCTTTGTCCTGGAGAAAGATGACGAGGTCATTGCTGCAGCTTCTATCAGGTATATATACTCTTTCCGTTTGTTGATAATCTTTTCCAATTATTTTTCAGTTATTGGGTTTGTGAATACTCTGTAACATGGCAATGCCCCTCGAGCTCAGATCTCTCCACCCTCTGAGTCTGACATACAGATTTATATTTTTTTCTTGTGTTAAACAAAGATTGAGATACACATTGTTATTGAATTGTTACTTCATGGCTCTATAGATTTCATGGAAGGAGTATAGCAGAAATGCCTTTCATTGCCACAGATGTGGCATACAGGGGGCAAGGGATTTGCCGGTCATTAATGAGGGTAATCGAATCGGTAAGTGGTTAACAAATGTCCTATGATCTCTTGTTGAATGTCCATTAATAATCTCTCGTTTCGTATCATTGCCATTCATAACAATATTATATATTATATTATATATATACACGTAGACAATTTCTCATGGTCATCACCACCTATTGCAGTTCCTGTGTAGCCTCAAAGTTGAGAACTTGATCCTCCCATCTGCTGTGGAGACTGCTGGAATGTGGAAGCGTAAATATAGCTTCAATGAGATTGGCGAGTTGAAGAGAGCAATATCGTCCTGCAACATCTTGATGTTTCCTCATTGTCTAAGACTGTACAAGGACTTGTCAAAAAGCATAACATGTGAATCTCTCTCTTTCTCTCTCTCATTCTCATTGGCTTTCTCATATTGATGAATATTTCTCTCTTTTACTCAATGTTCCCCCTTCAGCTGGTGGCCGTGGTGGCGATGACAAAGAACGCATTCAAACTGGCATTGATCAGAATGGCCGCGGTGATGGGAGTAATGAACACAATCAAGCTGACATTGATCAGAATGGCCATGGTGGCGATGACAAGGAACACAATGAAACCGACGTTCAGAATGGCCATGGTGGTGTTGACAAGGAACACAATGAAACCGACATTCAGAATAGCCAGGAACCACTACAGATGGTGGAGAATGAAACCGACATTCAGAATGGCGAGGAACCACCACAGACGGAGGAGCAGGCAGAGAGACTCCTTCTAGACTTGAATGTGGACCTTCATCAGGAGGATGAGTAGAAATGCTAGTGTCTTAGGGATAGTCACAGATGGTGAACAGCAGGTTGATACTCGATATGGCTGACCGCAGAAAACTACCAAGGGTGTGTTTGGTTTATCATTGTGCATCAGGAAGATAAATATTCCATTGGCAATGACAAACTAAACACACACCAAGTCTCTTTCTGTGGCTGAATAGTTTACTGCTGTCTGCCGAGTGCGGCCTAATGTTCAACCATGATGTAGGGACTAGAGATTTCTCTTTATGTTTTTACTTTTGGCGTAGACATTTTAAGTGTTTAATCTGTTATGTTGCTTAATTAGACTTTGTTTGGGACTAAGATTTGTTTTGTTTAGTTGAACCTTATCATTATTATCTTCTGTTAAAATCAATGTTTCTGTGAGTCTAATACGATGCTATTATCTGTCTCATCTCACATGACACAGCTGCTATTCGGTATGAAGGGCAAGTGACACAAATTGCACGTATGGAGACATGACTTTCAGTAGTTTATTTTTATGCTGATAGGAGGATCGTTGTGGGCAATATTCATTAAACTACGTTTTGTCATTTAAAGTTGAGAATGGACTTCGTAAAGTTGCCGTCTAAGAGGAGAGTGGGGACAGAGCGGAGGAATAGAAAAAAAGAAGAGGGCTTTTTTTTTGGTCAAGAAAAAAAAAGAAGAGGGCTAGGTAGGCTGGTTAAGAATCAGAGTGACCCATAAAAATTTGTAGCCCAATTACTCTAATCCATTTTTTTTTATACAAACTCTAATCCGTTTTCTGTATTGTACGAGGGAATTTTTATCTATACATTCATACTTTTTTATCTACACATGCTTCAGTGTGGAACTATTAGTTTTGCATGTATATTTTTTTTCGAACACATATATGATGTGAAACTATTAGTTCTGCACGTTGTAAATCAATGCAGAACTAATAGTTCCACAACTATTTTTTTCTGAAAACATATATGATGCGGAACTAATAGTTCTGCACGTTGTAATTCAATGCGGAACTAATAGTTTCGCAAGCATGTGTAACGAATCAAAAATACTTGCGAAACTATTAGTTCCGCATTGATTTACATCGTGCAGAACTATTAGTTCTGTATCATGTATGTTTTCAGAAAAAAAAGTATGTATGTGTAGATAAAAAAAACCATTGTACAATGATGGGAATGGGATCATCACATGATCCAGTTCTTAACCGGAAAAAAAAAGCATAAAACATACACTTATTCTGACCAACAAAACATACACTTATTTATTATTTTATTTATGCATAGAATAATAAGTTAAGACCAAAATCGAAATCGTATGCCAATGAAATAAAATTAATGAATAAAACAATTGTTTTTCTGTTATTCTCTTTTTGTTATTGAATAAAATTAATAAACCCCGTAAATTGATCATGTATGATTATATGGTTAACTCTTTCTTTCAGTAAAAAAAAAAACTCTTTTTTTTTTTTTGAGAAAGTATATAGAAATATTTACCAGCATAGAGGCAACCATATGATGCAAATTGAAAAACGAATTTTACATGCATGGAACTTTCAAAAATCAATATTATTGACCAGTTCAGTAAATAGTACTTTTAAAGGAGTTGAATGGACTTATGCTTGTGTTGTGATCATCGATAGTCTAGCCATTTATACCAGAGAAAACACTAGTAATTCAAGCAAGATATAACTCCTCCACTCCCAAACAAAAGAATACAATTATCATACGATGTCAGATTATGCCTTTTTTCCATGTCAAATAGTTAACATTGTTGAAAAAATTTAAGGATAAAAAAGTCAAGCGTGTTTGAAACAAAACACTTTTGTATATATTTCATTCC
Source organism: Glycyrrhiza uralensis (assembly GCA_030159175.1). Taxonomy (NCBI): domain Eukaryota; kingdom Viridiplantae; phylum Streptophyta; class Magnoliopsida; order Fabales; family Fabaceae; genus Glycyrrhiza; species Glycyrrhiza uralensis. Next base: position 48,461,346 of record BRZY01000001.1, on the reverse strand, counting down.
TTTGAAATAATCATCTAATAATATATATCTTAATTGAAGTATTAATTAGTTATAATGCAGACTTTTTGATATCTGATCTAAAGTTGCTACCGTCATGCTCATGCACGACCCCCTCTTATTAGGTAAAGAAAAAGCAATTTCTTGCAATGTGTTTTCAGTATGTACTCGGTTTCAGAGACTAGGAACGAGTAATAAGTTGTTGGGCGGTACTCCACACCTTTTGGTATAATCCCAAATTCACAGGTAACTCTATATATATAGAAATTGAATTTAAAACAAACGAAATTATGGTCCACGAAATAATTAATATTCATGCAACACATACTTGAAAATAACGTTTGTAGCTTCCTTGTTAGTATATTCGCGAATTCAGTAGGGAAATGAGAACAAACAGCTAGCTTTAGACACACAGGAACGAATTAATCCCTTGACCAAAATTGTTTTGAATATTGAAACGGATCGAATCAAATTTTTTTTAAGGAGACCAAGACCAATTAAATTATAAAGTGCAGTGTGCAGTGCGTATGCTACTCAAATTCACACTACTATGCAAGCAAAGTCCTAAATTAAAAAAGTTCGTAGCAGCAAGCAATTAGCTGCGTACTCCATTTTAAGATTTAAAAAAAAAAATAGTCTATCAGTTCTCCCCAGGAAAAGGGTTTGACGTTTTCCATTCAATTTATATTTAAGGAGAGAAGGAAAACGCAAATTATTTGATTTAACACTTAGATTTCTATCATATAAACTATTTAAATAACTTAAACACTACGAATAAGCAGTTTTTATTTTCAAATAAAATCTTATTTAAATAATTACAACCGATACAATTGGAAAGAACAATGAGATGCGTGTATATGGAAAAAAAATTATCTCTATTTCTTTTTTTTTTATCTCTTCCTTACTATGTTTTTGGAGAATAAATGATGTTCTTTCCTATGTATTTATTATATTTATTTCATGTATTTTTTCAAAAGCATAGTAATAGAAGAGTATAATACATGTTTTGGGGTCATGATACAAGGGAGAATAACTTCCGACTGCTTCAAGTTATATATATAAGTCTTTCCTTTGAAGTCCTGTTTTATTTTAATATTGATTCGTCAAATGGACAAACAATACTTTCATTTGCCAGAGAAATGTTAACCACACACTGTCACTCACATATCAATATAATTTTTTATGTTTCATTGTGATTGATCTTATCCCATTTTGATCCTGCAACTTTAATGACACAAGGGAAAAAAAGTTATACGCAGCAAAGTTAATATGCACATTAAATATTTGACTTCAGATATTTTTACTTATTATTTTTACAATATATTAGAAATTACGTTTATTTAAATAAAAAGTTTTAACTTACTAATATATATATATGGATTTATTCTAAAAACCAAAAAAAGAATATGTTACCAACATTTTATATTTATCTTAAATTAAGTTGTGCTCCGGTCTCTGTTTTTAACCTTTTAAACTTCTCTCTTCAACAAATAATTAATTATCAAGGACATGTCGGTTTTATAGTTTGGAGACATGTAATCAGAAGTTGGGGCTTTCAGAAACACTTTTGATTAAAGCCAAAATTAATTTTAGCGTTTCTCTGAACGTGTGCATTAATTGAACACACAATTTTGTTCAACAAAATGTGAAACAGAGACTCTAAAATAAATGACATTATAGGCTGAATTAATGCATATTTGGTTTTCAATTGATGTTATTTCGAAGTGTTTTCTTGGTTACATACTCCTATATAGTACTATAAATTACTTTTCTTGTAGTATATATACATATAAAGTTGACTTGTACTTGACAGAATTGACTAATACCTAATTAAACACAGTCGAGTCTTAATTACTTGTTTAAAAGTTGACTTGTTAAATAGTTGTAGTTATACTACAACAAATTAACACAAATATGTATGGAATGAACAAATTGTTAATCTTTGCTAGTTCGTATGTACCCATTATCATCCCCAAATTAGATTGAGGACGTGGTGAAGAGAGTGAAGTAATTACATCAACATCCGTTTTTATCTCCAGTCATTCAGTTAAGCACCAAATCAAGCTTGGTCTCTGCGCGCGTAACATGTCACTCATGTGGACACGTGAGTTGCGACGAAGATTGAAACTACTTAGCACTCTAAGAAGGTGACATATTCTTGATTTTTCATGTTTTTTGCTTAATTTGTCTCCTACTTAGTTTAGGGTACACGACTCATCTTCCGTTACAGCTTCGGGTATAAAAATATCAAATTTATTTTTCATATATCCCTTTTGTGGTGTATATAGAATATTTTGTAAAAATATTCCGTGCAATGACTGAATTAATCCAATTGATGGTAGCTGGTTCTTATCAGAGATGTCCCAAAATTTGCGAGGTCGCGATCATAGTCGTCGGGAACATACATATTTTCCCACTGGTCTCGACTGTTAGCAGCAACAATGTCCAAAATACTGACATTATAATGGATTCAAAGAAAAATTATAGTAACAAGGTTGACATTATTAAATGATCACTTTCAATTTAAAATCTTGAAGTAATAGGCTCCTATAATAAAATTTCATTTAATTTAATTATTTTTGATTAATTTAAATAAACATTTAGCTATTAACTTCAATTTAACAATTTGAAATCTTGAAGTTAATAGGTTCCGAATAAAATTTCATTTCTTTTAATTGTTTTTTTTTACTTTAAAACATTCACACCCATACGGTTAAATTGATCAATTCCAAACACTAACTTCATATGAATTAAAAGCTCTTTGGCAAAATTGTTGTTCTAAATCACAGATATATGCCCAATCTAACATCCAAAGTGACCCAAATCCACTATGCAATGCACGTGGAAGTGACTACATGATGTTTATTGAGCGAGTGAGTATTTGATCTAATCATCATGGGCATTATATTACCCAAATACCTCATGATGTTTATTGAGCAAGCAACTTAAAAGGAGACGCAAAACACTAGAAAGGACAAATCACATTTGGCTGGATTGACCCACATACTTAACACAAGAGATTCAGATTTTGGGGCTTGAATTCCAAACGTGAATTGTTCCTTTTTTAGCCTTTTGTTTTCTGCTGCCCAAAAAAAATCCCGATTCAAAATTTTAATCTTATAGTATTTTATAGCTATTTCTATAACTTTATCATCGATTTTAATATTTGTGTTCAAAATTTAGAATCGTGTTCCTAACCCCTTCGTGTTTATGGTCGCTTTCGCTTTCCACTTTTACGTTATGGTCGGTGGTCTCTCTTTCTCAACGAAAAAAACAAGTACCAATATCTCAAATAAATCAAATACACAAATGAACGCCGAAAAGGATGCGCGTGACCCCTTTTATTAACTTTCCAATTGTATAATGTGATTCATATGGCATACTCAAATCGATTTTTATAGTATATTTCAATATAAAAAATAAGAAAAAGTTCTATCATTTTAACAATTTCAAATAAAGAGACAATATCTAGCACGTCAATACTTGGGATATAAAGCTTTTAGAATCATCAATGCGAATAAATACACATGTTTACATTCATTTATTAATTTATGTTAAAAAATTGAGAAATATCGTTGAGCTAAGTAAAATATCTTGTTAATGAGTTTTATGAGATAGTTTTTTGAAAGAAAGTTTTATGAGATAAGGAATTAAAATGAAAATAATATATACGTGCTGTAACAAAAAAAAAGAGTCAACTAAAAATGCTTCTGTATTTCTTGTGGTCACTCAGTACTAGTAATTGATGAACTGAAAGCGAAAACTTGGAGCTGTTGGGAAGGTGAGTCTCAAAGCGGGGAAACATGTTGCACCATATCGAGGTAAACGATTTATGAATCATGCGTCTCATGACTCACGAAGTAATAGAGGTGAATATTCTTCTGTAACATTTTTATATAATAAAACTATGTAAAAATATTTATTTTTTTATAAACATCAAAATAGTATTATAGTAACATTTATAAAAAAAATAAAGTAAAACAAAAATTTTAATAAATTTATCAGGTTAAAGTTTTATATAAGAAAAATAATCTTTCGATACAAGCAAATGTCACTTTTTTTAATAGAAGTGGCGTAGGCCCAAAAAAGAAATAACACAGGAATTAACTGAGGAGTAACAACTTTTATAGCATCAGAGTTCAAAATTGAAATTAAAAAGTATGGGAATGCTTGTGGAAAATCATGCTAGCAAGTCGTTCACACCCCATATTTGCAAGGATCCACTTCGATTAGTCTCATAGAACAAATGTCACTTTATGTATTGCATATACCAACGGAAAAATTCAGGATCCAAACCCAAGTCAACTGAACGTTTTAACCAACCAGTTTGTAAGTATGTACATAGCATTGCCATATACAATTTTTATATATAATTTTTTGGTAATCATTTACCAATGTCAATTTCTACCTCCCAATGGAGTACTACATGAATATTTTGACAAGGCTTTGGCACACAACAGGCCCCCATGAGGTATTGCAAGGGTAAATGGATGTATCCAGGTGTACATGCATTATATATAACTTCATTGTTGATGATGGTAGACATAACTCATTAGCTATCATCGAGTTGTGGACTATTGCAACTCGCGTTCTGTTTGATCAGCTTTTCCATTGGTATTAACTTTTGCGGTGGGGTAACATGAAAATGGAAAAGGAAGTGGATGGAAATGATGGCTGTTAGCTGCTGTACCCATATATAAAGAATTAAAGATCGAATATTCTACATGATTTTAATATATTTTTTTTGAAGCAGTGATTTTAATAATTTTTAATATTAAATAAAAATATTGAATGTATTTTTATATGTCTAAGATATATATGTATTTTTATATGTCTAAGATATTTATTTATTTTTTATTTTTACTAATAACTTATTTATAAAATAACAATAAGTAATATTTTAACATAAAATACCAAAAGCTCTTTTAGAATTATTTAATAAAGATATTGTGCCATAAAGTTGCGATATGGTGGGAGAGGGATGTTCAAAAAAATAATGCCATCGAATCATGTACCCTAATTATAAGAGGTGTTTATTTAATTTTCTCTCACTAAGAAAATTAGTTAATATAGTTTATAGCATTTAATTTGTCAATAATTTATATTGTATTTTCAAAATTATCCATAGTAGTATCTCTTTCTTACCATTTACTCTATATTATTTAATTAATGCATTATCTCTCTTCTCTATTCATCATAAAAAAAAAAGACAAAAGGTCTTTATAATAAATATGGGTAATTTGGATAAAATATAATTAATACATGATACATTTTTTAAAATCTCTTATAAAAAGAGACAAACAAACATAACAAAAACTTTTTATAATTAGAGACAGAGATAATATTATTAAATGTCTATAGTTTTGAGCATGTCCTTTGCACGAATATTTAGGTGGAATAAAATTTCTAGCACATGTTTGTGGCATAGTGTATGTTCAGATGTGTCCAAGAAGAGAAATGATATATCCTTTTATATATCCTTTTACTACTTTATAAAGTAAGAAAGAGAATAAAAATAATACTTTAAAAATATAAAAAATATTTTTTATTTTTTTTATTTAGTAATTAAAAAGATTTGTAGAAATAAAAAGTAAAAAAATTTAAAATTATTCATCAAAGAATGTGTCAAAGAATCCAATCTGGCTCACTGACACTGTCTCACTGTATTGGCTTACTTTTTGTTTTTGATGAAGTTAGGAATATCTCCGCCCTCTCAACCCACCTCTAGTGGATTGGTTCACCTACATTAGAAGATAAGAAAAAAACATCTAAACAAAAAACTAAGAGAAATTTTTTCAAAAAATTTATTTTATTTGTAGAAAACAATTAACAATTTTTAAAGATAAAAATGGGTCAAAAGTGAACCAATCCCTACTCGAATTTACTTTGACTTATGGGTTAAATAAGATAGATCAAATAATATGAAAAAAAAATATGAGTCCAATTTTATTTATTTTTAACCCAACTCTCTCCCATGAACCGATTAATTGGGCTAGGTTGACTCACATAGGCCCAATTTGGATAAACTTCTCTATAAGTATTTTTGGTTTGTGTTTTTTAACTAACAATTTCTCATAAAAGTTGAAATTAACTTTTGTTCTTCACATTTTTTAAAAACTATTTTTTTTAACTTCTCCAAAAGTACCTATATATCTATTGATGACTATTTAACAAAATTTATTTTTTTGTATATATGAGAAAAATAAAAAATAAAATAAGACTAATTTCTTGATAAGTCAAAAACTAAAGCTTTTATATTCAGACAGTATAATACTGATATCTTATAGTGGTGGAACAGCATATAATAAGCACCTTGTTAGTGGAAAGGCAGTCGATCAATAATTTAAAGTCTATATATTTTTTCATATTGGGAGAGACAAACAATCAAGATAAAACTATCAAAGGTTGATGTACACTCGTGCTGTAAAACCAATACAAATGAGAAAAATGATTTTTTTAAAAAACCACACCGTTAGTTAATTTAATAATTTGGCAAAATTATACTTCAAATCCCTTAAGTTATTTTATTTTTTTAAGTTAGTCTCTTATCTAATTTTTTAAATAACAAGGTCCCTTAAGTTGCCAACGTTTAACAACGTTGGTCCTTTTGTCAGTTACAGTCTAACGGCGTTAATGACGTGCTGACGTGTCTGTTAACTGCACATGTGGACATATTATGTGGTCGGTGACGTGTCATAAGGGACCAAATTGAAAAAAAATTAAGCTAAGGGACCAAAATAACAATTTTATCTCTTATTTGTCTTTCTCCTCCCTTTCTCCTACACCACCTTCCCCCCCCAACCCATGTCCCCCCTCCTCCCTTTCTCCTCTCTCTCCTCCCCCTCTCTTCCACCTCCTCCACCCACCTTCCCCCACCCCTCCTCCCGCTTCTTTTTTCGATTTTCATTACCTCAGCAGACTTTGGTGATCCATTTCGAGTGCTTTAGACATGAATTATTTTCAGAATTGAAGCTCGATTTCTTCTTATCTCGCTAAATAAGGAGTTGATGTATCCGAAGTGGGTGGGGGAGGTGGTGGAAGAGGAAGGGAGGAGAAAGGGGGGAGGGGAACATGGGTAAGGTGGGGGGAGGAGGAGGGGGAGGTGGTGGAGGAGGAAGGGAGGAGAAAGGGGGAGGGTGAGGGGAAGGTGGTGGAGTAGGAAGGGGGAGAAAGGGGGGAGGGTGGGGGGAAGGTGCTGGAGGAGGAAGGGAGGACAAAGGGGGAAGGGTGGGGGAGAGGAGGAGGGGGGACATGGGTGGGGGGAGGAGGAAGGGAGGAGAAAGACAAATAGAGATAAAATTGCTATTTTGCTCCCTTAAGTTATTTTTATTTTTCAATTTGGTCCCTTATGACATGTCACCGCCCACGTATTATGTCCACGTGTGCAGTTAACAGACACAGCAGCACGATTGTGACTGACGAAATGACCAACGTTGTTAAACGTTGGCAACTTAAGGAACTTTGTTGTTTAAAAAATTAGATAAGAGACCAATATGAAAAAATAAAATAACTTAAGGATTTGAAATATAATTTTGCCTAATAATTTCATTGATATTTTAATTTCATTTATATGTATATGTATGTATACGTGTATATGTTATTTTAAGAATATATACATGTGTATGTATATCATTATATATGCATTGTTTCTCGTATCATTTTATTTTTGGTATATTGTGGCACTCGATACAACCATATTCTAGATAGCAATTAAACAAGTCCCTTATGCATTTTTTTACGTGAGACGATTAGAATATTGTGTAACGAGTTTAAAGTGAAAATGCATCAAGATTAATTAGCTGGGGCTTCAATGGAGCAATATGTTCATTTCGTAAATAATTTAAAGAGTTTAAAGTGAAAATGCATTTTTTGTTAGTTTTTAATTTTGAAAAATAAGTTTTTTTTTAATTTTTAAAGCTAAAACATTTATTATTCTAGAAAAAACAAATTTAAACACACTTAGTTTCATAATTATAAAAACATGAGAAGTGCTATTTAACACAAAGAAATTGAGCACAAAAACCGCACAAATACTCTTACACCAATCAATTTGTTATTTGTTAATTAGAAAACATCGTGGGTAAAACTTACTATAGTGTACCACGTTGACATTTTTTTATTCGCATCTTATACTTTACTTTTTGTAAAGTTTAGCATTTTATTTAAAAAAATCAGACTAACGGGTGTTTGATCGTGTGTATCCGATGAAGATTAACACAAATGGAGAACTGACTAAGGGAATTAACCAAAAAAACAAAGAAAGAAAAAAAACAAAACAATATCCAATATTTGACTAGGATTCAACTGCAACTGGCGGCATTTTCTGAAAGTCAAAGCCTCGTTCATGTACACACTGCATTAGACCGTACGTAGGCAAAAAAAATTTTATTGACAAAACTGAAAATCAGCTATCTTTTTCTTGCATTCCATACAATATTCAATTATTCATAGTTAATTAATGACGATGCGGATATATATTCAATATATATTTGATTAATGACGACCTGGGACACGGCTTGTTTTATATTTTTTTCGATAATGGGACACGGCTTGTTAAAACTTTTGAATTTCTACTAGAGCTAGCTAGTTTTTGATTAATTAGTTCACTACAACTTAGAACACAAGTAACTAATATATAATATTACGTCAGAACCCTAGGCCTCATCGAGTTCAGCAAAAAAAATACATAGACCACCTAAAATGAGAAAAGAAACCCAAAAATGTCTAATTAAAACGATCGATCAGGAATCCCTTTTCCAGTAAATGCCTTAGGCGCAATTTGACTTGAACTGTTCTATTTATTGTAATTCAATGTTCAAACTTTTTAATTATGACAAATATTTTCGGATCAAACATTTTTTTTGACGGGACGGATCAAACTTTTTAGTCCTTGAGCTCTTGAAAATTGAAATTATCAACATACGCATTACTACATGCATGCTTTAGCCCTTGAAAATATATGCTGTGCATCAAAGAGAGATCTATATATAATATATACGAGAATATTTGGAGCAAATGTACGTATATATTATAATGAAATTCCAAGTTGATGACTTCCAAATAATTGGAGGGAAAACTTTTAAAACCTAATCGTTATTTAGATGGTTTCCAGTATAGTTCGGTGAAAGTGAACTAATTAACGTGTGGCTTGACTTCAAAATAAATTCAATTTTTCTCTCATACACACTTAATAACTACTTCAGATTCTGATTAATTATATTAACACTTCAACAAAAAAATATGTCAACTGTAATTTTTAAACTAATATCTCTCAAGTGCAACAACCGTAAAGAATGAGGAAATTGATCAAGAGCATATATACATGAATACATTCCGATAGAGAAATTTCACCAGGGCATGACCTCAACAACTCTCTATACCAGTTTTTAATGTAATTTTTTTCGGAAAAAGAATAAAAGATCGAAAACCGCACACGAAGTTGACAAAACAAAATTTCACAACAGCAGAAGTAGTTGGGTGATACAAAAGTCAAACACTGCACATTTTATTTTTGAGAAATGCTATATCTTTCTACATATCCTCCTACTACTTTATAAAGTAAAAAAGAGAATACAACTAATATTTTAAAAATATAAAAAATATTTAATACTTTCTCCATTTAGTAATTAGGAGAATTTATAGGAGGATTTAGAATTATTCTTTATTTTCAAGTTCTAAATACAATACTTTGACATCTTACTATTTCACAGAGGGATAAATCGGTCAATTCAGGCCAAAACCGAGTGACACCGTTTCGCGTTGGTCGCAGACCTTTGTGGAACACGAGTCATGTTACATGACTGCCATGTTTCATGTCGAATTTATTTTGTTGTAAAAACTTGATTCATTCATTTTTAATTCTGGATGAAAACATATTAATGGATTCAATTTAGTTGTATTAAGTCAATAAATCATTAATACTTATAAAAAAAAGTCAATAAATTATTAATACTACATCATTAGTAAATATTAAGGTTTTTTTCTCAAACTAGTGAGATTTTTTTGACTAATCAAAGTACTAATGAGATTTAACTTTGTATTGTTCACATAAAAAATAAACCCCCGACAAGATGAAGAGACACCGGAAGCGGCAGATCGAAAAGGAAACAGAAAAGTAGGAGAATTTGTGTTTTCAAAAACTAATTAAATTTAAATTACAATAATATCAATAATTAGTTTAAACTATTTTAAATAAAAAAATAATGAGTTTTTTTGTCCATATAAAAAGGCATAACCTGCTAATATAAACCTTCTCACTTTTAAGTGGGAGTAAGTTAGCACCTCCCTATATATATACATATAGATTGATATATATTCACATATATAGCATAATAAATCTTACAAAATTTCATCAATAATAAAAAATGTGTTTGAAAATATATTATCAACATGCCTAAGCATGCAAAACAATAAAACTAAACAAAATATTTTACTATTTTATGCAAAACAATAAAATTATGGAGCAAAACTAATTAAAGTGGAGATCTTATTATTAAAAAGTGTTTTCACAGTGGTCCATATCACTTTAAATGGTCCACAATAGACATAATATGTATCGATTATATTATTTGTCACTTGCTAATTATAAATTTATTTAATTACTGATTAGATATATGTCCGCCATCAAATAGCTAGTTTGCAAAAGATCGTAACTCACCACCAAACGCCATGTAAACAAACATTTTAAATTTAATTACCGGAAATCGAGCCCAAAGTCAAAATTAACTGAAAAGGTAGATAGTTCACATATCCATCCAGCAATCTGGTTGGCTCTTTCCGTAATATATGACGAAAAGCGATGGCAATATCGTAACACCCCCTCTTTAAATACACACCTTGATCCATTTCAGATTACTTGGTTTCAAGTGGCAGTTTCAGTTTGTTGGGCATATCATAAATTTTTCACGCGCTGTCTTCACCTGTTGGCTCTTGCATTCCCTATCACTACTACTTTCTCTTCTTATTCACCACACATGATGCAGATCAGCTCCACCTTACCAGCACACAACCTCCACATGTTCCAGACAAGACGCGCCAGCTTCACATGCCGAGCCTCACCCTTGAACCCTTCCAATTCCAATATCAACCCAAACCCACCGGCCACCTCCACCGACTCCACTCGGTTGCACCTCTCCAACCTCGACAAACTCCTCCAGAAACCACCCACTCAACTCAACCTGCATCACCAGATACAGCAACAGCAACAGCAACGACACCCACCCACCCAAAACAACAACAACCAAGAGCCAACGGCGGCAATAACGACAGCGGAAAAGAAAGGAAGGAACATTCTGGAAGGCCTCAACCTGGCGAGGCTGTGGCCGGACATGAAGGCCACGGAGGAAATGTCACCGCGGCACCTCAAGCGCCTCCAGCGCCTCCTCTCGAAGACGGGAGAGTACTCTCCCCGCAACGCCCTCGGCAGCCACTGGAGGGAATACCACGGCAGCAACGACTGGAAAGGCATGCTCGACCCCCTCGACGACAATCTCCGGCGAGAGGTGGTTCGCTACGGCGAGTTCGTCCAGGCCGCGTACCACGGCTTCCACTCCAACCCCGCCATGTCGGCTCAGGACCCACCCCTCCCACGCCACGTGGCACTCCCCGACAGGTCCTACAGGGTGACCAAGAGCCTCTACGCCACGTCATCAATCGGGTTGCCAAACTGGGTCGACGACGTGGCCCCGGATCTCGGGTGGATGACCCAGAGGTCCAGCTGGATCGGATACGTCGCCGTCTGCGAGGACAGGAGGGAGATCGCGCGACTGGGGCGGAGGGACATCGTTATCTCCCTCCGCGGAACCGCCACGTGTCTGGAATGGGCCGAGAACATGAGGGCCCAGCTAATCGACGTGCCCGGCGAGAGTGAAGCCCAACAGGGAAAGCCCAAAGTGGAGTGCGGGTTCCTCAGCCTGTACAAGACGAAAGGGGCCCACGTGCCGAGCCTGGCGGAGTCGGTGATCGAGGAGGTGAAGCGGCTCATGGAAGTGTACGAGGGGGAGACGCTGAGCATAACGGTGACGGGGCACAGCCTGGGAGCGGCACTGGCCGTGTTGGTGGCCGACGACGTCAGCAGGTGCAGCCCACACGTGCCGCCCGTGGCTGTTTTCTCATTCGGTGGGCCCAGGGTAGGTAACAAGGCCTACGGGGACAAAATCACCGCCCAGAATGTGAAGGTCCTAAGAATAGTGAACTCGCAGGACGTGATCACACGGGTCCCAGGCGTGTTTGTGAGCGAGGAGCTGGAGCAGAAACTGAGGAGCTCCAAGGTTGTTGGTGATGTGCTTGACACGTACTCGCACGTGGGGGTTGAGCTGCGCGTGGACACGAAGATGTCGCCGTTCCTGAGGCCGGATGCTGACATGGCATGTTGTCATGACCTGGAGGCTTACCTACACTTGGTGGATGGGTTCATGGCTTCTAACTGTCCATTCAGGGCCAATGCGAAGAGGAGCTTGGCTAGGTTAATGCAGGACCAGGGATCCAATGTAAAGAAATTGTATACTAGCAAGGCTAAAGCATTGAGTGTGAGTGTTAGTGTGAATCTTGAAAGACACGGATCTTTCTCGATCTCTGGTTGTTTGCCTAGTCCATCTTAATGAAAATTAAAATGAAAATGAAACGTAACCCAAAATGTGAATACGGACAGGTCAGCGCTAGCGTTATATATACCCCACCCCACCATGTGTTGAGCATGTCTCTTTTCTTTATTACCGTCTGATTCGTGCCAGCTGATTCTCTCAAGGGGGCATGCTATTCAAAAAAGTAGCTTAACCAAAAATGAAGATAATTGAGTGTTTCACGTGTCGGTGAGCTATACATTTTTTTCAGTCAGGAGTAGTAGTTCATAGCACAACAAACAAAATGAGACCGCCGTGTATAGTACAACCAGAAATAGAGTCCAAAATACACACTCACTTACTTGGCCATACGGCCGGACAATAGTTTTATCCTCAAAGTCATCATAATTACAACCTCAAATTTGTAATTATTGTCCAATATCGTCAATTTGGCTATTGCTCTAATACTAAGAAATAAAAATAATTGAAGAACAAGAAATTTAATGTAATATGCTATTTGCCTACTCCACCAAATCTAACTTTATTAATTATAAAATATTTAAATCTCATTCTTTCAACATCCCTTTCACAAGCCTTACTAAAGGCTAAAGTACTCAGTTACGCCAACTGATCTCTCGCGCGCTCTAGTCTCTCACGTACATTTGCATGCGTACACTCACTTTTCTTTTTCAGAATAAAATCAAAAAACCATAACCATTAAACATCCACTTTTGTCCTTTTTCCAGCTCACAGTCACAGATACAATATTTAAAAAACAAAATAAATAAAAGAAGTTTAAATCTTGAAATTATGCTTTGATCATAAGGCTAATCACAATTGTAACCCAATACTTATCATCAATTGCAATTCCTTAATAAAATATATATCACTATCATCTAGTTTGAAATTCAAGTCAATAATGTCATCAGTTTTTTGTCACGACTAAGGATTTGTTAAATGCAAAACAAAATGAATGAGTGTGAGTGTAACAGTTCCACAACACACGATTTTCATATTTCATTATTTTTGAAATCGCGTCATTTGAAAAGAAATGAAATCGTGTAATGAGAATTTCGGGTTCCTTAGCATTTCCTTCTGAGTTTAACATGTGCGAATCATTGAAATTAATTAATTTGGACGGAAATGGTTAAATTCAAACTCAGTCACTGGGCCCCATTTTCGACCTTTTGAGTCATGAAGAGAAAAAGCTATTAGCAAACAAGGGGAACAAAACAAAGTGCCTTGCATTGCATCCACTAAAAATAAAAATCCAACACCAATATCAAAATGGAACTTTTGAGTTGATCACTCACATCACATTAATTCGAGCAACCAATAAAACTGAAAGGGCACTTGGGAGTTGGGGTAACGTTATAATTGTTTATGAGCTGAGGTATCGGCAATATAAGCAACTAGTAAAATTGAAAATTGATTGGGTTTTGTGTATTTTCTTGTTATGTATTATAGGTCTACGTGATCAACATTCATCAACATTTCCGTTGTAGTCTAGTTGGTCAGGATATTCGGCTCTCACCCGAAAGACCCGGGTTCAAGTCCCGGCAACGGAATCCTTATTTTCTATTTTTTCGTTGTATTCGAATTCGAAGACTGTTTTTCCTCTGTTTTTTTCCCCCCACTGGATGTGAAGAAGATCTACTTTTGATACTCATGAAACGGAAACAACTTAAACATCTGAACACGAAACTGAAACAGCTGAAAAACTCCTGAACTCGTGTTTGTAGTGAATCAGAAACCACTAAAAATCAGAGTCTCTTGAGATAATTGATACATGTATTATTTACGATTCTTGAGGAGGAAGAAGCAAAACCCTTGGTCAACCTCTTCCTTTGTTACGGTAACCAAACAAAATCAAACCCTCACCCAAAGCAGCCACCATGTTTCCCCACGTTCCCATCATCACCAGCTTAACAATGTCATTGCATCGAACAAGCTCATCGCTAGCTACGTTCGATCCGGTGACATAGATTCTGCTCTCCGCGTGTTTGAGAGCATGAGAGTGAAGTCCACTGTTACCTGGAACTCTATCCTCGCTGCATTTGCCAAGAAACCCGGGAACTTCGAACACGCTCGCAAGCTGTTTGAGAAAATTCCCGAACCAAACACTGTTTCATATAACACCATGTTGGCATGCTACTGGCACCATTTTGGCGTCCATAATGCCCGTGGCTTCTTTGACCGCATGCCCGTTAAGGATACCGCGTCGTGGAACACCATGATTTCGGGTTATGCCGAGGTCAGACTGATGGACGAAGCGCGCAGGCTGTTCGCGGCAATGCCAGAGAAGAACTGTGTCACGTGGAGTGCGATGGTGTCTGGATATGTGGCTTGTGGGGATTTAGATGATGCTGTGGAGTGTTTTTATGCTGCCCCCTTGAGGAGTGTGATCACATGGACTGCAATGATAACTGGGTACATGAAATTTGGGAGGGTTGTGTCGGCGGAAAGATTGTTCCAGGAAATGTGTTTGAAGACCTTGGTAACATGGAATGCTATGATTGCTGGGTATGTTGAGAATGGTAGGGCAGAGGATGGGTTAAAGCTTTTCAAGACAATGTTAGAAACTGGGTTTAAGCCTAATGCTTTGAGCTTGACTAGTGTCTTGTTGGGTTGTAGTAATCTATCAGCTTTGCAGCTGGGTAAACAAGTTCATCAGTTAGTTTGTAAATCTCCTTTGTGTGGGGATACAACTGCGGGAACTTCGTTGATGAGCATGTATTCCAAGTGCGGGGATCTAGAGGATGCGTGGAAATTATTCGTTCATATTCCGCGGAAAGATGTGGTATCCTGGAATGCAATGATTTCTGGTTATGCTCAACATGGTGCTGGTGAAAAGGCTCTTCATTTGTTCAATGAGATGAAAAATGAAGGCATGAAGCCAGATTGGATTACTTTTGTTGCAGTATTACTGGCTTGTAACCATGCAGGACTGGTAGATCTTGGGGTCCAATACTTTAACGCAATGGGAAGGGATTTTGGTATTGAAGCTAAGCCAGAACACTATGCATGCATGGTTGACCTTCTTGGTAGAGCTGGTAGGTTATCTGAGGCTGTAGATATGATAAAGAGTATGCCTTTTAAGCCCCACCCTGCCATCTTTGGGACACTTCTGGGTGCTTGTAGGATCCATAAAAACTTGCACCTGGCTGAGTTTGCTGCCAAGAATCTGCTTGATCTTGATCCAAGTAGTGCAACTGGATATGTTCAATTGGCTAATGTTTATGCAGCACAAAACAAATGGGAAAATGTTGCTAGGATCCGAATGTCAATGAAAGAAAATAATGTTGTGAAGGCACCTGGATATAGTTGGATTGAAATAGACAGTGTTGTGCATGAGTTTAGGTCAAGTGACAGATTGCACCCTGAATTGGCTTCTATACATGAGAAACTAAATGAACTGGAGAAGAAAATGAAGTTGGCCGGCTATGTGCCAGATCTTGAATTTGCATTGCATGATGTGGGAGAGGAGCTGAAGGAACAGCTTCTTTTGTGGCATAGTGAGAAACTGGCAATTGCATTTGGACTTCTGAAGGTACCATTAGGGGTTCCAATCCGGGTGTTTAAAAACTTGAGAGTTTGTGGAGATTGCCACTCTGCAATCAAGTACATCTCAGCTATAGAAGGAAGAGAAATCATTGTTAGGGATACCACAAGGTTTCATCATTTCAAGGATGGGTTCTGCTCCTGCAGCGATTACTGGTAGCGTGCAGCCAACACAATGCTATTAAATTTAAGGGTATGCCTTTATCGCAAGAGCAATGCTGCCATGCTCTTCACCTAGAAATCGATTTGACATTAGTTGTACACAAAAGGAATACCAGACTAGAGATGCAGAAAAGTGCGCTTAATGGGCAAGATGCTGAAAATTAACTGCCATGTCATCTTAGTAATTTGCAGCCTTTTTTATACAGTTTGTGAGGTTCACATGCTCGAGTCTCGGCAATCCAAGAATAAATGCTTACTCAACTGCAGCCTCGAGAAAAGAAGAACGAGCTGATTTTAACTAAAAAATCATGGGTTGTAGTGGAGTTCAAAATAGTCATCTGGAGACTGAGCCTTGAGAGGACAGTTGCTCTATCTCTGGTGCACTGGAGTTGGAGTAACAATTGCCTACTATGTGGCTTGCACTGACTTGCAAGTTGGCAGGCAGAGCCAACCTACAATCTTTTCGTTGGACATCGTTGTATTAGGGAATCTATTGGGTTTGTCCTACCCGGAATCGATCTTTTATTTAAAAAACAAAAAACTAATACAGCACCCTTGTATTTGCACCAATCATATTACAGAATGAGTTACGTATAAAATTAAGTATTTATTTAAAAATTAGTTGAGATAAAACAACTGTTATAAAAAACATTAATAAAAAATATGATAATATTAAATAAAAAATATAACAACAACAACTAATAACAATAATAAAATAAAGGCTTAAATCTGTTTTTAGTCTCTCATTTTTCACTGAGATTCGTTTTTAGTCCCTTATTTTTAAACTTTTTAGTCCCTCATTTTTTTAAAAATGGTCTATTTTAGTCACTCGGGCCATATTTTAAATTAAAAAAGTATCTTTTAAATTTATACTTTGATCCCTCCCAAGCCTGATGCTCACTTTAACCCATTTTTTTGGTTCTCCTCCCCCTCCACTGATGCACTGCGCCCCCCTCCCCGCACGGCCAAGGGAGGCTGCGCACAATGGCGAGAAGGGAGGCGGCCACCGCAATCGCACAAGGAAGAGAACGAGAGAGAGGCCGCATCTCATGGTGGCTTCGAGGGAGGACGTTGGAACTACTCCTAGAGGGAATGGGGGGCTGCAGTGCATCAGTGGAGAGGGAGGAGAACGAAAAAAATGGGTTAAAGTGAGCATCAAGCTTGGGAGGGGTCAAAGTATAAATTTAAAAGATACTTTTCGAATTTAAAATATGGCCCAAGGGACTAAAATAGACCATTTTTTAAAAATGAGAGACTAAAAGGACGCGTTTTAAAACTGAGAGACTAAAAACGAATCTCAGTGAAAAATGAGGAATTAAAAACAGATTTAAGCCTAAAATAAAATACAATAAAAAGTGGCGAGTTTTGACAAGAAACAATATTGTTCTAAATGCGTCACATCCTTTGAAAATGTTTTATTATACGGCAAATAGATAGGTTCATGTTATCATTATTTGAAGTTAAAAAAATTATTTATTAATTTGATCAGGAAAATGGTTGGAGGTAGGAATGTGTTTCCCGAATTGAACCCATCACATGCATCAAAGGTTTTGGCCGACATTGCTTAACCAAATGACATGGCAACGCAATGAAAAACTGTGTATCAGAACGTAATATATATGCCGTCTTCCACCGAAAACCTAGCTCTCAGAACGTAATATGCCGTCTTCCACCAAAACCTGGCTATGGTAAATTGAGTGACTCTAGAAGTTCTTTCTAGAGCCAAAAATATGCCCAATAAAAAGAAAGCAAAAGAGCTTACAAGAAAACAAATTGAAATGATAATAAGTGGACCTTTTTAAAAAAAATATCCAGTTTTCTATTTTATTTCATAAGCTTACAAGAGTGAATGCAATCGAACAAGATTCAACTTCGACAGATACAAGTGAACGAACACGCGAAAGAAGCTATTGCGTAAGGTAAAATGTGCTTGGGACAAAGAACACTGTTTTTCAACAATATTCCTAATTTTGTACAAATATTTTTTTAAAATCAAATACATTGAAAAGAATGGTAGTTTTAACAACGAGCTGAACGATAAGGAGTAAATCATGACGAACAATCTTCATATGAAAGCATTATGTGAAAAACTAGTTTTACATGCCACTGAGACACATATAAACGTCTAAGACCACAAATACTTCGTCTCTAAGACGAGCAGCAACCAGCCTTCTGGTTCATTGGCTGTCCTCGAATTTGGACTGTTGGAGGCCTGGCATTATTCATTGGTTGGCTTGCCATTCTGTGGAAAAGAACCACCAACAAGAAAAGAGGTCAATCCCCAAGGTAGATTTGTTGATCAGTATCCATTGACTAACCAAAATTCATTGAACTTCGCAAACTCAAACAAAAGAAAAAGAAGTTCTTTCCTAACAAATTTAATGGCATTACACACAGAATTGAAATACCGTACCTGTTTTTAATTTCAGCAGCCATGGCCATGAAAGCTTGTTCCACATTGGTGGCATTTTTAGCACTAGTTTCCATGAAAGGAATACCAATTTCATCTGCAAATGCCTGAAAAATATAAAGCACAAACATCAAAACATTAGACAAAAGGAAGGATTCCAAAAACGTCAGCGGTACTTATATATGACATAAATCAACAAATTTAGAATCACCTTTGCAGTCTCATAGGACACAACTTTATTTGCCGTGAGATCACACTTGTTTCCAACTAGAAGCTTGTTAACGTTTTCACTTGCATAACGGTCTATTTCATTCAGCCATTGCTTAACGTTGTTGAAGCTCTCTTGGTCAGTGACATCATAAACAACCTGCAAAAATAAAAGCATTAAGATTACACCACTGTTTCCCAAAATAAAATAAAATAAAATGGATATTGCTGGGGAAAGGCCAGTTTAAAAAGTCTCACGATTATGCCATGAGCCCCACGATAGTAGCTGCTAGTGATTGTCCGGAAACGTTCTTGACCAGCAGTGTCCCACTATACAGTAAAAAGATGCAGAAAAATCTGTCAACAATTACAGAATAGAGTAAAGCAACAATCCCAGACAATTGGGACAGAGTGTTCAAAAAGGAAATTTATTCCTTTTTTTTTGGGGTAACCTTAAGCCCTCAAATAATACTGTTCAAATGAACCAAGGACACAATTGGTGACTGGAAAAAAACTTGGAATGAGCCCCTTAGTAAATGAACATCTAATAATTACAAAAAAAAAAGGATACAGAAAGATATTATTGGGTACATGGGAGATTAACCTCTCATTGAACATTTTTTCTAGGCACATTCAAATTGATCTTTATACAACTAATTGAGGCAATTTCAACAGATGTGATTTAGACATAGAAAACAAATTGACATATAACCATGTAAAAATCCCCTCAGAACCAAAAACGACTTGTTCAACATCAAATAACATTAAGATGGTCATGGACTTACAATTTGAAGTTTAATAGTCTTCCCGTCCTGCTCAACAGTGCGGATTTTCTATAAAAGGGAGCATGTTAAATAATTAGTCACGTATTTGTGTTGAAAATAACATGGAGATAAGGTTAAATGGTGGATACGAATGCTTACAAAGTCCACTCCAATGGTACTGATATAGCTGTCAAGATACGAATCATCCTGTTTCACAGCAAAATAAAATATTAAGAAGTTTAGCCCCACTTCTTAAAATGTACTTCAAAGTAAAAGCTTTTGTTTGGCATTGCAATTGCAACCTCGATGCATGTATGTATATTACAACGCTTAAAAAGGAACTCCAAAGTTCTGAATATTCAATTTCATATGGAAATCGAATAGTGGGAATATTCAACCTCATTTTTCATTAATTGGATAAAAAAGGTGACCATGAAGCACAGATTACCTAAAGAAGGAAGAAGAAAAAGGACAGAGACTCAGAACTTACAGCAAACCTCAGGAGGAGACATGACTTGCCCACACCAGAATCTCCAATCAGCAAAAGCTTAAACAAATAGTCACTGAAAAATAAAACATAGGGATGCTCCAATCAAAGATAGGTTAATATTAATGAATGTCTATCCTTTTTCTAAGAGAATGACCGGAGAAAAAGCAACATAAGCTCGAATTCATGTGGCATAACAGACGGCAAAACATGACTGTCTAAAAGGTTAGCATGTAGGCTGCCACGTATATAGGACAACATTCATAATTAATGGTAGCTTAAAGTAATGCACCGACAACACATTCTTCAGTTTATATTGTCTCGCGATTTGTGAAATATTTGTCTACACGAGTCCACATGAACTTCACTAGCTTTGCACTTGTTTATTTTAGGATTTTCCCTAGTAGTATGCAGGAGACATTTATCGATCTCAGCAAAAATCAACAGCTAAAAATGCCTCTAAATTTACTTGTTTATTTTAGGGAGGACCACTTGTTGCTCAAACATCATATTCGTAGAATCGTAGATCTATCTATAGAATTTTCACGATCCCCTTATTCACAACAGTAAATAAACCCAATCGCGGAAGAATCAAACTATATACAGTATCACTAATCATCGTCACCGAATAGGGAAAAGAAAAACCATGCGGTTCCTCCTCCAACTAAATAATCTAACATACCCATCATTTCATCAATGTTTGCCTTCTTCTAAGGTATCAATTTTAAGAAATTCAGATGTCACAACCATCACCGAGTCCTTAGAACCCTCACATGTGTTTAGCCAATGGACAAGTTGACATCTCTTGCTAGATACTAACCCAATTACTGCAGTTCTGCTCATATCATTTTTGCCAAAAATAAATTCTAAAATTAAAAAAAAATAAACGGAACCGGATCAGAGAATCAAACATTTATAAAAATAGCAGAAACATGATTGAACATGAGCAAACGGATCTATCCACTAAATAAACGGATCTAAATCAGCAAGGAAGTATTCAGAAGCACAATCCACCGTAGCATCACGAAACACTAAATTCACCACCGTATCACGGTGAATACAGCAGATCTAAACGAGCTGAATTCAGAAAAACACGAAGCGGTTTCTAATAGGATTTTCGATAAGTGTCAGCAGAAACGGAAACAGCGAGTAGAATTGGCACTTACTATTCGGGATTCATGGCGGTGAGAGGTTGGAAACGATTTGAATCAGAAGGGACTCGAAAGAAAGCAAAGGAATGAGGGTTTGACGGCGAGGGGAGTGACCAGAATCTGAGATCGTCGCCGGAGAAAGAGAGCGAGGTGAAAAGGAATTGACACGGAGGAGAGAAGAGAGACGATGGAAGAAGAAATCGAGGAAACGTGTGAGGGAGTGGCGTTTTAAAATGACCCGCGGGTGTCGGAGCTCTATGGATCAAAGGTGCGAGTGGGGTAACGTTATAACGTATCATCATGATCAACCCCGGCCACGTGTCCTGCACTCGTGTTTCCATTTATCAAGACTCTGACTGGTTCATGAGCTGTTTTGTGTTTATTTCCATAACTTCCACATGATAGTTTGAAATAAGTTTCGCCACATTCTCTATTCTCTATTAGATTATAAAAATAGTTTATATATAAGCGTTTATCATATAAACGCTTACACCATAAGTGTTTAAATAAGCTTTTCATCTAAATAGGGCCCAAATGCGATACTTCCTTCCCTCTTGATAATAGCCATGTTGTTGGTATTGACTTTTTTTTTTCAAAAATAATAAAATAATAAAATAAAGAGTAAACCATCAATTTGGTTCTTGAAATTGTAAGGCACTATCAAGTTGGTATCTGATATTAAGAAATTGGCAAAAAGGTCCCTGGAATTGAGAATCGTCCATTAAGTTAGTCTCTTTGTCATTCCAGTCAGCAAACGATGTCAAAGATGCTGACTTGGCACGTTAAGTGCTTGAGTGGCACCTACACGACTCACACGTGCCAATCTAATCATCGGTTACCAAAATGACATTTGTTCCTAATCTCTTTTCTTTCTTTAAAAATTGCAAAATGATCCCTCATATATGGGGTTGAATTGGACTACAAACCAAATGTATAAAAAATAAAAAATATTACCAAAATTGTTAATTTTTTTATTTACACGAACACAAATTCATTTATTTTACATCGAATTAATATTGTTGGTTCCCTAATAAAGAAATCCAATCTCTTGAGATGAAATCTATTTAAGACGTGGATTCTAACATTATTATTTTTCATACACATAGTATTAAAATTAAACTTAGAATTATATACTTATCGGATTAGAGCCCCATCTAATTGACCAACGCATATATCATTGTAAATTTTACTCCCCTTTTAGTCGGACCAAAAAGGAAAACATGTTTTGAATATTTTTAGTAGGCTTAAATCTGTTTTTAGTCTCTTATTATTTATTGAGTTTTATTTTTAGTCTCAAAAGTAAAATGTGCATTTTTAGTTATTCATTTTTGGAAATTTGTCACTTTTAGTCCCTAAGATCATATTTTAAATTTGAAAAGTGTTTTCTAAATTTATACTTTGACCCCTCATGAAGTCTGATGCTCACCTTAACCTGTTTTTTTGTTCTTCTCCCCCATCCCTGCGCTGCCAAGGGAGGAGCTTCGCGCGGCCAAGGAAGGTTGCGCACAATGGTTGGAAGGGAGGCGGCCATTGCGATCGCATAGGGAGGAAAATGAGAGAGAGATTGCATCTCGTGGCAGCTTCGAGGGAGGACGTTGGAACTACTGCTAGGGGGTCGCGGTGCATTAGTGGAGGGGGAAGAGAACGGAAAAACGGGTTAAAGTGAGCATCAGGCTTTGGGAGGGGTCAAAGTATAAATTTAAAAAATATTTTTCAAATTTAAAATATGACCTCAAGGACTAAAAGTGACAAATTTTAAAAAATAAAGGACTAAAAGATGTGTTTTATTTTTGAAAGACTAAAAACAAAATTCAATGAAAAATAAGGGACCAAAAATAAGTTTAAGCCTTTTTAGTGTTTTAAAATTAAAATGGATACTTGGACTTGTTGTAGTACAATTTTTTGGTCATGTAGTAAAAGCCCAAAAGCATCAACAAATGAAAGCACAAGAGCCCCAATTACAGCCCATTGATATCACAAGACCACAACAAGAACAGAGACGCTGATTTGTTATTGTTTATATCCGTTCAATGTGTTATTGTTTACAAAAATGTTTCATGGACACATGTTCACTCATTCAACACCTATTTAATTTATTAAATATGTCACATCATAGGTGTTGACCGAGTGTTGTTTTGGGGTCCATAAATCAGCGCTCAATTGTTTATCTGTTGTACATTGCTGTAAATGTAATACTACCATTGCGAATATAACTGGGAGAGACAGGAATAGATATTGATATAGATATAGATAGACAAAACAAAAACAAGGATAATGACTTTAATTAGTCGATGTTGGAAAATATAAAAAGCCCCGCACTTTCTAAAATGGAGTAGTTATGATGTTCAGAACACTCGCGTTGTTCAAACATTAATATGAATTGTTAATTATTAAAACAACCGTAATAATGTGCTCCATGTTGGACATCTGTACTCATTGTGTTTCAATCTAATCCCTCTCCCCTGTAAAATTGTTTGGCCAAGACAGAGACATGTGCACATCACTTCTCTAGTTGTCTTGTATTTTAATTGTTGTAACATGTGTACATCACTTTCTGCTCACGTTAATTTGCCACAAGAAAGCCACCTACCGATGTCATCCTCTTCTTACCACTAGTTGTCCCGTTTACTTTAATCCTTTCATTCTTCTACACCCACAATTCCAGAGTAGTGCCATCCTCTAAAGACAACTTTCTTGTAGTGTGCATCTCCAAAACCAAAAGCAAACTCAGGTTCAATGCTTTCGTTCACCTAATCCTCTCAGAAATGCAAGCATCTAACCATTTTCTCTCTCCCCCACACCACCACCATTATGATCATATTGACCTCAATCTATATCACTTGCAACATTAAGTACCCTGCAATAGCAAAGCAAGAAACCTATGCACCTTCCAAACTATGCAGTTAAGAATAAAGATTTGTAGACACCCCTTGGGGTGTATATCACTAGAGAGAGAAATAGAGTAAGATGAGAGAAAAGTAATAAAATGATGTGATATGTGAAGTAATAGTTAGAGAAAGATAGAGAGAAATGAGAGGTGTTGGATGGGTAGATATATTTTTAGGGTGTATGTGTATCATTGTTCTGATAAAGGCAAGCTGTATATTAGACTAATAAACAAGCTATGCTATTCATATCACTTGTGAACACTGTCTAAACTTTATACAATAGTAGATTTAAGTTGCATTCGCCATCTCATTAGCTAAAATCCAAACAAGTAGCCAATTAATCCTGTAGTTTGTGGACACCCGAATAAACTATAGAGCAAACAAATTTCAGGTTTGTTTTCGTAGAAAAGTCACAACAAATTGAAACCATATTAGAAATTAAAAGTAGAAATCATCAAATCTTTCTTATTGAGTCAGCTACAAAATGATACAACGTGACAAAGGGACACATATAAATATATAATTATATTCCAACATGCTGAATTCTAACTAAAGGGAAAAAAAAAGGCAGAGAAGCCAGCTAGAAAAGAAACACACAAGGAGAAACTAGAAAGCTACGTACGTACACAAAAATACACACATCATCTCAATATGACTAACTAAATTCAAACAATGGATGGGACCCTCTCTAAGCAAGAAGCACAGCCACAGCTCCACCTAGCAATAGCATCATCAACACGGCCAAGCTGCTGCTTCCGTGGACGAACGCGCTGCTTGGGCTTGAGGCCATCGGAGGTTCTGCAATGGACGGTGACAGCGGCGAGGGAGATGCCGATGACGGTGACGGGGAATTAGATGCGGGTGTGGGAGCAGAGGGTGAAGGTGGTGATGAGGTGGAAGGTGGGCCTAGTGCTGGGCCTGGGCTTGGGCTTTCGGGACTTGGTGGCGATGGGGATGTGGCGGGAGGAGAAGTGGTGGGAGCCACTGGTGGAGGCGTTGAAGAAACCGTGGCTGTGGGTGCAGGGGAGGGAGCTTGGCCTGTGGACATTGCCACGAGAGCAGCCAGGGGCATGACTAGCACGAGCATGGCACGTGTATGCGCCATGGCTCTTCTATGGCCAACAGAGGAAACTCTGGGCAGCAACAAACACAGAAAGAAGGATTGGTACTCCAAGGGCAGAGGAACAGGGCAATGCGGTTTGAGATTGATTGATATAATATATAACAGGAAAAAGGAAAGTTAAAAATGAATGACTCTCTGTTTTGGTGACACTGAAGTACACCAATTCTCCATGCAATCAACGGGCGAGGTGGACGCGTGTTATCACTTTCAAGGATAGAGATATGGCTTAGTGGTGGAGGCTGGAGGAGAGACACGTGTAATGCCAATGGAGAATTGGATAAGAAAAATGAAATACTGAAATATAAATAAAGGATTACACTTCCAGGCCCAGCGAGCGCAGGGAATAAAAAGGGCTTTATGTAAAAGCACGAAAGCACACGTCTCTCTGCTGACTGCTGTGAAAAAAAAAGGAACTTTATGAAAGCAATAAAGATGGGTAAAGGATAGCAGCCCATCGCCATGATTTTCAGTTGTGGTGTGGTGGTAATTGCAATTGTCATATTATATATATATATATATATATATACACACAGACTAAATACAAATGGTATTTTACAGTTAGTATTTCAATTGATACGGGTAAGTACTGATGACAGAAAGTAATGGACTTACCAATCATAATAATTCGTTTCACGTGTTGGGTTGAGTCATTAACTATGGACACAATGACCCCATGCCCGTGATGTTTATGTTGCTGTTCTTTTTTGGCCACTCTGTGTCTGCAACCAGACATTTTGTTTAAGGTTATTTGAAACTCGTGATTGCGCAAAATGTTAAACACGGATGATATATGTGGACTTGCTTGATCATCTATATGTCCTTTTATCCTCATAATCATTCCTATGTTTCTTTTTCAATAACATTGCATTTTCCCAAAAACATTCCAGTTGATCATAAGGATAAACTGACAGACGAACGATAAGGGTAAGAGTAGGGGAAATGGGCAATAGAGATAGTATGGGCATAAAGATAAAGTATCAATAGTTGATTTTTATTTATTTATTAAATACTAGCTATGATTCTTTACTATACTCTCTTGCTTTGGAGTAGAGCTAGATCTGTAATATTCTAAAGTAAGAAATTCAGAAAGTTTTTTTTCTTACTAAAGAATGTAGCGCTTAATGCTGTTGCAGATTATTAACTTCATTATTAATAAGTGCTTCGAATTTGAATTATGTGATATTATTTTTTGTTTGTCTTTAATTGATATGTCATTCGGGTTCTAAAATGATTAACATGCAATCTGAAGAAACAGAAACAAAATGGTTGTATTTAGGCATATTGGAACTTTCGGAAAGGACATATTCATCTGTCACCTTCACATTAACAATGTTAATGGCCACTCACCATCTTTCTTAGGATGTTGTCTATGCCTGTCCCTATTACTTCCAATGTAAGGCAAGTGTTAGGCAGCAGGTGGGTGTCACTCTCATTTGTTACCAAGAGCATTTATTCTGCTCAACCCCTTTCCTTTTTCCCCTCTCATTTTATTTGTGTCCATAAAAAGGAAAATAAAAAAATCAATTTAGTCCTGTTCCACCTTCAAGTTGATCAATCCTTTAGATCTCAATAAATAATTCACTTATGCCACCAAAAGCACACACCAAAACATATATACACAACACGTGAGGGAGAGGGATAAAGGCCAGATTTGATCCAAGGTGACAATGACATTCACTTGCAGAGAACTTTACCAGTTAAGCCTCTCACTTTCAAATAGTAAACATAATTCATGAAGGCAGTTCACCTATTTATTATCTGAGAAAAGTACCTAAAATGCAGACGACAAAAATGACTGTCCCAATCACTACTCAAAAATTAAGCAGGATTCAAGAACAAAACAAAACACAAGTACCATAGTTAGTATGTACTGAACATTATTCATTTATTTACATATACAAGTCAAATTGAGGAACCCTTTTCTCTTCAAAATATCATGACAATTAACAAGATTTGAGATGGGTGGAGAGGATTTGGATTATGATCAAGATAGAAAGCTAGCTAACTGTATATATCCTAACCTGCTGCAGACAAAATTGAGAAACGGAGGCTCTTTGAATGTGTGAGGGTGACACAAGAAGAAAACTGCCAGTATATGCCAGTTTGGGACTTCTATTGTCAAGTCCACAAGAACCCCAGGAAAGTCAAATCAAGATGAAAAGGAATCAAGTTCCATCGCCACTAGTGAGCCATGACATGAATCCCTCTGGAACCCTCTAAAGTTTAGACAACAAATTGATTCAATATATGAAGAAACAGATGTAATCTACTTGTTGATTTACCTATCACATATCATCATCACAGAAAATGAACAATGAAGTGGCTGCAGCAATCTAAAAGTCAGAACCACTAACAAAATCTTACAACTTTCTCATAGTGCAACCCAAGTACAAAGCATATTATATTTGACCATCCATATGATGCCGCGATCAGTGTCACCTTTCCTCCTCCAAAAGCGGTTGAGATGCATTGCCTGAAAAAAGATCCTAGTATGGTCAAAAAGATTACAAGGGGTGATAAGACATTCACAAATTCAATGTTAAAAAATCAAGAGCTGACTTTGACGTAATTCAAACATGAAAATGCTAATCAATAACTATATAAGAAAAGTAGATCCTAGCTGGGACATGTGTCACCTCCTTAGATCTTTTTATTTTTTTTATCAAAGTTGTTTCGTTTGTTGGATATTTTGTACCGTTTATGTTAAGAAAAGACTCATAATTTGTATGGGTCCATCAACTAGTTTTTTTTTATAACAAAAATTGGTACTAGATTCACAGGAGAAAGGCAAAGAAGCAAACTGGAATTAGTTATATATGACTTTTTAACACCAATTACCTCCAGGATTTTGCTGTCCATTGGATAAAGATTCGCGTCTCTCTGCGATTTCAGCTAGGATCAAGCGTGACAGCAAAAGCCCAGCAATAAAAGCCCCTATGACTAGCATAATGAAAACTTCATCCCAACCCTTTGTTGACATGAACCCAGTAAGAAGAGGGCCAAGAGCTGCACCAACTGATCCAGTACCATCTATGATAGCGGTCACTGTGGCTAGAGCACGAGAATCTCCTCTGAGAGAACTGTGTGTACCCAAGTCAGCAGAGACAGCAGTGGTGATAAGTGCGTAGGGTCCATTTACGAATAACCCAGTCACCATCATAAGTCCAATGTTGGCACTCATGGAAACACCTCCATATGATCGGTATAAAAGCATAGAAGGGATTGCTGCATACATGAAGCTGGCTGCAGTGAAAGCACGGGCATTGAGTTTATCAGATATGTAGCCAGCGAGTATACCCCCGACAATGCCCCCAACATCGAACAAGGTTGAAAGGTTTCCAGCGGATTTAACAGAGATATACTTCCCACCAATTTCTGCAAGATGAAAATTATAACTTATTTGGCATATAAAGGTTTATGACAGATGTAATTTACATCATCAAATGAAAACTTAGTGCAGTTTAAACAAAAAAAAGGAACCAGAAGAGAGATTTTGATATGTTTTTTAAACAATGAAATGAACTAAACATGTTTTAGGGGCCACACATGCTAATCAACCCAACTGTGAGTCTGTAACAAAATAACATGTATTCATCAATGGAACAACTATTCTGAACTATAATTATTGAAAACCATTAGCTCCCAAGGTTGGATCACATATATTAATTAATCCCCATTCAAACTCCTATCCTATTATATAGAAAGCTAACACAACAACAACTCAATGTGCCTCCTTAAGTGGCTGACATGCGCAACAATTTAGCACTCAGATATTGGTTCCACAAAACAAATAAACACTAACTAAAAGCTTGGGAGATCGATAACTCCCCCAAGATGAAGCAGAACATGAGCAGAACTAGAATAATTGGAAAGCACTGGTTTGAATTTGAAGTCTTTACCATCCCTGATAAGAGTATTATCCTAACATCCATAAATTATTCACAGAATATCCCAGAAACTAAACTGGTCAATTATCCTCCCAACATCAAAACCAATTTCAGTTAACTATGTAATATATATTGCCAATTTGGAATATTTATATCTTAATATATATTACCAATTTCTTCCATTAATTTTTGCTTGGTTGCTAATGTGGGTGATGGATGCATCATTCATTCATAAAAGTACCTGTCTGAGTCAAGTAAAAGGGCAACCAGTAGAGAAAGGTGTAGGCAACAAGCTTGGCGAAGAAAAGGCACAACGCAAAAGGTATCACTCCCGGTATCATGCATGCTTCAACAAGCCCAATACTCTTCCTGTACTCCGACCCTTGTCTAATATTGGCCCCACCACCATCCCCTGCACCAACACGAACACCATCTTTGTTTATATGAGCCTCTTCATCAGTAGTACCATTAATATCACGGGAAGAGAACCCAATGTCTTCTGGATAAGCAGCCAGGAACAAGAAAACAACAATCCCTCCAAATATGATCAAAGCTCCAAGGACAACGAAAGACCAACCCCACCCATAATCCAACACGCTGGCAGCAAGGAGAGAACCGCTAATGTTACCAACCGAGGTATGCGCATTCCAAACACCCATTATGAGTCCCCTCTTCCTCTTCCCAAACCAATTCCCAATAACCGCAACCACCGAAGGCCAACCCGTTGCCTGAAACAACCCCGCGATCATCTGCATTGCGAGGTAGAACCAGAACCGGTGAACATTCCAGAAGTAACCCATCCCGAAAAGCCCCACGAAGATGCCACTCCCCATCATTCCAACGGTTAGGAACAACCGAAGGTCCAGGGTGTCACCTAGGTGCCCTGCGACGTACATCCCCAGAGAGTAACACGCCAAGAACGCCACGT
The DNA here is from genome assembly GCA_030159175.1 of Glycyrrhiza uralensis. Taxonomy (NCBI): domain Eukaryota; kingdom Viridiplantae; phylum Streptophyta; class Magnoliopsida; order Fabales; family Fabaceae; genus Glycyrrhiza; species Glycyrrhiza uralensis. The sequence goes on along the minus strand of BRZY01000001.1, from coordinate 48,431,221 downwards.
CGATTTCGCCCAACTTGGATGTCCCTTCGGGTCCGTTGAAGGGGCTCCACCCGGCATCGCTTATCACCCTCCTCTTTGGGTCGGGGCACAACACGCTCTTCACTATTCCCGTGCCTTTTCTGGAAGCGTGGTAACACACGTAGGCCACGAACGTTATCAACAGAACCATGTAGCGATAGGTTTGGAGGTTCCATTCTTTGCTTCGGATTAGCAGAATCCCAGGTGGGGTTCCCCTCTTCTCAGACGTGTTCATTGATTAATTAATTAATTAATTAATTAACCGCGCTTTCTTCTTAATTGTGTTTATGTGTGTATGTCCCAATGTGCAATGCAGAATAACGTTAGACCGAAAGCGAAATGCTTTTGGGGTAGAAAGAAAGAGAAACAATTAGTTGTTGGATGAAACAGAGAGGGAAAGGGAGGGAGGGAGGAAGGGAAGAAAGAAGGAAAGATAAGAGGGAGAGCGAGAATGGCGGGAGAGCGAGAGAGAGAGAGAGAGAGAGAGAGCAGAGGGGGAGGAGGAGGAGGAGGAGAAACGTGGCAATAAGGGGTGAACTGGTGGAGTGCCACGTGGATTTTGTGACGGGTGGTGTGGAATGACTCGGCCGTCCATGACGGTTCTGTTTGGCGGCGACACCTGGCTTTTGTATGACTACTGATGATGATGATTTTTTCTCTCTCTCCATATTCTGAGAGTGGAGCGTTGTGAGCTGTGACTAGAATCTATACAATTTCGTATCCTGATCCTGGGGAAAACATGAAAAATGAAAGCAGAAAGAATAGGATAGTTCAACAAATTTGCACGTGCTGAAATGGATAAGGCGTTATTTTCTTCCTCGGACTTAGCTTTGCTTCCGCTCCAAAAGACACATCAGAATTTCATTTTTTGGATCAAAGACATGGGAATTTAGGGGTGATAATAAAATGGGTAATGTTTTTATAAAAAAAAAGGTAATGTCCGTTTGGTCAATTTGTTTAACCTTTTTGTAATCTATTAATATGTTTTGACCCATCTCACATAATCAACTATAACCCGTGATCCATTGGGTTAGTTTTTTTTTTATATTGCAAATCTTTTATTTTTAATTGTTTTCTATTTTCAAAAAAACTTTTTGGCAGGTCAATCCATTGACTTGCATCTATTAACTTTTTTTTTTCTTGTTATTTTTTCCCACATACCTTTTAAGGTTTCTTGTTATCGATAGGCTAACCCACCAACCCATGACAGAGTAATGCGGGTTGGAATTTTCAGTCAGCTTCCCAAATCCATCCCACCTTCATACCATTGTACTCATTTAATACTTTATTCACAAAGTAGTAGGGAGACTACTAAGAGGGTATAACATTACTCTCCATCCATACATGCATATATATGAATGTACATAAACACTCACACACTCACCAAATATATTAAGTTTGTAAAATTTTATACAATTCAAAAACTATTTGATAATTCATTTCACCACTTTATTTTAACATGTAATTAACTATTTAAAATGTAAGTAAATATCTACTATTGAAGAATCACATATAATCATAAGTTTATAAATTGTCTAATATTTTATATTTATATTTTAATATATAATCTTTAAGATAAAATGATACGATCAATGTAATTAGTTATTGAAGATATAAGTATGTTAAATTTATAAATCCCGACTATATACATATACAATAATAATTTTATGAGTTCAATACTAAAATCAATTGTAGTCAATGAAAAAGATAAAAATATTACTGTTTTTTAAATTAATTTTACTTATCCTCAAATTAATTTTATTCATTCATGTTTTATGGGTATGTTTGGATTGGCTTATGCAGAGCTTATGAACACAGCTTATGACTGATTCATAAGCTGTTTTGAGCTTATTTTTCATAAGCTACCCATGATAGCTTATCAAAACAGCTTATGGCTTATATAAAATAAGTTTCACTATAATTTTTCTTCGATTATAAAAGTAGCTTATACAACTTATACCATAAACAATAGATAAACTTATTATCCAAACTGGGCCTATATCCAAAATTAACAAACATATTCAACCGCGGGCTTGATCCTGAACCGTGGGCTTGCCTGTCCAAAGTCCAAACAGGCACTTATTTAATTTTTATATTTTTTTCTATCGATTTTCTTGATTTTTATTAAACTCTTAAATTAAGCAAGTACTCCTTGTCTCCTTCATAAAAATAAAATAAAAAAAATAAGCAAGTACTTTCACGAACACGTCATGTGGATCCACCACGTTCAGTCCGGTATTTTTCTATCTAGTGTGAGAGCCGCACTTCTGAACCGGACGCCAACCTTAATTCCGCTGGACACGTGTAGCACCCTTCTCTCTCTCTCTCTCTCTCTCACACACACACACACACTCTCTCTCTCTTCCATGGTTCTGCCATATCCATCGGAGGGGTTGAAGAGCCCAACACAACACAGGCACCAAACTATCGTGTTTCCGCCAGAAACAGAAACAGAGGGCACGACACAGAAATTATAAGCATTGCTAATTTGTTATTTGGTACACACTTCCTTCTGTCTCTTTCCTCTGACTACGATGTTTTTTTGGTTTACACCGAGCGATCTCGGAGGCTACAAATTTGGATTATTTATTTATTATTAATAATTGCATTATTTGAATTGGAGCGAGCCTTCGGTACCCCATGGTCCTCGTTCCACCGCATATTGGAACCGCCATTCCATTTCTCTATCCCCCCCCCCCCCCCCTCTCTCTCTCTGACTTAAACACCCTTTTGTCTTTTACGCGTGTTCTTTTCCTCCTTGTGACATTGTTGTGAATGAATGGCAGACTCACGTGGTAATCGTTTTGTGCATGTCGGTGTTGGTGCCAATTGATTGGTGATTCTTCTAGAAAGTTCGATCCCTTCGTCATGACTGATTCTGTTGCAAATTCGTTCATAACCGTTAATCCTGATGAGCTCCGGTTCCAATGTATGTATTCTACCCTTTCTCTCTTCTCCGACTCTCCCTCTTTTATCTCACGCAAACCATTATTATTTTATTTCATATATAAATAAAAAGAATAAAATTTATTGGGTTGCTTCGTGATGAACTCAGGAAGGCTTGAGAATTGAATTGCCTGCAGCCTGCAAGACTTTTGTCTGTGATCAGTGTGGTTTTTTATTTAATCTCTTTTTTTATCAATCCAATTTGAGGAAATTAAAATTTTGGGAGAGTTATCGTGTGAGGGTTGTGTTGAAATTAATCACAGTTTAGGTATGGTAAATTAATTTAACCAATAATTAATCAAATTTTAGTATATTTTTTGTGTGACTCAAAGTAGAACGTCGAAGTAATTAGTCTTTTCTCCCAAAAATTTTTTGGATGTAGGGATGGAAGTTGTGCAGCTCGTTAATTTCATTGAATGTTTTCATAATATAGGCAAATTGAAAATTGGCTTTATGCAGTTATATCTCATAGGAGATCTTCTACTTCTCTTGTTTCCAATTGTGCATTTTGGTTTTCCCTATTATGTAAGTCAAATGGGTAAAGCAAAATACTCTAATATAACGAAAGATGTTTTGAAGTATGAAAGCAGTGCTTATAAAAACTCTGTTGGTGTCTGTAAAGTAGAAATCCTAATTTCCCCCCTATCTTTCCCTCAATAATCTCGAGTTCTTACTTGGTTATACTCATGATGTTCATGTAAGCAGTTGAGCTGGAGAAGCAAACATTTTGCGATCTTAAAGTTTTGAATAACACTGAGTACCATGTTGCTTTTAAGGTACATGGTTTCTGGAAATGCTTTTCCACCAGTTCTTTAGTGCATTCTGATTGCATATGATCTCACTGTCATGTTGTTCTTCTTTTTGCTAGGTCAAAACCACTTCACCTAAGAAGTATTTTGTACGACCTAACACTGGTGTTGTACATCCATGGGACTCGTGTATCATCAGAGGTGCTTCTTGTCACTTGCAGAAACAGTTCCTTTATTATTATTTTTTTGGGACAGGGGGCCGGGCGGGAGAGGGTTAAGAAAACTTGGATTAAGATCTTTGATAATTTGAAATGTTGGGCTACTGAATCTGGTTTACCAAAGGGTCTCTGCATTCTTTCTTAGAGATATCAGATTTGCACAAGAACAAGTTACTCAATGCCCATCACATAGACATAAATTGTAAAATGTTTCATATTATACATAAAACATGAATAGACCGTAGAAGGGAAAGCAAAAAAATAAGGCTTGTTTGGTTAAAGAAAGCATTTTATGTTTTTATTTCTTGTTTTTAAAGTTTTATATGGGAAACAATAAACTTTGAAAACATGAAATAAAATGAAAATAAGTTAACATTTTTTGCAATTAGAAGTGAAAATAGAAAAATGAAAACAGTAAACAACAAATATTTTCTCAAAAACCTTAGATCTATGAAGACGGGTAACTTCAACCAGTCAAAGGTCACAGAAATGGAGTTTTGTCTTCCGCATCACTAAGAACTAGGAAAAATATACTGCATAGTTGAGAACCAATCATATGTATTATTTGCTTGTGAGCTCTGAGCTCTTTACCATTATGTGGTATTAGCATATATCATATTCTCCAGTTTTTGTGCTGCACAGTCACCCTCCAAGCCCAACAAGAGTATCCTCCAGACATGCAATCCAAAGATAAGTTTCTCATACAGAGTACAAGAGTGGATGCAAACACTGATGTTGATGAGCTTCCGCCAGATACCGTAAGAGAGCAAATACCCTTGTTTTACAGGATCAGTTCTGAAATTTGAAAAGAAAAAAAACGATCAAGGCCACTGTTTATTTTGGCTTGCAGTTTAATAAGGAAAGTGGAAGGTCAATAGAAGATTTGAAACTAAGAGTTCTATATATCTCTCCTACCTCACCTCAAAGAAGCACGGAAGATGATACAGTGAAGAACTCCGCACAAAAACTTGATCCTTATTCTGTGAGTTTCTTCGGTTCACCCTCCCTTAGGCGAAATCAGTTTGAAGTTCTATTTTTATGCTTTCTCTCAAATTTGGTAATTTTATGTATTTAGCCATATGTTGCATATTATGTATCAAGCTGGAATCCTCATCTCCGCATCTGTGTCACTGTGTGTGACTGTGTGGTCCCTTTTCAAAATGCAAACAAACTTCACACATTTGTGTTGGTTTAAGCCTAAGAAATGAGATTAAGGCCAAGTGGGAAAATAAAGAAAGCATCTACTCTACAGATCATACTCGATTTTACTCTAGGTTATGTCCTGATTTTCTAGGATGATAATACTGTTCTTGGGTTTTATGACAGCTATTCCATCTTGTAGATGCACAGTCCACTCGTGTGTATGGTGCAAGATGGATTTGGAGGAAACTACGCTTTGCATATAGCAGATGCGGAAAGTATAGATGTGTTACATCTATCAGCTTTAAATGTCATAAGCACCTAGCTGATTATGCATTCTCGGTGCAGATTCGCCTATGACAAGTTTGGAAAAGAAAACATGCTTTGGTCTCAAATTGGTTTAGCTTAGATTATTTGTTAAAATTCAAGTACAAGTTTACCCCTTCATGGGACTAACTATAGATTGGAAACTGATTTGCAGTGTCTTCCTTTTGGTGTGATACCACTCTTCACATGTTATTAAAGTATATTCAGACACACACACGCACATGCACAAACACACACATTGTCAAAAAATGAATGGGTGGTTGTTTGATGAGCTCTGTTTCTGAGTTTGAGTGGTCATCTCTAATACATTACCCTGCATTGCTGCATTTAATACCTGTCAAACTTCATTACAGACCCATTACTTAATTTAAGTTAACCATTGCTTCTTAATTATTATTTTTTTGAAGAGTCAAACCCTACAACGCCTGAAGGAGGAAAGAGATGCCACTGTCAAACAAACGCGGCAACTGCAGCAGGAACTGGTAATTATGCTACATGTTATCCCGCATTACTCCATGATCATAAAATTTGGGTCAAGATTTTATTTGGATTTAAGAGTTTTACTTCCAAATATAGAGTGACTAGACTTGTAGTTGATTGGAAAAAAATACTAATATTATGAGCCACTCCTAAGAAAATTCCAAAAATGTAGAAAGGAAAAGAAGACTTGTATACAGGAAAAAAATATCAATATGATTTATGCCCTATTTACTTGATTATTATGAATAATTATAATTATATCATTTCTTTGTAAACCTGGTTTTTTTTAAAAATTATTTCCTGTATCTAGAAAGAATGTTATTATGCTGGTATTTTTATTCTATAATAATGTAGACACCTATGGAGGGAGTCAATTTTCTGATTCTGAATCAAGGAGACATTCTATTAGCTAATGTAGATCTCTATGGAAATTGGAAAGAGTTAAGTTACTTCTCTGATTTTGATTTAAGGAGACATTTGCTGAAAACAATATGTATACATTGCGTGTTTGGATTGGTATCTGGGAAACATTTTTTTTTTTTACTGTTTTATGGGAGAACTTAAAAAGATCATTCCCAAATTTAAGCTTACTCAAGGACATAGTTTAATGTCAATTCTATAATACATCGCTGTACTAAAATTGGTCATGAGGTGAATAAGAGGTAAAAGTGAAGTTAGATTATAGATATACAACTGAACTTTTCGATGCCAAGGATATTGTTTGTCTGTTTGATAAATTGGTAGAGGGAATTTCTAATAACACATACATGGTTTTCTATGTGCACATATATTTCCACAGAACTAATTGTCTCGCGGGTTTTTTTTTTTAACACACACATGTCCGCGGAACTATTAGTTCCGCGGGTTATAATTCTTCGCAGAACTAATAGTTCCGCGGAGAATTACAACCCGCGGAACTAATAGTTCCACGGACATGTGTGTGTTGAAAAAAAAATAAACCCGCGGAACTATTAATTCCGCGGAGAATTACAACTCGCGGAACTAATAGTTTTACGGACATGTGTGTGTTGGAAAAAAATAAACTCGCAGAACTAATAGTTCCGCGGATATGTATGTGCATATAGAAAACGATGTATGTGTGATTAGAAATTTCCATTGGTAGATGAGAGCTATTGCGAAAATATCACTAATCCAAATCCATCTCTTTTCTTGATAAGCAGGACATGCTGAAAAGGAGAAGATATCGTAGAAGCGATCCGGGCTTCTCCTTCACCTTTGCCATGTTTGTGGGTCTTATTGGATTCTTGTTTGGTTTGCTTTTGAAACTTTCGTTGTCTTCACCACCAGTACCTACCGAATGATTTTCATACTGTTTTGAACCTTTCCATGCCGACCCTTTCTTGTTGTTCATTGTAAAGTTCTATTTTCTGTTGAATGGATATTTTTTTCCATTTTTTTATTATATTAATCAATTTTGGAATTTCCTCACATTAATTTACCATGCTTCTCCCTTACCTTATTAGTTATTAGGTAGGCAACACTATTCTTTTAGTCCCTTAAAGTTAATTCTGTTTTCTTATTTTGTCCCTTATGGAATAAGGTATTCTCTTATGTTTTACAATCAAATTCGAAGTCTTTTTGTGTATATAGACTGAAATGGATAAAGAGAATACTCAAATAGACCAAGGTGGATAGGATAGAGACAATCATATTTATGACTATGAAAATGTAATTGAAACAAGTGTAAGTGGTTACTTTGTTAAAAAAAGTTATGGGATCAAATTTAGAAATAAATAACAACTTAAAAGCACCTAATTTTGTCTATTAGTTACTTCAATCACAGTATCACTATGGGTTGGATAAATGGCAAAATTGAGGCATCAAACGGGCTGTTCTATAAAACCTTTATTATCCTTTTTTGAGTGAAGAAACCGTCGATTGCTTTTGAGAATAGAACGAAATATATAACATGTCGCTGATCTGTTAACTTGTTATTGGCTAAGTTACGTTGATTGGGTGCCCGCTCAATTGTCAATTTGTCATAATAACTGGCCTGCGAGTCCACAAATTTCCCTAGCAAGTCCACAGAAAGTTCTAAGGCATTTTTTTAAGGAAAATAATTAAAGATAGTGACCCGTGCAAAACTAAAATAATAATTTTTTTCATATAATCTGATGGGAAAAATAAAGTGAATAGTGTCATATACGAACCTTGATATAATCTCAAATATTCTTAGAAAAATTAAGACATGGAATGCATTTAGTAAGAGGATTGTTTGTATGCAAGAATGAGAAATACTAATCATGATTAATCAAACTAAAATAATAGATTTACTATATAATCCGATAAAAAAGCAAAGTGAATAGTGTCATATACAAACCTTGATATAATCTCAAATATTATTGAACGTGTTCTTTCTTTCCTGTAACTACCGTCCATTTAGGGATAAATAAAGAACCCTTGTTGCACGGACTCTATGGTTCAAAATTATCCGCTCTTATCCAATATATATTAGAATGTGAAAACTTGTTTAAATAACAATGTTTACATTATCAAAGTAGCTTATGGACAATTGACTCTTCGTCATATCCAAGTAATTTATTGTATAAATAGTCATAATAATTACTTGTTTAGCTTTTAAATAATCACCCTATATTTGAATCATGATAATTGAGATTTGAGAGTGAGACATCCTTTTCTCATTTTGTGACACATGTTTTTAAATTTTTTATATCAAATTAAATTTTAATATTTTTTACTCTTATTTTATTTAATCAATGCTTTTTAATTTTCAATTTACTATTTAAATTTCCACCGGGAAGACAAACAAAGTCCCACATTGATAAACAAAAGGGAAGGAAATTGAGTTTAAAAGCAAGGAAATGTCCCATTGGTATGGGGCCTTTTGGGGTAATGTCCAAAAGCAAATTCATGAGGGTTTAATTTCAAAGTAGATAATATCATATCAATGTAGAGATATGTGCGATTCTCTCGGTGCATAACAATTTCTTCTATTGACGGTGACCAATATAATAACTTTAATTAAATAAATTAATTTAAGATAATTTTTAAAATTATTTTTTTGACAGATTTGAAAATGAAAATTTAAACATTTGTACTTTTATATTTTAATTTTAGTTTCATTTACACGATAATTTATATAAAAGAAAAATCAACATGTGTATTTATATTTATTTATTTTACAAATAAAAAATCTATATACTTATTATAATTTTTTTGAAATGATATCTTCACAACAAATCACAACAAACTAGAAATTTCGCGGGCATAGACTAGTAATTAACTGTAACTGCAACTAGAAATTTCGCGGGTATAAACTAGTAATTAACTGTAACTGCAATTATTAGTTAATTAATAGTACTCGTTTACGGGGTCCGATCGGGAATAAACTAGAAATTTCGCGGTCCTGCACACGGTATATATAAAACCTATACCTATAATACACCGCTGCAGCTTTCTTTCTCGTGTCAATCAATTGCGTTTGTTTTGTGATTTGATTCTCTCTGTCTGATCGAAACCACAATGGACGCGTTCACTTCGTTCTTCGATTCTCAATCGTCTTCGAGAAGCCGCTGGAATTACGATACTCTCAAGAACTTCCGTCAGATTTCTCCCGTCGTTCAGAATCACATCAAACGGGTAATCAATTAACTCTCCGCTCACACATTCATCCTTAATTTCATTTCTAAGAAATTGATTGATGAAAAGGAATTTGGTTTTGTAGAATTTCTGGCTGTGTATTCAGTATTCACAAACAACCTTGATTGTTTGATTGATTGATTGCAGGTGTATTTTACGTTATGTTGCGCCGTGGCTGCTTCGGTTGTTGGAGCCTTTCTTCATGTACTGTGGAACATTGGAGGTTTTCTAACTACGGCAGCTTCCCTTGGAAGCATGATTTGGTTGTTATCCACACCTCCCTTTGAAGAGGTATCAATCTATAAACAAGCCTCCTTCTGTGCGTTTTGTGATTCGGTTTTTTTTTTTATTCTCACTAATTGTTCTGTGTGACTTGCAGCGAAAGAGGTTGTCTCTCTTGATGGCTTCGGCTCTGTTTCAGGGCGCCTCCATTGGACCCTTGATTGATTTGGCTGTTGTAATTGACCCTAGGTATGCTTCCATTGTAATTATTATGCATTCTGATCATTTTTGGTTGTTACAAGTCTCTGTCTTCTCTACTGAATTGTAGAGCATTTTAATTTAAGGTGTATATTTGTAATGAGTTGTGTTATTATTACCCCTAATTTCTTTATGCCAAACTCCCTATTACCTTCCTTGCTAAATCGAGGGAGATAGTATTGTTTTGTGTGTGTGTGTGTGTTTTCCTCCTCCTCAGTTCTCAGTGAGGAAGACGTAGGAGTTTGGTGTAGAAATTGTGTCATTTGCAATGGATAGCCTTGTAGAGTTGTAGACTTGTAGTCTAAGTGTCTAACAGCGTGATCATCCATATGTGCTTAATACTCCCCCACTTTAAAACTCATGATAATTGGGTTGAAGACAAGTATCATTGTTTGCCAATGTTGATGAAGTGGCTAATGGATCATCACCATTATTTAAGGATTTATATAATGCAAACAAATGTTTCATTATACAAACGAAGCAAAAGAAGTATTTTTAACTAACTTTTTAAAAAAAATATACAAATATATCTACCCTACCCGCTTAACCTTTTCTTAAGTTCAAATACTGTGACATGGGTAGTGGCTTATATTGCTAGTTTTGAGTGTTGGATGATTTTATGATATTTCCTTTTTCGTGCTTCCAGCCTTATCTTAAGCGCATTTGTGGCAACTTCCTTGGCCTTTGCCTGTTTCTCAGCGGCAGCTTTGGTTGCAAGGCGTAGGGAGTATCTCTACCTTGGAGGCTTGCTTTCTTCTGGGTTGTCTATTCTTATTTGGTTGCACTTTGCTTCCTCTGTCTTTGGGGGTTCAACAGCGCTCTTTAAGTTTGAGGTGGGTGACAATGTTATTATTCTTGTTAGTGTACTATAGAGACCTGGACAAAATCTCTGTATTATGATCATAATGTTGTCATATGCTTATGATGTAAGATATCTTACAGGGGTCTTATTTGCTACTTTGCAGTTATATTTTGGGCTATTGGTGTTTGTAGGCTATGTTGTAGTAGACACCCAAGAAATAATTGAGAGGGCTCACTTTGGTGACCTGGATTATGTGAAGCATGCATTGACCATGTTCACTGATTTGGCTGCTATATTTGTGCGAATTCTTATCATAATGGTGAGCTGGATGTGAAACATCAGTTTTAAGATGCTTATTGGTTTGTTTTTTTCAAAAAAGAATTCATTATCTCCTGATGTTTTGGGTATTGACGAAGTTTCTATTTTTGTTTTTGCAGTTGAAGAATTCAGCCGAGAAAAATGAGAAGAAAAAGAAGAGGAGATCAGATTGATATTCTGACCAACTCTCTTTGGAGCTTTTCTTCATTTTAGTGATGTACTTGTGGAGAATATATGAACAGTTTTTTTTTTGTTGATAAATTTTAATTATATATATACAGCTTGTTTATGGTTTTTGTTTTCCGTGGTTCTGAAATGGCAAATTAGGTTACAGCAGCGGGTATATAGTAAATAAAAGTATATACCAAAAGAAAAATGGAACAACTCTTCTGAGACTTAAAACCATGGGACAAATCTGTGAGAAGCACAAACTAAGTTGAACATGAAAGCCATTATATTTGAAGGCTGTGAATTAACAATTCATCCCTTTTGCATATGCATGCTCACACCAAGGTAAAAGCACTGGCCTTCTCCTAGGATAGTATTGTTGCAATACGAGAAAACAATCCAGAAAGATTACAGTAATTAAATCTAAACACATTTCAAACCTTGCCAATATCAAAAGGAAGGAAATATTGACAAAGCAAATAGAACAAGGAGACCAATTTTTGTAAGGTTCAAATATTGTTGGAGTGGATGATCAACCCCGCAATATATAACCTTTATTTATCCTCTTTCTCCAACTCTAGATGGTTGTATCTGTTTTGAACTCTTCGAAGAACTATCACGGGCGAGGATTTTTTTTCCTTTCAAACTCTGATGTAGGTGGCATCATAATCTACATAAAGAGTGAGGCAACATGTGGAAATGTTAAAAATTTGAGGAGAAATGTATAATTAGAGAAAACAGGTGACTACCCACTATTTTAGCAATGAAGCCGTAGACCAAGGACCAACTTATGCATTATTGGCTCATGTTAAAAGCTACTTGTTTTTTTAAGTAAAAAAAAAAAGCTACTTGTTTTTTTAAGTAAAAAAAAAAGCTACTTGTTTTTAGAATTAAAATGTTGACTGTGCATAGCCACCTCTTGCTAGAATGTAGAGAAATAGTTATAGATGAATTTATCTACAACTATATTTTATTTTATTAACATTTGCTCCAAGTCATATTGCAATATCTAATTATAAAAAATGGAAGACGCTGATATAAAAGTGCTACAGCCTACAAAGGTGAGGGTCGAGTCGGAACACTAGAAAGATCTAACGTAGTTAAAGAAATTGAGTTACTATGTATACAATAAACAAATAAATAAGAGAAATGAAAAAATTATTATCCTAGTTGTAGAATGGATCGATAAAAGCGTGTAATTGATTGGATTAGTAGCACATCATGAAAGTAACAACTGCAATTCAATATTTTGCAGCTCCTGCTTCAATTATTAATATACATGAAAATTTCAACAATTTATTTAAGATGACAACTCCCGCAAAAATGAACCAATAATGAATGATTGAATGGAAGATCAAATAATGCCATACGCCTCACCTAGTTGTTTTCAAGCGAAACAAAACTATGTACCACAATGCATGCCACTCGACTTTCATTATTTGTCCAAATCTTCTTTTTGTCGATCCCGTGATTATTTTTTATTGAAAAAAATACCTAATCCGTACAGTAAAAAATAATAATATCTACTTGCTAAAAAGTAAGCTTAATTAATACGAAAAATGTTATGTAATCAGATACCAAATGTCGTGTCTTTCAGATATATAGTCACATAGACCCAAAGGTTGAGTATGAGTTTGAATGAGATGAATCCAAAAAAGAAAAAAATAAGTTTTATAATTATGTGTGTTGTTGATAGGGATATGTATCCTAGGTCCAGGTGTTACGAGTTAAAATCGCCCAGGCCACCCACCTAGTAACGGTGGATAAATTTACCTTTATGTTGTGTGGTGACTTCTAGGGTGGTGAAGTGAGTCTATTATCTATAATAAAAGGTAATTTAGTCTTTTTTTAAATTAAAATTTTCTCTCTATAAATTGTCATAATAGGATAATATGCACAAAACTTTATTAATTACAAAAGTTGACGTAATATAATATGAAAATCACAAATGTTTTTTTTTATGAACAAAATATCATTTTAATTTTTGAGTAATATTTTTTTGACTTAAATATCTTTTTTTCTTTATAAATATATCGATTTTTGCTTTTAGTCCTTGTAATTTTTTTTATAATCCCTGTAATGTTCAAACATTTTGTTTTTGGTCCTCGTCGTTAGTTTTTGTTAGTAAAATGATTATTCTCCTCTCTCCTCTCTCTTCACTCTCTCCCTCTCTCTATCCCTTTCTCTCTCGCTCCATCTCATCCTAGCTCTCTCACTTCCCCTCTCTCCACCCTCTCTTTGAAAAATCTCTCCCTCTAACTCGCTCTCCGTCTCTCTTTTGCTCTCCCTCCCTCCCTCTCTCCCTCCCTCGCCGTATCTCTCTCCCTCTCTCGCACACGCTCTATCTCTTTCCCCTCTCTCTCGCTCCCTCTCCCCCTACTTCTCCTCTCGCTCTCTCCCCCTTCTCTTGCCCGCTCGCTCGCTCTCCCTCCCTCTTACTCTCTCACTCTCTATCTCCCCCTCTATCTCACTCTCCCTCCCTCTTACTATCTCTCCCTCTCTATTGTTGTCTCTCTCCCTATCTCTTGATCTCCCCCCTGCTTTCTCCCTATCTCTCGCTCTCTCCCTCTCCCTCCCTCTCGCTCCCCTCTCTAGTTAGAGAGAGACAGAGAGAGTGAGAGAGAGAAATAGCAAGAGAGAGGGAGAGAGGGAGAGAGGGAGAGAGCGAGATCGAAAAAGAGGGGAAGAACGCGAGAGAGAGGGGGAGAAAGTGTGAGAGAAATAGGGCGAGGGAGAGAACGAGAGAGAGAGAGACGGGGATCACAAGAGAGAGGAGAGAGCGAGATATAGGGAGGGAGAGCAAGAGAGAGGGGAGAGAGATGGAGAGGGAAGGAGAGAGGGAGGGGGGAGATGGGGGTAGAACGAGAGAGGGAAAAAGAGGTGGGAGAAAGGGGGAGAGAGACCGAGGGAGAGGGAGAGAACAAGACAGAGGGGGAGAGGGGGAAACAGAGAAAGCGAGAGAGAAGGAAAGAGAGACCGATAGAGAGGGAGAGATAGAGCGGGGTATTGAGAGCGAGAGAGAGAGAGTGTGGGAGGGAGAGAACAGAGAGGGGAGAGAGATAGAGCGAGAGATTTTTTGGATTTTGAACATTCTCATATTTCGAACAGAGTTTCAGTGCAAGGGTCAGACTGGGAGTAAAAAAGGGATTTAAAGTTCTCTACTTTTGGGTGTTATTTCAAATTCCTCAAATTTGGTTATAAAAAATATCCAATAAAAATCGTTTCATTTTAAATTCCTACACACTTAATATCCAAACAAAGTAATTTAGATTGATGTATTTTAATTACCCTCTAAAAATAAATTACTGCATTAAATTACCCCATCCAAACATAACTTTATAATATCATAGAAGGACAAAATTGGGCTATCTCACAAATTTTTTTAAACAAATGGGCCAAATTCATCAAAAGACAAACTTTTTGGAAATATTGCGATTACTAAATAGTTGCTGACCCTCTCTGCAATATGATTAAATATGTAACTAAACCTATTGTCAAAGTTTCAGGTAAAAGATCTCAGTCATTGAATAAAATACAAATATATCAACACTATCTAGATATTCAGTGGCCCACTTTACCATGATGGTTAAGTTTTATTACTTCACCACCCTAGAAGCCACCATGTGGTGTTGTGTAGTGAACTAAAAATCCAATACTTCATCCCTAAGGCATCCAATGAGACAAGACCAAGGCCAAAACAAGAAAACGAATACTCGTAATGGGGCATATGTTACTATTTTTGGTCTAAAATATAAGCAATAAATGCACTTTTTTTGTCTAAAATATAAACAACATTCACCAATTTCAAATAAATTAAATGCTAGTTTTCCAATTATACCATTTATTTAATACAATATTCATATTTACGAGAGACACCAAAGGAGATATTTTTGAAAAAAAATTAAAACTAGTAAGTATTAATTAAAATTATCACATTTTTAAAGTATTTTTTAATCTGTATATTTTTATACTATATTACTTATATTTTAAACTGAAGAGAGTAATTTCTCGTAGATATTGGACAACGTCCAAGTCTATGTTAAAGGCTGGTTGACTTTACGATAGATTTTCCACTTAATTATTTGCTACTTTGAAAGAGTATATATCAGAGCGCAACTGTATAAAAAATTAATGATTTGTCATAGTCGAAGATGAAATGCACATCTTTCAGCATTCCTTGTCAATGTGTGTATATGCTGTATAAAACTATATTTTTTTCACAAAGACCAATACCAGAATTTACTGATTTTATACAGACTAAAAATATATTTAATTAATAAGAACAAATATTATATTTCTCTTATTTTCACTAAAAACAAACTCGGATATTAAGCATCGCATGTTATTAAAAAAAATACTTTATTTGTCTGGGAAATACTCTTTTCCATCTTCTCAAGATCAATGCGTGGTAGGAAGGGAGGAAAAAAATTACCGATAGTGAGTGTGTAATTTAGTTGTAGAAAAACTAATGGCTCGTTCGGTTTAAGTGATTATTTCCTATTTTTATTTTTAATTAATTATAAAATTATCATATCGTTTTGACTCTATTTTCTGTTTTAAAATGTCTGCATAAAAAATAGTGAAAATAATTATTTTTTTATTGTTTTCTATACAACAAAATCAAGAAATGAAAACGTACTCACTTGTTTTGCTGGAAGTAACCTTCTCTAAATTGAACCTTTAAAATCCATGCCCACCAATTTAAACGGGTTATCAAACAGCACCGAATGTGTTATATATACTCCTTTCGGTCTAAAATACAAACAATAAATATATATTTTTTGTCCAAAATATAAGTAATATTCATTAATTTTAAATAAATTAAATATTAATTTTTTAATTATACCATTCATTTAATGCAATATTCATATTTATGAGAGACACCAAAGAGGGTATTTTTGGAAAAAAATTGAAACTAGTGAGTACTCCCTCCGTTCCTTTTTATTTGTCGTTTAAGGTTGTTTCACCACAACCAATGAATCAATTAATTGATAAAAAGTTTCCTATTATACCTTTATTTATTCACTACTCTATTTGTTGGGAATAGTAATTAGTCTTTGAACTCTCAACTATGCATTAATCAATTTTATGGAAAATGTGGAGAACAATTAATAGGGTTAAGGATATAATTGTCAAAATATAACCTTAAACTATCAAAACGACAAATAAAAAGGAACAAATTTTTTCTTAAAATCTGACAGATAAAAAGGAACAGAGGGAGTATTAATTAAGATTATTATATTTTCAAGGCATTCCTTGATTTGTATATTTTTGTACTATGTTACTTATTTTTTGGACAAGATGTAGTATTAGTTATAATTCCATAATTCATGTGCACACTATGCATGATTGAAACACTGCAATGTTAATGTTATCCCATGAACATTGTCTCCAATTAATTAATATTATCCGTATAATCAAAGCACCAAAACATAATATAAACAATATTGATAGGATACAAATAGGCCTGATTCGTTGCTTCACAAGTCAGGCAGAACAGAAAACAACAAACTTTTAAGCTGAAAACAAGTCCATTTGACACATCTAAGATGCACCTAATACGAAAAACTTCACGAGTTCCATTTTTATTGACATCCAAATTATTCATCTCATCAGATCCACCTACTTATCTTTCCCTACGTCTTATTGACTAGGTGAATCTAAATGTTCGCATTAGAAGCATTGTTTGCTCCTTTTCCTCTCAATTGTTCCACTTTTTAATCTGATAACATTATTTGAAACTTTATTCGCTGTTTTTTATCACTTTTTTAACTATAAATGTTTATATATTAAATTTGGTTATCTTATTCGGGAGAATAATGATATATCATAATATATTCTTTTTTTAATAACTTGCGTGATTTTTTAAATCAAAGATCACACATTTTTTCAAAAAATTATTAAATACTATTAATTAAGTTTAGTTGAATTATAAATTTTATTCACTACAACAAATTATTAAATACAATAATAAGAGTTTTGCGGCGGTTAGTAACTGATGCAAAAAATTGAAATGAAATTAATAAAAGGATTAGTAAATTTTAAAAAATAGAGCATCGGTTTGGAAGCGCCGCTAAATATATCAAATTTTTTAAAGAAATGATAGTTGCAGTTAGGGGTATTTAAAACCGAACCGATCCAAAAATAATAACAAAAAACTGATCCAAAAAATCAAAAATCGATCATAAATTGAATTTTTTGGATTATTTTGGAAGACCAAACCGAACCGCTCGAATTTCAGATCTCTTCACTAAAGCCGAACCGAATCGCAACTTGTATTATTATTCCTTTTGAATTTACATATATAGATTACTAATCAATTATTACACTGTGTATTTTTTTAGAATTAACTTTTGCAAGTAGTCTTCGCGTTAAATATTAATTCACAATAACTTGTGTGTGTTAAATATTATTTTACATTTTTTGTTTCGTTTGTTTAGAATATGATTTTGCAAATACTATTTTTTTAGAAATGACATATATGTGTTTAGAAATTGGCTTTATAATTGATAATCCATTGAGAATTGTTAAAACATATGTCATTAAGTTGTACTTGGAAATATATTAGAAGTGAAACGGAAGCGGAATCACTTTGGTTGATATTTATTTTCAAAAAAAATTATAACCGCAAAAAATCAAAAATCAATCCAATCTAAACCGCATTGTTTCGGTCGGATCAGATATTTTTTTAAAAACAAACCGAACTGAACCGAACCACATACTATTTTAAACTTTGGATCGAATGACCTTTTACCTTAAAACTAAACTGAGCCAAGCCTCGAATACCCCTGGACTTGCAGTGCAGAACAACTAGGGCCTGCTCCAATTGAATTCTATTCTTACCTGAGAGTCCTGAGAGACTAAAGCATCATGGGCTCATGGCGAAACAGAAGTGTAAAAATATGGTATTAAAAAGATATTATTTAGATTATTAAAAAAATGACATTATTTTCATAGAAAAGCATCCAATAAAAAAAAACATTTGCATAGCTATTATTTCATTCTAAATATAATTGCATGTCCAACAGAAGATCAAAAAGGTGGCAACGTGTGGTTTAGGTAAGGGATTATTGCTTGGATTTAAGAAGGGGATAGAAGAGGAATAGAAAAGGGTATTGTATTACAGATAACAGGAAATGTGTAGGATATTCATATTCATATATCTACTCTCTCCTCATAAAAAAAAAAAAGAAAAAAAATGGTCATTGGTTATACCGGAGATTTGGTAATTTTCTCCTACAGGCCACAACCAATGAATAAAATAATAGAGTGATTCCAACCGGCACGTTAGCATTTCAGTTGTACACGTGTTCCAACTTCCAAGTTAATCCACAACGAATTGACGATTTTTGTAATATTTAAAAAAAATTATAAAAGAACAATAATAAAATCCATGTAATGTATAATTTTTAACTATATTTTAGTAATTGAAAACATTATTTAGTAAATAAGAACTTTTTTTATACAAGTAAATATGTACTTTAGCGCATGAATTTAGGGTATTTAATTTTAATTAATAATAGTGTACTAACACTATAATTTTTTTTTACATAAATATCAAATTATATCTTATTATAGTGCTATATTGTAACATTGTTTTCTAAATTATTTATACAAAAATTTATATTATTAGATATGATTGGAGGGGGTATGTATAATTATTTTTTACACAATCAATACATAGTAATTAAATTCATATTATAATTGATTTAAAAAATATCATATTAACAAGAATGCGGGTGGTTGAAATGAGTGTTTCATCTACAATGTACAGGGTTATAAAGACCTGGCTGAATTGAACGTTCTGGATAAAAGATCTGTCTAGTTGGTGGTTTGTGAATTCCTAAAGGGCACTATAAATGAAGGACATGCATTTTAATATTGCTGGAAGACTAAAAAGGTTTTCAATAATGCAAGGCATGTTCTTTGGAATAACTGAGCCATTGGATTTGTCTTTCAATGAGGCCTTTTGGCTGTTGATTTTATCAAGGTTTTCACAAATTAAGGGTGTGAATTATTATATATCAAATGTTTTTTTGGGGGTACAAACTCACCATCTTTTGATGGAAAAGGCAAATAATATGGTGGCTGCTACTCCACAAAGTCCCTAGTCAATCAATATGACCTAATGATACGGATTCAGAGATGGGTTGGACCGATTTTCTTTACACAAAGTACACAGACTCCATCCTGTATAGGCCTTTCCAATCCTAGATTAAAGGGAAAAAAGAAACACTAAAAGATAAGAAAATTCACAAGGCACCAAATAAGTCAAATTCATGAGATACCCACTATGTATCATGGGCACACTGTTTGTCATATTGTCTTCCTAGAGTTTGAGTTTCATGTTTATTTATTTATTTGGTTTGGAGAATAAAGTTTAATGATTTTGAATTTCAATTGGACTATCTTATTTTTACTAGTCTTTTTTGATCGACAACTACTATTCCTTAACCTCAAAATTGATCCACCACCACCGCCATGTCTTGGGCATTGGCCATTGGTTTAGGCTTTGAATGATTGAGGGCGAGATTCATGTGGCTATGTCACAAGCCTCCTTAATCACCGTTGGTTTGAAATCAAATTAAAGACCTAACTAAAGCAAAAGCACATTTACTAATGGTGGGACCCTAATATCAACCGCCCTGGCTTAATCAACGGTGTTGATTTGGTTTGTGACAACAAATAGTCACATAGGTACTGCTACCCTACGTTTATTCCTTTTAACCCATAAACCCACTAAAATTCATCAAAATCATGAGCTCAAACACACACACACAAGAGAGAGAGAATATAAAATATGAATAAATATTTTCAATTATGAATTTACCATCTCATTAAAAAAAAATAACAGGAGGAAAATTAGGAACGGCCGAAAACTCTGTTTCTTTCACTCTTTTTTTTATTTTTTTTTGACGCAACTCTTTTTTATTTATTTATTTTTGTGTTTATCGAGTAGTGGGCATCATTTTTTTTCCTTGGTCCTCAATATTAAGTTATGATGAACTGAAACTGTCTAAGACCTTCCGTCAAAAAATAAAACTGTCTAAGACCAAAAAACGTATGGCGAAGATGGGAGTAGCCTTTAATTTTTATTTGACGAGGATTTGAAAAAGAATAATGATACTCATATACTCCAAAAATTAATTCACTCATTTAATATATATATTTTTTTTATTTTTTTAACTATCACATCACATATCATATCATTTTATTACTTTTCTCTTATTTCACTTTATCTCTCTCTAGTGGTAGACACCCCAAACAATCTTTATTCTTTGAAAAATTATAAGCAAAAGCATAGAAAAGTCTACAGTCAACAGGATATGTGCAATAATATATTGATATTCCTCATATCAGTTTCTTTTAAAATGAAAACTACAGTTTTAAAAAGTAATAAGGTACATAATTAATAATACATTTAAAATAAAGAATCTATAAAATACTTCAAGTTATTATATAACAAAATTATGTATATATATATGTTTTTGTATCAAAAAAAATTATGTATATGTTAAAAAATATTCTCATATATGTATATATTATTAACTATTACTATTTGCACTTCATTTCTTAAAATGCATTTCTTATTTCTGACCATACCAATTCAGTAAATCTCTATCTGATTTCTTTTATATGGTAAACTCAAAGTTTAAAATTTTAATAATTATTCCAAAAATGTTTTAATTTTTAGTTCAACAAAAAGGAAACTGAAATCTTTCCAATAACTAAACAACAACAAAATAAAATAAAATAGAGAGAGAGAGAAGGGGGGGGGGGTGAAAAATAAAAAATAAAGAAAAAGCTGAACATTTACTTCTTGTACAATACAACTAAGAGGTCACATACACACACACACAGAGACCTTCCTCTCTCATTCTCTCTCTTTCCATTGCACCTTCCCTTCTCCTTTTCTCTGTCATTTATGAGATTCCTCCAATGGTCTTTTCTCTTCCATTGGATTGTACAGATTCCCAGCTAGAATACCCAGATATCAATCTCTGTAATTCTATTTGATTTGTGGCTCTTTATGTGAAAAAAAAAACTTTTTAAGGACTGTAAAACTGAAACTTCTTCTGGGTCTATTGGCTTCTGTTTTTTTTTTTTTGCAAACTATCTTCTGGGTTTGCTGCAGAATAAAGCCCTCAATACCCACTACTATACGCCGCAAATAAGGTTTTTTAAAACAACTTTTATATTTTCCGGAAATTTCCATTTTTTTTGAACTTTTTTTTATTTTTGTCAATAAATTATTTTCTCGTCTTTTCTGCAAATTCTCTTCGTTTTTTTTTCCGCTCTTTTCATTTGAGGAAAAAATTGAGACATGGGCAAGCAAGGGCCTTGCTATCACTGTGGAGTTACAAGTGAGTCCTTGTTTCTCCAATATACAATTTTATTATTTACAATATTTTTTTGGGAATTATTGACCATTTTTTATTTAAATTTGCCATGTTTTAATTCTAAGTGTGTTCTACAACAGATGGTACGGATTGTGATTTTGATAAAATAGTGTGATATGTGCCAAGGGAAATGTTGCTGGCCAATATAAACAAACGAGATTTTTAGTGCAATGTTGTTGTTGTCTAGAATATTTGGAATTGGAAGTTGTTGCAAACTCTACTGGTTTCCTCCTTTGATGTGTTTTGTGTCACTCCTTTGGTGGGTCTTTGTTTTTCTGGATTATGTTTGAAGTATGAGCAAATGTAATTGGTGCAAAATTAAGCCTGGAATCTATTGACTATTAGAAGGGACCTGTTACTAGATAGGCAGAACATGTATTGGTGTTTATCAAAATGAGTCCACTGACACTTCACTTATTTCTCATTTGGGTTATGTGAACATAAGAAAAGGGCGACAAAGAAAGGAGGATAATTGTGCATTTGTAAAATGTCCATGGTTAATCCACTCATTTGTTCTAAAAGGATTGTATTGCCACTTTCTCCATGCTGCAACTTCCTCATTGTACCATAGGATATAAGTCCGTGCATTGTATTCATCCTTCACACGTGTGTTACTACTTACTACCATGCCTTCTGGCTGGAAAATAAAAATCAGTTGCCATGATTATCCATCATCATATTTTCAAGCTTTCTCAATTTGAAACAACTATTTTGTCACACCGATCGCCTCAATAGAACTAATCCTGCAACTCAAGCCTTAAAATGTCCATTGTTTTTCTGATGAATTTGAAAACAGTTTCCAAGTGTTGAAGCCATTGCTGTTGGGGTGCACTTCAAAACTCTAGTGCTGATGTTTGAGTACTATGGTTTCAGTCCCCAAAAATGAAAATGTTTCATTTAGATTGCCTGACCATTGATGTTGCGATACACAGCAAATTAAATGTTAATCCTCTTAGTTCAAATGCAAGCATTGTCTTCACTACTAATCTACATGACTTCTTAATTTGAGTTTACTCCTATTTGCTTGCGGAATGCAGTGCAGAGCTTGCAAAAGGGTATTGATATGTATTATCTAAAATATTTAAACTGGCTAGTAACAGACAGATAGTGGACAGTTCAAGAAGGAATGGCTAGTTCCTTATAATGAATACTGATAGATGATGCTGTCTCAACCTTAAGATGTTTTCTGAGTTCAGTTTTGTAGTATATCTGGGAAATATGAATATGTGATTGTTTTTTGTTTGTCCATCCAATTGGAGATAATCTCTTTTCTTGTTTACAAGGGTATTTGAATTTTATAGATTTTCTAACAAATAAGCCTTGCAATAGGCACACCACTTTGGCGTAATGGGCCACCTGAGAAGCCAGTATTGTGCAATGCATGTGGATCTCGATGGAGGACAAAGGGAACACTTGCAAATTATACCCCTTTACATGCTCGGGCAGAAACTGTTGATTATGAGGACCAAAGGGTTTCCAGGGTAAAGAGCGTACCATTAAATAAGAACAAAGAAGTGAAATTGGTCAAACGAAAGCAGAACTATGATAATGCTGCATATGGAGGGCTCACCCCTGAATATAATCAAGGATTCCAAAAGGTTGTGGATGAAGATACAAGCAATAGATCAAGTTCAGGGTCGGCCATCTCTAATTCAGAAAGCTGCGCTCAATTTGGTGGCACAGATGCTAGTGATTTGACAGGTTCGACAATTACCGTTTGCTGATTTCTTTGAAAAAAAATTCTTCATAACTGATCATGGCAGCATTGTCCATTTCATTGAAATAGTTTGGATTTTGATGACATCCTGATTTATATGAGCATAATCAAGAAATGGATAATGAAATGGAAAAGAAAAAAGAAAAATTGTGGAATTGCATATCAACTTACAAGGCCTTGGTTTTCCTAAAGGAAGACAGGTTAATCTTGCTTCTAACGGTGCATCACACATGAGTGTGCTTTTTTTATTACTCGAGAAGTGATTTAAAGGATTTTCTTAAATGAAGGTCTAGCATTGTCTCAAAACAATTGAAATGGCAAGTTTTACAATTACATATAACATCAACTATCTATTATTATAGTGGATGTATGTATGTGTGTGTGTATTCTCTTGACTATACTTTTTGAGAGTAACTCTAATAAAGATAGTTTGGTTAATTCAGGTCCTTCTCAGTCAGTGGTCTGGGATACCATGGTGCCTTCAAAAAAGAGGACATGTACAGGCCGTCCAAAGCATGCTTCTGTTGAGAAGCTCACAAAAGACTTATGTACCATTCTTCATGAACAACAGTCTTATTTTTCTGCTTCTTCTGAAGAGGATCTTCTTTTCGAAAGTGAAACACCAATGGTCTCTGTTGAGATAGGACATGGAAGCATTCTCATTAGGCATCCCAGCTCTATAGCTCGTGAAGAAGAGTCTGAGGCTAGCTCTCTTTCAGTAGATAATAAACAATGCCTAATGAGCGAGGCATATTCATGTTCTGGTACCATTCCTATGCTTAGTGGTTGCACTGGCACTGGCAAGAATTTTTCATCTCAAGGAGTTGCCAGAAACTCTGCTGACCATACAATGCAACAGGAGCAACATGAAAGGCATGTGTTTCTACACCAGTTTATTGTCTTTCATTATTTCTAGTCAGTTATGCAAGAGTATCGATATGATAAAATAGAAGTTCTATTTTGTCTATTACTGCTGAAAACAGTCAAGTTCCTGTGCTAGCATGAATTTGGTATTTCCCCGGAAGTGGTTTGGGGATCTCAACATGTTTGTGGATAGTCTTTATGCCTGTTGCTTTGTGAAGAATACTAGAAGTAAAGATAATCATGTGAAATTTGTTTTGGAGAAGTGACAGAAAATTTGAACTGTTAAGTGATTAATATTTTTTTTTTCTTTTTTAAATTTCAGGGACAAGTCTCAGCTTGAAAAACTAGAAGTTCTTGGAAATCATGATTCACCACTGTGCTTAATAGATTTGAATGTGAGTTGTTTGCACATGAGTATTCCTTTTTCCCTCTTTTGCACTGTTTCACCCGAAATTGACAGAAATATTGATCCCCAGGCTTTGTAGTAAGTAATAAGATCATGTTTATGCAAAACACATATTCTACCTAAACATGGTTTGCAGCAGTAATGTTGGGCTTATGCTGTTCGATACACAACCATATAATCTGTTATTCTTAGGACTTTCAGCATAGCAACTGAACTTTAACTATGATTTTGAATACCGTTTCAGAACAGGCAATATTTCTTTTACATGAATAACATGCTCGTGTTATTGGGTCTTGTATTCTTGCCATCTTCTGCAAACACTTTTATAATTATATATTGGTTGGTGAAGCTTCATTTCCATATGTTTAATGCAATTACTATTATGTTTGGTTAGGATGTAGTGAACTATGAGGAGTTTTCAAGCAACTTGACAAATGAAGAGCAGCATCAATTACTGAAATATCTCCCTGTGGTCGATACCGCTAAACTTCCTGATAGGTTAGAATCTATTAGTGTTAATTGTGTTTGATCAAAATTTTATTGATATTCATCATAGAATATACTCATTTGATGTTGTTTTGCAAGTCATAATCCTTGAACATAAGTTTCAATTCTGTCTTTTCGGAATAGGGGGTTGGTAAATAACAAGTCTAAATGCAAAAAATAAATAAAAGAAAGGCTTCTGCAGTGCATCAGAATCCAACTGTTCAGGGAATAGAAGATATTTAGACTATTGACTGGTATTGTTGTTGTATGTGCAGCCTTAAGATGATGTTCGATAGCTTTCAATTCAAGGAGAACTTAACTTATTTTCAGCAACTTCTTGGGGAAGGTGTCTTTGATATCTCTTTGTTGGGGGCAAAACTTGAAGACTGCAAGATGCTGAAAAGGCTTGCATTATCTAATCCGTCAAAGTCAAAATGGGTAGAACTCTATAATTTTCTCAAGGTTTGTGCTGGTTTATTATGTAGATATTAATGATTTTTTATTTGGTTTGGATTTAATTGGTTTTCAAATTTGGATATGGAAACTAATATAATCCAAATAATTTTTTCTTGGTTTTTTTTATCTTGTTTTTTCCGTTTTGACTGGATTAGTTCAGTTTTGAACACCCATAATATTCAAATCCTTGTATTGGTGCAGAGATGTGGAAACAAAGCTGGAATATGTAATGATATGGAATCTCCTGCTGTGGCATCAAGCAATGTTGCAAATATCAAGAGATTGCGTGACAGCCCACATCAAAATTTTCCAGGTTAGCTGAAAACCTTGTGTCATCAAAACTAAAATAAAAATCGTATGCAAAATGCTAAATATATGTTGAGCTTTTAATTCGAGACACATCAATGCAATTGTGTTAATTGTTGTCCATCGTTAACTAGTTAGAAACTAGACTTAGAATTGAGCTGTTGGTTTTATACTTTTAGCACCGCTGTTTACAATTTAACTGAAGAATCATTCTTCTTGCAAATTTCAGAATTGAGGACAGAAATGAGGAGCCCCAAAAGGGTGATCATAAAGGCTGGATGTGGGGGCAAAGGAGTTGTAGATGGCTCTAGCTTCAGTCCAAAAAGCCTATTTCGATTGCCTCGTGATGGTAGCTTGCGTATGCTGGATTCTTCAAACTTTGTTGATGAGAGTTCTGATCAGGATCTGCTGCTTGAGGTTCCATCTAACAGTTCTTTTCCACAGGCAGAGCTCCTGCATCCAACAACTTCAAGCTCGGGTGCTCAAGGCAGCACCAGTAGTAGCTCAGCATACTCACATGTTCCTCATCCTTGACTAGTCTTTACTAGGTTTACCTGGACAGAATTTTTTGTCTGATTAGAGTCCACATGTTTTGCCTCTTAAACACCAAAATCCCTTTTACAAGAGATATGATGGTTGTGCTTTTGTTTCCTTGCAACATTGTTGAGCTTGGATTGCTAAAGGGTGCAAGTTGAATGGGCTTTTTTTTTTGTATAGGTTGGTAATAGATTGTAACATATATATATATAGCAGCATGAAATGAGGAGTGGTAATCTCCAGAGTTTTGTATGCGATTGTAGTTTATGTTTTGTGAATTATTTGACACCTTTTTTCACCCACAGAAACCCCAACATTCATCTAAAGAAATAAATAGATGACAACTTTATGGGATGAATGAGGAAGATTTGGACAATTATTCTGTCTGTAGTTAAATTGCAAATCGTTTGACACTTTGTGAATTGCCATTCTATAGGTGCATGGGATGCATGGATCCCTAGGTTGAGCATCAATGCAAGGTTGTCAAAATTAGAGTTTACTAAAATTCATAGGGTGTGTTTGATGTACATTGAAGGATATGATAGACATAATAGTACAGGACAAATAGTTGAGTCATAACACAACTTTTTGGGCTAAATGATCTTTGGTGGTCGATGCACGATACAAGGAAATTTGTGTTATATTTTATCTTATATGCTTATATTAAACAAAAACAAATATGAAATTTACAACAATGTCCTTTGTAACGTGCAATGTGTTGCATGACGTCAAGGTAGGTTTCATAAGGTACAAGTTTTCCCAATTCCATTGGAGGAGGTTTCAGAAGTTGTGGAACGGATGTATGGGAGAATGTTTTCCCAAGGGCTCCATTTGAAGAGGATACATGGGAGCTTTGGCGGTGCTTTCTAGTGGCAAGTTCCGGCAGTAGAGGAAGATAGAATGTTTGGAAGTTTAGAGATTGTTAAAGTGGGAAAAAGAGGAGGTGGTGGCTGGTGATTATTAAGCAAATGTTCGTAAATAGCTTTACAGAATATCATTATTTCAATTCCCCTTATTACATCTCTAATGCAGTCGTAAAGGTACACACACTGCCAATTTTGATTTGTGTGGTACAAGCAGCACAAAATGTGTAGATTTTATACCTTTAGCTAGGGGTGGTGACTGTGTACAAGAGCCAAGTATAGATCCGATAGAAGAAGTTTAGTTGAATCCAACTATCTGTAGTATGGTGCAGTGGTCGCAGCATAACTGCCATATGTGGGCAGGGGTGACAGTTGACACAAATACACGAGTCATGGTTACCCTTGACACTATATACACACTTGTAAAAATGATGTCCGTTCAGAGCATTATGAGTTTATACCGACCAATTTTATTCCTTGGATAGCAGGCATCGAGACCTATAGATATTAAAGCTTTTCACCAACAGAAGACGACACAAACATCAGTTTCAGTTGAAACATCCCAGAAGCATCTTAATAAATAATAACAACAATGCTATAATATTGATTTATCACAAGATGCTGTCAAGTACGACAAAGCAAGCCATATTTGTTCTACATTTACGATATCACCAAATGCCAGCAAGTTACTAAAGTACACGGTGGTGAACATTCGGTATTAACTAACCATTAAGAGAATTATGAATAACTCACTTACCATAACATAATAGACACCTTAGCCACTGAAATTATTATTTACTTGTAATTTAATCTTAATATTTATTTACATGTAAAAGTCAATATTATGTTAATTTTTATTAAGGCCTAAAATGAGATAAAATAGGAAGTTTTTGTAAGTTCAGTTACTAAAAAAAAACTACCAAGGGAGTTCCAAAGACTAGTACCTATTTAAAACCAGCCACAAAGACATGGATATGTAAATCAAGATGTGTAGGACCACAGTTTACAAGTGACAAACAACATCCAAAACCTGATAGAAACTAGTATCCTAACATACTGTATCATCCATTAACATCAAAAAGACAATTTGAAGTCCAAGTGCCAAAAGATACGATTTGAGATCCTCCTTGAAAGAAGGATTTCCTTACTCTATTCTTTCTTAATGCTGAAGTGATAATTGTCCGGCCACCAGCTTGGACGAGGAAAAGTAAGACCACGAAGCATTGCAGCTTCCAACAAACTATTACCATTATCAAGATTATCTTCAACTTCTTTCTCCGCGAGAACTCTCAATACATCAAAAACAGAATACTTGTTTTTCTTTTTCTCCTGACCCTTCCCAGATTCCGATTCATCACTCTTGTCCCGCATTCCAGAACCTTCTGTAACCTCATCACCTGTCTTGTTCCCCTCAACCAAGTTAACATCCCCAGCACTTGTTACTTTCTCTAATTGAACTTGTTCAAAACCTAGAACATTTACCTGAGGTTGAAGATATTCACCAAAATTGCAGGGGCTTTCCGTGTCAGCGTCAGAAACTAGCTTCCCCTTCCCCTTGCTGCAATTTCCCATACCCTCTTCGACTTTCTGCAACTGAACTCCGAGACAATCCCCCGAAGATTCAAAACCCAAATCCTGCTCAGAAAGTTTCAATTTTTTCACCGGCGTCTCACCCAAATCAGACGATTCCCTTTTCAAGACACCAATCTCCTGCGCCAAATGAGACTCCGAAAACCCTAATTCCGAATCCCTTTCCAAATCGACGAACTCAGATCCATCCGAAGACCCACCGAAATCAACGAACCCCTGGGTCCCAGCGTCAACATCAACGGCCTGATTAACCGCGCACCGATCAACGACGTCGGCGGTCAGAGTGCGGCGCTGGTCGTCGGAAGAGGGGAGCGAGGACTCCTCGGGCGGCGTGTGAAAGACGTCCTGGGTGTCGGGCGGCGACACCATGACGACGGGGGCGGAGGCCACAGGGAGGCCGGGGGTGTCAATCGGCGATGCCATGTCGGATTCGGAGCTGGGAGTGTCTCCGGCGAAAGGGGAGCGGTGTAAGAGTTGCTGCTGCTGCGAGGAGGAAGTGCGAGAGAAGGCTAGGCTAGGCTAGGACGAAGGCGTAGTAAGGATAAGGATGCTCCTCTTCCTCATTCTGCTGATTATTAGTGTTCCTCTCTCTTCTATCAATGTTATATCTATTCTTCCCATTCCCATCTTTCTTATAAAGACCCCATCCCGATTCCCAAAACTTCCATCGCTTCCTCTTCCCGCGCAAATACATTTTTTTTTACGAGCTCTTCCCGCGCAAATTAAACATAACAAAATGGTCTTTTCCCCATTATTGTTACTGTTCACAATTTTTTTTTTAAAAAAAATTATGAAAGAAAAGGGCAAAGCCCCAAACAAAACTAGAACCTAAGGAAGGTACAACATAAAAAATGCGATTACTACACTCTAAGCTTAGGCCATTACTGTTTTCAAACAGTTATTAATGTCATAAATACATGCTATCTTCAATCCTTTTCATGAGAGACAAAATGAAGTATTTTTTTATCCAAATTATACGAAATAAAGTCTAATTAATATCCCTAAAAAAAAAAAGAAATAAAGTCTTATTTTTAACAATATCAATTGTTCGATTCAATTTTTATTCTTATTTATTATGATATCACTTAACAATAAAGCTCATTCAACCATTTAATATAAATGATATTTTTGAAAAAAATTGAAGTAATAGTATCAATAATTAAAATTCACAAATTTTAATATATTTATTTGGTATTGATGATTTTGTCTTTTGTTTCTTATAAAAATGACGAGAGGTAGTAATTTTAAATTTAAATTCATATCTCTTTCAAATTTTCAAATGTTTCATATCTCTTAAATACTTTAATTTATATTTTAAAATTGAAGAAACATTGCACGATGCATAGAACAACTTTGTGTGTTCCCTCCGTCTACAAACTTTGGTGGTTTAAGATTTTGAGAGACATGTTAAAAAATATTTAATTGAGTTACATTTACACTACAATATCCATATTTATTATTTTTTTACTATTCTTAACAACTCTAATTACTACTCCATTTTTTTTATTAAATGTAAGGATATTGTTGGAAACACATGGTTAACTCTAAAATAACTACAGTTAACTTTAGAAAAAGAATAAAATCTAAAACAATTCAGGATATGGAGGGATTATTTTTTTTTATGACTTATGGAGAGAGTATGTCCTAATAATGTTTTCATAATGTCATTTTTGGAGTCAACTCGTATACAATAAAATAAACTCCCATCTTAAAAATAGATATAATAAAAACTAAATTAAAATAAATAAAATCTAGTCCAGGGACAACATTTATTTTATTTATTAAAAAGGGACTACATTTATTTTATTTATTAAAAAGGGACTACATTTATTTTATTTATAGTCCATATTATATATATACGTAGTCTAAGATGGAAAAGTACATGAATCCCCGTTATTCTTGCCCCTTTGACAGAAGAGCACTAATAGTAACCAGGGATTTTAAAGTGCTTTTTCATTTCACTGAATCTTGGTGGTATAAGTAGCTCCGGCCTTCCAATTACCAGGGACAGTGATCTTGGACCACCTTGAATTCAATTGGAATCTCAATGGGATGGGACCTCTTGGTGGGTTAGCAAAGTCAAACACTGCCCCATAAGCCCTGCGCAGAGTCTCCCATTGGTGTTGATCTCTCTGCACCATTTCAAGGATAAAATTCATCAATAAAACTACACTAGGAGACAACAAATTGAATAGATTAATTATAGAAGCACTCTCAAAATTAAAAAAGTATAACATATGCAACTAAAGCCAAATATGTATAGCAAAGCTGATATTTCAACCTAACAACTTAAAAATCATATTGAGAATTGAATTCATGAGTGCAGCCAAAATATAAGTATACCTTCCACATTTCAACAGCAGTGACATCATATGTTCCACCTGCATAGAGAACCACAATAGCAAAGTAGCCAGGGTTTTTGCTGCTTTCTTGGACCTGAAACACTATGTTATAGCCCTTGAATGTGCAGGGGACCCTCTCGTATACAACATCCACTACACCATATTTCTTCAGCTCTTCAGAAGCATTTTTGTTACGTCCCAAACTTGAGAACCCACGTGGGCTCATGATGAAGTCTGTTCTGTCTCCCTCACCATACCCTGTTACCACCACCATTGCTCCATTTCTATCGCACAATCGTGGTATTAAGCACCTAACCTGATGAATTGTCATCATTTAAAAATTTGGTAAATAAATTAACAATTATTTGTGGAAATACTTGCCATTTTTTTTTTATGTAGATGTTTTGTTTCAATGATGCTGAAGCTTTCTTTTACTAAGAATTATTATTAATAATATTGATATTAAAATGAAGGGAAGGAAACCTGATAGCATGCACCACAGCCACCTCCATTCCTCCATAGCCTAGCAGACACGTCTGCGACTTTCCCATCATTCACCGTCCTTCCATAGTCCCCAAAGCCACAAGCTTCCCCTAATATATATACACATCAATTGACCAATAATATTATATTTGTTATTTGATATTGCTGCATAAGCATACTGATACACTGTCACATTAATGCACATTTTTACTTCAAAAAAGCACCTTAAAAGGAGAAACATGCATCTTCAAAAGTACATTCTAAAAATGTTTTTGATGTAAATAAAACAATATTCAGTTTTAAAACATGCATGGTATACAATACTATACATACTGATTCCTAGCTTGCTAACAATTGTGCTTGTCACAAACAACTTATTTGTACAAGCATATATTGTGGGTATATAGCTATATATCTAGCTAGGTAGAAAGGGAGAGGGTGACATACTTGGATTCCCATAGCCATCAGGGGTGCCATAATAGGATGCTCTGGATTTAGTACCATAATATTCCTTGCAGTTACACAGTGCGGGTAAGAGCATTATGACACAAACAAGGCCAAGTTGGTGCTTGAAACTAAATTCCATGTCTAAATGGCCAATTAATTCTCAGGTGCAAATAGGAGTAGAGAAATGCAGCAAAAGTAATTAAGAGTAAGTAAGCAATGCAATAAACGATGTATATGAAACAATGGTAACTTGAAAACGAGAGAAGGCTTATGAGATGAGGAAGCAAAGATATAAGGAGACATATTTATAGTATAGCCTTGGGATATATCAGTGGTGGTATAGCCCACTTTTTCATCCACTTGGGTCTTTTATTGCACACACTTCTTTTTTCTTTTTTTAGTATGCCTTATAGCCAAGTTAAAATTTTCCGGTTCTGTGAACTGTTCACTGATTTTGAATAGCAAATTATACGGTTGGAGAATGGAGACCCTTATAAATAGACACACAGGATCAGAACACCATTCTGCATTTTATGCAGAATTATAATTTTGGGCTTATTTTAAGCTTGGACCATACTCTGAATGAAATTTAATTTTACTCTCTATCTTTTACTCTCTGTGAAAGTGCACTTGCTGCTTCCATCAGTATTTAATTCTTGAATATGGTAAAGTTTATACGCGATCTACCATTCTACCAGGTGCCCTGAAAGACGGAATTAATATTAAAAATCCAATATGTATGTTAATATCATCTTATCCTATATAACCTTTGAAATAAATATTCCACTAAAGCATAGCTGTTTCAGTGTTTTTTGTTTAGCATATTGTTGAATGCTGTTCATTGTGAAAAGTTGGGTTGTTGAGTCAAAACCAAAAGGCTATGAGGAAACAACAAATCTAAGGAACTTCAAGACTGAGTATAGAATACGAGCCAGACTCCAACATTATTTAAATAGATAGATGAAGAAACGTAATAAACAACTACAGTTGATTATTAGATTCCACACACCCAGCCAATTAAATATCTAGCAGCCATGCTTTGTTGTAAAGCTAGCACCCACAGATTCATTATGAACTCGTCAAATTGTACTTACTCGCTCGGGCTTGTTCCGGTCAAATGGAATCATATGTTTCAAAAGTAGAAATGGTGATATTTCATCACAAGTTTAGTTAACATTATATTATTGTGCTTGGCAGGTAGAAGGAGAAGGCCTCTCATTAGTACTTTTTACGCCAAAGACTTTAGATAAATACTGATGCTATATCTAGCTGGATTGACCAATATAAAATGAATTCTCAATGTAACAGTTGTAATATGCATTCGCAGTTGTGGTAAGTAGCCGCAGTCATAATTTAAAACCATGAGTCAAACTACAAAGATAACACACATCAAATCACATCTCTTATACCATTGGATTGATATTAATTCATGATCACAAATAATTTCTTCATTGACAAAACGTATATTTTGTCCTCTGGTTTTAGTTTTAATTAAGTTTTCATATTTCTTTTCTAGTTAGTTATAATGTGATCCAAATTAATTAGTTCTCTAACTTGGGAAATTAACTCAGTAAAAAAAACTTGGGAAATTAACAGAACATTTTGTTGATGCCTAATCCCATTCCTATTATGGCTACCTTTGTTGTTGCTATCATCTTAGGTGGCAAAAAAATCACTTATTTCCTATGACCTGATAAATGCAATTGTAAGATTGAAAGCAAAACCTCCAAGTATGCTTTCTGCAGAATGCAATCATATTCATCACCATCTGAAGCCAAGGTTTCTTGTTTCTCTCCTTGTTCCTTTTAATTGTTGTAGCCCCTTACCTTCTTTCTCTCCCAATTTCGTTTGTAAATCAATACACACCAGCGGTACTATTTCTTAACCCAATTTTTGTTTATATTATAGATAAGGTATGGTATGAATTCCCAAGAATGCTTTCTGAGTAGTAACTAGTAAGTAACATGAGGGGAGATGACATATTCTATCTTGCTGTGGAGACAAGGTCACTTATGGTATTGAAAGCATAAATGCAAACCTTTAAGCAAGAGATTTTAAGGTTATAATAACTACCAAGCAACATGAGCTTTTCTAAATTCCTCTTACTGTTGGTTTTTTTTTTTTTTCATTATGTATGAATTCAGTGTATATTGGATTTTCACTGGAGAGGGATCCAACACTTAAGTTTCATTCTAATGTGAGAAATATTTTTTTCAATAATTTTTTTTTTCACTTTTATATTCTTATTATCAGTCTTGCACTTGACAACAAAACTGTTTTATAATAACATGAATTAAATGAGTTGGTATTATGGGTATTGTTATTTCGATTTCGGTAAGTGTCTATATCAGAGTTGAGTAATGATACTTAGACACCCCAACAGTGTCACCATCCATCCAACATCTCTCATCTCTTTCTATCTCTCTCTTATTGTCATATCATACTACCTATCACATTTATCACATCTCTTTCTTCTATCTCTTTCTCTCTCTAGGTGTATACACCTATTGGGGTGTCTATGCAACATTATCCATCAGAGTTATTAGGAAAGAAATAATCAATGATGAGTGAAGACTTTACTTGGCCTAATCAAGGCATTCAATATTAAGTCACCCTTAGAAGTACAGTAATTAGCCGATTGTCGTATACGTCAATCAAACATCAATTTAAAATTTAACATCATCGTCAAGACAAGTATGCATTGGAAGCCAAATATCAATAAATTAAGGAGAAAGGGTACTACATTTATTTTATTTATCCTCAATATATGTAGTTTCAAATGGATTGAAGGTTACATGATCCCATTATTCTAGTCCTTTAGACAAATTACAGAGCCTTCACAGCTTTTGGGATCTCAAAGTGCATTCGATCTTCTAATTAATTTGAAATTTTGGTGTAATAAGTAACTCCAGCCTTCCAATTTGCAGGGATTGCAGAACTGGACTCAACCCATTTAAGCCCAGAACTGCTACTCACTTGGAACCTCAATCGGATTTCACCTTTTGGTGGGTTAGCAAAGTCAAACACTGCCCCATAGGACCTACGCAAGGCCTCCCATTTGTGGTGCTCCTTCTGCATCATTGACATGACACCATATCATTAACAATAATATTCAGTACAATTTTAGAAATTGTTATATTGAGAATTGAATTCATATGAGTGCATCCAAATATGTTATGTATATAATACCTGCCACATCTCAACAGCGTTAACCTCGTATGTTCCACCTACATAGAGAATCACAATAGCAAAGTAGCCAGGGTTGCTGCTGCTTTCATCGATCTTAAACACTATGTTATTGCCCTTGAATGTACATGACACCCTTTTGTATTCAACATCCACTACTCCGTATTTCTTCAGCTTTTCAGATGCATCTTTGTCACGTCCCAATTTTGAGAAGGCACGTGGGCTCATAATGAAGTCTGTTCTGTCCCCCTCACCATGGTCTGTTACCACCACCAATGCTCCATTGTCATCACAGTATTGTGATAATTTGCACCTAACCTGAATCATCATCATTTATATTTTGCAGATAAATGATACTGTTAGTGGAGAAATTAATACTTGGCTAAGTTTTCTTTCAATGATAATGAGGCTTAAATTTCTTTTACTACTACTACTACTACTACTAAGGATTGTTTATTAGAGAAATATTGATATTAAAATGAAGAGAAAGAAAAGTATACCTGATAGCATGCACCACAGCCTGCTCCATTCTTCCATAGCTTAGCAGACACTGCTGCCACACTGCCATCATTAACGGTCCTTCCATAGTCCCCAAAGCCACAAGCTCCCCCTATAAAATTTATATATATCAATTGAACAATCATAATATATATTATTGTATCTGTTACATATGTAATGCCGCGAAAGTTATAGCATGGTGGCAAACTTTTACATACTTGGATTCCCATAGCCATCAGAGGTGCCATAAAAGGATGCTCTGGATTTAGTGTAATATTCATTGCAGCTACACAGTGCCGGTAAGAGAATTATGGCACACACAAGGCCAATTTGGTGCCTAAAACTAAATTCCATGTCTAAATGGCTAATTCAGTAATTCTCAGGTGCAGAGAGGAGCAGAGAAATGCAGCAAAAGTAATTAATAGTAACCAATTGGATATATGAATATGAAGCAATTATTAATCGAGAGAATGCTTTATGGGATAGGAAGCAAAGACAAGGAGCCATATTTATAGTACACTACAGCCCACTTGGGTCTCGCTAAATATTTATGTTAATATCATTTTATCCAATAACCTTTGTTGAAGTATTCCACTATAATGCATATAGTTGTTTTGAAATTTACTTTGTTAAATAATATGGTTTAACGCTATTGATTGTCAAAAAAACTCGTTTGTTGGGTCAAAACCAAAGGCTTCAAGGAAACAACAAATGAACAAATAGCAGGATTAACATTAAAGACCGTGTATGCGAGACTCCATCAT
Source organism: Glycyrrhiza uralensis (assembly GCA_030159175.1). Taxonomy (NCBI): domain Eukaryota; kingdom Viridiplantae; phylum Streptophyta; class Magnoliopsida; order Fabales; family Fabaceae; genus Glycyrrhiza; species Glycyrrhiza uralensis. Next base: position 48,394,609 of record BRZY01000001.1, on the reverse strand, counting down.
CATGTTTGAATAAATAGATATTGAAGAAACGTGTAAACAACTGCAGTTGATATTGTTATTCAAGAGTTGATATATTCTACTCTGGATAAATACGAGAGCAGCCAAGTTTTACTGCAGCAATGTGCCCACAGATTTGTATGAACTTAATTAGCAAATCGTGTAACCACGATCGGGCTTGTTAGATCAGGTCAATTAGATCAAAAGGATTACATTTACATGGTGATTAATTATAACATGTCCTCGTTTGGGTAATGGTTTTGGTTGGCTCATCGAACCCGTAAAACACTTATTAACTTTTTGAATGTTGTGACAATTTATTAAGTACTGTACCCATACGGCACTTGAGCACAGTTATATCATTTTTCTGCCGATCAAACAATTCAATTATAATTATTTGTATTAAGTCTTATAAAATTTAAATAACAATAAATTTATAATCAAATAAACTTTATTTTCATATATTTTATAACGTTAACTTGATATATCTCAATGACCGAATGGTGTAATTGTGTATCAAATTTAATTCACAAAACATTGGTTTTAAGAAATTGATTTTAGTTAAAAAAAATAATAAAAAATTAAGTAATTTATGATCTCAAATAGAAATAAAATTTATAATAATTAAAACTTAATTAGTTTGAGATTTTAACTCAATATATATATACATTTAATCAAATGTATTTTCAAGAAGAAAATAATTTCGGTTTGAGACAATTAAAAATAATTTTATTTCAACCAAGTCAGGTTGCCTTATCTCAAACCCATGTAGTGCTTCACCACAAATTCAAACAATGGGCCAAACTTATTCTATCTTATTAAAAAGCAAATTAATACAGGTTGAGTTGAGTCAAGATGAATTCGTTTGTCCTTAAACTTTACCTCAAGCATGTTATTAATGTTCTAACATAAAGAGCTACCTGTTTGTTCTCTCCCTCCCACCCCCTCCAAACAACTATAACAATACCAATATTGAAGCTAGAAGATGTGTTTGGATAATCTTTCGAAAAGGAAAAAAAAAGTTCTTTTGCGACATAACTTTTCAAAGCTGCTATTTTGAATTTCTAAATAAAATACTGAAACATTTTTTTTTAAAAAGTCAATGTCAAAAGATGGATATGGAAGATAAATAAACAATAACAAGATTATTAATGAATAAAGACAGAGATAGAACTTTGCACGGCTCTGTGTGTATACTGTATTGTTTTTTTTTTGGTCAAATGTATACGTGTTGTATATCATGCATATCTTGGTGTGGTTACGGACCTTTAAGTTTTGGTTGCCGGTAAATACACCTCTAAATTTAGTCATTTATCTCACTTTAAAAATTTTATTACTTTTTAGACCAAAAAAAAATAAAAATTTTATTACTTGAAATCTTAAAATTACTCTTTTTTAATACCACATTTTGTTTTCTAAAATTTCAAAATCGTATATTTTTTAGAAATTTGAGTTTCTGATTCAGAAACTCAAATTTCAAATTTCTAGAATGTATGAAAAAAAATGAGTTTTTATATATTCTAAAAACTTGAGTTTTCGGAATAAAAAAATTACATTCTGAAAATGCAAATTTTTGAAATACAAATTTTGTATTCCAAAAATTTGAGTTTCCGAAAAATATGCAGTTTTGGAATTTCAGTAAACAAAATGTGATATTAAAAATAGATAATTTCAAATAACAAATTTTTTAAAGTGAGATGGATGGCCAAATTTGAGATGTGTATTTACCGGCACCCAGAGTTTTTACTAGTAGATACTAGATATGCCTGCTATGTTGGACCCAAAAAACAAAAGCGTGCTATGCGTTCATTACTCTGTGTTTTTTTTTTTTGCAAAGAAGATAAAGAAAGAGCAAAGTTTCTTAATGAATACGTGCTGTTTTTTTTACCAAAAAAAGATACATGCTGTTTTAGTTCGTGGTTAACTAAAATGTGTTTAACCCTTGATCAATTAATTCAATTGAACTCAAATTTGCCGTAATTAACCACAAATCTACCAAGCACTCTTGCTATCTCTTTTCTTTAACCTGCATGTGATTTATTTGGTTGCAAGCCAAATTGTACTCAAGTTCATTCCTATGATGATCAGCTTCTCCAAGCCTCTCATTTATCCTATGCTGGGTGCAGAGGGGTAGTACTTTATTCCCTGTGTTTCCCCTGGCTAAAGTGTTAGCCAAAAGTCCATTGTTTGATTTGGACCATGGTTTTAAATCGCAGTTGTAATTGCATTGTGATTATTGAAATTGTGAAAAATTACCACTGTTGTTAATTAAGCCAGAATTATGGTATTTTCTATTCTCCATAAGATCCCTGTATATCAGAGTTGTTAGGAGCTAACTAATTAATGGTGGTTTTATACTTGGCTGAATCAAGGAAGAACTTTTCAATATTAACTGATCAATTTGATTTGCCAATTGCCACATGCTTTAAAATCAATTTAATTTTAACAATACACAAGGAAATTGTCATAGCAATGGTAGCCAACGCCAATACCAACAAAGGAGAAAGGGTACTAGTACTACTACATTTTATTTTATTCATCAAATTCCAATGAGTACTCTCATATGGAAAGTACATGTATTATTATTCCCTTTATTTTAGTCCTCCTCAAGACAAAAGAACATCAATATCCACACAGCAGCACACACACACACACTAATCAGAAACAAAATAGGATTATGTTCCAGGGATGGCATGATCTCAAGGTGCTTCTTTCTTTCTTTGTTTTCTAATTAAGCTGAACCAGGGTGTCATATGCGGCTCCACCCTTCCAATCACTAGGGATAGCATTCTTGGACTGCACCCAATAAAGACCTGCACTCCCACTCACTTGGAACCTCAAGTAGAGCTCACCACTTGGAGGGTTGGTAAAGTCAAACACTGCCCCAAAAGCCCTTCTCATGGGCCTCCATTGTTGGCAATCTTCCTGCACAATTCCCAACATTTCAACAATCAAACTCACTAAAATACATTGGGAAATACCGTAGATATCATTACTAGGCATACTCAAATATAAGGCAGTCCAAGTCCTTACTTTATCCACCGGTAAAAAAATTATTTACTACTAAGATCTACGGTATAAAATTGAAGAGTTGTACGTACCTGCCACATCTCAACAGCAGTGACGTCATACATTCCATCTACATAGAGAACCGCGACAGCAAGGTAGTCAGGGTTTTTGCTGTGTTCATGGACCTTAAACACGATGTTGTAGCCATCGTATCTACAAGGGATCCTTCTGTACTCAATATCCACCACACCGTATTTGAACAGCGTTGCCGATGCATCCGCGTTGCTTCCCAATCTTGAGTAGGCGCGTGGGCTCATGATGAAGTCTGTTCTGTCTCCCTCACCATAATCTGTCACCACCACTTTTGCTCCATTTTTATCGCAGTATTGTGCTATTTTGCACCTAACCTGAAATTGAATCCTCATCACCATTTATATTTATATATATATATATATATTTAGTAGTAAATAAACAGTTAAAATACTTGGCAAAGCTTTCTATATGAAGCTTAATTTTCTTTTACTATAAGGATTATTTATTAGAAATATATATTGACATTGAAAAAAAGGGGGAAAGAAAAGTATACCTGATAGCATGCACCACAGCCACTGCCATTCTTCCATAGACTAGACACGCCTGCGACACCGCCATCATTCACCGTCCTTCCATATTCGCCGAAGCCACAAGCTCCCCCTAAAATTAAACACATATCGATTGACCAATCAATCAATCATGTTACATTTGTTATGTGATCCTGCAAAACTAGTATATAAGTGCACATAAAAAGCAGGGGCATGCACCATCAAAGTAAATTCCTAGGAAAAACAAAATATAGTTCGACATATATCAAGGTCATTAGTGCTTGGACTAACGATGTGTTAGTCCGAGTGAAAAGGACTTGTGTTCCTTAAATATGTGGTTGTGAATTCAATTCTTGAATTCATGTATATAGAAAAAAAATATTGTTGAGAGGGTCCCCATCTTTTCTTTTTTTTTTTTGCTAACGAGGGTCCCCATCTTTGACTCTGTATAAAAAAAACAAAATGCGCTTGGTACATGCAAACAATTTATTTGTACAAGCACATGCCATGTGTACAAAGCTATAGTTTAGGTAGAAGGGGAGGTTCATACTTGGAGTCCCATAGGAATCAGGGCTACCATAATATGTTGCTCTGGAGTCGGTAAAAGAGTCCTTTGAGTTACACAGCATAGGCAAGAGTAGTGTGACACAAACAAGGCCAAGTTGGTGCTTAAAACTAAATTCCATGTCCAAATGACAAATTCTCAGATTTAAAGCAAGAATATGTAAGTATCAATGCTAGAAGGCTTTATGAGATAGGAAGCAAGGATATCATATGGGGTCATATTTATAGGACAAACCAAACCATACTTGGTAGTACAGGTGGTAGTCCACTTTTTTCTCCCACTTGGAGACTATATATGGAATGCAAAAGGATTGGAATAATGACGTGTACAATAATACATCTGTCGACCCTGGCAATGGCAACTTTTTTTTTTTTTGACAAAACTGGCAATGGCAACTTGAACCCTCAGGAATGAGGGTCCTTCGTATAATAAATCCGAACTTATTGTCACAATGGAAAAATGCCTAACTTAATTTGTTCTATTAATTGTAACAGTTTACTGGGAAGATCCATGCACTTGCAGCCAGGTTCAGAATCCTGATAGATATTTCATCCAAAACACGAGAGAGTGAGTGCCTGTTTGGATTGGTTTATGTAGAGCTTATGAACACAGTTTATGACTGATTCATAAGCTGTTTTGGGCTTATTTTTCATAAGCTACCCAAGATAGCTTATCAAAACAGCTTATAGTTTATATGAAATAAGGTTCACCATATTTTTTCTTCGATTATAAAAATAGCTTATACAACTTATGTTATAAGCTGTAGAATAAGTTGTTATGCCAAACAGGGCCTAAGTGAGAAACCGTGATACAAAAATCCTTATTGTTAAACTAGGACCTATGATATGATTTTCTAATGAAAAAGTAAAAAAATTTCACAAATAAAATAATTTTAGTTGGAAATAAAAAGTTGTAGAAATAACATGTGTCACAACCTAAGATTCAGTGCCTATTTTTCTTATATATATAGTACTCCCTCTGTCCCATAATAGTTTCCTAAAGTTTTTTTATAGATTAAAAAATACAATAAATAAATGAATAAGAGTAACAATTTTACCGAATTAATCTTATTATTTATATCGCTAAAAAACTAATGCAACACTCTAAAAAATATTATTTTGAATAAAATTAGAGAAAAAATAATTAATGCTTCATTTGAAAAAAAATAAAATGACAATTATTTTGAGACATTTTTACTTTGCTAAAAAAACTATTATTATGAGAGAGATAGAGTAATTGATAATTAATCGATACGTAGTTTAATGCTATTAATTCTCCAAGGTTTTGTTTGTTGGGTCAAAATCAAGACTAAAAGGAATTCAGGAAACAACAAATGGATTAATTGAATCTATGTCAACCCAACACCAGGTATTTTACACGTGTCAGTCCCCACGATTTAATTTTAAAGGAGTAACTAATATTTTTTGATAAAGGAGTAACTAATATGAACTTTAAGGTTGTAATAAAGATTTTAAAATGATGATTATTATGCATGTAAGTAATAATTTCACTTAATTACAATTAATTAATTTTTTTTATCCTTTGAAATAAATTTAAATAACAGAGACATCAAACAATAAGATTAATTTTAATATTGTAATTGATTAAAAATGAATAGATGGAGAAGGGTATAACAAATAGAGTTTATTATTTTCCATATTCCTCTTCCACTTAAATATCAAGCAGCCAGGTTTGGCGACAACGCACCCTCAGATTCATTAATTCGTATGGTTATGAATACTAGACAAGTTGTAATTGAGTTAGCTTGGGGCTCGTTCAGGTCAAATGGAATTATCTTCAACTGTATAAAAAAAGTAGTAATGGGTGGTAATAATAATGCTCGCATTAGGTCCCTTTGTTTGTACCTGCCGCCATGTTATAATGGGGTGTATGCTCGTCAGGTATGTATGAGGAGAACTGGAAGTGGTTTCGTTTCCCATTACTAATTCTTATGCCAAAGAAGTAGAGATATTGTGTAAGATTGATGGAAGTATTTAATTGGTATAATTGGCGATGTCAAACTCTTACACTTTCGATTTGGTGTAGTAATTGATAAATACATAATTTTATGTCAAAAGTGAATCATTGATCAAATTACTTTTAAGACACTTATGTGCCACCTCTAAAATGTCTTACTATTCGAAATTTGTCGAATTAGGTTTTTCAACTTTTGCTGAACATTGCCATTGATGGTAATTGAGTTTCGTTCTTGTACTGAGACAACAATTCATACAATTTTAAATTTGAATGAACCAGAATACAACCATGTATACAGTATATTACAAAACATGCAAGGGGTAGAACGCTACTGCCTTTCGTTAGGGGAGGGAAATGTAGTCTATGGTATTATTAACATTGAGATGAGATTCCCACGGTGGTAGCTGCTGATCTCCTAGATCCTTCATTTTGGCTGATCTACGTTTCCACACAATTTTCTGTAGTCGTGATCATCAGGAATAAGTCCATAAAAAACATATCAGACCAGCCACAAACTTCCACATCCCCCGATTTCGGGGGTTCTATTGAGTTAAGAAGTGAAAAGTGACAATCACTATAATGACCATAAATTTCAATATCACTCTCCATTAACGGGACACGCCACTTAAATTAGATAATGCAAAAAATACATAGCCAAGGCAATAGGACCAGCGTATGTGCAAGGCGCATAATTCCTATTCCCCCCTCATATCTAACTCCAACACATGTTCTGAAGCAAGCAAGTCAACTAACAAGAGATGAAACTAAATCAAGCCAAATACAAAGGAATGTGGACACATGGCCATATGTGAAATATTTGTATTTGTAAAAGCAAATGCAAGATGTAAACAAGTGTACCAAACAACTTAGGGTAACCATTCCACGTGTCCCATCCCTTGATATCTTTCTTTATCATATTTTAGGAGTACGGGGTGGGAAAATAATTGCATGGTATGGCCGTGAAAAGAAGAGGCAATTGCTTTCTTAATCTAGAACCTACTTCTTCTTGCACTTGGTAGTGGAATAGAAAAGAATAGAAACTACAGAGGTTGTGGATGTCGCTGTCAGTAGAATCTTACAATTTAAATCATCTAAGAGTGAGAAGCCTGTTGAAAGCATGGTGTTCTCACAGAAGTTCAATATACTTTAGGACTTCCTTTTTTACACAAACATGAGACATTAACTCATGGTTGGTGCAGTCATTAGACCACTTTAGACAATTACCCATTTTATAGTAAGCTTAAAGCCAAGTGTAAATGGTGAAATTATGACAACAGTTGATTGCCTAATCGAACGACCAATCCTAGCTTCACATGCATTAAGTTTCTAGACATCACAAACAACCTGGCAAATAATAATGAAGAACCACAAGATTTAAAAAAATTGGGACAATTACTCTTCTACTGAGATAAATTTATTCAATCTTGAAGTTGCATTAAGTGTTTAATATGACAATGCCTCCAGATGTACTTTACCTCAATACTTCAAGAAAATGATGATTTAAATTCCCAGTAGTTAAATGAGCCGTGCCTTTTTAAGGTCAGAAACAACTCCATGATCCTTAGTGCTCTTCTCATTGTATAATACCTGCAAAAAGACAGTATATTTTAGTTTTCAAGGCAAATAAATGACCCCAAAATAAGTTCAACTTTGACATGGCGAGTACCTTGTCTATAATTCCATACTCAACAGCTTCACTGGGGCTAAAATACTTTGGGCGCTGAACATCAGCTTCAATCTGCTCAGGTGACTTTTCAGTATGCTTTGCAAGTAAATTAACCTTGAAATAAATTAAACAGTGTGTATGTCAGTCACCATAATAATCTTCAGATCATTATTTGTTAAAGATGATGATTGAAAACTACACTCGTAAAGAGTTCATACTTTAAATACAAAAAAATTAGAAGTCTACTGTGAAGCACAAATATCTATCCTTTAAAACACAAGTCATAATTCATAATCTCAATCTTTGTGATTGAACGGAGCCAACAAAAATCTGGCTCAGCTCCAAACTTACATTTGATATTTCAATGGGACTGCAAGCATGAAAGTATGCATTGGTCCATATAGATTTACAGATAAAAATGATCACTTATAACTGAACCATGAATAAGTAAAATTAGATTGAAGTAAACTAGGTTATTATTATTCTAACCAATTCTGTCTTCACTCTACTGATTTCTTTTCTTGCAAGGTTGACATCCGATGCTTGACCTTGAAACCTTGCAATTGGCTGCAAATTGAAAACGATATCATGGTCAAATGGTTTGGATAAAAGATATCCAAAGGAATACAATAAACCGAGTATAGGAAGAAATGGTTGATAATATACCTGTCTTATCATTATTGTTGATGATGGCAAAGCAGAACGGTTACCCTTTGCACCAGCAGCCAAAAGTAAGGCTGCCTCTCCCCAAGCATTACCAACACAAAGAGTGAAAATAGGAGGCTTGACATACCTGTAGCAGAACATCTTAGCTAGGTTTACAAACAAACTTTCTACAGGGACTTCTTCAAGTTGGGAACAAGTTATACAATAAAGAGACAATATGTCTCTTCTTTGGGGGTGGGGTTTTGCAGTGAAGAATAAACGTAATTATTCCATAAATATTTGACATCATGTCCAGTTTTCCATTTAAAAGCTAACAATAGATATCGACATCATGTTCCTAACATTTATGAGAAGAAATGTTAATCCAGAAAACAAATAAGATAGATAAAGAAGGTAAGCTGTATGCCAGTGAAAAATCTCCACCAAGCAACATGTCTATGGCACAGCAGGAACATGACAGGTAAAACTAAGTAAATAAACATTGTCAAAGACAGATTGGCATTTGGTGATGTAATAGACAACTGTTATCTGTTATGCCTAAATATAATCAAATTTAAAAAAAAACCAATTCATCTTCGTTAACAGAGCTCATGCTCATGACAAACCCCGTCTAGGAAATTCACAACTATAATCAGGGTTGGTTATACATGTAAGTTGAATATATGCTTTATGAATCATGACAAAATTTGGAGACAACAATGACTTTAAGAAAATAGTTAATTTAGCAATGAGCCAGTCAGTTGAAGGCCTAGGTATAATTTAGAGACCATCAAATCAAAGGTCTCAACAACAGTCGACATCACCCAGATAATCACTTTCAATGAAAAAATACTTGGGTAGGTAAATTCTTATTATAGGTACTGCCGCTCAGATTGCTGCATTGCAGAGGGACACATGTGGGTCCCATCTATTATAAAATTGGAGTAGCAATGCCTGCGTAAGCATTGCCAACACAAGAACTTCTCCACTTTATGACCCGCATGCTATGCAAGGTGGTGCAAAGAAAATAATCTAAAACAATAGTTAAACATTTTTTTAAAGACACCTATGCAGTATACAGTTTAAGACCCAACATAAGCATGACAAAAGAAAATAGATGACATGATCATAGAAAGCATAGAGATGATAACCTCATCAAATCATAAATTGCAAATGCTTCAGTCTCATAACCCAACTTCTCTCCTCCCTGAAAGAAGGAAACGAAGTTCTATTAAACAAATGGACATTTTCATGGACACTGGAGCACCATTATTCTAGCATCTAATGAGAATTATTTGCATTTTCTATTCACTATATCTCAATCAAATGAGAGCACAGGCGAGTGCCCTCATCAACACCTCTATTTACAATAACCGCTAGTCTATGTGTCTACATCATAATTATTAGCAACTGCTACTGACACTGTGCATATCAAAATTCACATGGATATTCATTTAAGATTAACAAGCTTAACAATTGAGCAAGTCTTGCAAATTTTTCGGCCAACAATAGCACACAAGTGGGTCTAACTTGAAAAAGGCACACCCCTGCAGGCATAATATTGATGGCAGTAGGGAATAATATCCAAAAGTAATGCTTATTATTCATTAAATAAATGCATTCATATTTTTAAACCAATTTTTCTTCTAATAAAGTGGTAAAATCTGGATTTGTCACATCTACTTCAGTATTTCGACTCTGATTCACACACTCCCCACCCCCAAAAAATTCATATTTTTAAAATCTGGATTTGTCACATCTACTTCAGTATTTCACCTCTGATTCACACACTCCCTACCCCCCCCCCCCAAAAAAAATTCATTGTTCGCTCTTACAACATTTCAATTCCTGCTGTTCACACTTTAATAGCAAGACAAATGCTTTAAAAGAAACAAATAAATAAACGCATATCAAGCTACAAGAAAGATTATTTCTCACGGAAAAGACAATGTACTAGACTGTATACATTTAAACAAAAAATGTTACTTACCTTAGTTGTCCCAGTGGAGTTTATGTATAGGTAAATGGGTTTTGTATCATCATCATGTTGAAGGTATAGAAATTCAGCTACCATCAACTCCGTGACAGATGGAACGAGAGACATGCCCAAGTAAACAATTCGATTTTTGTACAAGTAAGAAGCTAAGTCCGGTGGGGGTTGCTCCCATACACTCCCTCTTGAAAAAGGAATAACCTATCCAAAGACAAGAACAAATGAACATCAAACCTGCATAGATTATATCAGTAGCATATATCGTGTCCCAATGTGCGATAAAATATCATAGGTTAAATCACTCTGTAAATCCTTATAGTTTCATTGAATTTTTAAATAGATCCCTATATTTAAAAGTTTTTAACAGAATCCTTATAGTTTTCAAATTTTTAAAATAAGTCCTTATCATTAAGAATTCATTAACTTTTTGTTAAATTATAGAGACTTATTTGAAAATTTAGATAAACTATAATAATCTATTAAAATATAACACTGTTGAATTAGTTCTTTTCCTCCATCGAGACTTTTAGATGAGTTTATATAATTTAATAAATTTCAATAACAATTAGTGGGTAGGGACTTGATTAAAAAAATTTAGAAGCATGAGGACTCTATTAAAAACGTTTAAACTATGAAGACCTAATTAAAAATTCAATGAAACTATAAGGACTTATAGTAGAATTTAACCAATAAGTTCTACCAATTATTCGCATAATATATAAATCATGCATGAACAACACTACATTATGGAATCACACACAGATAATGGAATGTTTGTTTGAGACACTGCACAGCCATCATTATATACATCTTCTATATGTTGAACCATCATTAGGGTTTTAGTAAATTGAACATCATAACCTTTTACTTATACCATGAGCATTATGTTTGCAACTAGAGTGGTTTATTTATATGGAAAATCAATGCAAGGTAGTCAAATAAATTACGGATAATGATAACATATTTCTTCAGTGAGACATGCCATGTGCTCTTTGGTGCCTCTGGCTTCACACTTAAAGGGCACATTTTGCCTTTGACTACCTTGTACAAGAACTCCACATTTGATATGGAATTCATTCAGTGATACATCTCATATTCAAATTGCATATATATTTTACACATCTCAAACATTTTTCTTTCTAGCAAAACGGAAAGTATAAACCCTTAAAACCTTCTAAAGAGACTTAATGTATAAATCTATAAATTATTGCGGTGTGTGCAGACACGCGGTGAAGAAATTAATATATTGACGTCAATGTCTTATCCGATTGAAATTCGAACTCGGCATTAGAAACGCGAATGTGAGTATTGTTATTGGTTGAGAGAAGTTGGAAGGAAGAAGTACCATAGTAACGACGCCTCTTTTGCCAGTGGAGCCCCGAAACGACGCCGGATTGAGGGAGGAATGTCGGAGCTTGTGGCCAGAGAAGAGGCTAGAGGAACTGCTGATTGCGGCGGAAGGAGGGGCGAAGTCCGTGGAGAGAGAGGTACGGATGGAGGCTCGGATAGGGGTTATGGTTCGGGATGATGAAGACGGCAACACCAGCATAGGCTTCTTCACTGCGAAGCTGAAAGCTGTGTTGGCAGTGGCAACCTCCATGGCTCGGATGTTCCACGGACTCGGTGTTGAGAGTTGAGATAGTGAATGAAAAACTGAAAATACGAGAGAGAATCAGAAAGCCACGAGTTTTTGTTTTACTTACGTTTTCTTGGGTTGGGCTTCATGAATTGGGCGTCCAGCCCAGTGGAATTCTCTTGTGGGAATTGGTAAATACACCCCCAGTTTTGGCCATATATCTCACATTAATGTTGAAATTTCAAAAATATTTTTTTTTTGTATTCCAGAAACTCCAGTTTCCAGAATACAAATTTGTAGTCTGAATTTGCATTCCAGAAACTCCAGTCAAATTTGTATTCCGGAAACTCCAGTCTCCATATAATTTGTATTCCGGGTTTCCAGAAACAACGCAAAATTACAGGGTATTTTTGAAATTTCCACATTAATATGGGGTGTATGTCAAAAAGTCTAAGGGTGTATTTACCAATTCCCTTCTCTTGTTCCATACTTTTTGGGCAATTTCGATCAAAAAAACTTTTTGGGCAATTGCTACCTACATCCCCTAATTACTAATTTACTACCACACCGACACCGCCCCCCTCTCTTCCCCATTTTCATGTGAAATTTTATTAATACACTTACTTTCTGTTTTTTTTTCATTTTTTATTTTAAAATTAATTTTTGGAATTCAAAACATATATTCTGAAAACTAATTTCCTGAAAGCCAACGAAGGTTAGCACAAATAATTGAACCTTCCGCTCGTACTAAGTGTAATTTGGGTTTAATATTATGTGGTCAATATTTGTATTTTCACGAGAACATACTCCTAATTGATACGCTTTACACATGAGGAGACACACACAATTTTAAAATACTTTAATTTGTGATTTTATAATAATAATATTCAAACAAGTTATAACTTTTAAAGTCAGCTTAGTTTTGTGTAAATATGATATATATCTATAATCTATAACTATTATAAAGGGAATACATGTTTTTGGTGTACATATTTTCAGGGACTATTATATCCCTATAATTTTTATTTTAAACTATAATCGATAACTTCCACTTTATTCATTATCTCCCTGTAACTTCTATTTTAAACTATAAGAATAATTCTAAATTCTCTTATCTTTTATTCCTACAAATCTTCATAATTATTAAATGGAAGAAGTATTAATTAAATGTTTTTTATGTTTTCAAGATATTAATTATATTTTTTTTATTTTATAAATTAGTAAGAGAATATGTAGAAGAATTTGTAGGAAGATATAACATTTCTCTGTAATCTATAACTTCCATTTTATTCATATTTTATCAAACTTATATATCATTATATAATTTTTTGAATTTTATCCAAAAAAAATAATGCCTATATGTTCGCTAGTAATTAATAATGTAATTTTGTTTAGAAATCTCCCAAGCATAAAAAAGAAGTAATTTTGTTTAGAAAACATCAATCAAATGATGTAAAATTTAACCCATGTCTTGTAAATTGCAAACAAACAAGTAATCAATCCATGGATATTGAAGAATAATAAATGATTGGTCGCGGAATCGATCAAAGCCAGAGAAACGACAAACAAGTTGCGCAGCTAAGGCAGGGAGCCAGGCAGGGCCGGGCCGTTGTAGTTTCCTTTTTTTATTTTTTCACTTTCTGACGCATTTTATAACATCACTTCACTTCTTAATTCTTATTACTAGCTCAGCTCAGCTCAGCTCCCTTCCCTTGTGTGTTACTATACCATTATTATCTGTTTGTTTGGGATGAGAAGCGAGTGAGCAAAGATAGATAGATAGCCCCATAACACAACACAACACAACACAACACAGAAAGCTGAGAAACACAAACACGTTACACCATGCTCTGAGCAACCTACTGTTGTAAGGCATCTCTTCTCATTCTCATCTCAACCACCATTTTTTTTCCATGGCCTCCTTTTCTCCTCTCACTCGGTTCTCACCCACTCACTCCAAACCCCATCTTCTCATCACCCACAACATTAACAGCAAAAGCAACAGCAACGGCTTGTTCTTTACTCTCACTCTTAGGCGGCCCAACAACCTCCCTTTGTTTTCCCTCTCTCCCTTGAAGGCCTCCTCTGGAACTTCTGACCCAGCTGCTACTGCGGTGATACCACCTCCTCCGCCGGAGAACAGCTCCGTTGGGACCAATAATGGGTCTGCTTCCGCCGTTGCCGCGGTGGCTGAGGAGGAAGTGAAGGGTTCCGTTGGCTTTGTGGACCCGAGATGGGTTGGAGGGACATGGGACTTGAAACAGTTTAGGAAGAATGGAAGCACCGATTGGGATGCTGTTATTGATGCTGGTAACATTGTGCCCTTTCCTTGCTTTGTGTGTGCCTTCCTTGTTGATCTCATTTTGTCTTTTTTGAAACAAATGAAAATCCTTTTTCTCTGCTATGCTACCCCATTTCTGTTTTATGTCTGTATTCTGTCTTTATTGTTAGACTCAGATCGAAGTGGTAGTGGGGGATGGGAGATGTTAAAACATGACCACCAACTACAGAGAGTAAACTAATTTCAATTTCCAGGGCTGCAATTGGAAGTTGAGGAAAGCTTTTTCCTTTTAAACTGCAGAAAATGAAGTTTTTCTTGGTGCCTGTTGAGGGAAACAGTTCCTTCCTGTTATTTGTTTGAATGTGTGCTTAGCGCCTTAGCCTTATCTACTATGGTTATTTTATTCTCCATTTTTGGGGTTAAAATGGAGGGGAAGGGGTATGGTGAAGTGGAGGCAAAGGGGCATAGCAGCTGTTGTAATCCTTATCTGATAAGAATTAAGATAGATAAACACACTTGTTTATATGTGGTCAATGAAAAAACACTGCACAAGGGTTTTTAGCTGCAACTCTGCTTTGCAGAAACACCTTTTTTGGTATCAGGAGCCCTATAGCTTCTCAGCCATGACCCATTTCCACCTCCTTGCTGATTTCTTACTTGGGGTGGTTTTACATAGAAAAGCATGGTCGTACTTTGGATTAACATCTCAACAAGTACTTATGGAAAGAGAAATATTAGACGAATGTTGCATAACTATATGTTTTTTTTTTAAAACAATAGTTTCTACTTTCTTGTATAAGTTGAAATTAGTTTATGCATTTCAATTTTTTTTTTTCAAAAGCTCTCTCATTTAACTTCTCCATAAACACCAATAAGCTTACAGGGACTTTTTTATAATGGAAGAATTATATACTGATATAGGTTGTGTGATTTCTTTCTGGTTTGGATGTCTTGGAAATTAAGCTCAGCATAGGGTTTGTGTTTGGTTTCTTTTTCTATTTATTGATATAGCAACTGATATATATTCTCTCTACAACGTGTATTGGCAGGGGGGGGGGGGGTATATTAGTTTTGGGATTTTAGATGTGCCATATTAATATATGACCTGTTATCACATATCAGGGTTTCTATTTGTTTCCTGACTCTGCCTATTCTTGAATAATAACTAATCCATTCTTCTTCCTGTCAAGATCAAGCTTATCAAAGTGACACCTGATGTGGCCTCTTTTATATCATAAATATGGTACAAGTTTATGCCACTGCTAAACGCCCAGTTGAACCAGTTTGCCAATAACATGGAATGAACGTGCCTATTATCTGTGTCATTCCCATATTTTGTTTGACTGTGCATGGATTCGTTTCCTGTTCTGGTTTTCCTTAATTTGAGAGACGTGGTTACAGATGAATAGTCGGCACTCGGCATAAGGATTAGATTCATATGTTGTCAACTCCTTATATTTCATCTTTTTCTAAATACTATGAACTTTAATTCATCTAAGAATCTACTTTTCTGATTATTTTCAGAGGCAAGGAGGAGAAAATGGCTCGAGGCTAACCCAGAATCATCCAGCAATGATAATCCTATAGTTTTTGACACCTCCATCATCCCTTGGTGGGCATGGATGAAAAGGTTCCATCTCCCTGAAGCTGAACTACTTAATGGTCAGTTCTGCTTTGCATTCTAAAATGAAATGAGTAAAGGATTTGATGTCAGTAAGAGGGAAAAAAAATCAACTTTGCTTACTTTTTCTTCTTGAGTATCATGCAGGACGTGCCGCCATGATAGGATTCTTTATGGCATATCTGGTTGATAGCTTGACAGGAGTAGGCCTAGTTGATCAAATGGGCAACTTCTTTTGCAAAACTCTTCTGTTCGTAGCAGTGGTGGGAGTTCTTCTCATCCGAAAGAATGAGGACATTGAAAATCTTAAGAAGCTACTCGACGAGACGACATTTTATGACAAGCAATGGCAAGCAACCTGGCAGGATGAGAACTCGAGCACTTCCAAAAAAGAGTAGTGGAATTGCTGTTCTGTAGATCTCTCCCAATCCCACCCCATTCTGTCTCTTAATATAGTGCTCTATTATGTTAATCTTGCTAATGCAAAAAATAAGACATGGATATGAATTATTAGGCATTGTATTTCAATTCCTTCTATCATCCTAATGCGGAATGACACACATAGTTTTTGTGCGTTTGGCGTTTGCAATGCAGGAATTCTCGAGTGTTTATGAAACTGGGTTGTTGGTTTGAGTAACTCTCTTAATTGGGTCTGTTACAGCCAATTTGACAAATATGACAAAGGGTTTGAACTCGTCAAGTGGATCAATCCTAGTATTCTGTTTGTTAAAGCAGTGATTGCAGTTGTAGGATTAGGGAATGTCATACATCTAACGGAAATGGCATATATTTCTCTTCAAGAAAGGTGTTAGCAACACAATTTTTAACACTATATCCTTAGTACCTCTCCTATTGGTTAAAGTTCACGTGGGTTCTATTATTTTGAAAATAAGACTTGTGATTTAGTGCGACTCGTGAATTTCTACTAATAGGAAAAAGTTTGTTGAGAATAGAATGTTAAGAGCGTATTGCTAGCGGTACATCAATGGAGATAATGAAAACTCAAAGATAAGGAGGACCAATACATCATTGTCTTTTAATGTACAAACGGTCTTTTCATCTTTCTTTATCTGTTGGTCACTTTCAGTGAAGAGAATGAAAGGGAGTTTTTTTTTTTTTTTTATGATTGACAATGAAAGGGAGTGTTCCAAAGTTTTTCCATGCTTTCATAAAGACGACGGGATGGATGACCTTATATCCCATCTATTAGGTTCAGTGTCTCGACAGGAAGGTTGTTAGTTTTTGTTCAATCAGCCGGTGAAGCCAGCCATGACTAGAATGCAAAAGCACATAGTTGTTAATCTATCTACTCTATACTGGTAATAAACCTGTCCAGAAGAGTGCCACGTGTAGTTTTTTTTCCAAGCACTATTTTTTTGGCTCAACGACATTGTTACTTTTTTTTTAAAAAAATTGATGGGCATTTCTTTGATTGTTTAAGATGGACCACTATAAAATACGGGTACTTTGTTAATATAAATATTAAGAAAAATTCAAAAAAAAATTTAGTGAGAAATAAAAAAGAGCTAAAAGGTTGATATGTTATGTGTCCCAACCTGCGTTTCTGGAAAATGGGGAAGGAATTAAACTAATCTTTTTTTTTAACTAATCTTTTTTTTTTCTCACTTGCATGCATTAAACCTGATATCTAATGTAAAAGGAAAAGCAGAAACACTAGGCGACTCAAAGGATTTCCAATGTGCCAAACAAATCTGGCTGTAACTTGATCTCATTCCCGGGGGCACAATGGTGGCTACAATATTTATTGGCAAGTCTCGCAATGACTATTGACTACATCAATTAGTCGACTAACACTAAGATAACAAAGAAAGAAAACAAAAGGCCTAATTGAAAGGTAAAAAAAAAAGAAGGTAAGACCAAAAATCCTACTTTTGCAGTAGTAAGCAATGTTTTGCATCTCATCCGATAATATGTAAAACAAAAACTCCTTAAGCCTCCCAACCCCTCAAAAGGGTAGCACGGGCGACACGGTTCACTCCAAGAGTGAAGGCTCCCATTCTCAGATCACAGTTGTGAATTTTGCACATTGCCTTGATGTCCTGGAAAGCCCTGGTCATGTACTTCTTCAGCTCATGGTTCACCTTTTCTTCATCCCACATAAAACCTTGAATGTTCTGCAGACAGCATAGAGCCAGTGAGGGAGATTTAACATTATAATATATATACATAAAAAAAGACTTGAGCTTGGTTTTTCAAGTCAGGATTTGAGGGTTTTTTGTTGATCCATTTACCTGAACCCATTCGAAGTAGCTCACAGTCACCCCACCAGCATTGGCATAAATATCAGGTAATATAATAACTCCTTTCTTGGACAAGATCTGCAAAAAGAAACCACTTCCATTATATGATATGAGTTCAGGATATATGCCTAATAAGAAATAGCGGCGCCCCAATTCGGTAAGCTTACTTCATCGGCTTCAGGGTCGGTGGGGTGATTGGCAGCTTCTATTATAAATTTAGCTTTCACATCAGCAGCATTTTCCCTTCAAGAATGACATACCGATATTCAGTTGTAGCTCTTTAAAACCAAAATGTTAGGTTTAACTTGAAAGAATGATGGGAAAGACAAAATCAAATAGGGAGCATGCAATGTTAATCTTAGTGTGCAAATCCAAGAGAAAACTAAAATCACTGTAATGACAACGATCTTAACATACTTGTTTAGTACTCCACCCAAGGCACATGGGATAAGAACATCACATTCATGAACAAGCACTTCATTTGGATCCATGACATCTCCTCCTTGGAATTCCTTCAAGTTTGGATTACTTTCCTTGTGTTTCAGAAGGGCGGGGATGTCAATTCCATTAGGATTTCTGATAGCACCGGTGATGTCACTCACGGCAACCACCTTACCCCCTCTCTCAAAAATAGACTTAGCAGCCCAGGTGCCCACATTTCCAAAGCCCTGGATAGTGTCGTAAAAATAAAATGGACAATTATAATGGGATTAATATGTATATACCGTATCATCCTGCCATAGCGGTGAAGGAATACCTGGATGACAAATGTGTGATCAGCAATTGACTTCCCATATTCAGCAAATAAAGCCTCTGTTGCAAAAACCACCCCGAGACCTGTGGCTGCCTCCCTTCCCAAAGAACCTCCAAGATCCTATAGGCAAAAAAAAAACATATATACACAAGAACAGGGGATTTTGATGTCTCTGTGGGCATGTGTGTATTAGATACTTACAATAGGCTTCCCTGTCACAACAGCAGGTGAATGACCATGAAACTTTGAATACTCATCAAGAATCCAGGCCATGGTCTGCGAAACAATGGATCAATTAGAAGGATATACAAAATGTTGGATCCTAGCACCTATAAAAAAATGGACAGAAAGTAAGTATTGTGAAATCAATACCTGAGCATTGGTTCCCATATCAGGGGCAGGAACATCTCTCTGAATGCCAATGAGATCATGAATCTTTTGGGTGAAAACCCGAGTTAGACGTTCCAACTCACTGATGCTCAGGTCCCTTGGGTTGCAGCCGATCCCGCCCTTTGCCCCTCCATAGGGGATGTCTGCTACAGCTGTCTTCCATGTCATCAGCTGAGCTAGAGCATTCACTTCATCGGGATCAACCTGGCACCAGAGAATTTGACAGTTTGAGATTCAAAATCAGAATAAAGATTCATATCAATAACATTCATAACTGTAACTTAAAAGCATCAACATGCAAAATTGTCATTAGAATAACTGAGTAGATTAACTTCTCTTTCTGGTAAGTGATATGTGGATTAACATTAAAGATGAAGCAATTTGATACAGTTAAACTTGCACAAAGCATGGTTTGTCACTCGATTTATGAGAAAACCATCTTAAATATAGTTAAGTAGTTACAATATATTAAATTGTGGTCGTAACCGCAATTGCGGCTGCATTAGAGGTCTACGCAACCGATTGTGACAGCAACGGCAGCCACATTCATCGCCATTTTTATGCCATATCAAAGATCATGTTGTAACCGACAGCAATTCGGAACTTTGATATCAAGCTACACTTTATTTACATATAAAGGGATGCAACAACTGAAAAGGAATATGCGACATGTATGATGTATCTAATGATTGGATTCAGAATACCGTTAAAGGTAGGTAAAATCTCAAAGGAGTTTTCGGCAATTTATTATGGCGGCGGAAGTTTTCAGTAATTTATTATGACAGCGGAAGAAACATACACACACAATAAATTTAAATCAGCACATGGAATGAAACCGCTACGCGACAAAAATAAGTAAACATCACCAAATATCAAAATCCTAAGCATCTTGTTACTTCCAGAAGCTGAGACTAGTTTGCAATGTTGTATGATCACATTTTCTTTTTAAAAAAACAGCAGTTTTATAACAAAACTGACCACAGTTGTAAACAGAATGACCATGTATGTACTGAAATGGAATACTTCTCATCAAATGGATTTGCCTAAGGAGTTTTCCAATTTGATTCCTTGAAGTACATCATGAACTCTTGATAACAGCACCTGCAAACCATTGTTGCATGCACATAACACCAAATACAATTTTGAAATTTTGTTCCAACAACTCTTCCACCACTGATTGTAGAACCGTATGAATTGGGGTTCTATCTAACAAGCGTAATTTGACAAAACATGACATATGGAATTGCACACATGAAGGCTAAATCATATGCTATGATGAATTCAAGCAGTGAGATTTTCAAATCAATTGAGCCAAAACTCAAATTCCAAATCTATCAAATATATATATGAGAAAACGAAACCAAATTAAAAGCACATGATCATAAGAGAATTAACCTCAGGGTGATAACGAATCCCTCCTTTCATAGGACCACGAGCATTGTCATGTTGGATCCTGAACCCCACATAGGAAACCAGAGTTCCATCATCTTTTGGGATCGTACATTCAACCTGCGAATCAGACACCAAAGAGAGAGAAACCCATTTTCAACAACACACCCCACAAAAAAAAACACCTTTTTACGATGTGGAGAGAGAAAAACCATGCAAACGAAAATTGAAACAAAGGGAGTGGAGAAAACCAGAGAAGAAATGAAAGGAAGAAAAAAAAAAGGATTGAAACCCAGAAAAGGTGTGATCTGAAAGATGAATACTTTGATTTCCCTGAAGGGAATGAGAAGGCTCTTCTCAAGCTTGGAATCCAAGCCGAGAATGCGAGCTGCACGTTGAAAGTTGCGGTTTGTGGCTGCTAGAGCATTCATAGCTGAGGAACAAAACGCAACAACGACAACGACAACAACAACAACGACAGTGAGTGAGTGAGTGTGTGTTTTGTGTCTGGGTGAGTGAAGTGTCAGTGAATATATATAGATTCAGAACACAAAAGGGAAACGCACCAATTGCTATATAATTTTTTTATAAGATCAGGATGAAGAGAGAAACGCGGCAAGTAGGCATTCATTGTATCGCGTGAAAACTGGAAACATTGGACAAAATGGAAGGTATCCAAAATATGGTCTATGTACGTATATTATATTATATATTATAGGCTTTAATATTAATTGATTAGTAATTGATTAGGAATAGTTACACTTACCTCTTTTTACCTCTAACTCTAATTACATTGACATATTTTTTATTTACAGAATGGATCTTGCTATCCAGACTACGTTAACTTAAAATTTTAAAAATTATTTTATAAAATGTTTTGCATGAAAATTAAAGTATTTTAATAATAATTTTATAAATTAATTTTTTTATTAATATTTTTTAATTTTTATCTTTTATTTGCCTTCAAAATTACAGTAAAAACCTTGTATAGTTTTTTTTTGCTTCTACTTCGAGGAGTATCCCACCGCCTATACGACGGGGACTAATCTCCCGCGGGAGTTTGTTCGGCACCTCTAATGAGTGGCATCCCTCCCAGCTGAGATTTTTTCCATACCCAAGGCTTGAACCCGAGACCTTGGTTAAGGGGCGAGAGGCCTTAACCACTCACGCCAACCTCAGTTGGTAAAACCTTGTATAGTTCGTGCAAGAAATATGTGCTATGTGTAATTTTCTTTTTTAAAAAAGGTACATATATTAAATTGTTAGAGAAAGTACAAAAAGTGAAGAGAGGTCGGTGTACTTTTCATCGAAGAAGGATATAACTGTAATATGGTAATGTCATTTTTTTTAGGGAAGTGTAACATGGTAATGTCAAAAAGGGAATAATCCTCCCTGTTAATTATATTATTATTATTACTATTATTATTTTATTACGAAAACAAACCATTAATGTGATTGCTCAGTATGGAAGGTTTAAATGAATTAGACATGTAATTATCGCCTGGTATTTGGATGAGATCCTTATTCCTTACTAAGTTACTGTTAAAAAAACAAATTTTCACAAAAAAAAACCTTTTTTCATAAAATAATAGTAGTTTATTAACTTCGGTGCAAATGTTATTTTCCCTCATTAAAAGAGCTGCGAAATTACAATTGGGATTTGGGAGAGGTGCTGATTGTGTCTGTGAGTGGAGCTGATTTAGGTTTAACTTGCGGACCTGCACACGTATTACCCTTGTTGGCGAATCATAAGCAATAATCAACCCTTATCTATCCACGTATTATATTATGTATTTAAATTTTAACTTTGAATGCGGAATAATTTTAATATGTGTTCTTCTTCTCATGAATTTAAATAATATTTTCGTTCTTGTTAAATTACATTTTTTTTATTGTTACCATAAAAAATTACATTTTTTTATATTGTGATAAATATTTTAGGTTTTTATAATAAATTCAAATTAGAGTAATATTACTTTTTTATTAATATTCAATCAATATTTTTTATTTTTTAATTTCTTTAATTACTACTTAAATTTTTTTAATCATTATTAAAATATAATAAAATATTTGTAAATCATTGTTAAAATAATTTGTCTATTAAATGGATTATTTTAAAAATATTAGATTTTCAAAAATAAAAATATTTCAAATGCTATTAACATATTTTCTAATCAATTAAATTAATATCTTTTAAGAAAATTTTCAATTAATTTTTCATATTTCACATAATAATCCATCTATATATATTAGTAAAATTGACTTACACTCATGTATTAAAAAAAAATAAGGAAACTATTTATCATAATAATTATAGGTATTAAGGAAAAATATGTACACTAATAAAAAAAAATTAATACGTAATCAATTAAGTATTATTCTGAGAATGATAATTTTTCTTAATTTATTTTATTTGTTAACACACCACATAAAATTTTCATTATTAAATTATTTTTTTCATTCTTATTAATACTAATGTTTAAATTTAGGCAATTATAATTTTTTATTACAACAATTATAATTTTTTAATGATTAGTGTCAAAACTTTCCATAATCGTAAATTTAAAACATAAAAATTATACAACATATAATAAAAAAAATTAAAAAAAGGAAAATGTCAATACATATTCGTTCACAGCTGGGGGAAATTTCACACCCCAAGTGTGAATACGTCAGACATAAGTTGTAAACTTGTAATTGCTCCTTCTAAAGACAGATTCGTTCACACCTGGAGAAAAATTCATACCGTGGGTGTGATTACGTCAAATATGTTGTATCTTACAAACAAAATGACTTCCAACAAAAGATATGATATTCCAAACCCTAAAACTATGTTCATTTAAATTCCAAAACAACAATCAAATTGTAATAAAAGGAATAAATCTAACTCAAGTTCTACAAACTAAATATGTTTATTTGTAAAAAAATCTTATTTAAGAAAAGGCTCACAGGCCAATCCGTAAGCCCATGGAGTAAAATCCGTTTAATCTGCAATTTATACAGATCAGACTTAAAAGGCCAACAATTAAATGGTCTTTAATTTTTAGAACCCGTAGCCCGCGGGTTAAACGGACAGTCCGCGGGCCTCAGACCATATACCCAGCTCTAAGCATATCTATTAGTTATTAGTGTAATAAAATATTGTAAGTCATTCTATGACTAATATTTTTAATGTTTGAGATATAATTTAAGTTTTAAATCATATTTAAATTCAATTAGTACAAGAAAATATTGTAAGTCATTCTTTTTTTTTTGATACAAAAAAGATTGTAAGCCCTTCTATGGCTCATATTTTTAATGTTTGAGATATAATTTAAGTTTTAGGTTATATTTAAATTCAATGTTTAAATATGTTTTGGATGTTTTTATTCCGGAAGCAAGATTGATGTAAAATATAGTGTAAATTTTTCCATATAAAACAAAAACTATTTTTTATCACTTCTAATCAAATCAAGGTTTGGGGATAAAGTCAATTTTGACTGACAATAACCAAACATTTATATTTTTGCTAAAATTGTGTTTGAAAGAGACAAACCAATTCTATCGATTCACACCGTGAAACCAAACACAAATTTGTTGAGGGACAAAGGAAACTTAAAAAAAAAAGAGGCAAGCAGGCCATAAGACCCCATGTTTAAGCTGATGGTATGGTCACACCATAATTGGACCCCAACATTGGTGATAACGATAAATCGATAATTACATCATGCTGCTTTAACACGAAGCATATATAATTTGGTTCTTCCACCCAAACAAGTATAAATTTGCGCCAACTTCGACATTGGCATTGATAACACCTCCAAGGCCTGCCTGATGCGCTATCACACACATTAGAATACTTAAGCAAAACCAAACATTAATTAGTTCAATTCTCAAAAAGCATATGCTTGTATCCTTATCCCAAAATGCCAACCACACAGGTAAATTAATTACTTGTATGCATATGTGTTCTGTTAGTGCCTTTGTGCTGTGCTTGACACATGGGTTGTTCCCACGAGATCATTTTGTAGGTAACTTACCGCAATGATAAGGCAGTGGTAGTGAGGGTATATGTTGAGAAGCCAAGGGAAAAGAGGTCATCATCATCAATTCAGCACCACCAGCACCATTATCATATCCATCACACGGTAGTTCATGGCTCTGCAGCTACTAGTAGTAGTAGTAGTAGTAGTAAGGGATATGATAGAAGATCAGGGTTGCTTAGGTACTCTCGTCTCCTGCGGGATTCTGCAAGAGGATCAGCATCATCCACACCCTCACAGGTAGGTACCATTAACATAGTAGATAATTTGATTGATATCTATGTTCTTCTAAAACTTATGAATTATAGGTTTGATTTCTTCTTGACCATTGATTATCTATTGCAGATGGCTTCTTTCAAGAAGAAGCCAGAGTATGCAGGAAGGCCAGCTTGGTTTGGCAATTGGAGACTACTAATTCCAAGCTTCTTAAGATCATGGTCAAATGCCCAAAAGGAGGAGAAAAAGAAGAAGCAGACGCATGGAGGATTTTTAGGAAATGGAATTAAAAAGTTACAGGTATTTGAATGCAAATTTTACAATAATCTGCTGTTATAAGCCCTGCTGCTATGCCCCAGTCTGATATAAGTTTTACTATTGTTAGGTAAGGAGAGGAAAAGGTTTCATTTCTAAAGTGTTTTCAACAACATGCAAGTGTGCTTGAGGTTCAATTTTGTGGTGGCCGTTCACCTGTCTCGGGGTGTAATGTATCTTGTAGTTAGATTTAAGTTCTTGCCTTAAATTCATGCTAACTATTGACAAGTCCCTTCATGTGCTGCTTAAAGAGCAGTATTTATATTCTCAATTGTGGATTGCAATAGCTATGCAATTTTAGTAGTGTACAAAGATTCCAATATAAACTGACTTTAGCCAAATTACTACACCCTCCTAAGTGAATTATAAGTAAAAAAAAAAACATTGTATAGTGGTCCAAAATATAAACAAATATAAACTACTTTCACGTCATTTAATAAGTTCATCCATAAAATATCCTTTATTTAATGCAAGTTTTAATTTTAATGACCCATTTTGTTAAAAGCATTTTAGAGAATGATGTTTAATTTTTTATGAGATTAAAAAATTAAATACAGTTAACTAACATTAATCTACATAAATTAATTATTTTTTGCTTATGAGTCCAGAGCAGCACATTGATTTAGAGCTTTATCTTCATGTACAATTGTCCACGAAAATACACGCCCCCTCGAATCGTGACTTGTCCATTTCTCTTCCTTCTAATTGAAAAATGAAGTATACTAATAATTTTCCCCTTTTAAATAATAAAATTCTCTATCTTAACTAGAGGAACATAAAAGAAGACTTACAAATAAGAGGGGCAACTTGATTTTCGATAACCCACTAATTAGATTTTATTTAAATGCATGTCTTAAAGGCAAATTAAATAATCACCGAAAAAAGGCAAATCAAATAAATTTATAAAAATACAGAAATGTAAAAGTTTACATTAAATTAAATAATGAAGATATTTCTAAGTATTAATTTTTTTATAAAACTAATACAAAAGTTAATTGTATTTAAAGAAATGTCAATTGATATTTGATGCTTAACAAATCACCTTTTTCCAAAAGGCCGATTATGATGGGGGAAATTTAAAAGAGATGATGAAAGAAGTCTGTAAAGCCTGACACAAATGGTTAAATCTATCTTGCGTTGCTAGATTCGACGTGGTTTGATCCCCAATTGGGGCGCTTGTATGTGTGCGTGTGTTTACCATTTCTATTGGATCAAAAATATTATTTAAAGGGACAGCATTCCGGAAAATCATTGAGAAATACCAAGAGTTGGTAAGGAGATACCCTCTCTCTGCAAATGAAAAGAACATACATAACTATAGCCATCATGAGTTTGTCAACGCAATCTCATTAGTCCTAATCCCTAGTCTAGTCTAGAATACAACAAAAATTTTACATGTATTATAATGCAATTGAATGGCTTGTACAATTAATCTCACGGTCATAGGCTATTTAGATCTCTGTTGTCGAGTATACTCCCAGAGAGCAATAGCGCCACTGACATGTACGTTCAGAGATCTAACAACCCCAAGCTGGGGAATTTCGATGCAAGCATCCAAAATATGAATTATATCCACGGGTATACCTTCTTTCTCTCGGCCCAGAACCAGGACCTAAGTAACCAACCAAACATAATTAAAGTAAGGAATGCCAGAAATATCATGCATATCTTTCGAAGAACCAAAATGTATATTTTCATAATTTATCCCTATCTGTTTCCACCTTCACCATTCAATATTAAGAGAATAGATCGTTGTGGAGATTCGACATCTAATCCTGTAATTTAGGTTGATATATATACTTTAAATTCTCTTTGATATCTAATAGGACAAAATCACATTATCACCCTCTCCTTCAAATATTATTTCCGCAACTAGTTTTTACATGATAAAGCCACACTTTCATTCCAGGGCTTCTATATTCTCAATTGAGAAATATCAATTCAAAAAGAGATAAAACAAAGGGTGCAATTTATCTACACATGTAGCATGCAGAACGAGAAATATGCTCTCGCCAAGTATCATTCCAGAAGGCAATTAAACCAGAAGATGCAAACGAGCAAATTCAGACAATTGGTCTAAGTGTGACCAGGTCACTAATTGGCTGATAATTTAGCAGGTAAAATTCGTTGTTCTCAGTTCCTTTGAGATTTTCTACTTAAGAATTTTTTACATTTTATGAAAAAGAACTATTCTATATAGAGAGAGTCAGAAAAATCTTGGGGAAGAAAATACAAGAGGGAGTGATGAACCACAGTAAAATAAGTCCAACAAGTGTGTAAGGAGGAAATTTGACTATTATTGATGCGTCTACTGCAGATGTGATGTCCCCAATCTTACAACAAAATATTAAAGAACTGGAAGGTTGGAATTCTATTGACAGCTTACCATTTTTTTTGGAAAGACATACTGATCAAGGGGTACACTGTTTGCAGTTTGTTCCAAACCCAAGATGGAAAATCCTTCTCTCTTTTTCTTCTTTAAGTATGCCTTTATGCTATCTACCGGGACTTCTATTATAGGAACCCACTTTTCAGCTGTCACACTGTAAACAATAATTTGGGGAAATATTGACACAATATAATTCAAACGCATTAAAATACTTTCTATAACATATATCATGAAAGATGCTGCTATCATAAAGGGATCAAAATTCAGTATATATAGTTTTTATTTTGTTTCTTTCCAAGAAAACTATTAAACAGGAAGTTTCAACTCAAGAAGAGGAAACTAGTTTATTTATCTACAATTAATAAACAAATGGGGAGCATAAAGTATCGTGCCTAATTGTATGACTATATACAGTGAGGTACTAATTCCGTAGTAAAAAATGTGTACTATCAGGTCAGGATTTAGGAATAACCATATCCAACAAGCATTAGCACGGTAGCAGATAGTTAGTATACCCCACTTAAAGATGTGACATACTTATGACGTCCGGAACAATTATGAAACTAATAATTTTGACAAAAAGGCAAGAAGTTTGATTAAGGTAAGGATGATTGTTTATGGTTGACTGTTGTTCCCTCAGAAAGTTAAAGGTAGTTTCACTTGCCAACATTATATATAGCGGTTAAAAATATGTGAAACATCAAGCACACTCATATCAGTTCAAAGTTACAAATAAGTCTCTGGTCCATCATCAAAGATCCCTGTTTTCTAAAGATTTGAGCAGTCTTTCCCTTTTGACATTTAAGCACAACCTAAGTTTGTGTATAAAGGGAAACAAGAAAAGTTTTACTATCATCAAAACCTGATTAGTTGGAACTGTTTGTCACTCATGATGTTTGTATCGGCAATGGCCAGTCCTGATGCTCTAAACACCTGCTTTAAACAATTGGTGTGAAGAAAACAATGCTTTGTCCAGAAAGCAGAAAGGGGGAAAAAAAAACAGTATAGATAAGATTGAGAAACGTGGCATAATGAGTAACTTACCTCACATGTACGTGCCAAACCAGCAAGATTGGGGATGCGGTCAAGAAGTGATGCTACAAGGATAAAATTCTGCCGACTTGCCTTTTGTTGATCTAGAGATGATCTTCTTGACTGCAATAATTGGTCCAGAAGGAGATCATCCCTTTCAATCTCTGTCATGTTGATATTCAAATTAAGTTATGGTAGATACAAAACTATGAAGCACATATAGAATGTGGAACAGACATCAGATACAACACAATATGGTCATAATGACAACAAAAACAAAAATGAAGTGTCCGATCATCCACTCCATTCCTTTTAATCCCTTTGTTAGTTGCTAAACAAATTTAAAACATACCAGCCATTTTTCTGTAGGTTTCATCATTGCCATAAAGGAAACCTGCTTCTTTGTCCCCCTTGTCATGTTTGGTAAAAGTAAGCTTTTTCTGGAAATCTGAAGAAATATCTTTAACCAAGGTAGCTTCAGTGCCACTGGATAAATTTTCCATGATATTATCTCCATTGAATTTTAGAGTCTCATTCCTGATAGTTACCATGTCCTTTGCCATTGAACATCGTAGGTCTTCTCTAGCATCCTGCAATGATGGAGGAGAATATCTCACAAGATGAAACAGAAAATATAGCCTTCCTTTTAAAGATGGAAGTATGACAAAGTACTTACATTTAAAAATTTGAGAACATGCTCCATAAGAGACGTTGGAACACATTCAAAATCATCCTCCTTTACCCAACAAAAAGAGAATCATCAATCTATCATCTATAAAAGCATAAATATCCTATAAGCTCATATTTGAAATGTTGGATTGGAGGTTTAGGAATGTAGAATTTATCCTGTTCCGACATGTATGCTTCAAGGGATGAACAATTTAAGCATTGAAGTCCAGAGGACTCTAAATAGAAATAAGACAAATCTTATATGCAAATATACGTGAAGATACAATGGTGCCACCTCAGCTTATTTATGGAATTGAAAATGTTACAAATTCTAATGATATAACAACCAAACAGCAAACTTATATGAGGATTCGGTCAGTGACTGTTTCTATATATAAATAGTTAAAAGATAAGCATGGCATTGGATTGGATTGGTTATGCTATTGGACAAAACCATAGCATGTGTCCAAGTCCAACTGATTCAAAATTTAAAACAAAAATATTAACTGGCTCGTTTTGCAATTTAGATTTCTTTTCCTAAAAGGGTAGCATTAGTATGATTGTTCAAATATATACTCACACAGATCCTCACCTCAACTCGATTGATGAATATTCCAGCAGGTGTGACCGAGCTATTTGGGTTATATGCATCTAGATATCCTTCCATTGATGCTCGTAAGCTGAAAGATAAATAGTATAAATTAATGAGGATAATTAATTGATTAGAAAATAGTACAAAAGCTTTTCTCAGCTAAACTTTCTTCCAATACAATGAGAAATTGAATGCAAAAGGTTGAAACTATAGGGTTTAGGTAGGGGAGTAGGAAAAGAAAATATGAACCCTAATGAAAAAGGTGATATTGTATTGATTTCATGATGTAAAATACAAAGCACCAACACCTACTCATGCCAATAATTATGTAGTAGCATAGTACTAAAATTACAAGCCCAACCACAATAAAATACTAAGACTCCTAAGCTTAATTAATAAGGAGACAAATTAGGAAACATTAAATTAAGTAAAACTCCTTAGACTGTATCACCAATTAGAGCAATGGTAGATTTCACAATATATTCTAAAGATCTTTTAAAGATATTCTAAAATATTCGAAGGTAAATTGAAGATATTTTAATAATAAAACTATTGAAGCTGCATTTAGGTACCCTTTTTCTTGTTTTAATATTAATATTCATAAAAACATAACTGGAGAGGGCAAGCACATGGCACATGCAAAGTGAGGTAAGGCTTTTACAAAAGGAAAACAAAATTCCATTATAAAACTCTAAGCATCTACTTAAGACAAGCTTTCCATTATAGAAAAAATCAGATATAAAATAAAATGGGGGAAAAACATATTCTGTTGTGACTTTCCCCCCTTCTAATTGTCTTTCTATAATTCCTTTCATGATATCCTGTCCCACATGTAATAATTTTTTCTCTTCCATTATAATCTTTTTCCCCTGTTGCAAAAATGAATACTGCTAGAATTTTGTCATCTCAAGCAGCTAACTATGGATGGAGTTACCAGCAATTTGTGTCAAGAAAGTTTTCTACATGGCAATCTCTAAGAATAAATTTACATTTGACAAATACATAGTTTGCAAACTAAGGTACTCCGTGTACTGAAACAGTCCCCTAGAGCTGATTTGGCAGATTTGCTACTGTGTTGAAGGCTATGTGGTACAAACAAAGCCAAGGCATGGAGTTACCACAATGAAATTCTATGTGGGTTATCTAGTTATAATTGGAAATGATCAAACAGGAATCAAAACTTAAAAAATTGTTTTAAGTGAATTTGTAGATCAAATACAAAAAAAAAGAGCCAGATTTTGAGCAATACATTACATTCTCATTATTTACGTTGCTATCATACAGGTTTGTAACATCATATGCTAATAAGGATAATAACAATATAGCAAACTCTATGAAATTGTGGAATGACAATCAAGCTGCCATTCAAATTACTTATAATTGTTTTCCATGAAAGAATAAAGCATATTGAAGTTGATTGTTACTTAATTGTGACAAGATTCAACCGGGGTTTCTTGTCACTAGATACTTGCAAGTTGCAACTAGAGAACAACTTGATGACAGCTTCACAAAAGCACTCAACAAGAATAGTATATGCATTTTGTAACACGATGGGCATGATTAACATCTATGCTCTAGCTCTTGAGGGAGAGTGTTACTGTATTAGAGAATAACAATTAAGTTATATGTGCTTGTTAGGTTATATCGTGTTATTGGGCTGGGCCTATCTAGCATTGATCTTTGTTTTTCAGTATACATATACTGCAAACATTTAGTTAGTCATTCCTATTCGTATCTTGATTTTTTCTAACAAAGTGGAAAACTCAGCTTATAGCAACATAATATACTTGGAGAGCATAGTACCAAACAATGACAAGCAATTCTTACTCTTTTACAGATGCCATAAAATTAGAAATCAACATAAATCAACCAAGACAATGATTTATGATAAAATATAGATGCATAACAAAAAAATAAATAAATAATACCGTGCACAATCAGAATTCCTTGCAAGGTATGTTTTCAAATCTACAAAGCACCTCTTCTCTAAAGGTAGTATCTCAGAAGATCCAGAATTCAACAGTGGAAACAGTTTATGCAGAATTTGATATACTAGTAACTGCAAAAACAGCCAAGCATTTCATGACCCATCTATTTGAGCGTGAAAAGATAAAGATAAAAAAAAGAGAAATATAAACACCATAAATGATAACCTGGGTAAAGCCACGTAAGCTGTGATGATGTGATGTTAACAATGGAACTAGAGGAGGAAACAATTCATCCAAATGCTTAGATTGAACATCTTTAGATGAATTGAGAATGACGTTAGCTGCAATGAATACATATGAAGATAGTGCCTGCATTTTAAGCCTAACAAATTAGAAGATATTTTTTAAGCATACAGCAGAGTTCTTGTTCTACAGCTTATAATATTACATCTGTAATTTGTAAATCCTATTTTCTGTTAAAAAATGTGGTAGTAGAAAAATAGGCAAGTCGTCAAACATATAAACCTGAAAAAGAAGATAATAAACGAAAAAATATATTTTATGGCAAACTGATAAAGCACATGTAACTGCCAGAGCTATGTAATGTATGCTTTCAGAAACTCAACTGATATAAGCATTGGCCATGCTGAATTAGTGATAGTGCTTAATATGTCATTGGGAATTATGGGAGTGAATGTGTCATTGAAAATATTAGAGTCATAGGAAATAGTTTGATTCTTTATTATTGTTCTTGTAAATGTAAAATGTAGTATTCTTTTTTAATATAAATATCAAGGATGCTGAGTGCTCTCACTCAAGAAATACAGAAAACTTCTGTCCGAGTTTTATATGCCTATCTTTAGAGTTTCTTAAGTTATTACCAAAGCAGGTTTGGTATCACTTCTGCTCAAGTCTCGTGGTTCTATTTTCTCCATTTGTCATTCTAGTTAATCATTCTCACTATTCCTTTTTTGGGCTTTTTCTGGCAGGAAGAGGGCAGGTGCACATAGGAAAAAACATAAGAAACGGTCAAACACTGAAGTGTCAAAAGAACATGTTAAATGATGTTATGTAGCTTATGCATGCATCAATTGATTCATTACCGTCCGATTTTCCAATCTAAATTTATATACATAGTCCGGTGAATAGAAATTAACAAGTAAATCACAGTAAACCAGAGGTCTCATGTCATGGAAAACAATATTTACCTGCTGTTTCATGTCATAATCCCGCAATATAGGGACCAATTGTTCTTTAACCTGTGAATTTGACATTATGATAAGTGGGATAGAAAAATAATTTCAACAGAGACAGGTAACAAATTGCAAACTTTGCATAATAGGTCGGACACTGAATTTTGCATGTAACAGATTTACAAGAAACTTAGCCTGCCAACTTTCTCTTACAAGTTTATGTGAAATTAATCTAAAAACAAGCAATCTGAAAGAGTAGTTATTATTTCTCATCCTCAAATAAAATGAACAAGTGCTGAACCTGACTTCATTTAAATGTTTTATGAAGTCCCAGAAAACCAAATCTCAAGTAAACGACATCATCATATAGCTTTTTGATTAACCATGCTGTAAAACAAACAAAAAGCTGCTTTTTAGTTTTAACAGGCACATTAAGTTTTTGACATTTCAGCCAAAGTAATTAACTATATTGCTTTTATGTAAAAGCAGAAGCAGAAAATCTGCTGTTAAAAGATAATTGAGAAACTGCTATTTTTTATTATCTATAGCTTAAAAGGATAAACTTTCACTATTGACTTGATTATGGGAGAAAGTGGTCTTAAAACCCCTACTTTTAGAAGGGTTTCTCACTTTCTCTGCTGGATACGCAGAGATACTGGTGATCTTTGCTCAGATGACGTGCTTTCTTATTTGTTTTGGTTTCAGTGTTTTTTTCAGTTTCCTTTAGGAGGATATTTTTGTCATGAACCAACTATCCCAAAAGCTTAAGTTGTTGGGTGAAGACACATGAATGATTTTACATCATATTTCTAACAATTTTATCTTTGGTCTTGTGCTCTCCTGCTTTTATCCCTTACCAAAAAAGGAAAACGAAAACTATGTTGCAAATAAATAGCATAAATATGAAGAGGAAGATTACAGTAGGAAAAGGGGGAAGAAAAATGTCTTACAAGTGATGGAAACTTCAAGTATATGTTGATTGCAAATGTCTCTAAATATTGACGAACAGCAGGTAAGTTATTTCTCTGCAAGAATACAAAATAAGTAATTATTTCCAATTTGGTGTCTAAGAATAATCAACACAAGTTGGTAACAGTAAAAACAAAAAATGGCTGTGCCAGCCATATTGAAAATGATAATTAGATATATAGCAATTGGCATGTCTATACTGGTCACAGAATATAATTTGTATTCCTTTCTTTCGGTCAGAAGCGATTTCCATTTGATAAATTACAATTACAATCTAAATATAATCACAGATTGTAAGTATGCATTACACAGAAAAAGAGAGAAGCAAATCATGGCAATTGTCTTAAGATTCAATGCAAATACATCAAAACTTAAAAGTGCATCTAATAAAACATATAAATGAAATTTAAATAGAGAACATGTATATGCTTATATAAGTTCACAAATATATATATGCATCCAATACAATCAAACGCACAACATATTAAAAATTTCAATAGCAAAGTAAAAACTAATGTGTAGTAAGATGTGAAATTAACTTACAGTAAGTGATAAGTACAAGAAATCTAAAACTTTCCCAACTATATCATCCTCGACAAATGGTGACAAGACACATATTATTTGCCAAGCACGTATTTTGCGCCTATGAATCTGTAACATCAATGTAACAAATTGAACAAAATGTGTTATAACAAAGATAAGTGAAAAAAAAATTGCAGTAGCAAGTAGCAATAAGACATTTCTGTGTCACTATCATGCGATATTTAAACCATTGAAAGCAGCAAATAGATAAATCTACAGCACATGTAGATGTAGATTTATTAGAAGAAAATCTGCAGTAAATGATACACTACATTCAATCCAAGTAAAACTAGTCATTGGTAAACATTTCACTTTTAGATTGTTATTTTTTTATTTTAATTTTTTAGTTCAATATGCATAGCACATTAGTCTATTCCATGCAATACTCTAGATAAATGGTGGAGACTTACGGATTTAGTCACCAAAATTAAGAAGCAATTTCTTAATACAAACATTTAGTACTTCAGGGTGTGTTAATGCTAGATTTACGTCAGCATAAGATAGATCACCATTCGATACAGATTGGAATCTGTTATTGTTAGAACTATATTGTGAAGTTCATGATCATAAGCCATGAACAAATGTTTTTTATGATGAAATCGTGCTATGATTTGTGATTCTTGGATTTGGAACTTCCAAGGTGAAGCAAAAGCAGTTCGTTTAATTTTCCGTCTTTATTTTCTTTATTTCCATTTGTTTTTTTTATTCTGAAGTGTTTTTTTGCAATAAGTAGTCAAATGACTAGCATTTGACTTTAGGTTTAGATTTAAGCTCATCAAAGCATTGACAGAATGGGCTTGGTATAGTAATTGATAATAATCTTAATATAAGTATTGATTGTAATTGAATTATATTGTTTCCTTTTAATCCATGATAGATTAGGTAGCTTCTGATTTCAATCTCTAAACTTCAGGAATTGTTGATTCTGTTCTCTATGTATATATTTGTACATTCTCTAATGTAAAATTAACACAGATAATACAGTACAGTGGTGAGTTTCAATTTGTTACCAGAGCTCTCTGGTTTGATCCATGTTTCTCCATTCATCACCCCCATTTTTGGGTTTCATCTGTTGTCAGCACTAACTCACCATGCCTGGTTGTTGGGTGTCCAAGGAGACAACCCATTCCTACTACACCTAGGCATCATTATCCCTTGACGCCATGGTGACGGAATCAAGAACTCTTCTAATTCTAAAGTTTTTTGGGGGTTTTATTACTTCTCCATTTTGAAGAGGGGGATTGGGGAAAATAAGAAAAAATATATAATTTTCTTACAAGGCATGGCACCCTATGACAACTTTCATTTTCAAAATCATCTCAAAAAGAATTCAGGCTACTCCAGTCATTTCCATCTCATCAAGTTTAAAGAATGAAGAGAACAAAGGATACTTACAGAACTATATTTTTTGTATAACTCCTTAGCAAGATCTTTATCATTCACCTACATCAACAAACATATATTCAACATAAGCATTCCAAAATAACCATGTGAACATTGTTATAAAATGAACACCCTGCCCCGAAAAAAGGCATGGACAAAACCAAATATAGCATTGCCAAAGAAACATGTTCAAGAAAAATACATTCCAAAATTTGCACATTGTAGCAGCCATATCAGTTAAGATACTAAGATTAAGATGTTAACATTTAGACTCCTATCCCATATTTAGAACCATCATGCTCCCTGAATTTATATCGATAATCAATTTATATTCTAGTGTCATAATCATCTGTTAACAAAGACTTGCTTAAAACAGTTAAGTTCCCCCCGTTCACTTACAACTTATTATGTTCTTAAGAGCTTTCCTTTTTGTTGGTAGTGTTTCATGCATGCAATAGTGGGGCTAATTTTCATTTTTCTTTTCATACATCAATATTATTCAAAACCAGAGGACAATCTGAAATCATCCTAAAACCTATTCATAATTTCAAATAATCCCAAAAAGTTCTTCCAAAATTTGAAGCCAGATAGCAACAGAACTGGCAGAGTAAATCAGACATATACAATACCACGGTTACAGAATCTCTCAGCAGCCTGAATACATAGCATACAATGCATATTTCCGTCTTTAAAATAATCAAGTAGCAAAATCACTACATAATTTAGCAAGCAATTCATTCCATATCATCAATTAATAGTAATTTTTACTACCGCGGAGTCAAGAAGCTCTAGCAGAAATGATCTGCCAGATTGTAGTGCCGCAATGCAAACTGCATCTTCATCTGGTGATCCCACCATACTAGCCAGGTCTGCCAATTTGTAAAACAGAACAGCAACTGATACACGTGCATACAACTCTGTATTAATAAATGCCTGATAAGAGAAGTGACCAATTATTACAAAGTCAAAAGCTTCTAGCATTTTTTTTTCTAAAAAATGTTATTTGCAATTAATGACAACTAGCATATCACGTTGTTATGATAAAATGCATTGATTGTTTAATAAATAAGGGTAGAAAACAGAAAATTAAATAGCCAAATCAATTAAATGTTGAGTTGCTCACTTCAGTCAGCTCAGGATCAGGGCTTCTGGCCAATAAACAGACCTCCAGTCTTGCATCATTATTGTCAGCTAGCTCAGCTTCGAAATCCTCGTCAAATGCAACTGAAAGAGATACAATCAAAGTCAGATGATAATCATATAGTAAAACAACCGCCAGCCAAGTAAATCACATACTGATACAGCAAATGAACATGTTTGGTACCTGAACCATAGAGAGATAACAATTTAAGCTCCTTCAGATAAAACTTTATAATCCTAGGATTTGAGAGCCATAACCCTGTTAAGTGCAATGCTGCAAGACGAATTGTGCGAGGGCTCTTTGTGCCTTCCTCAAGAAGATTTTCAATAAACTGAACGCCAGACATTGAAAGCAAATAGTCACTATTTGTAAGAAATTAGCAGAGAAAACTCAGAGATAGAAAACGTTGAACATAACTCATACCCATTTAAGTGGTCCAGGTGCATTGTCTGATTGATGCATGCTCTCATCATTGAATAACAAAGGATGCAAAACAGATGACAAAAGAGCAGCAATAGAAGCAACTCTGCGCTTATTGCAATTTATATGCAATATCCAAGATGAATGGACCAAATTCCACATCATCTGACCAAAGATTGCAATTTATAAGTCATTAGAAACATATACTCCTAAAATTCATCCAATTAAAGGAAATATAGTTAATTGCACATATGAAACACAAACTAAATAGCCAGCTATGAAGTAAACCTGCGCATCTATCACATGACTGCAGGAAACAACTGCACTTGACGTCACTTTGGCAACTAGATCAAATAACATTCTGAGTGACCTCAGCATGGGCAAAACAGTACTTTCTCCAGCATTTTCAAGGCTGCAAAACCGGGAGCAAAAAGAAGATATAGCCAACACATGTAAAGAACACCCATGGTGAATATTCACTAAGTTTGGTAGTCTCATCTCATCCAATAATCATAACTGCAACAACATAAATCCCATAAACCATGCATGCACACAAACATGCATAATTGCATATAGATTATCCTGTTACTTACCTCTCAACAAGATCACCAAAAATGCATCTGAGAGTGCCATCTGAGAAGAAAGTGTGGTTTCCCTCGAAATGAAACCCATTCTTGAGAGCATAAGAAGGAATTGACAGCAAAGATTCTAGACACACCCACTGAATCAGTAATAAATTAGTTAAAATCTTTAATTTGATCAATTAACATCCTATATTTAGGGTAAACATAACCATTTGTTAACTGCAAAAGCTTTATGACCATTAATTGGAACAAATTAATTGGAGGGATGATTTGCCAGGACACAGGTAAGGACTGACCAAAGCAATTGAATTAGTGAAACAAATGACAGAATGAATATGCAAATTGCAGAGTAAGCTTATCACGATGCAAATATCAGATAATATGGCAACAAATAAATGTGCCTCAGGTCAAAGAGAGAGATTAGCACCTTTATATCTAACAAAACAGCCCTTCGAGTCCTTGCCAAAATTCCTGCCCCTAAAAGATCATTGACATTTTGAATGAAAGATACACACATATAATCTAACTGAGGCCTGCCTTCTATCTCAGAAAACAATTGCTCATTTTCCTCAATGAGATAAAAAGATTGAGTACAGTATGTGGAAGCTAGAACTCTGAGAACAGTGGCTAACGCTTCATATGCTGCAAGACAGACTTCTGCTTGTGTCTGCATTGAACATGCAAAGCATCAGCAAAAAATATATCATCATAACTTAAATCGTGACAGAAATGCAAGATTTTTATAGCAGATAATCCAGAATATGCCAGGTACCTCTGAGCAAGAAGGTGGAGATCTAGTAGTCCTCCAGAAGAATTGCCACATGAAAGTAAAAGCAGAGTTAAGCAAAGCATCACTTTTAGTTTGTTTACACCACGACAAGATTGATGATATTGCCTTCACTGACATCATCTGCTTCGTGAAACACATGAAAATCAGACAAGTTGCAAAGAGAAAAAAAAAAGGGTGGCTCAACCAAAGCAAATTTTAAAAATGAAGAGAACAGGAATGAACTGATTAGTTATCTGTACCAAACTGATTAGTTATAAGGTGGCTTCTAGAGTGACAGATCTTCACATGTCTCTCCCCGTGAGCAGGGTTATTTCTGCAAAGTTTTTTTATTTTATTTTTTTGGTCAAGTTTTTTTATTTTTAACTCCAATATTTTCAAATTAAAAAAAATGACCCATGCATGAAGTTGAACGCTCCCAATTAGGGTTCCTATTTTCTCCCGTTTTTCAACACAGATCTCAGAAAATGGCGGACTCCACCATAATTGACCTATTTCTCTGGTTTTTCAGCAAAATAATTTTTGATTTTATTAATTTTATTTATTATTTTGTCTTTTTTGGTATTATGCAGCGCCGAGATTGGGGTTGCCTTGGAAACATTCGATCGACGTGGGGGCGGGAGTGATCGATGCCGATTACAGGGGACTGGTTGGGGTGATACTGTTCAACAATTCGGACGTTGATTTCGAAGTAATCGACACCGACAAGATTGCTCACATGACACTCGAGAAGATCGTGACCCCTGAGGTCGCCGAGGTTCACGATTTGGACTCCACCCTCATAGGTGAATGCGGTTTCGGTTCTACCGGGGTTTGATTATTTGTTACTTTTTTGGGGATTATTGAATGTTGTACAATAGCTTTTAGAAACTCTGCTCATCAGTCTATGGCTGGGCGTCTCTTTGTATCTCATGTTTGGGTATCACGGTGCCGAAGTGGAGAATGCCGGAGGTGGGTCCAGTTTTTCCGGCGATGGTGGCTGCCATGACGTCTTCCACTTCTGCGAAGCCATTCAGAAGCTCGAACAGAGAGCCAACCGCACCGGGTTCACGGAGGTCTTTGACGGAATGGCAAACAAGTTTGATGGAAAGATCTCTGCGTTTCCTGGAAATTTTTTAATCTTTTTTTGGGTTTGGAATCATGGGTTTTCTTTTGCCACGGTGGCGGCAGTTCTGGTGCTGGTGGTTGGTGGAGCCGTGGAGGAGGAGAGGATATGAGGGAGCTTATAGCTCGCTATGGTAGGGAAAGAGGAAGGGTTGAACGATGGAGAGATGGTTGACAGAGGGGTGGTAGTGGGAAGAAGAAAGTGAGTTTTTTAATTTTGGGTCAACTTTTAAAATTAGAAATAGATAAAGGATTGAAACATAATATATGTTTTGCCATTAAGTCCTTGCTCAGGTCAAAAGATAGAAGAAGTGCAGAAGGTACCTACCGCTTGCAATACAGCAGTGGTGGCAGAAATTGGCAACCTTCGCTGACTAGGACCTCCAAGTTTTCCTTTTACCGCACCAGGAAGTGTACTGGCCTCTGCAACAACACCATACCAGAAAACGGAACAAGACTGGTTTGCAAACTGAACTAGATCATCCTGCATTACAATAAACATTCAAAATTCACAAAAAAGATAAATGGATTACCACACCATAACAGAAAAAGTACAAGAGATAATACCAACAAAAAAAGAAATTTATCCACAAGCTCCTCAGAAATGTCATCTATGAAACTCCGATCATCAACTACACCAGGAAAGGCACTCCCTGTATTTGATCTGGCTTTATTACCATGTTCAATTACTCTTTCCTTTGTTCTGCGAAGCTCCAGAACCAAGCTCGAGGCAAGAATCAAGAATTTCACTGCTACATATATTGTACCATGGTTTTGTTTGAAGATATTAGAGCCGATCTTTTGAATGAACTGCAACAATAATAGATATCCATTGCTATTGTTAGAGTTCACACCAGAGAACTGATAAAGGGACAACAGTACAGTGAGCAGTATCAATTGCAAGTCAAAAAGATCCTATTAGTGTATAGTAAAACTAATATAGAACCCAAACCATTAACGAGGATCGTTCTTGTTCCATAGAATTAATTCCCAATATTCAGAGAGAGAGTTAATAAGAAGTTGTAGAAATTACAAAGTAAAAGGCAAAAGCAAACCATTAAAATGGGTTCCAGATGATATTCCTCCTTGATTGCAAGGAAAAGCACTCTTGCCCATCTATTTGCTTCCAACTCCCATGCACTCAAGTCGTCATCATCATAATTAAGAGAAATATCAACAGAAAGGTGATTACTGACAAAGCTCTGTGGGAAGTCATGAAGACTCTGCCAGAGCTTCATCTCATTAATACAGCAATTGGCACAGCAATCCTTGTAACCACAACCAGAAAGCCATCTTTGCATGGTCAACCTTAATTGGCCTGGGGGGAAGAGGAAGAAAGGAGTCAAAATTTACCAACTGAAAATTGCATATCCTCAGATTTTATTGTCTAATTCACTGACCAAAAAATGGTTAGATACACAAGCATGAAGAATTCTTGATGGAGAGCAGTCATATGTGATGAAAAATCAATCTACAGTCAAATTTTTAGTGGATATCCCAACAAATACTGTAACAAGTAATGCTTCTAAGTCTGAACTCGCATATTGTGACAGTAATATCAGGAAGGAAGAACAATATCAAGAAGTAATTAAGTAAATATCCAACAAGGGAAAGTTGGTTCCATTGTGGTCAGATTATTAATATGAATTCCACATTTGCAGTGTGCATGAATTCCGTTTAATTCCATCAAACCCTATCTAACTTTGGCATTAAATTATAAAAACAGTAAAACCTGGAATATCTGAAGATTCTGAACTCATTAGTATGAATGCAAGACAGCTGAATCATGAGAAAACATTTATTTAGTCAGCCCCAAGAGACAAGAATATGGACCACAACCAGTGGTAATTAAAATCTTCTACGACGCATGTACATCAACTGCTTCTTTATTGGGTTAATGCTTTATCTTGGGTGATGCTGTCCACATTATAGTAGATAAGCACAGACATTTGTGTCAAAGTTTTAACAGAAGAGAAATAGAGCAGGGAAATTTGTTTTCCAAAAACAGGAGTGAATTTGTTAAAGGTATCCAGTTTGTAATTGTTAACGTATTGTTAGCACAGAAAAGATGGAGAAATTAGTTAAGAGACAGTAAGAATAGTAAGCTGGTTAGTTAGAGGGAGGGAGTTGCATAATAAATAGGAGAATGCATGGGTAAAGATGGATCAATAAGATAAGATTTGTAAACATTTGAGTGAAGAGAGCGGCGGTTCCACTGTAGAAGGGGAAACCCTTGGAGGAGATTTCTCTCCTATTCTCAATATTAAATAAAAACCTTCATTTATCTTCATTTTCATTGATTTGATTGTTTCTATCAATTTCCCATTTCTCTTCTCTGGGTTCATAACAGTAACTCATAATAGAAAATGGATAGTATTTGATATATCTCTCTTCCAGCTTCTTCCAATTAGTAGATATGAACAATATGAAGAATTTGTTGGTTTATTTGTTCTCTGCTCGCACACAATTAAAGGGGAAATAGAGTGTTTAGCATTTTTTTTCTTCTTTTCCACTTTCAAAAATATAGCAGGGACCCAAGTTCATGATTAGATTGTTAGAAAGCACTGGATATTAGATATTCCACTTACCACCATAATCCGTAAATTCCCGTGGCAATGCTGAAATAAAAAGCAAAAGAGTTTCAAGAGGAATATCAAATGTGCACACCACAGAAGCAGCAGCCTCCAGAATTCTGCCACAAACTGTAAACATAATCAAGGTGTAAGATGACTTATACTATGGCTCCTAAATTTAAAACACATAATCCAAGCAGACTAAATAAAAAACCTTGAAGTCGATAGCTGGGGTTGAAATGTTGTTTGCTGCTCTCAACTACATATCTAAAGATATCCAGTAATTCTTTTTTATCAGCTTGATTCTCCATTCCAGTAACAAATTCCACTGGAAAGGTGCCCAGGGATGATTCTATCCTTGTATGAATAAGTATTCCAATGCCAGTAGCAGCCGAAGCAATGCATTCAGCAAGGCCCATAAGTCCAGCTCGTCCAAAAGATTGATGTTTAGCAGTAGATGCTAAATTGCATAAAAATGCAAAGCGCTTCCTGTAAATAACTTTTAAACAATAAGAAATGTAACGGCAAAGTAATTCATTACATATTTACACAGAGAGAATTAAAGGTTAAGCATAAAAAGGGCATTATGGATAGCATTACCACCAAACTATAGATAGACAAGCACGGTATTTTTCATAAAAAAATTGTGAACAGAGAGAGAGAAAGCCTCAATTTAAAATCTCTTATAATATTTTCTTCTTTTATTCAGAAAAAAATTATTATCGGCTCAAGAGATTCCCTCCTATCCCTTTGCATGTATGATGAAGAAACCCCCTAAATACCCATGAACTGTGCATTTAAGGATTTCTAGTTGAAGACTCTCACATTCACCCAAACCAAATACCCTGGAACTCAGCAAAAAAGAATATTTACTACTAAAACCTTATAATAAGAAGACTGATTTAAACAGGAAGCATGCCATTCATCATAATATCATAGAAATTACATTAGTACTAAGGCATAACCACTGCAATCAGTATCAATACCTAGGTATCTAAAAATGGATGTTTCAGCTATTTCAAACAATCAAAAAACAACAAATAACAACAAGTCTTTCTAAGCATACCTTGGAGCTAGAAAACTAACATAATGCTGTAGAAACTGGGCTGCACCTTTAATCACGCTTGACATATAGACTCCTTTTACACCTAAAATGTAAAGTCAAACATGGCAGTATTAAGTAGAATATAATATTTTTTTAGCATAAGGAGATGAAGGAAACATTTTATAATACCAACAAAAAGAACATCAGATCTGAAGAAAGTGATCATTTAAGTAATGATAAATCATTGCATAAGTAGATTTTAAAATTAAAAAAAAAAAACTTAACATAGATTCAAATATGAACAAGAAGAAATTCAAAGGGGCCAAAGGAGTGAAGCACTTACCAAATTCTTTGTGGTGAATTGGATCATTCAGCCCATGCAAAAATGGACCAAGAACAAAGGTTTCGGGCACTGATTTTATGCAGTTCCCACAATTCTCCAAATTGATGTCAAGAAAAGACTGCATGATCAGGCACCTTACTGCATTTATTTTGGAAACACCATAAAGGAAAAGGATGAAAGGACTAATTTAATATGAGGCGAACTGCATAATTTGGGCAATGGTATTTGTAGTTTTGTACCCTGACTTTAAAGTTTAAAGCTTTACTAACAAAATATAAGTTGATTTCCTCCCTTTTTCATAATGATGATGACACTAACCTTGAGGGTTGTCATGATGAAGGCCTCGTTCCCATAAAATAGATAACCAATCAAGAATCTCGCCATATATTTCAAATTGATCTTGATGAACTTTACTGATACTGGTTCCAACATTGTGATATGACCCAGAGAACTGAAGCATCAAGGACACCTGTATGAAAGAATTTTTAGCACATTAGATGCATTGATTGTGGAAAACACAAAACACAGAAACCAAAACCCCAAGTTCTAGAGAAATAACATTTTTTTGGGGTGAACAGAGAAATAACATTTTTACCAGTGAAATACATATTAACAGTACCTGACAGGGGGTGAAACCTACATGCACATAATGCTTACGTGTAAAAACAGACCCAAAAAAGGAATGCACGCACTGGGACTTATTTGGTCCACAAACTTTAAAATATAATGCCATAGAAACAACAATGTCTTGACAACTTCATATTCCAAATATATTTGACCAAAATAACGGTCAAATATATTTTTAGTCCCTATATATTGGAAAATATTCGTTTTTAGTCTCTCGTTTTTAAAACGTCTCATTTTGGTCCCCATTTTCT
The DNA here is from genome assembly GCA_030159175.1 of Glycyrrhiza uralensis. NCBI lineage: Eukaryota > Viridiplantae > Streptophyta > Magnoliopsida > Fabales > Fabaceae > Glycyrrhiza > Glycyrrhiza uralensis. The sequence continues at coordinate 48,349,739 of BRZY01000001.1, read as the reverse complement.
GAAATAGACCATTTTTAGTCTCTCGTGGTCACCTATAAGTGGGGTGAGTTGAACAGTTTTGACCACATAACCTATCATTTAACATGGTCATCATTGATCGAACAATATTATGAGGGACTATAAGTGGTCTATTTTAGAAAATAAGGGACTGAAAATGGACGTTTTAGAATAAGGGACTAAAAGTGAATATTGACTTATTTACAATGACTAAAAACATATTTGACCCAAAAAACAAACAGACAAATACACAGATGTTTCTGAGATAGACAGACATGTACAACGTATATCAATCAATATCTAAAAAAGAACTTACCCTTCATGTTATGACCTCTTTCCATGTATATAAAGAAACTTTCTTTTCAAGTGAGG